>JAJSLS010000005.1:0-1200000 GCA_037042865.1 Epicoccum sp. F181
ACAACTCTGCTTCACGTTGTCGTTCTTCTTCCACCTTGCGCTGCTATAGTCCACCATGTTGCTGCCCGCGCCATATCTGTTCAGATTCTTGGAGCAAACTTCCGTAGTCGCGTGCGCTGGGGCCTGGATGTTGTACTTAGTTGATTGGTTCGGATGTGACCAGGACAAGCCATGCCATGAGACAAGCAATGTATGTGAAAGATCGGCGCACCGCTCCTGAGGAACCCTGTGATTTCCGATTACCATGGCTTGAAGTGACGTGACTGGTGCAAGTCATGCATCTGAGATAGATCGCAGCTTGGATACAGCTAAGAATGCCTTCTCTCCAGCATATGTAGAGTGCGACTTCTGAAGAGAAATTCTTGCAAATATCCCTACCCCGGCACCCAAGCAGTTTAGAACTTCCTTGTTCAGCATGATTGCAAAAACATGCGTCGCCCTAGACGACCCTCTCAAGGGCCAATCCCTATCTGCTGCCAAAGGGATGCGCGTAGGATTGGCTGCACGATTGCATGCACACGCTGCCATCATACTGAACATTGGGGCACCTTCGCTGATTGTGATCACATTTCGATTGTTCTGTACTGTCTGGCATATGTTTGTCCGAGGTTGAGTTACATACCATATTTCTGTGATTTTGTCCGAGCACCAAAGTCTAGAATCATTCATCATGGGGGAGAAAAATTGTTTGCGGGTATTACCGCAAGTCCCGGATACGCTAATATAGTGCCTATACCAAAATCTACCATGATTCATCAAACATTTTTTTTGTTATACGTTTCTTATAGTCCATTTCTATTGTAGGATTTCTTCAGTTGTTTCCCTCCTCAATTTTCTTTCTTTTTGATTCATGGCCGCATCCAATGAGCGTCAGTTTCTCAGGCCCCTGCCTGCCTTTGCCACCATCGAGCAGCTTGCCACATATTCGTAGCCTCGTTTCGGCGCCTGAAGAACAGATCACAGCGGCTTTGAGAACACTCCAAGCGCTCTACTGCCCTCTTCGTCTTCCGAAATTCATTCCAAGCTCTTTGATCAAGAAGCCACATATACCTGCATTATCGACTCCAAGTCTCGTTGACTCCGGTTACGCTTCCCGAGATGAAAAACATGGCGAAGATGGAATTGCTGCTATCGAAGAGGCGACAGCAGCCATCTGCGCTGACCCGTTCGAGCGCACTTTTGCGACAAGGTGGCTCACTTCTTTAATCTCTCGCATCTATGAGATGGGTTTCGACGACCAGACCACGGATCGCATCGTCGACGATGCAGCTTTCATATTGTCTTGCTTTGCAGACTCTTCAAAAGACGAAGCGCTGACGCGCGACTTCGCCCTCCCTATGGCGAGCGGCGCAGTGTTGAATATAAGCCTGAACGATGCTCCTCTCTCGGGCGTCGACCATACAGATGTCGGCCTGCAATCGTGGGGTGCAAGTGTCGTACTCAGCAGTATGCTGTGCGCAGCGCCCGAACGCTTCTCAATCACCCCACAAGCAGTGCCAAACACCTCAAAAGTGCTTGAGCTTGGTGCAGGCACCGGGCTGGTGTCTTTGACACTGGCCAAACTCCTTCCTGAGCTTGCGATCCCTGGTGCAGATCTCACCGCCACAGACTATCATCCCGCAGTCTTGGAGAATTGCAAAGCGAATATCATCACCAATTTTGGCCCCAGCGATGGACAGCGAGCACCCTTAAACACTATGCTACTAGACTGGTCGCGACCTCCTCATCACTTGCACTCGACTGTAGATTTCCTGGTGGCTTCCGACGTCGTCTACGCGCCAGAGCACGCAGCTTGGCTCCGTGATTGTGCCGCTCATCTGCTCAAGCCTGACGGTGTCTTCTGGCTGATGGTGACCGTTCGTCAGAGTGGAAAATTTGAAGGCATCCCGAATACTGTGGAACCAGCATTCGACCCAGAAGTGTGCCCGAGAAGTGATGCGGGCAAGACGTTCAAAATCCTCGAAACGCAGCAAGTCGAAAAGAGGCGAGGGATTGGTCGTGGTGACGAGAGTGGCTACGTCCTGTACAAGATAGGGTGGACTTGTATCTAAAGACTTATTAGTGTGGTGGTTCTCAGGCACGGTCTATGCTAGCGCAGCGCTTACCAGTATCGTTTATGTGTCGCAAGCCCAAGGCACTTAATCTAGATTCCTTAACAATGCTTGAGACCCTAAACCTCCCTTCGCCGCCATCAACTAGACTAAAGACTGCAGGTTAGCATTCAGCACAGGCTTGCACTGCATCGTGCATTTACCTGGTCACGACCCATCTGGCTGCCAGCTCTCGTGCAACACCGTCTACTTGTCCTCGAGCCGCTCTCTCGAGATCCTTTCGACTTGACCACCTCAGGATTTTGTAATTGCACCTCAGGTCTTGACATGGCAGGTCGAACATCTTTTACAGGCGGCAAAATTGAGGATCCAAGACGCCAGCTTTCCTCGGCAGTCAAGCAAGACAACGTAGAATCGATTGACCAGCGTTTTGCGACGACCTGTTTCCAAGCAGGCGACGCCACTCGAGCTCTCCGCCATGCCTTGACTCGTCCCGCTGTCATTTGATGTCTGCTCAGGCACGGTGCCGATGCCAAAGCATTTAACGACATCGAGCGTATTCGTTCTGCTGAGGTACTCAGAGTTCTTGTCGAGTTCGGATACGACATCAGGCCCACGGGCCATCTGATCATTCAGTGCGTAGCAGAGAGATAATTCTTGTGTCCACCGGGCTGACCGATGATTGCTAGTCATTTTTCAGACGACCCGGAAGCGCTAGATTGGCTGCTCGACCAAGGAGTAGACATCACTCGCACCGACATCCACAAGACCGATGGAGGGCGCCGATTGGCGGACAACGGAGAAGGCCGGGGGAGTTTCGATTACTCGTTGAAAATCCTTAACACCATCGCCGAAAGAGGCAACAGCCACCTGTTTGACCACATGGTCTCACGTGGCGCTGGTCCACTTCGCAGTCTTGCGCTGCACCGCGCATCCAAGTGCGAGGATGCCGGGAATTCGATAGCTATGATCGACCACCTGCTGGACAAATATCACATGGACATTGAAGCACATTCAAAGGTGCTTCGACCTACGACACACTTTCCTGGCGATTCTGGCACGCCACTTGTCTGCGCCGTATGGTACAAGAACATCGCTGCTGTCAAACACCTTCTCAACAGAGGCGCTGACCCTGAACCCGTCATCGTACTTGCGATCGGCAGAGCAACTACTCCTCACAGCTGGCTGCCAGCTGTTGGTCCTCTTCTCGAAGCTGGCGCAGATGCTGATGCGCCCTGGAGGCCGCCGTCGACCGCAAGAACCTTGACGGTGCAAGGCTGAGCATAGCATACGGTGCTGACCCTTCAGTCATGCACGAAAAGCTACAACTTCCCGCTACCAGGAAAGCGGCTGGGCTTGAGATTGTAGCCAGCGATGAGGAAGACTGCGGGGAGTACCATTCGTCAGGGGACGACGAGGAGGAGTCAGAGAAGAGAACCCAAGTCAAGAAGTTTCTCCGTGCGGCTACCGAGGACAGACGGGATACTTCACGATAGTACGCAGCGGACCACAATTCGTCGTCATGGTCAAGTGCGTAACAGCTGTGTATCTGGGAAGAACAAGGGTTGTACGCCGACCAACGTTTTTTAATGGGCTCTACGCCGCGTAGCAAGGAGTAAGGTAAAGTTTATACATGAAGAATTAGTTACATAGAAAATTGTAGAGAGCCAAAAGTCCAAAAGCATCGCAAAAGTAGTAAAGAGCGTCGGGCCTGTCAGAGGCCAATTTAATGAATGTGGTGGGCTCGTTGATGCCCTCTTGTAAATCGAGACCGTAATCTTCCTGATCGACTCCATGGTTTATTTCCGAGTATCCACGCGATCAGTAGCTGGTAGGTGCACCATCGTTGTTATCCTCGTTGCTGGTCGAAGAGGCGTATTGAGGGATCGCGGATGTCGGTGAGGCCGTCGCGTCCGGAACAGAAGACGAAACACAGGTCGATGTGGAAGTGTAGATAGGCGGGTCCTGAACACCACCTGGTCCGTTCGAGACGTCGGTACCAGCTCCAGTGTTCGCTCCGATGTTGGCCTCCCCTCCAGCGCCAACATCAGCATCGACACCAGCTCCAGCATTTCCTGCGACGCCAGCATTGGCTCCTATATTGGCTCCAACACCAACGTTTGCGCCGACATGTGGGTTTGCTCCGACATTCGTGCCGATGTTGACACCAGCGGACACGCCAGGTGAAGCCGATATGTGAGTCGAGGCAACACCCTGGGCAATGCCATCCACAAGTTTGGCAACCACTGGCGCTCCGACCTGGACACCAGCACCAACCAGTTTGGTGATGCTGTTGGCGAGCTCAAGGCCGGCACCGATCTCTCCAAAGGTCGGGTTAGGGACTGGTGAAGCTGCGACGAAAGCCATGAGGCTTGCAAAAACCATGGCGTTCATTCCCATGATAGTGGTGTTGATTGTTAGTGACTGAACTTGTTCGCGGATGTGTGATGGAGTAGTCTTGGATTGGGCAAAAAGAGTGTGAAGACGATGTAAATCGTTTGTCGGAATGAGAGAGTGGATGTTGTTGTTGTTGGATGCATTTCCAGGCGCACCTTCAAGCCTTTTATAATCAGTCCATTGATCCCAATGCCTCACACATGATTTCACATGCGCGCATTCGAATACCGTCGTTAGGGTCCAGTTAGTCGAGCCATGTATTCGTCGTTTCAACTTGTTCCAATGAATATCAATGGTGCGCGGCGAAGCCTAAGCAGCTGATCTGTACATTGTTTCTTATTAGCGTGTAGAGAGACTTTATTCGGCTGCTTCATCTTTGCTATCGGTTAGATATCGACAGATCAGAAGCAGGAGTGACGACAGGAGTTCTGAGCATGTACGTCTGTGCGACAAGTCAGCTAGAGTTCAGCCCTAAAGAAGCACTTCACTATCAACTAACCTTGCATGACTTGTGACCCTTTCAGAAGGCAAGAATAGTCGGTATGACTTTTCCTCAAGGAAAGAATAATCGGGTAGCCTCGGTAATGTTTCAGTACGATAAGGCATTTAGTATTGACATGTGAGAATCGACTCCGGAACGCTAACGATTGCGCAACGCGCGTATGCAAGTTGAAGATCCCTCAAAATCCTTCGTGCCACTTACGGATCTCGCTACCAGAGTTATTGCAAGAGAAAGGCCCCTTTCTTCTGCACATTCCTCGGTCCACGACAACAATGGCTCGACACCCGAACGCTCTAGTAGCACTGCGAGCTGCTCTGGAAAGTTTGGAAAGTCGGGTGACAATTCGAGCCAGCGGGGATGAATTCTCTATTGAGAAGGGGCCGGTTGCGCACATGCGAAGATCGACGTTCAGCAGGCCGAAGCGAGGTGCCGAAATCGCCGAGCTTTCCAACGATCCGCTACCAATATTAGACATCTTTCCGTGAAGCATAGCCGAGCACAATTAAGCAGAGCTAAGCAAATGCAGCCAAGATACAGAATCGCATCTTAGCTAAGTACAGCTCCTTTATGCGATCTCATTTTGGGGTTTCTCGAGAGACGAGTAAATAAGGCGTTTGTCGCGACACTGGCTAAGGACTCAATTCAGCAGGGTTTCACGAGCAGTAGGGAACACGTGCTTGCCATTGTGTGGATCGCGGGCTCGTGCTCCTCGTCAAAACCGACAAGATATCTTATACTTTCGTCGAATCTGGGCACGTGGCTAATGCGAGTCTGCTCTGTCTACATGACCCCTCGGTCGGCGTGAGCCATCTTTTTGCCTGCACTGCCCGAGCAGATCTTCTTGTCCTCCAAGTCGACTTGGAGAGACCTTTCGAAGGATAGTCGTCTGTATTCAGCTCATCCGGTGTGTGGAACTTGCATCCGTGATGCAACACTTTTCTTGGCTAATAATGCTGGCTGTATCCTTCCCCAGTAGCCGAAGAAGTGGCGCTCAAAGCGTTGCCACCTTACGACTTTGCAAGAGCATATCTTCGGGGCCGCCTTGCCCAGAGAAGCGATCTCTCAACAGACCTACCGACCTTGTAGACTTCCAATGGATTGCAGGCTAAATCCTCGAAGCTCTTCCAAACAAACGACTTCGCTTTTCGACCGCTTCGAGCAGTGAAGGACTATCCGAGCTGAGCATTAGGTCGTCTCACGAGAACGGGCTGGTGTGCGATGCGCACTTCAAGTTCGCGAGCATGGGCTCAACATCAGATAGTATCCACCTCAAGATCATCAGCTCCACCCAATGCAAGAAGTACATGTGCAAGGAACTGCTCGACCATGCGGGTGTTTGTGATCTCCTCGGTAGAGAAGTTGGGCTTCCAATAGAGACAAGTATAGGAGACATCATGAAAAACACATTTTTTCTCTCCTATTGGATCTGAGTCGTCCGGGGTCGTCGTTCGATACCTCCAGCTCGTAAATGTTGCAGCATAGTGCCAAGGACATTCCGTGTATGGAAGAGATCGTGCTGCTATAGGAGTTGTAGGGAAGGTGTATCGTAACGCGTCGCCCGGTGAAATATCGCCAGGTGAAATAACGTCATTGTAGGGGAGTTCGGACAGTAGGGGAGTTCGGACAAAATTTTAGACTCCTGATCTTTATTTCGATCTACTACTCGCTACGATAATACAATCACTCTCGCTCTCGTATATACTCTCCTCTATACATACCTTCCTCTTCCTCACCCTCGATTTCGGGAGTTATAGCTCTCGTCGTTCGTCTCTTTTTCGACTTTCCCTTCGACACTTCTGCTTCTGCTTCCTCGACGAGTTCGAGGATTTCCTTCGTATTAAAGACGAACCTTCCCTTAATCGCTACGCGCTTTCCTTTTTTACGTTCCTTACGTACCTGTAATAGCTCCCTAAACTCGAGATTCTCTTTCTATAAAAGAGCGTTCTCCGAAGTAGTTCTTTCGAAAGCTACTCCCGATCGCTCGATATACTACTTTATAGGAGTCTCGAGAGTAGAAGAACGAACAATCGAGTTAACTAGCAAAGTCGCCTCCCATAGCTCCGTACCCTCCGGCGGCGAACTATCTAGTAGGAAGCGGTCTAGGTCGTTCGGAGTCGTAATAGGCGGCAGGGTTACCTAGGGGGTAGGAGTAGGTATTTAGAGAGTCGAGAGGATAGTAATCGGGCTAAGCAGATAGATACTAGTAGCTCGAAACGACGATTCGACAGTCCTAGTCGTAAAGGCCTTAGCCCGAGCCGTTATATAGGCTTCCGTCCACTCGATTCGAGATATACGTCGAGTATCTAAGTAGAAGAGTTTCTCGATTTCGGCTAATAAAGCCTGCTTTAGAGGGCTAAATACGCTAACGTCGAGAGGTTGTAAGATATGCGAAGTATGCGGTAGTAGTACTACGAGGTCGATATTCTTATCGAGGCAAAAAGCAATAAACCTCGCTATAAGGTAAGATCCGTATCCGTCGAGAAGTAATAGCCTCCATTTCCTATCGTTTCGGTATGTTTTGGGCTCGAATAAGGTAGTTAACCACTTGTACGCGTGATTATCGGACGTCTACCTGCTAGTAGATATCGAGAACTTCTACTTTTCGGGCGTAGAGGCCAGTATCCACGTAGTATTCGTATACTTCGCCTTAAAGATAAGAAGCGGAGGTAAAGCGATTCCTAAAGCTCCGATATACTCGATCGCTATTATCTACTCTTGCCTTCCGCTTATCTTCTTAAACGCCCTAGTATCTCCTTCTCTTATAAGTACTTTCGAGGGTAAAGTAGTACTAAGGGCAAAGCCGGTCTCGTCGATGTTAAAAATCGTATCGGAAGAGTAGGAGTTCTTAAGGAAAAGGTTAGTAAGAGCATTAAAGTAGGCATTTACGACTGGATAGTTAATACCTTCGAAGCGGCTCGTATCTAAGGATCGAGAGTAGACTGTCTTTAGCTCGGGATATCGTTTTCGGAACCTATCGATCTACTATTTACTAATAGGAGGGTAGGACGTCGGAGTCGAGCTTAAGTAGAAGCAGGAAAGGCGGATTTCTTTAGCGAGATCTCTCGTTAACGGAAGGGTAATAGGGTACTCCGACTTCGAGAGTCGAGTAATAGCCTTTATAAGAGCCTTCTCTTTAGTAGTCGAGAGTATTTGTTACGATTCGTGCGATTTAGAGTAAGAAGTTCGAGTAGAGAGTCGGTTAGAGAGTATAGAAGTAGGGATATTAAATGCGTAGGCACACTTCCGAATAGAAGTAAATTCGCTGTTATAGTAGCTAGTTAGGGCTATAGTAAGCGTCTCTTCAGAGTAGGAAGGCATAATAATGAAGAAAGAAAGAGCGTCGCGTAAAATTTCAAAAGTAATACGAAACTAACGCGCGGGACTGTCCGAACTCCCCTACTATCCGAACTCCCCTACAATGACGTTATCGATTCCTGTGCTCGCTGAAATTGATTCAGATGCTTATACGCGGTTTCTTCGTTAGTCTTCCAGTGTCTCCCAGCCTATGCTTGCAGCATAACGTCCAGTTGAAAGCTCACAGCTTGTAATCGGCTAAATATCTACGAACTAGTCTTTCCTCTACGAGCTTCCGTAGCGTATTACAAGGTTCATGGTAGGCCTCGGGGCGCTTGGAATTAAGATAAGATACCGGCATGTTAGTGCATGCAGCTCCCTCGATGTAATGAGAAGGTTGGTCAATTATACAGATGTTGCAGCTGTATGGTTTGGAAAGCACAAACTACATGGCGAATGTCTTGAACTGGACAGACAGGGTATTCAGTAGCCAAACAGGTTTGCTAAGGTTTGGATTGTTTGGGTGAATCTTGGCAAACAAACTGAGGTGGCTAGATAGTTCAAACAAACAACCTAAGGGCCTTAGTTTGTTTGGTTTGTTTGAACTAGTAGTATAGTCAGCTTTTTGATGTAAGTGAATATGTTCATCTGATGATTTGAGGACCCTAACCCTATCTGAGTTCTACTAGGGCGGGAGTAGCCGATAGCCAATCAGAGCGCTATTTCGCCGTATGTACGTGACTTCGAGACCTCCGAGACCTCCGTAACTAGGTAATTCTCGATCATCTCGTAAACACGCTCTCTTAGCTTTAAGCTAATAATAACTCTAAGGGCGTTAGGAGTAGCTATACTATGATTAGGTAGTAATATATAAGATTAGCAACTTTAAAAGAGTAAGGGAGGTAAGGATTTGGTGAGAATTTTATACAAAAGATACCTTTGAGGCTAAATACTATTTATAAGTAGTAGATACTTTATAAACACCTTTATTTAGCCTCAGGCTTTTATACTAGTTCAGACACTTCAAACAAACCAAACCGGACGCTCTGATTAGTTTAAACAAACAAACAAAACGTCCTAATTAGTACAATTAACCAAACTGGCAGCGCTAGTTTGGTTTGTTTGTTTGGTGACCACCCTGTGGACAGAACGCCATTCAGAGCCTATAGCATTGACTTGCACGGCCCTGGGTCGTCGGCCAAGCTATCGTTGTTAGTCTCATTCAACCTGATCCTTCGGAATGCTGCCAAAAGCTCATGTAAGTCCTTACTCACTTCGTCTTTGTCCTCAGGTCGGCTTTGCTTGTTTCTCGGCTCCGATGGTCTTCATGTGGACAAAATCGCAACGCTCTCACCTGCCTTCATGCCCGCGTACGGCTCTGCTTGCGTGAAGCCCTTCGCCATCTCTACTCGCGCGAAACCATTCTCCATCTTTCTCCTTAACGCGTGATCGTTCTGCGATACAAAATTTCCATAGAAGAGGGTCTAGGAGAATCTCATCCCTCCTGCCAGGATGGCTCGAAAGTTTGCTTGCTAGACCGATTTGGCGACATATTCCAGTTCATCAGCCATATCAGAGCTAATCATACTCTTTACTTCTTGTCGATAGTGTCTAACACTACTCTCCAAACACTGCTCTTGACACCCAAGCGACTAGGTCGTCAGACCGACTGCAGTCGCCTTCACGCTATGCAGACTCTACACAAGCAGAGATGTGGCTTCGGCTGATATCGCACCTGAGACCTGCATATATGCGCCAGGAAGAACTGCGTATTCTCGGCGCGTAACACTTGAGAACATGAACAAAGGCTTTGGTAGGGTGCTCAGTAGCTCCGCTTGACTATTGCCATGCAACTCTCACTTGGATCGGCCCCTGTTTGTCCGAGTTAGCAATTCACAGGGGCCAGTTAAAAGAAGGGTATTTCGTGAGACCACGAGACCAATGAGCCTCTCACTCTTAATGCATTTGCTGAAGCGGCACATGATCCATCTTCAAAGTCTGCATTATCCGCCGCAGCGATGCGACATTAGCGTATAGTTTGAACATCACCTGCGGAGGCGGCCACGCCGGCGAGCTCAGCTAATACAGTGTCGGAAACGCCTCCGGCGACGCCGCATGCATACACAAACCTTCGAAACCGCCGCATCTCCCCTCTCCATTTCTGGGCGCCTGAATCAGGCCAATTGCTACGGTACATGTACCCAAAAGATATGCTTCGGCATTGAATTGTTCGCCAAACACGCGGACGAGTTCAGCTCTTTCGCTGTTGTCTACGCCACAAAATTGCCTGATTGGGCCTTGATTCGGGGTGATGCGCTCCGCGGATGTGATAGAGGCGCTGTTGGCGGCTTTTGGCTGGCTGAAATCGTAGACACCACGGGTTGCGAGGTCGTCTACAAGGTCCACTCAGTCAGCCTCATTATACAATGTCTCAAACCAAACAGCTGCCATGTGCACTGGCGCTTTCGCCCCACGACCATCTATCAGCCACATGCTGATCTTCCATGGTACGGAACATGGGGATCGCATGGTTTCGCTACACACAGACAAGCTCAAGCGATGGGATTTTCTGACAATCTCTTGCGGCCAGGCACTTTCGACGTCTTGTATAGTCTTACCAGGATGTAGAATCCACGCTCCGGTGTCCCAGATGAGCGCCTGGCTTGTACTTTGACCAGGAAAGGGCGAAAAACAAGCTCGCACGCGCCGCACGGTTCAGCTTCGCGGTCTGGAGCACTCGGCGCGACAGTCCAGCAAGCCACATGTTCAATGATTAAATGTCCAAGGCGGAACTGCCACTGCGGGCACAATTGTAAGTCCGTTTGGCGAAACTGTCCTATAGCGTTGAGCCAGGACCGGACTCCAAGAAGCTTCAAGCAAATGGCAGTACATAAATAAATGCGCATGCCAGCGCGGATCTTACACTTCGACAACCAAATCACAGTGTTCACCAGCCTCATACCCGTCACACGATGCAGCCTCAATTCTATGTCTTTGCTATTGCCTTCCTGGTTTACCAAGCTTTTGCAACCCCGATATATGAAAGAGCAGTATCTTGCCCAGCTGGTGAGTATCAGTACCATCAAAAGCTTGCCTCTGCTCATGCCTTCCACCAGAACAATGCTTCGCGTCTGTAAAATTGCTCCCACCACTGGCAAAGATCGCCTCTGCGTTCTGCAGCCCGTACATCAAATTTACTCCAACTGTGACCACAACAGCGACCGCTCTCAGAACAACTGTCGTGACGAACTCGATCACAGTCTCAGTGTCTCAAGCCGCTTCAACAGCAACGCAAACGGTGACTTCTACACCGCTTCCTGTGACCGTCTCTTCAATTTGCAGCACGGAATTTATCCCATTCCCAACCGTGGTCAACTATCCTACCCTCGGCGGTAATCTCGACAAAAGAGCTACAAGCTCGCCGACTGCAATTCCAACCACTCTTGCCGCCGGATGCGGGAGTGGCAAGGCATTGACGTCCAAGATCAGCAGTGCGTGCTCGTGCTATCTCGGAACCACAAAAACAGTCACTGTGAGCGCAACCAGCACTTCCAAATCCACCACTACTGTGACATCGACTGTTTCTCCTCCCGGCCAGGTGAGTGTAATCGTTGCCCTCAAAGTGAAACGCCTATTCGCTGACTTGCCTGCAGACTCAAACGGTCACAGCCACCACCACTCTCAGCCAAGTCACAAGCACAGCTTGTCAGACTGCTACGTCAATCGGAAAGGGAACATGCGGCGTGCCAGTCTCAACTTACACCACAGGGGGCAGAATCACTTGCTCGTCCACTGGGGCCGCGGCTCAAGAGACTGTTGCCAGGTTCCGCATCGAAGGATCTAGTCCTGAAGGAACCATATATGAAGGGTGCATTGCTGCAGCTCCGGAAGACGTAACAACTCCTTCTGGCGGCACGCACAGGTGTGATGGCACCAACAACAACGCCAATCCCGCGCCTGGAGGTACTATGACCACAGCAATACTAGCAGCCGCGAGACTTAACGGCTTCGGCTTCGATGGGCCCTGGAATTCACAATTCCAGGACTTCTTCATTACCACCATCGCTGGCAGAGCCCAAACGTCGACCCAGTTCTGGGGCGTCTTGCGTGACTTTCAATTCACCCCTACCGGTGGCTGCCAGTCACTGAACTCTCCCGGGGAAGGGCTTTGGGCCTTCGATGCCTTCAACAAGAACTATTTCCTGAGACTGTCGAGTGACTATGCAATCGTCAAGCCAGGGGACACTGTGTCGTTGAGTATACTGGGATCGCAAGGTGGTTCGGGTTCTTCCGACCCGGTCTCCGGAGCAAGCTTCGCAGGGCAGACCACAGGTGCTGATGGCAGTGTGACTTTCACTGCGCCTTCTACACCAGGCTGCTATCAGTACAAGGCCGAGCGTAGCGATTCGATTAGATCTCCGGCCTTCTATCTTACTGTTATGTAGATCCTCAAAGATATACATTTTCAACATTGTCACTATGAGGAAGACTAGACAGTAGGAAAAGCTAGATAGCCCTGATCATTCGTCACGAAGGCTCGCTGTGGGACGTAAGATCTCGCAGCAGGCGACCGGAGTGCCAACAAAGGTATGAGGAGCACGAGATCAACCATTGGAGCAAGCAAATCGTAGCGGCGTGGGACCCAGTGATATTGCGACTGTGTACTAAGGAGACTGATTAAGGTTATGGAATGACGGAAGCGCATCGCTAAAGCCAAGCAAGCAAGGAGACATGAGTTTGCCGAAGCTGTCGCGTGACCGCGAGGGCTAAAAGGTAGCAGCTGCATCTCTCTGACTCCTACAGCGCAAGGACTAACGAGCGTTCAGATCTTGCACGCAGGTTTCTCGATCGCCCTCAGCTCATCATCGAGCGTCCTGAATGTTGGGCCAATTCCCGTGATCGTGTCCTCTGGGATGCCTCGCCGAGCACTTGCTAATCTGGCCATACCACCCACATCGGCAAGCGTCGCGCCTGCACCACCTAGGACCCCCAGGATTGCGAGTGGCGCAGAGCCCGGGTCCGAAACGATATCCGCGATCGTGATAGCCAGGCTCCCAGCATCTCCAACCATCGCACCTATTCTGACTGCAGCCAGTGCTGCCGGCGCGATGTCATCGAGGAAAGGGATGAACATGAATACAACGCTTAAAATCTCCAAGATCAAGTTCTTTTTGTCTTGCGTTTGTTGCGAGGACCCAAGAGCTTTGGCCTTACTCATAGCATCGAGAGCTTGTTGGAGCATTAAGACAGGCATTGAGTTGACCTGGACGATGTCGTTCGTTGACCCGTACCATAGGCCTGAGATGAGGTCGATCTCGCTCGCCAACATCGAAAATTGGATCGCCGTGATGTTCTTCATCGCTTGAGTGACAATGTCCTTCGGATTTGAGACATTGATGGTGTCTGCAGCCTGAGGGTAGTTCACACGCTTCTGGCCTTGTACGGGACAAGGTGCATTGACAACAAAGCAGGGGACTGGAAGGCTTGATTCACCGAAAATGACCCAGTCCTTTTGAATCCCGAGCTGAGACTGCAGATCGTTGAAGAACCCATCCGCGTCGTCGAGCGTGTAGGTGATAGTGTAGCCTCCAGACCCCATCTCTTTCTGGGTGATGGGACATTGATGCGCGATACGTGTTGTTTTGACCCCTGGCTGGTAAGCTGACTCGAATGCGCATGTGAAATATTGGTTGCCAGCTCCTCCTTCAGCCATGAAGTGGGACAGTCCAGCAGGTACGAACTCCTTCACCGCTTCCACGTAGTACTTGAACAGCGGATCATAGCCACTGTCTGTGCTACTGAACTGGTCCACGCTTTGCTGTAGCATATTACGGAGTGCTCTGTTTGAGTAAAAGTCGGCACATCCTGCGGAGAATGATCCCATTGCCGCTTTGACTGCGTCTAGGGTTGGAAAGTCCAGAGTATAATCGCACAGTGGTGACGCAGCGCAGGCGTCGGAATCGTCATCATCAGCGCATTCGAGCACTTCGTTGTCGACGCCGTTATCCAGATAGCCGGCGAGAATACTCCAGAATGGGTGGCTGTGCTGTTGTGTGTTGTTCTTGGCATAAATGATCACATCGTCGTCAGGAGAACTCAGCATTTCAACGCTTCCGATCTGAACATAGTAAATATCAAGGTCAGCAGGCGTCTCGAAGATTCACTTCAGCTCTTCCACAATTAAGTCACTTACCGTAATAAGGTTGAAAACCCGGAGACCATGATTGCCGCCCTTATTCAAGAAAATGCGCTGCTGGCAATCTTGTGTATCGACACAAGGCTGCACGTAATTGTCGAACCAAGAATACAAGCCAGCACTCGCGATGCTGAGATTCGTGTTTCCTTGTGCAGTCACCGCCCAAGAGAAGTCGCACATAAGGTCCGTTGACTGACAGGTCGTATCAGACGTAAAGTCCGGGTCGCCATTGAAGAGTCCAACAGATTTGGTGAAAGGCCCAGGCGAAGTGGTCTGTTTAGTGTATTGGAAGTAGGGTGATCTGGGCAAGGGTCAAGTCAGCGAACTGTGTGATCAGAAACACGATGGGATGCGCACTCTGTTTGGATCATCCCGGCAAATGTATTGACAGATCCGTGAAAGTTATACTGATACAGCATACAGTGTTCTGCTGCTGTTCCATAAAGCCAAGTAGGACCCGAGGACTCAACCAAGATGCCACGAGCAGCAGCAATGGTCACCTGGGTGTTAGTGGCGTCGTCCTAGAGGTTGAGAAGGATATGTTAGCTAGATCTGACATGATGCCGCGTCGGCCGCGGGGGTGAGCCTGTGGTAGAAGAGTTTCGCTCGTAGAAGCTCGAGATTCCATGTGCATGTGTCTCAACTTACTATCAAAAGTTAGCGCAAGTAGCAGAACCGCATATCTTTTGAAAGCACTCACCCAAGTCATGGTCTGCGACCCATGCCCACACATTCTCAAAGTAGCCATTAGCTTGCGGAGTGATATGAAGCATCAGAGAAGCAGCGATACAGCCCGACTTAATAGGTCCGTTCATCGGACAATCCCCAGCTTGCATTTTTGTGCCGATAGCACCTCCGAGCCGAAAGTGGGTGTCCCACATGCCAACAGATCCGGTCTTAGAAGCAGCAACGTTCCACTCGACCATTACGAGGCCAGGAAGGGGTCCAAAAGAAGTGAATAGCATGTCGGAGAACTCCACGGTTCCGGTGTCTCCCGGTTGGCCGACCTGTATCATTGGTGTAGGATGCGACATGTCTGCGAAAGCTGAACCTTTAGCGACAAGCTGTGACCAGACCCGACCGGTAATCCGACAGGTAGATGGTACTTTGACAGTTGATGTGATGATGTAAGAACCGGAGGGAAAGTAAATCACATTACTGTCGGTCGCAGCATTGAGAGCATTCTGTACAGCGGCTGTGTCGTCCGTTTTCCCATCGCCTTTTGCTCCAAATGACTTGACGTCTACGATGGAGCTAAGTGGATAGTTTTCGTACTGGGGACGGCTCTTAACGTAGTAGCTCCGACGGGCGTAGAGTGGAGTCGAGTTCGGGGCCAGGCTGTCGTCGGGGTGAGGCATGGCCAGTCCAAACGATCCAAATGTAGAATCACCATTCTTCATGTTTCCGAACAAGTAAAAGTCGATGGTGCCAGGGGCGATATTTGCAGTAGCCCCGTTCGAAAATGCAAGAACAGTAGACACCCCGGACATCCCGATGTTGTCAAGTATGATGACTGATGTGTCCGACAGATCCGAGTTCAGTTGATTGGCCTGAATCGCAATCCCCACATTCTGAAAGTCAGAGTCCATAAGGTAAATCGAACCTGGAACAACTGTTGTGTCCTCCGGATTTTGTAGGAGAATTCCCACAGGTGTACCATAGATCGAGATCTGTTGCCACGTCCAGCCCCAGTCCCACAGAAGAACTATGGCGGCCGCGCTCTGGCCGTTAAAGTTGAAATTGCGAACAGTGTACTGCTGATTTCCGCCGTCTGCAGATCGTTAGCTTCACGCCTTCCTAGCTCCTCGAGGTAAACATACACAGTCCGTATTTGCCATTGTAGAAATCGACATTCGACTGTCAACGATATTAGCAACCAACCATCGCGAGACGTTATGAAAAATGTGGAATGTGCAGGCGTCCGCCTGGAGGCTACCGAACATGCGCAATGTGTTGAAAAGCTTCCCCAGATGCTTGTTGATAGAAAGATGTAAAGATGAATACTGCTACTCACCATGAAACCGGAGCTGCCGTTCTCTGTGAACATGAGACGTTGGTTGTTGCCTGCTTTCTTGCTGCCAAAAATGGCAATGTACATGAGGGAAGTAGCTTGACCGACTTGCCAGTGCAAACCAGCCATAGCATCAGTTGTTGATGCGCTGATATCAATATTGAAGTTGCGAATCTGGCGATAGAAGTTCGATTGCTGAGACAGATTAGCATTTTTGCCATTGATCTTACTGATGACGACACACCCAGATGTACCACTCGCTGCCTGAGGTGTTCGGAATGTATACATCAGATTGGATTGCAGCTACAACGGATTAGTCTCGAAACAAAAGCTTATAGCGGATCTCGATTTACCTAAGCCGATGAAGTTCTGTGATGTCTTGATGACCGGGGTGTTGACTGCCTAATCGATGAAGTCAGAACACAGGACAAAAGTTTGGGCTGGTAGCTCGCATACGTCGCCGACAAGCTGACTGTAATAGTACGCATTGATTGGTGAGGAAATGAGATATGTTCCGGGAGGAAAGTAGACCAGTGTGCCCTTGATAGAAGAAGAAAGACAATTTTGACCACAATTGTTCGCAGCGGCAATCGCAGCGTTGATGGCTTTGGTGTCGTCAGTGACTCCGTCGCCCTTTGCTCCCCCAGCATATTGAGGGTCCGTAACGTCTCGCCAAACCTGTAAGAATTAGTTCATGCCGGGTAAGGATCTATGATGCGACTTACAGGATAAGATCCAGTTCCCATCGGCGCTGAACCATCTCTCTGGATAGCAGGTACCCACCAGTCGTTCTCAATGGCTCGCTTGCTTTTGTGTGCGGACGCAGGAGGACTGGCGTCTGCATCGTCATTCTTGTAGGACAGTGGAGGGTATGATTCGTCGAGAGTCCCATTGGCAGCTTGCGCTTTAGCATCATGCTCAGCGACAAGCGCTGATGCTGCAAGGACGGTTGCGTTAAGGTGGGGGGCCTCTGGCTCGCCTACATCCCGTCTGCGCATTGGCACTCGCTGCCCTGGTTTGTAGTTGTTCCTTCTGGGATGGTCAAAACGCCACTTGTTGTAGATACCCTTGTTCGTGTAAGCAATCAACTCGACTCGCAAGCAAAATCAATCACCAACCTGTTGAATCATAGCTTCTTCGATGATCTTGCGCGCTGCAGAGACAGTATTGTTCGCAGGCGTAGTCCCGTTGCTCAAGGTAGTGTTGGGTGAAAGAGTGCCATGCAGAGTAGTGGTTGCACTGTTTTCCTCCCTGCTGCGGAACATGTTTGGACTTGCGCTCACCACCAGGATGGAATATGTGAACAAACAAAGTAGAGTCAGCAATCGCCACCAAGTCGCATGGTGAGCCGCCATGATAGTAACCTGCTACTCCACTGGTGAGGTGATTGAGTGTAGAGAAGAGATGTAATCCAGATTTCGACGACTGGAAGTTTAAGCCTTGATGAGACTTGATGGAACCAAAAAGAACATATTATTGTGGACTTGCGCAGTCGCTGTCATTACGGCTAAACGCTATATCTCGACTGGGCCCTGTACGGTCGCGAAGTAGGCGAGTTGTCCAAGTGGGCTCCAGCATCAACGAGACCGGAAATTGTCTGTAGACTCGAGGCAGGGAGGCGGTGGAGCTGTGCCACATTGTGCTCGCTTGCGATACTGGCGTTAGTGTAAGCAATGGCCAAGCATAGTCTTGTAATGCTAGAGTCTCCTGTTGCTTGCAGATAGCACACATATACGATAGCATGGAGTCGAAGGCTTACTCTACTCATCACCCGCACAGCCCGTACACCCTACAAAGTTTAGCGTGC
The DNA here is from genome assembly GCA_037042865.1 of Epicoccum sp. F181. Lineage (NCBI taxonomy): Eukaryota > Fungi > Ascomycota > Dothideomycetes > Pleosporales > Didymellaceae > Epicoccum > Epicoccum sp. F181. Next base: position 18,259 of record JAJSLS010000005.1, read on the forward strand.
ATTGGCCTGACAGGATGCGATGATCAGGGTTCTTGCTCCCTGCATTGTTAGCTCGCTTTAATATACGCAATATGCACTGACCGACTCGGGGATGCTTACCGAGGCTTAATTTCACGCTTGATTTGACGCAGTCCATCCTCCATATTTTATCCGGGATGAGCGGCATGTTTCTCCAAGCGACGTATCTTCTAAGCGGCGTATCTTCCAAGCGACATTTCTTCCAAGCGACGAAGACTATCTTCCAAGCGACGAGATTGGGACGAGATAGGACTTTCAGGATCCACCAGAGCAAAAAGTTATGGGGTCGACCGCAACACCCACTCCATTCTTCATTTCCTTCCAGTCCTCAAGGTGCCAACCACCATAGCTGAGCGACAATGCACCTTACACTCGCCTTCGGCACCCTAGCGGTTGCTGCGACAGCAGCACAGGATCTGGGCATGACGTGGGCGCCGACTCCAGCGGTTCTCGAACGCCAGATTGCGGTTTCTTCAGTCTCGTACACTTCGTGTACTGCCTCTGGCGGCCATGTTATTGCATGTTCTCTGGCTCCATCTTCTGCTACAACGTCGACCACCACCGGCGCACCTGGACCCACCCAACAGGGCATAGTCCTATCATGCACCAAGTATCTTGAGACGAATCCATCAGGAGCATCGTGCTCAGCGTTCGCGAGCCGGGCGGGAATCAATATCATGGATCTCTACAAGTGGAACACCATTCTCGGTCCCAATGGCGAGAATTGTGCGTCACAGTTCCTCAACAGCGAGTACTACTGTGTGGGTGTTTCGTCCTCCAGTTCGACGTCGACAAAGATTACCACGCCAGCCCTAGTAGCCCCGACTTCGAGCTCTGCTTGGACAAGAAGCTCTTCATTCACCTGGACATCGGTACAGACAGATCCCAAGTCGTACGATATGGCACTGACAACTGTCTTCATTCCTCCGCCGGAATGTACTGGCTTGTATTCGTATACGCAAGTCGGAAACAACTATTGGCAAAACGCCATCAATCCTGCGCCTCAGAAAACCCTGACATCTTGCTATCCAAGTCAATTCTACTCCAGTGCAGTAGCAGCCGCCAACAGTGTCGCCCTGCCGGCTTTCGACCCACTTGTGTGCCCGTCTGGTTGGTCTTCACTCCCGTATAACAACACCTACGCTATGTGCTGCCCCAAGTAAGTTGTCTATAACCTGCAAACCTTTCCAGGCTCTGACATCGATCCAGTGGTTGGGGCGCCTTCGCTCCTAACTTGTCCAATGAACAACGTCCGTTTTCGGGGGCGATTTGCACGTCATTCGTCATACCCAAATATCCCTTCGACGTTACCAGTTACGATTCGGCAGGTTCGACCACTGTCTTTCCCACGAAAGCAGGGCCTCAAGGAGAAATCTTCTTGGCCACTGGTTTTGACGGCATGGCTGGAACGGCAGTATCTACGGCTCCCTCTTCCACGAAAAGTGGTTCGGGCTGTGCCACAGCCACGTCTCTCGCAGTGACTTTTGACGAATTAGTCACGACTGCGTACGGAGACAGTGTCTTTCTTGTTGGCTCAATACCCGAGTTGGGCAGCTGGTCTCCTTCGAACGGAGTGCCTCTATCAGCAGCTCAGTATACGTCTAGCAACCCTTTGTGGTCTGTGACCGTCAATCTGTCGCCAGGGACTAGTATCGAATACAAGTTCGTGAAGGTCAACGGAACGGATGGAACGGCGACGTGGGAGGCAGATCCTAACCACTCATTAACAGTGCCATCAGCATGTGCTAGCCCAGTAGGTGCCACGGAATCTGCCTCGTGGCAGATCTGAAGTCGAGAGCGTCAAAATACGACTGGAGGACTCACGACGGCATCAATCGTCTCTGGTGTCCATAATTGGATAGAGGAGCACTTTCATGTGCATTGATACCTTGGTCGCTGAGTCCGTGGCTTTCTGTCCAGAAATCAGCCATGCTCTATACCTCACACTACCTACTATGAATCCTAATTCAATGTGCATTGACAACTATGCAGGTGACAAATGTGTCTGATGTCCAAACCAATGTGCAGAGAAGCTCGCTTCCTACTCTGCCGGGTTCTACGCCACACCAACTGCTTGAAACCAGTTGGCGTCCATCAGAAAAGAACCCTGAGCAAGAAACGTCGCGGAGGTGTAAATGTGCATACGGCTGGAGATTGACTCGTTGCCAGGGGTAGTGAATGCGGCGCAACCATAATCTCGCACGCCGGATTAATCTTTCCTCTGGTTAGTACAACATCTGGATCGTCGGAAAGCCATTCCAGCACGGTGAGTGAGTATACGCGAAGTAAAGCGCTAGTAGACGAGCCTAGGGCATTGACACAAAAATGATCTGATTACTACATTGTTCTAGACCTCCAACTGAACAGGATATTCAGGGTGCGCCAGCTTCGTTTGCACAGACGTGGCTTTTCTCCTGCACCTTTGTGCATGGACTAGTGGAGCCTGATGTTACACTACTGCACGCTCGAATAGAAGTGATGGAGTCCTGGGATATGAGCATCGCACGTACCGGCCCCACGTACAGCAACATATCTTACTGCAGCCGATCAAATCTCTACTGGCAAGCGATGGAATGGATCTGACAGGGTAAAGCATACTGCTTAGGCTATATCCCTCAATAGCTTGATCTGGTCATCCCCGACTCCAACTGCTCATTCAGGATCCCACTCCGTACGTTTCATCTCGTTAGTATCGACCGCCGGGGTGGCAACATCGTGTAATGACTTGTCTCGCCCCAGATATTCGCGGCTCATGACAAAGTTGCCGTCCAGATCCGACGGATGCATATGGAGGCATTGACACATGCATCACATTCGGTCTCTCGCGTAGTCCCGGCTAATACTAGATTCATCGAGCCCATGTAAAGAGAATTGTGAGAGCAAGGATCTGACCTTCCTGCGGGAGAAACGCTCTAGACGATATCCACCCTCAATGACCCCGAGCGAAAAGTATGTATGGCATCCCGATGTCTTGCACTCGTCCCGACTCAAGTTAAATCTCCCCTCTGCTGGCATTACACCATTTCTTCACTCTCCGTCCTCGCTCATTGTTCGGATGCGACGATCTCTCATACTCGTTTGGCTTACAGCCGTCCTTAGTGTCTTCGCACTCAACGATGCCGCTCCATTTGAAATCCTCTGGTACTACACGGCGTACAAGATCGAGTGGAGGTCTGGAATCAGCCCACGAAACATAGCGACTGGATGTCGTCACGCGCCATCCGCAGCTTTCGATGCTGCAGCTTCTGCTGCCGGCGTGAGTGGCATCTGCACCTTCGATGAATTCGTGAGGCACTTCGACAGTAGAGACGTGCTCGAAAATTTTGCCACAGGGCAGCCACTGGATCCAAGCGACCAGGAAGTCAGACAAGCCTGGACCAAGTATCTCGACACGCATGGAAATCCCAGGTTTCAAGGGAGTCTTTCAAGGATAATCCCAGCATCCGATCCGGCAGTAACTGGTAGGCCTCAGGTGGGACTTGCACCGATCCTTCGTGAGATCCTAGGCTATGTACAGGATGCTCGTGATTATGCTGGCGATGACCATCTCATCGACGGTTGGTTACGGAAGAGCATCTCCTACTTGAAGGCGGCCTCTCAAATCCGCACAGCAGATCAGGCTAAACATCTCAAGGACTGGTTCCAGGAAATTTTTGAGGACCCAATACACTGGACCAGGGATCCGGCTTACATCATCACTGAGCCAATACTGTACGAAGATGGCACGCCAAGCGGACTATCCTCCGGAAAGTACAATTTCGAGCTCGTGAACTCAAAGGCCAATACAGTCGACTTGACTGTAAACGACTACAAGGATGCCATGCTTGCGATTCGTAGCAAGAAACCATTCAAACGCACAAAACCTCCACAAGGAGCAACGAATCATCTCATAATCATCGACATGTTTCTCTCGAGCTCGAATCTGATTCAGCTCCCGTCTCCTTCGGTGTGCGGCGTCTTTACTCGTTGAGTCACGAGCCATGTCAAACTCGGACAGAGTCTGATCCAGTATGACAGCATGACAAGACTGCAGATAGTAACAGACAAATACAAGAGTGCTTTACCGTAGCGTTGAACCTCGTCCCCGATGCACCCACGGTCAATGTCCAGTCGTCGCTGCCTGCGCATACTTACAGTCCGAGCAGACGAGACAGGCTATTTCTGCCTACCTGTATGCCCAAAATGTCCTGCTATTCGCTCTACCTATGGGTCGCATAGCGAAAAGCATAGTGCTCTCTCGGGTCGATGGCCTTGCCACGTTCACAGACATGCGTCCTTACTGCTTTGACGATGTGTAAAGTACCAACTCGGTGGCATTGTCTTTGTGCAAAGCTGCTTGAGAAAAGCCACCTGTCTTTCGCTACGCTCTTCGTACGTGGGCCTAAGCAGATAGTATGCGGGTGGCAAATCCTATCCAAAATCTCACATGTTCTCAGGACCCGGCGGTGATCCATTCTCTGCTTCGGTTAGCGGGAGCCTGCAAAGATATCAGAACAGAACGTCCTATGATCGTCGGCGAACACCACGGATGGTCTGGCCTTGTACAGTAAAGTAACTTACTCGCGCCGGCGAACCCTAGGTGGGTCCCCGCACATGTCTACCGTGCCCACAAAGTCCCGCCTCGATCGAGGCTAGCGCGGCTGTGTAGGCGCCCGCTGGTGCCTCTTGCCCAAACGTCGTACTAAACGCTTGGTCCTTGGTCACTCCTCTTTCCGACTCATCTACCGCCTCCACCTGGCTATCATCTGAGACGGGTCCGTGCACATCAACAACAGCCTGAATACTTACTGGAATGTGATCTCGCATGGCGTTAAAGAAGTCTGCCCTTTGGAATCGTTGCCTGTTACCTTATCTATCAGAACTCACTCACGGATCACCCTCTGGCCTTCAAAACTCCTTCTATCGACCGAAGGCGACTGCATGTCAAAATGCAGTCTCCCGCTGCGATATTCGAGGCACTGCCAAGTGAGATACTTACTATGGTCTACTGGAACATTGACAGCATATTTGATCTGCAAAATTTGATGCTAGCATCACCGCATGTGTGGCGGCATTTAGCGATCGAACGACAGGTACCCTCTATACTGCACGATCTGCTACAAGGACCCTCTGTTCACACACAACTCGCTGTTGTCATACGAATTGCCGCGCATCTCCTCTGCCAATCACATTTCTTGATGAACCTGTTGAGCGAGTGTGGTTTGAGAGCATTTACTCCTGGCCTCATTCGAGGCATGCAGGTTGACGATCCCGATGAAAACAAAACTCTGCCTCCGGACATGAAGCCTAGCGAGGTGCGACGTCTACTCACTACGTTTTCCGCCATTGAGGTCACGACGTCGCATTGCGTCAGCCATCACCTTCGTCGATTCAACTCCTTGCGACCTGTTACTATAGGCGTAGGAGAGGGAAACGAATTCGATCTGCATCTGAACAAGTGGATTGATCTTCCTACAAGTCCCAGATCACCAGTCCCTGATACTGGCCCACTGCTATGGCGTGAGAAACAACAGATGCTCAAGGCGTTCTGGATGATCTACATTGCACGAATATTCTTCGCAAACTACCGGCGACGTGCTTTCACGATTCCGGAGCGATTCAAAGATATGGAAGTGGACGACATGAGACCCATCGACTTATTTGGGTTCGAGAGACAAGGACACTTGGAGTGGAATGATAGGAATCGCCCTCGAGACTATCTATTCCATGCGATGCAGCTTTTTCTTACGGCTGAGGAGTATCTAGCGCACGTACAAATTGTCGATAAATGGCCTCTGACGACGATGACTTTGCCTTGCAAACGAACTATAGAAGACACTGAAGCTTGGCCCAACGTTTCTGATACTATGGAACATTTCGTTAGGTTGTTCAAAGAGATTCGATCGCTTAGGGACGGAGATGGATTCTATCCTTGGAGGCGACTGGGATTTGCAATTTGGGACATCGAGAGACTTCGTACAGCCGGGCTTGTCCACCATTACAGACGCGACCGCAACGACGACCGTATGAGATGGCTAAGCATCATCCGAGAAGAAGACTTTAGCAGCGTCCAAAATCACCGACTTATCGTCCCAGACGTGTTGAAAGAGATAGGAGGGGATGTGGAGGGAGAAGATTACACTTATGCAGAGGACTCAGATGAATCTTCGATGGAGATTCATTGGTCCTCGTACTGGTGGATTCGATCAGAAGACTCATATAGAAAGTCGCTTTCGCTCGAGTTCGGCAGACACAGCCGTGATGCATCTTAAGACATAGCTCGTGGAGTTGGGCCGTAACTCGGCGAGTTATCACTGTCCTTCTGATCTGCTTCTCAACAGACTGCTGTCACTCTGTTGAGATCCTCTTCCCTTTCGTCAATGAAGTGAAAGCCGAATATTTCAGCTGGTTTCATCTGACCCGTTCACGGCAAAGAGCTGTGGCTGTCCTTCGACAACTTTTCTTTTCGAAAGCACACTCTGACAGATTCCATTCAACGGGTATGACGATCACGCCTACACCTGGCATGTGTTTCAAAGTGTATCTACGTTGCCCTTTTATTGTTCCAGTAGCTTCGTTCCTAGCACATGTTCTCTAAGGTTACCAGATACCGAAGAGCATGAGCGGTTCCGCTAATTTGTAAGGCATGCCCACCGTTTCGTAAAGACATGTGCTACCGGCCGTATAGTAGCGGGGTATGTTGTGCAGCCGAGGCGCTGTTTGTCGTCTTTGCAGTGCTGCTAAGAGGTGATAGAAAGTAAAGCACGCTATCTGGGATGGAAAGATTCCGGAGAAGGAAGGTCGTTGACAATTGCGCAGTGGCCTCGGTTCGCAATTTGACTTTGGCCGATCATGTCTCAATACAGGAGCGTTAGTATAGGATCGGGACTTCGGTGCATGACAAACTATCGATTTAATTCTAGGGCTACTCCGTGACGACGCCGGAAGCGTTGTGGTCATTTGGCCTCCACCGTTCGTTGTCCTGATATATAAACACCCATGTGCTGATCATGTTTCCAAATCCTGCCCACGCACGTCCTGCGCCCCACCAAAGGTTTCTCCACAATGATCTCCCTGCTGAACAGTCTGCTTTGCTTGGCTGTCGCTTCCCATGCTACCCCCATCCTCCATGACCGAGCAGCAGATCCAACAGTCACCCTAGATTCGGGCGTCGTCGTTGGGACAGCGACCCGTGTAGCAAACCAACCTGCGGTGACCGGTTTAGCCAACGCTTACCTTGGTGTCCCTTTCGCCAGTAGTCCGCCTCTACGTTTTGCGCCGCCAACCGCCGCGAAACCATGGACAGAGCCTCTCGTTGTACAGAAGCTGCCTCCGGCATGCCTGCAATCGTTCGGCAGCGGAGCCACTGCTGCCAGGGAGAAAGAATACTTTAACAATCCCACCTACCCGCCTCCGGAAGAAAGTGAAGACTGCCTGTACTTGAATGTCTTCACGCCTCAAGATGCCAGCCCGACCAATCTGAAGCCAGTATTATTCTGGTTGTTTGGCGTAAGTGGAGGTCATTGGTGTGAACGAGCAATGACAAGCTAATGCAGCGAAGGGCAATCTCGCTTTTGGCACGGCGTCGCTCGCGTATTATAATGGCAGCTCTCTTGCTGTCAACGAAGATGTAGTCGTTGTCGCTATCAACTATCGTACCAATAGTAGGTCAACTATACATTCTTCAGCTTCTGCTCTTCGCAGCCCATGGACTGACCGATCTGGAATACAGTCTTCGGCTTCTCGAACTCTCCGGAAATCCCCTTCGGTCAGCAGAACAGCGGTCTGCTGGACCAGCGTTTCGCGCTGCAATGGGTTCGTTCCAACATCGTAAAATTCGGAGGCGATCCAGACAAGGTCACCATCTTTGGTGAGAGTGCTGGCGGCGAGTCCGTCAAACAACTGCTCGCTCAGCCCCCTTCTCCGCGACCTTTCCGTGCTGCCATCATGGAATCTCAACAAACAGCTCTGATCGGCGACGGAAAAGCAAACTACGCTAACGTTCTCTCCCATTTCGGCTGTAATTCTCTAGACTGTATCCGCGGCGTAGCAGCCACCGACATCCAGGCGTACGTCAACAACGAAGGATTGCAATTTCCACCTGTGGAGAATGACGGCACGTACACCAATAATGTCTTGCCCAGCATCTTGTCTGGCAAGTTTGCCAACGTCCCAATCTTGATGGGCACTAATTTAGACGAAGCCCAGATCTTCCTCGCGGTGGCTGGCCTGGACAGTGGGACCAGCTTGGTCGATGGTGTCCTCGCTCTCACCGGATTGAATATCTCTTCGATTGAAAACTCCTTGATCAGCTTGTATGCTGCTAAGGGCATTGACACCGGCCTTGCGCTACTCAATCGGTAAGTCTTGCGACCTCGCCCGGCGTCTCCAGACCTCCCTTCCTTTCGATGAGCATTGCCATACGAGTCGCAACAAGAATCCACTTTGCTGACGGAGCCCACAACAGGGTGCTCACCGATCTCCTATTCACCTGCACCACCCAGACAGTAGCCAGCGCGATCCAACTCGCAGGTCGTCAGAATATCTGGCGCTACCAGTACGACGCATCCTTCCCCAATCTTGCTCTCTTCCCAAACGCCGGCGCATATCACACAGCAGAGATTCCATCAGTCTGGGGAACTTATCCTTTGACAAACCAACTCGGCTCAGCAACGCCGGATCAAATCTCACTGAGCAAGTACATGCAAGGAGCGTGGGCTGAGTTTGCGAAAAACCCAAGCAACGGCCCTGGCTGGCCGAAACTCGGCAGTGCATTTGGGGTGGAGCTGGGAGCACTGGGTGGCAAGGAGGCTCCGGGCGGCGAGAAGACGGTGCCACTTCTACAGGCCGATTATTCCTGTGCTCTGTATGATCCCATACTTGTCGCGGCGAATCTTGCGTATTAGTATGTGTTCGACATAGACTGGATACAGAGCCATGCAAGCATGCCAATTGATCAACTACATCGAGTCATACTACGAGTAGCCTCGTATTGTGAGCGGAATAGCGATCTTGCCCATACCTAGCATCCATGCAAAATCATCGGTTGTCTCCGTTCGACATAGTCGACCTCATCATCGTTCCAACAACTCTTGATCTCCGAGTAATTTCCCCGATATGGGAAGAAAACAAGAACGTCGCCAAATGTTCAAAAGTGTTCTTCGCAACCACATTCATCCAGCACACCACCGCATTAGATCAAGTCTAACAAGACAAGCAACACCGAAGCCTCTCTCTTTCTCTCAGCGCAACTCCCCCTCCACCGCAACTACAACAACACAGTCCGACCTTGGGTACGCAACCTCAGTAAGTATATACCCATCTGCAACCTGCTTGTCAGTGAGATATGCCTGATCGTGTTGGTCGACAGTCCCCGCGACCAAGCGCGCCGTTGAAGTTGAATCCGTGCCACTCCTCCCAGAATAAGGCCACTCGAAACCGGCGGCTTCAGCGCCGTCAAGCAGGTACTCGTCGTCTGTGCATCGGAAAGTCTTCGTGACGTCTTCGGAACCCTTTTCGGACCAGGTGATGGTGTAGGTGGCACCCATGGCGGATGACTTGGAGAAGAGGTGCAGGTTCTTGTTGGTGGTACTTCTGTGGTTGGGGTCTATGGGGTGAGCTGAGCTGTTTGTGTCACCTTCGAAGTGGGAGCTGCGAGCCGAGCTGTCGAGATTTGTGTGACATTGGTAGATTGGGTTGTTGTCTTGCTGGGGGAATGGTGCAAGCTTGGGAGGCTGGAGGCTAGGTTGTATGGTCCCTTATATATTAGCTTAGAGGCGGAATCTTCCAGTCGTTATGTCGCTAGGCCTATCACGCGGTGAAACGCTCTGCTGTGTTAGCAGTGTATGACTATCAGAGGGCCTGACTGGCTGCCTGCATTGTCCTCTTCCGGCAAAGGCCTACGCGCAGTTAAGTAAAGGTCGCCACCTACGTGGCGCGTGTGCTTAAGACAGTAAGTAGATGTCGACCACAACGTGCTTCAAATACCTGATCACCACAACCAAGAAATCGATCTTTGAAAGATGTCTAGAGCAATTTCGATTCATACTTGTCCTCGCACGGTTCCGCCATTCCCGCTCCTCACAATGCCAATAAGTTTCTGGCTCAAAAACGAGCAATTCATTCTTTTGCAGCATTAATACTTTAGGACACAATTTCAGTCCCAATTTCTTGAGTTCATTCTTTACGATACCGCATTACTCCGGACCGCGCAGCAGTACATTTTGCAAGAATTTAGGCTCTATAGTTTGCTGTTTGAAGGTAGAACTCTATATCACACATATGTAACCTATAATCAGTTGAGGAGAAGTAAGGATGATGCTATAAATCTAAGAAAGTAAATACTACGTCCAAGCTTCTGACCAGGCTGAAGTCTCGGCCTACTTACTTGCCAAGTCTGTAAATGTGACTCAATCCGGAGGATACTAAGTAAAAAGTTTGGTGAATTCTTTAATAGTTTATCTTCTGGTCTTGCAGAAGTCACTTTCCACGCGCAGCATGTCTCAAAACATCTATGACAAAGCAGATTTCTTCGCCGAGTATGCCGCACTCGATCGATCGACCGGTGGACTGGACAATGCCCCAGAATGGCCCAAGCTACGTCTCTTCGTCCCCAAACTGCAAGGAGCTCGTGTTCTTGATCTCGGCTGTGGCTTTGGCTGGTTCTCGCGCTGGGCAAGAAGTGTCGGGGCCACCACCGTCGACGCCTACGATCTGTCAGAAAACATGCTGGAACGTGCCAGGTCCATGACAAACGACGATAGTATTAACTATCGTCAGGCAGATCTGGACGCGTTCCAGCTTCCACAGCAGCCAGAACTGCCTGTTTACGACCTGGTATTCAGGTCTCTGACCCTGCACTACCTCGTCAACCTGCCGCAACTCGTCGCAGAAATCCACAGAGGCCTGAAGCCAGGCGGATCATTCGTGTTTTGCATCGAGCACCCAATCTTCACCGCCACATCAAACCCTCAATTCATCACGGACGAGACGTCCAAGCGTCCGTACTGGCCCTTGAATGACTATCAAAGGGAAGGCCCGCGAGTAACGCGTTGGCTGGAGGCCGAAGGCGTACGCAAACAACACCGCACCACTGCAACCTACATCAACGCCTTGCTGGACGCCGGCTTTGAATTGATCAATTTCGAAGAATGGTGCCCAACAGCGCAAGACCTCCAGAAATACCCGTGGCACAAGGTGCTAGAAAGGCCCATAATTCTAATGATTGGTGTGAGAAAACGTCCTCAGTAGCGAATACTGTGTAGGTTTAGGACTTAGAAGACGAGACTCGCTAGTCTAGTAACGGATGCCATGCTGGTGAAAGGATACTTGGGAGGCTGGACGCTGGGGCTTATACTATTTCGGAAGCGGATGTTTCCAGTCATTATGTCGTGAGAACCTCATGCGGTGAAGCAAACACTCTGCTGTGCAACAGCCTACGGCATTCGAAGGAGCTGACAGGCTGCCTGCATTATCTTCTTCTGGCAAGATCTGCGAAGCGTCAATCGGATGTAGCTCTACATCGCGCTCGTGTGTGTGAATAATTTCGATAGTGCGCAAATGGTAGAGATGGAACTGAACAATTCATCCGTTGGACCGAGGGCACGCCGCTAGATGGGTCAATATCAATACCAAGTAGCCCCGAGCTTCTCACGACCACACTTCATCATGACTTCGAGTTGCGTTCACTTCCTAGTCCAAACTTCGCAGGTGTCATCTTCGGCACCACCCTGTTGTAAGCCCGTCGACCCGCCGGAGAGCGCGCGAACCTCGCAGCAGCAGTAGCGAAAGTGGTACCGCAGCCTTGGGCATTCTGACAAGTAAAATTCTCGGTGTCGCAGAAGCTATCTGGCGGACAGTCGCTGTTCTGAGCACAAGGGTTGTCGATGTCTTGGAAGTTGAACGGAGGCCTGTAGCAATACGCCTTGCCAGCCTGGCTGCCGCTACCGATGGAATCGCAAAGACAGCCGCCGGTGCATTCTTGCTATTGCAGGAATGAATCGCTGCCGTAGTATGAGCATTGGGGGAAGCCCGTGACGCGGACTGTTTCTGTTGTGGTGGTCGTTGCCTGCTGGGCGTTAGCATCTGTCCGGTTCTTTCTCTCCGCACAGTCATTGCAAAATGGAGCATACGGTAGAGGTTGTGGTCGCGATTTCTGTCACGATTGTAGTGGTTGGCTCGGCTGAGACTGTGATGGTAGTCGAGGAAGTAGGCGTAACAGTCCTATGAGTCCTTTAGTAAGCGTTGCACTCCATGCACGACTCTCGAAAATCCTCTTACGTTGTGCTAGAAGCAGTGATGCTTTGGGTCATAGTTGCCGTTCCGCTCGTCACTGATGTCGGAGTCGTCGTGACAGTTGTGGACGCCGGAGTTTCAATGCAGGTACACACGGCGCCGACGAAGGAAGATGCCTGAGACTTGATGAGGCTGCTAAGCTGAGAAGACCTGGGATCGATAGCACGAGCAGCAAGAGCGGCAGGCTGCTGGTTGACAGGTACGAATACCGTGCTTGTGACGGTCACGGTCGAAGTAGTGGTTTGCTAAAGTCCGGCGTCAGTAGGAGTTCCAACATTAGAGTGCGGAAAACCAGAAACCGTGATGAAACTCGTCTGGGTCGACGTCACGATCGGTGTAGTCGTAGCAGTAAAAGTAGTCGTGAACGGGGTAGCCTGAGCCGTCACGGTTGAAGTGGCTACAATACTTGTCACGGTGCTCGTCGCCACAGTGCTTCTCACAACAAGAGTAGACGCAACGCTTGTACAAGTCTTCCCAGGCACGGGATATTTGGTCGAGCAGAGCGTCTGAGCCGGTGCATAGCTCTTGATAGCCGTGGCGACAACTCCAATGACGCCTTTGCAGGTAGTCGGAGTGGGACAAGTTGCCACTGCCAGGCAAGCCGGGATCAGGCTACCGATCGCGAGGAGATATGAGGAGATATGAGAAAAACAGCATCTTTGTATGGACTAGTGACAGAGGAGTTGAGACGGGTAGTTTGTGAAGCGCCTCGAGAAGACGCGAGACCTAGATACGTTCTCTTGGATTTCATGTCCGAGTGCAGAGCTACCTCTAATGTCAAAAATTGCTCTCCCTCTTACAAGGTCTGTCCCCGACGCGGTTGGTCGTTTTCGAGAGCAGCGCAGTAGATATGACGCACTCTCGTCTGTAACAAGCGAGCAGACCTTTGGTGTGGTCTAGACTGCCCGTTGCTTTATGTATAAAGAAGACTATTGTTGTCCACGATGCTGTAAATATCCAGCTCAGCCAGCCACCGTGCGGAGGCATAAATGTATCCTAGGAACCCTGTGATGGATGAGCCGCCTGGGCGCATATGCGGCTGATATGGCGTTGGAGCTGCTCCGTAGAGAATGAACTTTGATGTAGTCTAGAGTGCAACACTGTCAAAACTGGCAAAATGCGAGAACGCACGCGGTGATTGTGCAACGAGTCTCGTGTGCGTCGATATGTACAAATCGATCAGCCTGCTGCAACCCGTCATACGCAAGATGATCTACAGCGAGCTAGCCACCAAGTCTTGACTTGCAGTTGCAGAGCACTAGCTAATTTCCGATTCGCCACCTCGTTAGCATAGATGCATCGTGGCAACGGCTGCGGAACTTGGTAGAAGTGTGCCGCACTTTTCACTACGAGCCTCCATGTCAGCAGGCACTATAGCGCGTGGTCTTCGTGGTAGCTTGCTGCAGTATTTACTTGGTACCAGCCAGCCACCTTCCATCGCCGCCAAGTCAAAGAGTAGATTCGAACAGCGGGACGGCTGGTCCAAACTGGAGAGTGCCAGTGTTTGTCAAAAGGGTGATAATGGGGTTCGAAGTCAAGAAAAGCATCAATAAGGCACTGTCGGTGCCCGTTCAGATTAGCTGCGTATCATACATACATTTGCAATTGTTACACTGGTGCTCCACCAACCCGACCTAATCCCGAATACAGTTCTTCCAGACGTCCAGCGCCTGGGCGCCATAAGTGCCGTCTTTGGGCGCCTGCGCCTTGATTGCCTGTGCAAGGTTGCTCAAGCTTGCCTCGTAGTCTGCAGTGACCTGCGCAGCCTGCTGTGCCATGGGCGTTTGGTTGCCAAGCACCTTCTGCGCAAGTCTGAGGCCGTGCCAGATGGGCACACCGTGAAGCATTTCGTACACCGGTCCAGTCTTGGGAGGCGCGAATGACTTGGGCTGTGCCTTGTCGCCGATGCAGGAGAGTAGACGGGTGGTGTATGCGGCCAGGACTCCACCCTTGTCGGTCTTGCCTTCGTGCTTGTATGCGTTGACGGCGGCGAGCTCGAGGAAGACACCAATGATCTCTGGACGCTGTCTGGGGTCATCACGAGCGAGAACCTTGCCAGTGCCGTGTTCTTCTGCTTCCAGCATGAGAGCCAGCTGTCTTGCTTCCGCGAGGCCCTTGTGCACCGCACTCGCGCTCCACTTCTGCTTCTGTGCCTGGCTGTGCAATCCCCAGATGACATTCCTGAGCACCTCCTCCCTCTTGAGCGTCATGCCCGTGAATCTGCCCTGCTCCAGGCACTGGATGATGATGTCCAACCTCCCCGCGTTCACAGCTTTCCTCACAATCATCTCCATCGTCTTCTCGTCCAGTTTTACGCCCATATGCGTCAGGCCAACCAGCATCAATGGCAGATTCGACCAGGCCTTCCTGTCTCCGCTCTTCTCCATAAGGTCCAGGGCCTGGCGGATCAGCTTCCTCCGGTTGGGGATGTCGGAGCGGCGGTCCATCCATGAGAGTTGAATTTCTTCATCGCCGATTTGGACAGTTTGAGGGTTGTCGTTGAGCAGTTTCTGGTTCTTGGTGCCGAAGATGAGATGCCGTTGCTGCGAGTCCAGGTAGCCGGGGATGAAGTGTTTGGTGCGGAGAGAGGCGAGGGCGTTGTTGAGTTCGGCGGAAGAGGTTTCGTGGAAGGTCGGGATGCCTTGGGAGTGTTAGTATAGAGACTTTGTTGCCATTATCGTAATAACAATTACCTCTCCTCTGCACTGGCGCGCTAGAGAATGCGCGTGTGGAGGTTGAGCGCAGCTCTGTGTGGGCAGCGCGCTGCAGGCGCAGAGAACAACGTGTACAGACTGAGTTCATTGCGGCGTGTATGTACAATTGGGATCAATGTGTTGTTCCGTGGTATAACCACAGGCGCATGTCCATCGACATCCTCATAAAGTCCCTCTCCGGTAGCGCTTGGCGAGGCACTCCCGCGGCGAAGTCAAGCCAGCAGCAGCATCGAGTGGTATAGGCAAAGTAAGGAACATTGAACATCCTCCTCCATAGCAGGGCACATACTCTCACACCGCCCAGTATGTCGCTCTCTACACATTCACAGCGGCCTCTGGCCTGCCTCAAACAAGCGCTCCGCCAATGCCGCGCCGAGCGCCAGCAACAGCAAACCCGCTCCTACGCCGCCGCCGCGACACAGGCGCAGGTGCAGTACCCTTCGCTGCAGACTCGCTACCCAGCACCCTCCAAGGGCTTCCGTACCAGTCAGGCCACTAAGCAGAACCGTACGTGTTGTCTACCTTGCTTTGAAGAAAACCACTCCTAACCACTTCCATCCCAGGCTTCGAAACCGGCATGCGCAAAATCCCCGTAGCGCCCCAAGTCCAATCCACACGCAAACACTGCCCGGACCCCGTAGCCACCATCACCGCCTCCCAAATCGCCACCCTCGATCCCACCGGTGCCCGCACACGCCTCTTCAGCCCGGACAACATCGACCGCGCCAGAGTCGGTGACATCCTGCTCGTGCGCCAGAAATCCGGCGACCCTTTCTCGGGAGTGTGCCTCAACATCAAGCAAGGCGACTCCAAGATCGACTCTTCCATTCTCCTGCGCAACAATCTGACGCGCGTGGGCGTGGAAATGAGCTACAAAATCTACTCACCAAACGTGGAGGGCATTGAGGTTGTGCAGAGGAAGGCGAAGAGGGCCAGGAGAGCGAGGTTGTATTACATGCGCCAGCCCAGACACGATGTCGGCAGTGTGGAGAACATTGTGAGGCAGTACATGAGGCAGAGGGCTGGAGGACCCATGTCTGGCAAGAACGGAAAGAGCGGCGCGTCGCCCAAGAAGAAGAGCAAGAAGGCGAAGAAAAACTGAGCGGGGCTGAATCAGCTGGCTGTATATTTTGTGTATTTCTACTGAAAGAATTCGGATTTTGTCAGAAGCCAACGGATGGTTTTGCATTGCGTTTTGGAAAGCACTGCAAGGAAAGATCATTTGCTGCATGCTTTTGCTGACCCTTACTCAAAGTCAAACTGGAGATCAATGGTGACTTCCGATGCCTCCATTCACGAGTCTCTCGCGCGAAAGTCGTTTGGGAGCATTGGTCACATTGGAACGGCTTTGCGTCGTGATCTTTCGATCCCGGCAGTCCTACCTAGTATGGCGTTCCTTATCATTTCTCAACAACGACATCGCCAGTCATCTTGCCGCTTGCACGGCTTATCGTGTTAGCATGTAGTCAGATAGCTCAAATTCGGTACTTGCCAACCATGACTTGACTACATCTAGGTGAGTTCGATACAATCAATTCTCAACCACGAAACTTATCCGGCGCAGAGTTGAGTTGGTGCTGACAACTCACCCTTCTCCCCACGAGCAAGCTTCCTATCACAGGACGTGTCCTACCATGGATGTTATTGAGGCCGAGAAACATCGTCGTTTCTTCTTTTTCTGAGACGGAGCGGTTGTGTCGTGCATGATATGGTAAATATCATTTCCTTGCTGTATGGAACACAACCATTAGCGACAACCTCGCTACAATCCCCAATGGTCTAGTGGCTATGATTTCCGCTTGTCATTCACACCGACAAGTCGCGGGAGACCAGGGTTCGATTCCCTGTTGAGGAGCATCTCATGATTTGACAGTTCTTCAATATCACAAAGTCTTCCGGTGCTGGCTCACCAGCATCGTCCCACCAATTTTTTGCTTTTTGACTTGCTTGCTGTGGGCCAGACCTCCTTCGCTCGTCTCTCGGTCACGTACAGACCCATTCAGCTCATTCCCCGGGATCGCGTGGTTGGCGGCCGTCGCGGACATGGTAGAACGAGGTTGGCGTCGAGCTGTAAATTGCACGATATTCCGTTTCAATGTCCGCGCGGATCTTTGTTCGTTCCATAGTACATCTTGTGCAACTGCAAGACACGCCGTGGCCCCCATCGTGCCGCGAAGGATGCGCAAGGCCTGGGACGCCGAAGCGCAGCCGGCGGTACGCCTCAGCTTCTGGAGATTTTGTAAGCACGAGCTGCATGTCGGACCATAGGTGAGTATCTGCTGCTCCCTCTGGGAAATCATCGTGGTTGAGCGGCGGAGTCTTCGGCATGACATGTTCGTCAGCAGGACTGTGTGTCGATGCCCGTTCGACGGTGTCCTTGGTTGGATCATCGAGTTCGTCTAAAGGAAAGGAACCCGGTATATGTGCAGCGAGGATATCGCCACCAGCTATGTTCGAAGAGCTCGAATCTGACACCGTGTTTCGTGGAGCCTTCGCGTTGCAATCGCCGTCCCACAGATCCCAGTAGGTATTTGAAGCGCCGGGATATGCACAAAGCGCGCCATTACCATTTATCCTTAGCATGATCCTATCTTTGAACTGCATCCAATGGATGTCGTGTGGTGTCGAAACATGCTCCCATGCTCGGGAATATTCTTTACGAGATCTGACCCAAGCTTCATGCTCCCGGGACACAACCTGGTCGACATTGAGACCAGCTTCCACCATCATGATGTTCCATTGGTGGATACAGGTTTGTGCGACTATAGAAGTCTCGTCCCAGCGCTTCTGGGACTTGTGGAGCGTATTGACTAGTCGACGGATCGAGGATCCAAGCATTGTGGCCCAGCCGTCACTGTATGCAGGCACGAGTTGAGGATCGTAGCCCGCCTGGAGCGACTCGATGCACAAAGCTCGCCAAGGAGACGACAGATCTGCACCGAACATCGATGCCTGTCCTAGGAAGATCTGCGCAGCGAGGGAAGAGATACCGTAGATGGCAGCCGGGCCTGGTACGTGCAAGCGCAAAAGTTCTTCCGTCGACGCCTTGTCGCATTCCAGATCTCGGCGGAGTTCTCGCACTCGAGCCAGCTCGGTCCGGCTGTTCGTCCTTCTGGACTCCACGAGGCGACGGGGCTGGTACAGCTTTATCACGAAGAGGAGCTGATCTTCTGGCGTCCAATTGCGAGCGGTTGAAAGCAAGCGGGCGGTCTCCGAGTCGTTCGTTGTCATCGCTTGGGTGTCGGACGACGATGACAGCAGATCGAACAGCCGAAGAGAGTGTCCCACAGAAGGATTACTCGGCATCAGGTAAAGCATGGCGTGTAGCGGCGTGTCCTATTTGCCAAACTTAGCTTCGTTGCTCCGAGGACCATGACAATGAGAGCTTACCCCGGTGCGACTGAGTGCGCATGGATTGATGCCTTCGTTTACGAGAAACTCGCAGACTGCCAATTGATGGGCAAATGCTGCCACCTGCAACACTGTCAGCAGATCTGAAGAGGTCCATTACATTCGACTGCGCGCTGGTGATGCTTACATGAAGTAACGTGTGGCCAGATGTGCTCTGATCGTAAATGGAAGTCCCGCTTTCCAGGAGACTTGCTCGCAGCCCATCCGTATCGCCTCTGATACAAAGACTGAAAACATCAGCGCTGTTGGGAAGCACTCTATATAGTCGAAGGGTGTATTGCCAGCCACGCGTGGCTCGGAGAACGCTGATCGCCCACTGATCTCTCACAAACCAGCTCGGTATGTGCACATTCAGCCAAACTGCTTCTTCTTGGTTTCTTCTCGGCGCTTCTGCTCGTCCAGAAGGCAGAGGTTTGCTCCGCTGGTATTTGTAGCTAAACAGGAAGCACCGAAATTCCGTGCTCTCAGACTCTCCGGCGCTCGCTCCACCCGGTGCGCGCGCGTAGTAGGGCTCGCCGAATCGATCTAGTCGAGTGTCCAGTCGGCGAAGCTCATCACACATGGCTGACTGCTCTAAGTTGGCATCGTTCAATAGGCCCTGGAAGCGTGACAGTTCACGCTGGATTTGCCGTGTTTCGTATGCACGAGTCAGAGACCCCTGTTGAGATATCATCACGTCGCACTTGTTAGTCAGGGACAATACCTGAGCTTGAGTTCTCTGGACGCATGGTAATGCGGTAGCCGCCTGGCTTTCCACGGCCTGCATACTTTGCTCGATCCTTCGGCTCCACCGAGTCATATCTTCCAT
The DNA here is from genome assembly GCA_037042865.1 of Epicoccum sp. F181. Classification (NCBI taxonomy): domain Eukaryota; kingdom Fungi; phylum Ascomycota; class Dothideomycetes; order Pleosporales; family Didymellaceae; genus Epicoccum; species Epicoccum sp. F181. The sequence continues at coordinate 37,483 of JAJSLS010000005.1, forward strand.
GGAATCCCTCATCCGATCTATGCGGTCATCTAGCGATGTGATCCGGTTGAGGGTTGCTAAGTCAGATTGCTGCAACAGTCGAAGCTCCCGGTGCAGATCCACAAGCTGATAAGCCATATCCTGTCTGTGAATAGTCAGGCATCGCATTCCTACCACAGGAATTATCTTGGACCTTACCTGCCGTATATCTGGTGCGCGAGGAGGAGGTCTAATTTGGCTCTCTGTAATCGGTGCAGAAGCTGATCAATGCCTCCTTTCCGGAAGACGTACTTGGCTTTGCCAAGTCGAGGCTGTGAAAGGATGTCGCTCCGACACTCTTGCAGTATGTCGAAGATCCCGTTCCTGATGCTTTGGCACCAACTCTTGCAGTCTTCCAGGAGCTGAACTTGTGGCTGTGCGGTCAGAAGTTGTTGATGCGGTGGGCAGATATGTGTCAAGATGCGCTTCAGAACTTCGAGTGCAGCGATGAGTGCTCCAACATCGTGCGGTGCGTCTTGGTATATCCTCCGTGCATCTTTGAGTTTGGCAATCGTGTCTGTGAGTTGTACGCCCAGCGAAGCGAGGCCGACTATGCCGGCGGCAATACCAAATGCTTCTGCCATTGCACTTCCAGGTAGCCGTGGGATGAAGACGACAAGAGAAGGCTGGCAGTATTGTACGGAACAGAAGCTTGAGAATGTCTTGGGATGTCAGCACATCTTCGCGAGCTAATTGTGGCATTGTCAGAGATGTCAGCCTTGCAATCCGTACCACGCCATGTACTTCCAATTGTCGCATGCCACGTATTACTCAGGCACCTTTGCACGAGGCCTCGGACCATACATCGGTTGAACGCTTCTTATATCAGTATAATATCATGCGTGTGGCAGTGCTGATGTACGTGAACTGTATCCCAATCACGCCCATTCCCAAACACGGGTCTCAGATTCGTACTGCATGCCGGCGTGCCGCACCTAGAGACAGAATACTCCCACGCGACTTGCACAAATAGTCCTCTAATTCACGAACATAGCCACATTCTCCGGCTCATACGAGGCAAACCCCAACGTCGCATTCTGCTGCCTCCTGCTGCTCAACTACCCGCAGGCAAGCTCACTGCCTCACTGTTCGCCTCGGCAGTATTCTTATCAATTACTCGCCCTTCATACAACTCGCCCGCGAGGTCGTTCGACATTATATTGAGCAGCTCAGCGAGCCGGAGAGGTGTGGGCTCCAGCGTGTGCGTCGACACAAGCTCGTGGGACAGTTTTCCAAACAAAAGGTGGCGGGGAGAACAGGAGCAAGTGTCTTGGTGAATAAACGTGTTCTTCAGCTTGAACAGAATTGCTCCAGATGAGATCAAAGTCTGATACTTGAACAAACTGGTACGCGAAGAATGCAATAGCAAGGTTGACCTTTCAAGCATGGCGAAAAACATTTCGCTATGTTGTCGGTAGGTAATGTAGTACGCGCGCCGTAATTGCAGTGATAAAGATGTTGCTACACGCTCATCTTATAATGTAGTTAGGCGAAGACATCTGTAGCCCGCCTTACGTCGCGTCAGGTGTGTCGGTGTTTCGTCCTGACTCCTCTACTAAACATCTGAAGTCAGAGAAGTTTTGAAGAGAATCGCTTCACGTAAAACATACGTTACGCGTTCTTTAGGGAAACCGTACGTTTCTCGTTATGGTACATAGTAGTACGTTTATAGAAACAACGATTGTTTCCAAGCCATTGCCAGGCGTACGCGTGTCAGCTAGCGCAGAACGACTTGATAGTTTTTCTTTTGCGAGTTCGTAGTAGCGCTTAATAGTTTAGATACAGCAAAGGAAGCCTACCTAGCTGTAGCTCGGTAATATAGGATGCAGTTAGTACATTTATGATAGTACGTTCACAAAATTGAGCGTCGCGAGCTATAGGCGAGCCGCGAGGTTTTGTAAAATGTCCGTTCGGGCTCGCTAAAGCTCGCCCTCCGTGCCCTTCGGGCCAGATGCCGGATATTTTAATACTAAAACCATGTGGCGGGAGCTTGGCATTTCGCCCGTCCTTCGTGTAACAACTCGTAGCTTTCAACCTTGTGTCTGACATGCGCACCAACATCCTCGTTATACATAACAGTCAATGGCGAGCTGGAGCAGGAAAAGTCCAGCTTCTCAAGTATCCAGGTGGCCGTCCACAACGCTCAGTCTGCGGCTGTTGAGTTTCCATTCTCCGAACACAACATTCTGAAGTGGTGACGAGCGCACCTGGTTCAAGCCCTCTCGTGCGGACTTAGACGATCGCTTTCAATCTGCCATCTTGCACGATGCGGGCCGCCACGAGAAGCACCCCACCGATAAGTACGGTAACACCAGAGAATATCGACAGCGCGAGATATCCGTACTTTTCGCCCAAAGCACCGCTGATAGGAACATTGGCCATCGCACTGTGTTACTGTCAGTGGAATGGACCTTACTAGACATTGAGATACTCACGACAGCGCTGTGGATCCTGTGACTGTGCCAATTGCTAGACCGATGGTGGGAAGAGTTGCAAGCTGAGCAGCGCACGCTTGTTGGAGAGAAAGCACGCCCTGCGTCGTGTCAGCATGACGCTCTCTCGTTAATTAAGCCATAACCGGGACATACACCAGAGGCGAAACCGTACGCAGCTGACCATACCACCAGTCCGGCCACCGAAGTTGCTCTTGTCCAACACAAAGCAACGACGCCACTGGATATCGTTGCGATTATCATGCAGTTGAACTTCCCATATCTATCAGCAACAAAACCAGGTAGAATTCTGCCCAAAAACGAGGCGCCGCTGACGATCGAAGCTGTGTAAAATGCCAAGGTCGTGGAAAATCCTGCCTCTGCGGCGAATGAAGGCAAGTAAAAGATGGGCGCGAAGAGGCCGAAGTAGATCATGAACATGGCAAGACACGTCAGCTGCAAAGATGGTTGCTTGAGAAGCATCTTGACTGCTGCTCGGTGTTCAGCCGTCTTGTCTTCAACTTCAGCCTTTTCTTCATCTTGTGGACCAGCTTCCAGCACCTTGGGAGCTGGCTTCGGCGATCTTGCAGCAGCGCATGAAAACAGCAGCAAGGGAATCATGATGAGTCCCAGGATTCGTATAGTCCAAGGAAAGCCAAGGTCGGTGTTGTTGAGCAGCCTATCGATCACGATCGGCCAGATAATACCTCCGAGCGACGAACCTGCGATGACAATTCCCGTAGTGGCAGCCCGAGATCGTTTGAAGTACTGACCCACGAGGGCGACCATCGGCCACGTTGCGAGCGCCGTCGATACACCAAGAAGCACGCCCTGTGCGAGCAGAAATTGCCAGAATGAGTGGCAGAGCGAGATCATCATCATGCAGAAGACTATGCCGACTGAGCCAGTATAGACCATTATCTGCGAGGAAAATTAGCAACAGCTGCCGTGAACTTCATCGATGGAGCCGTACCGTAGGTCCAAAAGCATCAAGCATTGCTCCAGCACCCGGAGACATTGCAAACAGGAAAAAGATAGTGATGGCACTGATCCATGCGATTGTCGACGGCGATTCGCTGGATAGAATGTCTCGCGCATAGTACTCGAGGAAGATTCCTGCTGAGTTCAAGAAGCCTACGGTGCAGAACAAGCAAGTAAATGCGCCGCCGACGACGAGCATCGCACGAGGCCTGGCGTTGTTAGTGTAATTTTGGAAGGTTTGAGGGTTTCGACTAACGTGTATTCGCTTTGATTGCCATTAGCACTCATTTTGGCGGTTTGGAGTCTCACTGCAGACTCTCTGGCCATTGTTCGTTGATGTCGACGGATTGCGTCGTTGATTTGGTCGAAAGGAGATTTTGATTCGTCGGAAGTACGATCGGTGTATCATTTATACAAAGGCACGCTCATGTAACGTTTTCCCAATGCACAATAACCTCCACGGAGGCTCAGAGCCACAGCATGATTGATTACCAATTTCGCATGCTCCGCGCGAGATTTGTTGCTGCATCTCATATCAATGGCAGCGAACGGACGAATGTGGTTTAGCGCCGACCGGAGGCTCCATGGAGCCTCCGGTCCGCCGTGAAGAAGACATATCTTCCACGGAGCCACGACGTACTACCACAACCTACATCTTCTAGTGATATGGTGCGACTGGAGCGTGAAACATGATGAAAAGATCTGGGGGAGTAGCCCAAGAGACTCCTGGCACCAGGAAGCACCCTCGACAAGACCCCGTTTCTTGCCAATCTTGTCGCAAACGGAAGCTCAAATGCGACCGGAAGACTCCATGCAGTGGGTGTTTGGCTCGACATATGGAGTGTATCTATCATAATAGTCGCTTGGACACGACGGTTGCACAATTGAATCCGTCAGAGTCCTTCAGCCAGCCAATTGCTAGCCATACGAGCCATGTCACGCAGTCGGAACCTCAGTCTGTGCCAAGTGCCGCTGAACCCAATGCATCGACATCGACCCATCCCAAGGACGACTCTCTCGAAACTATGGACTGGCTGGAAACCATCGTAATGGGACATTGGATCCCAAGTGCTGTTCCCGCTTCGTTCAGAGCAGAGATTGTCCAAGACGAGCAGACTGATGCCTCGCCCGGCGATAGACCGCGATCATTTGGCGAGCAACTCAACACCATTGCACGTAATCATGCGACCCTGCGACGAAACCCCATGGAGATTGACCTCTCCTCCTATCTGCCACCCAAAGCGGAGGCTTTGAGTCTCTTTCGCTATTACTGCGACAATCTGGACTTCCACTTTCACACCATCATCCCTCATCACGTCGAACGGCAGATCGAGACGATATACGAAAAGCATTCCCGTCATCAGAGTATCGACTTGAACCATGCTGCTCTCTTGTTCAGCATTCTGGCTTCTGCTCTCCATTACAAGTTGCAGCCTGAGCCGTCAGTTCCTGCTAGTGCTTACAGTCAAGCGGCCGTGTTCCTGTCGGGAGCTGCTCTGATACAGAGCCATTACATGGCATATCCCACTATCGAAGGGTTGCAAGCAGCGATGGTAACCTCGCAAAGTCTTTCGAGCACAGGTCTGCCTTCTGCTGTCAGCGCGCTGTTTGCACCACGCTTGTGCATCAGCCAGGCGATCAACATGAAGTTACACCTTGTGGACGCCCCTCGAATGGCACGTGAATGCTCCTCTGGCAGAGCCCAAAACGTAAGCGATGAACTCAAGCGACGCATCTGGTGGAGTCTTGTCTCCAATGACTGGTAAGATGCGCCACAAGAAGGGCAGATATAGAACACTCAACTAACATACAAACCAGGCTGCTGGCGTACCTGAGCGGCCCTCAAGAATGGACATACTCAGTCAACCCTGACCACATGAACGTCCAGCTTCCGCGAAACATTGAAGATGTCGACATCGAGCAAGCAGATGCAGGTCTGCCTCTTTCGACTCCGACGGCGATGTCATACACTATTTGCCGCATTGAGCTTGCCATGCTGTCGCGACGCATCGTAGACGAAACGGCAAGCCAGCACTTCCAGGGTAAGGATGTACCGTACGAGAAGATTATCGAACTGGATCACATGTTACGCGACTCTTTGGAGAAGCTACCGGAATTCTATCGTTTCGGCCAAGCTCACAAGCTGCACTTCGCGACGCTGTACCATCGGCGACCAGTTTTCGCTTGGCAAAGGAGCATGTTGCAGCTTGGCTATCACCACCGCATCTGCCGCTTACATCGTCAAAACTTCGTCCGTGGAGCCAAGGACCCAAAATATTCATGCTCTCACATCTCATGTCTCCGCTCGGCGCGCACAATCCTCGAGATCAAGAGAGTGATGGACGAAGACGAGCCGATCATGGAGCCATCCAGTTCTCTCATCTGGGCTGTCATGCACCACGTCTTCATGGCAGCCGTGATACTGCTGGTAGACGTCTGCTTCAATTGGGAGGACGTTCTCGCGGAAAAGAGGAAAGAAGAAGTCATTGACGCATGCCGCATGCTGACTCGCGCCCAGCGAACATCACCTGTTGCACGTCGTGCCGTCGATGCGATGATGGGCATTTTGCGGAAGCACTGGGTCCACGAACGAGGTCTGAAATGCCCTCAGGCTGAGCAGGGGTGTTTCTTAACTTCATGGAAAGCTACTGTCCCAGCAGTGCATCAAACAGAGGGATCTGCCAGCGTACCGACTCCTGACAGCATGTATTACGCTCCGCCGCCTCAGACACTCCCACAATTCTCATCTGCTGAGGTACCACTTGAAGATACATGGGCAGAAATGCTAGACGGGAGTGCGTATGTCGGACTAGACACGCCAGATTGGACGGAATTGTTGAACGACTTGACCAACGCCGGTGATCCAGGAGCTTGAGGATTGTTCAACGTATTCCGGCGAAGTAGCCGCTTGCACGCCATTGGTCTATCGACAGGCGATTACTTGTATTCTCGCGATTTCTCACGCGTCCGTCTTCATCAGCCGCGTGCGCCCCTCTTCATCTGTCCGCAACCTCGCATGAATGCTCTTGGCGCTACGCTCCATCCCTTCTATATCACCACGATACTGTTCCGACACTTCCCAAGCAGCAGATCCGTGGTAGAAACTTGGCAGTGCGGACGACTTCCAACCAGCGCATCTGCGTGAGCCCAACACCATTGTCACGACGAGGAAAATCACTGAGAGCAGGACCAGGCCTGCCGGCAATATCATCCATGGCCAACGCACTTTGATATGCTGCTCGGAAACCTCCACGGTGCCATATACCTCCGTCGCGTTCGGACCTGTGCGGATCGAATTGGTCATACTGCTTGCCACATGGTCCATGATGTCTGGGAAGCTTCTAGCTCTGAACATCGCCCGTGCAGGGTCATCTCCTGGTCTTGAGATGGACTCAAAAGTCGTCGTGAACATCGCGCCGACAGCGTTAACAATATTCCTCTGATCTTGAGCGTTTACCCAGAACGCTTTCGAATTGTCCCAGAAACGTTCGAGCAGCGAGCCGTTCTTAGCTTGAGCGCAATCGATTTCGGGCAGATCGTCGGTCTTGAGGCCTGGGATGAGGAACGACGTAACATCATCTCCGGTGCTTGAGAAAGGCATCAGTGAAGCCATCTCTGACGCCTCGAAGTCGTTTGATGGGCATAGTTTGTCTAGAACAACCAGGGCCGTTGATTGAGATTCATCCTGAAGATGTCCGTTTGTTGACTGTGTTGCGTCGAAGTCCAGAGCGCACCAGGATATGGTACATTCGTGCGCGCTCTCCAGCCAGACCTCAGGACGAGCGATGACAGTATCGTCATACTCAACAAACTTCAATGCCGCGATGCTTGCAATCCCTTCATTCGGCCGGGATTGACCCACGCTGCGTGGCCACGCTTCCCAGTATGTCGTAGAATTCCATAATGTATGGTGCTGCTCGTAATCGGTCCCGAAGTTCCAGTTGGCTGCTTGGCCATCCACGCGATATCCCAGTGGCGTCTCATAATGGCATGTCCTAGTCATCAAAGGGTTTCCTGGGATCCAGCTGGCGTGTCCGCCCTCTTCACAGATCAAGGTAGCATTGGTTGCAGCAGTCACATCCGTGCAAGTGTTGCAGATACCGATGCTCTCGTATGGCTGCCATGTGCAGTCGCCCGACGGACAGTCGAATGGTGTCGAAGTGTGCGGGCCAAATATACCTTGGTATACCGCGCCGATAATGCTAGTATCTCTGACCTTGTCTATAGCCCGTCAGTGCGCTGCTTCTTTGGTCATTGCTTTAGGATCTCAAAGGCTTACTGTAGCTCTCGCGGAACTCGACACCAGCGATAGTCTCCCACCTCGAATTCATGTCGTAGGACCGGGCAGCGCTAATAACGCTCGTCTCATTGCGAGCCGTCACAGGCTGCGAATCGAACTGTATAACTTGCTGCGCAAACGGGTCCATCGCGACAGCCAGCACGGTAATGATCGCACCAGTCGAGCCAGCAAGCGCTCGCCAATGAATGTGGTAAAGAAGATCCAGAGCGCCCCAGGGCCCGCGGCTCGCATTCTCGAAGATATCAAACTCTATGAGGCGGCGTGAGCCGCGCTCGAAGTGCTGCCATTTGAGCTGGCCGAGTGCTTGACCGACTACCATGAGCATGGAGGACTTGGCCAGAGTCGACAGAGCGGAGACCACGGTGTTAGGTTGAGCAATGGCTTTCCAGCGGCTCGTGGGCTTGCCGTCGAAGGCGAAGAGCACTGCTACAATTGCAAGCAGTGCTCCCACGCTGACTACCATGGAAAGAAGTTCAAATTTCCAGAGCAGCAAAAGGCGTCTCGTGCCATAATTGGTTTTGTGGATGTCAAAATCAAGACTTTCGCTGGAGTCGACAGCATGGACCGTAGCGGAGGCGCCCTTTTCATCGTAGCCTTTGGATGGTATTCTCGTGATTTCGGTATCCTTGAATGCAGCTGCGTCTCCTATGGACAATGACTGCTCATGTTTGTGCATGACACTCGCAACCGCTCATGCTAAAGCAATTAAGCGACGGAACAACAAAGCCACACACACAGCTGTGTATGCACACCGAACAAGTCTGAGCGACAGACTCACCGACGCGAGAGGTGAGCTTCTTGTTGACAACATCGCAGCCGACGAATGCCGTGTGGCTGCAGAAGGATCGAGGCTGAGTCTCGCATGTCGAGTGGAGTTGATAGACTACGGCCGGAAAGAGTCTGATCTTTAATCAATCGACCAAGTTGACCCATGTCGCCCGCCAACATTGATTGTAAAGCCGGCTGAACCAGGTAAGCGAGCGTTAGTGCATTATGCACCTCTGATCCTTCGAGGGTTAGGGTAGTCGTTATGATAAGAAGCATCTGTATGTGCCTTGAGTCCGGCCGTAGGAAACATGGCGAGTGAGTATACATGTTTTTACTGTGGGAGACTGATCTCTAATTGCCGGAGTCGATACTAGCCAAACTGGTTTGAGTTCCTGAAATGAGCAGAATAATCTTGCCAGAGCAGGCACTGCCTATGTTTCATCTCGAGTCTTTGTTTTCAAGTCTGAGGTATTGCTTGGAAACCAAGTTACACAATCGACGTGACAGAACAAACCGACACATACGACCATAGGTCAGTGAAAACTGGGCATCCCGTCCGCTCTGCCATACATAAGCACTGAACCGGGCGACTAGTACTAGAGTGGGTGACCATCTGGGAATCCCGCCTGTTGTATGTTTTTGCCGAGTAGACATCACCTTACCTTTGTGCGCGATAGCTTTTTGCGTTAGATAGTCTCAGCACAGCGGCGGGAAAGGTACATGTCCGACATTGGCGAGGCAAAGGAGCGAACGAAGATCTTAGTAAAGACACGTTGTATTCAAGATGCGACAGACTAAAGGAGTGTATTCAGTTGGAGTCCAGAAATTTAGACGAGTCAAAGAGATAAAGAAGGAGAAGAAGAAGCAGAAAAGAATTTTGCAAAGAAGACGTCGAATCACAGCTCGCCCGATGATCAGTCTATGTGTCGTTTTTGTGCGTCGTGATCTCCGTGGCAAGCTCATGTCGTCGTTGATACACCGCAAGCTAAAAGCTGGCGCGGCGTCTCATGAGATTGGGCAGTCGATACATTTACCAGCCGTAGCCACCTGGACCGCCGATGGTGGTGCACTTGCTCTCAGTCTTGACGATGTCGGTGGTGTAAGGCTTGGTAACGCTGCAAGGTGTGGAGGTGACCTTAGGAGTGCTGGTGACGATGTTGGAGTGGTCGGTCTTGGTCTTCGTGATCACAGCGCAAGTCTGACCCCAGGTGGGCTTGGTGATAGTGGTGTAACCAGTTGAGACGCCGGTCTTTGTGGTCACATAAGGCTTGGACTCGGTGACGACAGTCGTGCGGGTCTGAACATCATCTACAAGCACAGTAGTGGTGATGATGGACACCTTGGGAGTTTCTGGAATGGAATGTTAGTGGTAATCGAAGGTGATGTTGAGTGGCAGATTTGACTCACGACCCTTGGTAACCAGCTCGGTCTTTGTGGAAATTGCAGTGCTGTAAGCAGTGGAGACATCCGTGTAAGGCTTGGTGACAGGCTTGGTCTCAGTCTTGACACCAGTGTTTTTGCTGCACGACTTGGTGGTGTATGGTCTCGGGATGTCCGATTTGATCGTCGTGGGAACCCAAGTAGTAACAGGCTTGTACGTGGTCACGGTCGTGTAGCCAGTAGAGTGATCGGTCTTCACCCATGTTGAGCAGGATGTAGTCTGCTTGGTAGTCGTCGAGGTTGTAGTCTTCTTGGTGGTGGTGGTATCGCCGTAGGCTGGCGGGGTGTTGGGAAGGGCGGAGACCAGAGAGGTCAAGCTGAGGAAGGCGATGGTCGCGATCTTCATGGTGGAGAACATGTTGAACGATTGTGAACGAAGTTTGAATTAGTGAAAGAAGTGGGTGTAATAAGAGCTGATTGTCAGGCTTAGTTGATGAGTTGGAAGTCGAGAAAGCCAGCGGATGAGCACATTCTTATACCACTTCTTCTTGGTCTAGATGAGTATCCACGTTCTCGTGTGATCGAAGAGGCGTCCGAATTAGAAGGGGAAATGTATTGTCGGACCACTCACTTACTCCGATGCTAACCATCTCTGGGAAGGATCGACTGATATGACAAGGTAAAACTCGAGGTCTAGTCCAATGAATCGTCAAAGGTACGGCTTCCACGAGATATATGCATGCAAATCGTATGCAGTGCAATATTGGAAACCAAGGTCGTCTCATTGATGATCTCCCTATGAGGCAAGTAGTACCTGGTCTCGGGCTGAACCTTTCGCTGTGTCAAGTCCGAGGCTTTCAGGACCAAAGGATTGCCACAGTTGAATGCAGTTGAATGCCGTTTTGGATAAGATTGGGCCAGAAACTCATGGTCATTGGGCTATGGAGCCTTTCGTGCTTCAGCATCTGCAACCTGAAAGAAAGCAATAACAACAAGGATGGCTTGGTGAATGATTTCGCAAAAAACGTGGTGATGTCTCAGGGCAAAAGATCCATTTTTAGAGCAAGACCTTGGAGTTGCCCAAAGATCGGTTGGCTGCGCTCGCTCGTGGTAGCCTCAGCCTTGTCTCGCAGCGCTCCGAAGGACATGTTCCCAGCTACCAGTCAGGCGGAGATACATGTCACTTCCACCCAATTCGAGCACGGTACCTGATTCCAATGTCAGCTTGCGGCCGCAGTATGCATGCACTGCGACCCTAAGCTGAGATTGCAAATATCATGGCGTTCATCGAAGGATTCGCTGAACACGTGTGGCCAGATTTTCGTGCTCTCCGCTTTACAGAGGGCGTTGGAGTGGCTTTTGAAAGCGGGTCTGTACTGCGTCGGCCGGGAAGATCATCCAACAAGCATACATCCCTTGCAGAGCAATCCGACCCCAGAAAGCTTGTATCAGCTGCTATTCTCGTGCGGAATGAGAACACTGAGTGACCGAGCGAGCAAGATCAATACTCGGATTACCTTCTGTGTAAGGACCCCGAGATCTACAGTGAGTGTTGCAAAGTGAGATGGTACCTGATCCTGTCCGGTGAACAATTCCGAGGCAAGCATGCGTGCTGACACGAGATGGCAGCATATGAGCTGGCACGACAGGTCGTAATTCAGGACCAGGATGTACTGCTCAGGTGATGGGCCAGACACGAGTTTGCAAAGCGTGGACGCCATGTGGCGCCTGACCGGCTACTGATGGAATAGGGTGGCGTAGCTAGCCTCGCCTGACGTTTTCGTCCGGACCTACAGGAATTGCAACTTTTCAGCCATGTTGACGGGTTCCCCGACTGCCGCCTGGGTGGAGTTGTTAGGTAACGCGTGCATAGAGAATTGTCGTTGAATGGATGCATCAGTCTGAAGCATTACGATCGGATGCACGCTGCAGGGATGGATGTTCGAGTTGCAACCCAGGCAAGCTCAGGCACAGTCAAGGTTCTTGTTCAGAGCAGAGTGACGGGGCTCTGATTGAGTATGAGATCAGCTCATGGGAAGTGAAGCTGACACTGCGTGTGCACTATCCAACCCACGTGTTTTTCTAGGCGAGTATTCACCATAAGTTGTGTTGTAGTGAAAGTGTTTGGTGTAGCTTTTGCGATGAGGTCTGGTAGCACAAGAGGAGGAAGAGATGTGGCCCGAGCAAGCGGGCCGCTGGCCGACTCGCGTGCGTGTCCTCATTCGGCAACAGCAACGAGCAACAGCAACAGCGAGAGAGACCCCTCTACAAGGAGACACATTGACAGCACCACTTCTTTAAGCAGCACCACCTTCCATCAGGCTGTTGCGACACGCCACTGCGAGGCTCTCTCACCGCTCGCCACAATGCAGCTTCTCATCTCCCTGTTCGCCCTTTTGGGTGCTTTCACCAGCTTCGCCTCTGCGACCGCCCTCACCTACAAGCTCACGCCCAACGAGAAGGAATGCTTCTACTCACATGTCGTCAAAGGGGGCTCAAAGGTGGCATTCTACTTTGCTGTGCAGAGTGGTGGATCCTTCGACAGTGCGCTGCCCTGAATACCAATCGCATACGCAGCATAGGAGCTAATGGATATCGTACAGTTGACTACACCGTGACTGGACCTTCAAAAGAGCCTGGCAAGGAGAAGATCATTATCGAAGGCGAGAAGGAGCGCCAAGGTGACTACGTCTTCACGGCGAATTACCCAGGCGAGTACCGCTTCTGCTTCGACAACGCCGTCTCGACTTTCACCGACAAGCTTGTTGACTTTGAGATCTCGGTAAGACATGTATTGCAAGATCTGCTTGAAGGAATACTGTCTAACCACCCACAATTTCAGGTCGAAGACGAGCCTCGCGCAAACCTCCCCCAGAAATCCGGCGCAACTCCCGAGCAGCTCAGCAGCGTCGAGGAGACCATTCTCCGCGTGTCCAGCCAAATCTCCACCCTCACCCGCCAGCAGAAATACTTCCGCACACGTGAAAACAGGAACTTCAGCACGGTCAGGAGTACGGAGAAGAGAGTGTTCAACTTCAGCTTGCTGGAAGGCGCTGTGATGGTCGGCATGGCTTGCTTGCAGGTCTTTGTCGTGAGGATGTTCTTCACTGGCGGACGTAAGGGATACGTGTAGTACATTTAATCCAACGACCATCAAGAAGGCTGTTCCGACACTCGAAGTCACCAGACGTCTATCCGACTTTCTGCCCGTCTTCGATGATCATGTACCTGCAACGTCATATCAGCATGAGCCGGCGTGATTAGTTTTGACTGCCAACTAACTCATCACCAATCATCATCTGCATATCATCTTCTATCATAAAGTTCTCGTGGTCTGGCGTCAACGCTTTGGAAGCCGGATCGTACCTGCCACATCTCACTGTTAGCTCGTCCAATATCGTCGTCACCAGACTGTCTCAGTGGGCAACTCAAACATAAACTTAGCAAAGTCTTTGTAATCCTTGAATACAAATGTGCAAATCGCATCATAGTCCATCATCTTCGCCTGTCCGCGCAACATGTCACTCATAATCGTTCGATCGCGCTGGAGACAATATGTCTGCATACGAACACAAGACAATCGCTTAGCTTACGTCCTCTCAACAAATCCACGGCAAGAATAGCATAGGTAGCCTACAAGACTGTACGTGATCACATTGTGCTTCTGCAGCACCGGCGCGGCCATCTGAGCGTGCACGTGGTTGTAATGCTCGATGAACGCCTCGTCGCTCATCCCAGGCTTTTTGCGGACGAGGATAGTCGCTTTGACGACTTTGCGGAAGCCCGTGGTCGAAGGGTAGCCTGCTTCGAGGACCATGATGGTGTTTGAAGAGTGAGTCTTTGTTTGTGTTGTTAGGACATCATATCGGCAAGCTGAGGAGTGCCGTGTACTGCACCCTCCACGGATCCACCGCCAAGCGCCTGCAGCTGGGGAGCCGTGACAAACGTGTTGTGTTCATCTTCAGCCCAGCTCATGAATCAATATGCCAACTTCACGACTGAAGCTCGATCATTTCTCGATTCGATGGATCTCTGGATGACGCATTCGAGGTATTGTTGGTTTGCGGCGATCGTAGCCCGCATTACTGATGGTCTTTCCCTCAGAGCGGTAGCGGGCTCTCCAGGAAGTCTCCAGCTCTCAACAGATTTCTACAACTCTGAAGATGTGGATTTGGTGAAATGTTCGGTACCCATGATCGAATACTAGTATCTCACTGAGTCGTAGAGATAGGGGAAACTTTGAAGAGTCGAGACATATATCCTCAATGTACCAAGGAAACAATCTGGTATTTGTGATGTCATCGACGGTTCCAAACGTCCTCCATTATACTTGTATGTTTATCAAGGGTTAGTGTTAGGGCACAATTCGGAAATGACTCTGGTCTGTGTGAGTGCATCAGCAATCAATTAATTGTATCTGGTATGATATAGATAGACGACTCCGTTATTTGGAACATGAAATATATGTAAATAACACATCTTCATCATTTTGAACAAGAATGAGTTTTGGAGTTCTAAAGTTGGAGAAATTCAGATCTCCCACAGCGCTTACAATTCGAGTCGAGTGAGCTCACGCGGCAATTGCGAGACGATGTAGTCCTGGACATAGGCTTATTGCTTGAAGGTGATACAATACATATTATTCTTGCTGTAATCATTATCTATGCTCAACCGCTCAAGTCCTAGCAGTAGGGTTCCACGAAGAGTACTTGACCAACTCTCTCGCGTGCCCGTACAAACCCATCATACTCTGCAAGATAAGATAAGGAATATACAAAATCGAAAACCACACCATCGACCATCTCGAAGTAAACTCCGATCGCACACGCTGGGTAAAGTAGAGAGTAGCGATCAAAATGCCAATCGTGGTGAACAGGAACCACTCAGCCATGGGGTACTGGAAGAAGACGAGGTGCGCAAGTCCGGTGCCGTCTTTGGGCCAGTTGGTGATGACGAAGCTCACGATCAGGCAGGTGTGTTGCGAGACGAGGTAGAAGCTCAACTCGCGGACGACGAGCAGGGAGAAGATTCCCAAGCGCTCTTGGCGGGTGCGCTTGCCTTCGGGTGGGTTGTTCCAGATCAAAGGCAGGTGGCGGATGGAAGCTTGAGTCCAGCCCTGTGTCCACCTCATCCTCTGCTTCCAGAACGCACCAAAAGTGTTGGGAGCCATCTCGTAAGAGATCACGTTCATGTCGTGAACTGCCTTCGTGCCACTGCCGTAAGCTCGCAGCGCCGAATCGATATCCTCAGTGAGCATGTGTCCATGCATCTTCAGCTTGCAGATGACATCCGTACGCCACCAACCATTGCTGCCACAGAACAAACCGAAGCCAAACATGCGGCTACGGCCGGGGTGAGCAATGGCGTAGATCTTGTCAAACTCGATCGCGATCAAGCGGGCAAGGAAGGACTCGTTGGTGTTGTAGACGATGCAGCGGCCTTGCACGATATCAGGCTTCTCTTTCAGGAAACACTCAGCTGCCCAGCGGACGTTGTGAGGGTGAGGGCAGTGATCGGTGTCGAAGATGCCGGTGTAGTCAGCTTTTCTGGTAACGTTGGAGAAGAAGTAGTTGAGGTTGTCGGCTTTCGAGGTGGAGTTCGGGACTTTGATGACGGTGAGCTGCTTGTACTTTGTCACTAGCTGGTGCAGCTGTGATTTGATCGGCTCGATGGGTCTTGGGGTATTGTAGACAAGAGCTGTGCAGTATCATTAGCATCGATTTGAGGAAATGATGAGGTGTGGAGGCGTACTGATGTGTAGCTTGTCTTTCGGATAAACAAGCTCCTCGAGTGCATACATGAGTTGGCCCATGACGATGTCTTTCTCGTTGGGCAGGTACGCGACCATGACCATGTTCATCGTCGGCAGATCGCATTCAGAAGCAGTTGGGAATCCGCCATGCTGTGCTTTTTCGGCGACGGCTTGCGCTTTCCTGCCGGGTGACATGCTCAAGAAGGACTCTATCACAGCAACGATGGCAATGTAAAGGTTCGCTGCCATGTAGAAGTAGTAGAAGACCGTGATCGCCTCAGTGGAGCACATGACGAAGATCGCAGTGCAAACGACGAAGTACGAGACCACGAGACACAGTGGCGTCCACTCCATGAGCCCATCTGAGAACTTGAACCATGCTGACTTGGCACTGCAAATCGCTCGTCTGAAGAGAGGGACTTTGGTGTTGGTGATCGATGAGACGGAGGAGGGGCTCGAAGAGCCTTGAACGAGCGCCTTGCATGTGGAGGAGGGTGCAGAGATCGTGCTGCTCTCAGAAGTGCTGCCAGCCATTGTAATGACTTGTGATTGAGAAGATAGCATGATAGGTAATTAATGAAACGATAAACTCGCTGACAACAGACGAGAGCTTTCTGTATATATACGCTGACGAGGCCAGTTCCCTGCTACATCGACGGTACCGATTCACCAACCGATCCGTCCAACAACTTCATCTAGAACACATCGATCTCGTTTCAAGTGGAAGCGTACGTCGCAATCGATTCATAGTCTGACAATTTGCAGCCTGTGAGAGCCATGGTCGATCAAAGCCAAACACGTAGTAATCTCCTCGGACAGACGCAAAAACAAATCATCCGGAATGTGTTGAGAAACATCTGGCCAAAAAGACCACGCTAGCGGACGTGGTGGTGAGAATGCACGTGGAAGCAATTGCTCCAATAGAAGCAACGAGTCGGGCTGACAGATGAATGCGATTTGACCGAACTATGCGGTGGGCCTCTCATAATTCTAGATTCATAAACCAAAATCCTTCATCGGGATTGTACACCCGATCTATGCAGCCGGACAATCACGATTATTCATTGGGACCGTGAGATCATGACGGGCTCGGAACTTGCGATATTGCAGTCATGGCTGATCGAACATAGCAATTGTAGCATCTTTCGTCAGAGAGTGTTCAGATAATGTCCGTCCGAACACTGTGTTGGGAGGCCTGATGTCAATTGGTGTGTATGAGCATTGTCGATCAGGCACATATGGTGATGAATTGAGTTCGGACCGCCCCGTGATAAAGTCGTAGTGAAGACGGCAGAGTCGTGAAGAGGTGAGGTTCAGGGCGCTCCAGGAACACTCGTCCCAACGGGTGGCACGGCTCGCAGCGCTGCTAACAACGGCAGCCCCGGGCAGGCGTCCATGGTACAAGTCTAGAGGAATTTAAAATACCATAAGCTCGAGATGCCACAAGCTTGAATCCTATCCAGCAGTCGTACACTGCATCTCCGCACCCTGTTCTGGATATGCTTTGCCTGCGCTCCTGCGGTGCGGTTTCGGCTATCGCATACCCGAAGGTGCATCCACGGGCGCCACACCTCGCAAGGTCTCTGTGACCATCCCCTACTATACTAGCCCTACCTTGGGGATTTGTGATGATGTATCCAGGTAAACCATGGGTGCGACCCGCATCGCGACCAGATGCAGTTCCCGTGTTGGGATGTTGAGGTCGATCGAGCATGGCATGACGAAGGGAGGTCTAGAATCTGACCATGTTACTATCTCCGTGC
Source organism: Epicoccum sp. F181 (assembly GCA_037042865.1). Classification (NCBI taxonomy): domain Eukaryota; kingdom Fungi; phylum Ascomycota; class Dothideomycetes; order Pleosporales; family Didymellaceae; genus Epicoccum; species Epicoccum sp. F181. The sequence goes on from JAJSLS010000005.1 coordinate 54,877, forward strand.
CGACTTGGCTGACAGGTGTATGCCCACCTCGTTCTGCCCTCAAGTCGACTTTCTTCGTTCCAACGATCCATCCAGACACACACCAACATGTCTTCCTTGCTACCTCAAGTTCGTTCCTGGACCAAGTCGGCCTCGAAGCAGTCGCAGTCTCAGCCGCCATGCAGCAGCGAGCGAAGAGTGCATCTCTATGGTCTTCGCGGTATGCTGGCCATGTGTGGCATCGCGACAATCTTCGTGCAGACCTTCATTCCTGCGCTTGCATCGAGTGAAGCACACGGCCCTGAATACCAGAAGATCCTTCGAATCATCTTCTCGCCTGTCATATGGAGCGAGGATCTCATCCTCAGCTTCTTCTTCGCTCTGAGTTGCCACTCCATCGCGCTCACATTTCTGAGTTCGCCCACGCCAGCAGCATTTTCTGGCAGCATCATTCGCCGAGTCATTCGAACGGCCATCGCGATCGCCTTGGCCTGCGGTATCGTCTTTGGCATTTTCGGCGGCATCGGCACCGAATATATCAATCAGTTCAAGAGCATCCTTCCAAATGAGCAAATCACAACACCTGTGGTACCCGATAATGCGCTGATCGCACTGAATGCCATTTTCGACATTTTCTGGGTCGTTCGCGATTTCTACACGCAAGCCGCAAACACCTTCTGGCCCACGCAGACGGTCTGGAACCTCAGTCTCATCTTTTATCAATCATGGACTGTCTATTTCTTGATGCTCTTGCTCCCTTACACGAGGCCCAGTTGGCATGCCGAAGGACTTGCTCTGTTTGCATTGGGCTCGTTCTGGATGTGCTCGTGGGGCTGGTACAGCGCAGCTGCGCTGCTTCTGGCCGATTACGTCAAGGTTCCATCGCTTCGACTCAAACTTGATGAAGGACTGTTGATACACAAGAAACTGGACTGGAAGCTTCCTTACAAACTCATAGCCGGACTCATGGTGGTGGTTGGCTTCGCAATGAAGTTCACATGGGCTGTGCTACCGCAATATTATAACAAGGAACTCGTCCTCCACCCTTACGTGGACTTGTCCGAGAACCATAGTCTGGAAAGCTTCGCGGCCGCGGATTCTTATGCGCGGGTGGACAATTTCTTCGTCATATTTGGCGTTCTTCTCTTGTCTGAAACCAGTGTCATTTTTAAACACTGTCTTTCCTGGAAGCCACTGGTCATTTTGGGCAAGAGATCTATGGGTGAGTTCATCCTCATACACAACACCACTCGACTAGCTGACACCCTTTCCACAGGCATTTTCGTCGCACAGAGCATCGTCTTCTGGACAGTGGGTATCAAGCTTTACATGCACCTTCATGTTCAGCGCGGCGTTGATCCGGCATTGGCAAAACTAGCTGTCTTCGTCACCGGGACGATTACCACCGGACTTAGCGCAGAGGTGTTCCATCGCCTGATTGACCTGCCTAGTCAGTGGGTTGCGAAAGAGACGTTTTTCTGGCTGTTCCGCTAGCTCTGGATCCTCCGGGATGCACCCACGGCACTTCTGTATTCGGGTGGGTTGCTGCAGAAGATCTGCAGAAGATCTGCATTATTGGCGGTTGAGAAAGATTAGATTAGATTGTAATAACGGCGCAGATTGTTGTTTTGCAATGACGACGCTCACGTCACTTTCTTCATTGTAAACATGCTTGCATCATTGACGGTTGGGAAAAAAATTGGCTTAGATTGCGAAAGCGTGTCGATTGTTGTCTTGCATCGACGTCCACGCCATTTTCTCATGTAATTAAACCAAATGTGATATCGAAACTTGACACATTTTGAGTTGCACTGACGATCTTCACGATCTGGACACCGATTCTCTCTTTCGGTCCGCACATTGCCATTTATCGCACAATCCTTCCATAGCCAATGAACGCAGAGGCCCGACCTTCGTAGCGCAGTCGCTCGGCTGTCGTATCGGCGAGCGAGGTTGCTATATCGGCGAGCGAGGTTGCTATATGATCGGCACCTATATCTTTCTACTTGGCGACGTGATTTCATGAAAGATCTCAAACCTACTGGACGTCTGAAGCTTGACTGGCGGGTAGAAAAGCATAGCGTACCGCTGAATTGCAATCTCCAGCCGCGCGCGTGGGGAATGTTTTGGAATTCAATCGTGCAGCGTTCTGGTTCTAGGTTGGTATCGCCGTCGCACAGATGGTGCAAATGTGGACCTTGCTCGCGGCAACGGCACGGGTGATATACAGGGCCATGCCCGCCGCGGTGCAATGCCTTTCAAGCGTCTGTGGCGTGAAGAGGAGCCAGTGTGGAACCACCCACAATCAGGGTGGTGAGACAGCAGCTACGGAGGCAGGCGAGCTTGTCCGGCCGGTAGGAGTGCGCCCGCCTCCGCGCATCCTGCCAACCATCCAGCGACACGCTCGTAAAAAGCGTACCGACGTACGCCATTGATAACTGTCAGCGCTGAGCCACGTCTTTGCGAACCACCGATCCCACCGTCGTTCACGTCTGATGCTAACAAATCGATCCTGTCGGACCTTCAGTTGTTCCGCCTGTTGGCAGCCTGCCATGGCAGAGATCAAACCTTCCTGGCGAGCGATTGCGTTTGCACGCTATGTGCGAGCTTCATCGCACCGCATTCGTGTCGGCATGCCCGTCGTGGCACGTTTTGCTGGATGAGCCGGAGCTCAAACTTATTGGGAAAGCCTACGTCTATGATCTTGGCTGACAACGCAAAGACGTTTAGAGCGATGGCCACAGTTCAAGTACCTTATGTACCTTCTTCGCCCGTTATTCCACTGCTTTCTCTGTGTGGTCCTCGTTAATCTTCACCATGTTGCCTTCCATTATCGCTTTAGCATTGCTAATCGTAGCCGCTCCATCGGCTATTGCTCGAGAGGTCTCGGAGTGCTCTTGTGGCTTCGAAGACGAGCAAACAGCGTCCGTTTATACAGACAGTCTCATCGCCTATTTCAATGAGACCGACGTTATCGACCCGGACATCTTCCAAGCCACTAATTTTGCACACAAGAAGGAGCAGGGCTGGAACTCTGTGTACCGGATCGGAGCATCGTCAGACAATGCGAAAATCATCAACACCACCATCAATGGCGTCTCACAGCAAGTACTTGAGATGACACTTGACACGCCTGAAAAAAATCACCTCGTCAACGGTGCCCTACTCCAAAGTGTGAGGAGGGACATCCAACATGGTCTGTTCGAAGCAGCGGTGAAGCCTACCACACAGTGGTCGGGCGGCACTGTGCTTACATACGGAGTCTACTATAACAGCTCCAACAATGCTGAGTTCGACTTCATGAACGACAATGACCCAACCAATGCTCAAGTTGCAAACCTCGTCAACGGCGAATGGCCAGATCCAAAGAAGGTGACGAACTTCACAATTCTTGAGAGCGCTGGTATCGATCCCTGGAACTCCTTCACCGACGTCCGTTTCTCTTGGAACAAGAGTGCAGTAGCGTTTCACATAGCCGACAATATGACACGGCTAGTGACGAAAAACGACCGGTCATTGCCAACGGCGGGACAGGCTCTCCAGCTTCAGACATGGAGCACTGGAGACAAGACCTTTGACAAAGGACCGCCCATGCAGAACGCTACCCAGAGCCACATTCTCTGGGTGCGCACCTTCTTCAACTCATCGGCGATGACCAACACCGAACATACCGCCTTCAACCAGCGTTGCTCAAGCGCTCCTCGCTGTGCAACAGCAGACACGAGCTTGCGCGGCTACACGCCGTTTGACTCAAAGTCTGAACAGCGGTGGAAGGGGCCCGACAAGAACAAGCCCATCAGGAAGCTAGCCGGTGTCGTTGCCGCATGTTGTAGCTCGTTCGGCATCTTTGCTCTGACAAACGTGTTCCTACGCCGAACACCATGGAAGAAGCTCTGGCCAAAACCAAAACGCGTCGCTGAGATTTCGGAGAAGCCTGCAGATGTTGACGATAAACGCGCGACCAGCAGCTTCGAGTCTGTATCCGAGGGGAGTTTTGGGACGTCCGGAACCCAAACTCCTTTACCTCACTATGGAACTCAGAACTACAAGGGCAGTGAGTCCGGTCGTGTCACTCCTGCGCCTTCGTACCACACCGCGGCGCCATCGTTACGTGGTGTGAACAGCGTAGACAGTCTTTCGCCAGGTCTCGATTCTGACGGCGCTGTCGCATCTCGTAACAGGAATGAGGACGCAAGGCAAAGAGCTCTCCGTAGAATTTCGGAAGCGTCACACGTCGGCAAGATCGATGTTGACGATGAGAAGTCTGCAGAGGTTCACGAAAGCTCGGCCGAAGGTGTGGATGTCGTTTCTCCAGTTCAAGTTCTTCCTACTATCGTCGACGAGAGCACCCCTCACGATCCAATGGACATGGCACCCGCGGAATCCGAGAAAGATGTTACTGTTGTCAAGTCTATTGACGAAGAAAAGAACGTGGCGAAAGCTACTGCTGAGCCAGTGCAAGTAGCCGTCCAACCGGTTCAGCGTATCGATTACTTGGCAGGATTCACGGCTGTTGCTTGCATCGGCGTGACACTGCATCACTTCGGCCAAACATTCTGGTAAGTTTTCAAACATCGCCTTTACATACAACCCTTCTGACTAACGTAACATCTCAGGCCATATGTGATGGATGGCTACGGTTACAGGCACTATTCGGAACTAGAGAAATGGCTCAACTACACCATCGGCGGTGTCGTTCTATCTGGCCTCTGGATCGGTCCTTTCTTCCTGACATCGACTCGCTTCCTGGCCATGAACTTTTTGAAAAAAGGCAACCTCGAGGACATTTTCAAGAAGGAGATCAAACGTGTTCCTCGACTGTTCGTCCCGATCGTCATCATCTCGCTTCTGGAATACTTCTTCATCTCCATGGGAGTCACGTCATCCCTTGAGTGGCTGCCATCGGTGACATACTCGACCTGGCCGTATGTGGTGGCGCAGAAGAACTTCGGAGTGTGAGTGCACATGCCAATCGAACATAAAAGACATGATTGCTGACATTTGTGTTATAGTTATTTGAACAACATCGTCGAGCTCGCGTACATAATTCCAAATGCCGCCCCAGAAATCACATCGCACTACTGCATCGGCATTCTTTGGACAATTCCGGTACAACTGCAGTTCTCATGGGTCGTGCTGGCAGCTACTGTCGTCATCCGCGACATCAAAAATCCGTGGAAGCGCTTTGGCCTCTACACTGTGGTCATCATTGCAGGCTGGTATGCAAGGGTATGTTGATCCAAATCCTCCCACTTCTCATGTTGCAGGCTAACATATATTTACAGAGCTGGAGCGCCTGTCACTGGGCAGGACTCGTACTATCCGATCTCGAAGTAACTTACGATTGGAGAGCTTATCTGAAGACTCGTCCGCTTGCACGTTACACCATCCTCATTACAGCGGGCATCATTGCCGGGGGATCATCCCTGTTCGGGATTTTCAACCCACAATGGTCTTTCTTCATCGTCGAGAACGGCATCCACCCAGAAATCACCACTGGCAAGCCCATCATGGATACCAATGCACCTCCGTACCCTGACTACACCGTGCCAACGCTAGCGCTGTTGCTCTTCTCCATCGGCCTGCAAACGGTAGTGGAGCTTTCCACCTGGGTGCAAGCCTTCCTCTCGCTGAAGTTCTTTACCTTCCTCAACCCCATGATCTACTGCATCTACCTCACTCACGGCTTCGTCTTCTGGACCTGGGGTGCTTGGGTCGCGCTCGCTTGCAATTCCGCGGGCATGCCATACTATGCAACCCTGATCGTGACAATGGCCACAAGTTACACTCTGCTCTTGCTATTGGCAATATTTTTGAGCCCACTGCTGGAGTTCCCAACGCAAGCGCTGATGCGTAACATCGAGCGCTGGGCGACAGTGGAGCCGCAAGCCAAGAGACCAACCACGGCGCCTTTCTCGAAGGATTTGGTGCTGAACCGCAAGATTAAAGAAGAGACGGCGAATGGCGAAGCTTAAACATCTCGATATCTTTCCTTCTTTTTGGGCAGGCAATGCTAATCTGCGACGATCAAATGGCGCGAGTATCATGGAATGATATCTCATTTGTGAACAGCACAGTCGTTTTAGATTAATACAGATATAATGAAGAGCATCAACCAATGACTTCATGTTCTACATTCAAGCATCACTATGAAGGAGACAGATTTCATGAGACTGAATTCGTGGTTACACAATGACGATGACCGTGTTGTATTACTGCGAATGCGAGCAGCGAAGCCAATTGGCTGCATGCTCGGCCGCTCGGGCGAAGGATGCAAGGTTTCAACAACAACAACGTCCGCGAAGCACTTCGCAATGATTCGCCATCCCACACATGTATACGCCGTACAACAGCTATGTCATGGGTTTTTCATTTCGTGTCCTCAGCGATATAAAGATGGTAGGACGATGGGGAGGATGCAGAACACTCGTGGCATACATTCTTACACCTAAGTAACTTCTAATACCAAATCACCACACAATACATACAAACATACCATGGCACCCCTAACAATCCTCATCGTCGGCGGCGGCGTAGCGGGTAACGCCCTCGCAAGTCTCCTGCTACTCCTCCCTCTCCCGATCACATCGCTACCACACATCACCATCGTCGAGCGATCCGCCGCCAGCTGCTCCTACGGCCAGAACATCGACGTCCGTGGCACGGGAATCGACATCCTCGCTAAGCTAGGCGTCGAAGACCGCGTCCGATCCGCCACAACAGGCGAAGAAGGCGTACGGATCGTAGACGAGAAAAACCGAGTCTGGGCTGAGATGGCCGCTGACAAAACCGGGAAGGTTCAGACTGGAACCAGCGATGTGGAGATCCTTCGAGGCAGACTGACCGAGATTCTCCGCAAACGGGCTGAGCAGCTTAGTGCGCAGGTGAAGGCTCTTGGTGGCAAAGGCGTTGAGTTCGTGAACAGGGACTGGCTTGAGAGTCTTGAGCAGGAAGGCGATCGATGTCGCGTGGTGTTCGCTAACAGTGGCGAGAAGAGGAGCTACGATCTTGTCGTTGGCGCCGATGGCCTGCAGAGTCTAACGCGAAAGATGGTATGGGGCAGGGACGGGGAAGAGAACCGTCTGAACCGGATTGGAGCTTACGGTGGTTTCTTCTCGATGCCCAGAGGCGAAACCGACAGTCTTTGGCGGAGGTGGTATCATGCGCCGGGGAAGAAGGGCATCATGGTCAGGCCAAGCGATCGACCTGATCGTTCGACCGTCTTCATGATCGTGGTGAACGACAAGGATGCCAGGTTCCAAGATGTGGCAAAGACCGGAAGCCGAAGCGTTGCTGGTCAGAAAACATTGCTGAGCGAGTATTTCCGGGAAGCTGGCTGGGAAAGCGAACGCATTGTGTCAGAGATGAACGCAGCGGAGGACTTTTACTACGACGCAATAGCTCAGGTCAAGATGGACAGCTGGAGTAAAGGAAGGGTGGTCTTGTTGGGAGACGCAGGGTGAGTATTCCCTACATCATAGATATGATGACATTGTCTGACCACGAAGCAGATACTGCGCAAGCCCTTTCTCCGGCATGGGAACAACCCTCGCGCTCAACGGAGCCCACACTCTCGTCGGCAGTCTCCTGCAACAAATGTCAACAGACCACCTGGACTACACATCAGCCTTCGCCCAATACGAGACCAAAATGAGACCTCTCGTCGAGCGAGCTCAAAAACTGCCACCCGGCATCCCCCACATCATCCACCCAGAGACCGCCTGGGGCCTCTGGGTCATGCGCTCTTTGATCTTCATCATGTCTTGGCCAGGCATCAGCTATGTTCTCGCAATGTTGAAAGGCCCACCAGCACGAGCGATCAAGGTCGAAGACTATGGTTTCAGACAGACAGTGGAGGAGAAGAAAAGCGAATGAGTTCGATTTGATCGCTATAATAGTATCTCAATAGCAACGTACAAAGCGTTCAGAAACAAACAAGCCCATCCGATCACATTCGCCCCTGTCTCTAGTTGCTTTCGAACAACCGCTGCAGTCGCTCTACCTGCGCGACCCCGACGGCCCTTGGAACGGATCAACTCCGCAATCGAGAATATGTTCGAATAGACCGCAGCGCCAGCCGCAAGAGAAAGGTTCGAAAGCGATGGCGACGAGGCACATTTGCCGAAAAAGAATCTGCTCCAGGGCAGACACGATGATAGATAAGCCGTGCAGACGATGCCTGCAACAAGAATAGCCAAGAATGCCGCAGCCAGTATCGAGGAGTTGAGCGCAACGAACATCGATTGCTTCAAGGCGGCGAGCATCTGCTGTAAATCCCATCGCCGTCCGTCTCGAAGCCTCCTTCCTCCATTGCGATTGAAAGCCCACATCATCAACCCGTTGCCAATGTACAGGGCAGCAAGACATTTCCCAGCTCTCATCGGAGAATCTTCAACCCACTGCTGCACCGCAACCTGCGAGTCGAACAAGACTCTCCTCGCCACCACCAGCATCAGGAGTATCCCAGAGACACTCTGCTGTAACTCCATCTCGCCCCTAACGCCATCAACCTGCCATGCCAGCGGAGCAGCAAGGACAACAACCAGCCCTGTCGCCAAAATCGCAACACGCTCCGCCATCCGATCAAGAAACATAAACATCGTCCAACCCGCAGCAGCAGCCAAACAAGACCTCCTCATCTCAGGTCTCACAACCTCAGCGTAAACCAACAACGCAACAACTTCCAAGCAACAAAGCGCATCGTCCCCAAGAAACGACGTCCCAAAATTGACAATCGCTCCATGTGTGATAACACCATGGAAAGCAAGATTGGCTTTCGCAACATACACCCGTAGCGCGTCAGGGTCATTGAGATCCGGCCATTCTAGGCTGTTCTGGCGAGGTGTAGGCGGCAATTGTCCTATCTCGATTCGGTCCCGTCGGCGACGCCGAGTCTGGAACTGCCAGACCTTATAGCAGACGAAGACCACAGCGATAGCCAAAGGAAGCAGAGGCCCTGGAACAGCCAGCGGGCCGAGATAAATAGTCGGAGTACTGTCAGGATCGAAAAGCCGTTCCAGATTCCACAGAGAAGCCGGGAGCGATACCAAATCGCAATGGTTGGCAGGCGAGCATCGTCGGTCCGATGGCATATTTGAGATAGCCGCGATCGCAGCAATACCAGTGTCCAGGGAAGTAATCGATATGATAAGCAGAATTGAAGTCAGGCTACAAAATATAGTTTATCCTTGGCCATCGGCACGAAGGATCCGTATAGCGGCGCACTAGATCCAGAGATGACGAGTTTTGAGTTTCGAGTTTCGCGAACCACCCAGACTCTTAGTAACAACGCCAAATGCGACAGATCGCAATAGGAACACGCGGCGTCGTTCCAGGCAGCCGAGTTGCGGCCAGACTTGTAGTGGGCTGTGCAAGGTGCCGTGGGGTCTGCTAATTCGTATGTGACTCGAGCAAAGACCAAATCGCCTGGTGTGGCTTTGTGGAAGCTGATATCATTTGAGATTGTAAGATCAATGAAGTGGCGAGATTGGACGAAATTCATGACCATACTCCTCAATATCAACAAGCTGTTAACCAAGACTTGCTATAAACAAAACTAGAAAAACTACAACAGGCCGTTATAGGTACGCAACCGCACTCATATGAACAAAGAGTCTTCCCACAATCATCTTTCCCCTACCAAGCCTGCTCGCCAATCCTCGGCGCACCACCCCTCCAGTCAAGGCGCTCAAAGTACCTGAACACCAGCTCATAGCCCTCGAGATCGTGCACGACACGGTCGACACGACGGTAGCCCTTGATGGTATCCATGCGCTTGTCCTTCTTAGCCATAGCGCTGTCATCTCCACTCTTGGCTTCGAAGAGCGTGACGCTGAAGCGGCCAGGCTTGAAGACGTTGACGACTTCTTCGACGACCTCGACGGTCTCGCGGCCGGTCTGGCGAGTTGGCACGTTGGTCTCGAAGCTGGCGTAGGAGCACTGCGGCTCCGGGGTGACGTGGACGGTCCAGTAGTTGGTCGTCTCCGGGTCGCCGGGCTTGGGCACGACACCGTTGGCTGAGAAACCGCAGGGAGTGAACAAGTACGCATCGACGCGGGCGTCAGGGTACTTGGCTTGCGAGTACACATCGGAGAGACCACAGTGCTCGGAGATGACCGTACCCAGAGTGTGGCCTTCAGTGCTGAGCTCGGCGGAGAAAGTGAGAGGGTCATCCTCGGCGTCAGAGTTGAAGCCAGAGTGATCAGTCGAAGTCTGTGCGAAGACATCGAATCCACTCTCCTCCTTGCCCTGGCCATTGACGAGGGTGTTGCCCGAGATGCTGGGGTCGGAGGCATTGGCGTCCGAGATGACACCCAGGTGCGCAATGGCGTCCTTGCGAGCAGCGTGCGCAGCACGAACGTTGTCGTGAGCGATCTGGCTTGCGTTCTCGAGGTAGAACTGGCGAGCATTTTCCTGATCCAGGTCGGTCATGAGGACCTCGAGGGTCTCGTCTCCAGTCTCATCGAAGTCGTCCTCGACTGTAACAGCGGACAGCTTGTCGGGCAGTTCCAAGTGCTTGGTAGCCGTGGTGTAGCGCTCCTCGTTCGGAGTGGCAGGAGGCGTGAGCTGCGTGCCTGGCCCAGTGATGTACAAGTACCAATGCTCGCCGTTCATCTTGCCGATCATATAGGCACTGCCGCCGCGGAACCTCTCATCAAGGAAGCGAACCTCATCACGCCAGCTACGGTGCGGTCCACGCTGCTGGTTCGGGTAGAGGAAGTTCTTGCGGCTGTAGAAGACGCGATGAGGCGTAGCAGCAGCCGGAATGCCCTGTACCAAGTTGGCCTGCTGGTGTGGGAAACCGGCTTCGAGCGCAGCAAGCTCGAGCATGCGAGGAAGGCCGCAAAGCAGAGTGGTAGTGCCGCAAGTCTTCAAGACAAGCTTGTGCGGGAAGACAAACATGCTCGACTCGGAGAGCAAGTAGGCATCCACGTTGCGGGACTCAATGACCGAGAGCACCTGGCAGTTGACCAGATCCAACATCTCCTTCCAGGAATCCTGGGAGACAGACTTCAGGCCGAGGGGAGAGGCAGACGCAGGCAGCGCCTTCTCCGAGGGAGAGAACCATACCTCTAGCAGCTTCTCGGGTCCTTCGAAGGCATTGGTAGAGTCGAGATCGGCAGTGACCTCACGATTGATAGTCAGGTGCGGCGTGCCGACCAAGGAGGATGGCGAACCAGTATAGTGGTCTGGAATTCCAGCGGTGACCATCTCCAAAAGCCTTGTCTGCGGATGTGTCTTTTCTTCTGCGCACGCAGGCTCGTCTCAGCGTGTCCTTTTGGTAATAATATGTACAAGCTCTTCCTCTTGCGAGTGGAGCGCTATCTGCTGCACGAGCGGAACTGGCGGCGTCCGCTAGAGGAGGAGAATAGGCCCACTGGTGGGTTTTTGGAAGTGGAGGCTGGCTTGCGCCAGCAGCAATCGGGTCTTTGGGGGGTGAACGCCTTCAAGGACGTTAAGGAGGACGAGCAGAGAGGGGTATAAAAGAGCTCTTGCGGCGAGGAATTGTGCCGACTATGCGTGGAAATCCAGGATGGAGGCTCCGATACCCGGCGTAAGTATCGGGTCGATGAGGTGGGTGATGGTGATGGTGGAGGTGATGTTTAGGGATATGCTAGGTATGAGGTGTTGTTTTCCTTGTCAAGTAAAGAAGTTCGCGTCCAGTAGTGACGAGTCCTGAGGTGGATGTAGTGGTGAAGCGTGAAGAAAGATCGGCGCTCACGGCAAGAACGCTGCTGCTCGTGTGAGCTTGGCGAGTCGTGAATCACCTGACAGCACCAACGAGCGGTGCACGTGAGGTGACGGTGTAAGTGAATATGCGAGGGAGATGGTGCCTGCCTTGGTCAAGACAAGCTCCGCCAGGTCAATGACTGGGTGGTGTTGTTGTTGAAGAGAAGGCGAGTCTTTCGTTCTCGCTGGCTGGCAGACAAAAATTCGCTCGTGGTTACTCCACGCACGCGCGCGAAGCTGCAGGCCTCGCCGCCGCCGCAAGCCACACAAAATGCAGCCCAAAATTCCCGCAGCGCCCGAACCATGCTCATGCAGAACTTCAACCTCTCTGACGTAATCCGCCCGAATAGGATCGGTGATGACATTCCGTGGAATTGATTGTGCGATATATATTTGCTTAGGGTTGAGGTTGAGGGTTAGCATGATCGAGGTATCAGCATTGAATACAGTAATATGGGCACAACTACAGAGTGTCTGTATGTATGAAGAATCATCATACCGACCAATGGAATAGTCCTCATGTCTTACACCCCCAAACATGGCAATTCCATGCTCGATGATCGTGTCAACAAAACACACGTCCCCCTCGGGAGACGGACCGCTTTAACGATCCACCAGAACAAGCGAGCGAGATCGTGATCTCAGCCAACGACATCGGATGTCTTAATTCTCGAAGAAGTCAATGCGACGACAGCCGGCATGGTCCCAGATTGTTGTCGTTACTATCGTGTTGCCGAGCAATCAAATGAGAAACAAGGTGACATCGAGTGTTCTTAATACTCGTACAGCTACTCCGCCTACATCATGCCATAATCACCACACGCACCCTGCATCATTCCATCTGTACTCCCTCACCCCTCCCTCCCACCACTCCCCGCAGCAGCACCTCCCCCACCACCACCACCAGCACTCCCCGACCCCCCAAATCCAAAGCTCCCGATCCTCCTAGCCAAAGAATCACCCACAGCATCGACCGCACCCTTCGGACTCCTCAAACTAATCTCACCCTGCCGATTCGCAACATTGAAAAGCTTGATAGAAGTGCCAGCCCACAATCCATTGCTGCCACGGTTGTTCTGCGCGTCTTGCGCGAAGATGAAGCCCCATAGCATGGACATGTACCAGCCGAGGGCAAGGGAGGACCATGTGAAGGTTTGGAGGCGGATGGGTGGGGTGGGGTCTGGAGATGGGCGTTAGAAGACGTGGCATGGGATGGTGATGGGGACAGTGACTTACAATCTGAGCTCGGTGAGGTGGCGGTTTCGCCGGGAGTTACTGGCTGGCGAGGAGGCCTTGGTGTGCCGCTTTTGCCGTCTGCGATAGCTTGCAGAATAGTGTGAAGTGGTAGATGAGGAAGCCAGCTCTCAAGCCACTCTGCCGTGGGCGTGAATTGTGTGCTTGTAGTCAACGGGTGCAGCGTCTGGGTTTGCAGGCTTGCCAGGCTTGTATTAGACGCGTTGCGAGAGGCAGATCGTGAGAAAGCCGCTTGGCCAACCGGTTGCTTGCCGCGTGCCTTCTCCGACATGGATCGCGTCTGCGTGGGTACCGCGTCTTCCATTGAGGCAGAGGCGTTGCTGTGGGTTCGCGAATGCGGATTGTTAATGGGTGTTTCCATGTCATCGTCATCATCATCATCTTCGCCAATAGCGAACGCTCCATGTTCAGGCACGTTGCCAAGCGATGGAGAGCGACTTGAGACTGGGCTACGAATGCTGTCCATCGATGCACCTCGTGTCGGACTTGTGATACCGGCAATATTGCCGTTGCGATCCTTGCGCTCTTGATTGATACGGTCGATCTCAGTCAACGCGCCATCAACTGTGAAATCTCTCAGTGCCTCGAAGCGTTTGTGGCTGCGGCAGATAATATCAACAAAGCGTCTGTTCGCATCGCACTGATGGTCAAGAATGGCGCACATGGCTTCTAGTAGTGATAATAGCAAAGTGTGGTTGCTATCGTTCGCCAGCAGGAAGGAAGGTGACGAGAATGAGATGAAGAGGTCAAGTAGTTTGGTGCATGTTGCTCGTTGCAGTTCTTGAACATATGGTGCGATGTTGTTAACAATGGCCAACAGTGCTGGGTAGATTGACTCAAGTCGGCCTTTGGTTGTATTCAAGATCGTGTGAATGCTCGTGATCAAGTAGTCGGCGTAAGTGCCGTGGAAGTTGGGGATGCGCACTACCGAAGGCAGCGAGTCTTGACCGATGAAGGGTTTGTTGAGGCGTCTGCCAAAGGTTGGCTCGACGCTGAGAGTTTGCAGAATGAAGACACACATGCGTACAATTCCTTGCCTCGCTGGGTCGTCTTTGGCGTCCATCGCGTAGTACAGGACCAGCACAATAAAGTCGTGAGCTCTGTCCGTGTCGATAATGAAGCTACGGAAGCGCTTGTTGCATTGAAGCAGCTCCCAAAATAGGACCAGCATCTCCGGTGCCCATGGTAGTGCTTTGGATACTGTCGGCACGTACGAGGCAACGCCTGACACTGGCTGGGTCAGGACAAGAGTGAGGCCTTGCTGAATGAACTGGAAGTCTTCCACACGATGAAGGCGGCTGAGCGATTTCCGGAAGGCGTTGGGCTGGTCATTCGGCACAGGGTGAATTATCAGGACGAGCAAAAGCTGAAGAGAATATGTGACGAGCAACTGTTTGGGGTCTCTGGTTACTGCTGTCAAATCGAGAGGGACACGCCACGATGCAGGATTGTATTTGATGACCTGTGCAATGTTAGCACTCGCTTGCGTGTAGAAAGAACTCCTCTAGAGCGACTTACGGTGTTCAAGAGCGAGCAGATCAAGCTCAGTACTGCTTGTCGACTGCACTGCGTTGTGATGTATGTGAGTGCCTTGATGTCGATTTGTGCCACCATGTCTATTCACAGGTCAGCTTTGGGTCACTCCATGTTGCTCGAAATGCACTTACTCGATGGCAAGTACATCGTGCGACTTGACAAAGTCAAAAGCAATCTCAGAACCTCCATAGCGTTGCGCTCGTTCTCCTTGGTCATTCCTTGGCTCTGCTTGCACCCGATGCCACTCTGCCAAATAGAGTATGAGATATGCGTGTCCGGATTGCCATTTGGGTCCACCTTCTTCGGCAAAGCAAAGCCCGGCAAGAACAGGTAGTTTATGAGCAGGTCTATCAGACGTTCGCCCAGAGGCCGATCGATCTCTTGATCCTCTGAACCCTCTGCCAGCTTCTTACTGGGATTCAGCCCGTCGAACAGAGGTCCGCGGCGGTTGTACTTTTTGTCCCACACCCATGTTGGTTTCCTTGCTTCCCAGAAGAACTTTGTTTCCCAAGCAGCCAGATGGTCCGCCTCGTAGACGTAAGGTAAGAGCCTGGTTAAGATGCGGACGCAGTTCAAAACTTCGGGCCCGATTGGGTCGGCCTGGACATTGCGTGTTTGAAGAGCCTCTAGCCTGGCTATCACGACGTATATGAGAGTCTCGGCGTTCTTCTGTGGGCTCGGTGGCTCGTTCCCAGGTGTGTTCGGTGGGGATTCGTTGTTGTTGCTGGTGAGATGGCGCAGGTCGTTGGGCGACCACAAGGCGAAGACATCGTCGGCAGATTCAGGCAGCTGGTAGAAACGCGACCACCATGCACTGTCTGCAGGTATGTTCGGTTCACCCGACAGCTTAAAAATGTCCTCCTTGAACGCTAACTTGCTCTCTGACGCGCCCATCGCGTTGGCATGCTAGGGTGGTTGTCGCCCTTATGCTGTTGCCGCGCGCTGTAAGTCGGCTCTCAGAGGCAGTGGGCAGGGTCCCTTTGGTCGGTGGGTCGGCAGTGGTCGGTCCAATCGTTCGTGAGGCAGTTCTGTTATAGGCAACGTCATATGTAAAGGTAGAGATCCCCTACGCAATACCTCCAGGTTCCTGGCCTAGCAAGCAATAGGCATGGTGGCCGCCTGTCTCTCCGCCTGAAAGTCGGCGCCCCACTTCTCACGGCATCACGGGATCGGTCAACGTCCGTCGGCACGGGAGTCCAGCTTCAAAGTTCATACTTCTCGCCGTGTCACCAATACGACAGCGCGGGCTTTGAACCTGAGTGGTGAGCGGGTGTTACAAACCTCTCTCGATGTTCAAAGCGCTCGGCCATCGTCCGGCCCAGGAGGAAGGACCGTTTCCACCTCATCTACCTGGACAAGGAGACATTTTCAACCTTCACACCCCGTACACCGTACACGTGGAGACGACCACATTTTTTCTCCATGCGGGGTCGCAATATAGTGAGGCCGCCATCGCAACGGTGGATCTCGTCCGGTGTGATCAATGGTATAAGAAGCCCGCAGACGGCCAGGCAAGGTAGGTCTCGTCTCATCATTAGTACCTCTGTCCTTACGCATACCTCAAAGAGACCTATACGGCGACCTTCAAAGATGTTGGACCACTACTTGTACCTCCTACCTCTTGCTTTGCTTCATAGCACTGCCCATGCTCAGGTCAACAACGCCACCAAAGAGTTCCCTACTCGTCTCGATGCCAGTGGCACTATCCAGCCGTTCTGGAATCGCTGTGACCTCCCAGCCAATGCATGGGACAGCCATATGCACATCATCGATCCATCCCGTTACCCATTGTCACCAGAAGCAGTCTACACCCCAAGCATATCAGGCACTTGGGACGCAGTCGCCAACGAGACCGCATTTGGCATGCAGCATATCACTGTCATCCAGCCATCCATCTACGGCAACGATAACAGCATTCTCCTAGATGCTCTCACCGGGCTAGGTCCTGATAGGGCAAGGGGAGTCGTTGGCTTCGATCCCAACATCTCCACCACCACCCTACACGAGTGGCACGCCAAGGGCGTCCGCGGCGTTCGTCTCAACGCTGTCTCAGGCGGCAAAGCGGTCGATGTCCCCAAATTCGCAACCCAACTTAAGACCTACGCCGACATCGTTCGTCCTCTCAACTGGGTCTTGCAGGCCTACATCGACATGGAGATACTGGAAGAACTTGAAGACGTCATCTCCGGCCTGAACGTCACGCTCGTTCTTGACCACTTCAGCAACCCTGACATTCCGGACTTGAAGCCTGAAGACCAGGATTCTTTCGATCCCTACTCTGTCAAGGGATTCGGGTCACTGATTAACTTGATCAAGGCTGGCAACACTTACGTTAAGTTGTCTGGAGGCTACAGGGTGGAGCCATCTTTGATCGGACTCGAAGTCATTGCCAAGGAGATTCTGAAGACCAGGACTGATCGCGCCGTCTTCGCCAGCGACTGGCCACACACCAGGTTCGAGAGGCTCGATATCAGGCCGTTCATTCAGACTGTGCTGGATTGGGCGACGGAGTTCAAGTGCGTCGACGAGGTGTTTGCGACAAACGCGAGGACTCTCTGGAGGGTCGATAACTAGACCTTACGCCTTGTGGCAATCATCAGCTACATATAACATGAATATAGATCCTTACGAATAGATTCTCAGCCGCACGCTTGCTCATACTCGGTTTGCATAAGTGTTCGAGGTCGATGAAAGTTAAAGGTGCCCATCAAAGCACAAACACGATTTGATGAAGAGCCGCATCTCTCAGCGGCATAGCAGTGGCGTATGGTAGGACTACGGAGATAATTAACGCGGTTAACATCCGACTTCGAAGGATCGCGCTTGTGTTTAAGCCTGACAGCAAGGTGCTAAGGGGCAGTGCAGCGCTGATTCGCAGTGTAACACACACAATCCGATCCACAACAACCAGACGTCATTGCAATCCTTCCCGAAATCTCGATAACCTTGTCTTCAGAAGGCAAGATCATGATATGGATGTACAAGCGAATTCCTTCTCGCGGTCATCGGGCCTCTCATACGAACCAGTGCTCGCGATACCTTGGCAGCTGAACCTTTCCAGCTATTTTAATATATCAGTGCTCAAAGCAAACGAGCATAAAAGAGCGCGCATTATCCAAGTTGCTGTGACTTGAAGCTGACCAGAACGCAAGCTCCAATTATTCAACGTCCATTTGTCTAGCATTCTCATCAGAATTACACCGTCATCCGGCCTCTGCACAACGACAAACTGCAGACAACACAAAGAAACCATGGACGGGCTCGCAAACAGCACCACTCTCTGTGGTCCCTTCTCCGTGGTACGAATCATAGTGTAGATGGATTTCTTTAGGAACATGCTCACATCATTCGCAGTACGTCCCACCCTCATCCCATGTGCAAGCCCGAAAAATACCACATTCCTCAGTATAGTCCTAAGCCAACCGTAGAAATCCGGCTATCGCTACTGCTTCTGCCCCCATGCAAAAGCAAACACGTAGATACTAACCATCATCACTCGCAGACCAGACGTGATCCCCGGCGTCAACAACACAGCATACGACTGGTGCGCCATGCCGAACATCGGTCCACGCAACTCCACCCTAGAAGTAATGCACTACTGCTGCCCCACGCTCGAAGTCTACAACACCGACGGCTGCGCGTGGTGCTACGTTTCGTATATCAATGCGCACAACGACTCGGAGTTCATGAATGAGTTTCGGGAGTGCTTTTCGAGGAATGCGAAGAGGATGAATGTTACCAACGACCAACGGATCGCGCATTGCAATACGCCTAGTATAAAGAATGCGGCGGCTACGAGGGAGGTATCGGTGTGGAAGGTTGGGGTGATGACTGTGCTATTGGGCGTAGCGTCGTTGTCGCTTTAGAAGCTATTACGGATCGATTGCAGTCGTGTAGTTTTGTTGAGTTTGCTTGGCTTGCTATGAGAACACAAGAATGATCGAACCAAAGACCGCGTCTTTCAGCAGCACAGCAGTGCGTGCTAACTACATTGTGAGGCATGGAAAGACTGCGGAGATATTGTAGTCAGCTAAAATCCGACGTCGAAGGATCGCGGGTCTGGCAGCAAGGAGCTAAGCAAGGAAGGACTTATATTTGCGGCGCTGCTGTGCTGTCTGACAGGCACAGCCCGATTTCCGAGAAAGAGATGTCATCCTAAGGTCGATGATCTTGCCTAGTACGAACATCACAGTATGGTCGTACGACCGAGTCCCTTCTAACGGTCATCTGGCCTCTTACAGGATCTGAAGCTCGTAACACCTTAGCAGCTGAACGTTCCCAGCTGTTTTCGCGTATCGTTACGTAAAGGGTAGATAGAGCGAGCTAAGTACAGAGTGCGTGCCAGCATCAGACCTCTAAATGGACATCTAAACTGCTACAACCAAGCGCTGACTGAATCGCAACATATAATTCCAACGCCCATCTATTTAGAGTCCACATCACAAATACATCACAACAAGACATCACTACAACCGATTACAACAGACACAATAAGCAACAAATCATGGCAACCCTCGCATCAAACGACAGCCTCTGCAGCCCCCTAACCATACCATCCGTGATCCCCGGCGTCGACATGTCTTCAGACTGGTGCGCCACGCCCATCGTCAGCAACCAAACCCTCAACGTGATGAACTACTGCTGCGCATCGCAACAAGTCCACACCGTCGATAGCTGCGCGTACTGCTACCTCACAGAAGTAATGTTTGAGAACGAGCACACCAAGAATCCCGCGAAGCGGTTCTCGGGCTGCATTTCGAGTAGAGCGGAGACGCTTAATGCTACCATTCAACGGATTACGAGTTGCCATACTCCTAACTTTGAAAGCGTTGCGGCATTCACGAAAGGGGTGTCGTTATGGAAGGCCGGGGTTATTGCTGTGTTATTGAGCGCGGCGTCGTGGCCGATTTTGGGTGTGTTGTTGATTGAGGGTAACCACGCTGGTTGTTTGGTGTCTGTATCTACATGGGCTGCTGTGCATCGAATTCAGATATGAGATGAGGGATTCGACTGGTGTTTCGGGAGCTTAGAGGTCAGACCTATGCCAGTGTCGTGAGGAATGTGTGACTCTATCTAGATTTCGGATGCCGCATGCACATTTGTGGCCAGTACTTATGCTCAGATGCATCTCAATCACTATCCTAAACTGACGGTGGTCTATATGGTCCGCTGAGCCATAACGATGCTCTCTTCGACATCTCGAATTGCTTTGACGTCGACTGATGTAATTTGGCCGCAATGTCCGCCAGGTGTGTACTGTGTACACAGCTCTCAGCCCGCAACACCCGCAGGCTGCCGAGGACATCGTCACTTGTACTTCGACCAGAAACGATCAGGCCATGCCTCCAACGTCAATGTTTCGACCATCATCAAAGATTCGGTGCATATCGATTGATGGAAGTCGATGGAAAGCCGACCGGAAGGGTCGTGTGGCGGCCTCAACAATGCGATACCAAATCTGCCCGCGTCTTTGTCATCCTCTCATCTCAGCGGTACTACGAGGCTGGGGCCAATGGATGTGCAACAGTAGCTACCGCATTGGACCGTACCACCGTCACAAGCAGCAATCGCAATGCGCTCGATGAGATAGCTACTCAGTACGAAGGGAGGTAGAAGTTGTATAAGTAGCGTTGTGATTTCGCTGACTGTGAACTTCTCTACATCACAAACATACTCAGAACACCAGATCATCAATCCTATCAGCAAGAATATTGAATACCTCCATCGAAGATGTCCATCAAAGTCGGCAATTACCTCTTCACCAGGCTGCGACAGCTTGGGATTAAAACTGTTTTCGGCGTTCCAGGAGGTACAAAACCTTGGAGCATTCACATTGCAACGTCCCATCGCAGCTAATGCTTCAAACAGACTACGAACTCGCCCTCCTCGACCTGATCGGAGAATCTGGCATCGACTTCTGCGGCAATCCGAACGAGCTGATCTCAGGCTACGCCGCTGACGGGTACAGTCGTCTGAACGGCGCAGGGTCATTCGTGACGACTTTCGGACCAGGCGAGCTCAGTGCTTACTGCAGCCATGCTGGCGCATATGCGGAGTATGTGCCTGTCGCTCACGTTGTTGGATATCCAGGCCGTATGTAATCCTATCGATCGCGCCTGAAAACGTATACTGATCGCACCAGGTCCTGCTATGGAAAACCACACCCTGATGCATCATACCTTGGGCACAGGCGAGTTTGGGTCCGTTTTCCATGACGTTTGATCGAGGCCTTGGTCGCTAACATCATGTGCAGCATGTACCACGCCATGGTGAAACACATCTCAGTGGACACTACCGTTCTCTTGGACCCACAGACCGCGCCCGCAGATATCGACCGCTGCTTGACTAGCATGATGCAACAGAGTAGACCCGTCTACATCGGCGTGCCGGTCGACATGTCGCACCTGGAATGTGATGCGTCAGCACTGAAAACGGCCTTGCCACGAGCTTTGAGCCCCAATGATCCGGAGCTCGAGAAAGAAGTCGTGGGCAAGCTTCGCAGTCTGATGGAACAGAGCAAGAATCCGATCATCATCGTCGATGGGTTCGCCGCTCGCAACAACCTCCAGCATCAGTGTCTAGAGATTTCCGAGTTGACCGGGTTCCCGACTTTCAATACATACATGGGCAAGGGTTGTATCGACGAAACGATGCCGAACTTCGGCGGATTGTACACTGGCGCAGGCACCTACGAAGGAGTGAAGAAAGCTGTCGAGTCCTCCGATGCGGTTTTCTGGATCGGTAATGTTCAGGTATGTGTGGTCGTGCAAACACTTCTGGTAGCTTGCTGACATCCAAAGACCGACTTCAACACCGGCGAATTCACAGATCAGGTCTCTGAGAATGTGACTGCGGAGTTCCAGCGCACCTACATGAAGGTAGAGTCACTCGCACCATTGTGATTAAGAGGTTCGGTATCTGATCATGTTCATTGGCATCTCACAGATCGGCAAGCAGCGTTTCGAACTCAAGATGGTCCATGTCCTCAATGCTCTGATCGGAGACTTGAAGCAGTCGCCACTCTCTCGGGCCTCGACACCGGCAATCTCCTGGGATCCTTACCCAATGAACGATCCAGAGAAGGAGAATCAGCTCACGCAAGACTACCTTTGGCCGGTATGTGTCTTTCACGCAGAGATGAAACAATGCAGGACGCCGCTAACATAATGCAAGACTTTGGGCAAGTTCTTCAAGCCCGGCGACTTCGTCATCGGAGAGACAGGCACATCAGCATTCGGACTCGGCTCTTCCAAGCTCCCCAGCGGCGCCAGCATGTATAACCAGACCGTGTTTGGGTCAATCGGCTTTGCCACTGGCGCTGCAGTAGGAACGTTCAAAGCCATCCGGGAGAACGATAATTACAAACGATGTATCCTCGTCACCGGCGAAGGCAGCCTGCACCTTACCGTGCAAGCGTTCGCCGATATGCTGAAGCTAGGCCTGAATCCGATTGTGTTTGTTCTCAACAATGATGGATACACGGTTGAGCGACTGATCCATGGCAAGAATGCGTGAGTCTTCGTGCGGAGCGGCGTTGAACTCATCTCGCTAACCATTTCCAGTGCATACAACAAGCTTCCAGACTGGGACTACTCCAAGCTCGCGAATGCATTTGGTCCAGGACACCCATCGAAGTACTACGGCCCGATTGGTACTTGCGAAGAGCTCGATGACTTGCTTTCGAACAGTGAGTTTGGAGCTGCAGGGTGTTTCCAACTGGTCGAGCTGAAGCTCGGTCGTCTCGATGCACCTCTGCCATTGAGAATGACTACCGCCGCTGTGGAAGCGTTCAACCAGAGATCGAAGCATGGAACGTCCATGGGAGCTTGAAATGGAATCTTGATGGCGAGTGGTGTAATGAGTGACAGTTCCTCGAATTTTCCCGCATGAATTATCGTACAGTTCTGGTCGTTCAATAATTTAATTAGCAACATCTCAGTAGACCTCATCAAGTTCTACCAGGTCACGGAATTATATAGCGCCTCATTGTAAAGTTCCTAGTGTTGGGCCGCGTCATGTATTTCGATGGGCGGCACCTGCCACCTTTACGCCACGGGATCAGGTAGCACTGTACTATGATCTTCTAGCCTTTGTGATGTCAGGTAATGTTTCAGTGGCAAGTACAATTACTCTCAGATATGGCACTGATGGTATTATTATAGCGGGGGTCAAATCAATGAAGCAAATTTTATCGTTGTCTCAATGGTAAGACGGCCTAGATCAACGACCACGCCTACCGATACTACTATAGCCATCAAGATCGCTGTATGTAAAACTCTTGCGCATCAACTGGATTCTCCAGCAATACCCGGAGATTTGATACTGAGGGCAATGGTGCCCTTGTGAGACGCTCTCGGATAATCCTTCCGGTAGCTTACGTGCCAACCAGTCTGTGGTTGACCGTGATCATCTTTCACTTATCGTCGCGAGCAGCTTGTCCAACGCATTCTGGTCTTCATCCCAGCAGTCCGGGTAGAATTCATAGCCACGCTCATGGCTGCTGATCTTGGCTCGAAGGTAGGCTTCGTCGTAATGATATGTATCAAACATACCCATCCCGTCTTCTGTTGGCATAAGTTAGCAAATACTTCACAGGTCAATAAGATCGCGACAACGACGCGGCACAGAAGCCAGTCGAAGCTAATTCCGTTAGGGATCGTGGAGCGTTGTAGCATACTACTGAACGGTTAGCAAGTATGTTCATCGTTTTCGTTGGAGTGCGTCTTACCCGGACATGCTGCAATAACGGCTGATGTGTATTTCGGTCGCCCAGCTCTCAGGAGCAAGAAAAGCCCTGCCAGCGCTGGTGGGCCCACCACTACATTGCGACCACGCATCATGGGTGACTGCGAAGTTTCGGAGGCGCGGAAGTCTTGTGCGAAAACTGTCGAAGTAGTGATGCCAACGAGAGTCATACTTCCATGCAGACGCGACGCGCCGGCCTCGACCTGTTCCCTGGTTGCGGTATTCAGGATTCGCGTAGCCCTCCGCATCGGCAGTACAAGCGAGCGAGATCTCCGGTATGATAGGACAATTATGTAGCTTTAATGATTCGAGCGAGGCACTGTGGGATAAGATCCATTCCAATTGCCATTCGTGCGTGAAAGTCATGTGTCCGAGAACCAGGCTTTTGAGTTTGGGAAAGTGCAATCCTCGCAGGTCGCATTTGGGGAGGTATCCCCACGAGACCGAGCCGTATAGCTTGAGCGTGGTGAGGCGGCCGATGTCATGCAGTGGCTGAAGCCAGTATCGTCGCAGTTGTTTAGCGTAAAAGTCATGGCGTTCAACAATCTCGATCTGTCGATCAGACGCCTCATCATCTTCGGATACAATGAACAGTTCCAGTTCATCAAGGCGTGAGAGTAGAGTTTTGAAATCATCGGATTTTGCAATGGCGGCGTTTAAATAGTCTTGCAGGTTGTAAACCGAAAGGCTGTTAAGCCCGGTAGCCGGGTGGTTGGGATGATTGAGTGCGCTCAAAAACTTGCGAAAGAATATTTCGCGGTACTCCACGGTCTCTATGAGATCGAAAGCTTGGCGATAGTCCTCGTCTGCGGCAGAAGGACCCTCTACCACGTAATCAAAATGTAGCTCGACGCGGCGTAGATTGCGGAATCGACCAATGTCAGCCATCATTCGCTTGAAAGTAGCAGACACCTCGCCATCCACATCGATAGCGTGCTCTTCAGTGTCGGGATCAGTCTCCCACTCCGGGTCATCTTCATCATGAACACTCCAGGATGGTTCTAAATCTTCTCCACGCAATTTCGAATCGTCTAAAGATGCTGAAAGGCGTATTGTCTTGACCAGCGGGCTCAATCGAGCGTCGTCAAGCACGGCACGAGCTTTCAATGCGCTGTCTTTTGTCGGCAGAATGATTAATCGCGCGAAGAGGTGCTTGGCGGCCAATGGCGAAAGGCGTTTGCATGTTAAGCGAAGATTCCGGAGAGTTTCCAGATTGACTTGTTCGGCGGTCGGGTAGGCGTTTTTGTCGATTGGCTCTGTTAGCTCCTCGATACGGGAACAACAAATGTCAAGCAGTTCATCTGGTAAATCGAGTAGCTGCATCTTCGATGATATGCGTATTACAAAAGAAAAGGCATATTCGAAGTGGAAAGGGGAACATTGACACTAAATACAAGAAGCGCTCCGAAGCTTCTCCGACGAAGGATCAGAATTCCAGGCGTCAGCAACGCGAGCGCGTGTAAAGCACATCGACGCGATGAAAATCAAAGAAATTCGATAATAACCGTAAGATCATCAGATTGGGTTGCTGCCTAATCATCGCACTTTTTTAGGTATACCAAGTAGGCTCAGGCCTCTCACCCAAAAGCTTCCAAGAGCCAACCTCGCGACGCTTGTAAGCAACCGGATCGTGGAGCGAGTGCGTCCTTACATCTCTCCAGAAACGATCAAATCCATACTTCTTGCCAGTCGCACGGGAACCTAGGACTTCAAAGATGCCACTTGTGACAGCCAGGCCTGTGTCTGTGCTGATCACCTTGCCACTTGCGACCAGTGCAGCCAGTTCACCACGGCGTGCGGCAGTGATGGTGGATCGTTTAGCAGACGCTGGGGTACTGCCGTTTGTGATATCTGACAAAAGGGTAGAGCCGTGTTGTCCGCCTTCGTGGTACACGGTAGCTACCTCAGATCCGACGCGATCAAGTAGTGCATCGGCTGCCAGCAGCTGCGAGTGCCACCCGCCGTAGCGCTCAAGGATGTACCACTCTTCGGTGGCATGCTCTTTGTTGTCGCCACCGAACGGCCAGGCGCGGGTACTCTTCGCTGTGTACGCAGCTGCAGCATCGAGAGCTCCCTGTGCGATTCCCAGGTAGAAGTTGCTGAAGACTAGCTGGATAGTCGGAAGGAGAAGGGTGGCGAATGGAATGCCGAGCACATCAGCGATGGGTCGTTTCGTGGCAGCGTCCCAGCCAAGTGCATCCGTCCATGGGACTCGGACGTTGTCGATTCGTACACCTCCAGACTCGGAGAGACGAAGGCCAACATTGTCCCAGTTGTGTGCAAATTGCACACCATCCTGCTTGGTGTTCACAAAGGTGAAGATGTGATCTTCGGTGCCATCCAGCACGCCCTCGAGGACAGTCAAGTCGGATACAACACCGCCTGTATTGAAGTTCTTGGCGCCATTGAAGACAATCTCGTCGCCCTCCGAGGTAATCTTGAGATCACTATCGCGAGGGTTGACAGCGCCGCCAACGAACTGTTCGAGAGTCAGCCAGGTATGAAGCATTAGGTTGGTCTCGTTCAATTAGCACTTACCAAATTCTGCTCGATAAGCACCTTTTGTACATTCTTGGCCTGGTCCTCAGTACCGACCACGTTGGCAGTAGTCGACCACAACAGGTGGTACCCTAGAAGCATTCCAATGGATCCATCGCCTTTCGCAACCTCGCGAATGACTTTGTACCCGGTGTCCCATGCTTCCCCACCACCGCCGTACTCCTTCGGTCCAAGAACTTTGAGGAGTCCAGAGGACTTGAGCAACGATATCTCCGCAGCGGGAGCTTTGTTGTCAATATCGCGTTGGGGCGCGTCTTGGGCGAGGATTGTGGCTACAGCGCGTGCTCTCTCAACCCATGCAGCTTGACCCGAAGGCACGCCCTTGGACTCGAAGTCTTTATGGTAGGCGTCGTAGACGGTAGGGTTTGAGAACTCGCGTGCCTTTTTCTCGGCCATTCTGAAGGATTCTGTTTACAATATTGTGCTTCTTGTATTAATGAAGAGAACAATGGTCAGCTGTTTATAGCATGTGTGTAGATCTCTCGCGTTGTTTAAGTACCTACATGAACGACTGCAGATCCCGATGGCACCATGGATTGCGAGCGTGAGAGCAGATAACGCCATCGAGCTCCGCCATCGCGAGCTCCACCAGCAACACATACTGGCGTATTACCTTTCCATGTGTCCGACTGCAAGCTGCAATTGCAAATGAGTATCGCGCAATGGAACGCCATGTACCTTCTAAAGGTTCGAGAGGTAGGGATCCTGGGCCAGGCCCTTCTGAGTACGAGGCATGTCCCGTACAACTCAGTGGAAGACGCGTCGCCCAAGCTGCAAGCAGAAGGCGCTGGGCACAAGATCTCGAACCTCAATAATACAATTCTTCGTGACTATTTTCTTGGAAAGTCGAAGTGGTGTTGCTATGTCCTCTGTGTAGACGGCAAAGATGAAGGATTCGCGCAACGACGCCGTCGCGGTTTGTGCGTTTGCCCCTCGAAACGTCGATCTCGAGCTACTGTATGAGATAGATCACCGCGTTACGGCAATTGAAGAGACTCGGAGTAAAGCAGAATGGTCATCTTTCATCGGTTGCAGACATTCATGAGCCAACGCGGTCTGGTGAGTGAAATATTCTTTCTGCATTTGGAACTCTTCACAGTTCTTGACTTCGTCACGACCATGAGGTGTCTGAGCCGGCCGAGCCCCTTTGCGGAAATCACGCCGCCAGTGGCTCTTCCGTACAGCGAAAGTTACACAGTATCACAACTCACAACAACCGACGTTGTTGAGCTTATGTTCTACAACATCTCAGAGCCAACCATCCACCCGTTCGAGACAAGGAGACTCAACATGGCATGGTTCACCTACCTAATCACACAAACCGCTGTGCTACTATTTCGGGCGCTTCACAGGATATCCTGTGCTGTCTCATGATCGTTTCACCTTCTCAAAAGTTCCTGTTTCTTCCAGGATCTTGTACCGAGAGTTTATGACTTGACACACCATACTGGGTGCCACCGATCTTAGCTGCGACGGTGCCTGGAGAAGTGGAGCCGTTCCTGGTGTTGCATTGGATGTTGAGGTGTTGCTTCAGATTCCCGACGCACGCTATCGGAGGATCAAACACGAACGTCGTAGTCAAACCACCTACAGAGTAGGCGCAGGAGGCCAACATCCCGTCTTGATCAAGCAGAATTAGGCAGGAAGGCCCATGCTGCGCTGCATAGAAGAGATAGGCGTTTTCCTACATGTACAGTGGCATCTTCTTGTGACTTCTCTTATCTACTGACACGAATCAACTTCTTCATCTTTCCACAAAACACCAAAGCACGAAATTGCCAAAAACAGACCGAACACTCCCAAAAACCGCCACAATGCTTGCAACTCTAATCACCCGGATCTTCCAAATGATCTTCGCCATCATCGTCCTGGGGCTGTCCGTCCACGCCGCCAACTGGCAAGAAATTGGTTCAGTCCCTACTACAACCGCCTACTGTGCTTTCGCTGGCGCTTTCGCCCTCCTCGTCACTGTCATCGGATTTGCCGCCCTTTGGATCACGGCCATCCCAAAAATCATCATGTCCGGACTTGACGGTCTGACTGCTCTTCTCCTGCTTGCCGGCGGCATCGTAAGTCTACCACACAATTACCAAGAGACACACGGCTAATTCGATTTCCAGGCATATCTGTCGAAGATCGTAGGCGTCGACTGTGGCACTACTGTGTACGACCAGCACAACATGATCTCGAGCGAGCTGTTGAACGGTGGTTGCGTGAACACCAAATCAGGCCCGCGTTGCGCATGGAACAATCTCGAAGAGATCTCTGGCCGCTGCAAGGTAGTGGAGGCAGACGCTGCGTTCCTCTTGCTTGGGTTCGCCGCTTGTATCGGCGCTGCTGTATTGTGCTTTTTGGCTCAGAAGCGTGGCAAGACGGTGTAGGATGCCGAAGGTTGTCACAAGGATTCAAGATTGGTCCCTGGTGGACTGCTCAGACATGACCACTGTTACGAAGCATTTTGTAATATACATGTAATAACATATCCATGATTGAATAACCCAGACATTTTCCATCTCAGACGACTTTACCCCTACCCTGTCGGATAAGGTACATCAAGCTTTACCCGTCAACGTCATCGACGATAATCGATCAAAGGCCTCTATTGCCAGCCGGGTAAGCGAGCTGAACGAATCGCAAGTATATCTTGAACAACTCGAAGAGCCAAATACTTATCGTCGGCATCGATTCATTCGCCATTCTATTCGCAGACGCGCTCAAGCATCAAACCTGCATCAAAACAAGGAGCTGCACTAAGCCTCCCCACCATGTTCTCGCCAGTCACTCCGTTTTCCGACAATACAAAGCAGTCCGCAATCGTATGGCCTCTGCACTTCCAACCTGGCACAACAAACAACTTCACCTCAAACGAAGTCATCGCGCAAGGCATAACCGCCTCCCAGATCTGGGCTCAACTTGGCGACATCTCCAAATGGCAGTCCTACTACCCGAACTGCTCTGACATTACTCCACCATCTTCAGGATCCTGGCTCAACAAGGGCGAAAGCTTTCATTTCTCCACCTTTGGCTTCCCCGTGCTCGAGTGCCATGTCAAAGAGTCTGTGCCGCCGCGTAACGGGCAGGCGGGCAGGATAGCGTGGAGCGCTGAGTTGAAAGGCGGAGAAGACGAGGCGGTGGAGGTGTATCATGCTTGGTTAGTTGAGGACTTGCCTAATGAGCGAGTGAGAATCTTGACGCAGGAAAGTCAGATTGGCAAGCCTGCTGCAGGTCTTGCGAGCAAGAAGCCGAATATGATGCTGCTGGGTCATCAGGATTGGCTTGATGGGTTGGTGGCGGCGGCGAAGGGGAAGAAGGTGGTTAAGGAAGAGACCAATCTTGCGAAGGCTGGGCAATTAGCTTATTGACTTGGGTAGGACTGGTACTGCGATGAATAGGATGCTGCATAATGATGGTGTTGTTCTGGTAATCAAGATGATCGTATGCAAATCTATGCACAGATGTTTGATGAAGCTACCCGTAACTTCAATCTTTGGCAACGGTAACATCTCGTCGACAATAGTTTGTCAATCTCCTATACTTGGCGAGGCAAACTTACGATTTCATGAAAGAAGTCAATCCATCCTCGCGTTTGATACGCTATTCAAAGCGGATCCGCACTCGCAAGCACGCAATAAACGCGCAACGCACAACATGTGTACCTAACCTCTCAGCAATCTAGTCTCAATACAACACCTCTTAGTGAGCCTATCATAAGCTTATGTTTTATCAACATGAGAGCCTTGCCCTTGTCGTCCACTGAGAATTACACTCGTTGAGTGAACAAGCATCCCACAAAAGCTTCTACAATGTTCTTGGCTGTGGATCTGTTCGCCCATGCACGATTCGCCAATCTTGCTATGATCGCCTTGTTGAGTATATGCGTGGATACAAGCTGTTCTTGGCTCGCTTAGCTGATCGCCTTTGAAGGCTGGATATCACGGTCCGTACATCTACCGGCATCCGAGGAGTCGCTTCGTCTTCAATGCCTACCTCCATTGTACCCACTCTTGCACCGTACCACGAGGATCTGAGGAGGGCACGGTAATCACGTCAAGCATAAATTGCTGCTCGTGATGGAAGTATTGGAATGTATTCCGAATATCTCCTTGTCGGTGTTAATGAGTGCTCCTGGCGTACCTTGTCCGGTGATTCTCAAGAAGCCGAAGCCGCCCATGAATGTGTGAAGTCACAACTTCACGGATTCTTTTGCACCATGGCGAAGGGTAGTGACCAGGAAGTGCAAGTGCACCAAAATGCCTTAGACGCTGTTCAAGAACAACCCAAACGACGATGGCAGAGCTATGTCTGGGACTCGTTGGACAAATCGCCCGAAGAGCGCCGTTTCTTGTTCAAGCTCGACTCTGCAGTCTTGACTTTCGCGTGTCTCGGCTACTTCATCAAGGCTCTTGATCAATCGAACATCAACAATGCTTTTGTATCTGGAATGTGGGTAGCCACCTCCTAATGATGTTGCAAGGCGATTACGCTAATTTCGCCTCAGGAAGGAGGATCTCAATCTCTATGGCAATCAGCTCAATTACATGCAAACGCTCTGGACAATCGGGTATGTCTTAGGGGAGATTCCCAGCAACATGATCCTGACCAGGGTCCGGCCGTCGATATGGATACCTCTCTTAGAGGTTTTCTGGACCATCCTCACCTTCTGTACATCAAGATGCAACACTGCTCAACAGCTATACGCCGTTAGATTTCTAGTCGGGTTGGCTGAAGCTGGGTTCTATCCAGGAATGCAGTACTTGATCGGATCTTGGTACCGGAAGGACGAACTTGCGAAGCGGAGTTGTATTCTGCATGCCGGCGGACATGTGGCCTCGATGTTTAGCGGGTATTTGATGGCCGCGGTGTATAACCTTGAAGGCGTGCACGGCTATCGAGGCTGGCAGGTGAGAAATTACGGCCTTACGCCATTAAGATGCGCACCTTCTGACAGACGTTCAGTGGCTCTTCCTTGTCGATGGAATCATCTCTCTTCCTATTGCGGTGCTAGGCTTTGTGTTCCTACCTGACATGCCAGAGACAACGCGAGCATGGTACTTCACCGAAGAAGAAAAGGCATTCGGGCTGAAGCGAATGCAGCTCGAGGGTCGCAAAGGACGGCAGCCTTACACAGTTGCCAAGTTCAAGAAGATCTTCTCTTCCTGGCACATCTACGCTCTGACCGTGCTTTACATTGTCTTCAACAATGGTGGCTCTTCGTCGGCGCCTGTGTTCGCACAGTACCTCAAGCACAGCGAGAACCCGAATTACTCCGTTTCGCAGATCAACATCTACCCGACGATCACGCAGGCGGTCGTAGTCGTCTCTACTTTGGCGTACGCGTGGAGCTCCGACACCTTCCTTCGTGGAGCCAGGTGGCCACCCATGATCTTCGGAGCCGTCTTCAACATCATCACATGCGCCTCGCTGGCCATATGGGACATACCAACAGGCTGGAAGTGGGCATGCTATATTATGGCTGCTTTTGGTGTCGGCCTGTCCGGTCTCTGCTTTGCCTGGGCACACGAGATCTGTGCGGAGGACAACGAAGAACGTGCTCTCGTCACCGCAACTATGAATGAGATGGCTTATGTCATTCAGGCTTGGCTGCCGCTTGTAATGTGGCAGCAAGTGGAAGCGCCTCAATATCATAAGGGCTTCGTGGGCGGTGCTGTTCTCTCAGGCCTGCTCATCGTGACTGCACTGGTTGTGCGTTTCTTACACAACCGAGAGTTGGAACAGAAGTGAGTTCTTTACATGATGATGCGAAGTTCCTGGGTCCCAACATACTGACGAATGCTCACAGGAGAGGGAATCAGGGCACCAATTCCGATGAAGATGTCAGCAGACGTGTGAGCGTGGAGGCCAAACAGTGACGGAACAATGCTCATACTCTGCGGTCCAAGTAAGGTGTGCCGTTGGATGAGGTACAAGGAGTTGTTTTCCTCGTCACGTGTTGATAACGACAGCAAAGCATTACTGCAGTATCAGATCCGCACAGAAGCAACTCGAAGCAGTAGTCAAAACGACAAGAAAGTACGTAGTAACAGGTTATGTTCACGGGACTTCGGCATTTCTCTTAGAGGTTGTTTCGTTGACCTCCACCTCCCCGCCTTTCTCCACACCTCCAACTGCTGGCCCCTTGTCTTGGGTCCTTCAGTTCCGCGATTCAACTCCTCTTCAACCACTACCGAACTACCCCGCCCGAGGCATCTCTCTGTTCTTAGGTTCTGTATGGATGAGACGGAATAGGTTGTGAGATCATAGGCAAGTCTGGAAGGTATCGATTCCGCTGTTACACGTCGACCTTCACGGCTCTTGACCAAGGTTCCTTTTCGATCACAACATATAAGAAGAGGTTCAATCATCCATAATTCATACTCGTCCATCAACGAATCGAGGTACACTTGCTGTCCTGATAGTCTCCATTGCCAAAGCCTTTCCGTTACTCGAAACCCCAATAAAACAACTTCATCACTCGCCTTGACGATTCAGCTCATCCTATCTGGCCATCAGCACATATACCACAATGCCTCACGCCACAGAATTCACACCAGAAACATACCCTTCCTTCCCCACCTCTCCCGAGTTCAAAACAGTCGATCTTCAAACGATCTCACTGGTCAAACTCCTCTCTCAAGACCCCAATGAGCAAGACCGCGTCTTCGAAGCATGCAAGACGCGAGGATTCTTTTATCTCGAACTCGGAGGCTGTGACGCCGGCGAGACCATCTCAAAGGGAGCGGATGAGATCTGCCACATGGCAGAAGATTTCTTCAAGCTACCTCTGGCAGAGAAAGAAGAGCAGAGGATGCAACCGGGTCAGTTGGACGGGTAAGTGCCCTGTTTCCCTTCCACCAAGCCTCGTCCATCCCCCTACAACAGACCACTTCCCATACCCATCCATCCCCATAACTAACAACCTCCCCCCTTCCCAGCTACAAACGCGTCGGGGCCTCCATAACCGACAAATCCGGCACAAAAGACACCGCCGAATTCTTCAACATCGCCAAAAACGACCTGACCCTCCCCCTCTCCACTCCCCCCTCCAAACTCTCCCGTCAATGGCCTCCCCTCATAATGCAGCACCAACCCCTCCTGAACACCTACATGCGCACCTCGCACTCCACCGGCCTTCTAATCCTCTCCCTCCTCGCCACACGCCTCGGGATAAACCCCACCGAGATAACATCCCGGCACCGGCTCGAAGAGAAGAGTGGTGATTTGGTTCGCCTGACCCGCGGTCCGCCACGCGCAAGTCCTGAGATGCCTGAGATCCAGACGCCGTCGCATACGGATTTCGGGAGTATAACGCTGCTGATGAACTGGCTGGGCGGACTGCAAGTGTGGAGCGAGAGTGCGCGCAAAGCTGGACCGTTGGAGCCGGATTCTGAGGGCGAGTGGTTGTGGGTGAAGCCGAAGAAAGGCTGCGCGATTATCAATCTGGGGGATGCGATGGTGAGGTTTACGAATGGCGCGTTGTGCAGTGGAAGACACAGAGTGTTGCCTGCGCCGGGCGAGCAGGGTGTTTGGCCGCGGTATTCGATTGTGTACTTTGTGAGGCCGGAGAGTGAGTGTATTCTTGGGAGGTTGGAGGGAGAGGGAGTGCCGCCGTTAAAGGAGGGCGAGGAGGAAGAGCCGATGACTGCTGGGGAGTGGATTGTGAAGCAGTCGAAAGGACTGGGGATCAAATTCAGCGACAACTAATTGCGATTGGGACGCGGGTTTGATGGTTGATGCCAGGGTATCATGCTTTTTGTCTATACTATCATGCAGAATTGTCAATGTCATCGCTTCGTTTTTAATTTAATGCTTTAGCACACCGTGCCGCGTCCCACGGTCTCGCCTCCTGTCCTCAACACGACTCCACTTCCGTGCTCGACAGCCACAGCCTCTTCAACGGTGATCTTGACCTTGACCACTTGTCCGGGCATAACGACTCTGGGCTTCTTCTTGACAACTTCACCTCCGGCTTTCTCTCTCATCTCTGACATGCCTGCAATTCTGCCCGGCACGTGCAGGCGTCCGATGTGAACATCAACAGCACTCGGCAGTAGCGTGCCGATCGCATCAATGGTGGCTTCGAAGTCTTTAACGACAGAAACAGGCTTGGATGCCGAGCAAAGTGTGTCGCCAGCTCTCAAATTACGCTCGAGTGACTCCATGTCGCTGCTGTCTAGATGAAGCGTCGCCAGTTGGCCAGCGACTGCATAATCTCGAGGTTCGTTGGAGACCTCAATGCTCTTGACGATGGCTTGCTCGCCGCGAGGCTGTACCTGGATGCTGTCGCCCGCTTGAACGTTGCCACCTGCTAGACGTCCGGAAACAGAGAATGGGTTCTGAACGCCACCCCGGAAGATGTCGGTGATCTGCATACGTAGGGGGCCTTTCACAGCCTCATTTGATGTGTGAACGGTCGCCGCCATGGACTCGAGAGCAGACGTCAAGGTGCCATAAGACTCAGCAGCCCAGGCGACTTTATTGGCCTTCGCAACGTTGTCGCCACTCAATCCTGAGCATGGCACAACCTTGATCTTCTCCTCCTCGAATCCTGTCGCCAGCAAGAGCTTCCTCACTTCGCCACTGACTTCCTCAAAGACTCCTTGATTCCATTCGGGTGTGGTACCGTCCATCTTGTTGACTGCCACGATCATTCTCTCCAGTCCGACAGCTCGTGCCAACAGCACATGCTCCTTCGTCTGACCTCTCAGACCACTCTCAAGCTGATTCGCATCTACGACCAAGACACCAAGATCGGCCATGGCAGCGCCTCCAATCATGTTCGGCACAAAGTCTCTGTGACCGGGAGCATCCAGAATGGCAAAGTCTGCCTTATCTGTAGAGAAGAAATGTTGTGCGATGTCGACTGTAACGCCACGCTCGCGCTCATCCGAACTGGTATCCATAACCCAAGCAAGTGCGAAAGAGCCTTTGCCCTTCTCAGTAGCTTCTTTACGGTATTTGTCGATGTCACGCTGTGGCACTGCACCCGTGTCGAGCAGAAGACGTCCCATGAGTGTAGACTTGCCATGATCGACATGCCCAATGACAACGAAGGCGGCTGAGGGTTTGAGGGTAGATGCTGATTCCGCCCATAGCTTGGGAACGTCAAGATTCTTCGACTTGACTTTAGGAGGAGCGGGTGCCGCGGGTGTCTGATCGAGGCTGAGTTTCTCGGTCTTCTTTTGTAGGTTGCTCACGCCCTTGGTTTGCTTGGGGGTGGATGTCGCTGAGCTGGCTATATTATCCGACGGTGGTTAGCATGTAGACTCATCATTTGCTCAAGCCTTTGCTTCCGCTTTGAGCACGCGAGATTACATCGTCCGGGGATGGATTCTGGAAAGCCTCTGTTCTGCCGGCTGAGCCCAGCATGTCCTGGATGCTCATCGGCGCTCTGGTATTCCCTATCGCATGGCCAGTTGTCATAGCACGACCAAATGCTGTCGGAGGAGCTCTGAGGTCGGGCAATGGCTCTTGCTCTTCAACAGGTTCCAGCTCCGGCTCTGGCGGCGGCGGTGTAGACTCCCTCCTCTTTCTCGCAGGATACTTTCGGGGCTCTGGCGGAGGTAGAGGTGCAGCATTCTCTTTCTGTTCCGTCGACTTCCCCAGCGTCAAGCGATCGAGTGCGCTCGTTGTTTTCTTCGTTTCCGTCTCCGTCGATGGCTGCGCAGAGCCCTGCCTCAATGCCTCCGCCTTCTTCCTGCGCTCTTCCGCAAGTTTCGCCAGTTTGCTCGAGCCGCCGAGTAGTTGTGGTGCAGGCCGCTCGGGCTGTGAAGGGACCAGATTGCCGACAACATGGCTCGGTACGCTACTCCAGTAAACATTCGCAAACCATCCACCGGGAGGAGGTGAGATGTCAAGAGGCGGGCTACAGTCTTCTCGCACAAGTCAGTCGACCTGCCTGCGAAAGCCTGTCCCGCCTCAAAATCTTCCAGATCCTGCGGTCCAGCTTCGAGACCTCTAGGAAGAAAAAGGAAAACATCATAACTCACCTCCAGATTTCTTAGCACTCTCCTCCTGTGCCTGATCGAACTTGCTCTTCGCCTTCTCCTTGGTAGCCGGTGTCTTCGCGGCAGGAGTCTTGGGTTGCTTTGCATTCTTGAGGTACGTGACACTCTTGCCGACATCCCAGAAGTAGTGCCAGAGTGCGTCTTCAATCTCCTTGGTCTCTACCTGCAAGCCTGCCTCGTCCAGTTCGGCGCGTACGACTGGCGTGAGGGTAGCGAAGTTCTCCTTGTCTTCTTCGGTGAGGCCATCGCCGCCAGCGTTGTCGTAGTCCTCTTCGTCGCCAGAGTACAGGTCATCCTCATCGTAGTCGATGTCCTTGACTCGTTTGTGGCTGGCCATGATTGTTGATGGAATCGCTATGCAGACTGAAAGCACAAGAAACCAAATTCGACAGGTATCAAGATGCAAATGCAAGGGTTTCCCAGTAGGGTGTAGCGATCGTGATTTTGAGAGTTTAATGTAGAATGTTTCGAGCGGTCGACTCACAGCAAAGTCACTGCGTCATTGCAGGCAAGCGCACCCCACCAACGCATCAAAGAGCATCCCACTTTCTGGTCAGCACTACCCACGAAGCGCCAAGAGGACGGCGACGATCTCCGAGGAAGACATGTTATTCTGTAAATCCAATTCATCTTCATATTCTTTGACTATGAACGTCCTGACAATTCAACACCGGCAGAAGATGTGCACAATTTTCGCACGATCATGTCTCCCGAAGACCATCAACTGGGCTGCTTCTCGCCACGCGCCTCGTAGATACAAGACCTATACACGAGATCAATATATTTAGGTTCAGCAGATCAATATCGCGACGACGTCAACACGCAAATCAGGTAGAAACATAAACGTCCAAGTGGATCTGACTTCCATATAAGCATTTGGAAACTACTGACTACGAGACAACTGAGCTCTGTTCAACTTAAAATCAAGAGAAACACCAAACCCCCCTTTCCTCCTAATCACGCGGTCCCAAGACTCATATATCACATCGAAAACATCAAAGCATCAAATTAAAAAAAGAAAAAAGCGCCAATCCCCCCTCCTTCAAGAAAACCCCTCTCTTTTTGATTTTCCTCCCCAACACCCGTTGCTCAAAATCGAAAGATCAAAAAATCAAAAATCAGAAATCACCAAACCTCTCTCTCTACCTCTACCAGGCTCATCAAAGCCCAGCAAACCCAACAAGCCCAGCAACAGCCATAAGCCCCAACACCTCCAAGCCGACCTTCTCAGCACCCGAACTAGCCAAGCCAGTAGGCACGCTGCCCGGACGCCCAGCTCCGGTGCCAGTCCCCAGTACCGTCGAGGTACCATTGCTCAAGGGGAAGCCAGCGCTGGCAGTGGCGAGGACAGTCGACGACGACGTCATGGTCGCGATCTCGACGGAGTTGTTGCGGGTTGCCGTGACGGTCTCGACGACGCGCTCGACGGTCTTGGTGAGGGTCCAGGTCTGCATTGAGGTGGTGTAGGCTGGGGGTGCGTCCTGGGCGGCGACAGCAGTTGCGCAGAGCGCGGTGGCGAGGGTGGAGAAGCGCATGATGGTTGATTGATTGATTGATTGTGTTCTGGACTTTCGTTTTTGGAATGAATGTGGACCCTTGTTTCTTGGAGTCGATGTGTGGTTCTGGAATGCCTGTTCCAGGTGGATGGATGTCGGGACTTGGAGTGAGTATGTGCGATGACGATGTGTTGGAATGTTCGATTGTTGGTTTGTTGATTGTTGACGACACAAGCGATTGCGAAGCGTCGAAAGTGAGAGTTTTGTCGCGAGTGATGCGATGAGTATGGATGGGGCTCTTTGGCGTCTAAAGAGTCGACGACAGAGCGTGGTGCGAGCTAATGTGAAACGACTGGCGTCTGGGAGCAAACGAAGCGAGCGTCGCGAAAGCTGGTCTGCGGACTTCTTGCGACACTTGACGTTCGGATGTCAAGTCAAGAATAGCTTTCTTAGGCGAGCAAGCGAGCGAGGAGTGGTCGGTAGTAAAGACTGTGTGGGTGTTTGTACTAAATGATAGTGGGTGTGCTTGTCCGGCAGCAGAGCAATCGATTCAAAAGAGTGTGAGGTATTGGATCTGCCAAGTGAGAGTCGCGAAAAATCGAGTCAAAAACGCAGAAAAGTCGCCATGCAGCTGGGGCGCCCAACATATGTACAGTCGCCCAAGCCTACCACAGAAAGCAGTCGCTTCCACGCGCTCGCCACCAAACCCAACCCGGTTGCTTTCAGAGCAACCAGAGCAGACACACTACTGTACCAAGACCCAAGACCCAAGGCTAACAGTCAACCGGCGCCCATCGGAATCCGAATTATCGCCCCTTCGCACGCGAAAAACCTTGTATGCGAGCCAATGGCAACACGATCGCAAAGCTCGAGCGGAAATTGTTCGACACACCACCAAGCCACTTCCGCAGCAGTCACAAGACCTGCGTGCGCTGTATGTAGCACGACTTGCACGCGAGATTAATTATTGTTTTCTTCCCCCTCTTTGGTTGCGCAGGGCAGGAATGTCTCATTCATTGGGTTCGCTCCGGCGCACGGTGACGCTGTCTAGCCGCCTTGTGGATTGTTCCGCCCTGGCGATCGGGAAGACTGGTGTTGTTTTTATTATGCAGGGCTCACGATGGTCGTGTGGTCTGTCAATAATAATAATGGACATGCACATCATCAATGGCATTTCCGGAGACACTCCCAATTACAGCGACGTGCCAGTCATGCTTCTAACTCCTCAGGAGGAGGACACGTTTCGTGCCATAACACTCGCGTGTTAAAATGAGTGAAACCGTTCCTGCCTTAGCGCCGGTTGATCAGCCTCCGCAAGTGCACGACCGGGGCGCGTCTTCGCACCGAGTCACACCACATGGACAGAAAACAAGTGCAGCCACGGGCAGTGTGGCTGGGAAATTGACACTGACTTTGCCATTGTTCACGGGGTAATGGAGAAGAGAGGAGATAAGGGTAACGGTTTTGACTCGCGTTGTTTTGACTGTTCTGTCTGATCTTTTTGATCTGCACAGAGAGTTTTCATAGTCCAGACTCTGCTGATCATGGCGTCCCGATTCACCACTCTGATACACGTTCTGCACACACTACCGAGTGCCGACTACGTTCCATGATCTGAGTAGCTGGGTGCCTGAATGTTGACAGGCACAGTAAACTTGTACTCCTCCTTAGGCCGAGGCAGAGCCTCCACGACCTCCGGCTTACCCTTCAGTTCGAACGTGAACGAGATACTCTCATCAACGTCAAGCGCCAGTTTGTACTTGCCAGGGTAGATGACAAAGTCGCCTTCCTCATTGGCACGCGCCAGCGAGCCCAGCGTGAGCGGCAAGTCGAGAGCTTGAGATCCGCGAACAGGTACATGATGCAGGCGGGCGTATGAAACAAGGCGCTTGATCGGCCGTGGAGAGGGGCCGGCATTTTTGCTTGACAGGAAGAGCATGCCGACATAGTCGCTGACGCGACGACCAGTGTTCTTGACGCGTGCTTGGACTGTAGCGAATGGAACGGTGTCAGGGATAATGGTGCCGGTGCTTGAAGATGAGCGAGCTTTCTTGACGAGCTGCTGGATGTCGTAGCTATTGCGCAGCTGCTGCGTCCATTTCTGTGAGAAGGTGGTGTAGTGCAGGCCATATCCGAAAGGCAGAACTGCCTTGCCGGTGTACCATTGGTAAGTGCGGCCTGGGTAGCTGGCGTTGGGTCGCAGGTTGATGTCGTAGATGCTGACTTCGTCGTTGTAAGATGCTGGGTACTGTGTGATTGGCAAGCGTCCTGCAATCGACTTCTTGCCAGTCAGGACGTCAAGAAGAGCAGTGCCGCCATCTTGAGAAGGATAGCCAGCCCACACAAGTCCTCTGACATTCTTGTTGTTTAACAAGGATGTATCGTCAACCTGGCCACCACCAAACTGAGCAACCACAACTGGCTTACCAGTACTGGCCAGTTGCTGAATAAGATACAGCTGATTGCCTGGCCACACAAGCGTCTTCCGGTCCCTGGTTTCCTGTTCGACCGAATTGTCAAGACCACCCAAGTAAATCACCAAGTCAGCGTCTTCAGCAGCAGCAACGGCAGCATCAAAGCCTTCGGTACTGTTGGAAGCGATACCAGTACCCTTCTCGTACGTAATGTCCCAAAGCTCGTATCCGTCGAATGCCTCCAGCGGACTGACGATGTGTTTCGGCGGGCCAGAATACGTGCCCTGCATCTGTCCCGTCGCATTGCCGTAAGGACCAATGACAGCGACTTTGCGGCGCTTGCCATCGTCGAGAGGCAGGAAGCTCTTGATGTTCTTCAATAGGGTCATACCTGATACGGCTGCTTCGTACGCCAGGGCATTGGCATCAGGTGTGCCCACATCCTCCCAACCGATACTCTCGTACTTGCCACCGTCGAAGAAGCCTACAGTGAACAGGGCGTGATAAAGTCTAGTAAGCGCTTGGTCAACCCGAGCAACCGTCGTGGTGTTGGCAGCAAGCGAGTCGTTCAGATGGATGTAAGTGTTGCCACAGTCAGTGTCGGTACCAGCATTCAAAGCAACAGCAGCCGCATCGGCGTAGCTTTCAGTGAAGTTATGC
Source organism: Epicoccum sp. F181 (assembly GCA_037042865.1). Lineage (NCBI taxonomy): Eukaryota > Fungi > Ascomycota > Dothideomycetes > Pleosporales > Didymellaceae > Epicoccum > Epicoccum sp. F181. Next base: position 95,254 of record JAJSLS010000005.1, read on the forward strand.
GGGATAAAGATGTTGCCAACCGCTCCACAGTCTCCCGTGACATAGTGGTAGTCCTCTGTGAAGTTCCAGTGTTGTCTCAGGACGTCCTCGAGTAGGTACTCGCTGGCGCAGGACGGCACACCGAGCACGCTGTTGTAAGCGCACATGATGCTGCCGACATGAGCCTCCTGGATGCAAGTTTTGAAAGGTGCCAGGTAGTAGTCGGTAAGATCCTGCTGCGTGGGATCGTAGTTGTTGCCGTAGCGGCCGGTTTCGAGATCATAGACTGCGTAGTGCTTGCAAGTCGCGATAACTTGTTTGTTGTTGAGATCGTCGCCTTGCAATGCTGGAACAAAGTTGCGGATGTAGTTCTGAACGTGGTAGGCATCCTCGCCGGGAGTCTCTTGGCCACGGCCCCAACGAGGATCGCGGAAGTTGTTCATCTGTGGTAGCTGTTAGTTTGATGCTCGATTCGAAGATAGTGCTACATTAGTACTCACGTTCGGCGCCCAGTAGTCAAACCCAGCGTATCCATTATTGCCAAACGATCTTCCCTCCCTCCCAATCACAGCACCAATAGCCTTGATCAGCTCGTCATCGAATGCAGCAGCATAGTGAATCGGAGCCGGAAAGCTAGTAGCGTAGCTGAAATTGTAGGGCTGAGGAGTGAATTGTACTCCTGGTGCAGAACCAACTCCATGAGTAGCCTCGCTCCACCATTCATATGCAGGCAGGCCAATCCTACGCGCGCCAGCAGAAGCGTCGACAAGGTTCAAAATTTTCTCCTCGGTGGTCAACGAGTTGACCAAAGAAGCAACCCTCTCGGATATACTCAGGCTCGTATCGCAAATATCATGAGAGCACAGCGGGCTCGATCGACAAGCAGGCGTAAACAGATCTGCTCCAATCGTAGCATTGCCTTCGGGATTGTCAATCTGCAAGAGAGTCATGCTATCCAATCCGCACGTCAGCTCTGCCAAATCACCCTTCAAACCACCTCACAAACTCACACATATCCAGACCCACACTTGCTCGTCGGCTCCGTAACACAAGGCTGGCACCGACTCTCATCAATCTCATTCGCATTACTGAAATTCGGCTCATTGCCGCAAAAGCACTGCGTGCCGAAATTGATGCCTCCGTACGCATAGCCTCTCTCGCCGCACCAACTAGCACAGTACGAAGGCGTCATGGCGATGGTGCTGAGCTTGGCGGCTTCGAGGATGCTGACGCTGCTGTCATTGTAGCAGCCCAGGGAGGTAAACGTTGCGTTGTAGGCTGCTGAGGAGGAGTTAGAGCATTGGAAGGATCCGTCGGTTTGTGCCAGGGCGTAGGTCGTCAGCAAGGGCATTAGAGCCCAGCGAAGGCCGACCGTCGGCGCCATCGTGCTTGTATGGCGAGCTAAGTTGTAGAGTTGGCCTGCTTGGTAGCAGGGCTGGAGCTTGATTCGATCAAGAACAGCATAGCACCTTGGGCTTATATGACCACAATGGGCACCCGAGATCGTAGCATGTTATTTTGTATTTTGCCGGTCATCAGGTAACCTCCTCACCATGGGTTCACGCTAAAGTATGCGAGTCCAACATGTTTCGTTTGGCGAGGTCTGTAGTAGGAAGCTATTAGGAAGTCGCTGCCGTCACCATAGTAGACCTGTGCCATTCTCTCGATCCCGGCGAATCAGCCTGAATGCACAGCATGCACATCATCAAGCAGGATGCAGCAAAACTGCAGGTTGACGTGCACTTGATGAGAGCAACTGCTGCTCCTCCCAGGCACGCCAGGAAATAACGATCTTTCCCCGCACCACAAAGAGGTCCCAGTTTTCTTTGATTGTCTCCACTTGCTGACTGTCGATCCGGCTCGAGAGACTTCCAGTATGCTATATTTTGCTTTTTGCAATCTGCCTATATCGGTTCCTCCGAGTCGCACCAGTGCAGACCCTACACGGCGGCTCAAATGCTCCATCAAGTGATAAAACAGCTCGATCGACGCAAAGAAGTTGTTGCGATTCGAGACCAACACCATTGAGACTATCTGTAGTATGTATATATCTTGTTTAGAGCACGAATCTGTCAATTACCTAGTTCGAACCAATCTCAGACTCAGACGAACGAGACTCAGACCGCCATCTCAGTGGCTGTTGCAAGTGAGCTCACAGAAATCCAATATTGCAGATGACTCTCGGGCAAATGAGACGACAAAGTGAAGTGAAGTCGTATAACCTCTCTCGTAGGGCTAGGGCCGTCTTGTGGACTTAGGGCTGCCTACATCCTTGAGGTGATGCCCATTATAGCAGCACCTTGCGATTATAGGCGAGTGTATGAGATCTGGTAGCTATCTCGATGGCAAGGTCGTAGAATATCTAATCGGTACCTTCAGGTAGTAGTGTGTATATTGCTTGGACACTCGTGAAATCCTATCAGTCTCTCTCAGTGGTATACTGTACTGGTAAAATTGAGACGTCAAAGTCGTATGAGATTGTGTGCTATACTTCATGCCACCCGAACTATGCACATCTAGTCTACGTGCTACAATACCATAGAGCAGAACATATCAGTCAGTTAGTAACTGAAAGGTTCATGCTCATGCAATCAATCAAAGAATCAAAACAATCGAAAGATCATACTGTATATCGTATCTTACACCTCTCTTCTCCATCAGAAACATGCCATATACCGAGTAACCAAGTCCCACCCTCCGAGGTCGTAACCACACCCCCTGAACCCATAAAGATATAAATCATAACAACAAAAGCTGCCATATAAAAACCTCCGCACAACGCCTCGCTAACCCCCAAAAGTAAGCAAACGCTGACAAAAAAAGACCAAAATTCCCCCTTCTTCCCCCTCAAGAAGCCCCACTTCCAATCTCAGCCCACAACCTCCTAACCAAATCCTCAGGCCCAACATCACCAGCACCCTCATCACCCCCAACCTGCCCATTCCCAACATCCGCACCGCCAGCGAACGAAACGCCTCTCAATCCCTGCCTTCTCTGACCCTGCTGCTGCACATTCACAGAGCTCTTCGAGCCCTGCAATCCAACAGCTCCACCAACAGGTCCGCCCTTCACGGGACTACCACTCAACCCCTTCTCCGCCGCCGCACCGCTGACAGCGCGCGAGTGCAAGCCGCCCTTGCCCTTGGCGGCAGCAGCAGGAAGTGAGATGGCGCTCTTGCTCGTGCGCAGAGCCGCAGCGTGGAGTTTCTGCGGCGAGCCGCGCAAGCTGAGCTTCGAGCCCTTGCACGAGCGTAGCCGGGCGACGGATTCCGCGAGGGGGTCTCTGAATTTCTGCACGACGCGAAGCTCAGTGTGGACGGCCTTGAAGCGGCCTTGGAAAATTTCCGGGCCGAGGGAGAGGTTGCTTGAGTTGGCTAGGGTGTTGGTGGTGGTGACTGCGGGGAGAGGCACGTTTGCGTTGTTGTTGTTTAGAGCGGCGAGGTTGAGGTATGATTTCAAGCTCTCGTTGCGGCGATCGTAGACGTGAGCTGGGATGAAAGGGTTGCGGTCGACGACGGAGTGAATGTCTGCCATTGCTTTTTCTTGAAGCATCTTGAGCTCCATTCTTGAGCGGCCGATGGACGGTGTCACAGTGCCAGAAGACCCGGATCTGGTGGAGTTGCCAGGACTGACAGCTTCACCTGGTTGATTGGACTGGTGACGAGAGTGTTTGCCGTTGTGGTGACGCATAGAGCTCTCCGCTTCGGGTGTGTGGAACTGAGAAGACTTGGGGGTATTCTGGACGGTGACCGGGTTGCTGCCTGGATGCGATGTGCTGGGGATAAAGCGGGACACAAGCTCGTCTTCGCCATCACCTGCTAGTGTTGAGCGGGCAGATATCGTTGACGTAGCAGGCGAGCCATGTGTACTGTGCGAATTGTCCAAGGCGTTGATATTGCTGGTGGTAGCTGGTGTGGGAACAGTGCTGCTAGCACTTCGCAGGAATGGCATAGTCGGATTTGGGTGCTGTTTTGCCGCATGCAGAGGGCTTCTAGGTGCTTGTGACACTTTTTGGGGTGATGGTGGTGAATGGGATGGTTGCGTTGACTGCGTTGGCTGCGTTGGCGGCTGTGGCGGCTGTAGCTGTGGTGGTTGTTCCTGTTGCTGCGCTGGTTGTGATGGTCGAAGAGGGAGTTCCATTCTGCTCTTCACAGGACTGCGAGGGCTAGGGGGATCATCATCGTCGTCGTCCGCATCTCCCTCTGTCTCAGTTTCTTCCTCATCCTCTGCTTCGCCCGCAACCTTAGCCCCATCGTCTGCTTCCTCCTGTGCTTCTGGCCTTCGCGTCTGCTCCAAAGCCTCCACTTGAGGCGGCTGTTGCGCTTCCTCAATAGGAGCCGCAACAGCCACCGGCGACGCCTTTACCTGCGGCCGGTCTGTCACCACACTCGTCCGGCGAGAATTGTTCGCTGTGTTCTGCCTCGTGCTATAAGGGCTCGCACTCGCACTCTCCTCCGTCCAGTCTCCCTCTTCCATCTCAGCGCCCTCCATACCTTCCATCTCTTCAGCAGTGCTGTCTCCGGAGCTTCCCACAGCAAATCCAACCTTCTTCGGCCCTCGCGCCTTCTTCTCAGCAATCCTCTGCGCCAGCTCAACCTCCTGCTCATGCAAATCCTTCTCCAGCGCCCACTTGCTCATATCCGCACTCTTAGGTCGTTTGTTCTTGCCCTTGAGTCCCGGCGAGGGCGGCGCTCTGAGATTCGACTGGCCCAACGCTGCCAGGTTTCCCTTGGAGTTCAGCCGCTGCAGCTGACCGTGTGACAAGTTCTTCTTCAGCTTCGTGTGCGACTGGTTGCGCGAGAGATGGTAAGACGTCATATTGCGTCGCATAGGAGGGCGATCTCGCTGCATCTGCTGCATATGTTGTTGCGCTGGCGAGCCCTCCTCCAAACTGCCAGGCAAACGAATCTCGGTATCTCCCTCATGACTCCGATTTCGGCCATGTCTCTGTGCAGATTCCTGAGCCGCGACGGCCTGCTGACGAGCCATTTTAGGCAGATTGCGGCCGCTGCTGTGGTTGCGAGGAAGGACGATGCGGGCGTGCTTGTTGTTGCGCACGGTGTGGCGGAGGGGCTGCTGGCCTTCGGTCTGCGAGCCGGGCGAGACGGCGGTGTCGCGCGCGGGCTGCTTGCCCTGGGCTGACGACGAATGGCTGGAGTGTCGCTTGAGCAGGCCCGGGCGTGTAGGGCCCGGTGGGGGTTTGGGCGAGCTGGAAGCCACGGATGCTGAGGGCATGGCCGCGGCTGTGGGATGCGACGTCGAGGCGGCGCTGGGCATGGCGGTGGTGGTAGGTGTATGGATGGGTATGTAGTCGGTGGCGGCGGTATCAATGGCCTTATTAATCCTCTACTCCTCCGTCTTCACACTCCAGCTCTACAACCTCCCGGCGCGTGTGATCTACTGTATGTATAGCGGGAGCGCGCAATCAGCGTCGGCGCAGCCAAAAGCAGCAGCACCAAATCGTAGTCGTCGCCTTCGCAGAAACCTCTGCACAAGAGATAGCCGGTCGGCGCAGGGCAGCACAGCGTATTCGGAGCGTGGTCGGAGCGTGGGACAGAGCTCCTGCAAGCGGTGATGGTGGTGGTGGCTGCCGTCGCGTGGAAGCGGGCGTGGGCGTGGGCGTGAGCGGTGGCGTAGCGTGGCGAGGGACGGGAGGGCGGTGTCGGTGCTTGGGGGGTGGTGATGTAAGGCTGCAGCGGTGTGAGACAGCGTGGTGGGAGTGTGGGCAGTGGTGTGATGTTGGAGTGCGTGCGTGCGTGCGTGCAGCGAGCATGCGCTGGTGGTGGGTGGTGGCACAACGATCGGGAGAAACGCATGGGGAAAATGGGGTTGCTTTGACTTTGCTGGGGAAAGGTAGGATGGTTGCTTACATACTACTATGATTTGTTGGCCCAATAAGGCAGGTCTATGGGATATATAAACCTAGCAATGATAGTACTAGCAAGAAGTAGAATATGTGATATATTGAGGTTCATAGCTACATTCATCATGATGGTGCCTCCTATGTATGATATGTTCACCCAATTGGGCAGGTCCATGGAATACATAAATCTAGATTTGCATGTGATGATATCAAAAGTAATAACATCAAGTTAATATATCAAGGTTTATAACCACATGCATCCATCATTGCGTCTATGTATCAGAACCCACATCAAAGCTGTACTAGAATCCAGCCGGGTATTCATCCACCATGTAGTCTACAAGAAAAATATACGAAACAACCGAACAATCAATCATCTCTCTTCACGTCAACCTCTCTGCGCCTGCGCCTGTGAAGACTGACCCCGACCTTTTCCATGCCCTTGTCCCTGTCCATTCCCATTAGCGGTAGCAGCAGAAGCAGCTCCTCCTCCTCTCGCCTTTCCCCCTCTACTTCTCCCAGCGCCATCCCCTCTAGGCTTCCGTCGTGGGCCCTTCTTAGCACCGCCTTTCGCAGCAGAGTCCGCCTTAGCGTTGTCGACCGATTCATCTTCGTAGCCCTGCACCCTCCGACTCTCCTTCTCCCACCACTCGGCAAACTCCTGCTCGGCTTGAATCTCGCCCAAGTCACGTTTTGCAACAGCTTCTTTCAGGAGCTCTTTCTGCAAACGCTCTTGCTCGACGATATCGGCGATGCTGAGCTGCAAGCTGGGTTCCACTGGCGCGGGTGAGTGGCGGATGCTTTGGGCGATGGAGGGGAATTCGAAATTATTTTGCTGGGGCGGCGAACGTGGGGATTTGTTGGCTGGGACGCTGGGGCGAGAAGATTGGTGGTGCTGGGTGCTGGGACTGGCGACCAGCTTGCTATGTGGAGATGGTGTAGGCTTAGGATTGGCAACTGTTTGACGCATAGTGAGGTGAGGAGTTGATGCTGCACGCTGAGTAGGCTTTGCAGGCTGCACTGGCGCTGGCGACGCTTCTTTGTTAAAGACATCCTTGAGCGAAGGGACCTTCTGCGCCGAGACAGTCTGCCAGGGCGAACCACGAGCTGTGCCAGCGTTGAGTTGAGCCTCGTTCAGTCTAGCAGAAGACTGTGCACTAGCTGCCTGCTGCTGTTGCAGCATCTTCTTGCGCTCCTTTTGAGACATCTTCGGCGCAGGCAGATTGAAAGGCGATGACCCTGACTTTTCCGCGGCAGCCTTTTGCGACTCGATGCCTTGCGACAATGATGATGTCCGACCAGATGAAGCCTGAGCCATGATGTCCTTGAGACCAGTCTTCGAGGGACCAGCCAAAGGCGTCGCCGTCCAGGGCACGCCAGCACTAGAAGGCGTCCTGCCTCCAAGCTGTGGTGACTTTGGCGTCCGTGGAGTCATGGCACCAGGGGTCGAAGACTGCTGTGGTCGGAGGCTTGGAGATGTGATGGACTTTCCTCTTGCATCCAACCACCCGTCGTCCATGGGCGATTCCGAAGGAATTTGGTCAAGCTTAGGCGTCGACATTGGCTTGATGGCAGGCGACGGCCCTGGCGAGCGATACTGCGAACCCATCTCCTCATCCATAGCAAACATCATGTCCTTGGTCGAGGGTTTGGCCTTCAGTGAGGGCCTCTCTCCGTCAGGCTTGCCAGCCAGGGTCGAGCCACGTCTAGGCTTCTGAGAAGGAGATTGTGTCCCATCGTCACCAAGAGATCCAGGCGCGAATGTGTTCATGTCTTGGTATTTTGAACGCAGTCTGATGGAATCAATCTTCACTTGCCTGTTCCGATCGAGCAAGACAGCAAGCTCTGGGTGTCGCTCGTGCAAGTCCTCTTCGGCGCGACCGCTCTTCGCAAAAGGCATACATGCAAGTTGATTCTGGCGAACGACCTCGTCAAGCTCCACCAAAAGATCTTCGTCCAGTTCGTTGAGATGATGGCCTTGAAGCATGGACTCCAAACTGAGACAGAGATACTCCAAACTTGCATGCTTGAACTCATGCACGGAGCTCGGAGAGATGGCATTCAGCAGCCAGCATACGTTGCGTGCGTTGACATAGCGTCCAATGGCCGACTGGCAGATCTGAGACAAGCGGTCGAGCATAAGCTCATTGGCTGCTCCCAGCACATCTAGCACAAGATCAAGGAACTCGTCTTGGTTTGCGCTCGTAATGTTGTCAAACAATTCAGTTCCCGTGTCGGCATACAAGTGCCGAAGCACCAGATTGAACGTGTCGACAGTAATGTGCGTCAGATCGACAGTGACATCCGCTTCGTCGTCACGCCCAGCAAGCCAACGCCCGCCAGCACGACCCACGAACAAGCCTTCGAAAAACGGACAGCGGGCACAAAGCGGTACACTGTGTGCACGTACTTCGCCATCCTCAAGCTGTACGACAACATCGCTGTCTTGGAAGAAAGCCGTGTCCCGCAGGGCTATCTCGAAATCCATATCAAGACACGGTCGCGGCTCGATCATTTGGCGAACAGCAGGCTCCAGTCGAACGAGCTCCAGCTTCGAAGAAAGCTTCATGAGCTCAATGCGGACCTGTCTGTACCTGGGCGACATCTGTGGGACGTTCCGGATGTGCCAGAACTCAATGATCTGATCGCTGTAGAGGTAAAGAGCAAGGTCTACGAGCGTCAAGATGTCGTAGCCCTGGAAGTTGATGACAGTTCGGCCTTCGCCATCCACTTCGCACACAGCCAGGTCGGGTATGGCGAACGCATCACCCTCGATATTGAGTTTCGCAAAGCCATTACGAAGCACTCGACTTCGACCTGTGAGTAGGAAACGGTGTACTGGTATCCGCAGATCAGACGACTTCGTAGTCAAAACGGCATCGTACTTAACAGAGCCGTCGTTCAAAGCACGATCGCAGATATCGACCAGATCTCTCTCCAGATCCTTGCTTTCCAGGATCGCGCGTCGGAGCATTTGCATTTCATCCGGTTTGCGATTGCCCTGCCAGAAGCGAGGCCGATCTTCAGCGGCCATCAAAGCTTGCTCTAACCGCGTGGCCAAAGGCCGCAATGCGAACAGCGGCAAGTAGTCTTTCCAGAGCGTCGGGTCTTCCACGACGATCTGCGTCTTCGTGACATCGCAGTCTCGTCTCACTGCGGCATAGGCACCATGCGCAGAAGCCCTCACAGCTAGCACACGTGTCAAGCCAGACACACGCGAGAACTTGTAGTCCTTTGGTTTGTACTCGCCTGTGCCGGAAGCCGTAGCGTTCTTGATCTTGGCGCGTTTTGTTCGTTGCCAGACGCTGCCTTCTTCAGTTGTGAGGAGGATAGAGCCGTCCGCATCGACTCCGACATCCCGAGCTGCCATATTGCCAGTCTTTAGCGACCAGATGCACAGGGGCTGGCTGACAGCGCCGCGAATTTTGGTCGGATTCGTGGTCGACGATGCCTGGTTCCCAGTCCGCTGCGCTACCGAGAGGGTGAAGACCTCACCACGACTCGACAACGCGCAAACAGTGTCGCCACCAGAAGTCACCTTCACGATCCTGTTTGGTGCAGTATCGTAAGAAGTGACAAGGAAGCTCTGCTTGAGGAAATGGTTCGAGAAGCCTTCGAGCGGGAAAGTCACCTTTGCGTACCCAAAGTTCGCGAAGATCCAGACATCGTGGTTCTCGAGCAGACAGACAGTAGCTTTGTCGATTGCGGAGACACTTGCGATGGAAGACGTGAACAGAGACGCCGCCACCTTGCGAGGCGTAACTTGCATCTCTAGCGACCGCGCATCGGAGTCGACGATACCAAGTTGTCCTTCGTTTTTGCCGAATGTGAACAACGATGCACCAGTGTAAGCGACGGAGTGAATCCGTGATGCCGCAACACCAGAAATTACCTCACGCTTCAGCGGACCAAAGATTTGCTGCGGTACAGTGCTGATAGGGTCTTCGTCATTTCTTGACGTCTTCGGCAAGCTGTATCCAAGCTGACCAAACCCGTTGTTGCCCCAGCTGAATATCTCGCCCTTATCAGAAATCGCAAGCGTGTGGTTCTGTCCAAGTGCAACTGTGGCAATCTTCTTGCCAGCCAAAGCACCAGTCTCAACGCAAACAAAGTTGTAGCGCGTCTGTTCGTCGCCGACACCAAGGCGGCCACCCTGACCATGTCCGCAAATGTACAGATTCGACTCCGGGTCAGTGGTCAGCACAGCGGTGTGTAGCTTGGCCATCAATACATCTTGAATGATCAAAGGTTTCGTCCTGATGACCCATGGGATGTCTTCCAGAGGCGTTGTCTTGGCTGTACGGACTTGGCTCTCGTAAGCGTTGTCGTGCGCAGACCAAGTTCGGTCCTGTTGTTTGAGGTACTCGCGGTAGAAGCGTCGTAGCAGGTGCTCCGGTCGTCGTAATGATATCCTTTCGGGATACTGCCGATCATCTTCGTCACCAAATCCTAGAGAAACGTTTCTGTTACTGCCGAATGTGTATAGCTCGTCGCCGTTGATCTGCTTGTAGGCAACATGTTGGTGTCTCCGGTTCTCCTCGTCATCGTCGGCGTCCATCCGTCCATCTTCGTCGTCGCTGGCATCGGAGTCGTGGCGATCCTCATCCGTCACATCGGGTCGCAGAGTCCGGTCTTTGATCGTCGCAGCATACAAATCGAACGGCCCATGCCCCTCCCGATCCTTAACCTTGACCAACCCAATCGTCTGCTGCACATGTCCCGTAGTCTGCCCAAGCGCATCCCCAACATCACGCTCCAGAATCATGCGCGCCACCGAAATGTTTCCAAAATAGAAAGCGCGATGCAGCGCCGTCCACCCATTCTCATGGTCCTGAACATACAGGTCAACAAGCGGATGTTCGATCAATGCCGTCGCAAACGCAAAAGCCGTCTCCTCGCAAGACGACGCCGCATGGTGCAATATCGTCATCCCATGCGCATCCTTCCAGTTGATATCCGCCTTGCTGAAGGTGATTCCATTCATGTTGTTTCCCAGCCCCAGACTGCCAAATGCAGAAGCCTTCCTGCTCTTCGCCAGCATAGTCGGACTGGTGCTCATTCCTCCCGGACTTCCAACCGAGAAGTTCAGTCCATTATTATGACCTCCTCCTCCGCCGCCTCTCACCCCCAGTTGCCTGGCATTGGCGACCGAGGCCTCCAACAGCTGCCGAAAGAGATCGACATCGTCTTCATAGTAGGCTTTCCACAGAAGGCTGCTCATAGATCTTTACAGGGTAAGACTCAAAAGTCTGGTTGGTCGAGACCGGTGGGTGGGGCTTGCGCTTGTGCACCTGGCTGTGGCCTCGAGTGGGACACGGCGTGTTTAAAGGCGCGAGGGCGAAAGCCGGGCGGACGGTCTCTGAGTGGAGGGAGGGGTGAGACTGTGGGCTTTGTTCGCTGCGCAGGAGATTTGGTTGTAGATTGTGTGAGGTTGGTGTCCTAGGTGTGTGGTGAGGGTTTGTCGGTAGATGGCGATAGTTGTGGCGAATGCGATCGGTCTTGCGATGATGGGTGCGAAATGGGTGCGGGATCCCGTCAGTTAGCGTGGTGGCGGCGGCGAACGGTGTCTTTGTTCGGTGTCCAAATGGCGATGAAATGCGTCAGACAGCTAGTTGATGAATGCCTCGATATGCTTATGTCTTCGCTGGATGCACAAAACAGAAGTTGACGCGTGGCGACAAATAGCCAGATAGATAGACAGTCACCAAGACCCCTCGATAATGAGCTAGGTGGGATATGGTTATGTCACGGCCGTGCTCCAATCAAGATCTTGATCTCGGCTCGTGCGCACTACTGCTTGCCTGGCACAGTTCGCATTAAACGGCGCAGGCTAAGGTAGGTGGCATGTCCTGCATTAGCAGCACGCCTACACTCTGGGGATACCAGGCGCCAATCATGCAGTCGCCAGCAGCCCATGTGCTTGGGTTGAAGACTCACCATTGACCGTTGATTCCTGGCTGAGACACCGCCTTCAGGCGACGGAAGTCGAAAGTTTGGTTCGAGGTGCCCTGTTGGCTCGATATTGACTTGTGACCATCACAAGCAGGCTAGAAAGCAGCGTATTTGTTGTCTGATGCAACCCACATATGGTGAAAACCCGATTGTGGTTCATTGTACAACTATGCCCATGGTCATCCAGTTGTATCGATGTTATCGTCTAAACACGGCTTCTTTCTGCCGCGGCAGCATCTACAACCAGCAGTCGATAGCTAGTTTTGAGGCCGCAAGCTTGACAAGCAAACCTGATTGTTTTCTCGCCTCGCGCCATCATACATCCTCACTATACCTCGCAAAACACTTTTGGAGATGTTCCAAGCACCCAGATTATGTAACATGTACTCGCGGTGTCCTAACACATCGCCTTGACGCACAAGGTTTTTTCTATCGCTCATTGAGGCCACCCCAACACTAACCCTCAAACAAGACAGCCAGGACGAAGTGAGAACTACCTGTACTACATGTAATAATAAATACAAATGTGAATTGGCATTCGACGAGGGCAGGTGCTCACACGTGCACTCAGGGGCATTAGTGTCACATGTACTTACATGTATGTGTACTAATTATCTTGATAGGCGTACTGAGACACCATGATAGGAGGCTCCCTTGATAGCAATAGTTTTTACTGCGAACTGGAGCAATAAACACCAACTCCAAATTACGAGCTTAATTGCCTATAGAAAGACGGAAGAAAGGTACTCGTACACAGACCGCGCTGTAACACCCAGCGACACATCTATTACGAGAGCCTCGAAGAGTGGCGAAGAGTGGGATTCACGTACATGATCACAAGGCATGCCACCCGGTTTCTCATATTACAAAGCGTCCTGTCACTTGAAGGCGCGAGTGTCTCTGCCGGTCACACGGATGGATAGTAACCACACACAACTGGGCAAACCAACTCGCCTCGACGAAAAAAGACATGGAGAGCGTCGTCACTTGAAACCAAGACGCAGAAAAGCAAAATTGCTGCGTTTCCTGTATAGTCAGGTCAGCCATTCCCCAAACACGTGACGAATTGAACAAAACACAATGGCAGCAATGGCAGCAATGGTAGTAGACATCGACGATGTGATAGCTTCTGTACAAAACGCTTAGCCGATGTTTAAGACTTCTCAGGGTATAAGAGTACTTCTCCAAGTGCAGGCAATGGCACCGCGGCTTGCGTGCATTTTGCAAGTCCTCGTCTGGTCCCAGGCCGCTGGGACGCTTGCTTTGCACCTTGTGCTTGCCGCGGTCCATTTATATCGAGCATCGCTTAGCCGTCCTGCACGGACGCAGCTCTCTTCCAATTCATTCATCCCATGCGCATCACATGCAGAGTGCTGCACGCATCTCACTCATCGTCGTCGTCGTCTCGCGCGTACTTTCCAGCAGTGTTGCCCCATTTGGAGCGTGACTGATCCTTTTGCATGGGCTTTCCAGAGCCCACGACACCGACTTTGGCGTTCGGCGCATCTGGTGTCCTGAACATGGACTCTTTGTGCTTGGTGGCAGTTAAGGCAGTCTTCTTGGGGCCGTTTTGCATGAAAGTCTGCCAGTTCGCCTTCTTGTTCTCCATCACCTTTCCTCCCTTCAACTTCTTCTTCTCGGGTTGCATGCGAGTGGGTCCGTCGCTGACCATGCTGGGCTCTTTGCGTTGGATTCCTGATTTGTCGACGACCGGAGCTGCTGTGATTACGGTGCCGTTCGAGTCGTGATCTGGAGTGGAGATGGCTGGCGGTGGGGGAATAGAAGCTGAAGGAGCACCCTCAGCCTTACGCTTCTTGCCGGGCATTGCGCGAACCTCGTGTTTGCGCTTGGTCTCTGTGGAGTTGTCGATCTTGAAGCAGACGGTGTAGACTGGATCGGCGGAGCTGCCAGTCTTGGTGATGACAGTGGCCTCGTAGAACTGCTTGTCGCCGCTCCATTTGGCTAGGACGAGATCTTTGACGTTGAAGACAGTGGGCGCATCATCTGCCGGCGGCGGAGGTGGAGGCACGTCGTCTGAAGGCTTGTTATATTTGGGGTGCTTGGTCGGATCCCATTTGGGCTGTGGCGGCGCGTCGTTCTGAGGAGTAGACCTGGCTGCTGCGATGCGTTTGTTGATGGAGGCGATTTCGGCCAAAGCGCTGGCCCTCTCGGTCAAAGTCTCTGCATCGTCCGGAGCGAGGGTGAGGAGTTCGTCGTAGGAAGCAAGAAGCTCCTTGTGAGAGGCGAGTTCCTCGAGGAGTGCGTCGATGTTTTCGGATGGGCTCATTGCGACTTTAGTAGCCGTATTCAATGTGAGTGAGGCTACTGGTAGGTACGTTACGCTGCTTTCTGCTGATGTGCTTCAGTGCGTGTGGTGTTGGAGGAGGTTGCTGTTGAGATCCCTGATCGCTCAAGCGCGTGTTAGTTACGATCTCGTGTCGTGTCGCGTGCTGTAAGTGATGTGGGGAATAGGCGTGGTGATGGCTTCTCGTATGGAGGCGCGATTGCTGCGTGTGGTTTGGTGTTGAAGCAAATGCGGAATGCGGAATGGAGGAACTCCGGGAGAAGGCGGGGTGACGAAATAGGAAAGAGCGAGCGAAGATCACATTTCACTTCCACTCAACAAGCTTTTGCGTGACTTCATCTCTCCACCCTAAGAGCTGCACTCCTCGCTTGCTCCGCCCTACGGGATACAGTAGGCAGGCATGAAGATCGATGCAGGCGGAGCGGAGGGACGTCCTACAGCAACAGGGCGGTGAGGTGTGTAGCGGAGGGCTGACTCAATAGGCTCGAATACGGCTAGTAGACAAAGAACGGGCGCAGCTTGTTGCAGGCTGGCGGCATGGAAGGCTCTCGGTGGTGTGCAGGCTGATTATCAAGCAAGCGTTTTGTAGACAGCCCCGCGAAACAGAGGCCAATCAGAACAGACATTGCACGCCAACCGCGGTTCTAGTGCCGCAAAACCATTCCAGGCCCTATCGCAGGATCTCTCCGTCTGCTGGACCCTTGTTCTTCCTGTCAAGCAGCCAGTTCTACCGGCGAACAGAGCTGCTGCTACTCTGACACGCCCTACTTCGCTCAAGCCTCTAGCCTGCAGCAAGAAACGCGTACAGTCAATCCTCGTCGTCGCACTCTCCTCCCTCTGTCATCCTCTTCCACCACCGCTCCGCCCTGGCGACACCACCCTTTTCCTACTGCACCACACCACCACCCTCTTACCCTAACGCCCGCACGTGGTCCGCAATCGCGCATTCGCACACAGCACAGGTGAGCGCGCCCGTCTCCGCTGCAGCATCCGCATCCGCCTGCCTGCACTCGCTCGCCCAGACCCCGCCGTAATAATCGTCTCACTCTTCCACTGGGGCTGAGTCCACCTTGCTTCTCTCTCTTTCTCTTCCACGACTGCTTTGCTTTGTTCTGTCACACCGACTTCACCTTCAATCCACCCATTCCACCGACGTCGATTCATAAGCAATCCACTATCGATTGCCGACGCTGATGACCTCACCCAGCTACTGCGCCAGCCACTACCAGTACCGCCAGCACCACCTCGACTGCGACACCCCAACAGTCAATGGCCAGTCAGCAGGTCAAATCTAGCCAGCAACTCAATCCATACCTCTCACCCAACCAACAAGATCTCCTTGTCGCTGCTCTCAACTCGCAAGCAGCCAAGAAAACCCGCGCAAAAGCTGCGCTCGGAAATACCGGCTTAGAAATCACTACCTCCGACGCTTCGCACTCAATCTCCACCACAACCATGAGCGGCAGCGCCGTCTTTCAAAGTCCAGCCAACATGGACGGCTTCAACCCCGACTTCACACCAGACCTCGACTATTTAGACGGTGACGGCAGCTTCGACTTCGACAATGCCGATCTTGGTGGCGAGATGATTGGCGGCCTTCCTGGACTGGATGCTGACGGAAACCCGGAGCAACACGATAAGCGCAAGAATTCAGACGAAGATGGTTCGCCCGAAGAAGGTGATGCGAAGAGACAGGAAATCGGGGAAGGCGAGAAAGGCTCCAAGAAGCCAGGCAGGAAGCCTCTCACAAACGAGCCGACTACGGTAAGCATGCACTTTTTGCTGTCAAAAACACTTTTCTCTTCCTCGTCTCCTATGCGACAAGGCAATGCACATGTATTCTCACACGTATCGCATTTTCATCCACATGCAAAATCTCTTTATCATCGCCAGAAACCAGCTGCTGACTTGATACCCAGAAACGCAAGGCACAAAATCGTGCTGCGCAACGCGCGTTCCGTGAGCGCAAGGAGAAGCACCTGAAGGATCTAGAAACCAAAGTCACCGAACTAGCCAAGGCTCGCGAAGCTGACCAGCACGAGAATGGCCTACTAAAAGCACAGGTTGACCGCCTGCAAGGCGAGCTCAAGGACTACAGGAAACGTCTTTCCCTCAATGGCCTCGCTGGTCGCGGATCGCCACCATCGTCCACCTACGGCAGTCAGTCAAGATCCAACACTGGCTCAGTAAACGGCCAGAACAACTTCCAGTTCGACTTCCCTAAATTCGGTGGCCTACCAAGCAGCCAATTCCTCCCGAACGTTCCCCAGAGCGGCAGCACAAACAACAGTGACCGTGGTAGTGCCACGCCACCTGTCAAGCAACAATCGCCTGGTGCAAGTATCAACTACAGCACTCAGCAGCCCGTTCTTAGCCGTGCCAATAGCGCTGGTACTGGTCTTAGTCCGAACAGCATGCAAAGTGGCGGATCGAACACTGGCAGCCCTGCCAACTCTGCGAATGTGAACAACGCCGCGACGTACAACTTTGCTCCTTACAGCACGAATGACAACATGCACGGCTTCGCCACCACACTGCCGCAGATGGGTGGTGGTGGTAACGACCCCTTTGGCGACCTCTTCAGCCCTAGTATCCTCAAGACTGTCAACCAGTCAGGCAGCAGCTATTTCAACAACGCCAACCAGCAGAATGTCAACGCCTCAGTCACCAACGTTAACAACGGCGGTGACAGCACAGCTGGCATTCCTGATAATCGGGTCTTCCGATTCAACAGCACGAGCAACACTAGTGATAGTGCTTCACCGAGTGCAAGCTCTCTTTCCCAGTGGAACGCAAACGGAACCGCAAATAGCTCTTGCGGTACTTCGCCAGAGCCTTCACACGAAAGCCCGCTCAACAAGGACAAGTCAAACGATACGTACGAGAAGTCAAGTCTTCAAAACACGTACAACGTCAACTCTGCTGCGAACACCAACAATGCCTTCATGTCTAATCAGTACTCCAACAACAACTTCGGCGCATTTGACCTGAGCACCTCCAACCCAGCATACAATGTGCCACAGCTGGACTCATTTGACCCAGTGCTCTTTGGAGATTACAGGGACACTAGCCAAGACAACATGTTTGGTGGCGCTGACTTCAGCAACGACTTCTTCAATGATGCCCTCAACCAATCAGCACCCATCGACTACTCGTCTCCAAGCAACTTGTTCGGCATTCTACAAAACCTTCCACAACCTAGTCCGCAGTTGTCGAACAACCCTGCGCCTAGTCGCAATCTCATGGCCGAGATGGACAAGACCAGGGACGGTGGAGATGATGACTACGGTCTTCCCGCTTCGCTGCAACAAAACCCTCCATCAACGACCGCCACCAAGAAGGACAGCACAGGCAAGCTCATCAGCTGCAACAACATCTGGTATGTCTCAACTCGTTTGTGCTATTTACTATCGCATATCGCAGGACTAACAGCTGCACAGGACCCAACTGCAATCCAACCCCGACTTCCAAGACGGCAAATTCGACCTCGACGGCTTGTGTTCCGAGCTCCGTGCCAAAGCTCGCTGCTCAGAATCCGGCGTCATGGTCGACCAAGACCACGTCGACAAGGCGCTCAAGAAACTCGGCAAGACGAAGGCAGAGAACGACAGGGACAATTCCGGTCCGCCCGAGCCCGAAACTCAGGGTCACATCATGTTCGAGCAAGACAGCTGGGACAACGTGCTCAAGAAGTTGGGCGGCGGCGTGGCCAGATCATGAGCGTGCGCGCGCTCGATACGAAAAAGAAATGTCACGAATTGTACGTTTGCGAGAAAAAGGGACTTGAAAGGCTGGAGGCGTACTCGGTGAAATGGATCCTGGCGAAGGCAAAGCAAAGCGAGAACAAGCCTTTTGCTGCTGCCGCTATGTAACAACGTGGGCAGGAAGAATGCGTCGGTCGCTTTTGATTGTCTTTCTAAGTTGTTCCAACTCACTCGTTTGGGAGGACACCAAAGTGTGTGGCTTTGAGCTCAGTCGTCTAAAGGACCTGAGTTGTTTTTGCGAGGTTGGTATATCCCAAAGCTCAAGGCGTTTTTGCTTTCATGCAGTTGTTATTCGTGTTTCAGTTTAGATCAAATGAGACCAAACGAACGATTCCCAACTCTCTCATTCGTAGCTTGTTTATATTCCCCGCATGTCGGTCTTGCTTCGATGTCTTTACAACGAGTGATATACATATACATATGTCCACGCCGAGCGACCCCAATCGATCTGCGCAGGCTCGCTCTGAAAGTGAAGTACACAGCATCAATGCCAACCACCTCCTCCTCTTCGACGGCTTTTCTATTCCTTGTCTCTACCTACGCTCCACGCCACCCCCCGCCACTCCACCCACACTCTCCATCCCACCTCCTTGTCTCCGACGCTCTCCCTCTACGCAGTCCCAAACCCAACACCACCAAACTCCAACGCGATCCCCAATTTCCGCTCCAGCGTCTCTTCGTCTTTATACCGCGGCAAGTAAAGCGTGCCGAAACATGTTGAACTCGTGGGTAGGAGTTCGGTTTCGGTGCCCCATCCTCCTCCTCCTCCTCCTCCACCTCCACCTCCACCTCCACTTCCACCTTCTCTGTCATGCACGTTACCACCACCACCTTCTTCGAAACCACGCTCCCCGTTCTGCCCATCAAACCCATCGCGACGACCACCACCATCGAGCGCATCGTCCTCGTTTCCTCCAATCTCACCAATCGCTCTCCGCCCAGCACCCCCACCACTCCTCTGCACCCTAAAAACCAACCCCCCCGCCCCAACCGCAGGAACCCTCTCCGCCGCCGTAACAAACTTCACCAACGCCCTCTGCTTCTCCTCCCCCCAACCACCAACAACCCTCCAAAAAGCCCCAATATAAGGCTCCTCCGCTTCATAATTCTTATACTGCGTGGCGCGGCGTAAAGCGACGAGGTCGAGGGTGGGGGAGCCTTGGAGAGTGAGGGAGAGAGATTGGGGCGTGAAGGGGAGGATGGTGTTTTTGGTTTTGGTTTTGGTTTTGTTTTGTTCGAGGCTGAGGAGGGTGTGGAAGCCTTTTTTAAAGGCGTGGAGTTGGGGGAGGACGGAGAGGGTTGTTAGCCAGAGGGCGTAGGCGGAGATGTAGGAAGGGACCGAATCAGCGGTCAGGGCGGCGGCGTCGTCGTCGTTGTTGTCGCTGAAGGGCTCTTGTTCTTCTTGTCCGCTGATTGGGGTTGGTGGATAGGAATTTGTTGTTTTCGCATGATTGCCTTCTTCTTCTTCTTCTTCTTCTTCTTCGATCGTTACCGATTCTTCTTTTTCTTTTCGCCTTTCTGCTTGAAGGAGGGCGCGGGCGCGGTTGACGTGGTTTTGGAACGCGTACAGTTTGTCCTTGTCGGTTGTTCCCGCGGCGACGTCTCGCATGAGCTGCGTGAGGTTGGGGTCGGATTTTGCGAGTTTGGCCAGCATTTTGGGAATTTCTTGGGCTTGAGCTGCTGCCGCTGGGCTTTGCGGCTCGGTTGGAGATGTGGTTGAACCGGGAGTGGAACTGCCATCGTCCACAACAACCTGAGAGCCGGATCGTGGAGCTTGTATGGACCAGCCAGGCCACTGGTGGTCGGAAGGTTGATAAGGGTTAGTAGAAGCGGCCGAAGCTCCTGATTCGATACGTGACATCTCCTCGACCGACAAGTCAAAAGAAGTGCGGTCGCCAGAAAGACACTCACCAAGTTGCCCACAAAGACTATCGAAAGCGCTGCGATTGACGCTCATGCGCAAACCGTTTGCTTCGAGCGGGAAGACGTGATCCAAGCCTTCGTAGGCACCATCTTTGATGCTTTGCAGTGAGCGCGCAATGTCTGGCCAGCCGTCTTGGATGTCTCGGAGTTCGAGGCAGGGGATGTCAAGGAGTTGTTTGTAGAAGGCGAGAGGGAAGCTGACGGGGATGGCAATGCCGTTGTATGCTGCAAGGGCGACGAGCAGCCCAAACAGCTCGAACATATAGAGTGGCTGTAAGCTACCAGGGCGGAAGTAGGAGAGACCCGTGATGGGATCTGTGGTGAACATGGCTGGTCGAGATCAGTATTTGCATTTCTTTGCTGGGCAGGTGTGTCGATCAATTCTTACCGACATCCTCCGAAAAAATGGCTTTGCAGACCAAGTTGAAGAACTCGATTTGTACGCCTCCGAGATCTTGTCCGACTTCATGGCCTTCCATTTCGCCCAAGCGAACTCTCAGAGGTCGCAGTAATTCGCACTTCCTGCGCTGCCAAAGTTGGTCGAAAGCGTCTTCCAAGATGCAGCCACGACGGACTGTCAAGAGCAGGTAGAAGTCGCGCAGATGCTGCGTCTCAGGCGCGCGGTTGTCCCATTCAAGACTAGCTGTGTCGCTGCTTGCAATGTAGCGATCGAATAGCTCTTCGTTTGTGTGAGACAACTTGTGTGCTTCTCTGGAGTGGTGTTAGTAACGTCACACATGTGAAAGGGTGAATTTGCAATAATGATATACCTCATGCGTAGATGATTGAGCATGCGGAAGTTCATTAGCATTTGGACGTCCGAGTATAAGAATGGAAAAGACAACAGGTGCCTCGATTTAGTCGTCACAGGAGGGTCGTGTTCCATCCAGCTCCGCATCAACTCCGTTGCCTCCACCCTCTTATAGACGAACGGCAAGAGGTTAGCATCCGAGGTCTTATCTGGATGTGAGCGGTCCCATATTCCTTGCTGCATTTCGAGTAGCTCCAAGGCACCACAGGCGATGGTTCCACGTTTCACTACTGGCTTGCCGTCCCAATATTTGAGGAATGCTCTCTTGAACCATAAAGGGTACGGCCATGGGATCCAGGATTCTTGCTTCGAAGCAGTTTGTGAGCGTGCGATGAGCGTTATGCGATTGATAAGCAAGCTGATGATGTTTCCATGAGCTGTGCTGCCAAGTTTTGCTTCTCGAAACTTGGACGTGATGTCTTCTACCTGCGTGCGAAGAGCAATGATCTTACAGACTTGTGCGCACAGAGAGTCGTACGGCTCGAATGAGAAGATCTCTAGCAGCTGGACTAGGCCAGAATGATCTTTATCGGGGTCCAGCGTTGACGAAGGCAAGATTCGGCCACTATTGATGTGCTGTGCCAGTGACTGCCATGTTGCAGGACTGCTCTCTTTGGGTAGCAGATCATAAAACAACTCAAGAGCCGTGGCTATGGTGTCTGCAACCTCTTGATTTGACACAAATTTGGGGTTCGAGGAGCCTGATGGAAGGAAAGGAGGTTCGCACTGAGTCTGCAACAACCTGGTGATCGCCGCTGCTTTGTGTGATGTTGGATCCTCGTGTTTGGTGTCAACATGGGCTTCACCCTTGGCGATTTGGCTGATATAGGAAGTGTCTGCTAGCCGCTGGATGAACGAAGATGGATCTTGTGGTCCCTCATTGCGCGCATGTCCAGTGGGTAGGGCGTCGAGCTGACGATACTTGCAGATATAGGCCTCAGAGTTCGGTCGACTCAGGAGCTCGAGGGCAAGAATCCTAGCAGACCGTGGAGTATAGTCTCTTGTGGGAACGCGAGTCGTGTTGCGCAATCCTGTCATGCAGTATTGAGATTTACAATCCGCATGTCCGCATCCATGGAGAAGTTGTGCAACGAGTCTGCTAGGAATTAGCAGTTGTCGCGAAGGCTGTGAGTAAAACATGATACCGTTGCATGCGATTTTGGATAGACGCGACTTGTGCTTCATAGTCTTGATCATAGGATTGTGTGATATGGCTCCAGTCCGGATGCACAATCTTGTTCTCGGAGGCAGACGAATTGTAGTCAGCAGCATCGGAGGCGAGCTCGACGGCTGGCAGGATAGTATCACCCATTGCGAGTCGCTCAATCAATATTTGCTGGCGATATCTATATGGTGGAGACTAGGATATTTAGTTGAGATGATCCATCGTGATGGTGTTGCCCGGGTGCTGTGATTCTCAGCGACCAAAACAGAAGTGCCCAGAATTCGTCTCGACAAGGCGAGAGCAAGTGCAACCCAGGAAGCGTGTCTGCCTAAGGTCTCAAATGGCAAGTATTCCAGGTAAGTGATTCGATCGAGAAACAAGTGATGTTGTGCAGTGTCGAGGAGCTCACGTGCTTTCAAGTGTCGACTAATGGTGATTCGATATGGCCAATCAACGTCGGCGGCACCGAGTCGCTGCCTTGAGCACACTCGAGAGACAGAAAAGATCGTCTTCTACGTGTTGGGCAGCATCGCGAATGTATGTAAAGATGCCATCTTGTAAAACAGTGTACATGGTAACCCCAGGCATTGTATTATCCGATTATCCGATGTACCAGGCGAGATTAAAACCAAGCAGTAACTGTCATGTTGTATAATCGCTTCCCAGCCACTTCCTACCCGATGACATGATAGCAGGTTGCATGTGAAATTGTTTCTCCGCCTTGCGTGGCTCAGCGAGGTGTCAGGCGAAAATTGTATGGGAGATGCCCGATCTTGAGCCCCGCATCAAAAAGACCAGAGACGCCCACCCAACCCACTCATACCGCTGCAGCCAGCCAGCAAGAACTCGACATATTCTATACCTCCTCATACTAACCCTTCTCTCCACCCTCCTCACCCTCCATACACACACACTCAAAATGGCCAACGGCGCCCCCGACAGCTGGGAGGACGAGGATCTGTCTCAGCAGACCCAACAAAACCTGAACCTGAACAACCAGCAGCAGCAGAACACTGCTCGCGCCGCCCCGAACACCTTCGTCCCCGGCGCCAGCACCTTCACACCAGGCGCTTCCTCTTTCACACCCGGCGCGTCTTCCTTCCAGCCCGGCAACTACGGCCAATACGGTGGTGGATACGGCCAGCAGTACGGTGGCTACCAGCAGCAGTACAACAACCAGTACCAGCAATATGGCCAGCAAGGATATGGCCAGCAGTACAACCAAGGATACGGCCAACAAGGATACGGCCAGCAGTACCAGCAGCCCCAGCAGTCTTACGTCCCTCCTCAGCAGCGCCAGGCCGCTCCCATGATCGCCAAGCGCGGCGAGGCTCTTCCCACCACTTCTCAGCAAAAGCCCGCAGCAGCACCCAAACCTGCAGGCGCTGCTCCCGTCAAGACTCTCTCGCTGAGCGCCGCCGACACTGGCGCAAAGGCACCCGTCAAGACTCTATCCCTGAGCGCTGCCGACACTGGCGCCAGCGCGCCCAAGACTGAGACTGTTGGCGGTACCAAGGTCCTCTCCCTCGGAATTCCTGCTGCAGCTCCTTCTGCCAAGGAGAAGGCCAACCCGGAGGTCCCAGGCGCTGGCAAGGCAGTTGCGGCGGCTAAGGCGGTCGAGAAGACCGAGGCGAGCGGTAACACCTCTCCCACCTCTGGTCGCTCATCGCCTGTACCCGCCACCAAGGCCGCACAAAAAGCAGAGGAGAAGGCCGAGCAGAGGAGGGTCGATCTGGTTGCACAGGAGCAGGCTGCTGAGGTTGGAGATGAGGTTCTCGAGGAGATCTACGGCAAGGAGCACGTCAACGTGATCTTCCTGGGCCACGTCGATGCCGGAAAGAGCACCCTCGGTGGCAGCATCCTCTACGCGACCGGCATGGTCGACGAGCGAACAATGGACAAGTACAAGAGAGAATCCAAGGAATTGGGCAGAGAGACATGGTACTTGTCATGGGCACTCGACCAGACCAAGGAGGAACGTTCCAAGGGTAAGACTGTCGAGGTTGGAAGAGGGTTTTTCGAGACCGAGAAGCGCCGTTACTCCATTCTCGACGCCCCTGGCCACAAGACCTACGTCCCCAACATGGTTTCTGGTGCTTCCCAGGCTGATGTTGGTGTTCTCGTCATCTCTGCCCGTAAGGGTGAGTACGAGACTGGTTTCGAGAAGGGCGGCCAGACTCGCGAGCACGCCGTCCTCGCAAAGACCCAGGGTATCAACAAGCTCATCGTCGTCGTCAACAAGATGGACGACCCTACCGTCGAGTGGTCCGAGGTTCGTTACAAGGAGTGCTTGACCAAGCTCACTGTCTTCTTGAAGGGTCTTGGATACAACCCCAAGACCGACCTCACATTCATGCCCGTTGCTGCACAGACCACCCAGAACATCAAGGAGCGCATCTCCAAAGACATCGCTCCCTGGTACGATGGACCTTCCCTCCTCGAGTACCTCGACAGCATGCAGACACTCGAGCGCAAGCTCAACGCACCTTTCATGATGCCCATTGCCGCCAAGTACCGTGACATGGGAACCATGATCGAGGGCAAGATCGAGGCCGGTGTGATCAAGAAGGACGCCAAGTACATCATGATGCCCAGCAAGGCGGAGATCACCATCTCCGCCCTGTTCGGCGAGACCGAAGACGAAATCCAAATGGCCACCTGCGGTGAGCAAGTCCGCATCCGTATTAAGGGTGCCGAAGAAGAAGACATCATGCCCGGTTTCGTGCTCTGCTCGCCTAAGCGCCCCGTACACTGTGTCACCGCCTTCGAAGCCCAGATCCGCCTCCTCGAGCTCAAGTCCATCCTCTCCGCCGGTTTCAACTGCGTGCTGCACGTCCACTCCGCCACCGAAGAAGTCACCTTCGCCGCGCTGCTGCACAAGCTCGAGCCCAAGACCAACCGCAAGAGCAAGAAGCCGCCCGGATTTGCCAAGCAGGGCATGAACATCATCGCGCGCCTCGAGATCACCGGAGCCGTTAGCAACGTCTGTGTTGAGCGTTTCGAGGACTACCCCCAGATGGGCCGCTTCACCCTCCGTGACCAGGGTCAGACTATTGCCATTGGCAAGATCACCAGGCTGATTACTGACCCTGTTGGTGAGGCTAAGGCTGCTGATGCTAAGGCTGAGGCTGAGGCTGTCGCTGCTTAATTTGGATATTGCTGGTAGAGCGAGTCTGACGGAATAAGGAGAGTGAAGAGAGCACGATCTCGGCTCTTTCCCGGGCTCCAAAAATGATTGGCATGATGATGACAGGGCTTTGAAATGCATAGAGAGATATCTTGTTTTCTTTTAAGCGCAAAAAATCCACAAATACAAAATTCCATCAAGTTTACGCTATAGAACGCTCACGCGTTGACACATACCAGCTCTCTCTCCCGATGAATTTCGCATTTGAAGACGTTCCGTACTATCGATCCAGAATACGCCTGCGATGCTTCTCCGTTATGTAAGCAGGCCTGCATGAGAGATAGAGGCACGGATACCCAAAATGCGCTGACGACTTTTAGCCGCCTTTTCCGATCCAGCAAGCGAGAACAAGAAAGCTTATTCGTTCCGTTTGCCGATGAGATCTGAAGATATGGGTGGGTCTTTTTTCTTTGACATACCGCCTACTGACTTCGACTGCTTGTCAATTTACCAAACCTTTGTTATGAAATAAGCCCTAACGACTGAATCGTAAGGCACTCTGTTCTCATCACCAGACGCTCAGGTTGCAGACTTGTGGCGCTTACTTTGCTCTGACGCCGATCTCGCAACTCAACGCTCGCCCGGATTCTTGGCTGACGACCGCATCTTTCTCTGGATACTGGTGAAGAAACGGCCGCATGAGCACCGCCCACGATGTTGGGGGCCCGTCGCATGACGCGCACTCTTCCATCTCGAAGATAGATGGCAATGCTAGTCACGATGGAGACTCGCTGTCGCATGACTCTCTAGAGGAGCGAAGAGAATACACCGGCTTCGGGGATAAGAAAGTCCGAAGACGAGGTGGTGGCGAAGACCAAGATGATTTGAACGACGACGACGATGAATACGATGATGCCAGTGACCACGACCACGAGGAGCATGACCGCCTCCTCGCGGACGACCTAGCCACCCTAGATCCCCGAACTGAAAATAGCGTAGCCACGACTCTCCCAGACGATGCCGGCGACCCTCCCCTCCCACCAACCAAAGCAAAACCCCGACAAATAGCATGGTCCGAACTACCCAAGAAAGGTCAACTCGCAATCCTCACCTTCGCGCGCCTGTCCGAGCCGCTGACGCAGCAGGGCCTGCAGAGCTACATGTTCTACCAGCTCAAGTCGTTCACGCTGCCGAACGGCGAAGCACCCTCGGACAGCACTGTGGCGCGACAGGCGGGTGTACTGGCTGCTGCGTTTACAGGAGCACAGTTCCTTACTGCGATTATGTGGGGCCGTCTTGCTGACAGTGAGACTTTTGGACGGAAGAGGGTAATTCTGATCGGATTGCTGGGCACGGCGATTGGGAGTCTGGGCTTCGGGTTCAGCAAATCTTTCGCAGCGGCAGTGTTCTGGCGGTGTTTGGGCGGCGTCTTGAATGGAAATATCGGAGTCATGAGGACGATGATCTCGGAGATTGTGCGCGAGAAAAAGTTCCAGAGTCGGGCTTTCTTGCTCATGCCGATGACTTTCAATATTGGGGTTATTATTGGGCCGCTGCTTGGTGGATGGCTGGCTGATCCTGTGGGCAGCTATCCTGGAGTTTTTGGGCCTGGTGGGAGTATTGGTGGTGAGAAGGGAGTGGGGTGGCTGATGAGGTTTCCTTACGCGCTGCCGAATGTCATCAATGCGTGCTTTCTGTTTGGAAGCGCGATGGGGATCTTGTTTGGGTTGGAGGAAACGTTGGAGGCGCTGAGGGATAAGCCTGATTATCCACTGCAGCTCAGGCGTTGGGTTTCCCGGGCTTTTTCACGACGAAGAACGCCGCATGAGTATGCTGAGGTGGCAGACAGTTCGACTACGGCCACAAGGATTGACGTGGAGATGCAATCACCCACCACGCCGGATATGCCCACACACCCTAGGATCAGACAACGCCTCCCCTTCCGCCGGATCTGGACACGAAACGTAATCCTAACCTTCCTCGCCCACGGCCTCCTAGCCATGCACGTCGGCACCTTCAACAACCTCTGGTTCGTCTTCCTCTCAACACCACGCTACGACGCCCACAACAAACACAACACCTCCCTCCCACCAACCTACAAACCTCACTTCCCCTTCACCTTCACCGGCGGCCTCGCCCTCCCACCCCCCAGCATCGGCACCGCGCTCGCAATCCTAGGCGTCATCGGCATCACCCTGCAACTACTCCTCTTCCCAACCCTCAGCTTCAAACTTGGCACAACCCGCTCGTTCCGCCTCAGCCTCCTCCTCTTCCCCATCTCCTACCTCCTAGCGCCCTACCTCGCCACTCTCCCCTCCTCAACCGCACCTCCCGCCCCAGCCTCCGGCGCCTGGATATGGCTTGGGATCACCCTCGTGCTAGCAGTGCAAGTCACAGCGCGGACGTTCGCGCTGCCGAGTACGGCTATCTTAGTGAATAACTGCTGTCCGCATCCGAGCGTGCTGGGGAGCGTTCATGGGATCGCACAGAGTGTGTCTAGTCTGACGAGGACGGTGGGGCCGGTTGTGGCGGGTTGGTTGTATGGAGTTGGGTTGGGGAAGGGGGTTGTTGGGTTGGCGTGGTGGTGTATGGCTTGCGTGGCGCTTGTTGGGGCTGTGGCGGGACGGTTTGTGAGGGAGGGGAGTGGGCAGGAGATTTGGTTGGAGGGGGATGAGGAGGGGAAGGATGGTGGTGTTGATGGGGTTAGTAGGAGGGAGAGAGGTGAACGATAGATGCATTGGATGGATGGATCGATGATGATAGACGATAGATGAGGTTTATGACTGGAATGATATATGTTATGAATGAGGCGTTGATGTGTTACATATGGTATGTTCTGCGTTTATTTTTGGAACCGCGAGGCGCTTTGCTCATTGTATATCTGGTCTGCCTGATATAGACAGCAATATATATCTGCCCAAGCCAGTCAATTCCATGAACATCGTCTCGACGTTTTGATACGGCAATTAAGCGAAGCGAGTCTCGTGAAGTGAGGAGTTTTTAGGCTGCCATCTTTGCACGCCTTTGACGTCTTATACTTCATATGCTCTAATTCGATATTACTACTTGTTTTTGCAACCTCAGAGAGAGTCTCACAGCCACTCCTTCAAGGCCTGGTATCACAGAGCTCTCCTATCAATGACACCCCTACTGATCGTGAGCGGGTAAGTCCATACACATTCTACCATCGAAAGGCTCATCGCTGACGCCTCTCACAGAATACTCGCTCTACTCACTCCACTCGCATACATCCCACAGTATCGAAAGCTGGTTGCCATGTATTCTTCCGCGGGCATCTCGATCTCGAGCACCCTTCAGCTCGCCCTCGCAGCTCAAGTCCAAGTCGCTACTATGTGCTACAATTTCCATTGGACTCCGGGCACGCGGTACGGGGAGATGATAGCGAATCCGCCGTCTGGTATCGATTGGCTTGGTCTTCTGCAGGTGGTCTTGCAGTGGATTTGTTCGCTGATTCTGTGAGTTGTTCGTAGCCTTTGAGAGACCATTGAGCTAGGGCTGACGAACCGTACGACCCTACAGGTTAGTTATCACACTTGCCGTGCCTGCGCATAAACCTGCGAGTGTTAACACAGCGGAAGGAAGTCCTCGCGGCGATTTCTTCTCGGGCTGGACACCACTAATTCTGTTACTGCTCCACGCCGTGATTTTCTTCTTATACCCTCCATTCGGCGGCAGCGCTGACGACTATGCCTTCTTCATCACCGCCGATTTCGACTACTACATCATCAACCCTCTCACAACGATATCGATCGCCATTGCTTCAATACACCAAGCCAACACGATATGGAAACACCGCGGCGAGACTGCTTTAAGTCCAACAGCACTTGGGTCGCAAGCCTTTCTATACCTTTGTTTGGCGATTATATGGCCTTACAGGCTTGCTCTACCTCACAATCTGTGGTCGTGGGAATGGATATCATTTGATTTCATCTTTTCGGAATGGTACCCCATGGTGGGCTGGGCGTGTGTCGACAGTGCCATTCTCGCTCTTGGACAGGCTATTGTATTATTCGCCTGGTACCACCGCCACGATAGCGATGCCTGCGTAGTGGAAGAGGAACAGCCTTTGTTGACATAGCCTCAATCGTGGGACGATTCTCAATGCTGATCAGATATTTTTCATCGTTCGAAGATCCGCAATTTTCAAACGGAGACGTGCAAACTGAGCAGAGCCTGGCATAAAATGCCGCTTCAATGGAGATGATGCGATTGTTGTTTTTGCAGTACAAAGTACTAGCGTATAAGGCTTCGAGATACTGGAGATTCGTCAAGAGCATCTCAGCGGCGAACGAAGCTTGCACACTGAACGTGCGAGAAGGCGATAGCCCGTCGAATCGATCAGCTTTTCGATACCCGGCCGAGTCCGCAGATTCTTGCAGGATACAGAGTGAGGCATCTTCTAAAGTTCGTTGTTATAAGATCCGTTGTATAGGCTCATATGATCTTATGAATTTGATCACATGCAAGATATCGCCTCGACGTCGTCAGAAGACACCTTGAGTGCCTGCGGCGGAGTCTAGTATGCCAGCGCAGTGTATACCATGAAGTACGTAGTCTCACTGGTTATGCATATGAGTGGAGAGCAATTTCGTCAATGCAATCAGTGAATGTCGCTATGAGACAAACAGTCTTTGTTTGCGATTTGCCTTGACCAAACATCAAAAAGCACTCTGCATCCTGAACACTTCAGCAACTCATCGATTGTCACGACACATTGATAATACAGACACTAGAGAGTCGCGACGTACCGGTCATAGGGAATACCATTTTTCATCAGACGACACCACGCCAATCTTCAATCACGCAAGCCATGGCAAGCGCGTCTTCTGCCCGTATAGCTACCGCCAACGCAAGAGTGCGGACGGGTAACGTAAATGCCACCCGCAGAAGTGACCGGCTCGCCGGGAGGCCACCCAAGACTGAGGCTCTGTCATCAACTGCCGGGATCACCAAGAAGTCTAGGAAACAGCCGTTAAGTAGAAATGCACCGAACGTATATCGGATTACAAGCGCCGTGGA
Source organism: Epicoccum sp. F181 (assembly GCA_037042865.1). Taxonomy (NCBI): domain Eukaryota; kingdom Fungi; phylum Ascomycota; class Dothideomycetes; order Pleosporales; family Didymellaceae; genus Epicoccum; species Epicoccum sp. F181. The sequence continues at coordinate 125,183 of JAJSLS010000005.1, forward strand.
AGAGGACGAACAAGGAACTCAGCCCGCTGGCAAGGGCGCACCACCAACAGAGGCGTTAGCAAACGAACCAAGACTCCAGACTGTCAACGAGCGCACTCCATCGGCAGATGTGTCAGCAAATGAACAAAGGACTCATACTGCCGGCAGGAACACTCCACCGGCAGGAGTACCAGCGAGCGAACAAAGAACCCAAACTGCCGACGAACGCACTCCAGCAGCAGAAGTGTCCGCGAGCGCTAGCAATGACATGCGTGAGACTTCTGCCGACGGAAGCCGTCACCATCCAACACGGCGATACAACGACGAGCTCGAGGCCCCAGATCAGCCAATGTCCGACGGCCACGGCGATGGCGTCAGTCAAGACGGATAAGACCCCGAATGCAATTACTTCCTGACGGGACAGTTCGAACATGGCCCGCTGATGAAGGGCTTCGCTCTGCGCCGCGAAGATGGGGGGATGCCCCTACAATGGGAAGATACCCAAGCCCACCGAATCGTCGTGGTTACATGGTAGGGTCTCGTGAGTACCATGAAATTTGGGGCTACCACAGCGACGAGTACAGCGAAGAAGGTCCAGTTGAGCCCGACGGAGAACCGGATGGGTTCGACGCAGATCCAGCGCCGCCGTACGACGACCACGCGGAAGAGCAACTCCTCAAAGTCCTGTTCGTCAGCGTGACCACTCAGCGAGCACTTCGTCGAAAACGGGAAGAGCTCCGCACATGCCGGCAACACATTCAAAATGTCAAGGCCATGGTGGGAGGATATTCATCTGTAATCAGCCAACTGGTGCCAAATACCGAGTACGACTGGACTATGCACCGAGCGATCCAAGGGAAGATAGGCCAGTATGAGGCTGAAGCCAGCGAAAAGCGAGACCTCGAGACCAGTATCAGCCTTCAGATCGAGTTTCTGGAAGAGCGCAACAGCAAATATATGCACGTCCTCCCCAAAAATTCCAACACCTGTCGCGAGAGAGTCAGCCATTGCGATTCTTGTCACAAAACGATAATTTCTGGGAGTCGTTCGCCCAGAACGAAGAAACCTGCCGGTCATTGATAGAGATCGATGTCAAGCTGAGACAGTCAGACGAAGACAAGAATGCCCTTGACGAAGCTATCACCCTTAATCTCAAGCGAGATACCGACCTTGCACTGAACGACTCTCGACTGTTGTCAGCCGCTAAGTAAGAGACCGCGTTCCAGGACATATCGCGAGTTTCTGATCTCTTTAATACACACAGAAAGCTTCAGGCCAGCAAGCTCGCATCCGAGAGGCTACAGGCGGAACAGTGGATGCACTTGCTCAGCCTTGCTGAAACCGCAATTATCAACGCCGAGATGCTCACGCCAGCGAAAGAGACACAGAAAGCGCAAGGAGAACAGGAAGGAGGGGACTTCCTTGCCTCCCTCATCATTGCCCCCTCAGAGCAAGAACTTCCGGAACCTGATGCTCCCCTGAAATCCGATTCCGAGGTGTTGAAAGCAGGCGTGCGAGCAACCCTTCGGGCAGCGAAGGAAGCCTGCCTGAAGGCCAGAGAAGACTTCGAGGATGTTCGGAGATTCAGCAGCGAAGAGATCGCGCAGCTACCGCAGCCAGCCGACGAAGACGTTCTAGGTGCAGCAAGAGTCGAGAAGCTGGCACGCCTGACGCGTGCCTTGCTAGTCGCCGAAGAAGCGTTCAACAATGCGAAGAAGCGAGCACGGGAAGTGGGTATCACGCGCCCACGTGATCGTACAGCCGACTTCGCCGATGATTCTGATGATGGATATGCCGAATCCCTCCTCGAAAGAGCAGTCGTCCAAAGTCGCGATCGCGTCGCGCGTGTGCAAGGCTGGACAGGGCTGTATTTGAATCCCCAGGAGACCGAGACAGTGGGAGTTCAGACAGTCCTCCCCTTGACTCTCCAGAAACTGCGACCCGTGCGACTTGGTGAAGACTCTTTCGACCTCACCGAGGCGGATGGACGTGCAAGAGATCGGATTGACACTATGGCAGCGGTCACCAAAAGCCTTCGCGGTAAGGCTGAATTCCCCCAAGCCGACAAGGACACACCGATGATTGATCGCGATGAGTAATGGACTTGATCCAATTACAAAATGCCTGAAGAACCGCTGACAGATGAGAATAATGCAGTTCGCATGTGTGGAGGATGGAAGTATTGTGGATGAGATTGGAGGAAAGCCCCTTGGTCTCGCTGGCCGAGATCGGGGCTGGCGCTGTGCAAGCACTGGCTGGCATCTCACGACATATTTCGTCTTTGTTATCACGCTCATTTTGCTTTCTAAGTATGTATTTGCGTCTTTAACATAAACCATCTCGCCACGCACAGCTACATGCATGCTCGTGCGGCTTCAACCACTCATCATCCATCAATCATCAAAACTAGTGGTGATTTCTGAGACTCGAGAATACAGCTTTAACGAGTCCACACCATGTCTGCAGAACATGAGGCCACGAACATGAGGCCACGAACATCATGAACATCACTTCCAGGTCTTTAACACGATCTGGCCTCGAAGTGGTCGGCTCCATTTGCCATGCACAATGATGATCCCAGGACCATGGGCCACGGTCAAGCAGCCTTGTAACATTCCAGTCTCCGGGCCGAACGTAGAATCACGCCGATGTCTGGCATGCACTCCAGCGTGTAAACAATCTGCTGCCGCAGGAGTCTAGATGCTCTTGCATTATACTATGGTTCCTGTTGTCAGGCCACTAGCACGTGTAAAGCCACTATCCTCAACGCAGTCGCTAACGGATACACTACACGGAACTCTACTATCAATCACACGCTCTGGAATCACCCTCATCATCCTACACAAGACGAGAAAACCACAACACCACAGGCCGTTGCCCTGCAATGGCTCTCCGGGCTGCTCTGTGCCTCCTGTGTGCTGCTTCTGCTGCGGCACACAGAGGCGCACGCCTGCCCAGAGACCTCGGAGAACAATTCTTCGTCAATAGGCTCGTTGCCGAAACGCCAGCAAAGAGACTTAGTACACCACAACTCACAGAACATGCGATTATGCTGGAAAAAGGGAATGGCAGCTCGTTGAGTTCGATGTACGTCAACGCGATACGAGCGCAAGCGGCGGGCGAGAATGGGATCTACTCACGGCTGCAGGTAAGTCTTATTACATTGCTGCCATTTCCCAGACTGACAACATTACTTTTCAGACTGGTAACGTGGAGATGATGGCGATCGCTGGTGGTAGTGTCTTCCTCGCTCCGGTGACTGTAGGCGGCCAACCATTCTACGTCGTGATTGATACTGGCAGCTCGGATCCATGGCTGGCAGACAAGGACTTCACATGCATCGATCCTACCACCGACCTCGAAATCGACGAACAGTACTGCTATTTTGGGCCCCTCTACGACAAGACTGCCTCACCCACTTACGAAAGACTTCCGGATCGCAGCTTGAACTTGTCATACGCAGACGGCGAGACACTGAATGGTCTGATGGGCCGAGATGCATTCACGATGGGAGGTATCACCTTTGATGCTCAAGAGTTCGGCATGGTGGATTACGCTGCTTGGTACGGAGATGGAGTTTCTTCAGGCCTGATCGGGTTCGCTTACCGCACGCTCACCTCTATGTACGCCGGCGACAACCCAAAAGCAGCAGTCGCCGGAAAGGCGTTCAAGTACAACCCATTCTTCGACAATCTATACCGCAACAACATCACAGCGCCTGTCTTCAGCATGGCTCTGACCCGGGATCCCCAGCGTACAGGCCAAGGCGGTGTCATGGCCCTGGGCGGTATCCCAGACATTCCATACGCGCCGACATGGATCTCTTCTCCCATCTTGCCTGTGGGGATCAACGGCTCGTCCGGAGAAATCAATTATCAATTTTACACAGTCACAGTAGACGGCTTCTCCATCTCCTCCGACCAAGGCGCCCAATTCGCCTCCATTCCCGACGCCAAACAGAACCCGCGCAAAACCGCACTTCGAGGACCTAAAGATCCAAAGAACGCCAACAGCTCCAGCGTGAATGCCATAGTCGACTCTGGTACAACACTCGTTTACTTGAGCGACGAGCTTGCTGATGCAGTTGCAAAAGCATTCGACCCGCCTGGTGGTCTGGACGCTGATCTTGGACTATACACGATTCCTTGCGGTGCTAAGCCTCCAATATTCGGAGCGAGCATTGGCGGAAAAGTGTTCAACGTCAATCCGGAGGACATGGTGCTTCAAATCAACGGGGATACGTGTATGAGTGGGATCCAGGGCAATCACGGTGGTTTGTGGATCCTGGGCGACGTATGGATGAAAGCAGTGTTGTGTGTATTCGACATCGGAGCGAGCAGGATGGGCTTCGCGGGAAGGCAGTATTACGGTTTGACTTGGGGTGCCCAGAGCTACTGAGGTGTACTGGAATCTTTGGAGCGTGATTTTAACATGTTTGCATTTTCTTTCTTTTTCTTCCAGTCTTACAACTATGCATGCGCAAGTAGAATTACAGCTGAGTATGATACCTCCTAAAACAAAACCAGAAAACAAAAACAAAATCCACTGCACGAAACACTCCTCCATGTCAGGCGCGCTGAAGTACTGGTACGCGCGAGTGCTTCCTTGCGCAGATCCCCAGCTGGCCATGATATCGCCAAAGTGAGAAAGCAAAAGAAAACCAACTCCTCTACATCGCGCTACTTCACAACTGGAATTCTTTCGTGCGCAAGATGCTCAGCTGATCATGATATCACCGGAGGAAAGACAAAACCCAAACTCCATCCCAAATCCGTATTGCTGAAATGCTGTGGTGCGCAAGATGCTCCGCTGAGTATGATGTTCCAATAATAAGTACAAACAAGAAAGCCCACTGCATGGCGCGCTACTTCGTGGTGCTGAAGTGCAGTCAGGTGCGAATGCGGAAGTGCGTAGCCGATCAAAATCTATCCCAAAGAAAAAGAAAGAAAAGAACAAAATTCCACTGCATGGCGCGCTACATTGTGTTTGCTGAATTCGAAGGGACTGAAGTGCTTTGTTGTGAGAGTACTCGGATGCTGACAGGGTACCTGTTTACAGACGAAGTGAGTACTCGGATGCTGAAGTACATTTATGCTGAAGTGCTTTCACGCGCAGGTGCATCGGTTTCGCAAGTTGCTCAAGTGCTTCTGAACATCGCATTTGCGTCTCCACTAGGCCTATAGTCTCGATGTCAGTTTCAGATCTCATTGCAAAAGGACTTCCATGACCGCCGATGCATACCATGTCAATGCCAAGAAAAGTTCTTTGCTCATTTCACCATTCCTGACGCGAGTGATGCGCCAATTGTCCAGCATTAGACTGCATCCGCCGCATGCCTGGGACTCGCCCTGAGACTCGCCCTGGGATCCAGATCCCAATGTGCGCCATTTAAGTATCTTGTCACCGGTACGATTCTCGCGGCAATCTATGGTCCAGACTGCGGTGTCGAGCCCAGGGCACCTCAGCTCGATAGCGTGGAAATGCCATCTGCGCGCCGAGAAGACACCGGTCCGTTCCAGACTGTGGTCATTCGGGAACAGGTAGAGCTGAGGCCGGTGCCTCCACTCGGCGATTCGATGTGCTTTCTCGATCGTTACAGTGAGGCGCTGCACGTGTGCAACTGCTTCCGGGCGAGCGACGCAAGCCCAAGCGGCTGCGTGCTGATCGCCGTAGAGTAGACATCCCGGATTGGAGCTGGCGACGTGATCGAAAAGCGGGTGTTCTTCCTCCGTCGAATTCCACTTTGGAAGGGTGGGCTTTGGGAGAAGTTTTTCGACGGTCTTGACCGATCGCAGCAACACATTGAAGGTGTTTCCACCGTACAGGAGTGGGGTTGTCTCGTCACGAATCTGACGGGAGACCTGCGTGAGAGGAAGATATCGCCTGAGAGGATTTGTGATAGCGGGAGATGTCATTGGTGGGTGAAGGAATGCGCTTCTGTTGCCGAAGGAGATTGGTTCGTCCGAGACAAGGATGTACTCGTAGATGTCAAGACGCAGCTCCGGGGGCAGATCTATGAATTTCTTGGGGGTAGGCATTCTGGCTTGAAAGCGCAAGGCAGGAGCGATTGAAACCATATCGTTCAGTCGGTTGACTTCGATAATGGGAGCCATGATGTTGTCAGAGTGGGTCTTGGTTGTTGATCTTCAGTATTGTAAAGTGTGTACGAAGTGGTCGAGTCCTGATCATTCTCAGAGATCGGGAACGTCTAATGAATGCTCTAGGATTTATCAGTGACCGCCGCATACATGCACATCGTGACTATAGAGTTCGGATCGTTGTTGTCTTCATATTACTCAATGCGGCAAGCGCGTAGTATGCTTTTAGCTTTGAATCTTACCAACCGACTATCAAAGTCCACGGAATTCATCACCCAGTGACCTCATTGGCGACCTCGTTGCACAAAACGGCCGCACTGCTATTTTGGATGCATTCCGCCCAATGGCAGTCTGGTTGCTGTCTTCTATACCTGGCCCTTGCTTTCGCTTGAGAGCCAGTGGACCAAACAGTGATCGTGCATCCAAAAAATTGTATTCATGGTAGCTACCTGCGACGCGATTATCTGAGCAACAAGCCTTGCGATATCTTTATTCGTCCACCACCTTGCCGATTGCACATACTCATCTCCACGGCGAGGAACTCATTCCCAGTGGCGGCGGCGGTGGCAAGCTGAAGTCGACCAAGCTCGCCAGCTCGTTCCCACCGTTGTCTGGCCTCTCGCCCTTCGACATAGTGTTAAGTCCCAAATCTACCTCACCCGACGAACTCCACGGTGGAAGCGGCAGAGGCGAGCTAGAAATTGTGAGAGCTTGCGTATCCTGGAACTGTGGCTTCTTGATCAGACTTGGCTTTGGCACGGTCGGGGGCGAAGTTGGAGGCGAGTATTCTTCCGCTTCAGCCAATTCGGCTGGCATGGCTAAGCGTGGCGAGGACTGAGTGGGCATCACAGTGCTCACTTGACTTGGGCGAAGGGGAGGTGGGGATGAAGGTGGAGACGGCGAAGGATGCTTCTGCGCTATCGAGCGTGGTCGCGGCGTTCGTTCATTCGGTTCCGAGTTTGGTGCTACCAAGTCTTCGCTGCAGAGTTCTTGCGATGGACCATCACGAGCGGTCGGGCTGGGAAGCAGGATAATTTCATCTTCGCTCTCCGAGTCCGGGACAATCCCGCGGTCGAGGTCGTCGTCATCGCTGTCGTCTTCACTGTCCACGACTTGAGTTCTTTTGTGCTGCGTCCGGGGTGCTTGGGTTTGAGTCCAGGCGTAGCGAGCAGCATCTCGTTCCAGTGCTGCGCTTACCGGGTCGTAAGTATGTGGGTATTCTTCCTCCTCCCCTTCAACTTCGTTCTCGTCTTCTTCGTCTTCGTATTCATCGTAAGGTTCATTATTGACTTGGGTGTCAAGGACTCTCAAGTTCTCTCTACTAGACATGCTGCGGTAAAGTTGACTGGAAAGGTCGAGCTCTTCGTGCTGCGAGTCTTGCACAGTCAATGTTCGAGTGAGCCTGGCAGGCGGCATCTGTGTCATGATGTTCTCATCCGAGGCTTGAGAATCTTGCACAGTAGTTGTCCGCTGCAACTTGCGAGGCAGAGGCTGCTTGCTCGCTGAAGTATCATCGATTCGCGAGCTTTCAACCACCGCTTGTCGCTGTGGTCTCGATTTCGGTGGTGGCATCGGTGCTTCTTCGTGTAAAGGTGCACCACCCAATCTAGTACGCAAGCGAACTTGTTGAAGCATCTTCATTGTGGGATTCTGACTTTCCTGTGTTTCCGGCTGCCATCTTGGTGGTATGACGTTGACGCTTTTTTCCGTCAGAGGTGTCCTACGAAGGTCTTTCAGCTTGGAAGGCGACGTTGACGGCGATTTTGAAGGAGACCTTTCACCCAGGTAGTGACGCTGCGACTTGCGAGATTGCCTCGTGGACATTTTGATGCTGGGCGGTGACTGCGAAGACGGGATCTCTGTATGCCAGGCGGCCTTCTTCGGCGTTGTGAAGTCATGAGCGGCAATTCTGTGCAGAGCGAGATTGGTTTCCTGATGCGCTGCATTGTATAGATTCTCGTGTCCCGGACTATCGACGGGTGATTGTGGTACATGCTCCATCTCGTCATCCGACTCATGCGACCAAGGAAGTGTCCGTTTGATGGCTGGCTTGCAAAGCGCGGCAGGCGATTCTCGTTTCTCGCGGTATGGCTCCTTGTAATCCAGATCGTCGTCATCGTCGTCGTCGTCCTCGATATCGTCTACAAGTTTCCGCTGGCCAGAGGAAACAAACTCGAGTTGTGTCATAGTCTGCTGGCCTCTCTCAAGTCCATCACTCTTCTTCGCTTTGGCCGAGTGTACTTTCCCGCCTGAACGTGTACTCCGGGTCCTCGGAGTCCATTCATCACCCTCGCTTCCCTTCGCAGATACCCGTCGCTTTTTCCTGGGTTGCTCCACCTCAAACTCATCGTCCTCATAATCGCTGGAGATCGGAATGACTTCCGCCGATTGTGGTGTGCTGGCAACAAAGTCAAGCTGTGTCAATGAAGACTGGCGTTTCTCCTTCTCGGTGCCTAGATAGGCTCTTGGTTTAGAGATGTGGCGGCGATAGCTGAAGGTCTTCTGTTTCTTGATCCCCGTAGGTGCCATGATGAATTGGTAGTGTTGGCATGTGAGAGAAGTATACAGATATCACATGTAGTCGAGGCAATCAACCCATGTTGCCTTGGACGCTTGGACAGTGGAAGTGATAAGAGGCTCGGTCGGTCTAGAGTTCGCGCGCGTCTGTACGTCTGGAGGAGACGCGTTTGGGGAGCAATTTCTTGGCGTTGCGTCATTCTTGCAGGCTGCAACCCTTATGAATTTGATGAATATCAATCAAATCTAAGCAATTCAATCAAACCACCAATCACTGGCCTCGTAATTATTTCACTCACTCTATGCGAGCGACAAAAATCTTTGGCTCCGCGACACTGATGTCTTAATTCTGCACTATCGGCAAATCGCCATATCAACATCATGGCTACCACTCTCGACGCTCACGCGAAACCGCCTGACTTCATCAGGCAGATCTACAAACACTTCCAAAAGCTCCATCCTCGTGCCGTTGACCAAGACGACGGCATAATCGACACGCATCTATTACATGAGAGTCATCCACACGTCTCACATACAAACTTGCTGCAGCTTCCCGCAAATATCAGAGAGATATTCACAAACTTTGCCGGTGGCCAGATTACAGCCACTGAAGAAGCCAAGGTCTACAACGTCAATGCGATACCGGGTAAGTCTGCCAATCTCAACATTGGCAGTGAATGTGATCTGAAGTGAAATGGTAGGTCTTTTCATTTACCCCTCCTTGCTCCCGCAAGAAGTCCAACTCCAGCTGCTGGCAAAATCATTCGATCGGGATCTCTCGAATCCGCAACACCAGACAAATGTGCACATGTTCCATCATGTGACTTACCCACCGGGCGACGACTCTTACTTTGCTGCATCTGCCAAGGACCTCATTTTTGAGCCGAAGGACCCAGCCGTCCATAAGCCGATCAACACACAGCAGTATCTAACGAAGAAGCTACGGTGGATCACACTGGGCGGGCAATATGATTGGACCAGAAAAGTCTACCCGGATGGTTCCCCACCCGACTTCCCTTCGGACATCAAAGGTCTGGTGGAAAGTCTCTTCCCAATGAAAGCAGAAGCAGCCATTGTCAACCTCTATTCACCGGGCGATACGCTCTCATTACACCGTGATGTAAGCGAAGAATGTGACCAGCCGTTGGCATCAATCTCTCTGGGCTGCGATGGCATCTTCGTCATCGGGCTTGACGGCGCAGAGCCAGGCGAACCAGCAAGAGTGGCGACTCTGAGACTCCGAAGCGGCGATGTAGTTCTGATGAGTGGCGAGAGCCGGTATGCATGGCATAGTGTGCCAAAGATACTGGAAGGCACTTGCCCGACTTGGATGCAGCAGTGGCCCGGAAGTGAGTGGCAACAATGGGATGGGTGGATGGAAAGAAAGAGGATCAACCTCAACGTGAGGCAGATGTTTGATTGAGCGGACATGCGATGGTTTGCTGGCTCTTTAAAGGTACCGACACCAAAGGCCTGCGTCTCGATTCGCACAAGGGCTGGGTGCATGGTGTTTCGAACTCCTTTCTCATCACAGATAACACTAACAGATCGATCATTCACGATTCAGATCCTTCCTTGTTTTAGTTCTGCACTTTGGCAATTATGACTTACTCACAACGGCAAACACACCACATGTCTCTCTACCAAAAAAAACATATGTACCAGGTTTCAGCCTAGAAGCAACAAATGACTACACTAATACAGTCACTCACCTATCATGACAACTGAGTCAATACATACAGATGCCCTCCACTACCGCTGCATCGACGCTGACTATGGTGGCACATACACGCACCACGGCAGGCAGGTTTCCGTCAGAAGTATCGCCGCAGATACTCTCCCAGCAATCGGCACCTACGGCTGTTCCTCCTGCGTCGGGATTTACATGGAACTCTCCCCAACTACCTGCTTCGTCGCTCACATCAACGTGGCGCACCTCCCAACGAACTACTCAAGCATAACGCCCGAGGAGACTCTCTACGACCTGCGCATTGTCACAGAAGTAGAAGGCACCCACATCCGCGACGAAGTCATCCGCAGACTCAACCTAGAAAGCAGATCTATGAACTGGCCACCCGTAGACGAGATCCGGAACGTCGTGCTCGTGTGTCCAATCACGGAGCACCCCATCTCTGGCGCGACGCTGAGCGGTATCTATGTCGTGCAAGGTATCCGCGAGTTCCTTGGACGGCAAGATATCCCTGTGAACACGGAGTCGGAGGGGTTTGTTGTGGATCATGAGGCTGGTGAAGTGCAGTACTTCCCGTGGCCTAAAGCGGACGAGGACCTTCCGTTGGCGGACAATGGGCTAGATTTTGTCGCTCACAGGTATCATGGCGATGAGTCGCCGTGGTGGTTCATCGATGTTGGGAAGTTGTGGCGGCCGGGTGGAGGGAGCGCAAGGGCGGCAAGCGTGGGATGGTGACCTTTTCAATTGGATTTTGGTCCGAGATTACAAATGCAAAGCTGAAGACACGTTACTCGCTTTCCTATGCAGCACCGCCATGGGACATGAGGTGGGCCTTATGCGAGCTTTCAGGATGCGCATCGAATGTACAGACGTAGATACACTAAATACAGTGACTTCACATCCCAGGTACGCACCGCATCCAAAGACCTCATGCACCCGAAAACCAAAACTAACCAGCACTCTCAAGCCACATAAGCGTCGAGGCCTCCCACAGTGACAGTAAGCAGAGTCGGGTTCGGGCTGCTCAGAGCGCCCTCTTGGCCAACGCCTCCATCGCCAGTCACATCATCGTAAGGGAAAGCGTATCCAAGCCCGTCGACGTTCGCGGCGTGCACCAGTCTTGAGTAATGCTGAGGAGAAAAACTCGTCAGTATTTAGTATTGCTCACAACAAATTGCATCAGCCAACTCACGTTTGTCACAGCATTCTGGTAGTACTGTGGAGGTGTCACACCATTAGGTTGCTGACTAGACAACAGCAAAGTGCTTCGGTTGAAAGCAGCGGCCAGACGTGGGATGATAGCGTTCGTCTCGCCGTTGGAGCCCGTGGCGAAAGGTCCGCTTGAGCAGCCGAAGATGTCGCGGGCTGTTGGTCTCTGGAAGGTGATGGTGTTGTTCGCGTACGAGAGGGCGTTGTTGTTCACTTGGCCGGCTACGTTGCCGTAGGAGGCTTGCGTGTTGATGGTGAGTGGTTGGGAGGAGTAGCGAGACCACACTAAAAAGTGTTAGTAGGGCGACATGAGCGGTGAACAGCGTTCGTGGGCTTACCTTGGTTGATGTAATCATCCCAGTATGTCTTGAACCAAGAAGGATTTAGAAGAATACCAGAATTCGGACTAAGGGCACGGAGGTTCTGGCCGTCTTTCGACTTCACGATGAGAGAGCTCCATCGGCGGCCATCTTTGGCAGTCTGGTCTTTCAGTCCCTGGCAGACTTGCTCAAGTCCATTCGCCTTCATACCCGAAACGTGCCTCGATGCACCAGAGCCGTCCTGAACAGTCAAAGCGATGGGCACTGCGGAGACGAAATCGACATAGCTGATGTTGATGAAAAGTTCCCAGCTATTGAAAGTAAACTCGCAGAAGCCGAAGTTCGTGTCACTGTTCGGGTCTGCTGGGTTGAAGATAGAGGGTTCCACAAGACCAGGGCCTGGGTTGACGAAGAATTGCAGAGGCTTGCCGACAGAGAACCAGATGCGACCACCAGCGATGCGTGGGACGGTGGCCGTCACAGTGTTCCCTAAGACACCCAGTGGGATGGAGATATCTTGCCCAAGCGGCTGACCTGTCGACGAAGGGGATGACGGATAATAAGCCGTTTTGGCATCCGCCGACAAGACGAACAGTTTGTTGCCATTGTCAAGAGCTTGGCCAGCTGGTGAAGGTCAGTCACATATTCGAGAGACTGAGAGAAGAGGTTGAAGCTACTCACTGACGTATGCGTAGACCTGATTGGATGTCGAGTTATTCTTGAGAGCGATCTGTAACGTAGGCATGGTGCTTGCAGCACGAACAGGGGTTTGATCTTGATGAATGATAGGCTGTTGCGAGGCCGCCTGCGGCTGCTCAGGTACTGATAATTTATTATCTGGTAGGGCGCGCGGTTGCACAGGGGCGGTCTTCTCTTTGTTGGAACGCCATGCTGTGATACGTTTCAAGGTGCTCTTGAGCCGTGCCAACAATGAATTAGAAGGAGCCATGATGGGCTGGTAGTCGCTTTCTCTCTCCAAGCCGAGTAGCAAGCTCTTTGGAAAGCACAACAGCAGAATCCATTAGAGGGGCAACGGTGCGACTATAACACAAATACCTGCGATGAGAAGTATCTAGCCTCACAAGTGACATTCCTTTACGGATATCACACACCCAAACTGAGTGTCAGCAGTGCTCCTCGAGCCGTAGCGTAGCGTCGCATCGCTTTCGACTTTAAAGCCTCCGACTGGCTTTCGTCGTCTGGAGGGTGTGAACGGCGTCAAATCCAAAGATGACATTTCATAATAGAATACTTAGCTGAAAGTTGCTACCACGAGGACAGGCAGTACTTCTTTGCCACTAGCCGAGGTACACGTGCAGTGTACAAGTACATCTTTGGCATGGTGGCATCAGAGAGTTTAAAGGCCACCGGTGGCGGTGAATCCAGTCGATCTGTATATACTTCCCAAGTGAGCGAGACATATAGGAACAGGGAAGTTTTCTATTCCCAGCAATGAGGTATACAGCCGAGACAGCCATTCCAGCGAAGTGGTAACAATTGTTGTCCGAAAAGTGAAGAAACCATGTCCCTGATCAGGCGGCCCGGTGCGTTGGGGTACAGTACCAACATGAACTGTACCTACTCAGCGCCGGTCAGATGAGAACACCACAAGTATCGTGCAGATTTTGGCGTTATTGTAAGCAGCGAATAGCAAGATATCGTTGTACTTTCTTGGAAGTTGAGAGCTGAAATAAGCATGCTCCTACAGCCGAGCTAAAGCACGCTGCCCTGAGACATCAGCCTCGTGATCCTCTACATCCTCTACACACAACGGCATTGTCATCTGCACGCACACGGTCACGAGATCACGTGCGAAGTGTGACAACTGCGAGTGGGCACCTCATGGCGCAATGGCTCGAGATTGAAGACTCGATCACGTGAATGTAAATAGTCCAAAGGTTACAAGTACAAAGTGGCTACAAGAAAAATCCGCCATCGCGGACCAAGAGTGGGGTATATATCAAGAACCGTCCCAAAATATCATCGTAAAACCATCATTGAGTGTAAACGACGTTGCAACCACCCAATCGTGCTTCGCCCATCACAGCATATGAGTAGCCTTCCCATTGAAGACGAATTCTCACATGAAGCTCCCATCTAGATGCTGAGAATTCAACATCGGCCAAGATTGGATACCAGTCATCAAGTCTCCATTGTCCGCATAGTCGTTCATGATCTGCGACCAGTCGACCCAGCTGGGATCGGCAGCGAATTGGTCGAGGTCTCCCAGACCACCGTTCGAGAAATCGTGTGCAGCTCCCACTGAAGGACTGAGTGACATGCTTCCCATAGGTAGGTTCCCGGGTGCCGACATATCCATTGTGGTGGTAGGGTACGACGGCGGTGATGGTATGAATTGAGGGCCGAACGGCTTGAAAGTAGTACTCGGAGCTGTTGTGGTCTTGGGCGCACTTGACGATGGCTGCGAGGGTGCAGAATTATCTCTAGTGGGTGGTAGTGCTTTGGGTGTGAACTTTGGAGTTTGACCTGGTGCTGCTTCTCTGAAAGCCACGGCTTTCTTGTAGAGTTTCTCAACGGGTCGCCAGAGCATGCCGTTCTTGGTGTCGGCGACGTACTTCTCGGATTGTGAGTACTGTCGTTCCACGTAGTACCATGTCTCCTCGGCGAGAGGTGTGTTGCGGATGGAGCAGAGACCCGCAAGGGCAACAGCAAGGGCGTGCCACTGCACCCAGATCTGCCATCTCCAGCGTTCTGCGGATTCAGTGTTATAAATCCGATCAGAGCCGCGGAGATTCTCCATGGCTATGCGTAAGACGTATGGCGAGTCCACGCGGGGCGGAGTTGAAGAGACGTAGCGTTGCATTGGCCTGACCGCACGTAGAATCATTGAGGCCTTCATGGACTCGCATACAGCATGGCAGAAGTTGTCGAAGGCGGTGCTCTTGTTGAAGTACTGCATGTATCGTTCGTCGACACGAGCAGAGAACTCGAGAGCGAGCTGGTGCCGCTTCTCCCATGTCTCACCTGATGGCCGAGCTTCTGATTTGAGCAGTGTCTCAATGGTGTGACAAGCATCAAAACAGAGGTTGACGAAGCTCAAGTCCGTTTGTTTGCCCTCTACAACAGGGATGCTTGTCGAATTCTCGTCGAACATATCGTCGTTGGTGAGTGTTGGAATTCGAACAGAGTACGAGTCCGAGGAGATGAGCAGTTCTGACCCACGATCTATCGAGCTAAAGACATCGATGTAGCGGATTCGCCACCATAGCCGGCGACGTAGTTCGCGCTGGAATGCTGAGTAATATGTGCAGTGCTCCGATGGTTCGCGATGTAGATTCATGGCAGTCGCGATTCGAAGAATCAGAGCTAGCAGCGTCCACATGCGCCTGGTATGATCGCTTGAACGCGAGGCCGTCTGATGAAAATTAGTCAGCGATGCTCTCAGCTCTCAATGGCACGGAGTCTCTGATACTTACCAGGTACGTGACGAAGGCCTGCAACGTGGCGAAGTCGGTCGTGTTGATCAGATCGGCTTGTGCAAGTGAGATGCCCACAAGTCGCCGGTAATGGTTGAGGGCATCAGCCTTGTTCTCGCCGGTAATCGCGAAACATTCACTCTCGGACATCGAGTTCACACCCGCCATCCATACGGCGCGCTTGACGGCTTGGTTCCCGGGAGCCTCCCACGGATGGCCGAGATACGGCGCACCATCGCGCATAGACCTAGCCAGGGTCGGCGTATGGTATAGCCGGAATATGGGCTCGACATTGGTCAGATACGCGTCGAAGATCTGGCTGGCGACCCTTTCTGTGGGCTCCATGAATCCACCAGGCATTACGTAAATCTTGCCTGGAGGACAGACGATCAGATCGTACTCAATATTGGAGAGTTCTGACCCGGTTGGAGGTGAATTTGACGTATATTGCGCAGACTCGGGCGTTTCCCCTTCTGGCTCATCCTCTTCCTCCAATGCTTCTCGCAGTGCTTGCACCTCGCTGGTTAATGACGTCCAGAATGGGCTCGCGACATATTTTCGCATTGATGGAGCTGCGCCAGATCCAGCGGGTAGCTTCTGCGATGGCTCTGGATCCGTGCCGTGCGTCTCAGAACCCGTCGACGAAGTGGCTGTACCGATGTCGCCACTGAGACTCTCCACGAGGCTCTCGAGTTTCGAGATGCGGTTCTTGAGTTCGCTGTCCACGCCACGTTTACCAGCATGTCGAGCCCTTTGTTTGCGGGTGCTCGCGGCGCATGTCAAGCCTGATCTGGTACATTGCCCGCAGGGATATGTGCGATCACACTTGATCTTCTTGCGCTGGCAAGCTTGACACGCCAGGCGCCCTGTAGGATGGTTATCGTCCATGCCGTGATCCATCCCTGGCGATGTTGCTGTCGCAGTATTTCGAGGATTCAGTTTCTTGACATGAAATGCTGTATTTTTTCCGTGGTGGTGTAATGTTCCTAGTGCAAGGCTCGACTCGTGTAAGGGTTTGATGACGCGCTTCAATCGATAGTGGCTGTGGCTGTGGTAAGGCTGTATACCGTGGCCAGCGGGTGTAACGACTACAAGTACTGCTATACCGCTCGCTGTAGCAAATCAGGCTCGCAATCGCATTCGGAGGCAGTTGGAAAAGAGTCACGTCGTCATTTGGTGGGACCTTAGTCTCGGCGACAAATGGGGGAGCGAAGAGCGAGAAGCTTGAACCGAGCGAGTGGCTTTGGGTGATCCTTCCAGGCTGCGCTTGTTAGGTACAGCGGCTAGGGCAGACAATGTTTCTAAAGTCTAATGAAGCTGCCGAGACCAACGCGATAAACAAAGAAACACAACCCTTGCTATTGCTGCAATCTACCGGGTCACTCCTCTAGCCTCGAGTCTCTCGACTCTTGACATAGCACACACGATACACAACACCCTCTCAGCAGCCATGCCCGAAGCAATCGCAACCTCAAAGCGCAAGTTCCACAAACTCCTCGACTCCATAACCGCCGCATCAAACACCTCCCAGCAACGAGACAATGCTAGCGGCGGCGCCAATGCGAACACAATCCTCACTGCGCGCGAGAAGCTGGAGCTCGCGAGTGAGCGCGCGCGCAAACGCCTCCGCGCTTCAACGTCATCCACTTCACTCTCGACAACACCACGACCGAGCTACAATCGCATCACCAACATGTCAACAACATCACTGCCGCGCAACATGTCGAGCCCAAAGCTGGCGGCAGATGACTCGAAAGACGACAAGCACATCCCTAACTTTGCGCCGTGGTCGCAGGAGACTTTCCTGGCGCGAATGAAGACTTTCAGTAAGGTAAGCGACTGGCATCCCAAACCTGAGGTGATCAATGAGGTGCACTGGGCGAAACGAGGATGGAGCTGCGTGGATGTGAACACGGTCGCGTGCAAGGGAGGGTGTGAGAGGAGAGTGGTGGTGAAACTGAGCACTCTGGGCACGGCTGCGAAGAAGGCGCAGGCAAAAGAGGCAGGCGCAGGAGCAGCTAAGGACAATACGGAAGATGATGAAGAGGTGGACGAGGCAGAGCTTGAGAAAGCTCTAGCAGAGAGATATCAGGATGAGATCGTGAACGGGCACAGCAAGACATGCCTATGGAGGAAAGGTGCGTGCAAGGACGACATTTACCGGCTGTCGCTCGTGCGGCCCATTGTCTGGAAACCACAATTACATGACGCCTACACATCACTGCTGAGCGTGGCACAATCCATCAAGGACATTGCAATCAAACCGACCGGCAACGCCGACAGTTCGTCCCTGCCCTATGAGCGGCTGGCGTCAGAGCTTCCGACAGATGTAATTCCGAGCGGCGATACAGAAGACAGTCTCAAGGCGAGAGTCTTGGAAGTCGCGCTACACGGTTGGCGCGGTTCAATAGAACATCGCACAGAGCTTCTCAACTGCGAGACTTGCTTTCAGCGGATCGGGCTCTGGCTGTTCCAGCCGGGCTACAGACCGGGCAAGTCCAATGACAAGAGCACGGAAGACGGCGACCCTGAAGATGACGGCGGCGACATGAGAGTTGATCTGGTGGGGATGCACCGCGAGCATTGCCCATGGCGCAACCCAGTCTCACAAAATGCGACCGGCAGTCTGGCAGGCCTCAACGCGTGCCAAATCTTCCATCGCGTCGTGTCTACGTGGAGTAAGGAGCAGCGGCGCAAGTCCAACGAGCAGCAAGCAGTCGTCGATGACGCCGATGATGCTGACTCCGTCGGCAGCCTTGAAGTGGAGAGGCCCAAGCTGAGCAGGGAAGAGATTGAGCGCCAGGACAAGGAAAGAGAGTCGAAGCTGAGGAAGCTGAAGAAGATGTTCACGGTGAAGCGGTCTTCGAAGGTGATCGAGGATCCTAGGGCGAGCAATTGAACTACTCTTGCTCGCGAGTACAAGGAGAGAAAGAGTCGAAGTTGAGAAAGTTGAAGAAGATGTCTATGATGAAGCAGTGTTCGAAGACGACCGACTGAGGCCGCTCTTGATGAATGCCAAAACGGAACAAGCAGTATAACAGAGATACCAGAGATGCATCAGCACTTGTAAAATAGAGATACCCAATGAAGGAGCTGCGATCAGCCAATACTTGCACAACACAACAGCACGTCCACATAGAGCACAAGATTCGTCCAGCGGCTCGGAGCTGAAAGTTGAAACCAAGTCGTCTCAATTACATTTATTATTAGTATCATCTCTAGCGCGCTTGAAGACGTGGGGTTTGGAGATGTTTCGAAGACGAGCCAACGGTACTATCTAGATAAAGAAAAACAACTGTGCGAGAACGACCATGTATCTGGACATGGAGAACCGATATCTACATGGCTTGGATCCTGCGAGCACTCGTGCCTGATCATGTGCTACGCGATGGTGTAAGCGATTGGTGCAATCCTTCAGATTAATTGAGTGATTGGCGTCCTGCAGGGTGCAGGCCTGGAAACGCCTCGAGGCTTTCAGCTGAAATGTGCTGTGCACCCTTGCCCGTCTTCGGTCGACAGAGAACTCGAGACCTCATTCCACCATCTTCGCACCATCTTCCAACCTCACTCTCTCTCTGCGCTGAGCGCCCTCACTCTCGTTAAATTACTGCATACCAGCAGCGTAGACCGTTGCCGAAGGAATAATCACACGCTCGAACTGTACTTAAAGAGCGCGCGCGCCGCCACCACAGTCTTCACACGGCCGCGAACACCACACAGCCTCGTCTTGCCCACCATGTTCCAGCCATTCCACCGTCGCGCGAAGACCGCGCCGTCGCATTATCCGCGCGTGCCTTTCCATCTATTGCGGTTCTTCCAGCTTCTCGCGAGTCTTGTCGTTGGTGGCATTATGAGCTTCTTCATGTGGCACTTGACGCACGATCACTGGCAGACGCCGTGGACTTTTGTACTGGTATTTTTGCCACCTCCGCTGGAACTTAGCCGTAGTCATACTGACTTTCAGCAATAGCTCATGGCATCTTCTTTCTTTTCCGTCGCGGCGTTGGCCGTGACTATCGTCTTGCACTGCTGCGTTGGCCTTAGACCGGATTTCAACATTGCGATTAATGGCTTCCTTACCCTGGTCTGGGCTGTCAGCTGGAGCCTTTTGACCTGGTACATGAGTCCTACATTGAAGAATTATTGCGATGCCGAGCACTGGAAGGAAGATGCTGGTATTATGGTCTGCCGGATTTACAAGGCGCTTTTCACGTTTGCGTTTCTTGGGCTGTAAGTTCTTCTTGAAGCCCTTTGCAACGGCAAACACTCCGAACCTGCGCAAGATGACTAACAAACTCATGCAGAATCTCCACCATCGCCGCTCTCTGCCTCGACTTCTACGTCCGCCGCAAGAACAATAAGCGCGGCATGTACCGCTTGCACGACATCGACGCCAAGCAGCAGCAGCAGTCTGGAGCTCCCCGTGGACCTTTCACCGACGAAGGACATGGCTATGGCGCGGGTGGTATTGCTGAGCCGCGTGAGAGCGAGGCTTGGGAGGCTCCCAGGCCAAGTGTTTCACCGTATGGCGAGCAGAGCAGGCAGACGCAGGGTTACGCTGTACCGGAGCAGCAGTTCTTGACTGATGACACTGGGTATTATGGTGGGCACAGGGAGCGGATGTAGATTGGCAATTGTATGCTATGCTTCAGAGCACTTTCGAGAGGACTCGCGTACACCTGAGATACAAAAATAAATTCAGAAGCTTCACGCCTGATGCTAAAACTGTCCAAAGCCACATGCTGTCCACGAAGCAGAACCACACGACAGACCTTAAACCCCAAACCCTGATTTCCTCGCGCGCCAAGCTTGAAGTCTGCTCAAGAACTCAACACGTTTATAGGGATCCTCCGGGTAGAGCCACATGCTGTTTGGATCCTTCAACAGGGCATAGCCGCCCTGTCCCGCCTCTGCTTGCTGTTTCGCAGTCCAGAACAATGGCTCCAAGCCAGAGCCGTCGCCTTTATTGTCGGGAGGCGGCGTCACAAGACGGGTGTATAGGTTGACGTTGACATCTTCGAGGAAGGGAACTCGACCGTTTTTCAGCATTGCTTCAACGTCTTCATGTGTGAAGAAGTGGTGTCCTCCGCCGCAGATGTAGCCTTGGCGAGCAGCGTAGTAGTCATATCCCATGGGGCAGAACCCTTCGTAAGCTCGCTTGAGTTGGTTTGATACTCCCTCGTCGAAGCGGCGGAGCTCTTTCTTGCCTTGTTTTGCGGCTTCTTGGCGGGAACTGCTGCCGACGACATTGGTCGTTGAAGTAGTCGTCGATTTGTTTGTCGATTTTGATGTCTGCTTGCTAGGCTGTGGTTTCTGTGGAACGGGCATTTGCACGACTGGCGGTGCCTGAGAGACTTGAGGCTGCGGCGGTGGCGGTGGTGGTGGTGCAGTTTGTAGTAATTGAGAGAAGTCAACTGTGCTCTGCGTTGGCGGCGGATCGTTCTGCGTGAACTGAGAAAAGTCTGGCGCTGGTGGCAGGAGAGTCTGCTGCTGATTCCCGCTTTGCATGGTCTGCGAGTAGTTGTATGCTTGCTGCTGTTGCGTTACCTGTTGTGGTGCTTGTTGAGGTGCTTGTTGCGGTGGAAGTTGTTGCATCAACGAAGCGAAGTCAAACGCAGTAGATGATGTAGCGCTCTGTGGTTGGCTCGCCTGCGTCTCCTTGGTAGATTTTGTGGTCGTCGTCGTGGTCGTCGTGGTAGTGGTCGCATTGTTAGTAGAAGTCTGCCACTGGGCATTTGGCTGAGGTTGCGTCCACGGCCCAACTGGTGCTGAAAGAGCTGGGGTACCACTGCTATGTCCTTGGTAGTACTGTTGGTATGATAGCTGTTGCTGGAGCTGAGTGTTTGGCAATGGCTGCTGTGACGGTACTTGCTGCATCTGAGCTTGGTACGAAGGCTGGGATCCACTCTGCTGGGCAAATTGGGATCCATAGGGAGTCTGATGCGCTGTCGATGAGTAGTCATATTGCGGAGTGTCAGTGGGTTGCTGTTGCGAGGGCTGAGCGTACTGCTGGTTCGGATCAGGATACTGCTGTTGCCACTGCTGTCCGTTGAAATTCGGATCCATTTTGGAGTTTTTGGTTTATAGACTGGACTGGGTGTAAGGTCGCCCATTTAAAGAAGAACGTTTATACTTGGAGACATCATGCAATGAAGAGTACGTTGGCACGCTCCCATGACAACTTTAGCAAGGCGTAGGCTGTCCCAAAGGTCATATGCCACGGAATGCCTATAGTATATGAGGTGAACCAAGTTTGCAGTATACACCAAGCGAGCAGCAACCTAAGAGAGATCTCTAATGCTCTCCAGTGAATAGTGTGGCTGCATGACTGTATAATTAGACACCGGACTTACCTTGTGACCAACCCAAGGTTACACCAACGCATTCCGACAGCCCGTGCCGCGCTAGGCTTAACATCTCAAGCCATCTCCCAGAGAGATCCAGGAGAGCAGGAGTCACCAGTCGTGCCATCTCTCCAGTACTCAAACAGCACCGACAAATAAGGAAGGAGTCATGACACAAACAACGCCAGATCGAAAGTCTCACGCAAGCGACTGGCATCCATGCAAACACTGCAACTCGATAGTCTGCGACAATCTTTGCCCGAACTACCGACGTCCTTCGATCACGTCGACAGGTGGTGACAGATCGCCTCCGCCACCTTACAAAGACGAGGAGAACTCGAGAGAGAGCGGTAGCCCTGGTCGCGAATCTGATGCCGGCTGAGGAGAGCGTCGCTGCACTCTCGAAGAGAAGTGACATTCGAATGAGAGATTTTTGCTTGGTAGAATGGTTTTGCCTACCAGTCTGGTGCTAACATCCTGGCGAACCTGGTCAGGTTTTGGGGAGTGCCGAAAGAGCCAGTCGGGTTTTGGGAGGGACCTGAGGTTTCTGTGTTATCCACATGCTATCAGGTCACAAAACGGGGTCAGCCCTTTTCCAGAATCCGGTCTCTGTGCAATCATGATCGGTTTCCCGTTCTGAATATGGCGCGTTGATGATGAATTGTACAGTTTAGATGCGTTGCTTGAAGCGTGAAGTGGCGGCGATTTTTGCCAAGAGCTTCGGCGACTTGTTCCCTCCTCACGTTGAAGTTGAAGGCATCTCCCCCAATATATTAACGCATTACTGTATTCTTTCATTGATATCATATTTCATATACCATCTTCAATATGCCTGCAAGGCCAATCGCTCTACCTGCAGTCGTTCGCAGTCAAGTCTTCGAGACATGTCTCCCGAAACGAAGCTTCTCAATTAGCAGCAAAGTCAGCGGCCATGAGAACCCATTGGTAAGTAGCTATACTGGTGGCATCAGAACATATTTGCCGACCTGAAACGGGACAATCGAGATCTTTACCGGTATCCGTTTGCTTCCCGAACCTACATATAACTAACACAACCCAGGGTCTCCCCCGATCAGGCACGCCCCCAAACCTCGCCGCCCGCATGAAACGAGGCCTGCCCGAAAAACGCCCCATCGCCAATGTCACCAAAGTCATCGCCGTCAGCAGCGCCAAAGGCGGCGTCGGCAAAAGCACAATTGCCACCAACATCGCCCTGGCCAGCGCGCGTCTAGGAATCGCCACCGGTATTCTCGACACAGACATCTACGGCCCGAGCATACCGACTCTGCTGAATGTACGGGATCCGTAACCTAATTTTCCACTTCTACGGTAGACTGATTGATTTTCCTTATCAGCTTGAGGGTCTGGAGCCAGAACTAGACTCCAACAACCGCCTCCTCCCCCTAACCTCCTACGGCCTCAAAGCAATGAGCATGGGCTTCCTCGTCCCCCAAGACGCCCCCATCGCCTGGCGCGGCCTGATGGTACAAAAAGCCATGAACCAGCTGCTCTTCGAAGTCGCGTGGCCCAAACTCGACCTCCTCGTCCTAGACCTCCCGCCCGGCACCGGCGACGTCCAGCTCACGATCACGCAGTCCGTGGAACTCGATGGCGCGATCGTGGTTTCGACGCCGCAGGATTTGGCGCTGAGGGATGCGGTGAGAGGAATCGATTTCTTTGGGAAGACGGAGACGAGGGTGTTGGGGATGGTGCAGAATATGAGCACTTTTACCTGTACTAACTGTGGGACGCATCACGATGTTTTTGGTCTCGATGGTGGGTATTTGAACGTTTAAACTCTACTGCTATTTTTTTTGATATATGCTAACAGCCTGCCAGGTGCGAAGAAGAAATGCGAAGAGCTCGGCATTACATTGCTGGGAGACATCCCTCTGCATCCGCAGATTTGTTCGGACGCAGATGCTGGCAAACCCACGGTTGTCGGTAGCCCGGACTCGCCACAAGCAGAAGCCTTTACAAAGCTTGCGCGCGAGTTGAAAGCTACGCTGGGCTTGTAAAGGGCTATTGACCGATAGTGCAGGCTAAGAAGAGGAAAGAGAAGAACAGAGGGGACATTTGTAACACCAACTGTACATCACATAACAACACACAAGACGTGAGACGAGAATCTCTTAACAGATGCAATTCATTTTAATGCTTATTCACTAATGAATATAATTACTACCACACATCGGAAGAGGCCGTTCGCCCAAGACTGAGCAAGGGTGGGGGGTATTCAACTACATTAAGAAAGAGAGAAAAATCTGAGCGCCGGCGCAATGAAAAACTCATCAAATCATGCAGCAACGGAGGACGGGCTGTGCATTATTGTCCTCCGGCAGTACACTTTGCGGAAGTGAAAGACTACTCCCTAGTCGCAGTTCTTGCCCTCGGTGATGTCGGACAGGACGTCGAACTTGCCCCATGTGGGCAGGCATGAGTTGTCGGTGGGGATCTTGACCTCGGAGCTGATGACGTCGAGGTGGAAGCCGGGGATGTCCTTGCCCTCCTTGATGCAGCCGGTGTTGTCGACGATGCGCCACTCGATCTTGTTCTTGAGGTATGAGGTGACGCCGCCGTTGGTGAGGTCGTCGAGGAAGCCGCCGAGGGTGCGCGAGAAGAGAGCATCGGTGATGGAGATACCAGCGCGAACCTTCGAGCCAGACTCCATAGCGGTCGGCGAGGCGAAGAAACCGTGCGAGCCGATGAGGTTCTCAGCGCAATACCACTCGCTGGCATCGTTCTGGTCGAACTCGCCGTCGAAGACGTAGACGGTGAATGAACCGTTCATGGCCATGGCATCGACCTCGATGGAGGCCATGTACTCGTTGGTCTTGCCCTCGATCAGACGCGGCACAGCACCTCCAACCCTCTCCAAGTAGCCGCCCAGGTCGGTAGCATCCTGGGAACGCTTGGCGTTGCCGTTGTCGTTGCTGCCAGCTTCAAAGCCTGAAGCCTTGTCGCTGTAGAGGTTGTTGATGAGAGGGGTAGCGCCCTGGTTGTACAGATCATCGTAAACGTAGTTGAATTTACGAGTGTCACGGACGTCGTCAGAAATCCAGAAGTCGCCCTCCGAAGTCTGGTGGAAAGGCTCAAGGCCGGAAGAGCCGTCCTTGACTGTACCAGAAGTGTACCACATGTTGGAACCGACCTCAGCAGATTCCACGATCCACTTGTCAGGGTAGGCGGCTTGGTAGAGGGCAAAGATACGGTCGACGTTGCAGTGGTGCAGCCAGAAGACGGGGTCGTAGGCTGCTTGAGGGACGATTGCCATGTGACCACCAGTCAGAACGTGGATGTTGTCGTGCAGAGCTTCCAAGCTGGTGGGGTTGAAGTTGCCGTCGTCCTCGGCGAGAGCCTCAGTGCTGAAAGCGTTGTAGATCTGGTCAGAGGACAGAGCAGTCCACAGGTCAGAGCGCAGCTGGCGACGGTTTGCCACGGTGAAGCTGGGCTTGCGCTCAGTCTGATCACCGCCGATGAATTGGTGCTCCTCACTGCGCTTGAATGTGTAGCCGATGAGCGGGTTGGAGATGTTCATGGGACCATTTGGTGAGTTGACGAAGACCTGCTCATCGGTAAACATCTGTGGGAAGGGGTTCTCGCCATCGGCAGGCAGCTCAGCCCAATCCCAGAACGGAATTCGAAGGTTCTCAGCAGCCGTCATGTAGCGATCGCGATCCTCGCCAGTGTATTGCTCAGCAACAGCGATTGCATTGCCGACAAGTGCTTGCTCGAACAGGGCCAAGTAGGCGCGGTGCCATGTCGGGAAGAGGGTCGACTGGTGAGTGCAGTAGCCAGCAGGTCTGCAGCCGGAACAAGGGCCGTTGTTATCCCAAGCGACGTAAGGCTGGCCGTGAATGGCAGAAATCTGGTAGTAGGACATGGGATCACTGCCATCGACATCCTTGAAACGGGAGAGTCCGAGCAAGTACATGTTCCAGGCATCCTCGTCGGCTTGCAGTGCGTGGATCTCCTTGCGGTAGCCTAGGGTGCTGCCGTTGTTGGCGACTCCAGAAGTCTCGATGAAGCCATTGTTGTTCTGGCGACGTGCAAGAGCTGGAATTCCTTGTTGTGGCAATGCAGATGCGATGCTGGTGATCGCGAACAGAACGCCGGCCTGCCGGGGTCCAAACATGGTTGCGGAAGTGATGGAAAAAATAGTAAGATGATCAAAGATAGAGGAAAGTGTGAGAGAGTGTCTGCGCCAGTAGTTGACGATAGTGAACGAATGTGTATTGCTGGTAATGCAGCGAATGAGAGATACAAGCAAACAGAGCAAACTGGTCGCGAGCGTGTGTGGTGAAGGAGAAACGGTCGTGAATGCAAGAAGACGCAGAGATCGACCTACATGTATCATGGAGACGGACGTGCTCGAGGGACGCTATTCTTGCCATGAACACTCGTCAACGGCAACCCAGCCTTGAGCACACTCCACCCACTCCACCACCTCCCAACTGGGTCGGCAGGTGTGTGTATAGGTGCGGTAGCGAGGAGTGGTTAGGCTCGTCAAGAGCGTTGGGTAGGCCCTGAGACCACCAAAAGCGTGACGGGAGCATCCCCCAAACACTGGTGTGCGATGCGGCTCCGAGCCATCGCGCCGTCGCCTGAGTTTGGCTGAGCAGACTGCGCTGCGGTCTCTGCGCGAACATCCCCCATGCGCAATCAGGGTGGAGAGTCAGAGGCTGGCATGGATTTTCGTGAGGGCCGCCGTGCTTCTGCCGCCGTCTCGTGCGTGTCGTTTCGAAGATCGCTATTAGCAAAGCTTGAGGATGACGAGCGTTTCAGAGCGGCGAGTCATACAGGCAGCCAATGGATCCGATAGATTTAGGGGGATGCAGATCCCTAGCAGAGCGATCCTCATCGACTCCACACCCTACCGACATCATGCCAGTCGGGCACTTGGTGTGAGGCTTGCCGGTCCGGAAGATTGTAGCCACTGTCGCAAGAATAGCAGAGCCCTTGTTTGAGATTGACGATGCTGCTAGATATAGATCTATACCATCGTGAACTCGCTGCGGTTGAAAAGTAGCCCACCCAAAAAGTGCATGTTGCTGACCGCAAGGGGAAGATGGTGAGACGGGCTGGCCGTTGAAATTCGAAAGTGGAAGGGGTGAAGTCGCCCCCCAGCCGTGCCTGCCTCGTGACACGCACACGCACACGCACACGAACACGCGAGGCGAGGCGAGCATGCAACTGTGCAAGTGCTATCGTCGCAGCGGCATGCGGTTTTAGTCTCTAGCTTGAGATCACTGCGACTAGTCCATCAACCACAACACTCACATCCATATGCCGCCATGTCTTCCGCGTCCCGGAAGAGCGGCATGGCTATTTACGCGCTGCCATCAAAGGCCATACTCCATCGTCGCACCAGCAGCTTCTGAACGAGTGCGCGTGCCGTGCCAAGGCAATGGCCACATATCGCTAGAGTAGGATCCATCCGACCAACGTCGCAACCACAGAAGCGAGCCTTGCTCACAGCATCGAATAGTATCTACCATCCAACCTCCGGGTTGCCGCCGGCCGCTGGACCAGCTACTATCTTGCTACTCCTGCCCAGAGGGCCACTGCTTAGCGATGCAGAGAACGACATTGCGAATGCTACGTATCTCCGCTCCAGACTGCCATACACCATAGCTCAAGTGAACTATCGTCTGGGCAGCGCAAACCCATATCCTACACCAGTGCACGATGTGCTCGCAGGATACGACTGGGTGCAGGAGCACCTCCTCCCAAAGCGCGCGATCACACGTGTCGGCCGCTCCGAGCATGTCGGTCGCGTTTGTGTGATGGGAGAGCTCTTCGGTGGCTCCCTCGCCACCATGCTGGCAGTCACCGAATGCCGCAAAGGCGAGCCAGGAGTTTTCGCCGCCGCGATCAACAACCCTCTCGCAGACTGGGTGCAACCAGACGACGAGCTGGAATTGACTTCGCCCAAATCCAGCCTTGCCAAATTCGGACAAAAGCACGTTGGTCTGGAGATTGACGACCTACTCAGGGCCAGAGGCAGTTATTTCCTCAAGCCTGAAGCTTACTTTGATCCTTTTGCTTCGCCACTGTTGTTCTTCCGCACGCCCGGGAGTGCAGTGCCGTCTGATAGGAGGTCTGAAGTGGATGATCTTGATCTGCTCAGTGCTATCGAGCGCGAAGACTTCCACCGGCAACAGATGTTGCTCAGTGGCATGTCCAATGTGTCATTGCAGGACATCGCATCTAGCCCTCGCCCAGTCACTGAGGAGGTCAGACCTTCATTGAGGAAAGCTTCTCGCTTGTTCCCTAACAAACAACTCAACCTCGAGCTTCCTAGCTTCTACCTGATGACTGGCAACACTTCGCCGCTGTCCGACCAGGCGCAGGAGCTCTCCCAGACGCTCCGGAAGAGTATCATCAGACAGTATCGCGCGGCTTTCAGTCGCCGCTCTGGGTTTGGGCACAAGGTATTGAATGATCACGAAGCAGACGAGATGGACGAGGAGCAGCGGTTGGAGAAGATTGCCGAGAAGCAAGAGGCAGACGGGAAGGTCAACATGAACTGGACGGAAGGGCTTGGGTTATGGGACCAGACAGCTGCAGGTAGGAGAGCGCTAGAGGATGCTACCAACTGGATGAGAGAGAAGCTAAGATAGTTTTAATCACCGCGTCCACCACCATGCACTGAGCGTCAATCGCCACAAATCTTGCATATGAATTTACGTATAGCTTCGATCGTTCTATTGATAGCATCTCAGCGGCAAACACAAGCGTCTCAGTTAGCATACTGGGTTTGGAGGAACGAATGAAGCTTTAGAAGTGTCTCAGTGACAGAGGTGAGTAGATCAATGTCCACACTCGATGGCACTACCCCATTGAATGCCGAAGGATGCGTGACTTCGACAGCATCTCGTCGGCCAAGTTGAGTGCAATATTGCCTGCGCTAAACAGTACTACTGCACTAGATACTGAGAACACGGCACAACTCAGACGATATTTCATCGGTAGGATTAGTTTGATTGAGTCTGACCCTGTCGATACGAGCATTATGGTTGTAGCCTACATCCCGAACACGAACAGCGGCCTCCTCCCAGGACACCTCATTTCCAACCTTCACTGAATCGGTATAACGATGCCTCCATCTATAGCCGCAGCGCATGAGGTTACCACCAGCGATCGCATCAAGTACTAAAGCGTTATCTACAGTCCAGTGCTCGCTTGGATCAGAACTACCACAGAGATAGTACTTCAACTTAGCCGCCATATTAGTACCCAGTATGCTAGTATCGCCGAATTCCAATTCACAAACAAGCACTCCTACCTCTGAGATACAAGTAATCGAAGCGTCTAGAATCCGTCCACAAACTCATGCACAATGGCTGTGCCCTGAGATCTATTGACGAACAGATTTCACAATGACCAGTCAAAAGATAAACCGTAATAATCTGTCTACCTGGGAGAACCAAACTCCCAAAATGCTAACCATGATTTTGCAACGCCGCTGAATGCGTCGCAGTTCAACGAGCGACTCTCAACAGTCCTGAGCAGTTCATATCGTTTCCCCGGTTGATCGATGCATCGATCATCTCTGGGGCCGAGGGTGCGGCTTTCCTGAACAGCGGAGAATATAAGTCAGCAAAGTGTCTCACAAATGAGAAAGATACGATCTTCGAGCACTTACCTTGAGCCTGGTACATGCACATGAAAGACCCGCAGAACGAGCAGACCGGAGCTGGTGGTGATTTTGGCGGCATGTTTGAGTTGGCTCTCCTGTGTCTCGTTGTACTGCTGGATCTGAATTCTCTGGTCTAGAACTGTTTATGAAATGGTAGCTGATCGAGATTTTGTGTTGATCCTGGGTGGGGAAATGCTCATGAATTGAAGAATCATGGTCGCCTTTGTAGTCTTTGAAAGGCACCAAACCAGCAGGGAAGGCTTTGAGAGAACAGTGTATGCATTCCATTGTTTGCTTGGTGTATGGAATGTGTTTATGATGTTAGTATGTTTTTCGGATAACGTAGTCCATGACGGGAGACGTTCTTGACTTCCAGACACATAGGACAGATGACAACCATGGCTACATGTACTCGCAGCTCAGGGCAAAGAGCCTTGGCTTGTCTGCATGCCTTCGACGTAGTTATTTGAGCCAGAAAAAGTTCCCGGCTGAATACAAGTCAACACAATATCTCTATCAGAATCAAGCAAGCTCGCCAATATCGAACGCCTTTCAGCGAGAGTAGTGCTTGAGATACCTCCTACTAGTGACCGCGTCGGCGCCGGTACCCGATTCGTCAGCAGGATCTACACCATATCTCCCAGTAAGAGAAGATTTCTCCGAGGTGGCGGCATGTATTCGAATCGTCACGAGAGTTGTCTCGGCATCTTATGCCGGCGGCCTCTCTGTCCGGTGAAGAACGAGGTGCCACTAACGATATGCAGGGTGGCTCGTGAAAATGATCGTATCATGCGAGCATGCGCACAGCCACCACCACAGCCTCGTTCTTCACGACAAGCCTCGCAAGCAACATGGGTACGAAGTCTTGGGGTAGAGCATGAGCCAGCGTTGTGAACATATGCTAGAGAGCATGCTGATATTCTGAGTAAGCATGGATCAGTGAAGTAATCAATTCATGTCAAATGGTATTTGAGTGGCAAGGTTTAGAGTGACGTATCGTGGTGCTAAAGTTGGATCGCCTCTCGGCAGCATGGCATGGCCGTCAGCCGACTCGACAAGTCACTCGGCTTCGTTTTGACTTCGCTTCGAACATGCCAGAATGCGCAGTGCATACTGAGAGACTACCTTACATAGTGTGAGATCACCGGCAGGCGCCGGCAGTGCGACTTCGATCATCATCCCCCATACCACGGTAGGCGCAAGAACTACCTTCTTAGACACACCACACCACACCGGTCCCACGAGCCTCCCAAACGTCACTTTGTTCCACCCAGCACTCACAGCCTCCGCCACCATCACCACCTCCTCTCCTCCCACGTTCCACGAACTAGCCTCTTCCCCGTCTACCTCTACTCTCTGATATCCTTTCGCGCTGATCCAGGACTCGACGCTGGCTACAACCACAAACCGTAGAGCCAAGTGGAAACATCAAGCACAGTCCCAAATGTCAGCACAGGACTACTACAACCAAGGCCCCAGCGCGCCTGCGCCTGGGCCTACGCAACCCATGCCTGTGCCCGTGCCGCAGCAGAACATACATCCACCGCCTGCTCCGCCACAGCAGAACACTCCTCCCTATCCACTCTACGATGGCCCTCCTCCACCATACAGTCCTGGCTTCGACCAGCGACCACACTCGCAACCGCCTCCAGCGCAACGAATAGACGCCTCGCAACAACCACAGCCTCAATACCGCCCTTCCAACTTGTCTGCCCAGTATCGCCCTTCACCACAACCACACTCTTACAGCTACAACTACCCGCCCGAGAAGCAACCATACCCGTCTCACGACGACTTCCGAAGGGACGACCCGCAGCAAAGGCCCTACGGCCAGCCCTCCAGCCAAAAGCCCGATCGTCGTCCAACATCCAGTTCAAAACAATACCAGTCCATCTACCGCGGCCGCAAAGATGAACATGACAAGCGCTATTACGACGAGGATTATGAACGGCGAGATCGCAGTCGAAGCCGCAGCCGCAGTCGAAGCAGAGGCCGAGATCGGGATCACGATTCCAGACGCAAGCATGTCGAAAAGAAAAAGAGCAGTGGCGTCAACACTTTCTTGGGAGCAGGAGGCGGAGCATTGATAGGTGATTTGATCTTCCCCGGACTCGGTACGATTGGAGGAGCGCTTCTGGGAGGCGTCGGAGGACATGAATATGGCAAGAACAAAGACAAGAACCATTATGACCGATCGCCCGGTCGGAGACACAGGCGGTACAGCAACGAGGATGATGCGGAATACAGGCGGAGAAAGTACTAGGGAGCGAATGTGGCAACGGATGGGTTTATAATGACTTACGACCTCGCGGCGCTGGCCGCCTTAACGAGTTCAATATGTATGTGTTAAGAAAGCAAATATGAGTACACGATATTGAGAAGTTGCACGAGTGTGATTTGCTGTAGAGAAGTCTGATGGCAAGGACGGGCGAGCAATCTTTCATTTGTTGGAACCGCACCCTCAAGGTTAGTCTTTGGAAGCCTTCATCGTATTGATCGTCACCTTACATTCATCCAGATGCGCTATGTCATGGCCACGGTACCCCCGCGTTGCTCAAGATCAAGAGATCCATAGCCAGGATAGCGGTTGCGCTTTCCCATCACACTCACACTGAACACCTTACCAGCGATCAACAGTGGATGTAGCCACGCCCGTTCGCAAAACTCGCCCAGAGCCACGGGCTCTGTACAAAAACGCAGAGCGATACCAAGACTACAAGAGCTCCTGAAGGCGGGGTTCGTGGAGATATGCACCTTGGCAAGAACGATTTTTGCCTGTCGGATGTACTTTGCTCCAGTCTACGGAGAATGGTTTCGGCTGTTATCTGACGTTGTGCATGACTGACATGCATACCAACGACTCCCTTGTCGGCAGGTGCTTGGTGCTGTCTGTTGAGATGTGCCTTTTTAGATGTTCGTTACCAATGAGGTACCATACCGGCGGCTTTTACACATAGTTCGTTGTAGCTTTCGGCCCTTTTCGACTCGAATCTAGCTCGAGGATGGAGAGTATGGCCGAACGTGCAACGAAACGCAGAGCTTAGGTTCTTCATCGAGACGATAGTGGACCCAAGTGGGCCGCTGTCATTGTCTTGGATGGCTTGGTATGATGGCCATGGCTGTTGCACGGTATGCAGACCTCGGTCACTGCGGCCTATCTTCCCAGTCATATAAAGCGAAACAACCGTGCAGTAGAAGTTCAGTCACCTCCATCTCTTAAATCGCCCTACGAAAGTCAACGACAACATGGCACACGCCGATCGCAAAGCAAGTCCCGACTTACAGATCGAAAGACCTGACAGCGAGAATCTGGAGAAGGGCGAGACAAAGGCGGTCGACAACACCGACGAGGACGAGGAGTTTAGCTATGAGGAACAACGGAAGATCATCCATCGTATTGATAGGCGTTTGGTCGTTATACTTGGGTGCGTCTCAGCTGTGTTCTGTTACACGATGTCTGGACGTTACGCTGACTGATGCTCTTCAAGGTTGATGTACTGCGTCTCGCTCATCGATAGAGGCAATATGTAAGCTTTTACCGGATGACAACAACCAGGCAATCAACTTCTAATATTTATTTAGGCCAAACGCTGCGGTCGCTGGCATGCACGACGATCTGGCTACTGACGAAGGCTACCGATATTCGATTGCGACTTTAGTCTTCTTTATCACATATACAGTCTTCCAACCACCTGCGACGGTCGTCACGTACAAGATAGGGCCGAGGATTTTCTTGCCTACTCTCTGCGTTGCCTGGGGAGCGGTCATGGTGAGGCTGAATACTTCTATTTTCTTGGGACTTCGCTGACACTTTGCGTGGATCGGCTTTGGTTTCATCAACGACTGGGTAGTTTTGATTCCGCTTCGCCTGATTTTGGGTTTCTTCGAGGCAGGATATTTCCCTGGTAAGTCTAAATCGAAAGAATCACACCGACTAGATGATGCTAACCATCGGTAGGTTGTGTCTACCTTCTCTCAACTTACTACGCCCGCTACGACATGCAGAAACGATACGCCTTCTTCTATCTCATCGGCACTCTATGCAACGGACTTTCCGGCGTGCTTGCATATGGCCTCCAGCAAATGGCAAGTCCCTTCACAGAGTAGAAGACAACGAACAATCGCTGACTCAAAATCTATCAGGCCGGCATATCAGGCTACAACGGCTGGAGATGGATCTTCATCATCGAAGGCATCTTGACAGTCTGCATCGGCCTGTTCGGCTACGTCTTCGTGGTCAACTTTCCAGAACAAATCGCAAAGAAGCCAGCTTGGGGATTCCTCAAGCCGAACGAAGTACAATTCTTGCTCCGCCGTATCAACCGCGACCGCAACGATGCCGAGGCCGGCGAGTTCAAGATCAAAGCCTGGGCTGCTTCTGGAGCAGATCCTAAGATCTGGGGCTTTGCCTTGATCTTCTTGTAAGTTCACTCTTCCTTCCTTCCCTCCTTCCACCGCTGGTCCACCCGCTTACCCTCCTCCCAGCGCCCTATGTACCTCCGCCTACGCAATCAGCTTCTTCCTCCCCATAATCCTCATGACAAATATGGGGTACGGCCGCGGTGAAGCCCAATACCTCTCCGCACCGCCCTACGTCCTAGCCTGCATCGTAATGTGGTGCATGGCCTGGCTCGGCGACCGCTACCGCATCCGCGGGCCCCTCCTCCTCGTAAACTGCGCTCTAGGCTTCATCGGCGCTCCGATGCTAGGCTGGGCCCCTCAGAGCGGAGTCCGCTACTTCGGAACGTTCCTGATCTGCGCTTCGGCTCAAGGCGGTATTCCAACCTGTATGACATACCAGGCGAACAACATCCGCGGGCACTGGAAACGAGCTTTCTGTTCGGCTACGATGATTGGGTTTGGGGGTATCGGCGGGATTGCTGGGTCGTTGATTTTCCGGCAGCAGGATAGGCCGACGTATCATCCGGGGATTTATGGGGTGTTGGCGTGTAATGTGCTTATTACTGTTATTGTGGTGATTAATACGGTTCATTTTAGGAGGGAGAATAGGAAGGCGGATCGGGGGGAGAAGGTGCTTGAGGGGGATGTGAATTTTAGGTATACTATTTAGTGGATACGATACATCATTTACTGCTCATACTGACAATCGTCTCTCGCTTGCATAACGAATAAATCCTGATCGGCCATCTGGCACATGTAGCCTACTTGGGCTTTCGATCTCTGGCGTTGCCCGATGCTCATCGCTGGTGCGTGGACTCTGAGAAGATTGATGCGACACTGCATCAGCATCTGACACACTTGAAGCCCCAATGCTCACATCGTTGCCCGTGATCAGTGGCGCGTCGCTGCTGGCTCGAGGCCGTCCGGGAGTCAAGTCTTCCATCGAAATACCATTGCTCGCGTCCTTGTGATGTGTCTCTTTCGTTGGCCATTTAGTCCAGCGGACGCTGCGGCGATGTTGACGCGGCTCAGCGATGACACGGTCTGTCCCACCGTTCTTGGTGCGTAAAACGAACTTGCGAACAGCATACACTCCCTCGATGGCGTAATGAATGGCGTCTCGAAATGGACTTGTCAACCATCTGAAGCGTCTTGTGAGGTACAAGCCACGTGCTGCATCGCTCATGCTTGCTGTGCTGAGATGACTTTGCAGGCACCACTCCGTCACGATGTAAAACATGGCCGCTGCCATAATTGTGCTGGAGAGCACTGTTGCGATGGCCCAGTTGACGCGCACGTAATCGGATGTCGCGGTGTTGTAGTTGTTCCAGTCCATGTATCTACGAAAAATGTTAGTGAAAAGTCAGACCAAGACTTGATCGGAAAAAACCTACCCTCCACCACCAGCCCAGATGGACGACTTGCATTTACAGTTGTTGTAGTGTCCAGTAGTCTGAGCCAGAGTAATGTAACAAAGCCAAATGAAGTTGAAACACTCCACCGGCTTGAAGAATACGCGGTCGACGCGCTGAGGTGCAGACTTCTTCTGCCATGTCATCCAAACAGCTTTCAGCTTCTGGTCTGCAGCATCTGCAAAATGTCGAGGAACGACCACCGAAAGCCAGTTCTGTACGAAATCCCGACAGGTGAGGATGATCTTTGCGCTTTTTGTGTCAAAAGCATGGCGCTTCTGTGCATACCACAGCATGAACTTGAGCGTGCTTTCTCGGGCCGTCATTCGTCTGTTGAACTCTTTCAGCTTAGGCTTTGACGCATCGAACACCCACCAACACAGCATCTCGACGAGTAGGAGTCCGAATGATACAACGCCAAAGACTGTGTAGCCACCAGATCGACAGCCTAGTCCTACGGTGGGCGTGAAGTAGGAGAGGATAAATGCTCCCATGATCGTCCCACCGACAATGACGACCGCGCTCAGGACCTGCCATAGCTCTCGAGGATCTAGCCAGTCCAGCCCTCCAGAGACATCTCCCAAGACGAGGTTTGTTCTGGCCTCTGCTTCGTGATGGAGCCAATCACGACCCTTCTCTGCGATGTACGCTCGCTCGATGTCTGTGAGAATCGGATGTGCTGCACCGTAGTGAAACCGCTTGCGACCTTGCCCAGCGAACTTAATGAAGAAGCTGTCAAGCTTGGGGCAAGCCTTGCTGATCTTCTCAACCCAGTCATTCATCGACGTTTGATGGTCTCGGTTCGCGATGGTCTCGAGATAGTAGCGCTTGACAGTGTCATCCATGAGAGATTGCCGGACGCGGTCGATGAGATCGTTGAGCTTTGCCCTTATGTCATCCGCCGCGACTGGGTTGCGATCGACGATTGATGAGAGGATTAGAACTGGCAGCCAGGCAAGCAGCAATCCCAAGGCGAGATCGTGTGCTTGAGCATTCTGTCCGAGAAAGCCAAATGCGGCTTGAATTGACAGACCAAGCGAGAATACAAACCAGAGCGTTGAAACAAATACTGGTACAACGCCCCTTCGTCTCTTCGCGCGCAATTCATAGGCTAAGTCCTGTCGAAGTTGGTTGAGCTGTTCTTTTGCCTCCAAATCGGAGTCTGGGCGAGGAGGGTCAGGTGTCGCCCGTCCATTGACCATAAGGGTAGGCCTCCAGCCAGGTCCTTGTAAGATCTGACTGTCGATCGAAGCGCGTGGTACTTGACCCTCCGGCTCGCGCCCCAATTTGAGAAGTCTTAGGTCTTTGGAAAACAGAGCAATGCGAAGCAGTCCTTCTGCTTCCTTCCTTTGGCGAACATGATCCTTCATGGTATACTGGTTCATGGTCATCAGCAAGTAGAATGAGTCCCGGATTGACGCAAAATCAGTATCCCGGTTCGCGATTTGTCGATCGAAAGGCGTGGCCAGGTCGACAAGCATAGCGCATTTTCCAGAAACTTTGATGTTCCAGAGGATGTACGAAAGGCTGGCCATGGGCGATCCGACCCATCTTGCCATCGAGAAGATAGTCTCCCAGAACGCATTGCTCGTGAACGGCGCTTGCAGGAGGATACCGACGACTGGTAGTACCCAGGTGGTTATTGTGCTTGCTTGTTGCTCCCATGGGTACCAGTCATTGCCGCGGCCACATAGCGTTTCGCAACCGTACGTGCTGATCTGCGTGGTCTCATTCTTGGGAATCTGGAAGACTGGACCGTGCCAGCCGTACTCTTGGATGTAAGTGGAGTTCGGATTCTCGTAATCTAGTCGACATTGTGTCAGATTCGTGCGCATCGCACGCCTAGTGGTCTTTCGGAGGTTATATGACTGTGTAGTAAGCAAAGTGATCAATGCAGGATGCTACAAGATAGTAATGAAGGATGGTGAGATTGCAAGACATTTGCCCGCTGGTTGGTATCTATCGCTGCGTCTTCAGAGGCCACCCAAACCCTCAGCCGCAGCCACAGTATGCAGTCTGCCTGCGATGCGAGGCCACAGAAAGACTTGAAGCTGCATGGCGTTCATAGCCGCGCTCAGATTGGGATAGAGGCGAATATCTTATCAGGTGACAAGCGCCGAACGAGGTCTGCCTGCGAGTCATAATCGCTGCCTAACAACTGGTACATCCATTTGGGAGCACCCGTATCTTCTCAGTGGGAGAGGGCAGGAATGCGGATGGAGGCGAAGCCGCAGATAGCGGCACATCTCGCTTATGTGCACGAGGAGATGGTGTGTTGTCACGTTGCACAACTGCTCTCTCCACCTCGGTTCACGCCGCTCCTTTCAGCCTCTCCAAGTCCAAACCTCTCCAGACCCCAGCCCCCGGCACGACCCACCCATCATCCCACGTACACGGGGAACGACTCCACCCATGTCGTCGACTCCCCTTGGCGGCCTCCCCTTTTGCCTGTTGTCGCGGTCCGGCACACAAAAGCAGCGCTGTCATGTACTGTACTCTCCGGTAGCCCTGTAACGCCTCTTCCGACCAACCACTGCTTTAGCACTGCCGCCACGAACTGGACACGCCTAAAACACGCCGACATGCGGAGCGAGATTTGATATACACTATGTCTTATACACAAGTCAAGACCCTCGAGCCGGAGATCGACAGCGACCACGATGAGCTTGTTGGCTCTTCGCGCAGATCCGCAGATGAACATGTTCCCCATGCATACTTCAAATCTAGCGCTTCGCTGCATACTGCCATCTCGGTGGCAGCTGGTACTGTAGGTCGTTTCTCTATGTATGCGTACTTGCGACTTGTTATGTCTAACCTCATTTGGACAGGTCATGATGCTGTTCGGGTACGAGCAAGGTAGGGAAGCACTTTTTGTTTGATCCAACCAATGCTGACTCTACGCAAAGGTGTCTTTGGCGGCATCATCGTCGGCCAAGATTTCATCGAGTACTTCAACCATCCATCGCCGGCTATGCAAGGCTTCATGACAAGTGTCTACGATTTGGGATGCTTCTTCGGAGCGATCATTACTCTGTTCGTTGGAGAGAGGCTAGGGCGTCGCTGGACGATGCTTGTCTTCACAGTGATCATGGGGTCTGGTATCATGTTGCAGGCAGCATCTCACAGCACAACGCAAATGGTAGTTTATGTTCCAAATTCCCTGTCGGCCATGACTTGGACTGACACAAACACAGGTCTGGGGCCGCATCCTGGCCGGAGTGGGAAATGGTGGCAATACGGCCGCAGCTCCAGTCTGGCACGTGGAGACCTCACATCAAAGTGAAAAGGGTAAGGCAGTTGTCAAGGAGATGAGTGTGAACGTCCTCGGCTTTTGTCTGTCGAACTTCATCACTCTAGGATGCAGTGGTATCACCACAGAAGCACAATGGCGCCTACCTTTGCTAGTTCAGATGCTGTTTGTGGCGATCATCCTCGGCATGGTCTACATTCTTCCGGAATCGCCTCGATGGCTACTTGCTCACGGACACGAAGATGAAGCCAAGCACGTCCTTGCAATGCTGAACGATCATGACATCAATGATGAATTCGAAGAGATCAGAACTTCGATCCAAGCCGAGCAGGCTGCTCAGGCTTCATGGTCGCAGATGTTCGAGGGCGGCCTTGGGACTCGAAGGGTTCTTCTTGGTATGGTGCTTCAGCTTGCTCAGCAGTTGAGCGGCGTCAACGCATTGGGTATGTATACTTGGACGAAAAGCATTATTCTGGTGGTACAATACTAACCATATGCGCAGTGAGTTCCATCCGTCCCTACATTCGACCACGTCTCAATTACAGACATTATCAACGGCAAGCATAGCATTCTGAACCTCTATGCCTACAGTTGGCAGTTCATTGTCACCTGAGCGATCGAAAAAATACTCAAACATTTGTTCAAAGACTCTAGCTAACCGATATCTCATAGGGATACTATCTGCCTGTGGTATTACATCGATCTGTCGGCCTCTCAGAAACTGTAGCCCGATGGGTCGCCGCTGCCAATGCCGTCTCTTACTTCTTCACAACCACCGTTTCCATCACATTTGTTGACAAAGTCGGGAGACGTCCGCTGTTGATGGTTGGCGCGGCAGTCATGGCGGTTGCTTTCTTTGGCGTTTCGGCTGGTGTTGGCATCGGCGGCGCTCTACCTGGCTCCAACTGGCCAGGTATCGTTGCTGTGGTGTTCATCTGGCTGTACTTTACGGCGTTCTCTGGCGGGTAAGCGCACAGCAGCTCGCCTTGCGTTTGAACTTTGCTAATTCTGTCACAGGTGGATCTCGATACCCTGGCTCTATGCAGCAGAGGTGAATGGCCTGAGCATGCGCGGTAAAGCAGCCTCGTTGGGTAAGCGTCCTTCCAAGTGTGCTGGCCGGTCCAGTTGGTATCTTTTCCCTGCTGACGATCAAACTCCTCTCCAGCAACTGCCTGCGACTGGCTAGGCAATTACCTCGTCGTTCAAGCAACTCCTCCAGGCATCCATCATCTCCGATGGGGCTACTATTTGATCTACGGCGTCATCAACGTATCCTTGTTGCCGCTCATCTACTACTTCCTCGTCGAAACTCGCGGCCGTAGTCTAGAAGAAACTGATCGCTGGTTCCACAGCAACCCTGGCTGGTTCGTACACAAAGCCAACCACTCTCCAGAAGCACCAAACGCCAGGCAAAACGGACTGAAGCTTGACACGCTCTCGCTCCGGAGAGGCGGAGACTCCGAAGCGATGATGGGCGACTTCGAGCTCGGCAGCGATGAGGATGATGAGAGTCCGGTGACTAGGCGCACTTCTTTCCCGCATATTGAGAGATAGCAGCTGAGTAGCGATCCTTGGCATCCTGCTGCTTAGGGAAAGTCTGGTTCTGGTTGTTGAGGTCGTGCCGCGCAGCTGGGAACACTCCCGGGTTTGCCTCTTCGAGCTCAGTGTACGAGACATTCCATCGTTGGCAGTAGATACCAGGGTCCAGGCCTCGACTCTGAGCCAGAATCTCTCCATGGGCTATGCAATGGTCGCAGTATGCCCGGGCGACATTGACCAGCTTCCACGAAGGTGTACACTTCGTGTTTCGCGATATGGCTCTGCGGCAGATTTCGAGCTTCGAGCTTTGCATTGCGGTGCCGTGGGCAGCATGGCCGCAACTGGGGTGCTTTGGTGCTGTTTGGTGGCACATTATATAATTATCGAGATTTGGGGCTGCTCCAAGAGAATACGGTATGGGCAGGAAGTCAGCTGGTCTGACTGCGATAGAGAAAAGTATCGCTTGATAGAGATGGATGTACAGTTGAATTTGCTCTTCATTTCCAATATGTTTGCTGCCCTGGTATTTATATACATCGTCGGCATCAAAACAACGCTGTCCCATCCAGGTCTACTAATCATTGTTGCGCTGAAGGCGCTCGCGTCGGACAGGACAGGACATGCACGATCTCCGTTCTTCGACGTGCGTCCTAGCGGACAATCTCGCTGTCATCGAGAGACGAACGATTCAGCATCGAACATACCGCTCCTACTTAGTACACGATCTAGATCTCATGATGTTCGAAACTGGCCATATCGATCGCAGCCGATCATCTCCAGATCCGTTGATGAAGATGCCAAACCCGGTGGCCCGCCGCCCTGAACGCATCAGGATATCGCAAACAGCCTCCTCCGACCGTCATCTCAAGCGAGGCGCTGCCATCCCATCGGCTGCGCGAAGCCGTCCACACAGAAAATGTTTGCCACAGGTGCGTTTGAATAAGCGATTCGCTGTTTAGCCATGCTCGCTAGACGATCCAATAGTTTCAAGTTGTGGCGTCGGTTGCGTTATCCTCCAAGACCGCGGAAATCCGAGGGCTCGGTTATGCATATTTGTAAGGGTGACACCACGTCTGCATTCATGTTACTTGGTCTAGTGAATGACAGCGCACATGTACGCTGTGTGGCTTGAGGTCGTCAAGGTTGTGTTGCTTGAAATATGAGAGCGATGGAGCGAGAGAGAGAGAGGTTTTGGGTAAAGTCATTGTTTCGGAATAATGCTACCTATCATAAACGTCTATCTGTGTAGACCAAGCAAAAAACAAAAGTGGATATATGTATGTAAGATGACAGTCTCTAAAAGGAGACCTGAAATGCTGCCTTTGTAATTACTACGAAAATAATTCCCTCTCTTTTCCTATGCACGAGGGTGGGTGATGAACCGATGTTCTTGACACAAGGAAATCCGTATGCATGCAATTGGGTACAATCGAAATCGCTTAGTAGCCGAAGCTGCCGTCGGCGTTGCAGAGACGGGGCATCTGGTCGACGCCGCAGTCCCTCCAGTTCTCGATGTACTTGCAGCTCCACTCCTTGGGGTCAGAGCCGGAGCCAGAGCCGCTGTGGGTGTTGCGGTAGGGGAAGCGGCAATGGTTGCGGGTGAACTGGATGCCGTTGGCGGGCTCGTCCCACCAGAATTTGGTGCCCTCGAGGGTGTCAGGAGCGTTGCCGTTCTCGACCCAGTCGACGAGGTTGTTGACGATGTTGTTGTTGGCGGAAGAGGCGGCCTTGTTCTGGCCGAACATCCAGGCACCAGCGCCAGCAATGCCACCGACACCGCAGTGAGCCATGCCGGAAATGCGGAAGTAGCGGAGGAAGTCATCCATCTGGCCGTTGTCGAGACCCATCTGGTTAGAAACCTTTAGGTAGTAACGCTGGGAGTTGGCGCCGGAGGTGAGAGGGTCAGCCATGCCGTGGTACATCAAAAGCTTGCCACCGACGTAACGGAAGCCGCTAAGGTCGCCGCTGAAGGAAGAGGGGTAGCCGTGGTGGGCATCAAGGTTGAGCGCGTTGCGGTAGTCGGCCTGGCCAACGGTGGTAACATCGAAGTTGGAGTTGTTGTAGACACCGCCGCGGTAGAAGTCGCGAGCAATACCCTGGACGTTTCCGGAGAGCTGGCCAAGGGCGAATGCGTCGACTTGAGAACCAGGGAGGAGAGCAGGGTAAAGAACCTGGCCGT
The DNA here is from genome assembly GCA_037042865.1 of Epicoccum sp. F181. Taxonomy (NCBI): domain Eukaryota; kingdom Fungi; phylum Ascomycota; class Dothideomycetes; order Pleosporales; family Didymellaceae; genus Epicoccum; species Epicoccum sp. F181. The sequence continues at coordinate 167,200 of JAJSLS010000005.1, forward strand.
CAGAGTTGTAAAGAGGAGTGAAGACGTTCTCGACAGTGTTGACCTGAGTGTCGCTGAGACACCTAGTGTCGTCCTTGGCGTTGCAGTTCAGGGCGCTGGCGTTGAAGTTGCAGATAGTGGGGTCCTCAAGAATGCCATCGGCGACACCATCAAGGGCAGCGTCGCACTCCAACTCGATCTGGGACTGAACAAGAATCCACTGGTCCTTGGTGAGGAAAGTAGCGTCACCGGGCTTACCAGTCAGCTGGATGAAGCGAGCGCTCCAGCTCTGGAGGTTCTGGAAGTCGGCAGAAGCAGCACCAGAGATAATGCCATCGAAATCGCTAGGGTAGTACTGGGCAGAGTGAAGACCCTGAGAACCACCGCTGGAGCAGCCAATGTAGTAGGAGTAAGCAGCGGCAGAACCATAGTACTTGCTGACGACCTCCTTGCCAATCTCGACGGAAGCGTGGCGAGCACGGTCAGCCCAGTCAATGATCTTCTCATTGCTGTTCAACATCCATGAACCATCGAAGGAAGAGCCGTTGTGGCCGGCGTTGTCACCAATAGCGGCGAAACCAAGACCAGAGACGTAGGACATGTCGACGTAGTGGATGCAACCGTTGAGACCACCGTTGTCGGTGCTCATGGTGCGACCATTGTAGTCGTCGCCCTGGGGAAGCCAGACCTCCATGTAGGTGGAAGAGACACCGCTGGTCTGAATGTTCATGGAAACCTTGCAGATGTCGACCTCGGGGGTGAAAGAGTCACCACACTGGGCGTTGGCCTGGCCATTGGGAGTGTCCGCAGCCTGGTTCGCGGGGAGGTAGGCACACTGAAGGCTGTTGACGGCCCAGTTGCTGGGAGAGAAGCTGTTGCAGAGAGCCTGGCAGTTTCCACTCATATTGGCGGTATTGAAGAAGTTTGAGGGAGGTTGTCGTGAGGAAATAGCAGTAAGCCGAGGATTCGGCAGAGACCCAATTAATGAAAGACTGAAGTTGGTTGATAGTTGGTGCAGAGATAAACCCGGGTCAAAGGTCTACCAGCGAATGTGGATGAAGAGAGAAACTCAAGACGCAGTGGAGGCGACAAGAGCAGAGATGTAGATGTGAAATCAGCCCTGGTCTCGGGTAGCCGTTGGCCGCCCCTAAGTAGCTGTTGTAATTAAAGGGAAAATCTTCGGAGGCGAATACAGCGGAACCAGTGTTTGCGGCGTGTGCCTCTAGTTGTCAGGGATGACACTTGCTCGCAGCACCGTTTTGCTTGGCCCGTCCGATGATCTGTGGAGCGTTGGCGAATGACAGAAGCTTACTGTTAATAATGAGCACCAACCACCCACCGTTGACTTTCTCTTTGCCGCTAAAAGGCATGTACCCGATTACCCAGCCTTCCTATGCTGTAAAGAGCGCATTCAAGGAACGCCATGCGATAGCTCCGCGGCGCAGACAGAGGCGTTCTTGTGCTCTGTTGCACAAGCGGCTGGTCTCGATAGTAACGCTCAAGATACGGTTTGCATTGATAGTGTTATCATAGATGTCCCGTGACACGGCAGTGCCGGTGCGCGAGCATGGCCTCGTTTTAGATTGAGCATGGATATCCGAATTTCGAGTGGAACATTTCGTCAATTGCCATTATTACGCTCAGACCGCAACGCGACTCACCGTGATCACATCGCATCGCCGCAGCACTGAGAGTACAGTACATGTATTGCTGCGCCCCCAATTGCTATGCGATGTTATCCGTCGTACGAAAATTAGCGATCCTCACGCATGCGGGGGCCTGTCCGGCGGCCTGCAGTACCTGCAGTAGAGCAGCAGAGTTCGGCTGGGATGTGGGCCTTCTGTTGTTGCGGAAACAAATCGGACGAGCCTCATGATTGGCATATCGCGTGGAAAACCAGCCATCTACTCAATAAGCTTTTACGGTAGACGTCGTCAATGCATCATTGCAGTACAGCTCAATCTTGAAGACGCTCGCCCGTGGTTCTCGCTGTTCATCGCAATCGATTGACACCAACGCTTTCCCCTACCTCCTATCGATGTCTCAGATGCATGTGTGCTTGTGCATGTGTGCGCGGGTCCACCGCGCTCCGACGAACGGGTCCCCTTGCTCTGCTGTTCGCACTTTCTGGAAATGAAGGGTTCCGCTCAGGATGCGCTCAAGGGCTGCCTATCACCGCGCCGCTCGAATTAGCAGCTATCCAAGACACCCGGTCCTGGTGGCTCCTTGTCACATCGCGCGTCACCTGACAGGAGTAGAAGTCGCGCTAGACATCGCGAGTCGAGCGAGTGTTATTTTGGATGGCACTGCTTGCCTTCACAGCCTGGTTAGCTTCAATACCATGACCTTGGGTGCTTGGCTGATCCTAGTCGCCTAAACAACCACATGCAGTTCTTATCCACATCGTGGCTTGGGTCGCGGGGCGCTTGCAAGCCACTCTGCGCGATGGAGTCGATAGGGCTGTAAATCGCGTGCAGCATTGCAGACAAGGATGCCCGCCGAGAAAAGGCCCTCAGCAACACCCGTATACATCATTGGTATGAAGCGAGAGAAAACGCAGAGAGTGCTGCACAGCCCTGCCAACCTCGCTTCCATAATAATAATAGCCCTTGCCAATTTCTTGAAATTATACCCCAAGAATCATGTATGATCGTCGTCCGGGGGTAGAGCTTGAATGGTTATAGTGTTCCGACAGCCGGAAAGTGTGACATGTTATTGCCGGGTGCGTGTGTCCACGTGCGACAACCTTATGGACAATCAGCTCGTATTCATTTAGCCCTGCCATGAGTACTGTGCCGGAGGGAGTTGAGTGGTAGTTGGGCTACAGCAACAACATGAATGGTCGTGAAGATCCGACTGACGAAACCGGAGCAGCGGAGACGAGACGGGGGGGTGGCTGGGGAGCCCCAACAACACAATTGTCGTGGGTGGAGAAAGAGCGGCAGCAACCTGTGCACAGCATTCTACATCAAGAGATGACGTCGAAACATCCACTGGACAATTTTCGAATCATCTCGTTACTTGACGAGCAACTTTCCTATGGTCGTGGCGCCGAGGTGGAACGATCTTCCGAGCGAATTCCAAGTCGATAGACCAGATCTTTCTCCAACGAACTAATAATAACAGTGCGTAAAGTCACAGGTAGCCAAATACCAAGATTTGAAAGGTGTGTTGCCAGCCTTGACCGACCGGCAAAGACCAAGGCACTAGAAGCAAACTTCGGCCAACTTCATGTACGATTACGATTTGCCACGAGGCTAAAAGGATATAGTAAATCGCCACCCACACTACTGAAGGATACATCAATGGCATGACAAACTTGAGTCGAATCTCTCATGATTGACAATAGACTCCCAAAGTTTACTTCCGGGGCTTTGGCACTTCGACACTCTTACTCAAAACTAGACATCCTCGTCCACGATGGCGATCAATGAGATCATATGGCTGCTCAACGGCACCATGACGTCCACGAAGTACGGCAACCAGCCCGTAGCATAATGCAAACAATACTGCCACAGCCACAGATTTCAAAATACCTAGTCCAAAACCTTCAACGACCTTCCAAAAATGGCAGCACGCGAGTTCGTCAAAAACGATACCCCAGGCTTGGAACCCAAGATCACCAACGAGTCAGACAAGATCCAAGCCCTCCACGATCTCGTAAACAGCATCCAGCAGAAGAACTTCGCTTGCCACCGCCATGGCTTCCGCGGAACACACGTCAAGACCCAGGGCATTGTCAAAGGCAAGCTAAGTGTCTTGCCTGGTCTACACGAGCAGCATTTAGCTTGGCTGAGAGAGTATTTCCGATACCATGATGCCGAGTTTGATTTTAGGGTACAATTACTCAGAAATGTCGAAGAGCAGAGTGTGGAAGATTGCTCGGTGGAGTGGGATGAAGAGAAGTATCCATTCGAGACTGTGGCTAGGGTGACTCTACCAAAAGGCCAGGATGCGTTCGATGCCCAGCGAAGGGTATTCTGGGAGGACCGTATGAAGTTGAATCCACGGTACGGTATTGATGCACACAGAACGTTAGGCAGTGTCAACGGGTTGAGTAAGACGCTGTATCAGCGTAGCGTGGCCCAGAGGAATGAGCTGAATGCATGCAAAGCGGATGTGATCAGTAGCGTAGGTCAGATTCCATGAATAGACAAGAGACCGACTAACGCTAAATTTTGATTTACAACTCTTTTATGTACAGCGCTTTTGTTGTGCATGCAGATACCAGCTAAGACTGTGCTAGGTTGGCTCACATCATACTTTTTACTCATCCAACCTTCCAGGGTTCACAATCACACCAGGCGTCGACTCATCGATCCTACCATCGTAGTCGTGCCCATTCAGAGGCTCAACAAGAGTGTAGTTTGTGAAGCACGCGTAGTCGTAGTTTGCCAGCTTCTCAGCATGAGCCTGACTGGCAATGAAGTCATCCAAGCTGCACAATCCATCCGAGCGGCCTTCACACTGGCCGCCGCGAATGGTGTCAAGAGGAACGATACCGTTGTTCAGACGCATGCGAATGAACTTGTTCGTGGCATTTGTCTTCTCGTAGCCGTATTGCTCGGGGTAATAGTACACTCTCCGGTCATGCACAGGAGCAGGGTTGGGCTCGGCACAACCGATGACTTCTGTGATGAGCTTGGCACCGAAGGGTGTGATCCTGGACATGCGCCAGTGCCTCTCGGGGTCGGGAGGGAATTGCGTGAGGTTGGGATGCTCGTGGTAGTAGTCGACACTCATTGCGGTCAGGACGGAGATGATGATGTCGTCGTGGGTGAAGTCCGCGTAGAACGGACGGCCGAGTGGGAAGTCTGCTGTGTTGTTTGTAATGGAGCTGTTGACGCTGCTGTTGCTTTCGAAGATGTACTCGTTGTTCAAACGGGCGAGGAGTTCTTGTAGGTAGCCGAGTCCTTGAGCACGACCGGTCGGGTTGCCGTAGCCATAGTCGTCTATGATAGTGTCAGCCGGCGTCTTGGAGGCTCTTACAACGGCATGTACTTACAATAGTAGCCAATACCTTGGGCATGTTCGAAACCAGCCCACTCATCCTCAGTGAAATGGTTGCACATCTCCGATGAAGCGATGTACGCTATTTCATACGCACAGGTGGACTGCATAGCGTAGGTGTCGTTGACGGTGAAGACAAATCCTTCAGGCGCATAGTGCTGGAGTCGCTCGGTGGCCTCAGCGAGGTAGACCGGCACATAGTGGGCAATTCGGTCGTTGTCACCAATGTCGCCGATACCAAGGACTTGGTCCGCGAAGCAAGCATCGTAAGCAGCGAGCGTGTTGTTGCCATTCACACCCTCGGGAATAACGACTGTCTCGAACAACGACCCATCGGTACAGAATCCGAGCATGGGATCTGGAGTTTCATAAAATGAGTTGCCGAAGAAGCCTAGAGCCCAGCTGATCTGCGAGTTGTGCATACGCGACTGGCTGGTCGTGCGAAGCACTGGCTTCTGGCGACGCGTGCCATTGGCATAGCTGCCGTTGTACTGCAGTTGACCGAGAGGAGCATCGTAGAGTATGCGGCCGTACTGATTCCAGAATGACACACCGGAGGCGAACTCGGTAGTGGCACCCACGCCAGTCAGGTAACTGTTACCAAGCTGGTACCTATAGCTGTTCAAGAATGCAAGTGGACCGGTGAATCCACGACCCGAGTTGCTTCTTGTGTGGTTTGCCACTTTCTCGGCGAAGCGTTCGCTGTTGGGGCCATCATCGCTCCAATCACCTGGAAGGCGGTCTGCGTGTCGTTGCAAAGTATGAGCCTGTTCGACCTGGCAGCCATCAGGAAGTCCAACATCTTCTACTCCAAATATGTTTGGTTGATTGTCTTTGTAGGGCGAGATCTGGCCTTCAGGGGTTACAAATTAGTGGTGTTTCGAATGATGTACGGAGAGTTGTGCAACGCACCCCAGTAGCGAGAAATGACATTGATGTCGCTCAGAATATGGGCATTATCTGTTTGCTGGGCGTATGCATCTTGGGCTTGGACAGCACTGCTTGCTGCCAAAGCGCAGAAGCAAAGGTTGGCTATGCTCCGCATCGTGGTGAATATGTTGAAGAATAAATGATGAGTGCGATCTCCTCGCTTTCAATATAGCGGAAACCTTTCGGTCCGCTGAGATGCACCTGTGGATGTTTTGTTTTAACCGGTCTCGATGTACGGAATCCTTTTCCTCCTGTATATTGGCCACAACTAGGGCATTGCTGCGACGTTGTGATTAGCTGCTCGAATCGCGCAGTGGATCCTTTTTCTCATCCTACAAGTCTGGCTCATAAGTCTGGGCACAATGGCAGTGATGACAACATCAAAAAAATTCGAGATGTGCTTAGCCATCATTCCGTGGAATCATGAAGAATCAATCCTAGCCTAGCACATGCACCCGTGAGCATAATCTATAGTATAGACAAATGAAGATCACATCAACGGTACAGACAGATATCAAGCCGTACAAATATTTCCGAACATTTGCGGTGGCACCAACCCTACCAACCCCATCGTCTGATTCACCACACAACAGCATTAAAAGCAAAAAACGACGGATACCAACGGTAGGCTGCTTTCTGATCCCGAGACTACGATTTCCTGACCGGGCTTGATGAGGCTCTATACTATAGCTAACCCTGGCCTTATTCCTGGCCTCTCACATCAAGAAGTACTCATGTTGGCACTTTAATCACGTCCGCCGGTTTCGGAGCCCATCAAGACAGTGACGTCGAAGTCTTTTTCAACAGGCACGACATAGATCCTTCGGGCAACGGGAAGCATGGCACACGGCCTCATGCACGTACCATCGCGAGCATGCCCTATAAGAGAATTATACACTATCGAGATATTGATATAGTCCTACGAGTGCCTTAGAAGTACTCGTACTACTATCTCGAGGTATCGATAAAGATTACAAGAGCTAAATACCATCGAGATACTAATGTAGTCTCACGAGTACCTTAGAAGTATTTATACTACTACCTCGAAGTTAGTAAGGAAGTATACGAGGATATTGCCATCGGAATAGTTAGAACATCCTATACATAGGCTTATCTTGGTACGGTACTACCTCGAGGCATCAATAAAGAATGTTAGGATCTTCCAATTGAGATAGTTAGAACATCCTATGCGCAGGCTTATCTTAGTAGGGTGCTACCTCGAGGGATCGATAAAGAATCCGAGGATCTTACCATTGAGAGAGCTATGATATCCTACGCGCAGGCTGATTCTATCGGGGTGCTATACTTCACACTCCAGTAAAGATGTAGTCGACTACGCGCACTGGAAAGACACTTTGGACACTAGATCAGACCTCTTGTTGATATAATATGTTGCTCCTACTCGCGCAGTATCATACACTATCAGTTCATACAGTTGCAGTACGCTATTGAGCATCTGCAGCAGCTATAGCCAACGCTCCCCTAGCATTGATGTACCGTTCCCCATCCATCAATCTTCTCAACCGCTGGGAATTGACAATGCTTTGCCGCATCCCGGTTCCCAAAAAGCGCCATTTCACTCGACCTCACACTCGCAGAGCTCGATGAGCAAGCCGCAATCCGGACATCTGGGGCGAGGATCCTCGTCTACATCGCTCTCGCAAGCACAATCAGCTTCGCCGCACTGATAGCAGAAGTCGTGGCCGCATGTGCACCTGCGAAAACGACATTAGTATCCTCTCCTGCCAGGGTTGAATTCAATGGGCCGCAACTTACAACATGTGGTTGCAGCCATCGATGCGTTCGATCAAGCTCCGACACTTCCCACATCTCCTCCAGCCCTGGCTCATCGCTGTGTGAAGTAGCTGTTGCGTTGCCTCGTCCTCCGCGCGGTCCGAACACTCTCCCGCATGAGCAGCAGCCTTGCAGGCGACACACGTAACCCTCCCACAGACCGGACAAGTAGCGTCGTTTCCAGAGATGTGTGCCGGCTTGATGAAGCTGGAGCAAGTCGGCACGGAGCAGTACGTCCTGTCCACGGCGTTGACTTCTTCCAGTCTGTCGTCGAGCTTTGCGCGGAGGTCTTGAGGCAAAATCGATCTCACTCGTGCCACCTCCGGGAACGCGGCAAGGTGTCCGCAGCATGTTGGAGGGAACTGCCCGTTGTTTAGAGACGAGCGAAAAAAGGATTCCACGCAGGTCAAGCAGAAAGCGTGCCCGCAGTCGAAATCCATGTAAACCGCATCACGCGAGGTGGAGGTTTCGTTGCATGCCACGCAGGGATACATGGTTATCTGTGCTTTGCAGAGAGGTCAGTTGCGTTGTTAGAAAAGATTCGCCGTAAGGTAAATTGTGTGGACATGTGGCAGGTGGTTTGTTGAGTGAATGTGGAAGGCGAGAGCGAAGAAAGCGCGATGCGATAGGCAGCCGGTGACAAACACCTGAAGTGGCGCGATCAAGAGTTGCACTTCACTCTTCACTTTTGATGGCTGGAGTCCTCAAGGCTAACTAAGTCACAGGGAACAAGGAAAGCATTCGCATGGTGTGAAGTATAGCACCATGATAACATAAACCTACACTTGGGATATGGTAGCTATCTTCAAGGTAAGGTTTTCGTATCCTTTTTCGATATTTTAAGGTGGTAGTACGAGTACTATCAAGGTACTGGTGGAATCATATCAGTATCTCAACGGCGTGATCTTCTCTGGTAGAGCCTGTACAGGTAGTACTTGCAGGAGATCGTGTGCCACACTTCTCACTACCCGAAGGCTAAAATTGTTACTGAATATCAAACAATCGCATCATGTATCTCGTACACTAAGACTTACAAAGCACTTTTGCGCCCACCACCTCAGTTCTCCTCCCTCATCTTCCTTGCAGCAGCCTTCTTCCTCTCCTGCGTCTTGTCATTCTTCTTGAAGAACTGCGACCTGCCCGCATCCCTCGCAGCCTTACTACCTCTGTGATACTCCATGTACGCCATGTGCTCACCGCCAGCCAAACTGCTGAGCGTGCCGGCCTGACGCTTGACGCCCTTGCGGCCCTTGTTACGTGCAACGTTACGGTCAGAGAACAAGTCGTCCTTGATGTCTTCCACGTCACCCGCAGTCTCAGACTGGAGAAGAACGTCTGTGAGCAGCGACATGCGCTCTGCCTGGGACGTGAAAGCCAAGTTAGGCATTTTGTCGATACCATTGAGGTGGGTGATGACTTTGAATGCGTAGCCCTGGTCAACGAGGAAGGCCTGGCGCTTGGAAGAGTAGAACATTTCGTTCGTGTCTTTGGAGACGAGCGAGTAGAAGAATGCATTGAAACCTTCGTCGTTACGGCGCTTGGCTCGCAGGATGCGACCGAGGCGTTGTGCTTCTTGACGACGGGAGCCGTAGTGTGATGAAATCTGGATCAGACATGTGGCTTCTGGGAGATCGAGCGATGTGTCGCCAATCTTGGAGAGGAAAATAGAGGAGACGGCATCGTTCATCTGGAAGTTGGCAAGAACCATTTCGCGTTCGCGCTGGCCGGTATCACCGTAGATGTAGGGCTTGGTCATACCCTCGGCATACTTCTTCAGCGCATACACGTTGTCAGAGAAGACGATGATTTTGTCGCCACGCTTCTCGTGGAAGTCGATCAGGAATTGACAAGCTTGGAACTTGCGAGGGTTCATGGTCGAGAGCAATGATTGCTGGTTGACCTTGCCGGTGGCGTTGATGTACTCTGTGTAGAACTCTGTCGTCATCGGGCACCACACTTCAGCGCATTGGACACGAGCGATGTGTCCTTCTTCACTGAGCTGCAGCCAATTGGCCTCGTAAAGTTTGGGGCCAATCAAGAAGTTGAGGTCCTTGATCTTGTCGTCTTCACGCAAGAGTGTTGCTGTAAGACCGAGCTTAGAATGCGTCTTGATCTTACTGGTGACACGTCGGAACATCTCAGCGGGCACGACGTGCACCTCGTCCAGTACCATGAGGCCCCACTCACGGCTTGTGATGAAGTCCATGACCTGCTGACTGTCGTGTGCACGTCTGGTGTTTTGCGTCACCATGCTGTATGTGCAGATGATGATACCAGCTTTGTGGTTGAGCTTCTCTTTCTCTCCGGAAGTGAAGATGGCGATATCGTCGGGGTTGATGTTGGACCACTTTTTGAACTCTTCCTTCCATTGCACAACACTCATGGCCGATGTGCAGAGCACGATCGCACTCTTCTTGATGGTACAAGCGGCTGTGATGCCAACAAGCGTCTTTCCAGCACCACAAGGCAGCACGATAATTCCTGATCTTGCACGTCCGTTACCGAACATTTTGCTGAGAGCATGCTCCTGGTAGTATCGAATTTGTACGTTTGGCCGTAGGTCGATGTCGAGACCGGCGTTTTGCTCGTCGTTGCGGAAGTCGTACTCTTCTGTGAGCGGCATGGCGAGAGTCACGTTGCAGCGTTCCTGTACCTGCTGGATCATGTTGCCGTCAATTTCGAAGGAGTGCACCTGGTCAACGTCGTCATCATCGTCGTCTTCCTCTCTCAGGTACTCCGTCATGTCCTTTTCTGCGTCACGGCCGCCAAACTCATCGTCTGACTCGTCCTCATCGTCATCATCTCGCCGTTGTCTCTTCTCAAGGTTCGCCTGTGCCTCTCTCACGCCGGCAGCATCTTTTGTGCCTGGAATCACCAACTGTCCCATCTTCGCCGCTTTGTCTGTCTTCAACTCTTCTGTGTCTTCGACTCTGCACTGGCTGATGACCTCGTCGCGGAGCAAGCGTTGTAGCACTGCCGCATCCGAGCTCTCCACGAAATACCTGTTGTGCTTCAAAACCAACCTGATCTTTCCAAAGGACTGCGTGTTCATGTGGATGAACTCCTTGATACTCTCGGGCAGCTTAGTCTTCGAGAACAGTTCCAGATCTCGTATGATATCATGCTCCGTCAAACCCACACTCACTGCCGCAAACAAGGAATGTCCATTGATGGTGTATTCGTGCACGTTCGTCGTGCGACTCTGAGGTTCCGCGATGTTGATCAAGAATGTCTGTGCCTGCTTGAAACTCGGAGAGAACGTCTCCATCACCACCTTGCCGTTTGCCGCGTCCAGCCAGATTGGTCGCAACTGATGGTCCGGCTTCAACTCGAGCCCCGAGAGGTCTCGATCCGGCCTGAACAAGTGGCTCGCAGCGTCGCCGGTGGCCCGAGGGCGGTTCTTGTTGGCATACGTAGCCATCGAGAACTTTTCTACCATTTCTGTACGCAAAAGGTCAGTCAATCCGCCTCAGTAGTGAAGCAGATACAGTGCACCACTGACTGTCATACTTCTGGGGTGCAGTGCGCCCCTCTGGATCAGACTCGCTACCCATGGAGTAGTTGTCGTCACTCTCGTCTATGCTGACCGGTGTGCTCACGCCTGATGCAACACGTTTGGTCGCCCTCCCAGCAGCGGCTGGCGCCTTGCGCTTCGGCGGCATGTTGGATGCTCGTCGGCGGGTGCGTGCAGCGTGTGCGTCAGTTGAGCAATGCGAGGTCGATGGTGAGAGCTCGAAACTACGACTGCAGGGTGTGTTGAAGGTGATCGGGGAAGAGTCGCAGGGGTGTGGAGGATGTAGTTTGAGGATGATGATGATCGCGACTTGTAAAGCAGTTGCACGTGACAGAAGCAGGCAACAAGCATCGGGGAACGATCCCCGAAATCGCATGCTAAGGCGAACGCTAAATGGCTGGAGTTCGATCACTGACGATTGATCTTCACTTTCCTCTACTCTCTACCTTCCACGCTCAACTGTCGCACTTTTCTTCATTGCATCATCTTATACCATTCACAACCATGAACACTGTACGTACCGACCTCCACCAAGACCTCGACACCAGACACTAACCTCCAACCAGAAAGCATCTGTAGCCTACGGCTGGGGCGTCCTGATCCTAGCAGGTGGTGGCGCTTACTACTTCGCCAAGCGCAGCATCAACGCCGACCGTGAAGAGCGCGCAGCAATGAACGAACGCCGCCGTCAAGCCATGCGTCCTCAGCGCGCTGCTCCCACATCACAGATCCCCGGCAACGACCGTCCCAGTCCTAGCCAAGAGGGCGGCGCTGACCCAGCACCTGTAACACATGCACAAGAGGATTTGAGCGCGAAAGGAAAATATGAGGCGGCGGAACCTTTCAGGAGTCGTAAGGGAGATAGGTTCAGCTGAGGAGATGGCAAGATGAGGTGGATGTACAGAACTCGCTTTGCTGGGCACGAGCGGCACTGCTGGATGTAAGATGAAGAAATGGCCGCCGTAAGGGCGACGACATGCTTGAGCGATGAAAGAATGGCACACTAGGGATCTGCTCGACTACTTCTGCACGCAGGAACGGGTTTTGCTGGCAACTCTTTATTGCTTTGTATATATATGCTATGGTCACGAAATGACCTATGAACAATCGCGGGATATTGTTGCCGCAGGGTATGGATGTAAAATAGAAGAACGCCCCAACTCCATCATTATCATGCAAATGAACAGCCGAACACTTCCTCGAGTGCGACCGGAAATCCCTTGAACCTCAGCTTCACCATGACATGCGCTTCATGCCGGCATAGTCTGACAAGGGCGAGCCAGGCAAGCAGTCTCGGAAGCTTAGAGGGCGTCTACAACGAGAATGGTCAGTGGGAGATTTCAAATAGCGAAGCAATGCATGATACATACAGGTTGGCATATCGGTCATCCTTCTTTGCGTTCTTGCTAACCAGAGCTGCACCAGCAAATGGTGCACTGAAGGCTAGACAGCAGTATCCCAATGTGACTGCAGCTCCGAGTCGGTCTGCCTTTGTCGCTCTTGTGCTTTGAGCATAGTAGCGAAGAGTCTGTGCGTAGAGAGGCTGGCTGTGGAAACGCATGGCTGCTGTTGTGTGGTGTGGTGATGTTGTTTGATGGTAGACTGGGAGAGACGTTCGTTCTTTTGCTGTTCAGGAACAGGAACTCCTCTGCTCCAGAGGGGCTTTATGACTATATGTAGGCGGTCTCCACCGTTGGAAAAGACGCGACTGCTGCCTGTGAAACATCGTAAGACTCCGACGTTAAGACGAGGCGCTCAAGGCGCCATAAAGGTAGCCTACCAGCAAACACTGACGCCGTATTCCACTTATCTGATCGAATGCCAGGCGCAAGTGTAGGCGATCTGCGTCAAACGGAGGGGCCCGGACCCTTGCTTTGTGGAGAATCACGCGGTGTGCTGAGTCGTAAAACGTGCTCTTGTGAAGACTGGACTCTGGACGATACTGTATGTGAATAGTCTTACCAGGAGAAGCGGCAGCAGCGGCTCAGGACATCCTACAGGTCTATATATGGTCTCCTTGTCCACACGGAACAGATCACACGAGCAAAAACCACAAGCACCCTGATAGCACCTCATCCGCGATATGACGCGCCGCCCGAAACGCTTGCCGGGCCTGCAGCAAATTGACTTCCGCTAGGCGTGTTTGAGTGGAGGAGCTCGCTGCCTGACGGTGGAGCTCCGCCGAAGGAAGGATGGCGCGATCTTTTGCCAGAACATCGCCATGTGCACGTGAGAGGGGGTGGATGAGAGATTAAGCGCCCAATAATAACGAATAGTGGGAGGATGTCTGCCGCGGGGGGCTTTTGAAGCAGCCGTTTGAATGTGTGAGTCGACGGTTCTATTAGTAGACGGGGAGAGAAGTGTGCGGGATATATGGACGGAAAGATGGCTACTATCGGCTCTCGAGGTGGGCTGATGTTGAATGCAGAGTCGGTGTTGTTAGACATCTTGTTCGACTGGCTCAGATCCTATCCGCAGGGCTGTCACTTCGGGTGCTGCACCTTTGATGTAGCGGCTACTGACTGGACTATCTTTTCACAGTATTGCAAAGCTCTCCCACTAGCCAGGCACATCTTTGCTTCTTGGACCAGCATACTAGACATGCCCACTCCTCTGAGTGCTCGAAGGAGCCATACACAATTAACCATATCACGTTAAGCAGTTCGGCTAAGACGTGCCTAGGTGGGTTCAATGAAGATATCGAAACGCGGGGCCACCTGATCGCATCATCGACCTTAGTAATCCATGGGGACGACGCGTTGTCCTGTACCCGCCGTTTGTATTGTGATCGTCTCGCTCTCTACACAATACTCATAATTGACTCAAAAGCGTATACTTAGCCCAAGATGGTTCTCAGAGCACCCACGATACCACAGAAGAAGGAGTCTCCTGAAGATGCTTCTATGAAGAATGGCCTGTTCAGGGAGTACAACACTACAGCACCCTCTGAGACGAGCGTCAACAAGCTCTTCTCACTCAAGCACAAGACAGCCATCATCTCTGGCGCAGGAGCTGGCATTGGCCTCGAAGTTGCGAGAGCACTTGCTGAAGCTGGTGCCAATGTGGCAATCTGGTACCACAGCAACAAGGACGCCCTTGACCGAGCCGCCGATATTGAGAAAGCGTATGGTGTAAAGTGCAGAGCTTATCAAGTCGACGTCACCGACGAGAAAGATGTCTGGAACAGCATCCACGAAATTGCCAAGGAGTTCAATGGCAGGCTTGATATTTTTGTTGCCAATGCCGGTATTCCATGGACTCAAGGACGTATGATCGATGGCGAAACATCACACTACCACAAAGTAGTCGCTACCGATTTGGACAGTGTATTTTACTGTGCCAAAGCTGCCGGCGAGATCTGGCGGCGTCAGTACACTTCTGGAAAGTCTCTCTCCGGTGAGACGCTCGAGGACTACAGATATGGGTCTTTCATCGCCACTGCATCGATGAGTGGCCACATCGCCAACATCCCGCAGTTGCAAAGCGCATACAACGCGGCCAAAGCAGGCGTGATCCACTTGACCCGTTCGTTCGCTATCGAGTGGGTCAAGTTCGCTCGTGCCAACACGATCTCGCCGGGCTACATGGCCACCGAGATCTCGAAGTTTATTCCACCAGAGACGAAAGCGATCTGGAGGCAGAAGATTCCCATGGGCCGGGAAGGCGAGGCCCACGAATTGAAGGGAGCTTACTTGTACCTTGCGTCGGACGCCTCTAGCTATACGACTGGTACGGACCTACTTGTTGATGGAGGTTACACAGCTGTTTAGATTAAGCAGTGGATATGGCTAGTCAAGACCTTGGAAGATAGGTCTCTAAATAGACGTCACCTCCTGCTCTCCACTTATGACCGAGCATGGGCAAGCGCCTCCCGCTGCCAGCAGTATTGTAGACAACGACCCAACATGACTTGAGTTAAAAGCTTCATAGTATGAGTCTCACAATTGGTATATGCTTCATTTGAGAACTCAGTTATGGTGATATAAATCTACGGTCTATTCGTGTGATTAGTCCGCCTTCATCACCAACATTTATACATGTACCTCTAGTGCTGGGAACGAACAGGATGCTTGTGCTTGGGGCTGTGAGGGTTGGTGTTTGATTTCGAGAAGATAGTGTCACGTGATCTGAAAAGCAGTCTACATGATTGGTAGGCGGACCTGCATCCGGCAGCTGCCAAATAAATGGTCTTTGGTCTGCCACTTCCCTCGAATGCAGCGGATACGCCGTTGAGACGATATATTGTGAACATGCTTGACACGAAACCACCCGCGCAAGGTCGACAGTATAATATGGAAATGTCCCGCGAACGTAGATCATTCACGGCTACGCGGTTAGCCTTGGAGAGTCTAGATCTCGGCTTCTCGCGGTTCCCCCACTCTTTCTTGAGATGTTAAAGACGCTGTCACAGGCAGGTCATATCGAAAGCACCAACGCCACTGATCTCACGTAAAGGGGGTTTCTTTAGCATTCAAGGTCTTATTGACCACTATGCAGGATGCACCATTCTCTTGTTGCCATCGAGAGGTGCAAGACCTCCACCATGCTTGGCTCCTAGCCAACGATGCAGCCGATAAAAGCCTGGATCGACACTCGTGCCACAGTGACAGGAACTTGTTGGCAATCGCACAACTCGCCGCTATCAAACTGAGTGCACAGCGCGCTATCATTTCTCTCATTGACACCGAATCGCAGCACATTCTCGTCGAAACTACCCAACAACCTCTGTCACCATTCCTCGATTCCTCTTCCGTAAGCCACGAGCTCCTCAGCGGTATCACCACTCAATCACTGCCCGATGCGTTTTACGACCAGAAAATCTTCGCCTCGCATGCGGGACAAAATCGTTCACAAGAAACCGATCATTTCGTCAGCACGGATTGTCGGACTGATGATCGCTTCAAGGACCACCCGCTCGTGAAAGAGAAGGGAGCTGTGCGATTCGCACTGGGTGTACCCTTGATATCCAAGTATGACCATAAGATTGGCGTACTATTGGTATTGGACGGGTCGCCGCGGGACGGCGTTGAGGACAAGGATTTGTCGGAGCTCAAGGACTGCGCACGGTGTGTGGTCAGACATCTCGAACTTGTTCACTCTTCCGTCAGTGCTTCAAAAGAGACCCACATTCTGCGCGGTATTACTGAGTGTCTTCCGAATCCCTACCGGACATTCACAGACCAGGATCAAAACGGAAAGAGCGAGGATTCAGCAAAGTCCAAAAGCGATACCGACGAATGCAGTGTCAAATTTGATGATGATGGATTTAACGACGATCTGTATGACAGTCCAACATCAATTGAAACCTCCATCAAAGCAGCGTTCGACAGCGTAGCTAGCATACTGCGCGATCGCTCCATGGCCGACGGCGCTGTCATTTTCGGACCGCCAGCAGTCGTCAATCTCATCGTCAGAGACGACAACACGAGTCTGGCTGAGTATGACGAAAGATCTGAGAAAGAAACCTCTAGCACATTACTTGCCTCCTCCTTGAAAGATGGGGTTGTCTGCTCTGCTATTGAGGATCAGGAAGCACCACCTGTCTTCCTATTACGCCGTCTCGCTTCTGCCTACCCATGTGGTATGGTATTCACCGCCACAGATGGCAGCATGATTGAGCAGGCTTCGATGAGCAACGATCCAAGACCCTCAAGTAATGCGACTGCTGAAGAGACCGATGAAGTATTGGAAATGCTTCATGCGGAAGTTCTGGACGATCTTGCAGACGTGCAGACCCTGATGTATCTACCTGTGTATGACCCAGACGACAAAAGCCTCTTGGCCAGCTGTTTTGCGTGGAGCGAAGACGGCTTGTATGCAGGCAACAACCATCGAGACATCTCCGACTACCATGTGCTGGGCAGTTTCTTGAGCCATAATGTCGGCCAACTGAAGATGCAGAACAAAGATGCAGAGCAGAGAAAGTTTATGTCCAACTTCAGTCACGAGTTGAGGACCCCAATCAATGGAATCCTCGGATCGGCACAGTTCTTGCAGGATACAGTTTCAGACGATTATCAGAACGAGCTTCTGCAGTCGATAGTGGTTTCGTCCAACACTTTACTCGATACGGCAAGTAACCTCCCTTTATTATCCTCGTCCACACACATGTTTTGCTTGTGGCGGTCCGGTCTATGTGGTCAATATGGCTGTCAAAGATTGGTGCTGCTCCGGAAATGAAGACTAACCAGAATTTCAGCTAAACATCGTTCTGGATTTTACCAAGTTCGAGCATGCAGTCGCTGAAGTCGAGAATCCGACCGTGGAAGAAGACACGTCATCAGCTTTACCAGCATCTGTACAACCGTTCTATGTCGAGGCAGACGTTGATTTGGCCTTGCTCGTAGAAGATGCCACCGAAACGGTAGTCGCGGGCCACTTCTTTGATAATTTGCCACCAGACACGGATAACGCTGGAGTCGTCGACCGGTCGTACGATCGTTACCGTGCACTTCAAGGGATTGATCGAGGAACGACTCAAGATGTCAAGGTCATACTGCAGCTTTCGGCAAGACCGAGCTGGAGCGTCAAAACTTCGCCCGGCGCGATATCCAGAGTGATCATGAATCTCGTCGGCAACGCTCTAAAATTCACACAGACAGGGAATATAGTAGTCGAGCTGGAACACTCATCGGGCGAAGATGCGTTCAAGATCAAGGTGCGCCTACGAGTCGAAGATTTAGGCATCGGCATGACCGAACACTTTGTAAGGAACCATCTCTTTGCGCCCTATCGCCAAGGCAATTCATTCTCCCCAGGCGTCGGTCTGGGCATGAGTGTGCTCAAACACATGGTGTCTTCGCTCCACGGCGACCTGAGCATATCATCGAAGGTTGGAAAGGGCACGACAGTCAACGTTGATTTGACTCTCGATGCTAGCGAACACTCCGATGATGGCATCCCGGCGGACCTGAAGAAGATTTTGTCAAGAATCAAAGGAAAACACCTGGTGTTGTTGGAGATTAACAACATGTACGATGATAAGCCGAAGGATGCTGTTTTGCGTCGCACGAATGCACTTCGCAGCGTTGCGAGCGATTGGCTTGGAATGAGGGTCTCGACATCGACAGATATCAATGTTGCTGGTAAGTCTCGATTTGAAAAAACGAGTAGTAGTTGTACTGACTGCCACCTTCGACGCCGATTTCTACCTGTTCAGCGAACCTCCTCCAATTGACGATATTCTTAAACGCCACCAAAAGGCTGCCAGGGAAAACTCTGCAAACATGGAAGTCCCACTGGTCGTTGTCGCTACCGATTCTCGAGAGGCTCATATGATCAATCGCAACCATGCTGTGTCACTCGAGAAGACTGGACGTATAGTTCAGGTGCTATCTCAGCCGTGAGTCATTCAACTTCAGTCCCATGGCGCTTCAACCCAGCTCAATCCACTAATATCGCTTCAGGTGTGGGCCTCGTAAGCTTGCAAAGGTGCTAAATCTGTGCCAAGATCGTGTCGAACAAAGCAAGAGAGATCGGGCTTACAGAGAAGATAATGGCGACCACTCCACTGAACACAGGCCATCTGAAGCGGAACCTGATACAGATCGTGATCAATACGGCCAAGCCGAAGATGGGCAGACCGTGGAAGACATAGACGGTCCCCCCTCGGTATCAGGTGTCCAGTCCCCGCCGAAAAAAGTCTCGCGAGTGTCCTCTGGGGACGACTCCGGACGCGAGGACAATGCCAGTGAGAGGCGAAAGAACACCGAAGGTCCTGAAGATGAAAGCCAAGGCAACGACGAATCGACTGGAGCAGGTGCGGATGCACAAAGTCCAGAAGCTCAAGTACCCAAACCACCGTTCACCAAGCCTTTGGTCTTGTCGCGCAGCCCTGCAGACGCCGCCTCGCACGAACGAGACAAACCTAAGGAGAGGAATCTTCATGGGTTATGCGTGGATGACAACAAGATCAATCTCAGGCTACTGGTCACTCTGATGAGGCGAGAGAAGCATACATACGAGCAGTCAGAGAACGGGCAGGAGGCGCTAGAGATGTTCCAAGCCAGCAATGGCCCTCAGTCATCTGAAGGGGAGGCCCGTCAACCTTTTGATTTCATTCTCATGGATATTGGAATGCCCGTCATGAATGGCATACAATGTACCAAAGCGATCAGAGAGCATGAGCGCAAGCACAATCTTCGTCCAGTATACATCGTGGCTTGCACCGCATGGGGTGATGGACAGACGCAGCGGGAGGCGAAGGAGGCTGGTATGGACGCTTTTTTGCCCAAGCCACTCAAGTTCGCGCATTTGAAAGAGCTACTGGCGGGTTTAATCGAGCGCGAATGATTTGGCGATAAAGCACACAGCATGATACCCACTATACACGAGACATGGCAGTCGATTTCCCCGGTTGTATTGAGAATGCAGCTCATGCGTGCGAAGGGTATCAAGGTGACATGTTCGAACTCGACGGCGGGTGAATCGGCAATGGGTAGTAGCGTTTACGATTATTGCGTATAATTTCATTACCTAGGTATGTGTTGAAGTGTGATTGTCCTCATCCTCCCTCGACATCGTTCCTGCCTTAGGCAGCAACGCTTCGTCACGCTTCGGACACCTCATCAAGTCGCACGTCAACAGCACAAACAATGTGATATCTATTCATCACCTAAACAGAAATCTTTCGCATTCACCTGGTCGCTTTTTCTGATGTTTAGTTCACATAATCGCTAACTCAATATGGACGACTTACTCGGCGAGGACTGGCAGAGTGCGCCGAAGCAACCAACGACTGCACCTCTCAACCCAAGCACCTTCAACACAAACTATAGCAGCTTTCGAGCAAGCCCAAAACCTCAACAGAATGGTGGTGCGCCTGCCTTGATTCCAAGTCGGCCATCAAGTACGGTCAACAACGCCTCAAAGATAGGCTCAAAGCCAGCGACACCCGCCAACGATGCATTCGGGAGCTTGACCTCTTTGCCTTCGCAAAAGGCTGCGAGCAACATTTCGATTCAAGAGAGGCAGAGACAATTGATTGAAGAGAAGAGGAAGCAGCAGTTGCAACAAGCGCAGATGTGGGATAGTCTTGGTAGCGGAAGAGGTACTCCCGAGGCCAGAGTTCCGTCGCCTGCAATCGCGCAGAAGAACGAAGAGGATGTGGACGATATATTGGCTGCTTTCAACCGGGCTGCGCCTGTGGACAAGGCTAGCCACTATCCTCCGCCATCTGGCCCTGCAAGTGGAAGAAGCACACCAGCAATGGCACAACCGCTACCGATGACGAACGTGGCTCCTGAAGCTTTCGACGATGACGACGATCCATTTGGGCTCGCAGAAGTTGCAAAGAAGAATAACGGGCTACCTCAACAATCAGGGTCACGAAACGATGTCGAGGATGATGACATTTTGGGAGATTTAGGGAAGCCAGTTACGGCGGCACCACCCAGACACCCTTCGCCTGAGGCTGCGGCGCCTGAATGGGACGAGAACATAGCTGCGAGCAGAGCGGCACGTAGTGCAGAGCCTCAAGATCGAGCACTTGCAGAGTTGATTGACATGGGATTTCCAGAGGATACGGCGAAGCTTGCGTTGGCCGAGACCGGCGGTGATGTGCAAAACGCTGTAGGATGGCTATTGCAACAGGCGCACGAAGCCTCCAAGCAGCAAGCGAAGGAAGAATCGCAACCGAGACGACGAAGCCCATCTAGCGGAAGCAGGAACCCGTCACAGCGCCGCCAGGGCGAGCAGGAACAGGTGCCGAGCTGGATGCGCGAAAGCCGTTCGTCATCTGCTGCAAGACGTCAGGACAATCGATCTCCTGCAGATGGCGATAAGGACGCAGCAAAGGTGGCTTCTGAATTTGGAAACAAGCTTTTCAAGTCAGCCAATTCCATCTGGAAGGCCAGCCAGAAACAGATGGCAAAGACCATGGCAGACTTCCAACAAGAGCGTGATGCTAGCCAGCCCAAATGGATGACCGAAAATCCTAGTGTGGAGTCTAGTCGAGCGAGCAGCCAGCGTCGAGACCAACGCTCTGCGGCTCAAAAAGCAACAGATGAGGCTGCGATGCTTGACGCACCTAGGGAAGTGCTGCCTCAACGGCCATCAAGATCTGACGCACGGGAAACGCCCCAAGAACTGCCGGTTAGGGACCGTAGCATCACACAGCAAAGCCGGCAACGCGCATCGCCACAACCTGCGTTTGTAGACAGAGCGCCTAATTTGGACAAGAGACCTACAACGAAGCTCAGTCGTCAAGACGTGGAAGATCAGTCCGCCCAGGCGTATGTCAGCCCAGCTAGAAGAAAGCGACCAACGCCCAAGCCTGAACCACAGCCCGAACCAGAGGTCGATTTGTTCGGTCCAGCACCAACTCCAGCTCCTCCAGCCGCCGCAGCCTCTGCATCCAAACCGCAATCTAGACCTACTGCACCACCTACAACAAGACCCAAGGCTCCACCACGATCCATGCCCTCTGTCTCTCCTGCAGCGCTATCATCTTCCGCCGCTTCTCGCAAGAAAGGTGGCGAAGCTTTCAAACGAGGCGACTTTGCTGCGGCCCACGAGTCCTACACCTCTGCGCTATCACCATTACCAGCTACTCATCCTATTGCCATAATCGTGCTCTGCAATCGTGCACTCACAGCAATTAAGACAGGAGATCCCAAGGTTGCAGTCTCTGATGCCGACCAAGCTCTTGCAATCATTGGTCCCAGCCAAGGTGCGAACGAGTCGATCGAACTTGGTGCTGGCGAAGGTGTAAAGGACATGCGGGAGTTCTTCGGAAAAGCTTTGATGCGCAAGGCAGAAGCTCTCGAACACATGGAGAAATGGTCTGATGCTGCTGGTGTCTGGACTCAAGCCGTGCAAGCGGGTGTGGGTGGTGCGATCAGCATTCGCGGTCGCGACCGCTGCGAAAAGACGGCATCACCACAGACTGCACCTAAGCCTAAGGCTGCGCCTGTACGCAGCGTCGCTCCAGCAGCGGGCAAAGCTCCTCCCGCGAAGGGAATGGGCAACAGCATGCAACGGCCAGCACTCAGCTCGGCCACATCGGCAGAAGCAGTCAAGCGTCTCCGTCTCGCAAATGCTGCTGCTGAGAAAGCGGACGACGAGAAGTTTGCTCTCACAGATGCGGTCGATGCTCGCTTGACTAATTGGAAGGGCGGTAAAGCAGACAATCTGCGAGCCTTGCTACAGAGCTTGGATGGAGTGCTCTGGGAAGGCGCTGGCTGGAAGAAAGTCGGAATGAGTGATCTCGTGATGCCTAACAAAGTGAAGATCATCTACATGAAGGCTATTGGCAAGGTGCATCCCGACAAGGTAAGAGCCAATCTGTAATACTGTGGTTGACGGAATGTTCACTGACCCATCGTTTCTAGATACCACAAGATGCCAGCACCGAGCAACGGATGATCAGCGCAGCAGTGTTCAGCACATTGAACGAGGCATGGGATAAGTTCAAGACGGACAACAATCTATAAGCCGGTATGCCATCTTGAATAAGCCCACCGGGCTTTGACCAGTAAGAGGTCATCGTGATCGCAGTGCTGCTCTTTCCATGAGATACAGTCGTTCCGTTGCTTTTGTTCAGGACATGTGCTCTGGTCGCTATATGTGTAGCCCCTCCACCGCCAACAATCACCCCCTGGCCAACCCCCAACTACTCATCACGATACGCCTTCCCCAGCGCCGTCAAACCCCCCTCATCATCCAACATCCTCGCCCCCACTCCCACAGTCCCACAGTCCCTCATCGGCCCAAACCAAGCATACCTCTCCACCCACTCCAACCCATCAAGATACTTACAACTCTCCCTCGCAAAACCCTCCACATGCTCCGTCGGCAACGGCGAATTCTGATTCCAATTCGTCGCCGCAAACTCCGTGATCCACACCGGCTTGTTCGGCCCAAGCTGGTGGTACGTGCTCCAGATGTAATCGTAAAACTGCCCCAGCGTCTCGCCGTACCAGTGGAAACAGTAGAAATCGATATCGCCGCCGCCGGCGCGGATCCGCGCGAGAAAATCGACCAGCCAGCCTACGGCGTGGCCAGCGTTGGAAATCCCCGGCGAGCCGCAGCGGATGCCTTGTTTGCGGAGGGGCTCGATGCAGCGCAGCCACTCTTTAGCGGCGAGCTCGGCGGTCATGTTCGACTGGTCGGGGAGTTCGGGCTCGTTGAACGCGAGGACTGCGTTGGCGTTTGCGGTTTTGGCTTTGGAGGCGAGGTCGTCGATGCCGACGTTGTTCCATTGCATTGGGGTGAATTGGAGGGAGCCGGCGTCGGGGGTGGGGTTTGGGGACCAGTTGTAGAGCCAGGAGATTTTGGAGCCGGGTTTGGTGAAGGGAAAGACGGGGTCTTTGTTGTGATTGTCGACAGGCCAGCAGAGGCCGCGTTTTGAGGGCGCCATGGTTTGTTGGGTGATGAGGTGAGTTGAGTTGAGGGCAGTTTTAGTTGGGAAGCGTGGTTAGATGGAGTTGTATATTGGTGACAGAGCAAGCAGGTGCGATGAGTTTGGTATAGAGGTTATTCGTTTTGTCAATTATGAGGTGAGATTGCAGACGGATGAGTTAACAGGTGAGTGTATGCTGAGGTGCGAAGCCACACCATAGCATGACGTGGCCAGCCGAACTATAAGTCATAGCGTGCGTAAAGATGGGGTATAAGATGGATACGCCAAGCATATGGAAGAAGCATGGGATGAAGGACAAGGTTGATCAAGAACGAAGAGATCGTTATCACATTGCCAAATCTATAAACGCATTGCAACCCTAACTATCCCGTAGCTTGACCAGCGTCCGCCGTGGCGAGACCTAAAGATTGTGCGTCACAGACCATGACAACAAGCCGAAAGTAGATCGCGCTGAACGCTGAACGCCATAAGCAGCGGGTAAATGAGGATTGCTACACCACGATGTCGTTCACCTCATGATAATGAGAGCGGGCGGCACCACGCCCAACACAAGTGTTATCTAATGCGAGGGTTAGTGTGTGGCCAATAGTGCGCATGTCTAGTCAAAACCTACTGGGTCCAGCCAGAAGAGTAATTCTGACTTGAGAAATCGTCGGGGTAGGCGTAGGGCGACGTGAAAGGATCATTTGGAACGCTCAATGAGCCGTCAGTCCAAGACTGAGCTGCGAAACCCATGTCTTGGTCGCTCAAAGTACCGAGGTCAACACCACTGCTGATCGAGGGAGCCGATGTTGGATTGGCTTGTTTGTACGCGTTGTCTGCGCCAAAGTTGTCGTTGTCGAAGTCCATTTCCGGGAAGAGAGTGCGCATGAGGTCATCAGGGGGTGTTGCTGAGCCGCTGGATTGGGGTACTGACGGCGCATTTGAGAATGGGAGGCCGCCCATAGACAGGACTGGCGCGGATTGAGTAGGTTGCGAGATTGGCATCTGCCAGCTGTTGTCATACACGGGGGATTGCTGCATGTCCACGGATTTTGGCTTGTCGTTCGTGTTGTTATAGGCTTCGAATTGAGCAGGCCAGTTAATGTTACTGTTGTTGAAAGCAGACATCGCGAAGTCCGCATTGCCAAAGAAGTTGGGCGGCAGACTGCGTCTGTTGACCTGGTTGCTGTTGTCTGGCATCAATCCGTTGTGGCTGGGGTCCTCCTGGATGCTTGGCATGCCTGGCTCGAACACATCTTCCATGATCGGGATCTCGTCAGCCTCGGATTGCGTACCAGACGAAGCTGCTGTCAGAGCGGGTTGATTCACACCAGAAAGATCATGTGCGGTTGGCCACACGCCGAATGGGTTGTTGTTCGGCATGGTCTGAGAATCGCCAGAAGGAAATGCTGACCATGGATCGAAGAAGGTGTCGGCGACACTTGACACGGGCTCCATCATCTGGAATCCGGACTCGCTTGTGGTAGACTGTGCCGTTTCGTTCGTCCTAACGGCATCAAGGCCAGCAAAGTCGATAGTAGCCAATTGGTTGTCCGACATGCCTTGGTAGTTTCCGAATAGACTGGGCCTAAGTCTCGGGGAGGTCTGCTCAGATTTCGACATGCGCCTTGCGGGGTTGAATTGTGGCATTGGATGCGCCGCAGCAATGGCGGCCATGTTCTGGGTGTTCAATGACAGGTTGTCCATGGATCGTCTAGCAACGCGAGAAGCACTCGGGTCCTGCTTGTGCCTAGACATTGGGATCTTGTATGGCATACCACACTCATGAGCAGCATGGTTCTTCCTGTGTACTGGCTTATGGTGGCCATTTGCAAACACGGTGATGGCACTCTCGGACTTGTGTGACTCTAGGCGTGGCTTTTGCACTGCTGGCTTTCCGTGTGGTGGGCTGACTCCATCGTGGTCATCTTCCTTTTTGAGTAATGCGCAAGTACATTTGCCTCCATGGGGACAGCAGCAGCCTTGTTCTTCGGTGACAGCGGCTAGGTGCACATGATCCTTCTCGTCGTGGTGGTCTTCAAAGAAGCCGTTGGCCTTTGCTTTCTCCTCGGCCTCGCGGAGATGAATGCATTTCTCCTTGGGATGGTGTGGTTTCTCTGCTTCGCCGCATTCGCATTTGACGTGCGCGGACCTCTTCTTACGTTCTTGTCGACAGTGCTGGCATTGTGTGACAGGCCTGCCCTTCTTTGGGACTAGTATGAGTTCGCGGTCTAGGATGGTGGCGTCAGTCAGTCCAGCACATCGACACAGCAGCAGCAGATCTCACCTGTATGCGTGCATCCGCTCACTCGGTGGCCCTTGAGACATGACTGGCATGCCCATTTGGTGCCATCTGGACGGACAACCATACTCGGGCTGCGGGATTACGTGCAGGCCGCTTGTTTGCGGGATTTGCGCGATTTGCAGACTGAGCGCCTGGGGGGTGCAGCGAGTCTTGAAATTGAAGGGTGTGGAAAATATGTTTTGGTGCTAGTGGAATATATCGTTCAAATCATGAAGTGAATCGAGGACGGGTATCTTTGGGTATGGTATAGGTCGTGAAGGTCGAACCGGAACGCCGTTGTTGTGCTCGCACACCGAGAATGATGGGATTGGGAAGCGAAGAGCCGCACTGGAGAGGTGGTGAGTGAGAGAAGAGACGAGAGACGAAAGCGCAAGGCCTGACACACCACCAGGATGGCGGTGGCCGTAGATGGCCGCGGGTGTTGGACGTCTGGTCAACCAAAATTGAACAACCCCTCGTGCAGAGGATGTGGATGTAGGAAGAGAGAAAGCGAGTGCTCGAAGCCACCGCTCTCTGTCTGTCT
The DNA here is from genome assembly GCA_037042865.1 of Epicoccum sp. F181. Classification (NCBI taxonomy): domain Eukaryota; kingdom Fungi; phylum Ascomycota; class Dothideomycetes; order Pleosporales; family Didymellaceae; genus Epicoccum; species Epicoccum sp. F181. Next base: position 193,598 of record JAJSLS010000005.1, read on the forward strand.
CTCTCCGCTGCAGCACCAGCGAGCGAGCGAGGGAGCAGCCCGCTGGCGCACCGCACAACCGCAACAGCAGTACCCACGCACCCACTGCGCACAACACACACAGCGCAATCGACACAGGCACGAGCGTGCGGGACTGCGCACTGCTCACTGGCGCCCGTTTCTTCCTTGGCCGCGGCGGGCTCTCCACACATCGTCTGCTGCAATCCTGTGACCGACCCCAACCCCCAACCGTCATCTGCAATCCCATTTGATTCATGGTGCTTCCGAGCCATCTCCTCGTTCTGCTGCGACCTGCCAAGACGAGACCATGTCTGACGTTCCTACTGAATCAGACTTTGTGCAAATTGTCACCTTTGCCTTTCGGCGTGCAATGTTGGTTTGATTACGTGGCGGCAGCCGGCTCAGCTCGTTCACGTTCACGCAGAAGCGCAGCAGGTTTTGCGTTTACCGGCGTGTTCAGGCATCCAATCTGCCGGCTCTGCGTCTGCATCTGCAAGCTGGGCGCAAAAAGGCCGCAGCTTGCGCTGAAGTTCGGACTGGCGCTGGCGCTGCACACAGCCACCACCCGAGGCCGTCCCCTCACACAGCCGCTGTTGCATCGCTGCCTCTCACTTGTTACTTGTAGGTCAAGAGCCTGCCCTTGACGTACATCATGTTCTACTAGCCGTGTGCGAGTACATCCTTCAGTTCAAGCGCGCCATCGAAGGATGCAGGTCGATTGTCGGATCATCTTCCGTGGTGCGAGTCTGGCGTCTATCGCCTCGAGGTCGTAGAGATCGCTTCGCTCGACCGGAGGACAGCTTTCAACCTCCTAGTATGCATGAAGAAACTTGGCCATCTTGGGTAAAGCTCACACATAGCTTCCCCTGAGGTAAGCTCTTCTCGGGATATAGCCTGCAAATAATGCGGTATTGTATAGGCATAGCAAGCAGCATACAATAGTTACCGGCGGACGTGGGGCGTGTTCCTGAGGGGTAGCAAAAGCCCACGCCTTTGTGCTGGGGATCCGGCGGCAACGTGGGTGTCTTTTCCACTTGAACGTTCGTTTTTATTTTGGTTGGCACCACCCATGATGCTGTACGGAGGTACCTGAGAACGCCTATGTCAAGTGACTGGCCTCACCGCTGCTTCTCACTTTGCGTTCGATGTTAGAGTTTTTGAAAATGTCGTGGGAGCGCATCGTGTAGCTGACTCATGAAGCATCCACACGTGGTACAAACATTGCTCGCGAGATTGTGCGCAGCTGGTCGCTCGTGGGCTCGACTTAACAATTAAATGAAGGACTGCTTGTATCAGGTATCCAGTCTTTTTGAGTCGTGTTCCAGATTTAAGCACTGTACGATTGATTTCTGCACGTGAAGGCCATAGTTTGTCTGTTTCAAGCGCCACAGGAGTGTATGCAAGCTCGCCGGCAAATGCTGAGAGAGTGCTGACAACTGCAACTCCAGCGATATTGGCGGCAAGAATCCGTGAGTGCAAGAAGAATATGTGAATTGGAATGGCTAAACAAAACTCGTGTGTGCGTATAGTATTGTGAAGAGCAGTGCAAAGGTGAGGTCGGATTTTGGACTGAAGGCGACAGATTCAACGTCGCTCCTTTCTTCCTCCTCCTCTTCTTCCATTGTCGACTACACAAGTGAACACAGATGTCGACTCTTAACACAATGTCAATAGATTGCGTTGTCAATCAGGCTTCTGTGGACCACACGCTCTGCGAGCCGTCCCTGGTCATTGTCGCACTACACCTCTTTCCTGTTTGTTGAGCCTCCCCGATGGCATGTCCATGGAGACGACAGAGCCTCTTCCTCCTTTCAACACAAGTGGTTCGCTACACGAAAGTCCTTCTTTCTCGACTCCACCACCACCAGATCTTATCGCCTTGTCTCCTGCCGTCTCCATCAACTCCTCTATCTTCCCCGCGCGGACACCTTGGCGCATTACATCCACTTATGGGAATAGTGAGCTCTTGCCTGATAAAACTCTTGGACGACGCAGATGCCAATATACCTGCTATCACTCAACAGGAAGGTACGGGACGCTGAGGATATCAAGCACCGCTCGTTATCTGGGAGAGCCATGCACTTGCGCAGTCGATCACAGATGGCCATGTAACCTACTGCACCGAGCGACGATGATCTACACATCTACCCTCTGCATCCGGCAAAGGAAGAGGATTCTGCCAAAGAGATGATCTAATATCTGTATGTTCAACAAAGACAGCTCCTTGGGACCAAGAAATCGCGAGCCGCTCATCGCATCGGTCCCGATAGACGAGAGTACGCGATGCTCAACCAAGGCACGACCTCGTCGTATAAAGGTATCCACAGCACCTTGGGAATGTATTCACGTTGAATATCTATTGAAATCAAATCACACGCTGTCCAAGATGCGATCTGCTCTCGTTAGCTCATTTCTCGTAGCTGCGGTAGCTGCTGCGCCCGCCATCGAGCCACGATCTGGCGCTACTGGCTATGAGGGCTACAAAGTGCTTCGGATGGAAACTGGCGGTCAGCTCGAGAAGGTGAAAGACATGCTATCTGCGTTTCAGTATGATGAATGGACCCACGACGCCTCCAGATACATCGATTTCTCGATCTCCGCTAAGCAAGCTGAGAAGCTGAAAGAATTGGGTGCCGCTTTCAACGAGATTCATAGCGATCTGGGAAAGGACATCGTTGATGAGAGCAGGCCATGCGACTACAAAGGTACAATATGGAAAGACCAAATAGTACCTTCACAAGCTGACTAGCTGATCCAGGAAAAAACAAGACTGGGGATTTGCCTGATATCTCGTGGTTCGATGGCTACCATGCTTTTGCCGACCACTTGGATTACCTCGATGATCTTGCTGATGCATTCCCAAACTCTGAGACATTCGTCTCTGGAGAGTCGCTCGAGGGTCGCCCGCAGAAGGGCATTCACTTCTGGGGCAAGAATGGCAAAGACAAGAACCAAGCGATCCTGTGGCATGGTACTACACACGCTCGCGAGTGGATCTCCGCAATGACAGTTGAATATCTTGCCTACCAGCTCATCGATGGTTATGGCAAAGACGACCTTATCACATCATTCCTCGATGACTACGACTTCTACCTTATTCCTTTTGTGAACCCAGATGGTGAGAAATACCCACAGCCATTTTTTTCTCGCCCAAGGACCACACAATGCTAATCCAGATCGACCATGCAGGCTTCGTCTACACCCAGACTCAAGATCGATTATGGCGTAAGAACAGACAGCCGCCTCTCCCTGGTGCCAACCAGTCGCACGCATGCTGGGGTGTCGACCTGAACCGCAACTGGCCTCACGAATGGGACACCAACCCTCAGGGCTCATCCAACAACTCTTGCAGCCAAACCTACCGAGGCGAATATCCAGCTTCAGAACCCGAAATGGCAGGAATGGCAGGCTTCGCAGACAAACTTGCCGACTCTCAAGGGATCAAGCTCTTCATCGACTGGCATAGCTACTCACAACTGCTTCTTACTCCCTATGGTTACAGCTGCGAGGACTTCCCAGCAACCAACGACGAGCACATCGTATTGATGGAAAATGTCGCCGAGGCTATCTACGCGGTTCACGGCACGAACTATACCGCTGGACCAGGCTGCGAGACCTTGTATCCCACCAACGGTGCCAGCTACGACTATGCCTACGATGTCAACGGGGCAGAGTGGTCGAGTCTTCTCGAGCTGAGAGACACTGGCGACTATGGTTTCATTTTGCCTCCTGAACAGATCTTGCCGAACTGTGAGGAGATTTGGGCTGGGATGAAGGTCATGCTTGCGAGGTTGTAGAATGAAGATTGTCGCTATTCAAGGATTTACGTACGGTATTTGTCGTTCTGGTGGTTGTTTCTGGATGACATGCATAAGCACTCGAGACCGTAGACGACTAAATAGCATGCTTTAAGTGTCTTACGTACAAGATGGGGCTTTACTATCTGAAGCGGGTGTTCATGCCAACATCGATCCACGTTCTGGATCTCAAACAATGTAATCTTTGTGAACTGGTTTGTCAGCAACTTGTAACAGTGGCGAGTCCATACGTACCTAGACTTGTGCGGTCAGACCCTGTACGATAAGAGATAAACAGGCGTTTGCTCGGCACCTTGCGGTCAAACTTCAAAGTACGTGGTTTTCACCTTGCCACTTGGGAACCAGTACGAGGTTTGAACCTAGATTGCGAGGGCGCCCAACTCAGAATTGCTCAGAATGAACGTTTGGTGGGGGCGTCTCTGACGCACGACTGTCGATGACAAAGGTCTGTAGCAAAAGATACTTTCCTGTCTTCTTAACTTGCAAGCAAAGGCAGTTCCTTCGCCACACTTCACCACACAAGCCTTCAAGCCCTCCTTGTCGGCTGTTATACCACAAATCTCTGTGTCACCACTACACAACCCTCCCAAACAGAATCTTCCCTCGCCACACTTTTTTCTGATTACCTGGACCCCACATCCTCTACAACACATTCGAACCAACTCACGACGAGTACAACCCACGAAACAATACCAAACATGGCGTCCGCCGCCCCCTCCGCCCACCCCTTCACCTGCAACACCTGCCAGGTCGCCTTCCGCAGCAGCGACCTGCAGCGCACGCACATGCAATCCGACTGGCACCGCTACAACCTCAAGCGTCGCGTCGCCTCCCTCCCTCCTCTCACGTCCGAGATCTTCGCCGAGAAGGTCCTCGCCAACAAGGCTTCCGCCGCTGCCACCGCTGCCCGCGCTAGCTTCGAGAAGAAGTGCGATCCCTGCGACAAGGTCTTCTTCTCTGAGGGAGCGTTTGTCAACCACATTGGCTCGCAGAAGCACAAGACTGCGGCGGCGAAGTACGCCAAGTATGGCAAGCATGGAGGCGACCAGGCGACTGAGACTGAGAGCATGACTGGAAGCACTTTCTCGCTGGGCGAGCCTTTGGAGACTGGTAGCGCCAGGGAGGAGATGGAGGACGAAGAGATGGATGAGATCGCTGAGCGCATGAACTCGAGTGGCCTGCAAGCGGCGCAGAACCCTGTGTTTGGCAAGACCCAAGGCCAGAACAACGCTATGGACGTCGAGCAGCGCAAGAACGCAAATGGTGTCATGGGTGCCAATGCTGCGGAGAAGATGGAGATCGACGAAGACTACGAGCACGAGGCGGATGTTAACCAGTGTCTGTTCTGCAACTACGTCTCACCGACTCTGGATTTGAACATCAACCACATGGGCAAGCAGCACGGTTGGTTCGTGCCGGAGATGGAGTTCTTGGTCGACATGAAGGGATTGATCAACTACCTGAGCGAGACCATCCAAGTGCTGCACCAATGTCTGTACTGCCACAAGCAGGTTCACACAACCTCTGGTGTACAGACTCACATGAGGGATCGTGGTCACTGCATGATTGCCTACAGCACCGAGGACGAGCAGATGGACATTGGCGAGTTCTATGACTTCCGCGCTACATACGAGGATTCCGACACTGAAGGTGAAGATGATGAGACTGAGGGTGGTGTACAACTCGGCCGCAAGCGCGCCACAAAGACCACCATCATGAACGAGGACGGCGAAGAACAGACAGACTCTGAGGAGGACGACGAGGGCTGGGAAAGTGATGGATCCGACTCTTCTGTGCCCACAGATGAGATCACCTCTGTTCCCGTCGACCGCGAGCCCAAGCAGAAAAAGCGTCAACAGGGCAGCAAGCACAAGAACTCAGATGGCTACCACTCACATGCACACAGCTCAGCATCGCAGAACGCATACAGGGACGACTTCGAGTTGCACCTGCCTTCTGGACGTACTGCCGGTCACCGTAGCCTGCGTACTTACTACCGCCAGAACCTGGCCAACTACCCTACAGCCAACGAGCGCGCCGAGATGCTGCTGCTCGAGAACGAGCGTCACGACTCTGATGAGGAGGACGGTGACGACAAGCAGGTCGCCCGCTCCGGTCGCGATCGCAAGGGCAGAGCACTTGTCTCGAGAGGCAAGCTCGGCATGGTCGGTGTCAGCGACGAGAAGAAGAAGGAGATTGCCGCGCTCGAGAAGAGACAGCTCAAGCGCATCCAGAGGCAGCAGGCCCAATACCAATGGGGCAAGGACAAGAGAGGCAACAGCCAGAAGCACTTCCGCGACCCACTTCTGCAGTAGTGCAGTGGCTGGTGTCGGAATGCGTTTTCTTCCTGTCTTTTGCTCAAGCATTGGTGGCGCGTTCATGCTGCATTGACTGGCGTTGCTTGAAAGGATTGCGATAGAGCCGTCAGACGGATTGGGCGGCAAGGTGGTTATGATGATAGATAGATCATGAGCAATTTCACGATGACTTCTTCCCTTTGCGACATTCCTTCACATGCATTCACGCCGTGCAGCCTGACGCTTAAGCATGAGTATATGTCTCCGGGCCGCCGGCCCCGCGGAGAGTATCAGCTTCTCTTTGTTCTTCATGCCTGATGACACTAGCCAGCACGCCCAATGTCTCGCTAATCGCGTGGCCGATATTCGGGGCCAAGGGGGAGGATGATAGCCGATGGCACTAGTCATGTAGCCGTATAGATAGCTGTATACCAACTCATCGCGTGGCGGCGTGGGGGTCGAACACGTAGTAGATATCTACTGCAAGTTCTGCAATAGCTGATAGATATAAGTGCGACAGCACCTCATATGACAGCACTGATAGTCTGGTTGTCTACTTGTACCAGTGCAAATCGGCGATTGCCTGCTCTGCCTTCCTCCTTGCTATACAGTCATACTGCTAGAGGCAATCTTCCACCTATAGAGGCAACCCGTTATCAGCTCACACGTGAGCCTGCAGGAACACACATAGCGCACGCGGGTCACATGCATCGTTTTCCTGCGTATGGCGTATGGCGTCAAACATTCGGTGCATTTGCCCATGACGTTCGTTCGTTTGTGCTTTTGGGCCGCTGCGCCTGATTTTCACCGCTCTACCAGAATTGTTACTGCACTGTGTATATCTATGGAACCTCGACAGCTTGGACCTCTTCGTTTGTGCTACCGCCCAGTTCTAGTTGCACCAAGAAATCAGGCTGGTTTGCAATACGTTTGCATTACCTCCTACCGCTCCCTCGCTCGTCCCGAGTCTAGTTATTCCCACTTTTAGCTTTCTGCAGGTGTCGCGCGGCTGGCGCGGACCGGCCAGCGGTGTGGCTGGAGTCAGTTTTTAGCTGAGGCAGCCTCTTGGAGAGTGACTGGGTGATTACCTCCTTCTGCCCTGCCAACGAGAACTCTTTTCACCGCAACCAATTGCTTTAACTCGCACCATCCCGCTGCTCCCCGAACTTCAGCCCTGCGACTTTTACAAGCTTCTCACCATCTTGCGACCTCACCCCAACTTCTCTCACAAGCAAATACACAGCAAACAAGAAAAAGCAATCATGGAACTCACCGAAATCGAACGCCAGCGCCGCGCCCTTGAGGAAAACGTGCAGAAACTCCGCCAAAGCTTAAAACACTGGCAGACCTGGGAGGCCGAATATGAGGGTCTCAAAGAAGAACTCATCGCCACCGGACCCGAGGAACTGACCGCCGAAGCTGTTTCTGAAATCTGCAAGACCTACGGCGGCGCTCTCGTCACCGAAAAGGAAATCTTGGAACTTGCTGGACAGGCCGATTCAAATTCGCCACCACGCCGTCGCGGACAGATTCTGGGCCAGATTTCGCGCCGGCAGGAGTATGTGCAGCGCAATATTGACACGATTTCGAAGCAATTTTTTGTCGCGGAGGGGAAGTTGGAGGAGTTTGCTTTTGCTTCTGTGACGGCTTCGGGGGTTTATGGGGATGGGATTGGGGAGGACGATGATGAGGGTGGATTGCCTTTGAGTGAGATTCACGAGGAGCTGGACGACGATGATAATTTCGTCAGAGGCGAGGTGAGGCGTCCTGAGGAGGACACGGGCAAAGTGCTTGAGAGACTGAAGATGGCTGGTCTGAGTGAGAAGGATTTGGGAGCTGCTGGTGCGAAGACTGACGCCGTCGAATCTGCTGCGCCGACTTCGCCTCAGCGTTCTTCTGCGATCAAATTGCCACTTGCGAATGCCTCCAAGGATGCTCCTGCGACTGACTCTCAGAGCCCTGAGCGACCTGCAATTCGCAAAAAGTCGGTTTCCTTCTCTGCCGACACTAAGGAGGGAGAGACGATGGAGCGTTCAAATTCTGAGGAGCGCAAGAAATCTGTGTCATTCGCAGACAAGGTCGCTATCGCTCGTGCGGCACCTCCGCCAGACACCCGGTCTGTCTCTTTCTCAAAAGATGTAGAAGAGATCCCTTCGCCCGGCGCTGCCAGTGCAGTGCCTCAAGACCCATCGGTCCAGCAGATTCCCATCAACACCGACCCCGACAGCCAGAGTCACTTGCGTGGCTACTTCAAGCCTGGAGACAAGGTTTTCGAAGTGAATGAGGACGACGAAACCACTCAACCGCACATCATCATGCCTGAGGGCGAATCGGAAGAAGATGCCGCTATGCGACGCGAGATGCTCAACTACCACCTCAACGAAGTCAACAATGTGGTGGCGACGATGCAACTCGACGATCCTGACGACGATGACGACGAACACGACGACAGCCACTCCGAATACACAACATCAGAATACCAAGACGAGGATACACCTTACACCAGTGGTCTCTCCGACTCCGATGCCGAATCTGAAGACGAGTTCGGGCGTTCAAAACGACCTGCCGTCACAGACGCCTACCGTGATGAGATGGAGGCCCTGAAAGCACGTCTTATTGGCAACTTGGGCAAGATTGCTCTGCCAGACGAAGTAGAGGGAGACGATGCTGATGCTGAGATCGACCCCGCCGACGCCCGCCGTCTTGTCATCAGGGAGAAACGCAGTTCCATCATCAGCAACAGCTCCGATGGCGACAAGAAGCCAACCGCCACAGGCAAGAAGCGTGTCTCCTTCGCCGAAGCTCTCGATGTAGCTAAGCCCAGCTCTCCTCCCCACAAGGCCAGCAAGCATGTTGAGGGCGAGTCTGTGGCCCCTATTGTTGGAGGTGTCGCTGAACGAACCACCGCAGCCTCCCACTCTCTCCCAACCGCCACTCCTCCAGCAAGCTTCTCCCGCTTCAAGCAAGCCCGCGCAAAAGCCGTGCCCGCCGACGAAGAAGCAGACGCTCAGTCCGGTGCTCCCACGGGACCTCCAGGCATCCCCATGGCCGACCAACTCCTCGAACGTACACCCGCCACAGTCAAAGCACCCGATGCAGACGGCTACGACCCTCTACTGGCGCGCAGAGAGCTGGCATCCGAGTACTACCGCCGCCGCAACGATATGGTCCGCGAGCAAGGCGGCTTCAAGGCTCAGAAGGACGAGGACGAAGACATGGGCGACTTGATGGAGGAGCGCGATGATGGACAGGTGAAGAAGGTTAGTCGCTTCAAGGCGGCGCGTTTGGGTAGATAGAGAACGACGAATCATGAGGCATTGCCAGGAGTTAGCGGGTCTGGGAAGCATGGGAATTGGCTGCGCGCCTGGGATGCATGCATGGTAGACTAGCACTAGCAGATATGACATGCGAATATGATTCACGAGAACCTGATGTTGCTTTCAGCAGAGCCGAAATCTGTGTAAGCAAGGTGAAATGGGACGTAAAAGCCAGCATACATATAGATCGGGCCGATCGAAGTCAAGTCCATCAGTCAACAACGACGAAGAGAACGACAGTATGTCAGGAACCATTGTCAGGAAATTCAAAGCAGAGCAATCGGATCTGGCAACCCCAGAATCTGTCCTTGACAGACATTCCAACGCCGCCCAAAAACCACACCTAGGCCGGTCGACAGGCAGACTCACTCAAGTGTGCCGTCCTCGAAATCCGCTGAATGAAGCATGGTCATGGCAAGAGATTCCTGCTCGACAGTCCAATCCTCTCATCGCTAGTCCTTCGAAGCTTTTCGGTTCCATCGCTGTGGCATGCTGCCTATCACATGATTGATTCATTCTCAAAGAGCTCTGCAAACAACTCCCTTCCCGCGCTCATGAACTTCCGCGGTCTCTGTTCTGTTCCGCCAAGAAGGCGCGATACTCGCCAATATCTTCAGACAGCTGTCGAGTGGATTTACTGTCGGAGCCATGGATCTTGACGTAACCTTCAAGAGCTCGTGTGTAAAAAGACATGGCTTCATCATGGCAGCGTAGGTTTTCCAAGGCATACCCCATGTCGCGCAGGCATTCGAGGTGCGTGTGATGGTATGGAGTCGCTATCGCATCGCAAGCCTGTCTCAGTATGCTAGCTGCCTCCCCATACGCCTTTTGGGCCAATTTGACTTTCCCGAGGGCTAGCATGGTAATCTGCGATTCGAGATCAGCAGGGTCGTGAGCAAGTACATTCTCGCTCGCCTTTCGGGCCACGATTTCTGCCTCCGCATATCTACCCTGACGGAGTAACGCTCGACTAAGTCCTCGACTAACGGACACATGCACCCGCTCCGAAATCTCCTCGGGCCCGTTCAGGAGCTGTCTATAGATATCTTCCGCCTCGCTGCACCGGCTTTGCATGTTAAGGATGCGGGCCAAATGGAACCTGACGTTCCATCTCGAAATGTTTCCCTTGTTGACAGGACTCGAGAGAATCTGTCGCAGAATCTTCTCTCCTTCATCAACCTTTGCCTTTTCATTAAGTCCGGTAAAAATAATAGCCAGCAGTTGCTGGCATCGCTCCTTCAACAGAAGACCTTTATGAGACAGAGGTTCCCCGAGCTCATCGAGAGCTTGCCGCAAGACTTTTTCTGCAGCTTGGTACTTATGTGAGACCTGTAGAAGCCGTGCCAATGTGTACAGGCTTTCCGCATAAGCCATTGGGTCGATGAAACGCCGGCTTTCGTGATACTTGTGTGCAAACAACTGTACTTCGTACGCACGATTTCCTCGTCCGACGACACTCAGCCACTTCGCAAGAGTAGAGGTGGAGTCTACGAAAGGGACGATTGCCGAAGGTTCGATTTGACACAACACCCTTACCCCGATGAAGCATGCCGTGATGTGTAAAGCCAGACGCCCACTCATTGTTGGAACTGTCCTAGTCACTGGGAACAGATGCTCCAGATAATTCCATGCAGCGAGACAGAACATGGCTTGCTTAGCAGTCTCCAATCTCTCAATGCTCCATGCATGGACGAGCTTGTGCATCGAGAAAGCGGCGGCTTGATCGTTCCATTGTAAGAGGGAGTACAGTTCCAGGGTCTCAAGGCCGGTGTCAATCGTTTCTTGGAGGGGCATCCTTGATTTTTGAACCCAGATCACCGATGCCAGGATACCCGAAGCAGTCCGGTAATTGGAACCAAATAAATCCGGAAAGATATCGCTTGAGCTCAAAAATGCTATCAACGTCAACATGTTGCAAGCTTCCGGGCATCTGTCAAAGATGGCGGCATATGTTGTTTCCCAAGTAGTCAAAACACTCTCCCCATACTGGTCGATGTGCTTTTTGGGCTTTCGGGCTAGCAATTTCTTCTTTCGCTCGGCATACTCGACGAGATATTTGGCCGGATGAGCTTTCAGGCGACGTGTGCTGGCTACGTATGCGGCCGCGAGGCTGACTGCGAGGGCGAAGTGGCCAAGCTCCTCAGTGACTGCATCGATCTCGTTTTGCACTTCGGAGTCTGGGTCTTTTAGGTCCATGCGACGTATGAAGATGTCTCTGGCCTCGTCAGGTGTGAGCTCTGCTACCTGCACAGCCTCCAGCTCCGTCATATCTTTTGCAGACTGCACTCTTGTGGTAATCACTACATCTGCGGACGCTGCGTCCACGATGTAACTTGGCAAGTCGATGTATCCATCAGATTCCGTGTGTTCTATGCTGTCGGCGCTGTCCAGGACGAACAAGTACTTCCCGACCTTGCGCTGGCACCATTGCCTTATCTCCGAGACACACATGCTGATGTCAGCGTTGTCTCGACTTGGGCGAAGCAGGAGATTGTGGATTTGCTTGTAGTCGGCTTCTAGCCGGTCCTTCGAACCAGCGTCGACCCAGAAGACAGCTGTGTAGTCGCTTTTGAAGACTTCGATGTAGTGCAGCATGAGCTGCGACTTGCCAGCTCCACCCAGACCGCATACTACAAGGATCTTGCAAGAATAGCCACGCTCTTCCAGAGTGTCGTGCAGCCTCTCCTTGACTTGCACGTGAAGTGCTGGTCTTGGTACGTAGCTTGCGACTTTTCGAAGTGCGGTACTACTATAGTGGCCTGTGAAATCAGGCTGCTCGGCGCCATGGTAGTCTAGGAGTTCTATGTCAGAGAATGGTACATCTAGCCTGCCCACGACTACCCGCATACCAATCTTGTAGTGGTTGTCGCCGAGGTGTAGCCTTGAGTTGTCATGTCCGGTTACGTGGGTAAAGGTGTGGCCTGCGCGAATTGGCAGACTCGGAAGTGCAGCTGAGGAGTCCATCTTTCCCTCGGTCTAGATGGACAAGATGTAGGAGTAGGCTATTAGCATCATGGCACAATACAAAGAACGCGTCAATCTTCCTACGAGGCTGCGATGAGATGATAGCGACTGGGCTGGGGCAGCTGATACATCTCCTCGCTTGTGGCTTGCATGTCTTCATGCAGGCACTAAGCGACTGCCTCGAGCTGCAGCAGCTACAAGCTTGCATCGCTACTCCATCCTACTGTATGCGATCGACTTGAAGTAAGATATTTGAGATATTCTTGGGGGAGTATCCGCAGGATTGATACCATCTTCGTTGTACTCACAACCAGACCCCAACCCCGCCCAATCTTGCCAGCACACACGAGGACATTCCGACTTCGGTCTTCATCCGGACACCCAAGAATCCACCATCTTACAAATGTAACTCTTGATCATCAACTCCTCATCGCCGATGGTAGCTGCAAAATCCATGAGGGAAGAAGTTGAAGGAGATGTCCGATTCAACGAAGTCTGCGGCGGCTTCACGCCACCACATCTCTACGGCCTGCGCGGCGTGTCGTAGGAGTAAGATCAAGGTACGAACCACGACATATCGCGCGTACGATTCAGACGTTCTAAGCATGGCAAGATCTAGTGTGATGGGAAACAACCGACGTGCGGTCAATGTACTTCCAAGAAGCGAAAATGCGTACTCGGTGCCAGCGTCGACAAAAGGAAGTATGGCAAACAATTAGTGTCATATATACTATGTTGAGTATATGCTGATACCGCGATACAGAATCTCCCTACGGAAGAGTGTACAAGCGTTCACATGCCGTGTAAGGCAGCTTGAGCACTTCATAATTTCACAAGGTCTGCAAGTTCCGGAGCCTGATTCACAACATGCTTCGACGATCGACTCCCTCGTCACGGCTTATTCATCAGAGCCATCCAATGAGATGTCATGGTCTGCAACAGAGCATATTGCATCAGTTGCGGAGCCCGCTCTAGTTGCCCACCGAGAACAGACTCTACCTCGAGTGGACGAGGCCATGATAGCTCGGCAGGGCCAGCCACACGCATCAGATCAGAAACGTCTTCTCGGGGATGAAATGAGCAACCACGCTCTAAGTGGTCAGATGGATCTACCTACCGAATTCGACCTGGACTGGATGTTGGATTTGACAAACTCAGACAACCCTTATGGCGCATTTGACGTAGACATGTCAGGCTCCACAACCTTTGCAGGACTCGCAAACAATCCTTCAGGGGCGCCACATCTCTTCGGTGATTCCCTGCTGGAGGTAAATGACCATCATAATGTGCTAGTTACAGGAGATGACATTTCTTCTGACGAGGAAGACCACAAAGAGGTAACAGGCCAAATCTCCGATCGTGTCGGGTCTCTCCTGGGCACGGCCAAAGGCAACTGGAGGTTCTACGGAGCCACCTCCAATATTCATCTGTCGAAAGATAGACACGTCTTGCAACTCGAACCTGGGAATACATCACAGCAGCAGGCACGCATCTCCGCTCAATTGAGGCTTCTGCAACTTGATCATGCTTTTGATTCTCACCTCATCCAAAATTTGCTCAAGCTTTATTTCACATGGCAGAATCCCAGCTTACAAATTGTGGATCAACATGCCTTTGAGCAAGCGCAAGACTTACGCCTTCACAAAGGAGAGAAATCGACTTTCTACACCGAATTCTTGGTCAATGCCATGTCAGTACTCAGACGACTTCAACCCAAGCCAATGCTAAGTTTTCTTCAGGTGCGCACTTGGAGCCACTTTTGAGAGCCACAAAAGCTCAGATCTTCCGAAACCTTTGCCAGAATACTTTGCGAGCAGAGCGAAAGCGATATTAGAAATCGAACTCGACGAACCCCAGGTGGCCACAGTACAAGGTCTGGCTGTGTTGAGCAGCTATGAAGCTGCCGCGACCCGTGACACCCGAGCTTGGGTCTTCAGCGGTACGGTAACACTTGATAAGCCCATGGCTGTCGACATGTATGCTGATCTACTGTTTCTTTCTAGGAATGGCTGTCCGGTTAGCGCTGACACTTGGGCTGCACATAAGTACTCGCAAATATGTGGAAGAAGACAGAATGACTGCTGTCGAAGCCAATGCTCGCAATGTTACCATGTGGGGCAGCTTCTTGAACGACTGGTACGTCTTCTGTCAGTCGTTTGGCGATTTGTAAGGCAATGGCTAATCATATCGATAGCGGTTGTGGCTTATACTTAGGTCGACCATCTTACACCAACGTCCAAGACATCTCCAGCGACAAGCCCTATCTCGACAACCAATCCTTATTCTGGACGGAATGTCTATCAATAGACGAGCATACTATAGGTCTTGAATCTTCTCGTGATCCACAAGCAGCGCTTATGGATAGATGGATACGACTGTACGAGATCATGTCCAAGCTCGGCTACAGCATGTAGGTGAGAACTGTGCAGATATGGCCCAAAACTGTCGGCTGACATATATAGGTACGTCTCTGCAGACGCATCCAATGTCGAGCTCCAAGCTTTAGGACAGCGGACGCTCGATCGATTACTCGACTGGCATGCTACTTTACCTGAAGAGCTTGTAGTAGACACGACTACTTTGGAGACGGCTAGTGTCCTGCCGCATGTCCTGGTCTTACAGTGAGTGACCACATCCCACCTATCCTTTACATGTACATGACTGACTTGTAAAAGCATGTACTTCTCCCTACTAGTGATCATCCTCCACCGCCCATTCTGCTCGAAAAGCTACGTCCAACCAAAGCCACTAGTCGGCCCGGGAGCGCAGCACGCCCGAGAGATGTGCGTCTCGCACGCTGTGAAGATCTCTCAACTACTTACCTGCTACAAGCGCTTATACACTTTGCGCCGAGCCAGCAACCAAGTGGTACACACAGCTTTCACCGCAGCGTTAATCCTGGTGTACGCCATCGTCTCACGTATCACAGTGGAAGGACATGACGATCTGCACACACCCTTGGATATCTGTTGTGGAGCGCTGGCGGACTTGGGACAAGCTTTCAACAATGCCAGCAGAGCTCTTGAGGTCTTACTTGCGGTCAAGAGATCATGGCAGGCTAGGATGGTGTCGAAGATCTAGCGTATGGTGTACTGTAAACTGACGGACAGCGTCGTGTACTCTGTACCATACATACGCAAGCCTCTGACGTCTCCCGTGGTCTGTGGGAAATACTGACCAACCCAGCAATGTTTTCGGAGCGGACTTTAAAGCAGCTGTCCCCAAACCTCACGGCTTAAAGGCGCGACTGCGTATCAAATTGGCGGTTGGTAGAGCGGCGTGGATCATCACGGACTAAGATGGTGCAGACGAGCAGAGGGATGACAGACATGATTAGCTGTGTGAAGAATGGCTGGATATGACCCAGTTTCTCTACAGCACTGCGACCCTGAACAGCGCGGTTATTCTTCTACAGGCAAGCTGCTACAATTCTTGAGTTTCTGCCCTGAACATCTGACTTCACTACTGTTCACCTGCGTCGAAACGTTTGAAGGTGATGAGGGGTTGGATACAGCATACTTCCCCGTAGGTACGCTATCTAAGTGTGCTTAGGGGAACGTTTTATCCTTTGACATTCACGACTGCGCTCGATGGAATGCAGACTCTTTCCTTTTCATAGCGCGTGACGAATGCTTGTAGTACCACAAGTTGACCCTCCCTGATCAATCCACAGTCGCCACCTATCTTGGTGTCCACCTCGCCTGTTCTGGCATCGCAGTAATTGCATTGCTGAAATTGCTGTCATCATGCGTCAAGCTACACGAACTCGAATCCGCCCTCCTGCAGCACATACTCGCCGTCCTTGAGTACCAAGCGAGTCGAGTCGTTCTCCGAATCCAGCTCGCCTGCTCTCTCTGCCGCGTCTCTGGCTTCAGGGCTGAGCACAAGCACGCGGGAGTCGAAGCTGATGCACCACCCACGAGACGACACGTACGGGATACCAGCCGCAATTTCTGTGGCGGCCTTGAATACATCGCCGAATGTCACACCTGTCGCGTTGCTGACCGAGTCACTGGCGTATGCCCCGGGACGCAAAGCTACCATAACCTCAACAAACGTGACAGGCGGCTGGGTGATCAACACGCCGTCGAGACCGGAGGGTTTGCATCCTGTCTTTGTCAATGACCAGATGGAGCGGCGTACAAGCGCAGTGTCGGTGGTATGGAGTTGGATCTGGGATTTGTAACGAAGCGCTGCGTATCTGACCATCCCTATACAACGGTTGCGAGATGCCGCGAGACCGAAGTGTTGCGGTTCGAGGTGGAGAGCTGGATGTAGAGTGCAGCATGTGAACTCTCCGGTCGTGTCCTCGCCGGCGGCTGCAGTAGCAGCGATATGCTGCTCTGCCTTGGTGCCAGAAAGTAGAGTGCCGCTTGGGGGCATGGCGCATTTCACACGCGGGAGGTCAGGAGCGAGGAACAGCTTTTTCTGCAACCGATGCGAGTCGTCCACGTTCACCTTGAAGGCGCGACAGACCAGAGTGACGTGGAGCAGGTCGTACATTGGAAGATAGTCGAGGACCTGCTCACAGAGCTCGAAGACGCCGAGGAGCTTGTCGACAGGAGCAGACTTGCGGGTGCGTTTACTTGCGACGGCGACGTCTGGACTGCTTGTTGAGACGGCGGACGAGTCGTCGTCGGCTAAGCAGAGGCTTGAGGAATCCTCGGTTTCCGATCTCGAACGCTTGCCGGTCGCCATGATGGATCGTCCTGGTTGGTGGCGTCGGCGGCTGTGGTTGGTGTTTTGGGAGACGGCCTCGATGGTTCGTGAATTCAGTGTGGACGGTGTGAGTGGTTGAAGGTTCAAGTATCGTGCCTTCAAGATGAATTCCACGGCTGCGTCATTTGAGCGCTAGTGCATGTGAGCGCAAGTGAATGGAAGTCAACTCTTTCTTTCTCGCCCTTTCTTCGCTACTCGCAACCTGCTTCTCGTCAATCACTTCTCTAAGATGACTCTGCACTGTCATGGCAGCACGCTGCTCGCGGAATGTGCTCATGTTCACGCCTCACTTCATGCTCGTCTAGATTACACATGTAGTATACACTAATTTATACATCCCCCATCCCCCAATTATGAATACACCCATCTCTTACAAAGGCTTAACACCCTTATGAATCGCCGCAATCCCAAAGCTCAAATCCTCCCATCCCTCCTTGCCAACACCTTCTGACGCAGCACCCTCCCTCCCCTGCCCAGGAACCACAAACCCAGCCTCGCGAATCATCTGCGCGAAGTCCTCCTGCTTCGGGAACCGCTCAATGCTCTCCACAAGGTACTGGTAACTATCCCGATCCGACGCAACGACCTGCCCAATCAGCGGGATCGCGCTGAAACTCCACCTCTTGTACACGGCGTTGAACAGCGGGTTGTTCAGGTTCGGCGCGAATTCCAGGCACGCGAACACGCCGCCGGGCTTGAGCACGCGGTAGGCTTCGCGGAGGGCTTTGTCTTTGTGCGTGAAGTTGCGGATTCCAAAAGCGACGGTGTAGAGGTCGATGCTGGCGTCGGGGATGGTGGGGAGGGACTCGGCGTTCGCTTCGAGGAAGTCGACGCGGCCAGCAGCGGCGTAGGGCGTTTGCGAGAGGCGCTTGCGGCCCTCGGCGAGCATTTCCGGGTTGATGTCGGAGACGGTGACGTGGGCGGTGGTGTCGCGGTTGAGGGTGGTGGCGTGGTCGAGCATGCGCATGGCGATGTCGCCGGTGCCGCCGGCGATGTCGAGGATGCGCTGTTGTTCACGGGGCTTGGAGGGGTCGCGGGTGTTGGGGTGGATGCCGGGGTTGAGGCCGCGGACGAAGTGGTCTTTCCAGAGGCGGTGGATGCCCAAGGACATGAGGTCGTTCATGGTGTCGTAGCTGCTGGCAACGGAGGAGAAGACGGAGGCGACTGCGCGGGAGGGTGTTAGCGATTGTTCATGTGATCTTGTAGTATGATATCCATTGTAGCCTCACCCTTCGAAGCCTTCAGGCTCTCCGCAACAGTCTCATAGCCAAAGTGAGTCGTCTTCTCGGCCTCTTTCCTCTGTTGCTCGGGCGTCTGCAGTGACCTGGCAGTGGAGGCGAATGACCTCTTGCAGCTGTTGCACATCCATGCCGCAGTCGGTTGCTGGGCGATCCGTAGGCGCTTGGAAGCGCGGGAGATGTGTGAAGACATGGTTGTGTCGTGTGTAATGACACAATGGATTGTTTCCCTCTCGCCTTGGGAAGTTCACATGAAGCCAGATCTGGATGGAGGGTTCACTCAACTTCTTAGCGTCGCGCTAGGCAAGATTGGCTCGGGATTTGGACAAATGTATGTCTCGATTGTATGCAGTAATGTAACATCATATCAATACATTGATCATCATGGGCAAAAGAATAATAGTCCGCGAGACTTTCTGTATACACAACTCTCTTGACAACACACAAATGAGCATCGACGATTGCATCTCGTTCCAAATAATACGTAGCCCTCGAACTCGGGGCCGCCCAGATACATGCATGATCGACTTTGCTCTCCCACCTCCCACCCATCCACTACACCCACACCACACAAATGCAACATCATCACCACAAATCACCTTCCTTATCATCATCCCACAGCTCCTGCTGATAGTCCTTGCTCGGCCGCTGCCCGTTCGCCGAGCCATGCCCCAGATAATCGTGCGTGCTAGCCACGCTGTATCCCTTCCCTGCATTCCCGTTCGACTTACCGCTATGCTGAGATTGCTGGTTGTATGAGGAGCCCGGGGAGCGGTAGTCGGGCCATTCGTTGGCGCTCGCTGAGTCGTCCTCGGGAGAGGATGAGCGTCGATCGGAGCGATCGTGATCTTGGGAAGACCTGGAAGCGCCGGCACTCGCGTGGTTGGGGTTGGGCGAGTGCGGTTGTTGCTGCTTTTGAGCGCCTTCTTCCTGGCGTTTGGCATCGGCTTCTTTCGATCCTACCTGGAGCAGCTGGTGGTTGTTAGCTATGAGGTCGTACGATCAAGGAATGTTGTATGTGCTCACCTCTTGCCACTTCTGGTATTCACTGTACTCCGATGGCTGCGCCGCCTTCTCACGCGCTCTCTGCTCCTCCTGCTCCTTCTTCCGCTGTTGCGCAGCCTTTTGCTGGGGACTTGCCGGAATCTGCATCTGCGGGTGCATCATTTGCACCTTGGCCAGGTAGGAATACATGAAGTTGCTCAGCAACACTTGCGAGTACAAAGCTCTCTTCGGGTTTGCCAGCTTGATGTGAGCCATGCGGTAGATTGCACGCTCCTCCAGTATACTAAAGCGAGTCCAGTTGTAGTCGATATCCGGTTTGAGGATGCGAGCTGGAGGCTCTGGTGTCGGACTGCGTTCAGACTTGCGCTTCTTTGCTTTCAAGTCGGTGTCTGACGTCTTCTTCTTGCCACCACCGAAGATGGCTGACAGCAGACCAGGTTCTTTGCCCTCTTTCTCTTCCTTGCCGCCCTTGTGCTTGGAAGAAGCTTTCTTGCTCTCCTTCTTGCGTTCATCCTCGAGTTTGATATCATCACGGCTGAGCACGATGCTCTCGCGTCCTCTGACAGGAGTCGTGCCATCGATCGAGTTCTGCAACAAATCCAAACGAGTCTTATCTTGAGGTTTCGAAAGCTTCGAGCCCTTGTCGTCAGACACTCTCTTGTCCTCTTTGCCGTGTTTCTTGTCTTTGTCATCGTCATCGTTGCCACCAAGCATCCACTTCCAGCTGCTCTTCCTTCCACCTTCCTTCTTCTCGGATTTCTTTTCCTCATAAGTAGGTACCATGGTAAGTGCATCGGTCCGTGTGGCACCACTGCCAGGGAGAGGTGAGGGATGTGAGCTAATGTCGTCCAGGGTCGACGATGGTGTACCCTTTTGCTGCGGCCCAGGTGCAGGACGCATGTGTGCACCTCCACGTTGTTGACGTGCTCCATCGTGAGACGATTTGCGCTCGGGGAATTGGTTCAGGGCCTGATTTGGTGGTTGGTGTTTCTGCTGCACTGGTTGCTGAGCCTGCATTGGTGGTTTTTGTGCAGGCTGCTGTACTTGTTGCTGCTTCGGCTGCTGATTAGCCTGGTTGGTGATTGGTACTTTGGTGCCATCTGGAAGTGTCTCGACAATGTTGGGCAGAGGGTTAGGATTCTTGTATCCAGGCAAGTTGGCAGATGTCCTTCCAGGCGCTGCAATACGAGACTGGAATTGTTTCTGCTGAGGAGCTTGAGGATGACGCTGTCCTTCCGGTTCGTCGTCCAGAGATGGTCTGGGTCGTACTTGTGAGGTCGCTGGTGGGTCTGAAGGTCGTCGCTCAGACTGTCTCTCTGGTTGTCTCTCAGGCTGACGTTGATGTTGTGCCGGAATCGCAGGCATAGGTGGTGCATTTGCATGATCCCGTTGCAAATCAACGCTGCCATATCGGTCGCTGGAGTCCGACTCGTGCGAGCTCTGTCCTCTTCTGGGAACAGGTCGGCTTTGCTCAAGCTCATGATGCGATCTAGATGGCGAAGTAGGTTCAGTAGATACCCTGGTCAATCCCACAGCGGGTTCTTCTGATGCTTGACTGATAGGAGATGGAAGAGGCGGCTCATCGTGATCGTCGCTCTTCCTTGGGTGTGCACGTTTGGAGTATGGCACTCGTTCGCCCTTCCGCTGTGGTCCTCTCCGGTACGTAGTATGTGTCGATCGTTTCAACATCGGTCCTCCCGGTGGCAAAATCGGCATGTCATCCTTGTTTATTATCTCAACACCGGAATCGTGCGACCTTCGTTCCGTATCCAGACTAAGGCGTTGGATGAGCTCGGCAGCTTCTTCTGGCATTTCTTCGAGCTCCGAGAGTTTGGGCTGACCCTGTTCATGTCTTGACCGCTTCCTTTCCAGTCTCTCAGCACCATCCCGGTATTCGTCCCTACTATTCACTTGCCGCGATAGCATACTCTTTTTCCGCTGTAGTCCGCCACTCGCATTCGAGCCTGATCGTTCGAGACCAAAGGGAGAAAGTCCATCATCACTCCCACTTGTCCTCCTGACCCGATCAACCCTCTCTTCAACAAAAGTCTTGAACTCCTTTGGTGCCAGTTCCGGATGTAGTCTTGCAGGTACCCAAAACATTTTACCCGGGTCATCCTCGTCTGCCGAATGTCCAGGTGCAACCGTAGGGAAAGAAGGAAGATCCGGGTCCGCTGTATCTACATTCATAGACATGCGTCTGATGGCCTGCAAGTTGCTCAACTCCTGTGCCACGGCCGCGGGGCTTGATTCGTAATCAATGTCGTTGACCGGGAAATGCTGTTGTGCGGTGTCTCCGTCCGATTGCAGTCGTGGCGACGTCGAGCCATTGTAATTCTCTGATCCAATGCTACCCGATCGGCTTAGATTGTTCGATTTTCCAATCCCTTCACCTGGGCTTGTGGCCACCCGCTCGTTGCTCTCCCTCCTTCCCAGCGGCACCCGCGGTGGAGTCGAGTTGTTGCCATCAAAGTAGTTTCCATTGCGCTTTGCAGGAGTATCGTATCTTTCCTCGGGCGATCGGATGAAACTGAGAGGTCGCGGATCGTGCTTCATGGTTTCTTCGGTTGGCGAGTCGCCGTAGTAGCTGCCAATGGCTTCGGTGACGTGGTGGGAGTCGTCACTGATAGAAATGTGAGGCACATGGCCACGCCGTGGGCGATTCTGGTATGCTCGCTCCAGCTCTTGCTGTCGCTGTGAAGGCTGTTGGCGGCACGAAAAGTCAAGTCAGCAAGAGCACGCTTCAGGCGGTTGGAGGGTCACGCGAGCGTGGTTGTCTCATGGGAGGGGATGGAGTCGATGTTTCGGGCTGGCGGGCAACGGTTGCGCGGAGCAGTAGGGGTGATAATTGCACGTGTGGAGGAGGTATGCAGATCAGCGGCAGACGGCAGCGAGTGCTGTGGTCATGGGCAGGATGGAGAGCCGGGAATTATGTGAAACTGTAGTATGCAAGAGAGAGTACCCACCTGCATGTTTGGCGACGACAGAGTCTGAGTCTCGCCGTGCCTCCCTCGCACTCTCGCTCACTGACTGCTGCCAACCAGGCAGGGTTGCGCGAAGGGATTGTACCAAGAAGTCGATTGCTGGCGGAGAGCGGGATGCAGCAGGGCAGCAGCACAACGGTGGCAGCCAGCCAGCAAGCAGCACCTAGGCCAGAATCGGGCCAGTCCCCTAACCTTAGACTAACCTAAGTCCACCCCAGAAAACGGCGAGTGTGATGGCGGGCGGGCATGAGACGAGGTCTGGTGGTGATGCTATTGGCGTGGAGTCATCGTCTGTGGTATGTATGGTATATGATAAGGTGGGTGAGTAGTAAGTGGTAGTGATGTCGCAGGCAGGCAGTAGTCGAGCAATAATAGTTAGTCGGTTAGTTAGTTAGTTTGCAGCGGACGGACAGGCAAGCGACTCGCGCGATCAAGGCTGCTCGATTAGATGCTGGCGGCGGCGGAACAGCAGCTTCAAGCCGGCGACTAGGGTTGCGCCTCGCCGGCGGAGGAGGAGAGGCGGCGGAGAGGCGTACGCTTGGCAGCGAGCCGCGGTGTGGTTTGTGGGAGGTGATCTCGGTGGTGCAATGATGCTATGCGTGTGGCGGTCCACCAGTCGGGGATACACCTTGTTCTCTCTTGCAGAGTGTCTCTACCAGTGGCTGACAATTCACGACCGCAACTGCTTTTTCTCAATTGGAAGCCACCACATGCAGCTGCGAGAGTCTACCGTGCTATCATACTATCATCCTCTCAGGGGTGTCTGTATTTAGAATACACCCATCCAGTAGCAGCACTACATCCCCATTATCCACCTGGATCACGCCGACACACTGCAGGTAGACAGCCTCCCCCCATGACCTAAGCACCACCACTATGGCACTATACATCCCGCACACCACCAATCAAACTCTCCTCCGCCTTGAAGACCACACAGACACAGCGCGCCTGGGAGAAAGCTCGGTGATGACGACGATGGCGCCTATGCACGCGCGTGTGCACAACCCAGGCCATGCATGTCTTGAAGATGATCCGCCGGGTGTATGCAGCGAGGAGTGCATCCCGAGCCATAGAAGCCACATCGGCGTCCCCTGCTCTTGTCTGCGAGTCTGCTCGTGCCAGATTAGCAAGCCCAATTTTTTTGGCGAGATTACCACAGGGCTATGCCTGGATCTTCTGGAATTGCTTATGGAGCTTCTACACAATCGATCAGCTGCCGTAACGTTTCCGATAGGTTCGGACGCTCTAAGCGAGCATGTTCGTAAGGCTGCGATTTGAGTAACAGTGTCTTTCCTTGCGTTGTTGTGCCAGACACTGCTGACCACTTATGACGCTGGGCCCGTTTCAGACTTTAACGTCGTACGTGCATGTATAGCAAAGTGATATACAGACATGTTCTAGTCGTTCCAGAAATGCTCGCCTATCAATCAGGCAGTCATACATGCACATCACCTCTCTGGACACTGCCTCACACCGCTATCGCCGAGGAAACCAAAGACAAATCATTCCGATCGTCTTCGGTTGTCGGCACGACCATGGATCCATCTGTTGGTGCCAGACACGTTTGTCCCTGCGCTCTTATCAAGCGACGAAAGAAACAAAAGTATTCACAGCCACGCCGTGAATGGAGGTGTTCTTCAATATGCACATCGTCGGACTCACCGAACAATGAACCATGACGATAGCAGTGCTTTACCATACATGTATTCTGCCCCGCGTAAAGCATGGAAGACATCGAGGACCCCGACAGGGATCGAGAGGTATCCTCCATCAACAACTGGAGTTGCAACTTTCTGCACAATAGGCACAAACGAAGTACTGGTGCTGGGGTAACCGTATCTCCTCGCGAGTGCCATGAAGTAAGTAAGCACTGTAAAACGACACAAAAACTTGCCTCAACGATGCGATGACAAGCAACGTGTCATGCCAAACATGACGGGAGCACAATGCAGGCACCTGAGCATGTGTGACAATAAGAAACGTGCCTCCAAAACTGTACATTTTCTGGGTCCGCTATGCGCATGTATGAAGATACATATATCCACAACCATTCATATTCCTACAACTTCTCCGTAGGTTCATCACCAGTGCCCTCTTTAGGTCGTTCCCACTCGCGTACATGTGCTGTAAGACAAGCATTAGCAAAACGATCCCATCCAACCAAAACGAGAAGATGTTCCAAAACTCACCATTATCACAAGCAGTAATGATACAATTCTCCTGGAACTCCAGCCACGAAACAGGATGCTTGTCAACAATCTTGCTCATGACCGGCGGCAGCGTCGCCGTGCTTGCTTTCGAGTCCACAGCATGCACGCGCGCTTGACCGCCGTCAGTCGCGCCACCAGCACCGTTAACACTTTCGTCCGGTTGTGTGGAGAGGTTGCTCTTGCTGCGCAGCCTGCCTCCCATGCTGACCGAGTGGCTCTTCTCCCTGCCCAGAGGCGTGCCGTTGGTGATGCTCGGCCGGTGCTGTCCGATCTTAGGCCTGCCGAGCATGCCAACTGAGAAGTCCCATAGCAGCAATCTGCAGTCCTCGCCCACGGATCCGAAGCGGTAGGTGCGCTCGTCGCATCGCCACGGGTCGAATTTGACATCGCGCACCCAGCTTTCGTGACCCACGCAGCGCGCGACCAGCGCTTGGTCTGCGACACTCCAGATGCTGACCAGGTCGTCCTGGCCGCCGGTCAAGACGTAGCGGCTGTCGGGCGACCAGGTGACGGTGAGCATGGCGCCGAAGTAGGATCTATGGACGTCGAGGACGCGTTCGGCTAGGTAGTCCATGATGGTGAGGGTGCCGTCTTCGGCAACTGCTGCAAGGTGGCGGCCATCTGGACTGAAAGCAACGGCGTTGATCTTCTGGTTTGAAAGCTTCCACACACTCACAGGGTTGGTCTTCTGGTTTCGCGACTGGACGGACTTTTTGATGTTGAGTTTGTGCCGTCGAGGAGTGGCGTCGTCATTCGTGCTACCGTCTGGTGAGTAGCCGTTCTCAAGTGGTGATGTCGCGGACTCTTCTGGGATGAATTCGGCGTCTTCTTTCTCCTTGTCGTAAACGATGAGAGATCCATCCATGTGCGCCGCGAGGAAGTAGTTCTCTTTATTGGGCAACCACCAGATGGCGCTGATTGCCGAATTGTTGATTATGCCGTTCTTGTTGATGCGAGCGTATTTTTGTGATATTGGCTCATACCAGATCACATCGCCAGTGTTGAAACCCAGGATAACATCAATGTGACTGCTTGATTGGGTGAATCTGTTCACATCATGGCAGATAGCATGCGCCTTTGTAAAGAGCACTTTCGTCATGTTTTCCGTCTTCATTTCTGAGGGTGCTGAAAGGTCCAGCCACATGAACGCGCGGTTGACGTTTGCGAATGCAAAGATTCCGTCAGGCTGGTGTTCGCCGAGTCGCTTAGCCATCGACTCATGTGGAATAACTCGCGACACGAAAGATGAATTGCTTTTGACAATGTTGTTCTTTGGCTTGGGTCGCTCGTCCTTTTTCTTGCCCTTCACGGCGACAGGTAACAGCGCTGGGTTGCCGTCGCCAAAGGTGGTTCTTGAGCCAGGTTGTGCTGTATGTCCATACCCGTCGATCGAAGAGCCGACGTCGCTTTTGGAAGCAAGCGATTCTTCTTGTATGCTTTGGAAGTTTCCATTTGACTTTGCGCTTTGCGCTGTGATTGTACGGAACAGACTTTGCGATTGTGGTGGCCTCTTAGGCGCAAACACGACGGTGGAGAGTTTCGTGCCAGCTGTAGGCGGTCCTATCGTTGTCGCCAACGGATTGTTATTCGGTTGAGGCGCATCGCTAGGATGAGGCGGAGGCGTCGCTAGGTGCATATCATCGCGCAGGACGTATGTACCTTCTCCGACTACGAGCTGGTATTCTGGGCCTGTAGGATGGTCGAGGGTGTTGTTCGTCTCCAGCAGGGCGCCGCCTGGCATGCCAGTGTAGAGCTGGCCATTGGGATAGCGGGGCGGAGGCGGAAGGACACTGTTGAAAGGCGCCCAGTCGGGCTTATCGTCAGCGAGTAACAGTGATGTATGGCAAGGGCGTTGTGATAGCGTGCTTGTGCTTGTGCAGTACACACGGGGTGATATCGGAGCATATGCAGGTGCTGAGATTGGGCGAGAGCAGAGAGCAGCTTACAACATGGCGGCGAGGCAGCTGGTTTATGGGTGTTATTCAAGAGGAGTCGCGCATGGCCTGGCCTGGACTACAGCAAGACAGTTATAGGTAATAAGAGACAAGCGACTGTGGACTGGGAGAAGGAAGAAGCGCAGTAAAGGTGGATAGTTCAAGGCTGGTCTCGCTGCGGCGCCATACGGGTCCTCCAGTCGCTTCCATACGAGATGGCCATCATTACTCCGCTTCGCCAAAGATGGCAAGGGCGAGTGTGGGGGACCTGCGCGTTGCAGACCTGGGGCAGGCGCGATCGGAAGAGGAGATTACCTTGCCTTCCGGGTAATTTAATGATCTTAGTTGTGGTGGTGCATGGAGGAGTGAGGGATAAGAAAAAGGAGAGATATGCTACAGATAGTACAACAACACTACTAAGCTGTATGCATGCATTCCTCGGAACACTCGTCACTCCTGGTTGATATTGTTATTGCATGTGAAACGGCTGGTCTGGATCCAGATGTCTCCATCAAGGTTTGGCCACGTGCGATGACATCCATATCTATCTAACGCCGCGGCATATCGGCTTTTGCAACCGCAACAGCAGGGCAGCCTGAGCTGCTTCGTCGAGCTGCAACATGGCTACCGGTATGTCTCTATCACCTGACTTCCATCCCTCAAGCACTTCTAGACTAACTCCTCCCCAGTCCGAATATGCATCTGCGGCGACGAGGAGGTCGGCAAGTCCTCCCTCCTCACCAGCCTGATCAAGGACACCTTCGTCACCACTCCCCTGCAACCCGTTCTACCGCCCATCACCCTCCCACCAACCCTAGGCACGCCTGAAAATGTCACAACCACCATCGTCGACACAGCCTCTGTCCCGCAAGAGCGCGAAGTCCTCAAGAAAGAGGTCCGCAAGTGCAATGTCATCCTGCTGGTCTATAGCGACCACTACAGCTACGAGCGCGTTGCCCTCTTCTGGATGCCCTACTTCCGCTCCCTGGGAGTCAATGTGCCAGTAGTGCTATGCGCGAACAAGAGCGATCTCGCGCCTGTGGGTAGCAGCACTGCGCAGGTCGTAGAAGAGGAGATGCTGCCTGTAATGGCAGAGTTCAAGGAAATCGACTCCTGTATTCGCACCAGCGCTTTGGAACACCACAACATCAATGAGGTGTTTTTCCTCTGTCAGAAGGCTGTCACGCATCCAATCGCACCGATTTACGACTCAAAAGAGGGCGCATTAAAGCCCGCGGCCGTGGAGGCGCTGAAGAGGGTGTTTTGGCTGAGTGACAAGGATCAGGATGGGATGATGAATGACAAAGAGCTGCATGAGTTCCAACGGAGATGTTTCGACAAGGATCTGTCGGAGGAGGAGCTGGCAAATATCAAGAGGACAATTCAAAGATGGTCACCGGAAACTGGCGATGAAGTCGATCAGGGAATCGACGTGGATGGATTCTTGCTATTGAACAAGATGTTCGCGGAGAAGGGTCGCCATGAGACCGTCTGGATCATATTGCGAAAGTACCAGTACGCGGACAGTCTGTCATTAAAGGACGATTTCCTACATCCGAAGTTCGATGTGCCAGCTTTTGCTTCCGCAGAGCTGGGTCCGGCTGGATACAGATTCTTCGTTGACCTCTTCCTATTACACGACAAGGACAACGACGGCGGACTGAGCGACACAGAACTCGCAACCCTCTTCGCACCAACACCCGGAATCCCAGCCTCATGGATCGACTCTGCATTCCCCAGCTGCACAGTTAGGAACGAAGCCGGCTACATCACACTTCAAGGCTGGCTCGCCCAATGGAGCATGACCACCTTCGAAGAACCAAAAACAACCCTCGAATACCTAGCCTACCTCGGCTTCGAATCCCCCGACGCCAAAAACACCACCGCCGCCCTAAAACTCACCAAACCTCGCAAACGCCGCAACAAACCAGGCAGCAAAGTCGAGCGCAGCGTCTTCCACTGTTACGTCCTCGGCGCGCCAGGCAGCGGCAAGAGCGCCCTGCTAAACGCCTTCCTCAACCGGCCTTTTGACGCTACTTATCACCCGACCATCAAACCCCAGACCGCAGTCAACAGCGTCGAGCTCCAAGGCGGCAAGCAATGCTACCTCATCTTGTCAGAGCTCGGCGAGCTCGAGCCCGCGATTCTTGAAAACCAAGTGAAGCTCGATGCCTGCGACCTCATCTGCTACGCCTACGATTCTTCAGACCCAGACTCCTTCGCACACGTCCGCGAGCTGCGCGCCCGCTACCCAGCTCTCAACTCCCTGCCATCGGTGTACGCGGCGCTGAAAGCAGACAGCGACCGCGCAGTGCAAAGGACGGAAGTACAGCCTGATGCTTACTGTGAGGGCCTCAAGATGCCCAAGCCGCTGCACGTCAGTGTTAGGTGGAGGAGCATTGGCGATTTCTTCGTCGGGTTGGCGGAGTGCGCGACGCAGCCTAGCTTAGGATTCCCGAAGAACGAGGAGGAAGATGGTATCGATTGGAGTATGGCGGCGATGGGGGTGAGTGCTGCTGTTGTTGCTGTTGCTGCCGGTGTGGTTGTTTGGAAGAAGATTGTGGCGACGAATTAAGGAAATCTGTATTGTATTTGGTAAATGAGGACAGGTGAATGGAAGGAAAGGAAATTTTGGGGGATGTTGTGCTTGTAATGATACCCAGCTCAGCAATTTATGTAAAATATTCAAGCAGATGATTTGTGCCACCATACCTTCGAGCAGAGCCATCCCGTTTGAGATCACTGTATACATGTCAGGTATCTCAACGATAAGCTGCAATTGCCGTAGCTCGCACGGCTCCACAGCCATGTTGCCTGATGGAAAACAGACATGCAATACTGCATACGATCACATTCGAAGATAATACAACACATTCGGTGTCCCATGTGCTGCCGCACAGCACATAGATGAAGAGGCCGAGGACATCCTCGGGTGGTTGTGAAGTTTGGCATCACATGTGCGTGTACAACAGCTGGTTGCCCATATGTAGCCACCCGCTAGTATCTGCAAGGTCCGAGTCGCTGGTCAGTGGTTGGGTGTTTGGTTGTGCGGTACACGGGTACATGATATCTCCGTGTCGATGGAAAAGCGAACATGAAGCCAGCGTTCCGAGGTCTTTTGCTCATTAGATGCACACAATCTCACCCTCACGACTTTGTGCTTTCCTATATGTAACACTTGAATGGCAACATACACATGTACGTAGGATGGCTTTTTGATACACTGGTTTTACCTCCCACATGTCCACATACATGTGTACATACGATCATTGAATGTTTGTCGTTAAAAACACAGGGTTAGGGCATAAGTGTTATAAGTCGTGAGTCTTTACATGTACAATCTCTGTTCATAGATGAAGAATAGATGTATATTTGATGGAAACTGCTGTGCAAAGGGACCATATGACTTGCAAGTCACCAGCGTGGGTGAACGGTGCGTTGCGTATCTAAGACCGCCTTAGGTCGTGAAATCACCCCAAGTCAAGGTTGACCGACAAACTCCTCGAAAACGGCCGGCTCCAGCCAACACAGCACAACGATTGCAGCATCAGCGTGACGGTCGCCAGCTATCTCACCCGTAGCTGATGCGGCGAAGCCCAATAATACCCAACACAGAGGCCCAGACCTCTTTTGCGTGGCAAGATTATCATGTGAGTCTCGTTGGGCCTTCTTCACGTGCGAGCACAGTCGTTTTGGGAAAGCGGGAATCTATACAAGCAAAACCCACGAGCAAGTTGGGGACGATGGTATTGGCACGTGCCAGCGGCTCTCGAGGTCTTCAACTGGAGCTCCTATACCAAGCTGACGTTTTCTGAGAGGCTCAGGACGAAGCTTGGTTTCGGTGGGCCGGTATCATTGCGGCGTTGCTTGGTGTTCGGGTGGAGGCGCCTCGGGATATGGGCTTCCTTCGCGGACGAAACGATGAAGAAAAATTGGAGATTTCCTTTGGAGGGAGATCTAACCTGGGCAAGTGGAGGAAGCACTTGCGCGTTCCGTTGGAGATATGCGGACGACACTATCTGCAGATCTCGTTTTTGGGACATCGACTTTCCATATCCGCAAGGTTGAGGGAGAAAATTCTTGTGGATCCTCGTCAACAACACAGCCTTGCGCATGTCTCATACGCGTGAAGCTTTTCGGAACAGCGTCGATGGCGCGGGCCTGGTTGTTCTCGGAGGCTGACCGATTGGTTGGACAGTCTTATCTGATGTCGAACACACAGCACAACACCAACCTTGCTTCGACTTCACATGCCACATCGGATGGACTCGCAGGGCTGGCAGGGCATGTCTGGGAGATATCTCGCCCTAGCGGTGGCGTTTTGCGGCGACACCACGGCAGAACAGTCTGCCGTGCTTCTCTGCGGGCCGAGACGCGCAAACAGGCTTAACAGGGTCTGGCGATCGACAGCAGACAGAGTTCCTGCGATCCACTCTGCGACTGGGCGGGCGGTGTTTGGTTGCGCAAAGCTTGCTGCTGGGCTGCTGCGGTAGCGATGATGGCGTGTGTCGTGATGTTGGCTGCGCTCGCGGCTGGCCGGAAGCGGGCGTTGTAGGAGATAGGCTTCGTTGGATATCTCGATAGCTGGCTCCGATGGCGATTGCTTTTTATTCTCGCTGTGATGATGCCACGGAGCGTGGAGCAGGAGGTAAGTGAGATCCGAGTCTTCGCATGTGCGCGTGGGATGTTGCGGGTGGTGGTTCACGCTGGCGTTGGCGGGACCAAGCACAAGCACCAGACGCCCTCACGTTCCTCCGTTGAGAGTTGAGACGATCGCCCGGCACGTCATCTCGAGCACGCATGCTCTGCTGGTGTCGAATGTGTCTAGCCTCTAGCCTCATGTGCGCGCCAGCGATAAGCTCATGCATGACTGTTTGGCGCTTGTTGTTTCCTTGACCAGTGCCTTTGACTGACTTGACCGCGAAAGTTTCTGGGCAGTAGCAGCAGCATTTCTTTGTACCCAAGTATCTACATACACTGTGTGCCCTCTCCCTTCTTTCGCATACCATACCCTGTTGCACTATACCACCCCAAGGCACTGCTTAACCACATCGCTACCACCCCTAGCCCGTGCCGGAAGGAAGCCCCAATCGATCGCTCGTGTCAGATCGCATACCCACGCATACCCACGCCCGGCTTAGCCGGTGCTGAGCACCTATTCTTACTCTTGCAAGAAGAGTTTCTTCAGGCAAATCCTGCCAAACAAGGCCGATCTCTCGACGACAATTGCCCACAATGGTGCACACCCCGCGCCCTCACATGCCTGGCAGTCGCCCCAAGGCCACTCTGGAAATTATTCCGGACTCGCAATTCATCGTCTTCAATGGCACCGAGCATGAGGCCCAACCAGTCAAACTCACAGGCGTTGTGCGCTTCACTGCGCCCGAAGCCATGTCCATCCTCAAGCCCAAGGTGCGGCTAGAGGGTAAGCGCAAGATCAGCTGGTGGTTCATGGGCGGCATGAGCGCTGGCGAGGTCGTCGACAAGCGCGTTTTCTGGAACCAGGAGCAGAAGATGGGCATTGACAGCACGCACAAGGTCAAGGCGGGAGTGATCGAATGGCCATTCGAGTTCGAGCTGGATCCTTCCATGCCCGAGAGTGTGGAAGGTCTGCGCGAGACCTTTATCGTCTACCACCTGCACGCAAGCGTCTCAAGACCCGGCTGGAACGCAAAGGATATTGTGGCGCAAGAGCACATTCGCATTGTCAGGACACTCGGTCAGGATAGCATGGAAATGACCAGAAGTCGTGTCAATGCGGACATCTGGGCGAACAAGATCAGCTACAGCATCTCCATTCCTTCAGACGCGATCGTGTTCGGCACATCAATCACCGCAGACGTTGAGCTAAGTCCCATTAAGAAGGGCATTCGATTAGGAAAAGTCGAGCTACGATTGATGGAGACCGTGGTAAAAAGGATACAAGCGAGCGAAGTGCCCGACATACGAGGCGACAGATCAAAATCAGAGGAAAGCGAGGTTGCGAAATTCGACATGGAGTTCCCGGAACACTCGCGATTGACCTACGAAGACGAGACCGTCGACAATCCGACGATGGCGGACGAGATGTACAGATTCAAGGCTACTCTGCCTCTGCCAAAGTCACTAAATCAGTGCCGACAGGACGTGGACACACATCAGATCAATGTCACACATCGCTTCAAGCTGATGGTCAACATCCACAATCCAGAGGGTCATGTTTCACAATTAGTCTGCAGACTACCAGTGAAGCTTTTCATCTCACCAAACCTTCCCGTGGACGAGAGCAACGAGGTCTGCGGCACAATTAGCGGAATAACAGACGCTGAAATCAACACCGCAGAGACCTCCGTCATCGCGCCACCAGAGTACGGTCGTCACCAGCTCGACCAGATTTTTTCCGGCATCGATCCCGCTGGATACATTACCCGTGCAGGCTCTGGTTCTGCTACACCAGCAGGCATATACGCTGGCTCTCGTCGTGGCTCAAGTGACAATATCGCCTCTCTCAACGGGGTTGTTGACGGCCACGCATCGCCTCCAGCACTGTTCGGCACATCTCCCATCCCTCACCACCACGGATCTGCTCTGCCATCCATTCTACATTCTCGTCTTGCAGATCTCCAAGAGCGTGGGCCTTCACATTTCCAACGGCAAGCCAGCAACCTCTCAAATCAACATTCTCCCTCCGGCGGCAATTCACCTGGACCCGGCGATCCACACTCACCTCTCTCTCGCTCAATACCCAACTCGCAACCCGGCTCATACTTCGCATCCATCGGCCCTTCCCCCGGCCACTCCGAGCCACTATCCCGCCGGACGTCAGACGAAAATCACACATCCGACATCCACCAATCCGACTATGACGTCAACAACCTCTCACGAGTACCCTCATATGGCGCAGCAATACGCCACTCAGGCGCCATGACACCATTCACAGAAGGCCCTCCCAGCTACCTCGACGCAACCTCTCGACCGCCCTCGCCCCAGCCCGGCTCCTTGTCCCCTGCGTTCACGCTCCAACGACCCGGCGCTGCGCACATTCGTGGGACTCCACCCACGAGCGCACCGAGCGGACCTATCAGCAGTGGCCTAAGTAGTGCTTTCGCCAGCCTGAACATGAACTCGCTGCAGAACGGCGGCATCGGCAGCACCGGTTCTCCTCCTTCTAGGCAGAACATGGGTCGCAGTCCCAGTGTGACCGAGGATGAGGCGAGGCTTAGGATGCTCCGCGCGCGGACTTAGGGAGACCGCATGCGTGAAAGGGCTGCGTGGCGGAACACGCGGTCCTCATCTCCTTGATTGATCCGAGGAAGTATTTGGGAATTCTGTCAAAAGAGCAAGGAACCACTTGAGCAAGAACAAAAGCTTCCACGAGCTGGCTGAAAAGAATAGATGGGAACGGGACACGGGGTTGGGACACGGGGATCTGAACGATAAGACATGAACGATCACAAAGCATTTGGGCGGAGCAACAGCGCGGCATTCGTTATGTTTACTTTTTGGTTACTGGTTTATCATTGGCAGGCAAAGCATTGCTTTTTATCTTACTCTTCGATCGCTCGCGGGAGGAGTTTTATTACTCGGGAAAGGTCTTTATGGGAAGACTTATCGTTACTTCTGCTCTTATCAAGCGCTCTGTCAGAGCCAATACGAATCTTTTTGCTTGGAATTCCTGCTTCCCCCTTCGTTCTTCTTATCATTCGGTGCTTGCCATGTCGTAGACCAAGATCTACGTGCCTCGCTGGATATTACAGCGACCAGCTCGGCGGTCCGCGGTTTCTCGCGCCGAGTGTCAGGCGTCCAGAGATGTCTCTCTTTGAGACATGCATGTCTTAGAGAGGTTGCACGGGTGGTCACGGTGTGATGGGATGTACGCTGGTGTTTGCTGGTGAGGTGGTTTGGGTCTACTTGAAAAGGTTATCACTTACTGGTGTAGGAGTGTGAAAAGGCACAAGAGGTTCAAGCGAACTTCTTATTGACCCCACGAGCACGATTTATCCTTCGCTTTGAGATCAATCCTTTAATAGCTTCTGCATTATCACTACTGGACTTCCACACCCTCTCGCTGCTGCTTCCTCGAGGCAACTAACCGCAACTAATCTCGAATTGATCCCACCCCGTCGTTCCGTCGGCGTCAACTGTGAAGGATGTGTCGCACTGGGATATCCCAGGCCTATAAGCAGAACGCACACACACGACTTGTCCGCCCGCGCTCTCGAAGCTTAAACGGGGGAAGTCGGTGTACGCCGCGAAGTACGTCCCGGTGTAGCCTTGGAGAGTGAAAGGTTCCTGTCCAGGCACGGGGGTGTCGACGGTGACGAAGCTGCCTGGGCAGTTGTTGATTATGCCTATGTAGAATACTGCTGCGTCGAGGGTGCAGGATGTTCGGAGGATGAGTTGGGTTGCGTCGGCGGGCACGGCGATTTCGAGCCATTGCGCGTTGGGTTGGTCGAGGAATGTTGGGTCGCCGCCGCTGAAGGCGACTGTCCATTTGATGCTCGAGTAGGCGGAGCGCAGGATTCGCACGCGGAGTCTTGCTGCGGGCGATAGCATGGGATATGATAAGGCTACGTTCTGTGAGCCTTCGACGTAGGCTAGGCCTTGACAGTAGGTTCCCTCGCACCCAATCTGCACAAGCAGGTTCGGACACGAAGGACCCGTGTATATGCTCAGAGGTATCGTGCTCGACATATCTGCTGGAGGCGGAGGACTATCGGGACAGTTAAGCTGAACGACATCCTGATCAACGATGCCAGTTAACTGGAACAGGTCTGTGCCACAAGAATTGGCAGTGCCGAGACCACTAAGTGTACACATGCGGTATCCTCCAAGGGGAGTGAATGTCGCTGACACATCCTCGGCGGGAACATTGAAGTCGAAGGAATCCCCTGCTCGGAGTATGGCCCAGTCTGCTTCGCGCGAAACGCCGAATATCGCTGGGTTGTCCACCGGACATGAGTTGACCACTTTGGCGTACACAGTGCTGATAGGACATTCAAGTTTGAGAGCATCTCCAGCGGCGAGTGCACCAAGATCATTGGTGGTGACAGAATCAATGCCGCAACTTCTGACGGCCGTCCGCTGGTTCGTCACGCAGAGTGTGTGATCCGCATTGAAGCCTCCCCAGGAAATCTGACCGAACTTGTTATCCGAAGAGACCAAAACCTGCGCGGTCGCGCCAGGTCCCAGTTGTGCGGTCAACAGCGAGCCCACTTGCATGTAAGGCTGTCGCACGCAGTTATTGAGGACGTCCACAGAGAACACTTTCGGTTGCAACGGGACGTCGCACTCGATTTGTATGACCGTGCCACCCACCAAAAGGTCCTGGTCTATCGTCACAAAACTCCCTCTGTCCTGCGTGTACGACACCGTGGCACGACCGTTGGCTGTGACCTGCAGATACGCGTTTGTCCAGCCTTCGCCTATGGCTTTGAATCGAAGCGGACCACTGAGAAATTTGAAGTACGAATCGATCGTGCCTTCGTACACGTCTAAAAGACACATTTCTCCAGAGGTTTGGCAGCCTAGTTGCCGTATAATGGCAGGACAGGAGCCTGAAGTCTGGATTCCGATGTCGGCTGCGATGAATAAGTCCGGAACAGGTCCTGGCCCTGACGCACAATCCAGAGTGATCAGATCTCCAGGCAAAGCCGAGTACGTGAAGGCATCACGACTGCATTCAACAGAACCGACTGCGGGACCTGGACCAGTACGAGTTACACTCGGACACAAAGCCTGACCATTGAGAGGCGTAAAGCTGAGACCTTCATTGCCAGTTTCCAGCCCGAGATCGTATGTGACGCCGGATTCGGTGATAAGCATATAATCAGGATTCTCCGGCACGCTCACCAAGATCGGACGGTTGTATTCGCACAGGTTGATCGCTCTGATGCGCGTTGACACGGGTTCCTGTGGCAAAGGAGTTGGTTGCGTCGCTGGATTCGATGTGGAGAGCGATGCCGATGAAGAAGGTGCTACCGCGTCTACTGTAGAGGTGCTCGAAGCAATGCCCAAAAGCACAGTACTCGTCCCCGAGAGCAGATGATCAGGCGCAGGGATATTGCGAAGAGCAACGCGCGCCGGTCCGGAACAGGTAGTGACAAATATCGCCGTCTGAGGTTCGTTTGCTTTTATCCGTGTGACGAAACTGACAGTGGACCAAGTATCTGAAATGGACTTTTTCGATCCGCACACCTCGGGAACACTTGCAAGACAGATTTGAAGAGTGCATGACGGCGGCGGTACTGTAGCCTGGATTTGCGCATCGATGCTTATAGTCCATCGTTGAGTTATTGCAGCCGTAAAAATTTCGCTTCGATTGCTTTGCAATATCGATGTCGGCTCTCGTCGGTTCAGAAGCAGAGATGGATCTCCGACTACGAGAATGCTTGCCGTTGTTAGCTTGGGTTCACGATAAGAGTGTTCGAACCGGCGTACACGTTGTCAACCAGCCTTCGGTGTAGCTCGATGAATCCTTCGGGCTGCACGATGGTTCCTGCAGGTGTGGCGGCCGATGTAGTCACCCAGAGGGCAGCGAAAAGGCAACGAAGCCAGGGTACGAGAGCCATGTCAGCTCAACTCAAAACACCATTCACTACCGAAGACTAGCGAGTAGTCTCACGCGATATATCTCAAGCCGGTGCTCACTTGTATCTCGGTCGACAAGACTATCCAAGCATTCCTTGTGTACTCGAGAGACGGGCCAGAAGGCTGGGCGAAGGACAGGAATGCGAAATAAGATGGCGATCCTTCAGGACGCAGCTCGACGAGCCGACGCCAGGCTCGTTACGAATAGTCTACTTTGGTATATGTCAGTAAAGATGTCTTGATTTCCACGTAAACATTTCAGATTGTATCTTCATAACACCCGACAGCAGTGTGTAAGGTAGAGTTGCTAAATCAGAATAGCTCTCAGCCGTGATAACAAATGCAGCCATATCTCATTGGAAGCACATGTCTGTCAACATCAGCTTCTCGATTCTAAGATCATTGGGGAAGCGGTCTCAGTCTCCTCGCGAGCAAGCTCTTTGCAGCGCTTTTGCTCGGCAAAGCTATATGTAAGATACAATTCCGGGAAACCCTTGCAGAGTCAGATGGCGGTCAAAAGACGTAATGTCTCATACACAGGTACATATCCTTTTCATTCATCAGCGTTGTGATATCTCAATATTCCAACGTCTCATCTCGTCAACTCGAGCGCGGGCATCACGCTCGCTTTCCAGGTATCAATGAGAATCGATATCTTTGCCTCCATCACGTCCAAGCAAGTAACAACCCCATCGTGAGTCCTTGGCCCAGCCATTCTCCTTCCTGCCGTGCCGCCGAACGCCGAACACCGTCAATGCTGACTTCTTCCCAATGCTGACTCATCGGCGAGACACATCTCATGTGCTCCCGAACTTCTGCGTTTCAAAAAAGCGAATGTTCCATGCGACACCGGGCGTCTACAACAGCAGATGTCACCGAATGTATTAGTTGATAATAGAAGCGTCTCCAGCGATTTATAGACCATGGCGAATGCGTGTATGCATTGTAGACATGCCTGATGTCCACAGAAGGGTAGCGAAATATTTGGTCGTTGGTTTTGTGTCGTGCATGGAGCTGACGCGGGATCAACAAGGCAGCTGACCACGACCGGATCAATGCGAGCTTGCGCGTGGTTGCGCGCTTTGGTTTGAGTCGGTTCATTGGAAAGCTGTTGCCATCCAAGTCCTTGAGTGTGTCTCACGTGGCCTGGCGCTTTGGTCCAGTAGCCACTTCCGAGATATTGCTTCAGCTGTCAGTCGACTGCGATGCTTCGGTCATTGAATCGCCCTCACTCTCCTCTTCCTCGGGCGAAGGTTCTTTCTGGGCGGAATCTGCCACAGCAGAAACCCTTGGGGTCTCTACGCCAGCAGTGTCCTCGACGTCCATAGCTTCCCTCTCTTTCTCTTGCTCGTCCGCCATCCTTGCCTGCTCTTGTGTCTGCACACTATCGTCTTCTTCTCGGACGAAGGGGTCAGCGCTGCTTGCGGCTTTCTGTGCTCCCTCGCTTGGATCGGTCATTGGCATTCGATCGTCGGGCGTTGTATCGGCAGAAAATATGTCCTTCTGAGCTTGTTGGAACCAACCTCCGCGCTCCCACCCGCCTGACTTGTAGAGGTTCTCCTTTCTGGCGCCAGCTTCGACGATGCCAAGCATGATGTGCTTAAGGCGGTCGAATGAGATTGGCTTCAGAATCCAGCCATCGAACCCGGCGTCGATGTAAGTTTGGCGTTCCTTCTCGAGCAATGAGGCAGAGACCGCGATGATTGGGACGCGACCGTTGCGCGCAGCGCGCTTGGACAGTAAGTGCGTTGGATGTGATTTTTCGAAGGACCGGATCATCTTGGTGGAAGTCAGGCCGTCAACAATGGGCATCTGTGTCTTGAGTTAGTAATGAACATTGCATAGGGGTGGCAAAGTACGAACCTGCATGTCCATCAAGACGATGTCAAAGAATCCAGTCTTCTCGCCGTATGCTCCTGCGCACTCTTCTCCATTGACAGTCAGGTACACTTCATGGCCTAGCTTCTCCAGTCGTTTCTTGATGATTCTGCTGTTCACAGGGTCGTCTTCTGCCACCAGCACACGCATGTGTTCGGCTGTGGGCACTTCGTCCGTATCGTCAGGCATGTCTTTCACGTCACCAAGCACGCGAGGAGCCGAAGTGGGATCGTCGAACGGTCCAGGTGAGTTGAGCTCATCTGGCATGCGGATCGATTTAATCGGCACGTTCTGCCCCTCGACTTCGAATGTGCCTGGTCTTGATATTCTCGGTTCAGGAAGAGGAGCCGACTCAATGCTCTTTGATCGTTGAGTCTTCATCGGAGAGCCAGTGGACGTGTCCATTGGGAATTTGCCAACGGTCGTATGTCTGTGATCGAGCTTAGGTCGAGAGGCGGACGCTGACTTGATTGAACTCCTGTCTCCGGCCCCTGACCAGCCATCCACCTTATGTGGTTCCTGAATAGCCATGATAAGACGTTCAGCTTGGCTGTTGCTGCTGCCAGTAGATTTGACACTTCGAGCACTGCGGCCAGACTTGGCACTCCGCATACTATACTTACTGCCAAAGCTTTCGTTGCTGGTTTTGCGAGCCATGCGATCGCCAGTGTTACCAGAAGAGCGCTTACTGCTGCCGCGTTCCACCAGTGTAATTTCCTCGTTGGCGTTGGATGGCGTGGAGGGAGAGTGAGGCGTTTCAGTAATTGGTGTCGATAGCCCAACAGGGGTCTTTGCAGGATCACTTTCGATGGTACCTTGCTCTGACCCAGTTTCAGGTAGGTCGAGTGGGAAGACCAACACGAAGCGCGAACCTTTGCCTTCCTCAGACTTGAGTCGCAATTGTCCGTTCATGTTGCGCAAGATGCGCGACACCACTGCCAAGCCAAGTCCGAGCGTGCGTCCTTCCTCCGACTTGACGTTTTGAGCTAGAGACGTGCCGGGGTCAGTAAGTCCCTCCATTGCGTTCTCGCCATCATTCTCTGTTTCGACTTGCTCGAGCTCTCGGAAAAGACCATCCAGTTTCTTTGCGTCCATACCAGCGCCGGTGTCTGTGATGCAAGTTTCGATCTCGATGTGTTCACCTTCACGAGATGTCACACTCATCTCCACGCTAACGCCGCCCTCGCTGGTGTTTTGTATGGCATTTGCGGTGACATTGCTGATGGCTTGTCTGACCCGGCGAGCATCTCCAATAACTTGTGCCGGCAGGTCAGGATGCCCGGTCACATCATAAGAGATTTTCTTGCGTCGTGCGTCCCCAATGAACAGATCTGTAGCTTCTCGTAGGACTTCTCTGATATCGAAGATCTCATCTTTGACGAGCTCGCCACCCTCTTCCGTCTTGGTGAGGTCCAACAAGTCGTTGATGACATAAATCAGCGATTTCGAGGCAGAGTGTGACTTCGACAAGTTGTCTCTGGTCTCTTGATCCAAGCTACCTTCCATGGCAATCTCGAGGTAATTGATGATAGCATTGAGAGGCGTGCGCACCTCGTGCGCTGAGTTGGCGAGCAGTAGACGCGTAAGCTGACTGTTCTGCAACGCTGCCTCCTTCTGCCTCCAGACCTCGATGAACTTGCCGTAAACAAGGCAGAGAACTGCCGCAGTCTCGATCTCTTCCTCTGTCCAGTTTCGACATTGTCCCAAGACGGTCTCGCTCCAGGTCCTGAAGCTCTTCCTTGGTTCTAGGTATCCTTCAGTACCTTCTTTGATAAATTTCTCGTACGGGTTGCCAGCCCACTTTACTTCTTTCGTTTGTGGCTTCCGGAAGAATGCGATGAAGTCCTGGCCGGCCGAAGAAAGTGGCACAAGTAAAAGTCCAGCAAGATTCTTGAACCCAGGCTCGTAGTGCAAGTCGGGGAAGTCCGCCTTGATGTCCATCGAGGTCGTTACGTTAGTGATACCACGTACTCTCAAGTACTCGAGCATTGCAAGTACCTCCTGGGACTCTTCGACTTTCCCAAGAATTTTGGTTTCGTCACGAATTGACAACAAGCCAAAATCGGCGTTGAAAAGCTTGAGCAGATCTTCGGACGACGCAATGATGTAGCCTGATGGGTTGTCCTTCGTTGGGACAGTGTTGATGAGCTTTCGAGCCTGCAGTCGTGATGCATATGATAGCCGTTCAAT
Source organism: Epicoccum sp. F181 (assembly GCA_037042865.1). NCBI lineage: Eukaryota > Fungi > Ascomycota > Dothideomycetes > Pleosporales > Didymellaceae > Epicoccum > Epicoccum sp. F181. The sequence continues at coordinate 234,721 of JAJSLS010000005.1, forward strand.
ATTTCTCGATGCAGAGTCTCCCACGAGTCGACACATCTTGCGTATTGGGAAAGACACACGCATTCCTTTCGCTCCGTACGAATGGCAAGCAATCAAGCCCCAGAGCTCGTCAAATGCGTTGATGGAAATTGACATAGAAGAACGGACGGCCATGTTCGCGAGATATTTAACGTGAATGGGCGACATTGCTCGCAAGTAGGCATGCGTAAGATCCAGCGGATTCTCCAGATCCTCCACTGTTCGACAGACCAGTCGTGCGGTCTCCTGGTCGCGATCATAGAGCATACGTACTTTGTTGACCTTGTACAGATCGCGGGCTTGCTTTGGTATGTCAGACGCAGGGAAATTCAGACCTTTGTAAAGATCTTTCGTTGCACGAGGGTCAACCAGCTCAGTGACCACCCGTCCATTCCATGTCTGATCGAATTGGTATATCATGACGCGATGGAAGCCTGTGAGCTCCTTCACCACGCCGACGAGCACCTTTAGGAAGGTCTCGAGAGTCGGCGCAGCAGCTAATTGTTCTTGTACTTGTGACATGATATTGAAAACCTCCATCGCAGCAGCTTCACCTTTGCGTTTCCGAGCACTTCTCAACACTCGTAGCGGCTTGCTTACGTTGTGCGTGCTTTCTAGAATTTCTTCCTCTGTTGGTCGACTGTTGAGTGTATCTTCGGCGGGCTCAGGTGTTGCTTCGCTCGTTGGTACAAGGGGATTCTCCTGGTCGTCTTCGAGCTCGAATTCGCAAATGATAAGGTTAGGTTGGCTGTCGTTAACGTGCATAGCACACCATAGCTTTTGATTCCGCCGAGTCGGTGATCGCACTGACATTGTGAAGACTTCGGGACCGTTGGCAACGACGTCCGCGTCGTCGTCTCGAATGAAATCTATATGGTCCAAAAGATTGTCTGCTTGTTCGTCCGAAAGAATGTCGGTGAAGCTGTCAAGAGCAAAAAGTTGTTTAGGAGTGTAGCCGATCAACTTCTTAGAATTCTCGCTGACAACCCTGACCACGAGTTTGCTTTCTTGCTGCTCTTCCAAGGCAACGAGCAGACCAAACCCTTGTATGGCACCAGGGATGTGAATTGGCTCGTCCTCACATCTTTGTAGAGTCTCGCCGTCGCGTCCAGTGATGATTGCATGGCCACCTTCTGTGACAACATGTTTGAAGCGTGCTGTCATCAGAGGATTGACCTCGTCCATGTTGCTGCGGGTGGAAGCCGCGTATCTCGATGCATTTGCTCCGCTGGTCGCAGTCGAGCCGGCGCCTGTACTATGAGCATCTGTGTCTTGTCCAGTGAGCACGCCAGCGAGGAAGTCTGCCGTGTGCCTCGTAGGGGATGCAGGGCCAAGGTTCGACCTAGTCTCCGGCCCAGTCGTGCCAGAAGATGAAGCCTTGCGGTTCTTTATGTTCCTCTCATTCCGTTCATTTCTCTCAGCAGCTCGGTCCCAATTCGATCTACCACCCTTTTGGCTTTTGACGGATCCAGACTTGTGTGAAGATTCGGATGTTGTACTTATGGAATCGCGTCTCGCTCCGTAGGTGGGAAAGTATCCCTCGGTCTGCCCAGGACGTGCTGTACTAGGCGTAGAAGTCGGTGGTGTAGCTTGAACTGACATTACTGAGCGAACGGGAAAGACTCTGTCGGCAGCTGCGGGACTCAGCACATCGTCCGCACGGAATGTTGGCGACTTTGGTGACATCTCGACATTTGTATTCTCTCGTGGTAAAGGCTCGCCGGCCTCGGTGAGATCTGGTTTATTCACGCGCGCGGAAGACGTTCCAGGTGCGGATGTGCCTTCGTTCAATAACGTCGAAGCAAGCGCATGTCCGCTCTCGTCTCCCGACGCATCTCCAGTGCCGCTGGATCGCCTAGCACTGCCATGTTCTGTGGACATCACTGCTCCTAGCGATAACCCGGATCTTGATGTGCTTAAAGGAATGCCAATTGACGGCTGTGCGTCGCAGCAAAGAGATCACGAAGCGGGCGCGCAATCCGTCCTCCACCTTTCCCAATATGTCAACTGACTCTTGATGCAAGATCTCCGCCCGGATCTCCTGTGTACTTCCGAGTTGATGGACCTAAAAGCCCTGTAGTCGCCGAAACTTCCCAATCTTCGCTTTCACATCGGTCTGCGGTCCAGGAGCGCGGCGTGAGGAGCCAGAGTCCAGAGTGTAAAGCCCAGCTTGCAGAGTGGTTGTCGGCCGATGTGGCGAATAGCAGGAAGGGAGTTCTCCGTGCGCCCAAAGACAAGGGACTGGGGTGTGGGTCTGTGGTGCCGCGAGCAACACTCGGACGACGGCGGGCGGGTGGCGTTGGCGGGCGCAGTGTTGTCTGCTGGGAAGTCGAACCTCACAGCAGAGCCTTTCCGGGGGAGCGAGCGAGCATACAAAAGTGGCACAGGTTGAGCGCAGTCTGTGACGCGTTGGAGACACACAGGCTTACAGGAGGAAAGAGGGAACGGCAGGCAGGCACGGGGTACACTGGTGAACTTGTGGGCTGGTTCGAGTCTACCTAATGAAAGCATCTTCGATGCACCGGAGACTGGGGACAGACGGGACGACACGATGATAAAATTAAACCCGCGCAGCACCATCATTCTCCGCGCCCACACACAGCACACATTCGACTGCCTCCATGCGCTATTACGATGTAGCTGCTGATCCATCTGGGTTCGACACACGCTTTCCAGATACACCCCTTCATACCTCAATGGAGGTCACTTGCAATATCCCTCGTGCGAGTCAAGTCAAAGTGCACCTTAGGGCAGGGTGCACGGCTGCTCTCCAGTGGGTTGGTTTGGCTTGATCTCCTTGGTCTGGACGGTGGAGGATCTGCATGGTGTACTAGGAAGGGCCTGCTTCCAGAATGCAAAGTGCGCAAGTGCCTTACGGAAACACACCTGCACCAGAATCGCGATATCAAATCCGAAACTTGACTACATGTACGGCCAGAGCAGGTATTATTGAAACAGAGCATGGCCTGACCTAAGAGCCCGTCTCGAAGCGTCCCGCCTGTAGATGGTGTGGCGCGGTGAGGAAAGCGGGAAATGGCTGATTGGCTCCACCTGAGCGCAGACAGTCACTCCAGCTAGCCGCATTTGTGGCGGCGATGAGGTCAGGATGACGCGAAAATGAAATACACAGGTACACGGACACCACAGGTTTTCAGCAGCGGCCTGTCGAAGTTGAACTGCAGTCGACTGCAGCAAAATGCTCGCCAAAAGAAACGATAATACCAACCACTTCCAGACGTACCACTTGAGCGCGTCATGTTGTCACCGCGCAAACAAGACGCTCTCCCTCTGTGCTCTTGTGTCCCGTGTCATGTCCTCGATCATTGGCGGGGTCAAGATCGAGATGGGATTTTGCGATATGCAGAAAAGCCCCAGGCTTGATTTGCGCCTTCAGCCACACTCGTTGCGCCACAGTAGAGTTGATGACCTGGACTCAAGCTTCTCCTCGCCCCGTTCCGTTCCTTCCAGTCCCGTCTAGCCGATGCCGACCACGCCACCGAGCGCTATCTGTCTGTGAGGGTTGAATCTTATGGAAAGACCGACGGCCATCACCTTCGATCTGCAAATATTCTAATCAGACAGCGCTCTTATCGCCGTCAACCTGCCCTAGTCATACCACCGCCCTCGATGGTTTCTGTGAACCACCAACAGGGCGGTAGCAGAGCTTGCAGGAAGCCGACTACCGCAGCACCTGAACTCAGCAACACAGGCCGCAATCGCGAACTCAACGTCGTTTTTGCGTCCAGCGGGTGCACAGAATCGAAAATTGTCCAGGAGCTGCTACCTCAACTAGTGGAACTCCCTGACATATCCGTCCGAACCATCCTGGACAGCGGCTACCGAGGGCAGGACTTCATCGCGGCGTCATCATGCTGTCTAACCCTACCAAACGTACGGCGGCAGTGTGCTGTCAGAGATGTGGCAGAGGTAGAGCAAGAGGCGGCAGAATTGTGCGAGTGGGCGGACTTGTTGGTGTTGGCGCCGATGGATGCGAACACCCTAGCGAAAATGCTGCACGGCGGTACGGACAATCTGTTGCTGGAACTCCTCAGAAGCTGGAATGTCTCGAAGAAGGTCTTGATGGTCCCCGGGATGTCAACTCATATGTGGGATAATCCGATGACGAAGAAACAACTCAACAAGATCAGGTTGAATTGGAACTGGATACATGTGCTACAGCCTCTGCTGTGGACCTTCAAAGGAGACAAGAAGCATATAGTATCCTGGGAAGCAGCCGACGACTTGATCAACGGCGTGCGTAACCAAATTGATCTTATGAACGTGGGACAGGATATTGAGATATCCCCAAGCCGCAGGCAGAAATCTGCTGCTGGTTCCAGATTTTCCAAGAATCACTTGCCCCCAGAGCTCTGGTCAATCATCATGGATCACACTGACGACTGGGAGCTTGCTCAGACTCTGCGGATATACACCAACCTCCCACCGCCCGCGCAGTGGGCATCGCACACAAGTCCAAATGGACCACGCAACTACATGGAAGCTCTCGAGTTCACAATACTGCGCGGCAATGTCGACGACATGAAACACTTTATTGCTACACACAGCGAGCCCAGGTGGTTCTCCAAACTTTGTCTCAAGCTCATCATGCGCTTTGCCAGGACTGATTTGCTTGCCCACTTCGAAGCGAATCACCGTGTAGTATTCTGGCACGTGTTCGGTGGTTCGTTCCTCCCAGTGAAAGCATCGTCTGCCTTCGGTCGTACTGAGATCCTGGAATTTTGGCGAACCTCGACTTCGTTCTCGCCGAAGGAATACCATTCGGATGCCCTGGACGGCGCCTCTCGCGCAGGCTTTGTCAATGTTCTGGAATGGTGGCAGCACTCTGGTCTCCCACTGAAATTCACCGAAGCGGCTTTGGAGCAAGCCAGTAGCCAGGGACATCTCCAGGTTCTGGAGTGGTGGAAGTCACAGTCTACCACCGTGGACGACAGCAATGCTAGCGTGGACAGTTCAAAGGTTAGGCTGAAGCCGGGCAAGAGCATTGTTTTCGCGACCCAGAACGGACACACGGAGGTAGTACGATGGTGGTTGCACTCCGGCATCGACTTCGGCAATGAAGACGCAGTCGCGAAACTTGCTTCTACCCATGGCCACGTCGATATTCTGCAGCTTTGGCACGAAGCGAAGGGCAACAAGATGATCTTCGACAACCAAGTCTTGGTCGGTGCTTCAAAGAACGGCAACGTGAATGTCCTGGAGTGGTGGAAGCAATCTGGGCTCAAAGTCGAGTACAAAACCTGCGATGTGGAAGAAGCACTCGAGGATGGAGACGAGGGGGAACGGGGCATGGCAGTGCGCAGATGGTGGGCGCGAAATGGACTCAATCTTGGTGTCGGCACAAGTGAGTGGATGAAAACGAAGACTCTGAACAATTCTTAGGCAACCTAGCGTCTTGTTTTATTATGTTTTGGTTGGAGCGATGCATGGCGCCTGGGTTTTCTTATCAACGGAAGGGAGGATGGACTAACAGGCGGGTTTTGGAACAGCTGGAAACAAGCATTGATTTATTTTCATTCTTAGCACATTGAAACCGCATCTCTGGGTAGCCTGTTTTTGTGGCGCTGGTCTACGAACTTAACGAAATTTTCGCTCGTACATATTTCACGCAATTCCGTCCTGTTCTTTCAAAGGACAGTGGACTTTGTGGCGTTGGCCCGTAGATGATGGTGGTTGTCATCTGCGTGTCCCAAGCGGCGCCCACAGACTGAAAGTGTATCATTGACTTCCATAGACCCCTATGCTGGAGGCGCGTACATCCATTTCGCTCTTCTCCTTCCTATTCTGTTTTGATCCCGCCTTGCTTCGATGCGCCCTTCAATTCATGAAGCACAGTGGCCGCACTGAGGTGCTGCGTCCGGATTTCGCGTTGCAGGAGCACAACGTGTGACGGTGCCACTCAAATCGTGCGTATATTTGCGTCTGGGGTGCCCTATAAACACATTGGTATACCAGGCCTCGTGGCAACCGCCGTACACAGTGACGGCTTCTGGAGAAATGAATACACGGCGTCGTTGCAAGGTTGTTCGAGCTCGAAGTATCCCCCACACACTACGGCCATCGCACACGATGGCGGAAATCATGCGTGTGCGACCCTATGTCGATGAAAGCAGAGAGCAGATCGCTGCACGTTCATCCAACAGAAGATTTGCGCGTTGATGATTTCCGCGTCGACGACTTGCGCGTCGACGATTGCTGAGTTGATGACTTGCGTTCGGCACGCTGTTCCCGCCGTACCTCTTTGCGCTCCTCCCTCCGTTGCAATGAGCGCAGATTCTGCGCAGCCCATTGCTCAATGATGGCTTGTGGTGGCACGTCGGCTGTACACTCGCCGCGCGATATTGCCGCGAGCCAGAATTGCATGATGATGCTCGTGATCGGGAGGTGGTTCGCTACTTCATCGGAAACTGTCCAATAGCACATCTGGCCGTAGTTGCGACATGCCTCCAATCCGCAAGGCCAGCGTTCGATGATAGAAACACGCCTGGTGGGTGCGTCACGTTGTGCCTCGGGCATTGTGCCCTCGCACCCGACACGAGCCAAATGAGAGGGAAGGGAGCGTCGCGTGCCGGGTATGCATTTCTCAGAGTCTGGGTTTTTGCCGATGTAGAGGCCGGTCGAGCCGGTGTTCGTCGAGCAGAACGATTTGCCACCTTTGCTGTTGTCGGTTCTTGGGCAGTGATGATTCGGAGCCAGGTCCGAGTTGGAAACTTTTAAAGCCGTGTGGTGGTGTTCTAGCCGCTTTTCCTTAGTGTGAATATTCCTTGTCGATATCTGACAGCCGTGAGGCGTCTTTGCGATGGAAAGGCACGGTCGTCGGAAGCAGCGATGGAGGAAGTTCGTAGGGGAAGCGCGACAGAGCTTGCTTGTCTAATGAGGTGTTGCCGCTAGCCTCACGGTAGTGTCCGAGCTCGTATTAGAGTTCAAGGCACATCGAACAACTACTTACCGAGCTGCACCTGTATGGGATAGCATCACACACTCTCACACTGCAGACAACGATGTATGCCAGCGACTGTATCAACTGCAGAACTTATGGCATACTCATACATGCTTGTGTAGCAGTTCCCTGTGTGAGCGAGCCAGTGCATCGGGATATGATACGCTCATGGAGCACCCTTCCGAACAGTCGCCGCTCCAACTCATCAAGTCTAGCAGCACCATCTACTACTTGATGGCACCTCTTCGTCTTCCGGATCTCGACGTGGCTCACAGCTACAACAGCAGCGCACGAATCGTCTATCCCCATGAGCACCATCGCCGAGCTAGTGAGATGGTCTCGATCTAACATCCAAGTCATACCACGGCAGGTTTTGCGGGAACCATTAATTCATATCATTACTACCCATCAACACGGGACAATATCTCCTCACATCGCTAACTTTGCCCTTGTCTGCCGCATCTACAGCATTCCTGCTCCTGACAGTCCCAGTGAGCTGGCGTTTGGGAAGCATGGAATGCTCCCACATCGCCATATAAATGCAATGTCTGCGTGCCTTGGCCAGAATTGTGTGAAAGCCATATTTTCGACCATAGAAAGCGATGGTGTCATTCTTGAGGCTTTGCTACGGCGTGATGACTGCCTTGGTCGCCCCCACCAGCTGTCTGGAAGATCGTCTCAGGCGGATGGCAGATTCTGACTACCGGTACACCACACCAAGGCAGCTTAAAGCTGTAAATCACCACTGACGAAGACCAGGGTCCTGGAAGTTGTCGAGAGCGACCTTGAAATACGCCAAGTGGGCATGCCTAACAAACATAACATCTCCGAAGTTATCACACCGTTGACCACTGGGCGATGGACTGCCAGCATAGATGCCCAGCTTCAGCCGTCCCAGATGGACATCTCAACTTTAAAATGCACACTTGCCATTTGTACCAGTCCAACGCTTTGCGGCGCAGCAAGAAGCATCGGAATCAGCTGGTCCACCTTCGTCCTAAAGGTTCAACTAAGAGCTCGTGAAGCACAAACAATCTCTTTCGTTACGTCCTGCTCGACGCCAGCTTACGTTGCCATCAGGAACATCGTTTTCCCGGGCCAAGGAGGAAATGTAGCGACCGTCACTGCCACTCAAAGTGCAGTCGAACTGCCGGCGAGCACAGCGACATCGACCGTGGTGTCTGTGGAAACTGGTAACACGGCGCTTGGTCTGGCGGGCTCGATCGTCATCATGAATACATGCGCCAACACGTGGATATCAATATATGGCAACGATGACTTCGAACACATTCCACCGATGGGGATGGCCCTTGTGCCAGCAGATCCAGTAGAACGATTTGGACCAGGAATCATCTTGCAATCGCTAGCGGAGGGTAGTGCGTTCTGTGTGACATCTTCGAGAGAAGGGCGCTTGGATTGCGCATACGGTGTCGCCCTCGAACGGCGGGATCCTCAACCAACTTTTCATTCAACACATCCGCGATACATCAACGATAGATTCTTGTCCCTCGATGCTTACACCTTTCAGCCCTTGGACATAATTACATTGAATTGTCCATGGGAGAATCCTCAAGGATCTGAGACACAGCCAAGTAGCATCTGGTCTATCTCGAATACTGGCTGCGATGGAGTCACGATGTCCAGCTCTGGGCTCGTGAACTTAAACTTTGAGCTCTATTACGCCATTGATATCAACATGGCATATGCTGGTAACACTGCAGCGAACGTATCTCTGCCCGTTGGGGTCTACATGGATTTGCAAACCTGGTCACGTAACGAGCCTGGATGGGTAGACGGGACTTATTCCAGCTTTGATGGAGGCGATCTGGAGAATTCTGCATGGACCGAATATCATGTCGAAAATGAAGAGCCGCATTCGGTTCATTTCATGTGCAACTATACGACACGGAGCCCCTCAGGCGCCATGACGCAAGTTGTGTACTCGACCGCAACAACGACAATAAGTGAAACTACGACGTCCACCGAAACGGAAACGCAGACAATCACCTGGCCAGAGTCTTACACTATCACTGAAACCACAACCGAGACTGACTGGTCAACCACGACTACTACCGAGACAACCACTGAGTTTTCGACTACAACAGAGCTTGCAACCACCGCTTGCAACTCTAAGGCTTCAACAACAGAAATGTCAACTACGAGCTACGACTCGTCTGATCCAGCCGGCGAGCCAACACCGTCACCGTCACCAGAGCCCGAACCAGAACCACCAACTCCAGCACCCAGAGAATATTGGACGGTCAACGTTTACAACAGATGTCCGCTCGGATCTGGATTCTCCGTCATCATGACCCAACCACAAATCAGCGTCGACGCCATGATATTCACGTACTGGAACTCCGTCGGAGCTAGCATCGTCTCCGACGACGCCAACCCGACCTTCTTTCCTGTATCCGGCGGCCAACTGTGCGCAACTTCACAAAGGACCGGCCAGCAGTGGTGTGGCTACGAAAGCGTCGCGGCCCACGTTACCTCCAACTCGGACTCATTGAACATCGACTGTCCGTCTTCAATCCCTGCCCCGCCAGATATGAGCACGACCATCCCCCTCAATCTCCTCAGCAACGTCGGCAGGACCTCTTCCTCTGCGGACTGTGGTTATTTCGCTTACCAAATTGGCTGCCAGCCGGGCAACTATTGCCTCGGCAAAGGCTACGAGAACAACCAGCGCGAGAATGACAATCTCAACCTGCAGTATCCTCTGCTATCACCTGGCGCGAGACTGCGGGTTTGACAGACTAACACTGCGAGGACGCAGTGGCGGGTGACTTTGCAAGACTCTGTATTGGGATCCACTGCTACGGTGTACACGCAAATGCAGGGGAATTGGCTGGAGGTTGCTGTTCCTGATACTACGACTGCTATCACCTTGGAGGCTTCGTGCTTTTATTATTGGAGGAACTGAGACATTGCATCCGATATCTCACTTAGTCTGCCATATGTTCACCTTTCACACTGAAACTGCATCGCGGGACTTCACCGCGCTTACCACGTACCGACCCCAACACTGTTTATTCTTTCCGCAGCTGTGACATATCGTAGATGTATGTGCCTTAGTATGCCTCTCGACAAATGGATTGATTGATGTCTCTGGTGAGGACGATTAATGCAGGGCGGCATTAATGCTTGACTCGTGGCGCTGAATGCACATCTTCATATCGAGGCTGGAACCACAGGGCGTTTCGACGCACCCATATTGTGATTGTGATGGATTCGGTCGTCGCTGGGCACTACGAGCCTCGTTCACTTGTATACTCGCCAACACATCTCACAGGCCTAGACACGGACTAAAGCAGCCCTGCAAAATCCCATCTGAGAGTCGATACGGATGTGACATCAACACCACTAGATCTCAGATAGCTTTCGAGGTCGATATCGCTGCGGGTCATGGTGTCAGCGGCTACACACAAATCTCACCGCCGCATTCTTTCAGGCGCTCAAATCAATTCCAACGCGACCGACCATCACAAACGCGAATGTGATGTCGATCGAAGAAAAAATGTTGGCGGTATCGACAGTAGGACTGTCCGGCGATGCGCGGCATGCACTAACTAACTAATTAGTACAATGGACAGAATCCTGACAGGTCTATTTTCAGTCTGTGAATTTGCGTCTCCTCAGAGCCAGGATATATATTATTGTGCATGCTAACGCAATCGGAAAGTTGCATGTTTCAGCTCAGCTGCTGTTGAGCCAGGTCGATCCGTACAGCCGGGATCCTCGATCTTGTTGGATGCATGATGTTCCTACAAGGACCAGTATTGCGATAGATCATCAAACGCCAGCGGATTTCGAATCGAAAGCATCCGTCGCACCAACAGAATATTGAAAAGCGCCGCAATATTCCAGTGTAGCAAACGGTCAGCAGCAGCATCGACGTTTAGATCTTGCTCAAGCCGACTCTCTGCAAACCCCTCCATTATATTATTTCCGCAGGTTCTCCGAAGCAAAAAGCCGTGAGGACAGCGACCAAGGTTCGGAAGAGAAACCCGGACCTTGCCGATGGCAATGTCGAACAGGTGCAGATTCAACGACCGCAGAAACGGTGTCTTGCTGGCTGTCAGAACAACAGCAGCAACGTGCGGAAAAGAGACACATCCGCACCCGTCTGTGCCAAGGGTGCGTGCCTCTGCCGGCTACCTGTAAGTTATGCTCTGTGCTTTGCTCTGTGCTGTTCAACGTTCACGTGTCAAAAACTCTACAGACGCGGTGCGTGCTCCGACCGTCGGCGGAACAGATTAGATAGAGTTCGGCACCGGTGTTGACTGGTCGGGAATCCACAGCGTTCTGGATGCCATTCTCTGAACCGAAAATCTCTGGAGAGGATGGGAATTCAATGGTTCGGGTGCCGTGTACGGCAAGCGTGAACATTTTGGTGGAGCGCGCGGCTAGAGTACCTCTGTACTTGTTTATGTAAACAATCACGATTCGGCAATTGTTAGAGTGATGGTCCTGGGTCTGGGATGTGAAGCTGTCATCTAGTTTCGGACTACCGTCCAAGTCTTGAATTCACGTATCAGCTACCTCGTATATTGATGTAGCAATTACTCGCACGAGTTCGTGCGTTCGCCAACCCGCGTTGAACGAATTCAACCGTTCTCGTGGGCATCCTTCGTGCTTCGCTTGTCCCACGCGCTCAGCACGCGATCGTAACTTGAGCCGCGCTCGCTGAAGGGAACCCTTGGAGAAGACCGGACGCGGCTGAGCTGGCCCTGATAGCACGCTGATCCGAGGGGGACGAGACAAGACAAGAAACCTTGGAAGGCGGAGAGCGAGTCCCGGTTTGAGGTTCAGTGAACGCTTGTGCTTTGGGGAAACCGTACATTCACGGAGATTATATCACGCTGCTGGCAGCCCACTTGGGACGAGGATCAGACGTCAGCGGCGGGCGATTGCGACGATGGATATTGACGTGAAACGATGCCCGGCGTCTGGGCGCTACGACCGTTGACGCCGTTCGCCGTTTCCCATACACGCTGCTGGGACGATGCTTGATCGAGGGTTTGCACATTGCCATACAGTACCTCATGTACACTTTGCTCGTATATCGAGCAGTATAAGGTACGAGGATGCCATGTGCCGGCAGAGTTCAAGCCCTTCTGCAGCGGGGAGGGAGGCAGATGCAAGGGTCGGTTGAGCGAGCGAGGGTTGCGATAGGTTGCACTTTGTGAAATGAATGCGACGGGAACCCGCTCCCACCAGCAATGCATGGATGGCGCTCTTGGTTCAACTCGCAGAGACACGGGGAAAGGCCGGCGCAGTGGGGACACCGTTTTCTGACTGGGAACAAGGGCTGAGATAGCGCGATCGATCACAGGCGGGAGGGAGGGCGTCTCTGAGCGTGTCAGCGTGTGTGAGAGAGAGAGAGAGCATGCAAGCTGGTGAGAGAGTAGCTGGTCGGTAGGAGGAGAAGTTGGGTAGCCATGTGTGCTCCCGTGTTGGTGAGCACGCGTGGGACTCGCGCGCGAATCGTGTGTGTTACTACGGCCGACCTTTCTGTATCATCTACATTGTTGTTGTTGCTTTGTTGGAAGTAGGCTGCTATCTACCTATCGACCAACGCATCGAGTCCAATACCTAAACGACAACCTGCCTTACCTCACCTTACCTCATCCTCCTTGCTTGGACTTCTGCTTAGGCATATTATTGCCTGTTGCATCACGGCCCCATTTCCACCTGGCCCCACGCACTGATTGGCTGTGATAGCTGGCAAACGAGGTGTGAGAGAGAGCTGCCCTGGTGCCGTGCCGCCATATGTCGTCGCCCAGTGCTGATGCGAGCACGACTGCTGCTGCTACTGCAACCCTGGCATCTTCTATCACCACTACACCCGCTACTGCCACTCCCTCGCCGCCCTCCCCAGTCAAGTCTGTCCAGGTAATCAGACGCACTGGCACTCTACGCAGTCTGCTTAAGCGAAGGAGCATGCAGCAAGCCACCAGCGAAACGTCAGCGCGAACCTCCGTCCTAAGGAAGAAGCCCCCGCAGACCACCCAGCCCAGCGAGCAGCCCAGCACTGCCAACTCTATCTCTTCTCCCAACAACAACCACTCCACCGCCTCCCACGCCCGCCGCCAGTCTGAGCAGGTCGTCGACGCCCTTCACGCCACCACCACCGCCGCCACCTACAGTCCGGTACTGCCCACCGCCCGCTCCGGCTCCGACAGCATTGCATACACCTCCACCGTCGCTGGCCCGCCTTACAGCGACGCCCACTCCGCCCAGCCCAGCAGCACGCACCCTCGCTACTCCCTCTCTGACCAGTCGCCTGTAACCGATCTCCTTGGCCAGCGCTTCGACTCTCTATCCGTCATTAGCAGCTTCGATAAGATCTCCTACGGCAGCCAGAACCCACACGACGCCCAGCCGAGCTCACAGTCACAATCGCAACCCCACAGCCCGGCACTTGCGTCCGCATTCCAAGAGCAACATCCCCACCGCCCAGCGCTTCAGCAATCAAGCTCGACATTTTCCGGCTCCAAATCAGCTCGCGAACGGGCAGCATCACGGCTAGACAAAGCCTTAGTAGCAGCAGGTCGGCGGATGGAGGACCTCAACGCGCGCGCCGGCGACTCGGGCGCAAGAAGCCCTCGCCAGCGCTACAGCGATGAAGCTCGCGAAACAAACAAGCTGAAGAAGAAAAGTGGCTTTTCCAGCTTTATGAACAACCTGGTCGGTACGCCTCGAAAGCCGACCATTTCAGCGCCAGAGAACCCAGTGCATGTTACCCATGTTGGGTATGATCAGAACACTGGAGAATTCACCGTACGTCCGTCCCCGTGTTGTGCCATGAAGATCCGTGAGACGTTTAAACGTCTCCATCCGCATGCCAATCCATGTGATATATTACAACAACTATGTCCTGTATACTAATGTACACTAGGGTCTCCCCAAAGAGTGGCAACGAACGCTAAAAGCCAACGGCATCACTGAGCAAGAACAAAAGAAAAATCCCCAAGCCATCATTGATGTTGTCACGTTTTATAACGAGCAAAATGAAAAGCGAAGCGACGAATCGCTTTATCACAAATTCGACAACGCCAGGCTCAACGACAGCCCTCAGCAGCAGCAACTGGGTCTTGGTGGTGCGTCCCCAGCACTAACCCCTGGTGGCTATGGACCAGTTGGCAGCCCACCTGCAAGCCCCCGATTCCCAAAGAACGAGCCAGAGAGCTTTGAGAACCCCAGAGCGGCACCCACACCATCTGGAAAGACGCCACAAGGACTCGGTCTAACCTCACCTTCAAGTCCTCGGACGAACAACGGTGAATGGATGCCTTTGCGGCCTGCACCGAAGCCACCGGGAAGCTCATCAAGTGCTGTGCCCCAGAGAGCTGCGCCATCCGTTCCTACCGGGCAGCACGACGAGTCGCCACAAGACAATCTTGCTCCTCTGAAATACACGTCATCCGAGCAATCGCCAAACCGAAACAGGGCCAACACTGGCCCACCAGCGCATTACAACGCATCTCCCGTCTCTTCGCCACACCAATATCAGCAACAACAGGAGCAGGCAATGCGTGCTGCTCAACAAGCTTTAAAGCAACAGACACTTGAGCGATCACAGTCAACACGACAGCCAACGTATGCGCAGCAGCAAGCACAGCAGCAGGCACAGGTGCCAGCTGTTCCCCAGCAGCCCCAGCAGCTTGCACCGTCGCAAGCGGCCGCGCTTGGTCCAGCGCCTAGACCCAGGCAAAGGCCTAGGCAGTCCATCACAAATGCCGAGATTATTGGCAAATTGAATGTAATCTGCAATCCTGCTGACCCAACAAAGAAATTCCGCAACTTGATCAAGATTGGTCAGGGTGCTTCTGGTGGTGTTTACACTGCATTTGAGGTCGGCACCAACAAGTGCGTCGCCATCAAGCAGATGAACCTGGAACAACAGCCCAAGAAAGACCTCATCATCAACGAAATTCTGGTGATGAGAGACAGCAGGCACAAGAACGTGGTCAACTTTATGGATTCTTTCCTCGTTCGTGGTGACCTTTGGGTTGTGATGGAGTACATGGAGGGTGGTAGTCTTACCGATGTTGTGACCTTCAACATGATGTCCGAGGGCCAGATCTCCGCTGTCTGCCGCGAGACATTGCACGGCCTGCAGTTTCTACACTCAAAGGGTGTTATTCACCGTGATATCAAATCTGACAACATCCTGCTCAGCATGGATGGCAACATCAAGCTCACTGATTTCGGCTTCTGTGCTCAGATCAACGAGTCCCACATGAAGCGCACGACCATGGTCGGCACACCATACTGGATGGCTCCAGAAGTTGTCACGCGTAAAGAGTACGGCCGCAAAATCGACATCTGGAGTCTGGGTATCATGGCTATTGAGATGATTGAAGGCGAGCCGCCTTATTTGACGGAGTCGCCTTTGCGCGCGCTCTATCTGATCGCGACCAACGGCACACCTGCCATCAAGGAGGAGCACAACCTATCGACCACATTCAAGGACTTCCTGTACTTTGCTCTCAAGGTGGATCCTGAGAAGCGTGCTAGTGCACACGATTTGTTGAAGGTGAGTTCTTGCATAATTTCTTGATTCTAAAAAACAACATTGCTGACTTTGAATTTTAGCACGGTTTCATACAGATGGCCGAACCACTGGCCACGCTCGCTCCCTTAGTCAAGGCTGCGAGAGTCGCAAGAGCCGAAGAGCGCAAGAACAAGGGCACATAGTTGCATCTTCACGACATTTCGTCCGTGGCTCTGAGCAAGTCGAGCTTTCCGCCGGCTACCTCCAGCCCTCCAATCGCCATATACATCACCGAAACGATTCGCTCACGGATACATCATATATACATCCGCAGTTCGAGCTCTGTGATCACGACCAAAGCTCACAAGCGCAAAGTTGGACTACAGACTTCATTGGCTTTCTTCCAAACAGGGGAGAGGTTTTCAACGGAACAGGCCAGGGGCGGCAGCCTCGAAGAAATGGGCAGGGCTCCATGGATTATGGAACAGGGAATGGAACGGGAAACGGACGCGCCAGTAACAAGCCCTCGGCTTCTTTACTGGGTGGGAAACGGAACGGAAGCAGTGCCATGCTCCACGTTGCACATCAGGTATCTCATGCCAGGCAGCATGACGATGGATACCTGTTGCTGGCTGTGATGGAGGGGCAGGCAGGTGTAGAGGGAATGGGACGAACCACGGAAGCTCTTTCACTTCCCTTATCATTATTTCTCCCGCGGCTCACACGCTCGACTCGACTCGACTCGACTCGTTTCGAATGAGATGATACGAAATGGACACATGGTTAACGAAGCCTTGAAATGTTTTGTGGTGCCTTTTATCTATCACTTCTTTTCCCCCGATGTCGTCTCTTCTCTGTCTTTGCAATCTTTAACCTGTTGTGGTGGCATTCTGTAAGATGCCGGCGCGATCTCCTCTGTTATCTCGCTCAAACTCACAGTCGTTAGAGGAAAGCAACTCATCATGTGTGTTCGATCCGCGGTGTGATCTCTACCATATATGCGGTGTATGCAGGCCCCGATCGACATAAACTAGATCGTCAGATCGTCTGATCTACGATCATCCCGTCCCGACGACAATCAGCATCATATCTTTGTGGAGACGCAAGCTTTGAGGCTTTCCGTGCTTCCATGCAATTGGAGGCTGGGGGAAACGGTCTTGCATCCTTCCACCGCCACACCGCAACAATTGGAGATCTACACTACCATGCCGTTGGCTCCACTTGTGCTGCCCGAATTTGGAAAATGGAGACTTCCCTTCTCGACAAGTTCTTGCTTGAGGCACGATGTTTTCGGTCGAAAGCGTCGATCCATGGATCTGATGTGGAATGGATGATGGCTCAGAGAGATGCACAATTGGCTTGTCCTCGGAGTCCGATGGTTCTCGTGAAACGTCTTCCATATAAAAGGTGGCGCATACGTCTTTCTTGCCGATGCTCTGTGTGCTTCAAGAATTCTTAAATGAGCTGGAGCAATGTCGCCCTCATTGTTTTACCTCACTGCGCTTGCAGCCGCTTCGCAGACGTATGCTCTCTCTTGGCAGCAACCCAGTGGCCAACCGCCATATGGATCTTTCTTCGGACTACCAGGCCTGAACGCTACCTATGACTATGTCATCGTTGGAGGTGGAACAGCTGGGTTGACTGTCGCCTCTCGTCTCGCCGAGAACAGCTCATTGTCTGTTGCGGTGATTGAGGCCGGAACTTTCTCAGAGATCAGCAATGGCAACAATAGCCAGGTGCCTGCGTACTCGCTCAGAGGAATAGGCGGCGACGAATATGTCAATCCTTGGATCGATTGGGAACTGGAGACCGTTGAGCAGCCGGTATGCTTTTGTACTGTTTCTTTGGATTTTAAAGTGACAGACACTGATCATCAGCAGCAACTCAATGACAAAGTCATCCCATACAGCCAAGGCAAAGCCTTGGGCGGCAGTAGCATTCGCAATCAGATGATCTATCAACGTGGCAGTCGTGGTAGCTACGACTACTGGGCGTCAGTGGTGAACGATCCATCTTACAGATGGGAAAACATGCACCAGTACTTCGACAAAAGTGTTCATTTCAACTCGCCCAACAGCTCTTTCAGGGCTACCAATGCATCTCTGGACTATCGGATTACCGACAGCCTCCAGCATGGAGGACCTCTGGAAGTTTCTTGGCCCAATTTCGCCATGCCCTTCTCTTCCTGGGGCTTGAGGGCTTTGTTCGCCAGTGGCCTCCCACGTCTAGGAGGGTTCTTTAGCGATGGAGATCTCCATGGTGCAGCTTACAACGTACGTGACTCTCGCATTCCTAGTGTTACTCCAATCAAGCGATAGACTGATATGACCTCACAGCCATTCACTGTCGACGCGAAATTGCAGACCAGATCTTCAGCGGAAGATTTCCTCCAGCGATCGGCAGAGCAAGGTGCTCCGATGACCATCCACCCAATGACACAGGCTTTGCAGGTTCTCTTTGAGGACCAACGGGCGACGGGTGTCAAGGTCCAGTCCGCTGGTCGAAATTACACTCTGCATGCCCGCAACGAAGTGATTTTGTCTGCAGGAGCTTTCCACAGCCCTCAGCTTCTCATGGTCTCAGGAATCGGCCCCCGGAAGATTCTCCAGGAGCACAACATCCCAGTACTGGCAGATCGCCCCGGCGTTGGTCAAAACATGCACGACTCTTGTAACGCTGGTGGCATCACATTTCCTGTCTCTGTCGTTAGCACAGCGATCAGAAAGCGCGATCCCGACTACGAGGCGAGAGCCATTGAACAGTTCAGGAACAACGGCAGCGGTATTCTTACGAACGGAGGAGGAGATGTCCTATCATTTGAAAAGCTGCCCGACTCGTACCGCGCCCGTCTAAGCAACACTACACGAAACCGTCTCGCAGAGTGGCCCTCCGACTGGCCAGAAACAGAGTACGTTCTGTCCAGTTCTGGTCGCACGCTGGAAGATTCCACTGCTACCGAAGAGAACTACGTCAGCATTGGTGTCATACTCGTGGGCGCGCTTTCGAGAGGAAACGTGACAATCCGGTCGAATTCAATGTTCGACAAGCCTGTCATCTCAACGAACTGGCTACTCGACGAAGCAGACCAGGAAGTTGCAGTGCAAGCTTACAAACGCATCAGAGAGTTCTGGAGCCACATCCCGATCACCACAGGGCCCGAAGAGACGCCCGGCAGCAACTTGACCAGCGACGCAGATCTTCTGAAGTACATAAGAGGAGCGGTGGGACCATTTCACCACGCGACTTCAACATGTGAGTTGACTTCGGCGCGCAGTTAACGTGACTGAGACTGACAGACCGGCAGGTATGATGGGCAGAGCGAACGACAGTATGGCGGTCGTCGACTCGAAGGCCAATGTGATCGGCGTCACTGGCCTTCGAGTGATTGACTCGTCGTCGTTCCGCTTCACGCCTCCTGGCCACACGCAGGCTGCTACATGTGAGTACCTCGACACGCCACGAGCACTGTGCGATGTGCTAACCACTCACTAGACGCCCATGCAGAAAAAATTGTCGAAGACATCAAGAATTCTTTGGGTAACATGTAAACGAGCATGCGTCCACCGTTCTAGTCTCCGAGGTTATCACTAGCAGTTAGCCAGCCACGAAGGTGATAGGTACAAATGCCACCAGCTTCCGGAAAGTGGGCGACTGTCTTCATATATTTTAACGTGATCATATATAATACGTCAAACAATTAGCAGCGGCTTGTCAATTGGCATCACAATGAAAAGAGAAGTGAACAGCAATCTTGTTTAGGCAATGAAGCTGATCGCATCTGGTACATGGAAAAGGCTGGAAACACATCTTAAAACGTTCCGGAACGATCGACTTGCTGATGACTACGTCTGCCTACACACCCTCTCTCAACAAGCCGTTCAACCCTTCCGCACCTTTAATCGCGGCGATGACGTGCACTGGTACCAGCCCACTCGGATCAAGGCCCTTGACCTTGCTCAACAGTCCCAAGTTCCTGTACATGCCCATCACTTCTCTCAGCATGACTTCTGCGTGCCTTGCACTCCCCTCATCTACGTTCGGCCTCTCACCACCGCCCTGGCGATCACTTCTCGGTCTTACTCGCAATGTCCAGATGAGGCTTACGCCTGCACATGGGTACGGACGCTCGGCAGCGAAGGAGTTGACATCATCGCTTGTTTTCCCGCGCTTGATCAGAACTCCGTGGGACAAAGCGGCGATATTTTCAGGTCTCTTGATGACAGACTCAGGCCAAGCTTTGGAGGGGCGAAGGGTTGAAGCAACGTCTCGATCGATGAGCATGCACCAAGTTTCGTCTTCGGTTTCGATCAAATGCGCGTCTGGATCTGCCTCTAGTATACTTGAGGCGGCTTCGCTGGGTGCAGGTGTTGGTGGGGCTGTAACAGGGGCATTTCCGACACTAACAGCGTCTGGCGAAGTGGTTGAGATGGCCTGTCCACTGCCCGGCTGTGGTGTAGCAGCGGGTGTCGGCGCGCTCGAGCCCGGCCCTGGTGCGGTGTCTGAAGGAGGTGTGATGCTAAGGGCCAATTCGGGCTGGAAATGAAGCAATGTGACGCTAAGAAGCTGCTTGCGGTCTGTGTGCTGAGAAATTATGTCCTTCCAGCAATTAGCCCTGCTGGTTTCGACGCCATCTCCGCCGGCCGCGACGATGAATATGCGCCAGATCACCTCTCTGGCCTTGGTGAGCTCCATGGTTCGTTGCCACACTTCAAGAGCGATGTTCGCGAAGCTTCGGCCTTGCATGCACAAAGCACTGCTGTTGGCGTACCGACCAGTGTTGTCGTGCCAGATCACGTTTGTCCATTTGCCGTCGTTGCTCGTCGCAAAAGACACGTGCAATACGCTGGCTTCATGCAGCAAGTCTGAAGGTGGGTCAGATGTAAGCTGGAACCCGATACGTTTTGGCAACGGCTCGACAAGCTCGACGCTGGGTGCTGCAGCGTTCGACAGCGGAGAAGACTCATTCGAGGCATCTGACGCAGGAGGGCACCTGTCGTAAAGCTCGCGGGCAAGGAGAGCCATGTGCTGTGCACTGACGACGACAACACCAGAAGGAGATGCCACGATATCGACAGGGATGATCTTGAAGTCAATGTCACTGATCTGTCGTTTCGATAAGCCCGTTCCACTGAATCGCTTATCCTGACTGGCAGCATTGTGGTACGACTTCGACAAATTCAAGAAGCAAGCACCAAAGTACTGAATTATTGTCGCCCATTCTGCGTCCGTTGTCGATGGGAAAGGGCTGATCATAGAAACGACCAGAGTGCGAGAAGGTTCATCAAAAGCTATCTCGGCGAGCTCAGTGCCAAGAATAGAACATGCTAACCAGTAAGCTTGCATTGCCTCAGACAGCGACGGTGCTGTTGCGCTCTCGAAAATGACAGGGTGCAGGTAGTCGACATGTTCGCGCGGTGAAGTGTTGCCAGTATCGATGCCAACAGCCATAGATCCGAACTTGCAACCTTCGTATGCTGCTTTCAGGTTTCTCAAATAATCAGCAACAGGGTCTTCCAACGCAGTGTTGTCGGGTGCTATGCAAAAAAGTCTAATGTCTTTGGCCCCACTCAAGGGGCTTAAACCGAGAGCCTCCCAGAAGGCCAGAGCTGTGGGCGCCATCTCCCAAGAGCTTTCACTGCGATTGGCTCTGACAAATGAAGCCATCAATGGAAGAATATCTGGACCAAGTACTGTCGGATCCACACGTGCCGGCGGTCGTGGTGGCTGCCGAGCCTGAGATGCCATGCCTGCGTTAGTTTGACTTGCTTGAGGCCTTTGTAACGGCAATGGCTCTCTGACAAGGGCGAGCGAAGAAATGTCGAACATGGAGATGCCGAGAGCGATTGACTCGAGGGTTTCATCTAAATTCCGGAATGTTGCACGTTGCTCATTCGTCATGTCGTCAGAAATAGCGTAGCCTACGGTAGCGACTTCGAGCGAAATGTTCCTTACAACAGTCACCGCTTGCTCAGAGACTATTTGTCCTAGAAAAACTAGATCATCTAGCTTGAGACCGGGAAGAACTTGCATTACACTCGCGGAGCTCAGACCTTCCGTTTCATTAGGTTCAGTCGAACCTTGCAGTTCTGCACTCCGAATGTTCTTGTCGAGCGTACGGTGGTCTTGCGCTCGTCGTTCTGGATGGTCGCATAAGCCAGGTACAGCTCCAGGTCCCTGTAGCATTTCGGCGTCTGAGCTGCCATTGCCTCCCAGTAATTTCGAGATCAGATCTTGTACGCCGTCCCTTTGGGGATACACGGAGCCACCATGGAGACCCGTATATTGTTCATGACAGCCGGGCTGGGTTGTTGCTGACTGAGGGCCGCAATATGCGAACGTGTCGAGCGTCCTCTTACGCTTCTTTGTGGCAATGTTCGCGTGCTCCTCAGCCATGGCATCTGCCACGAGGTGATGCTCAGATGTTACGGACGACGAATCGTTCTCATCGTCGGTTTCGATTCCAATCTCTGACTCTGCGTCACCCAACGAGCTTGACGTATCCGACGATGCGGACGATTCACTGACAGTCGCGAGAGGCACGCGTGTGGGACCCAGATCGTGACTCGATTTCCTGTCGTCTGGCTTGAAATCGGAATACTTTCTCGCGGAAGACCGAGAAGCAAGATTGTTACTAGAGTTGAAGGCTAGTGGACCAAAGTTACTTCTACGTCGCTCGGCATCAACTTTAGTGGAACCATGGTTGACGCTGGCTGGAATGGGAGGCGGGAGTAGAGCTTCCTTGATCCCAAATGGGGACAGCGGCTTGATATCATCAGACCGCTGGGCTTTCACACTGTAGAGGTCTGGCGATAGAAGCTCTTCCTGGAGTGTGGGCGCGGCGGACGCTTCAGCATGGTTTGTGACAATCTGCTCTGGGCTGGCGTGCTCCTGTTCGTCCAATTGCATGGTGTCTTCGGCTGTTGGCATTTCGGCAGATGACTGTGCACCAATTGCTGCTGTAGGATTGTGTAGCGAAGCATTGTGCTGTATGTCTGCGACAGATCTCATGTCTGCGTCCAGTGTAGTGCTGGAATGATTTTGATTGTTGTCTTTCACAGGCTCAACGTCAGGTTCATCGAAGAAATTGAAGTCGGCATCGCCAACCTCCTCTCTTGAGTATTCCATGTCTTCCATATCTCCAAACAAGTCATCCGTTGAGCCCCGATTCCAATCCTGGGCATGAGGACCGATTGAGGAAACGATACTATGATTTCGTTGCAATTGTTCACCCTCCGCATCAGGCACTCCATCGAAGAGGGGCACACTGTTCTCTGGTGCGGGGTCAGAAAGTGTAAAATTCGTAGCGTGTATCGGGTCGACACCAGAGCCTGTTACAATGTCGGGGTGCGGCTGTAGTTGAAGAAGATTGTGCGCTGCAAGGCCATCAGGGGGAGTTGGATAGATACCATGAAGGGCTTGCAAATCAGGCCGATTAGTCAAAGGCGGCGACGTCACATCGAATGTTGTGCTGTCCATTTGAGTTTGGACACTTTGGTTGTCGTTTGTGGTTACAAAATCATCATGCCTGATTGCTTCAAAAGTGTGTGGTTGAAGTTCTCTTTCAGTGTACGAAGTGGTCCATTCTTCGGCAAATGACAGGGGATCTTCGTATAAGCCCGTATCAGAGAGCTCAAACCAGCTCCTCCAGTCATCAACGGAGTACTCACTGCGAGTATGAGGTATGTCTTTCCTGGTTTGTGTGAAGCAAAGTGATTCTGGCCAACAGACTGCTTTTTGTGTCCCACAAAGCACGACATCTAGCCAGGCAGTATCAGGCGACAGTATCAGACTTTCTGCCGCAAGTGCATCGTGTACTGAAGCCTTCCACTGTTCGTCCTCGAGTGTGAATGTGAGATCGTCCGCTTTTCCAGAACCTATGCCGCCACTTTCTCCTACAAACAATGTAGCGAACATGCCGCTTGGAGCAATGACGATTTCAGAACTCTCAGATGCGTGTTTTGCAGTTATCCTGATAAGCTCCGATGTTCGTAAGACCGTAGTGATGTTCAGCCTCTTTCCATCGTCTGCAAGCTGTGTCTGCATGTGGGCTTCGATGCCGCAGTTCCGCATCTCCGTATTGGGCAGTAGCCATGTCCAGGCAGACAGCCTTATCGCGTTATGCGCGCGCATCAAGGCGAAGGTGATGGATCCCTCCAGGGCATGAAGAAATGTGGTAATGATGGACTGTTCACTGTCGACTGAGGTATGACTTTGCTCCGCGATTGTGCTTTGAGACTCCAAACGGAAGCCACTGATCTGGGGGTTCACATCCTCTTGTTCCATATCGTCAAAGATCCAAACCCGATTCCCGGTAGCTGCACACAGCACATTCTCGCCGCGCAGATGTGTGATGGTGTTTGCGATGCGTTGAGCCTGGGAAGAGGCCGGGTCTTGACACGCATAAAGTCTATAGTGCGTTGTATCGATGTCTTTCAGGACATGCACGTTAGACGTGCATCCTTTCAACGCGTCCATGGTATGGCAAATTCCTCCTCTGACGATGTCCGGGAGTTGCGACGTTACGGGACGTAGCGATGATAACGTGTCGGTCGTTGCCGGCAGAGGGAGGTTGAGTATCGCGGCATGAGCTGTGCGTGGCAGAGTGTTCGAGAGGAAGACGAATGGTGTGTACGCTGCAAATTGTGTGCTGGAGGATGTCTGGAGAGGAAGATTGCGTTATCGCTCCTGCTACATGCAACCCCGTCTGAAGCCGCAAGGGAACAGCAGCAGCTCAAGGTGGATTCCCAAACGAGGCAGGCGCCAGACACGGCCCGCAGCGGTGCGGGGGCGGGAAGCTTCCAAACGGTCGGGTCTTTCAGAAAAGTTGCCGCGGTTTGGGTAAGTTGCCTCCGATGCCTTTTTCTTGAGCTGCTTCAGACTTCAACATCTTCACCAATATCCGACTACCACCATGAAGCTCTCCACTCAGGCCTCCGTGCCGGTGTATACCATCGCGGGTGCCTCGAGCGCTCGACCTTTGCCCGAATGGCTTGCCCGCAAACGCAAGAGGAGTCTGAAGAAGGACACTGAATACGCCAACCGAATCGAGCTTCTCCAGGACTTCGAGTTTGAAGAGGCGTCTTCCTGCGTCCGCATCTCTCCCGATGGCAACTGGGTGATGAGCACTGGTACCTACAAGCCGCAAATCCACACACACTACCTCCCACATCTGTCACTCAGCTACGCCCGACACACGAACGCGCTGAACGAGACATTCATTCTCCTCAGCGAGGACTACAGCAAGAGTTTGCACTTGCAGACGGATCGTTTCCTGGAGTTTCACACACCGGGAGGGCTACACCACGTTGCAAGAATACCAAGATATGGCAGAGATTTGAAGTACAACACCAGGAATGCGGAGGCTATTGTTCCCGCCGTCGGCGTGAATGCCGATGGTATGGGAGAAGTCTACCGCTTGAACCTGGAGATCGGAAGGTTCATGAAGAGCTATGAAGTTGATGTAGGAGGTGACGACTTTGAGTCAATGGGTGGTGGCGCATTACAGGGTGGCATCAGGACGGGTTCGGTCAACACTGCCGCGATCGCAGAAGAATCGCACGGTTTGCTGGCTTTCGGAACTAGCATTGGTACGGTCGAATTCTGGGACAGTCGCTCGAGGAACCGTGTCAGCATTTTGGGTCCTCCTGCCTCACCTTTCAATGAAGATCGTGATTCGAAGCCGGAAATCTCAGCACTCGCCTTCAACCGATCAGGCCTCCAACTCGCAACTGGTTCTTCTCACGGCATTGTCCACACGTACGATCTCCGATCACCAGTTCCCTTGCTGAGGAAGGATCAAGGATACGACTTCCCCATCCAGAACTTACAATACATCACTCCACCATCTTCAGAAGCCGAGAAAATTATGTCTGCCGACAAACGTATCATCAAGTTGTGGGATTCTGCGACTGGAGATCCCTGGACGTCTGTTGAGCCAACAGTTGACCTCAACCATGTCGAATACGTCCCAGACTCTGGCATGTTCCTTACCGCCAACGAAGGCCGCCAACAACATTCTTTCTTTATTCCGCAACTTGGTCCTGCCCCAAAATGGTGTGCTTTCCTCGACAACCTGGTGGAAGAAATGGCCGAAGACGCCAACGATCCCAATGCATACAACGCAGACGTCAACGGCACCAAGGGAGACGTGTACGACAACTACAAATTCTTGTCCACCCCACAACTTCGCGAACTCAACCTGGATCACTTGGTTGGTCAGACTAGCCTACTGCGTCCATACATGCACGGTTACTTCGTGGCACAGAAGCTGTACGAGCAGGCACGCATGATCAGTAATCCAGACCTCTTCGAGCAACAGAGACAGAAGACTATCCAAGAGCGCATTGACAAGGAGCGTGAAAGCCGTATCAGAGGAACCAAGAAGGCCACCGTCAAGGTCAACCGTAGACTTGCCGAGACTCTTGCTGCACGTGAAGAGGCGAACGAGAAGCGCAAGGCTCTGCGTGTTCTACGCCAGGGTGGCGACGAGCCTGCTGCGAAGGCAGACGGTGAAGCTGACGTCGAAGGTGGCGACGACGAGGTGGAGTCTGTCGCCAAGCCGAAGACACAACGTCTCATGGACGACAGCCGTTTCGGCAAGCTGTTCGAGGACGAAGACTTCCAGATCGACGAGACCAGCCGAGAGTTCGCTATGCACAATCCTTCATCGGTCCCCAACGCAGGTGTCAGCACTGGCGAAAGAAAACCTCGTGGGCTCACAGCTGTGGAGGAAGAAGACCTCATGGATCTCAAGGGCAGCTCCGACGAAGAGGAAGACGAAGATGCAGAAGCCGAAGCCGAGGCGTTGCGTGCACGCCAACGTGGAGGACGCGGTGGACGCGAAGGCGACAAGGCCGACGACAAGAGACGCATGGGTTCCTCGAACTACAAGAAGTCTGGCCACAAGAACCGCGAACCTCAGATGCAAGTCTCCTCGTCTGGCAAAGATGCCCGTCGGCAAAAGGAACGTGCCGGCAGGTCATTCGGCGATCTTGCCGCTCGTGCACCCGCGCCGGCCGCCCGCAAGAGCGGCGGTGGCAGAGGTGATGCGGTTGGTGCGAAGGAAGTCACCTTTGCTCCCACCAAGGTCGAGAAGAAACGTCCGTCAGGCTTTGGAGCTGGCTCCGAAGGCAGAGATTCTGCGAGAGGCAAGCCTAACAACAAAGACAGGCGCAGTGCCAGCAACAACACATTCAGGGGAATGTAATGAGCTCTTGCCGTGCTTCTGGGGTATATTACACGCATTGTTGCTTTTCTTTTCAGCATGGCGTTGGGGGGTGTCTTTATATACCTGCATGTTGGGTGGGGAATGGAAAAAAGTCAAATGTATCTATAGTAAATGAGACAGCTTCCAGTTTTGAAACCGAGAATCAATCAAAGAAGAGTCTACGATCCATGAGGCGATCTGCACCGCATCTTGATTGACGCAGCTTGCGCCGAGCTCACTGACTGCCACGTGGGTTGTCTTCGCGTTCATGGGAGGCTTGCACGGTGTGGGAAACAAAGATGCCGTATCCTGCCTCTCCCTCCGCTTGTCTGGCAGGAAGACCTGTGAGTAGACTCGTGCAACTGAATTAAACACGTCTCTTTACTGCGTATAAAGCCTATTCATGTGACTGGGCACTGATTGATAGCAGGCAATGCAATTTGGATACCAAGATCCCAAGCACATTAAGCGCTTGATGCTTGCAATAAATTCCGCCGATTATTTATACCCGGTCTCCAATCGGAACGTATAGCATTGCATAGACCGTTGCTGGATCCGTCTCTTGCTAGCCTTCAAACCTGGCTTACACCGTGCAAAGGATATCTGGGACTCTCGGCGTTGCCAGATCTCGCCAGATCTCGCAGTCCCAGCATCCTCAGTAGGCGCTGATAGTACGCGTAGACGCTATCTGGTTCTTTCGTGTATATCGAAGTCGTTCATGCGTTTCGTTCGTTAAGCAGTCGTTATGAAGGAGGAAGATGTCGATTAAAGGGATCGTTGGCCATGTCAATGTCCTCGGGTGAGAGTTGGAGTCGAGGCGTGGAGAAGTCGAACGCAAAGCTCGGTGTTGTCGTGGGAGTGCTCACCGCACCACGAGAACCTTCAGCAGTTGTTGCCTGCGTGTCCGGAGTTTTATCAACACGAACCTCATCGACTGCTCGTGAATTAAGGCACGCACCACCACCGGAGCTCGCTAGCCAAGCAGACCTGTCTACCTCCCCATTCCTTCTGTACTCAGGGAAATAATTCAGGCGAGTTTCCGGGTCGAGAAGATCGTCGAGGGTAGCGCCGATACGCAATCGAGCGAGGAGTTGGGACGACTGCTGGTCTGTACCCTGGCGCATCGCGTCCACGAGTTGATCAAGCCTGTCTCCTCGTTCTGTCGCTTCTCGCACCTTGGACTTGAGATCCTCAGACCTGGTCATACCATCTGCAACCTCATATGAGCATTCCATGCCCTTCTCACCACAGAATTGGCATGATGGCCGATCACCAGTGCACCTTTGTTTCCGCCTCCTGCATTCAGCACAAGCAGATTTGATCTGCGGTGTTAGACTGCTGTCTTCGCCTCCATCCTGGGAAGATCCGGTTCGTGTGGCAGTGTTAGGTCGTCTGCGAGTGTTGGTACTGGGCACATTACGCTTGGGAGGCCTCCAAACGCATTGGACTCCGCTCCGAGTACAAAAGTCACATCGCAGGCTGAACTGGATTGGCTGCACTTCAGCTTGGCCAGAGCATTTCGCCTTGCGTCGTTGCTGTCCAGAGAGAAGGGCACAAGTCAGCAGCAGGTCTCAGAGATCACCACAACACACATGATAGTCACTTACACATGCCTGGCAAGCGATCTTGCCATGAAGAGGCCGAGACTGCGCTGAAGAATTTGCAAGACTCGTCTGACCAAGGCTAGGGTCGGGTTCATTAGAGCCGTTTGTAACGGGTGAGTATTCATCATTTACACTTCGTGTTCCAGGTAGTAAAGGGGTCGCAAGAGTACCGCGAATGGTTGCGTCCGGGGGCGGAGTGCGCTCGTTGCCTGTGTCTGTGTACTTTGCGCTTGCTGGTATTGTGTCTTGATTTGGACAAGCTTGACTCATTTTGCACACGACTCTCCTCAAAACAGACCGTGGGACTTGGATGCTAGTGGCAGTTGCATACACCCGTACACGACACAGGGGCAAACGAGGGGAGTCATCCGCGTGGCGTGGAAACAGTGGAGTGAAGCTGGTGTTGTGGTCCGACTGTCCGTCCAAGTGTTCAAGTCAATGTCTTCCATACCCGTCGAAGCGCGGAATCGAGGCCACATTAATCAAGTCGAACACCCCACGCCCTTTTCGCTTAAACGGCTACTATTGGCCACATCGGAGTTAGTACTTCTCGGGCTTCTACGGCAGATCGTACCATCGTGATTAGGCATGAGGGCACGGAAGTAAGGCTGCACAGACCGGTATAGAGGCCTACTGGGCACATCTACCCTGCTCACCCGCTTAGAATAGCAGTGTTGACGGATCACAACAAGAATGTAAATTTCTCGTGCTCGACTTCATGACCGGCCGAGTCTAGAACGCACTTTTGAACACGGTAGCAGCAGCACAGAACCGAGGGGAAGAATCCCCTTTGCAGCTCCGAGACCTTGTGATATGAGCTCCCCGACGTGGTCGCTCATCAGTCTCCGTGGTCTTCTCCGATCACATCAGATTTCGAGTCTCGATCGCAACGTGCTACTTTATTGGTCGTCCATCACACAACCGCCAAATGGTACTAGGTGGCACTGCTGTTGTCGAGCCGGGAGTTTGAGGAAACGACCAGCGAAGGTAACGTAATCCACATCTCTGCATGGTCTATTGCCTCTTGATCGAGATTTGTTGAATACAACAGGTCGCCTGGCGTTCCCACTTCCGGTAGATAGCAAGGGTAGAACTTTGATTGCAGAATCAATGGGAGATGCACTAATCCTCTAAAACGATCGCGGAAGTAGCCAGGGCGATGAATAGCCATGCTCACTCGGTTGTTGAACCGCGGCACATCTTCTACCTCCTAGTTGCCACGTCGAAGCGTATGTGTATGAGTGGCGAACGAAACGTGGCAGAGACCACGGAAGCAGCACGGCGCCAGAAACCAATGGTCAATCATCGACATGTCCCCCATGGCGATGCAAGATCTGGCCGATACGATTAATGGTACATGAGCAAGGCAATTCTCAATCGATCGAGATCGAGATGAACAAAAGCATCCCGTGGGTTTACGTCGTGGCAAACCATGGAGTTCAGGCCATGATATATGATTGGACGCACAACTATTGGCGGCGCTGTCTCCGGTAGACCCACCCGGAGTAGGACTCGCCTCCGTGCCACGAGGTGGCGTTTGGTGGTTTGTTCATTGGTGCAGCCACTTGATCGAGCTGGCTAAATTTCTCTTGACTTTCTTACCTCACCTAACACGTCTGCCTTGACAACGGTCATGAGGAACGGCAGTCATGATTCGAAGGGGATGTGAGCGGCTACGGCGGCGTTGTATTCGCCACAAGAATATCGTATTGCGTGGTCTGGCCCGCAGTCCAGCTTCAAAATCCGCACAGTTCTCGCTGCCGCTGGGATTTTGATAAGGTGTTTGAATTTGCACCGCTCGCCTCGCTTCAAGTACGCGTACGGGCTCGCATAAACATGCCTACCTCGTGGTTTGGCGTGTTGTACTAGGAAGTATTGACTATTTCAGGGGACTTGCTGGTTTTTCGCTGATATGTAAGTATTTGCTTATATGGACCTTCTTTAGAGCGAAACATCATTAACATTGTGAGAAATCCACTGCAGCATTCTCTCGTCAAACGATCGGACTGAATCTTGCTTACGTAATTATGTCAGCATCTGCCTTTTGGAATCACATTACTTCAAAGACTCCGGATATTCTCTTCGTTGTTACAACTAGAGGAAGACCTACTCGATGAACAACTCAATTATTCCAGGTTCGTTGTACCTAGTACAAGCTCACTGGTGAGCCGACCTTGCACGTGACAGCAGTCAAATCATGCATTACCATCTTCCAAGCACTGGGAGTAAGAGCATCGATGTAAATTCTACTACCCTTAGATGAAACGGTTCCCAGATGATACAGTGCAATGCGAATTCAAACCCGCTCACGTCAGCGAATGTTCACGAGTACACGATCAAATAGGCGTATCCGTGCGAGAGGAAGAGAATGACCGAGCATGTTCTGCTAGATTGACCAGGAGCTCATAGCTTCGCCTTTCCGATGCCGTAAATCTGCGCCTCGCCAGGTGCCTTGCCGTGCTCACTCTTCGGGTTCGCGCTCAAATCGCCGAGCGGCTTTCCGACCACATCTGGCTCTGGCTGCTTGTCAACGATAAGGCTCTGAGTCTTCTTCAGAGTATCAAGCGCTTCTTGCTCGATACGGTGTACAAGGTCGTGACATGTGGGAATGTCGTGAATTAGGCCAATGACTTGGCCGGCGGTCCAGACCTAGAACATTATTAGTGTTGTGTCTTGATGCTTGGTACATTTTCCGATGTCACGATATGCGACTTTGTCAAGCAGAGACATTGAAAGTGAGAATAACCGCGGAAACAGACGGAGCACACTTACGCCATAGTCCTTGTCACCGTTGATGAACACCTCCCTTCCTCTCTTTCCTGACACATACGGGGCGATCTCCTCAAATTTGCCAGTCGTGCTCTCACGCTCGATCTTCACTGCATCCTCTGTGACCTTGTTCTTGAACAGACGGCTTGTGTTCTTCCACCTGCGTAGTACGAGCTCTGTGTCCGTCTCTTGTGCTTCGACAATCGCCTTCTTGATGTTCTCGTGGATCGGGGCCTCGACCGTACACATGAAGCGCGTGCCCATGTTGATACCCTCGGCACCCAAACTCAGCGCTGCAGCCAGACCCTGGCCATCAGCAAAGCCTCCGCTAGCGATGAAGGGCACAGACATAGTCTGACGCGCGCGAGAGAGCAGGATGAAGTTGGTGATGTCGCTTTCGCCGACGTGGCCGGCGCATTCGAAGCCGTCGATCGAGAGGAAGTCTACGCCGAGCTTGACAGCGCTGAGCGCATGTCTGATGGTTGTGCACTTGTGTAGGATGACACAGGGAGGGTCGGCCTCCTTCAGCTGCTTGATAATAGGGCCAGGGCTGTTGCCGGCAGTCTCCACAATGCGGATGCCCTCGTCCAAGACCACCTGGGCGTAAGCGCCATAGTCCGGAGGAACCATAGCAGGGAGCAGAGTGAGATTTACGCCGAAGGGGTTCGAGGTCATCTTCTTGCAGCGGCGGATCTCCTTGCGAAGGTCCTCGGGCGAAGGCTGGGTCAGGGCGGTGATGAGACCAAGACCACCTGCGTTTGAGACGGCGGCGGCGAGCTCTGCATAGCCCACCCACATCATGCCTCCTTGCACGACAGGGACTGATCATCGTTAGTAGAGACTTGCTTAAAAGGATCCTTGTGGCATACTCTTGATCCCCAGCTTGCGGGTAAGCGCAGTGTTGAAAGGCATGGCTGTATGCTCTGAGGTTGTCTTTCTATGGTGTATTGAGTATGAGAAGACCGAGATGTAAGAGAATGATACCTTGCGACTGGGAAAGATGCCCTACTGTATTATGAGACCGCGGATATAAAGCCTACCTGCTGACGAGCTCTAGTTAACCGTCGTGCCGAAGTGGTTGTTGCTTCGAGAGGGTGATTTGAACCTCGGCTCCGAGAGAAACAGCTTCACGTGCATGCCAAGACTGTTTGTCTTTACGAGTCAAGTGGCTACATGTGTAGAATCTTGCGACACTTACTTGATGTGTTCGATCACAAGGTAGCCATCATATCATGTATGGTTTGAACTGCAAGAAAACTTGTGGTCTTCAATCAAGCAGTCATTGGCAAGACGCGACCTGCCATAAAAATCTCCAGTATTGAGAGCTCTGCATCCATGCCAACGAAGCTTCCATCCTGATTACTGATCTGGATTCAATGTCAAATGTCAATGATGGTTTATTGCCGCTTGTCTGAGGCACACGTCAAGATGACTTCTTTCACAGGCTCGGACGTTGATGGAAATCACGCCATCCAGGCACATCCGGCAATGAGGCAGCGTCCATGAAAGACGAGGAAGCTTCTTCTTGATCTCACAAGGCACCTGTTTTGTCATGCAAAGGTACCATAGCCACGGTGTAGTATTGCCATACGACGCGTCGTGTTGCAACTCGAAGATCATCCAGGCAACTGATTCCACTTGGCCGCATCTCAGGCTGGCCTTCGAACATCTGTGTTCAGTGCGCCTTTGGGCAGTCAGAGTGTGAGGGTGAGACACGTACCGCGTGACTACCGACATGCTTCTGCAATCGTCGAAGGTAAGCTATCTGCAAGTGGCAGTATCGGAGGTGGCAAGGCAAGGAACCATCGTGCAACATTGTGCACCGTTCACCTGCAAGCGCACCGTCACCGCCACAGCTGTGCAACCATTCTGTGGCATGCTGTCGCCTGTGTGTACTTTGCGTGCTTCGAAATAGCACGTTCCTGTCCACCTCACATCGAATGATCACTGGTTCACAACATCCCAATACCGCCGAAATGCTGTCCATCCTCTCTGTCACCATGTGCTTGCTGTGGGTCATCGCAAAATCTCTCGACATCACGAATCCCAATCAAGACCACTGTGGCCACCATTCTCATCCATTGGCTGTTTATGGAGCCCGATCCCAGGAGAGCCAAGATTTGTTGTGGAAGTACGAAGACCACTGGAATCAATAGTCTCAGCCAACGTCACCCTGCCAATTCTCTGTAGTGTCGGTGCAACCATCGTGAGATTCGCAGGATATCACTCATAGTGCCAATGTATCGATATAACGCTCTGGACCGCTCACATCTCGAGCATGAGACCCATCAGAGAATTAACCACCATCCCAGCTACCTCTCCTCTTTCCAAACATGCTGATAAAGAAGACCATGGTTCCTACCGCTCTATACGCAACCATCACAACCACCCTCACCATCTGCCCTACTTCCGCCGCCATCTTACCTATCCCGAAGCTCAGCCCTGTCTCGTCGCCTGCGACCTCAGCTCTCATGACTGGGATCACATACCATCAAGGCCTGGTAGCATCGAACAATTCAGCCTCCTTCCCCGGAATCTGCAACGCACAGGTTGTAGCGACAGGGGAGCTGACGGCTGGCTTTTGCGTTGGGCTCCATACCTACGCAGTATCGATTGCCAGACTGCAGGGCCTGGAGTGCGCGTTCAAGATGTTCCGTGGCAGCGCGGCGTGTGAAGCCGATGCAACCAACACGGTGAGTCATGATCCCATCTCTCGTGGTGACAGAAGACCTCACTGACGCTAACAATGAAGATGAACGTGGCTGTTCCGAGTGGAGACGGTGAGATCTGTGTTGTCACTGGAGTTGAAGATGGAGGGAAATTCATGAAGGCGAGCGGGTTCTTGGTGTGTGGTTAGGAATCAATGTTATGATGAGGCGAGGCCATGACGATGGCAACATCGGAGTGTGCGAAAGAGAGAGATATCGATGAGTGGTAACGGCTGGTGAAGAAATGCGTCGCGTTGTTACCTCCTACTCTCCTGTATTCAGTTGGTGTCCATGCTGCTTTTGCGGTCAGGGTGCCTCTATACTGTCCACGGAAGGGTTATGTCGCAAGATCCTTGCATACCCGGACGTGTGACATTTTGTTGTTGGAGCATCAAATATTGATGCCAGGTAGAGAAAGATCAAACACGCCCAGAATAATGTATAGCGGTATGCACGAATGCCTTGGTGCCTTGTGTTCTAAGTCGTCGGCGGGGCAGGAGGCAGGAACGATGGCGGGGTGAAAACTCACGAAACAGTCACTTGACGTAGCCTCAATTCTCAAAGTTCGTCGAGAAAGCATCCACTCCACCACCACAACACCAACATTCACAATGGCGGCAGCATTCATTGAGGCCCTCAAGTCCTCCAAGCCTGATCCCAGGCCGCTCAACGACCTCGACAAATACCTCACCCTCCGCACCTACGTCAACGGCTACAGCCAGACCGACGAGGACATCGAGCTCTGGAAACTCGTGAGGCAGAACAAGGTTGCCGTCGGCCTCATCAAGCAGGGCAGCAAGATCGTGCCCAACCTCGCAAGATGGTTCAACTTCATTGACGAGACCGCGAAGCCCTCCCTCGATCTTCCCACCAGGCCTAAGGACGATGGCACCAACTACGACATTGGCCTTCCAGACACCGAGAAGGGTGTGGTGACTCGTTTCCCGCCTGAGCCCTCTGGCTACCTTCACGTCGGCCACATGAAGGCTGCTCTTCTCAACGACTACTTCGGCCACAAGAAGTACAACGGCAGGATGCTGCTGCGTTTCGACGACACCAACCCCACAAAAGAGAAGCAGGAGTACGAGGACTCGATCATCAAGGACTTGGAGCTTATGGCAATCAAGCCCGATGCCGTCTCATACACCAGTGACTACTTCCAGTTGCTCCACGACAAGTGCAAGGAGTTCATCCGCATGGGTCACGCCTACGCCGACAACACCCCGCTTGAGGTTCTGCGCACTGAGCGCATGGAGAGGATTGAGAGCAAGAACCGCAACATGAGCATTGAGGAGAGCTTGGCACATTTCGCGGAGATGGAGACTGGATCTGAGGAGGGCACCAAGTGGTACATCAGGGCCAAGATCGACATGAGCAGCAACAACGGTCGCATGCGTGACCCCGTCATCTACCGCTGCAACCCTGAGGCGCACCACCGCACTGGCACCACCTGGAAGATGTATCCTCTCTACGATTGGGCTTGCCCGATTGTCGACTCTGTCGAGGGCGTCACTCACGCTCTGCGTACCACCGAATACAACGACGCCGACGAGCAGTACCAGTGGATCCTTGAGAAGCTTGGCATGAGGAAGGTTCACAACTGGAACTTTGCCCGCATGGACTTCAAGAAGACTTTCCTTTCCAAGCGTAAGCTTACTAAGGTCGTCGACAGCGGCAAGGTCTGGGGTTGGGACGACCCTCGCATGCCCACCGTCCGTGGTGTTCGCAGGCGTGGCATGACCGTGCCTGCGCTCCAGGAGTACATCATCAAGCAGGGTCCGTCCAAGAACATCACTCTGCAGACCTGGGATGCTTTCTGGAACACCAACAAGAAGTACATCGACCCGACCGCCAAGCGCTACACTGCCGTTGAGACTGCGAACAAGGTTGTTTGCAACGTGGTTGGCGCCCCAGAGGCTCCTCGCACTGAGGAGAAGGATGTCCACGCCAAGAACGCTGAGCTCGGCAAGAAGAAGGTTGTCTTCAGCAAGCGTATCATCCTCGACCAGGCTGACGCACAGTCCTTTGAGGACAACGAGGAGATCACCCTCATGAACTGGGGCAACGCAATCGTGCGCAAAAAGACCTACTCTCTCAACCCGCTCCAGCTTCTCAAGTCTGCGGACGAGAAGACCATCACCGGACTCGAGCTCGAGCTCCACCTGCAAGGCGATGTCAGGAAGACCGCCAAGAAGGTCACCTGGCTGTCGGAGGATCAAGAGCTGATCCCTCTGACCATGTACGAGTTCGACTACCTGATCAACAAGGACAAGCTTGAGGAGGAGGACACCCTCGAGGACTGCCTCAACCCTGTCACCGAGGTCAAGACCGAGGCTCTCGCAGACTGCAACGTCGCAGGCCTCAAGGTGGACGACATTGTGCAGTTTGACCGCAAGGGCTTCTTCCGCATCGACAAGGCCTTCCAGCACGGCCAGAGCGTTGTTGCGTTCCAGATCCCCACTGGCAAGAACCAGAAGTAGAAGAAAGTCTCGGTAAATTCCGTAGCATAGACGAATATCAAGAGTGAAACGCTTATGGTGCTTTTGAAATAGATCAAGCCAACCTGCAGCTCAAGTGAAGTGTGAAAGGCTTATGTTCTGCCACCAACAGCGCAGAGTGACTATCGAGTCGCACATCATGCCGCGTGCGCACATGACCAGTTTCTTGCCATTCACTGACATATCCCAAGCCACGTGCCACTGTCGCATGCAGACATCTCGCATTAAGCACTTGGAACTTCTTTCTAGATCACCACACCCACCAACGCAGACCAACCGAAATTTTCCAACCCAAATAACGGCCCAACATCAACAAGCCAACAATGCCCTCCCTCCTCTCCCTCCCCCCAAACCTCCGCACAACTATCTTCGAACTCGCCCTAACTTACGACCACCCGCTCTCCCTCCCAGGAATATACCCTGACTACCACGGCGACGCAGCAACAACAACCCTCACCCGCACCCACCTCGCACCCACACAACTCAACCGCCAACTCCGCCTTGAAGCCCTCCTTCTCTTCTACAGCGCCAACACTTTCGCCATGTGGTTCGCTGCACTCCCGGAAGAAGCTGTGAGGGAGATTAGGAGTTTGAGGGTTTATGTTGCTTGTGTGACGCGCTGGGATCCGGAGGGCGATGAGCTTCCTTCGGAGAGGGAGAAGTTTCGGGCTTATTCGGTTGGGGAGGGCCCGACGAGAGCGATGACGGAGCATGTTCTTTATGATGTTTGTTCGGGGAGGCAGTTGTTTTATGAGGTTGAGGTGGAGAGTGGGAGGGTTGAGGGGTTTGTTGAGACTTTTCAGGATGGAGAAGAGGAGATGCGGGAGGGGGGGGAGGAGGTTGGGGGAGGGACGGAGTGTGGTGTCTGCATGGGGGTGCTGCGGCGGTGGGTGGATTCCGTCGGTGATGATGATGAGGATAAGGATGGGGGATGAGGAGATGGACGGGGAGAAGTGTGTTACGAGGGAGAAGTTGGTGGAGTTGGTTTGGTGAGTGACGACGTCCCTCCCAACTTCAAGTCATCGGAAAACCTGCTAACCAGAAAAATTCCCAGGCCATCCGGCCTCGAACCTGCTCCCGAGCGCGGGCGTGGCGATTCTCGCATCTGAATGGATCCATTGGGATACCTTGCCGTGGAGAGTTTACCACAACCATCGTTGATCTACAACCGCAACAAGAGAACAAAAAACAAAAAAGAATCGAAGGAGGGAAAAGGAAAGGAAAAGAAAAGGAAACTCGCGACACCCTCTTTCCACCTCTCAGCACCACCACAACAATTTGCGAAACAACAGAAAGAATACAGCGTACCCGTAGCTGAACAACGCGAGTTCGATCTCTCCAAGGCACCCAGTTCCGTACCTAGCTAGCTTAGCTTTGCTGCCTAAAGCCTCGACAAGAAAAAGACCAAAATGAAACCCTCATCTCGAGTAGGTACTCATCGCAACCAACATATCCATCACGCAAAGCCCAAGGAAAAGTGAAGGGAAGGGGAGTGAAGTGCACCATGGTCCGAGCTCCAAGCTCCAAGTACCAGAGCCGCCTGCACACAGCAAGTTTTGTGGATGCTCAATGGGTGAAAGGTTCATGATCAAAGTATAATCCTGTAGAATCAAAACGCAGCGTTTGCAGACATCGCTCAGCGACCTACCTCCTCAACAAGTTCAAATCAGTAATTATTAGTCAATGGTATTTTCGAGGAGCTGCTCTTATGTACATACACGCTCATTACAAACAAAACAAATGCCAACAGAATACAAAGCTTCCAAAAAAACACACGTAGAATCATTTTAAGACACAAGAACAAAAACGCTCGCAAAGGTTGTGAAAAACTTCCAGAACTCATTTGTACAATCCGAGGAGGAGAGCCAGGAAAAATCAAAAAGGCCACACTCCTCCACCGCGCTGCTGTAGCAAGACTCGCCTGAGATTACGGCACAATAGTAGATATGTTCAGAAACACAAGGAAAAATTCTCTCTTCTCTCTCTCTCGCCCGCCATTTTTGTTTTTTCTCAAACCATTCTCGCATCCGCCACTCAACTGTTACCCAATCAGAACTTCAACGCGCCCATGCTCTCCGACAACTTCTCTCCGTTCACTGCGTTCGTGGGTTGACCGCCTTCTGAAGCAGCGCCAGCACTAGGTGCAAGCTGAGGAGTGTGCGTTCCGCTGTTAGAGAAATCGGGACCACTCTTCTTTGCCTTGAGGGTGAGAGGGAATGGGTAATCGGCTTCCTCCTCTTCCTCGGGAAGTTTCCAGGCGATGTAGTCTTCGGTACTCAGGCCCTCGCGGCCTTCTTGCAGAGAGGCGAAGTCGCCGGGTGTCATCATGCCAGAGCGCTCACGAGGAGAGCCGGGAGCGGACAGAGGGCGGGTGATCTTGGCGTCGGGTGCGTCGAAGAAGGAAGGCTCGTCGTCGGCGGAGGCGAAGGAGTCGGGGTAGGCTGGAAGATAACGTGTTAGTAGGGTATTGTTGACAGGATTTCTTAGACTTCATTGACTTACCTCTCCTGAGCGCCAGTTGACGGGCCTTGACGTACTCCATACCCATGCGCTTCCAGTCGAGCAAATCGCTAAGTCTCTCTGTGCGGTTACGCTGGTTGATGCGTTGACGCTTACTCTTCTGTGTGAAGTCGAACATGAACTCGGTGAGCTGGTTCACGCTGTCGTCGACACCCTTCAACCTGCGGTCGACAATGTAAATGCCGTAATCTTGAGCGTTCTCGATCAACTCCTCCATGTAGCAACCGAAGCCAGACAAGTTGGTAGTGATCGATGGAACACCCATGACAGTGCACTCGGCGGGAGTGTAACCCCAGGGTTCGTAGTAAGAGCTGAAGACACCCATGTGGGTGCCACGAACGAAGTCGTCGTAGTCGATAGGGAGTACGGGGTTGGCCGAGCTCAGGAACTCAGGGTGGAAGACAACCTTGACACGGTCGGAAGGCTGGTTGAAGAGCTGGCAACGTCTGATCTGGTTAAGAATGGGATCTTCGCTATCGTTGGCCATGTTGTGTGTGACAATGGGAGGAAGAGTGTTGCGCTTCATGGCGAAAAGTCGGCGGCGAAGCATGACCTTGTCTTGTGCCGAGAGAAGGTCCTTGTCGTCTGGTGGAGGCTGGCCCTCCCTCCATGCGAGCGACTTCTCGAAAAGTTTCTTACCAATGTTGCGCTCAATGTGTCCCACAGTATCGTGCAAGCTCTTGATCACAGCCTGGCCCTTCAGTGCTTCCACAGCAAGCGAGGTCGTCTGAGCAGGCATGATGATGAAAGCCACGACTGTCACATCGGAGCCTGCAGACTTCATGCGGTGGTTCAGGCGAGCCAGAGACTCAATGAACATATCCACACCCTTATTCCTGTATTCGTAGCGTCCAGCAGTGAAGAAGTACAGCGTCTTGTCCGGATCGAAGTCATTGTGCCCATAGAAATGACCGCGAACAAAGTCGTTGATGCGCTCCTTGTTGGTCTGGTGCAAGTTCTGGAACTCGTGAGTTGCGCTGAACTTCTTGACGTTCAAGCCGTTGGGGAGGACGCCGTCGGGCTTGCGCTTGAGCAAGTGCTCGCTCTCGTAAGCGGTGATGTGGGAGACGGTGGTGAAGACGTCCGCTGCGTGTGCCGCACCGCGTTCTATGCAGTAGCGGTGGTAGATGCCTCTCTTGCCAGCCTCCGCGTCGCAGTCAAAGTATTGCAAGTTGTTGTAGAAATCGACCGAGCCGGCGCAGAGGTAGCGACCGAGCAGGGTAGCGTGGGTGGTGAAGATGGTGGTCACGTCAATCTTGCGCTTCTTACACAAGGGGAGAGCAACACCAGACAGCCACTCGTGGAATTGTGCGATCACAGCTCTTTCCTTCTCGTGGTAAACGTACTGGAGGAACTTGTTAGCAAGCGAGCCATTGGCTTTGCTAGAGGGTATTTCTGCTCACCTCGCCCAAAAACCATGCAATCAGGTAACCGAAGACGATAGCTTCGTTTGTCTCATGGTCATCGGGAGGGCTGGGAATGCCGGCGGTTGACCAAAGGTCGCCCTTCCATTCGTCGAGCTTGTAGTAGCCAGTGCCGGTGTCGAAGAGGAGCACGCGAGGCGCTCCGTCAATCAGCCATCTGCCGTAGAGGGTCTTGATGCCACGGTCGTTCATGGACTTGATGGTAGCAATCATAGCTGGGTCTTTGGGCTGGATCTCCTCGACTTCGACGGCGGCAGAAGCGCGGTTGAGCGGACCCAGCATGGTGTAGTTGGAGCCATATTCGGCGGTTGTAACCTGAGCCTTTGATTTGAGGACGGAGTAGATGCCACCGACACGGTTGGCAACCTCGGTAGCGATCTCGAAGAGGACGTGATTGCGCACGTCTCTTCTAGGTGTTTGTGACATGGCTGTGGTTTGGGGTGTGCGAGTGCAAGCAGTTCAATGCAAGCGAGGCAGAAGAAGCAGCAAGCAGCAGCAGCAGCAATGGGGGAGGAAGTAGAGCTCGGGTGGGAAGAAGTGCAGAGAGCTGGGCAGCTGGTGATAAATGACGGTTAGCTTGCTTTGCTATGGGGCGACTAAGGTACTCGAGTCACGAGTGTGGGGTTTGGCGTGTTGGAGAGGAGGATTGAGGAGACTGGTGGAGGAGCAGGACGAGATGGAAGATGGACTGGAGCTCTGGTGCTGCGCTGTGCTGGGCGCGGAGAGCTGCAGGGCGGATGACGATGACGCTGCTGGCGCTGATCGGGGAGTGGATTCTTACCTTTTCACGTGGGCACAACGGCACTGCCTAATAAGAAGAAGGCCCGGGAGCTTGCTTGCTTCTTTTTTAGGGTAAGCAGGCGAGGAGCGGTGTATTGGAGGGCAAGGTGTTTGTCGCTGCAACGACCTGCGGGCAGCTTGTGTGGTAAGTTGAAGGTATGTAGAAGTGGGAATAGCAAGAAGCTGCAAACCGTGACAGACAGCCGGTAATATCTCTGGCCGACAGACAAGGAAAACAGTTGAGCACCGGGCGCGTTATGCGAAGGCTGGTCGAGACAATCGCACGCTCAGCACACGCCCAAGCGCCGTCCGTTGTTGGCTAACTAGCTGGGAGTCGTGGGCTCGAGCGCGGTGGGAAGTTGCTTGCGGTCTGGCTTCAAACTCCCCACTCTATGCCTTGCGACCGAGGGGCCAGTACGAGGTTTGAACATCGACCGCGAGACTTGTCACGGTTGACGTCGTTGAGTTGGAGCTACACGAACTAACCCTCGCACTCCACACGCTACGCGAGATCCAGAGCATTCATCGCACCCAATGCCCGTTGCCGCCACCGCGCCTTGGCTCAACCACACGCCTGCCTGGGGGAGACACTCTGAGGGCACACGCCGTCTGGCTGTGAATACGGCACTCTCGGATGCTGTTGAGACGTCGTCGTCCTGCTATCGGCAATCAATGGCAGTACCGACAGGCAGCGTGGCGACAACCGCCGGTACACCCAAGACAATATTTTGCAGCTCTACAGCTCCGACAAACGACAGCTCCAAGCTCTCGCATGTCTCTGCGACACTGACAGATCGCTCGGCGCACAGCTCTCCCCATGCCCACTCAAAAAGCCAAAATCTCATTCAAGCTGGGGGCGGGTGGAGATGGCGACGAGCGTGTCGTGGAGTCGTCTGTCCGGAGATGGCGTGGAGACACTACTCTCCATCATGCCCACATCCCTTTCGGCCCTTCTGTGTGTCTGCGGCCTACCCCTCCGCTCTGCTGTATATTTCGAGCACACGCCCGCATCCCGCAACGCCTGCCGACAGCCTTGCCTATACTATACCACCCAGTGGTGGGCCGATCGTGTGACCACATCGCCACATATACAAATTCGGCAGTCTGCACGACACCACCCTTCCGAACTTCGGCCTGCTGCTGCTGCTTGTCTCACCAGGCCATTATTGCTGAGATGTATGTTATATTACAGAGACCCAACCCGATCCAACGGAAACTCTGTCACGTAAGCGTGCGTGAAGAACGCCCGACGATTGCCGCTGATCCCAGCTCCGAAAAAGAGACCGATGCACTTTGCGATGTCTTGTTCCTTCGTACAACAAAACCGCCATGGTGATCCTGCCAGGGACACAAATCGAAATCTTTTCAACACAGGCAAGTTGACTCGCAGCTTTCACCCTGAACACCTCATCGCTATCTACGTGTTTGTATCTCTTCATCAGTTCCTACAAATTC
The DNA here is from genome assembly GCA_037042865.1 of Epicoccum sp. F181. Lineage (NCBI taxonomy): Eukaryota > Fungi > Ascomycota > Dothideomycetes > Pleosporales > Didymellaceae > Epicoccum > Epicoccum sp. F181. The sequence goes on from JAJSLS010000005.1 coordinate 277,164, forward strand.
ATCCCCGCTTCCTCTGCTCATGATCGGTTCGAATGCCTAACCATAACATTGCACATGAAGCTGCTTTCGAACATATGAGCCTTGTTATCATGACCTCCGTAAGGGGCGAGGTATATGACACTACGTCAAGGATTCGGTGGATTCAGTGGGTTCAGTCTCGCGGTCTGGATTCAGACTCGGTCTCGCGCTCTCAGCGGCAGGGCAAGTCGTACGGACATTGAAGCTGGACTGTAGTGTCATATACTTCGCGCTTTACGGAGGGGACTTACAGCATAAATCAGAATAGTTCCGTGGTGCTCGGGCCCACTTTCTACCACATAAATTGTACGGACGCTCTCAAACACCAAGGAAATTCCCTATGCGACAACAGGAAGTGGAAACATTCTACAAAGACCCTCCCTCTACCTCACAATAACGACCGTCGAAACAGTAACTCCCACAAACTTGACAAAGTTGGTCCAACCAGAATGCTCCGCATGCCCTCGAACCACAACTCGGTCACCAACCCCAAGACTTCTTACCCACCGCGCCTCATCTTCGTCCGCCGAATCCGACGACCAGGTGATTTGATGCGTCCCAAAACCCCCAGGGATCAATTTATTCCTCGCAACAATTCGCTCTGCAACCACATCCTCGCAGCCACTCTTCAACACACCAGCAGTAAACCAAGTCCACTGTCCTGATCCAGGCCACGCGCCAAACCCTTGGTCTTTCGCGACGATGGTGAAAGTGACTTTTCTGACAGGCGCTTTCGTTCGTGCTCGGCATGATATTTCTTCCGATTGCAAGCACGTACTCGGTGTATTGCTACTCCGAATGACTTGGTATCGATCAGACATCGACGTCTGATGGTTGTAGAGCCCAGCGTAATCGATGATCGGTCGGACAAGGTCTGCGACTAGTTTGTAACGCAGTAAACTCGCGATTCTGTAGGCGTTGATACGATTCTCGTATTCATTGCTGTCTTGACTGCAAGAGAGCGAAGATGTGTCTAGCAAGGTTGTGTATGCATTGCCGTGATTCTGAAATTCGATGCCAGCAGAGTTGCAACACACTATAGCCATTGTTGAATAGTAGCCTAATCTCGTCGCTCTCAGTAGCGACAATTTGTGTCGTTTCTGTTGCTTTGCAATAACAATGGCAGTCTGTGGGTATGTGTTTGCGGGCAGACCTGCGTGCTGCGAGCTGCAGGGGGGTACCGAGGTAATAATTACGGTTTAGGAAACGATCGATGGGTAGTATGGTGTATTATAGGCAAAACGCTCCAGGGTGGGGTGCAATTGATAACAAAATGCTCGTGGAATCAGTGACGGGTTTTGTATATAAGTCTATAAATCCAAATACCTTGCGCGGATGCGGTCAAGTTGACTACCTTGATGTCAGCTGTGTCAGGTCAGCTAAGCTAAGCCGTTTATCTGTGCTGGGCCACCTACTTACGGTCGTAAGGAAAACGGCGTGAGAGCGATCTGACCCGTTTGAGCAGTGCAACTCAAATGCCGTGGAAAGAATGTGTCGTCTCACCTCAGATACAAGATGGGAGCGTGTTTCTTCGAGTCCAAGACGGCTCCTGGGCCAACAGGAGCCGAAAGCATCTCGACATCCCCTAGCGCTGTGTTTGAGCTCGGATATATCCCTATGAGCATCCTGTGAGGATGGAAAGGTGTCAGGTAGTATCATGTTTGATGAATCGATGTGCGGCTTTCATCTGTAACCTCCAGAGCGAGATGAGCAGGAACGTGGACATTGGGTCTACGTTGAGTTCGGTTGTAGGGCATGGGGCCAGAGAGAGAATGCGGGAGACTTCTTTTCACTTCATGTTCGGATGCCTACTCTAGACGAAGATTTATAGGGAAATCCGAAGAGATCATTTGAAAGTGTTGCATGGGTCCCTGATCTGTGATTCCTCGATTTGGAGTTCTGATGATCTGATCGTCGAGTCCGTGGTGATAGATCATGGATGCCCAGACTGATTTTGCTAATATCAAAAAGTAATATAAAGAAAGAAGATTAAGCTGAATCATCTCAGATCTGGTCGATTAGCTCAGTTGGTTTAGAGCGTGGTGCTAATAACGCCAAGGTCCTGGGTTCGACCCCCATATTGACCATCGAGATTTGTTCTTTTGCTTTTGCTCGACTGACTGGCACTCCATCCGTCAGTGAATGGCTTGTTATCTGCTTTACAGGTCGACTCCATGCTTGTTCCGTAGCAAGATTATCATTTTTTGGTATACTACAGCACCAGCGACTTTGTAAGGTTTAACCAATCGCTCACGTAATCATCCCCCTCTCGAACACAAATACCTTCCACCGTGCTCGTAAGCTTCGGCTATGTCGCCATATGTAGCTTGCATGCGCGCGCCCTAAGACTACCTATTCGAGTTGAAACAAATCATATACGTCTGCCACAAACAAACTTGTCGACGTGGCAATCTCTGGCCGTCTTTAACTCATCTGCTCTCGTCTTCGCAGACCCGAAGGCTTTACTCCATCTGCGAAACTGTCGGGCAAAGCACTTTAACAACATACGCACCGCCACTTGCCAGCGATATGGCATTCTTCCAAGAAATGAGCTGGCACGAAGGCGAGATCGCCATGGCGAAGGCAATGCATGTACCCGACATGGATAACCCTACATTCCCTTCGCTCTCGCCTCAACTGGCAAACCACGCGCGGATCGCCCCATTGATAGCTATAGGAACTCTGGACAAACACGGTCGGCCTTGGACGACTCTTTGGGGTGGCGAGAAGGGCATCTCGCAGCCGATAGCGCATGGCATCCTGGGTATCAAGTCTCAAGTCGTTCGCCAGCATGACCCTGTTGTTGAGGAGCTGGTCGGTAAAGATGGAGACGGGACGGTTGTAAGGGAAGAGGGCGAAGGGAGGATGGTGAGTGGTCTGACGATCGATCTCGAGACGAGGAAGAGGACGAAGCTGTATGGTCGGATGGTTGCTGGGGCGCTTAGCATGCGCGAAGACGAGGCGACAGAGACTCAACAACATGTTGCAGAAGTACAGCTTGTACTCAAGATCGAACAGAGTCTGGGCAATTGTCCGAAATACCTCAACAAGAAACATATCGAGCCTGCAGAGTCGAATCCGGAACTCATCTCGGACAGCCCTCAACTTCCACAACAGGCTCTCGACCTCCTGTCAAAAGCAGACCTATTCTTCCTCTCAAGCGCCAACCACGACCAAGACATGGACACCAACCACCGCGGCGGCCCACCCGGTTTCGTTCGCGTGATCTCAAACGACGCATCAGGCGCCATCCTCTGCTACCCCGAGTACTCCGGCAACCGCCTCTACCAAACCCTAGGCAACCTCAAAACCAACCCCGTTGTCGGTCTCTGCGTCCCCGACTTCGAAACAGGTGACATGCTCTACCTAACCGGCACAACCACCATCCTCATCGGCCCAGAAGCCGCCGAAATCCTCCCGCGCTCCAACCTCGCCGTCAAAATCACCACCACATCCGCCCGCTTCGTAACCACCGCCCTCCCCTTCCGCGGAATCCCGGGCGAACTCTCGCCCTACAACCCCGTCGTCCGCTACCTCTCCTCAGAGAAACCTCCCACAACCGCAGCATCATCGATCTCCTCCACAGCCCTCTCCCAAGCCAAACTCCTCCGCCAAACCAGCCTAACACCCACAATCTCCCGCTTCACATTCGCCCTCTCCAACGCTACCACGCACAAATCAGGCCAATACGTCACCCTCGACTTCGGCTCCCGCCTCGACATGGGCTACTCGCACATGCGCGACGACGACCCGCGAAGTCTAAATGACGATTTCGTGCGGACGTTCACCGTCTCGTCGCCTCCAGGCAACCCACCAAATCCAGTCCGCAGGCTGAAAGACGATGAATTTGAAATCACGGTTCGACGCGTCGGGGCGGTGACGGAGGAGTTGTTCAAGCATCAGGGCAGTGAGAGGTGTGATCGGATGGAGTTGGAAGTTGGGGTTAAGGGTTTTGGGGGCGAGTTTGAGGTTCGGCAGGGGGGTGGTGTTGAGAGTGTTGCTTTTGTTGCGGCGGGGGTGGGGATTACGCCTTTGCTGCCGAGTCTTGGGTTGTTGGATTTGCAAAGGTTGGTGGTGCTGTGGACGGTGAGGAAGGAGGATTTGGGGCTTGTCGAGGATGTGCTGGATGCGTGTACTGGGTTGGCGGGGAGGATGACTTTGTTTGTTACTAATGCTATTGATGGCGAGGAGATTGACTTCAAGTCTCCTAAAGCTGATGAGATCGATGTCCAAAGGAGACGGCTACAGAAAAACGACCTTGATCTCGACGGCAAGGTGCAGAAGTACTATCTTTGCACGGGGACACCGTTGAGGAAGCAATTGATGGAGTGGCTGCCGGACAAGGAGCTAGTATTCGAAGACTTCAATTTCTAGGGTAGTTTCTAGTATTACTGGTCTTGTTCCTATCGTATTTGGTGTCTGAGTGACCCAAGTTGCGAGGGTGGGAAGTATTCGACATGAACTCACGTGGAGTCGAGCTTTACTTCAGCCAGGCTCCCAAGAGATCAAAAGTCCCGTTTACGCTTCTCTACTACGCCAACCACGAGCAAGACCACAGTCTAATACCAGCCTTGATCGCCACTCATAACATATATCTTCAAAGAGCCATCGTGCTCCAGATGATGGAAAGATCGAAGAAAAACGTATCGTGAACCCTAACCCTGTATACCCCAAATTTGACCTCACTTACACCCGCGCCTGTGCTATACATGTATGTCCCTGTCACACTTGCCGTGAGGAGAACGAAGGAAAAGGAAGATCTGTAACGCAACGGCAGCAGATTCACGAGAGTGAAAGCGAAGTCCGACCCGATGCGTAGGTGCATACGTAACAACAAGAAATTCCTACGATGAGTGCTATCGCAAAAGTCTGCACACAAAGCACCTATTCCGAACAGCTATGTGGTTCGACCGTTCGATGTGTATGTCCCAAGTTATCCATTGAGAACCCCAGTACCAAATCGAGAGCACTGATGCTATTTCCAGTCTCCGCACACAAAATGCCATTTCATATCATGCAAAACGTTCGTATATGCAGAGCAAGTGCATGCTAAATTAAACACTCAATCCGCCCATGAAAGTATGAGAAAATCTGCATTACCCAAGGTCATCGTTACAAACCACTCTTTCCGTCCACTAGACTCAATGCGTCTCTACAACCTCCCTGGATCGCCAGCCGCTGCCGTCCGCTCATAGAACAGAATATAAGCCTCTCTGTTCTGCAGACCAGTAGGCTCGATGTCCCGGACGATAGTGTCGTTGTACTTGCGCCAGACCTTCTTCATCCTGTCGCGGACGGCGGTCGTGTAGTGTCCGTGAGTCAAATCGCTTCCGATGTGTTGCAAGACTGCGTAGGCATCGTAGACGTAAGGTGGGGTCATCGCAGGGTCGGGGGCCATTTCCGTTGGAGCCGCGGCCTGCGCGATGCGTTGTTGCTCGGCAGCGTCGGGTGGCGGTAGGGTGTAAGGGGACATATCGAGGCCGCGCAGAGGGAAGTCGATGACTGTGTGAACTTTGCGGGCGACGCGGCCGTAGTCGTCGTTGCGGAAGCGCTTGAGGTGGATGACGAGGTACTGGGGGAGGCGCGTGAATGTGATCTGCTTAGTGGCTTCGCGGGTGACGTTGCAGCGTGGGCACTTCCAACTTTCTTCTCCGCGGAGGCCTTCGTCGCGGCAGAACTGTGCCAGACACTGGTCAAGAGTCGCTGGTTGGTTGTGTGGGATTTCGACACTGACGCTGGAGAAGAATTCCCATGTTGTGCTGACGAATGCACAAGTGCGGCAGCGGAGACGAGACATGGTTTGGCCGCCGAAGAGATCGTAGATGGGCGAGTGCTCGCGATGGCGGTGTCTTTGCCATTCTCGCTTAGATGCGAGGTACTTTGGTAGTTTTTCGCGATACTCTTCTTGCTCAGGCGTTAGGTTCTGCAGAATGTTGCGGTTGAAGTTCGCGTTGAGATCCTCATGCAAGGTCTCGATCATGAATTCCAGGAACTGCTTGGCATCCTGCTGGACGTCGTTCTTCCAATCGCCATTTAGACGACCACAGAAATTGCGGAAGGTTGTAGGCTTGATGCTTGAGACGTCACCCTTCCACAAACTTCGAATCAAGTTGCTGTACAGCTCAGGCATGACACCCTTGCTGCCCTTCCAATTGCGCTGCACAGCTCGCTTGAACTCATCGCTGAGAAACAAGATACTCAACGGTGTTGTTGCGGACAATGCTTGTATTGTGGAGTTCATGTAGCAAGTGACACCAAAGTTGATCAGGCCCGTCTTCGGCAATGTCATAGTCGAAGATCGGAGCTTGGGCGGCACATATGGCATGAGTCCATCGGATCTTCCTGGGAATGTGCTTTGTGAAGCGGCTCGTTCACTAACGCCTGTGTAGCTCATCCGGGGTGCTGCTGGCGCCGGTCTTGTAGGTGCTTGGGCATACTGTGACGGCGGTGGAGCGGCAGGGTAGTCAGGAATTTTCGCAGGCGGAGCGGGAGGTTTCCTCGACGGCATTTGAGATCCCATGAAGCCAGGCTGGCTGTCAATAGCGCTAGCATCTGGATAGCGCTGATTGAATTCGTCAATCGCAGCTCGACTCAGGCGTTCGCGTTCCTCATCGTCCTCTTCGCCCTCCTCGTCTTCTTCGTCTACTGATTGCTGAGGCACGCTTACGCTTTCCTGCCTTGCCTGGGTGAGCCAAGCTTGTTCTTCGTCTTGATTGAGAGGAGCAAAGTCCTGCACCCTGCGCTTAGGCAGACGAAGTTGACTGCCGCCTGATGTTGCCATGGGGCGACGAGAGATGGGCCTGCCAGCCTTGGCCCTCGCAAGCGTGTTTGATGTTGCCAAGGCCTGCTGACCGACAAGATCCACCCATGCGCTGATACCGCCAATCAACATCATCGGAGGCTCTCTCAAGGGCTTTTCTTGATTGAAGTCATGTAGAGCTTCATGAAGATATTTGAGCTTCATCTCGCGGTCACTCGTGGGACTGGAGAGATACTTATCTGATTGCATATCGGCATCGTAGTATACCACGAGGTCGAAGAGCTGACGATTGTCGAACATTTCTTGCTCCGCATCGGGTGACAAGATCAAAGATTCGAGCAATTGCTCAGCGCTCATGCCTGGCTGGAGGCTCATAGGCTCGATGCACATGACATTTTGCGAGTAGATATGTCCTTGATCAAAGTCTGCTCGAGGTCGTACATCGATCAGCAGAACCGAAAAGCGAGGGAGATAATCGAACAGCCGCTCTGCGCTGCATCGGGTCTCTTTGGCACTTTGCGACTGCCGCGCGGTACTTGTTCGGTTCGCCCTGCTGTCATCGGATTCAACTCGAGGGAAATACTCCCCATTGTCCCGGTTGCCATTCGGAGCTCTCACTGAAGCGACTGAAGATGCTGTTGACGAGCGCCGATACTCGCTGGAAGCTAGACTGCGTGCGCTGTGTCTTGGTGGCGCCACATGGCCGGTGGTATGCATATTGCGAGCTGGGCTGTATGTTGGGCTAGGCGCTTTTGGCATCGCTGCTGCGAGGCTGGTGTCCAATGGCAATTTAGCCGGTAACAGTGGACCTCCAAAAGGCATGCCACGGGGTCCAAGTGGCTTGCCATTCATGCCATTTGATCTTGGGAGAGCATCAAAGGAGTAGCTGCCATTCCAGTCGGCTGCAGAAGGCATAGAGATAGGCGAGCTATGGACTGACGAGTTCGAGCCGCGCGAGTCTGGTCTTGTAGTCGTATCGATTCCAGCACCTGAGGGCATTCGCAAGCGGGCAAACCGGTCATTGAGCGCATCGCTGCCGTTGGTCCGTGGAAACCCGTTCAGCGCGACACCTCCCTGTGATAGAGCACGCCCATGAAGAGATTCTGGTTTTGGCGAGACAGATGGCTTGACTTTGCGTGTTCCTGACACATTGGGAGACTGATATTCGGCATTGGACTGTGGATATGGTGCTTTGGTAACGTAGTTCCGTTGGCTTTCCGATTGTGATCGCGCATGGTTGATCTTGGTTTGGTAGCCTCTGGGGAGCACGCCACTCCTCTTGTTGTTGTTCTCGATGATGCCTTTTATGCCCATGTATTGTTCGTTCCACTGAACCAAGGTGTTCTTCACATGTTTGTACTGCCTGTCCCAGCCCTGGTCCATATCCATATCCAGAACTTTGCCACTCCGAGGTATAACGTCGATCGCGATCTCGTAGGCACGCAGATATTCCACAAAGGCCAGATCGGGTCGCCGGCTGTCTAGCAGTATCTTGGCCTGTTGGAGAGCACTGGCCGCAGCTCCGAGCAATTTTGCCGGCGGATCCTGGTCGCTGAAGCCATCTTGAGCCCTTGCCTGGAGATCCTGAATGTGTTCGTAAGGCCTCTCGGTAGTAGTGTTGAATGTTTGTGGCCTGGCGCCATTGCTGTGGCCTGGCGGACCGGACGGCGGGTTGGGCAGTGACGCCGCCGCACTCATTGTGTGCGATACAGTCAGGCGACTATGCGCTCATTGCGCGAAGGCGTGTATCCAATTATTCGTATGACGGGGAAAACTGCGTGGCTGGTGGAAGCGTGAGCGGGTGCGGTGACGATGTCGGCAACGGTCGAGGGCACGTTGATGGCGTGGTATAGTTTGGCGGGGCGCTGCAGTGGATGAGGTGGTGGGGGTGATGTCTCGTGACAGTCGTGACTTCGTGGAAGAGGTGTAGAGACAGACCAGTTTGGAGAGACTGCTCACGTGAGGAGAAGGTAGAGGAGTGAACAGTAGCAGTGTATGGTATTGCTGGCTACTTTCACACACTATCGACGCCGGAGCAAGAGACTCAACTTCCCCAGACATGGAGAGAGTGGCGTTGCGTGGACATGACGCAGCTTGCTCGGTATGTGAAGTGTGGCGGTGCACTGCTTGCTTGCGCTGACCGTTGATGGCTGATGCTCTCGCTGTACAGCTACCACATCCAGCACTCCCGCCTACATCCACTGCAGTCACCACCATTTACTCTTCCTCACCAAAGAAATATCACACAAACATCCATATAGGGTGGCTTCATCCTCATACCACCACCTTGCACACCACCACCAACACAGCACCCTGCAGCCTGGAGTGGTACACACCCAACCGCTATCATGGCGTCCTGGTTTGGCGGCTCAAGTAATACTGAGCTGGATGCTCAGATCGAGCGCGCAACCTCCAGCTCGCTCGAAGACATCGCTCTCAACCTGGAGATATCCGATATTATCCGCAGCAAGACAGTGCAGCCCAAGGAGGCCATGCGCAGCCTAAAGCGCCGCATAGGCAACAAGAATCCGAACATCCAACTCGCTACTCTAAATCTCACCGACACTTGCGTCAAGAATGGAGGCAGTCACTTCATGCAAGAGATTGCCAGTAGAGAGTTCATGGACAACCTTGTCAGCCTGCTGAAGGTGCCCGAAGGATGCAACGCCGACGTGAGACGCAAGATGCTCGAGCTCATCCAAAACTGGGCTGTTGGCGCACAAGGAAAGGACAGCCTAAACTACCTCTCCGAATGCTACAAAACGCTGCAGTATGAACGTTTCGACTTCCCACCCCGACAAGAAGTTGCCAGCAGCATGTTCGACAGTTCTGCACCACCCGAGTGGGCCGACTCCGATGTCTGCATGAGATGTCGTGAGAAGTTCACCTTCACCAACCGCAAACACCACTGCCGAAACTGTGGAAATGTCTTCTGTGGCTCCTGTAGCTCCAAGAACATTCCCCTGCCTCATCTTGGAATCATGCAACCTGTAAGAGTAGACGATGGATGTTACGCTAAGCTGAGGGATAAGAGCCATGGAACTCCTGGACCACAAAGTCCTAGTGCAAGCAAGACTACCCTCTGGCAAGGTTCGAACGTAAGCTCGGAGAGGATGCAGCCTCGCGGAGCAAGAGTGGAGGACAGTTTCGATGCCGATCTGAAGAGAGCGTTGGAGATGAGCTTGGAGGATTCTAAAGGTCATGCTGGAGCAGGATACGTGCCACAGCCACAGGTGCCACAACAGTCAAAACCTAAGCCCAACGGTACAACTAGGCCAGCACCGCAAAACGAGGATGAGGAGGATGCAGATCTGAAGGCTGCTATTGCAGCCAGTATGCAAGACATGGAGGAGCAGAAGAAGGCACATGCGAAGCAACTGAAAGAGCAAACATCATCGAGTTCTGCGCCAGCACAGTACAAGCCCAATAACCAACACGAGCTGACACCGGTTGAGATGGAGAACATCAACCTCTTCTCCACCCTTGTGGACAGGCTCCAGCACCAACCACCAGGCACTATTCTTCGCGAACCTCAAATCCAGGAATTGTATGAAAGCATTGGTTCGCTCAGACCCAAGCTCGCCCGGACGTATGGCGAAACCATGAGCAAACACGATACCCTGCTTGATCTTCACTCGAAGCTTTCCACTGTCGTTCGCTACTACGACAGGATGCTGGAGGAGAGACTCAGCAACACATATCACGCCGGCCGTTTTGGTGCGCCTAACCGGTCAAGCATGTACCCGAACATCAATGCTGCTCCGATGAATCACCAGGGTGGCATGGAAAGCTACTACTCTGGCAATGCACCCCAATTCGACAACTATGGACCGCCTCCTCAGTCTCAAGGTGGCTACCCTGGATACCCCCAAGCACATCCCGGTCAAGCACCATATCCTGAGCCATACCAAGATATGAACAGAATGTCTCAATACAGCCAACAAGCACCGGACGCTTCCTACGCGCAGACTCCCACTCAGCAGTATCCTCCTCAACCCCAACAACAGCAATATCAGCAGCCACAGCCGCACGAGGTACAGCAGTCTCAGCACGGCTCTCAAATGCCCCCGCAGCGCCGCCAATCATCGCATCACTACGCGCCCTCGCATACTTCCCAGAACTCCAACCCAGCGATAACATCACCTCCACCTCCCGCAGATCAAGCATCCTTCTACTACGCCGACCAACAACAGCAGCAGCAACAGCAGCAGCAACAGCAGCAGCCCTCAGTGCCTCAGACATCCAGTCCAGAAATGTACTCGCAACAGCCACACCAGCAACAGCCACCTTATCAGCAAACTTATCCTCCCCAAGAAGCTCCTCAGCAGCAGCAGCCACCTCTACAGCGCCAAACTTCGCACTCATACTACCAGGGACCTCAACCCCAGGCCCAACAGGGTTCGTACCCACAGCTCAACCAGCCTCAACCTCAACAGCCACAGCAGCAGCAGCCCTGGCCTCAAGCGCCAGCAGCCGGAGCAGGTTATGGCCAGGAAAGCTTCCCGACGGCGCCACAGCATGCTCCTGCCGTGCCGAAGGAAGAGTCTCTGATTGAACTTTGAGATGGCGGAGGTGTAAGCTACTCACGGCAAATCGGATTACATAAAAACGTGTATGTTTGGCGTTCCTGTAGAAATACCCCAGATAAACGTGTGAATTATCAATGATTGTCCCGTTGGTGCTTTGATCAAGCACAACACTACATATGAAAAGCAGCTGATGTGCATGGAATCTGCTGTAGACGGTCCGTAAATGCTGTGTTAACGATTGGTCATTCAGCGTAAGCCATTAAGCCATACTACGAAAAGACTCGTGGTTAGAAGCCTGGCGTTTCAGTATCGTCAGGTACGAAGGCACAAATATGGAAGGACAGGACGATTCATTCGGCGTTGCTATGTGGACGTGTTTTTCTGAGCCGCACACTGCATGCGAAGGAAACCTAGCCAACCGACGAGACACTATCGCCAACATGAAAGCATTCCTTCAAACAATTTCAGAACCCTTTCTTCGATGACCACGTTCCCTCGAATTGATCAATCTCAACCCGATCACCTCATTTCTGAAGCTCACCAACACTGACCATCGCCTTCTCAAGCTTCTCCTTCTCACTCTGCAGCGCAATACGCTCTCTCTCACGCGCCGGGTCTTCCGCAAGCAGTTGCGCGCACACGACCGGATCACCAGCATTTAGGCTTTCGCAGAGAGCCTGCAGAACGTTTGTGCGCAGCGGACGCAGCACGCCGTACTCGATGCTCTTCGCGACCGCGTTGACGAAGCACATAGCCGCGTTCTCATAGTAGCACATGATTGTAGCGAGACAGTCGATCTCAACGGCGTACTCGTCTGCTCCGAGGTTTTCGGTGAGCCATGCGGTGTCCTTGGCTTTCTCTACGCGCTTCTCTGCGGGCGTGATTTTTGTTTTGGAAGAGGTTGTAGCGGCGGCGGCTTCGAGGGTGTCGAAGTGCTCGTTCACGCGCTGGAGGTTGCGTTGGTGTTGCAAATCGCGGAGGCGGGCGTTGCGCAGGGTGTTCCAGTTGGTGTGGGTGACGATTGCTTTTTCTTGTTCACAGGCGAGGATGTTGTGTGACTTGTCGCTCTCTGTGTGCATAAGCGCAGCAAGGAAGGCAGAGAGCTCTTCTTTGGTGCGACGGTAGAGGTCAGTCAGGTGCAAGTTCTTGAGAGCGTTGTCGATGGACTGGTTGATTAGAGCGGCGATGGTGTTGTTGGCTTCTTTCAGCATCGCATCCAAAGCCTCGTTCCAGGTAGTGAGCGATTCGAGGATGAGCCGATCGGTGACCTTGGCGTTGATAGAGCCAGGTACACCACTGGTGTTTCCTCGCGCATACTCAAATCGCAAAGTCTCAAGAGTGAGAGACTTTCGCGTGAATGAGGGAGTGGCAGGATCGGCCTTGAACCGGCGCGGAGTGACATCTTCCGCAGGGCGTTTCTTCGACGATGACGGCGTGATGTTGTTACGACGAGCCGCGCTCGGTTTCGGTGTCATCGAGGTGCGGATTGGTACCTGGACACGCACCGGCGTGGGCGTTGCAGGCTCGCTGTCATCGTCGTCGTCGTCTACAACGATCGAAGGTGCCTTGTAACCAGGCGTTTTCAGGTTGAAGCTTGGCTTCATATCTGTCAGACGCTTGCAGAACTTGGTGGTAGTGATTTTGGTCCAAGCTTGACGGAAGGTATTCACGTCACGATCGCCGTTGATGTGGCTGGCTATAGAGGCTGCAAGTGTCTGGATGTGACTCGCGACAGCAAAGCCGGGATGCGGAGGAGCGGCAGGGAGCAAGGTGAGCTGGTCAGTGATGATCTCAAGCCTGGCGGCGATGCGATTGGCGATCTCTGGCAGTCTGGAGTCGTGTTAGCTCTGACACGTATTACTTCTACTGACTGCGGAAGTACTTACTCTCCACGAATGTGGTCCGTCATCGACTGCGACACAGCGTCCTGGAGCTTCTCGATTCCGAAACGGGACTGCAAGTCGGCAAGATCAGACCACGGCTGTTGGCGGAAGAAGTCGGCCTCGAGGTCGCGAGCAGCAGCATGGCTGATGCCCTGATCGATTTGGGCCTGCGAGAGCTGTTTTGTGAAGAACCACCCTTTGCCAAGTGTGAATTTCTTGCCGTTCAGAATTTGCTTGATGTAGGAGAGCTTGCCAGGCGGCAAGAGGTCGGCTTTGGTAAGTACACCTGCGCATCGCTCGGTGGCACGACAATTCTTGATGAAACGGAAAGTCGTCGACGTCTCCACATCCTGATCTGCTCCACAAGCAAGGAGGATCAGACACTTTTCGTCTTTGAGATAAGTGCTGACGAGATTCTCGATCATTCCCACAAGTGCGGGATCCTCGCCATCCTCGATGACGTTGATTGAACCAGGCAAGTCGTAGAAGTAAAGCTCGGGAAGATTTGGACCTTGTATCTCAAGGCTGATGACGTTGGGAGAAAAGGGCACCTGGCGCGGCAAGGATTCAGTAGCGAGGTCGAAGGTGACGAATCTCTGGGGATCATCGCGAGGGTTGAGGATAGCTAGCTGAGCCTTGCGAAGCATAGCCTCGAGCTCGCTTTTCTTGGTGACTGTGTAGAAGTGCATTGGATCGGTTTGACCCTCACGTTTGCGGAAGCGGCCTAGATCGTTGGGACCATCGGTGTGGAAGTAGTATTCCTGCTGGATCGAGATGCTGCAGAGCCATTCAGCACCGTTCAACGGCGCTTGCGAGGAAGTCGTGATCAAGAATGGGCATCTAGAAGCAGTGTTAGCCCGATTCTAGAAGTGCTCGTATTGCTGACTTACCGAGTGCATGTTCCCTGGCTGCGCGGCAGCGAGATGTCGCAGAGAGCTTCAACAATCGAGCTCTTGCCAGCAGACTGGTCACCGACGACGACGAATTTGGGGAGCTGCAAGGTGGTGCTGATGTTGAGTTCTTCGAGTTTCTTGATACCCTGGATCAAGCGACGGGAGTCCGCTCCGAGGAAATGCATCGCATCCTGAAGGAGTGGCGAACTGTGGTCCTGGCCGCTCATGGTAGCATCCGAGTCTTCGGTGACCTGGCTTGGTAACTGAGTTGGCGATCTTGGAGCCGAGCTCACGGTTTGGGCGCGGGAGCTTGTGTATGGAATTGTGGGCGAGGAACGGTCCATCATTTCTTGCTTGATATGGGAGTCCGCCATGCTGGTGTGGTGTCAGCGAAGAAGCGAGAGAGAACTTTGTATATGCGAGTGTTGGGGTAGCAACCGGATTAGGCAGCGGCGGAGCAATAAACGGGAGGAAGGCACGACCGAGCGGGCCAGTTGCAATCATTCGTCAGTGAGTGAACGAGATGCCACACTCAGCGGAGCAACCACACCTCACATCGTCATTGACGAAAACAGAAGCATACGGCGAAGAAGATAAATCCTGTTCAATGATCGGGGAACTCAAGACGTTACTTACTTCAGTAATTGGCGACGCTTCCAAGTGTTGAGAATGCAAAAGGCTTTGACGGAAGAATGACCGAAGTGTCCCAGGTGCAGACAAGTACTCATACAGAAACGGACGAGGGTTGACTGCGATGCAAGGAGATTGGAGTTGGGTGGGTGAGTGGGAGTGAAGCGAGCAAGTGAAGGAGATCCGCCAGGGCAGTAGACATCCTTTTATCTTGACGAACCGTCTTTCAAGTACGAGTCGGAGTACATCTTAGTAACGGGTGAAGTGTGCGAAGATCTGCTCAGTGCAAACCAGCGCCATACTGGAGGTCCATAGCTGACGAGAGCACCCACGACCGCTCACGCCAAGCTGCTCGCCGCTCAGCAAGAACTTTAGCAAGACGCCATTGAGAAGCGTATCTTGATGTGCTCGGTACCAGGACACAGGAGGCCGGAGGATTGCATGATTTGTGCAGTTCGTCGAAACACACGAAGAGCAGGTCGCATAACGAGTTGTCGACTGTAGTCCACGCGAAGATCAGTGATGAAGCTGTGAAGCAAGCGTATTGATGGAGCCAACCTGCAAGGGCGGGGACGTTTGGTGGATCTTGTGCAACGGTAGTATCACAGCAACTGTCAGCCATTGGATAACACCCTTATGCGCATCTCCTAAACAGTCTTGGTGGAAATTGTAGGCGCTTACTTCACAGTTATTCACGTGCAGTGAAGATGATCCATTGAGCAGGACTCGCCGTACTCACTGATGTGATTGAACAATACCATGTCAAGTGAGGTTCGATGCATTTCGGACACTTTCACTTGACCAGGCACGCCAAACACGTGATTTTGCTTTGGCCACTCATTGAGAATCGATTAAGTGAAGTGTGAAGAAGAGGGGACGCGCCTCTAGCTTTCGTGTCCATCCGTGATTGCGGGGCGATGTTCGTTCGCGTGGCCTGGACCCTTGTGTTTCGCTGGAAGGTGAGCTGCGCGGCGAGGAGAACAGGTTGCACTGTCCACAACACCACCCACTTCCTACTGATCCGTCTAGCAACCGTCTTTACAAATGTATGTGTCGATAAGATTGTGCTCTGCTGCACTGGACTGACCGCAAAACAGACACCACAAGCTCCGATCTGCACCGTTCCAACGAGTCCACGTACACCGCAACGCAACATTTGACCCAGCGCGGGACAACTTCACAAACAAGGCAACATGAGTCTGCAGGTGCCCGTTCGCGGCGCAAGAGGCGGTGCTCCAGTCACAAAGGCCGTCATTCTGGTATGAACATGAAAGATCTGGGACATTCGTCTGCTACAAAAAGAATACTCGGCTGAAGTGAGCAGGTCGGTGGACCATCACGAGGAACCCGCTTCCGTCCTCTTTCTCTGGACCTACCTAAGGTATGCATAGCCAGGAACCACAACAAGATCTATATGATTGACAGGACTTAGCCGCTCTTCGAAGTCGCCGGCCACCCCATCATCTCACACTGCTTCGCTGCCATCGCCAAACTTCCCGAGATTCACGAGGTCTTCATTGTTGGTTACTACGATGAGGCCGTCTTCCGCGACTTTATCAAGGACTCCGCCCGTACACACCCTCATATTTCCATGAAGTACTTGCGCGAGTACCAGGCACTCGGAACTGCTGGAGGTCTCTACCACTTCCGCGATGCTATCCTCAAGGGCCACACCGATCGCTTCTTCGTCTTGAACGCCGACGTCTGCTGTTCATTCCCTCTGGAACAAATGCTGCGTTTGTTCGAGGAGAAGGATGGCGAAGCTGTCATTCTCGGAACCCGTGTGGCCAACGATGCCGCGACCAACTTCGGCTGCATCGTCAGCGACACCCATAGCAAGCGTGTCCTGCACTACGTCGAGAAGCCCGAGTCTCACATCTCCAACCTGATCAACTGCGGTGTCTACCTCTTCAGCACCGAAGCTTTCTTCCCCAGCATCAAGTCCGCCATGAAGCGCCGCGCAGACCGCCCTCGTCTGCTCTCATACCCCTCGTCAGACACCCTCGACTCTTCATACGTTGCCCGTTCCGGACAAGACAACGACGACGATGGCGAGAAGACTGAAGTCATCCGTCTCGAGCAGGATATCCTCTCTGACCTCGCCGACAACCGCCAATTCTACGTCCTCGAGACCAAGGACTTCTGGCGCCAGATCAAGACGGCCGGCTCCGCCGTGCCCGCCAATGCCCTCTACCTCATGAAGGCCTTCCAACAGCAAAGCGAGGAGCTCGCCAAGCCCTCCGCCACCATCCTCCCACCCGTCTTCATCCACCCTACAGCACAGGTCGACCCTACCGCGAAGCTCGGCCCCAATGTCTCGGTCGGCCCTCGTGCGATAGTCGGCGCCGGCGCTCGTATCAAGGAAGCCATCGTCCTCGAAGATGCCGAGATCAAGCACGATGCATGCGTGCTGTACGCCATCATTGGCTGGAGCAGCAGAGTCGGCGCATGGGCTCGTGTTGAGGGTACTCCTACACCCGTCCGCGAGCTTAGCACCAGCGTGGTCAAGAACGGAGTGAAAGTGCAGAGCATCACAATCTTGGGCAAAGAGTGCGCGGTAGCCGACGAGGTGCGGGTACAGAACTGCGTGTGCTTGCCTTTCAAGGAGCTGAAGAGGGTGAGTCTAAACTGTCCACTCGTGATCACTCAGCTTACATTGCTAACCATTTTTAGGACGTACAAAACGAGATCATCATGTAAATGGCCCCGCATTAACATGTTGCATTACTGGGAGACAGAACGGACCTTCCGCCGCTGCGCCGCTACTCCACATCCTCCACTACAAAAATTATCCATAATGGCGTTCGCGATAGAGAGAAAGCTACAAAAATTGAGATACTAGGCATTATTCCCACGCAAGTAGCTGCAGTCGAGCATGTAATATCTTGAAACAACATATCCTGTCAATGCATGTAACATTTATAGATGCTTCAGGAAGTGGAAAACCGAATTTTTTAGAGCATAGAACATGTGGACGTGGGAGCGACTAGTCACGATAACCACCTGGTTAATTCAAGAGTGTAACTAAGGCAAAGTGTGGACTATTGAGCTCGTTCATTAGTGATTTTTAATTGTACACTATTCGTTGTTCGTGCTCGCTGTCTACTCTATGCTCATCAAAAGCCAGGCTCTACTGACTCTGGACGCAAGCTGAAAGCTACTTTTATACCTCCATGGCGTTGACTTTAGCTGCGCTCGCTACCACGCAGGCGAACGACCTGGCCGTACTTTTGCAGCTTGGTGATAAGCTGGTCACCCTGCTTCACGACATCATTGTATCTAAAAATAGTTAGTGTTATTCCAAGCAGGGTTGGGAGCATTGCGAAAACTTACTGCTTGTTCTTGTCGTCGGGTCTCTGTGTCTCGATAACGCCCTTCACGCGGTCAATTGTGCAGGGAAGCCTGTCGCTGGCGATGAAAGGCGCGAGGTCCTTGTCGAGCCACGCCACACTCACACCGAACGAGCTGGCCATGCTCTCCAAGCCGACGACCTTGTAACTCTGCAGAAGCTGTGCGTAGGCGCGCAGTCTCATCTCGCGCACGTACCAGTTCTTGTGCTCGAAGAGGTAACGATCTTGTGAGAGGAACTTTGTCTCGACGGCTGCGAGCGAGGTGAAGAAAGAGCTGTAGTTGCCGTTGTAGAGCGAAGATACCATGGTAGCGAGCGGCTTGAAGTCAATCTCCGGCTCAGCTTCAGGAGCGGCACCAGAAGCAAGTGTGGTGAGGTTGACGACAGTGGGTGTGGGAGTCGCTGTGCTGGGCTTCGAGTCGGTCTCCATGGAGTCGTCTGCACCAGGACCAGCAGAGGGAGCGCCGCCGAGAGCTGAAAGGCGATCCTCGCCAGATGCTGCGCCGAAGACGGCACGGATCTCGGGCGCATCAACAACCTTGGACTTGAAGTCACGGCGGGGGAGTGCCACTGCGCCAGCCAGGGTAGCGTAGGCGACGAGAGAGCTGTAAGGACACAGCTCAGTTGAAGTGAAAGTCGATAGAGAGTCGAGGAGGGGTGTCGCCGCAAGACCATGTGAGCGGATAGTGAGCAGGTGCAAACCAGTGTAAGCCTTCAGTCTGTTGCGACGATCCCAGTCTCCACCAGTTTCTACAAGCTGCTGTGCACGGTCGACATTCTTCTTGACGAGCAGCTTGTCGTCGAAGAACAGTCCTATCCTGATGATGGCCAGAACGATGTCGATCTTGGTTCCCAGAATGCTGGTCTTCTCAAACAGCTTCTCAAACTCCTCCAGGGCCTTGTCCTTGTCGCCAACCTTTGCGTAGAACTCAGCACGCTTTCCTTGCGCATTTGCGACCTCTGTGTCGCCAGCATTTTCAACCGCATCGTCTTCCTCCTTCTGGATGGTCTCGAGCTCCTTCTCATTGTCGGCCTTCAGTTCGTTGTAGAGAGCCTCATCCCAAGGTAGATCCACGCTCTTGTCTGTCTTGCCTCCAAGTACACCAACGATAGAAGGAGCATTGATACTGCTCGTCCGCCTCAGGGTGTTGTAAGGTGATGGCGAGCTGGCGTTTGTGTTTGCGCGGGAGATGGAAGGCGATAACGAGCCGCCTTCGCCAGAAGCATTTAGCTTGCCAGTCTGAGGGTGTGCCAAGTGAGCGTACAGCGGCGCCATCTTGTGCTCGCGGATAGCATCTTGGAGAGTCTTCAATGACGTCTTCTTGGTAGCTGTGTCGGTGGTGGGAGAGGCGAGGCCGAACACGGACTGCGCGAGAGGGAGGATCGGGAATTTGAGGTACTGTGGTTCACCCATCGTGAATGAATTATCGGGGATTCAGTGTGCGGTTTGTGATGTTGGACGTCGATAAGGGGAGGCGGTGGGAGAGTAGTGAGTGGATGAAGCTGGCGGGTGTTAGCACGTAAGTGAGCTTAGAAGCCGCGTTTCGATCAACCAACGCCGTCAGTCAGGCACTCTGTCACCGAGCCCGAGCTCAGCGGAAACTTCGGGACGCGCCGCAGGCCGGGCGGCTCTTCCGTGTAATAAGGTTTGTGGGGATCACTTTCGGCGACCTCTGCCGAATGCATGTGCGCGCCAGCTGCAAATCACTCTGCCGTCGTCATTTGAGTTGAGGGCATCTTTCCTTCACTCACTTATCTACTCTCGCATGCTCCTCACTTGATCTTCACAAGAAATCACGTGTCATTGGAGGCTGATCAAGTGATCAGTCGCGATTTGCTATTCCAAACACTCTCCTTTCAGGCTTACACAACTCGTCGACTTCAGCTCCGGACCACACGCGACCACCACGCACAATCAGGAGTCAGCGACCTCCAAACAACAATCACATACCACATACCACACACAACATGCCTTCTCAGGAGCCCGAAGAGCACTCGCCCTGGGATAGTGGCAGACGCCAGGCGGCGAAAAGGAAAAGAGAGACACCAGCACAGCGCTTAGCAGCAAGCAAGGCGAGCAGGAGCAATACGCCGAACGCGTTCGCTCGCAGATCCCCACCGCGTAATGCGCCTCCTCCACAAGATGACGATGGCGACCGGTCTCCTCCAAGGAAGCTGAAGCGTCCTGGTGCAAGAGCCACGGTTGGTCGCGAACAAGCTGGACAGATGCAGCGTCAGGTAGAGGAGCAGCAGCGGAAGGACTTGATTGCTCGTCAGGCTTCAGGAGCCGAGCTGGTCGCACAACATTACAACGCCGTACCTGAGCGTGGTCGCGAATGGAGAAGCACGGAGAGTAAGATCAAGGGGCTTCGAAGTCTCAACAATTGGATCAAGTCCACGTTGATTCAGAAGTTCTCGCGACCTGAGATGCCGGTCGAGCATATGAAAGTACTTGACATGGCTTGTGGCAAAGGTGGTGATCTCGGAAAGTGGGAGAAAGCTCCCCAGGTACCTGCCCTGTACGTCGGTTGCGATATTGCCGACGTCAGTATCGATCAGGCACGTTCAAGATACAATGAGAATTTACGACGAGGTGGACGCAATAGAAGGGCTGCACCCATGCACGCAGAGTTCTACGTGCAAGACACTTTCGGTACATGCCTGGACGACATCCCAATCATCCGCGAGGTTGGCTTCGACCCGAACGCCGGCCCAGGCCCACCAAGGATCCAGGGACGCATGTTCAGCGGAGGGTTCGATGTCGTCAGCATGATGTTCGCGTTGCACTACAGTTTCGAGAACGAAGCACTCGCACGAGGTATGCTGAGGAATGTGTCGGGCGCACTGAAGAAGGGTGGCAAGTTCATCGGCGTCATGCCGAACTCAAACGTGATCACCGAGAAGGTGAAGGATTTGTTGGCAAAGGAAGCGCCTGGAAAAAGCTCCAACGGCAAGAGCACACCGGCTGAGGCGCCCACTGGAAACAACGACGACGATGAGGACAACTGGGATCCCGAGAAGCCATCTGAGCCACAACCAGGTGCCAACGGTGGCGGAGACGACGACGACGATTGGGATCCGGAGAAGCCTAGCGAGCCCGCTGTGAACGGCAACGCTGAAGATGATGAGGATGACTGGGACCCTGAGAAGCCGTCTGAGCCAATCGCTGCGCCATCAGAGGCTGCACCTTTGGTTGCTGTCACAGCAGATGCAACTCCCGTTCAGGATCCCGCATCTGGTACTCTAGCCAGCTCTCTGCCACCGCTCGAGTTCGGTAACGATCTCTTCACAGTCCGCCTTCCTCGCGCACAGCCTCTGGTGTCCAAGCCCCTTCCTCGCGATGGTATCTTCCGCCCGCCGTTTGGCTGGCGCTACCACTACTCGCTACAGGAGGCTGTCGACGCACCCGAGTTCATCGTGCCCTTCGAGGCATTCCGCGCCCTGGCTGAAGAGTATGGCTTGGAGCTGCTTTACAGAAAAGGCTTTAGAGAGGTCTATGAAGACGAAGTTGAAGACCGAGAGTTAGGAATGTTGGCCGAAAGAATGGGCGTTCGCAGCCGTGACCGCAGCGCGCCTAACAATGGCTGCTTGGTTGGCGACGAGGAGATGGAAGCTGCTGCCTTCTACCACGCCTTCTGTTTCTACAAATCTTGACGAAACAATCATGAGTCGTCAGCGTTTGCATAAACCCTGTACCCGGCACGTATTCTTCTCCATGAAAATCCTTCTCTTCGGCGCCCCTGCTCTTGGAGCTGCGGAAATAGACCTCAGCGACATCTACCCGGCTCGCAACTTCTCCTTACCTGTAGACCACTTCCACAATGAGAGTCGTTACGAACCGCATATCAACGAGTCCTACAACCTTCGCTATTGGTTCGATGCATCGAATTACAAGCCTGGAGGCCCTGTAATCGTCCTGCAATCCGGCGAGACCTCAGGCGTGGGGTAGGCTGCCGTTCTTGGAGAAAGGCATCGTCGCGCAGTTGACACAGGCCACTCATGGGATCGGTGTTATCCTTGAACACAGATTCTATGGCACTTTCTTCCCTACACCTGAAATTTCCACTGAGAACCTGCGATTCTTGACTACCGAACAAGCTCTGGCTGATCAAGTGGACTTGCACTGTCTCTCAGGCAGACAAATGCATAGCATGAAGGATGGGCCAAAAAATGTGCTGGGCGAGCACGAACGGAGTTTTCGGAATTTGTATCAACTTTATGTAGCATTATCACAATTTTCAATCACACAGAAAGGATGAGGTCGTCAAGGCCCAGATGGCGCAGATCTGCGTTCAGTACCGGCCATTGACCGACTCCTGTCTCAGCGTCGAGCTCCACAAGTCTTCCCCCCACCAGTTTTGTTACCTTTTCCCCCCAGCCGTGCCAGCGATTGAGTATTGTGCCGGCCTCAACACGTGCCAACGCGACATGCTAGATGCCGTTTGCCAACAATCCCATCACGTCTTGCAGTCTCGGACGGAATGCCTGCCGGTCGCGGTGTTTCGCAGGGAGACAGTCGTGGCTGGAAGGCGGGCCTTCGCCGTTGACATGAACGGCTTGAAGGGGTAAGGGATTGATCGCGTCGCCCAATGGACACGTCGGGCACAAGACTTGTATTGTTACCATCCACCCGCTGACTGCAAAAAGTGAACGAGATGAATGACCATACCGTGTTCCAAAATACCGGAAGAAACAGCTGCACAATGTCGCTATAGCTACTGGTTGCCGGAGGCCGAACAGGTCTGATCAAATTGGACCATATCCAGCATGCAAGTCTCAGCACATTGCCGGTGAGGGCATGGCAAAGTCCGTTTGGAGTGGCCCTCGCTCTCCTATACATGCCAAAAATGGCACATGCGCTAGTCTGTTCGTGGGATCACATCGATATCTGAATGTCGATATTATAGGACTTTGGGCACCCCCAAGTAAGCCGAAAGACAACTTCACCAATGCACCCGCCCGTTAAGATGTCTCTGACAGCAGCGATCACAATTCACCCAACGCGCTCTACCACATCCATTGCACTGCACAGGAGGCTGATGGCGCGACATCTGCATTTGATTCTGCACCAGCGGTCAATCGGTTAAGTATCTCGAGGTCGTTTCTCATCTCGACGTTTCTCATCTCCCATCTCTCTCTCATCTCTTTCTCATACCCTCCCGACACTCTTTCTCCATCATCTCACTGAGTCACTCTTTGAATCATTCTGGTTGCCAACGCCCGATTTCCATTCCTTTAGAAAGGCGGAGGACCCCTTCTTTCACCTACATCACCGATCTACATCGATTTTTAACTCAAACTCAAGCATCATGGTCAACAAGTCCCTGATTCTGGCCTTCTCGGCTCTGGCCGCAGCTGCTCCTCAGCTCGGTGCCCTTGGTGGGCTCGGTGGACTTAGCAGTCTGAAGCCTGGCAGCAAGGCTGCGAGCGCGGACAAGGCTGCTCCTTCCGGAGAGACCATTCCTGACGGACTGAACTACAACAAGCCTCTCGAGGATGACGACGACGACAAAGACTGGTCCAACTGGGAGTACAACGAGGAAGACTACGTGGACCCCGAGGACCCTGGCACCGTTGGCTCCACCGTCGAGAACAAGGCCGACCCCAACCCTGACAACACCACTGTTGTCCAACAGGTCACCTCGAAGCCCTACGAGGAGTTCCCGAGCACGACCGCACACTTGAACGTCTCTTCAACCAGCACCATCTTCAGAGAGCTTACCACCTCAACCACACTCCGTGCCATCAAGTCCACTAGCACCCCGATCGCTCACTACACTTCTTCCACCACACTTCGTCAAGTCCAGTCATCAGCCCCGGCTTACAAGCAGTCGACCACTCTGCGTCAAGTTCAATCGACCACTGTTCGCGATGAGATTCCTGCATACTCTACTCCTGTGAAGCAAGCAGACGAGATCGAGTCGTACGAGGCACCTGTCAAGAACGATGTTGTTCACTCGACCAGCTCCGCTGTCAAGCCCAACGTTCAGACCCCGTATCAGAGCAGCACTACCCTGAGGAATGAGGTTCCTGAGTCATACCACTCTACCACCGTCCAGGCTGCTGTTCAGGAACCGTACCACACGACCAGTGCCCTGAAGAATGAGGTCGCTCAACCTTACCAGTCTACTACCGTTCAGGCTGCTGTCCAAGAGCCTTACCACTCCACGACTGTCCAGGCAGCGGTTCAGGAACCATATCACACG
This sequence comes from Epicoccum sp. F181, assembly GCA_037042865.1. Classification (NCBI taxonomy): domain Eukaryota; kingdom Fungi; phylum Ascomycota; class Dothideomycetes; order Pleosporales; family Didymellaceae; genus Epicoccum; species Epicoccum sp. F181. Next base: position 301,432 of record JAJSLS010000005.1, read on the forward strand.
ACCACTGTTCAGGCCAACGTCCAAGAGCCATACCACAGCACTACCCTGAAGAATGAGGTCGCTCAGCCTTACACTACAAGTGTCCAGGCTAACGTACAGTCTGCCTACCGCCGTCGTGACCTTGAAGGCTACGGCAAGGCTGAGTTCGAGAAGCAATCGCACATCCCTACCACCACTGCTGCTCCTGCCTGTGCCATCAAGCCATCTGTGGTCGCCCAGCCCGCCGTTATCTCTTCGGCTCCTCTCTTCGGTCAGGCTGTGGAGAGCCACGTTTCCAGCGTTACTGTTGCTGCTGACAAGCTGTCTTCGTCCTCTGTCTGGTCCGCAGTTCCTTATTCGACTCCCGCAGTCACTCACGATGCACCCAAGCAGCAGCAAACCTCTGTTCCGAGCGCATCCCTCGCCGCGTTTGCCTCCTCAACTCCTCTTGCCGACGCCGCGGTGCCAGCGAACCCCGTCATCCTGGTCAACAACCTCAGACCCGTTAACACCACCACCGAGAGCGTGGCAAAGAACATCGCCTCCCCAGCCGAGAGCACCGTCAAGCTTGAGAAGGTCGCTTCCACCACCGTTTCCATCGCCACCGCCCCTGCATCCAAACCTCTCCAAACCTTCTACCCTACCACCACCGGCACTGCCAACGCCACCGCCGGAATCGCCGCCGCGACCACCGGTGCCATCTCCAACAACACTCTTCCCGAGTTCGAAGGTGCCGCCGCCTCATCCTCCAGCTTCATCGCCGGCAGCGTGATTGCCCTCGCGATCGCCGCTCTCGCCTTGTAAGCACAGCAACACGACCTCTACCAGCGAGAGCTTGAGCAGATGCACACTGGACGAACACCCACGAACTTGAGAGGCTCTGGGAGCCGGGAAAGAAGTGTTGGCTGTGTAATGCTTAATCTTCTTGTTTCTTCACAGACAAAAATTTCCTTGTGTATAGTATGATAGAGAACGCCATGTATTGAGTACTGGCGCGGAAGGAGGATGATTGGGATTTTGCGGCTTTTGTGTTCGCCTGGCGTTATGGGTTTGATACCTTTGTGACGGAAAATTATTTAGAGTATGTAGCATTAGAATGAGGACCTTTGAGAATATGTCTACTGCGACCGGTTGTATGGTCGCATTCCTGTGTCTTTGACAGCAGTGTTGAAGTACAATATGCTGAACGGTGTCCGTATTGTTAATTGCGACTTGCACACTCTCAAATCTCCAGAGGTGGCGTGAAACGATTATGTTGCTGATGGTCATTTCGACAAATTTCTCGCAATTGAGCTATAATACACTTGCACGCTATCTTAGGCAGGCTCTTAGCTAGTCATCTCTGCATCACTGTCGTCATCGTAATCATTCGTCTATCATAAAGCTACGCCCATCCATCTTTCAAAGCTATCGTCACTGCAACAGCCTCTGGATATCCGCCAACCGACCAGTCTTCACGTCGTCTCGTTTGCCCTTCTTCTCGCCAAACGCCAAACGCATGAGCTTTCTCTTATCCTGTTGGATGCTAAGAACATTGTCCTCAATGGTGCCCTCAACCACGAGGCGGAAGACACGGCAGTCTTTCTTTTGGCCGAGCCTGTGAACACGATCAACAGCTTGGTCCTCGATGGCCGGTGCCCACCAACTGTCGGAGAGGATGATCTGGTTTGCACTCGTGAGGTTCAACCCAACAGCACATACACCCAAGGACGCCAGCATGATGGTGGTATCGTCGTCATTTTCGAGAGCGCGAAGAGACTCATCACGGCGATGGGCAGGCATGGTGCCGTCGATGCGACAGAACTTATAGCCTTCCTTCTCCAGGCGCGCCTGAACGATGTCGAGGAAACGCGTCCACTGGCTGAAGATGACTGTTTTGTCTTTCTTCGCCTTCGTCGCAGCAAGAATGGTCATCATCGATTCAAGTTTGCTGCTGGAGGCATTCAGGTCCATTGTATCATCGGAAGTCTCGTCTCCGCAGTCATTTGCTGGCTGCACCAGACAGGATTCGTCCTTCAGCTCAGCACGACACATGGGACATTTGTGCTGGGTCTCAATAACCTTCGAGATACAATCGAAGCCAAAGAAGTGTCCGCAAGTTGTGATGACTGGGTTATGGAGATCGTCCAGACAGATAGCACACTCTTCCTGCGACTCGATATGCACTTGCAGAAGATCTTGCAAGCCTTTCCTAGTATCGTCGTTGAGAGTTACAGTTCCCGACCTCTCGAGCTGCTCCATCACCTCCATGACACGCTCACCACACAACTGCCAGTGGTTGCAGCACTGCCGCATGCGCAACAAAATCTCAAGCAATGTTTGGAATGCCTTCGCCTTCTGAGTACCGCCTGGGCCTGGATTGGCGAACTTGGCAAGCTGTCCTTTTGCTTGTTTCTCAAAGGCGTCATAGCGTGATTTTTCCTTGTCGGTGAAGGTAACAGCATGCTTGTACTCCTCAATCTTTGGGAGTTTCAGGTCAATGAAAGACATTTCCTTTCTGCGGCGAAGCGTGAAAGCAGCCATGATAGCTTGTAAAAGGTAGGTTGCATCGATACTGCCGTTCTTGAGCGGACGAACCAGGACGCTGTTGAAGACCTCCAGCTGTTCGAGCCCTCCGGTGATTCCAACGAAGCGCAGGTGGACGTAGAGGTCGCGCAGAGAATTAATGATGGGGGTTCCGGTCAAGGTCCAGTGGAAATTGGCAGTGATAGACATCACAGCACCCGCGCCCTTGGAAGATGGATTGCGGACAATGTGACCCTCGTCCAGAACAACTCTGCGCCAGTCCACGCTGTACAAACCAGTTGCTCGTAATCCCTGCTTTGGTTGCTTCGAGCCAGCTTTACCACGGGGCATCCAGTCTGATGCAAGAGTCTGGTAGGTCGTGATGACAACATCGTAGTCAGCGAAGTCTGCAGCTTTCATACTGCTCACCCGACCACTGCCGTGGTAGGTGTACGTGCGAAGCGCATGGCTGTCATGTACATGGCGAGCGATCTGATCACTCCAGTTGGACATAACAGATAGGGGGCACACAATAAGTGTGCTGCCGCTCTTCTCGCCCGACTTGGCTTTGTCGGCCACCAACAATGAGATCATCTCGAGCGTTTTGCCAAGCCCCATATCGTCAGCAAGGATGCCACCCCTGGCAAACTTTGGCGAACCTTGGACGCTATAGCTAGTAGCGAGGTTCATGAATGCGCCAGGTGTCTTGGGGTGCTTCTTCCAAAGTTGGACAGCATCGGAGTCTTTTGCGCCCGGCAGCGGAGGGTCCTCGTGCTCAAGCAGCCATTGAAGAGCTTGAAGCTGGTAGGGCAGCATCTTGGTCTTGATTGCGTCTGGCTGTTCAGCCATTGGCATGTCCTGCAAAGCAGCTTCCTGAAGGCCAGCTTTGTCGGCGGTCTCACCAATCTCTCGGGGGTTGAATCGTTGCGAGGCCTCAAGGATATCCTCCATGACCGGCTCGCTCGGGTCATCGCCAGGCGTAGTTTGGTTTGCAAAGTCGCCGTTAGAATTGGAGTCGGGCACACGACCGCCTTTACCGCCACTCGCGGCGCGCAGGGCTTCAGCACGGCGGCGTTTCTCTTCCTGTTGGCGTCGCTTCTCCTGCTGCTGGCGTTCTTTCTCCTTTTGCTTGCGGGCACGCTCGGCTTCTTTGAGTGCCTTGGTCGACAGTTTGTCTGCGTTCATGCGACTCGCTAGTGCACGGTCGGCATCTGAATTCGGATCCGGACCGTACAAACGTACAGCCAGGGGACAATCAAAATGACCTACTGCCCCGGCCAACATGCCTTCGCAATGCAGTGATCGGTCATCGATATACTTTGACAGCTTTTCGGCAATTCTGCGTGGGATGTGTCCAATTTGCTCCCGGTTGACGTTGTCGATGCGGATGGCATTTGCGTCGTATGGATTTCCTGGCTCTCTGCGGATTAAGATGACCTCGCCTTGGCAGGCAAACCCGCGGTAGTACTGCACACCCACGATCTTGGTGTCGAGGTCGCCGTACAGATGAAGCTCGTCAGTTCCGTTCGCTGCGTCTAGCTGTGTCGAACCAACCGTTTCGTTGATGTCGTCTTCGTCTTCACCCAGCCAGTCTCGTCGTTCAGCATCAGTATGACCGTTGCTCGCTGGGAACGAATTGCCACTGAACGGATATGACGAACCGCGGAAGCTTGGTGCAGTGCCATTGTTCGAGCCCGCAGATTTCTTATCAGGGCGTTGCTGTGACGTCGACATAGACGAATTATTCTGCCGCTTTGGTGCCCTTGCAGGGGCGTCAAGGTCATCCGTGTCGTCAGTGTCGTCTGCGGTCAGATCCACCGTTTCAACACGCTTGCGTTTGCCATTGAGATCCGACATGGTTCAATTTGTCGCAGGCTTCCAAGGTTTGAACTTTTCTCCCCTGACGTGTTCGAATTGTAGAATCAAAAATCATGCGGTGAGGAATCGTGACAAATAGGAAGAACATAAATGCTGAAACAAGAAGAAAGGAAGGAAGCAATCACCCCTCGGAAGGTCCAAGCTTCGATCACGCTCGCTGCGCGGGTGCACGTGACGCTTACTCCACCGTGCGCTTCTGCCTTCACAGTTGCTTTTGCAGTCGGGTGATATCAGTAAATCGCTATATCGAGGTTTTGACGCTTTTTGCAAGGGTTTTAAAATCGCTATAGCAGGAATTCTTGCGACGAGAGATCACTTTGGACCAGCTGCATCATGCTCACACTATATTCATGTGAACCACTTCACTTCAAGAGGCATTCTGGCTGGTAAGGTAGCCATCAATCGGTTCCTTCGGCCGACCAAAACATGCTGTGCCCGCCGAGCTGTAGGCGTTGCTCACTGAAGGTGTCGCGTTTGTCCACGTTGGCGTCATCGAAATTTAGGCGAAACATGGTCTGTACATCCTTGCACAGAGTTCTTTCTTAATGGCAAGCATACTTACTTCACCCCATACGCCTGAAAATATCAGCACGCAAGTCATTGATATAGCAGCGCGCAGCTTGGAAAACATTGAACACACGTGGCAGTAGCTTCTTTGTCCTCGGATATAGCGCAGTATGGCATGACCGTATTGTATCGACGGCGGAGCTCTAACGAGACTGTATCGATGGAATGCCAGGGCCATAACGCAGTGCGTCGATCAAACATTGCTGCGAGCCCAGCCGCCTTCTTTCTCGAAGAACGGCCCCACAGTCTTCGCAGCATGAAGCAAACTTCTATCGGCGTATCTCGCGCCCACCAGCGTCAGCCCAATCGGCATTCCGTTTTCGCCCTTGAACCCGATCACGTTCAGTACCGGTGCGTGTAGAATCGTCCACATTGAACAGAAGGACTGACGGGATTGTTAGCTTCTTCTCCATACAAACAGGTGCAAAGCTCACTCACCATGTCTCCTGTGTGCTCCAAACCCAACGGCGCTTCGTCTATCACACTGGGAGTAACGACAAAATCATACTGCGCTGCAATCTGGTCCCAGACAGGTCGCAGACGAGCACAATTGTCGTAAGCCTCCAGCTGCTTCCGTCTCGAAAGCCCGGTTCTGTTCTCGACGTGGCCCTGGATGTCGTCGTGCAGCTGGTCTTTCGCCTGGAGATATTGCCCCAAGAAGGATGTCCGTCCTTCGCCCGCCAGAACATCCGCATGCCAATCCAGGACGTGACCGAAATCATCAGGCAGCTCCAGATCTTCTACCTTCGCTCCCTGAGTCTTCAAAATGCTTTGTGCGTCTTCCCACGCTTTCTTGGTACCAGCGCCGGCTTTGTGCCAATTGTGAGTCTTGCAGAACGCCACCTTGGCACCCTTGATCTCGAAACCTCGCTGTGACACCTTCTCGTCGTCCTCGATCCTGAACACATCGGCAATCAACTCGAGGTCTTCCACGGACCTCGCAAAGAACCCACACGTATCAAGTGTCATGCTCCACTGTGCCAACCCTTCTCTAGAGATCGCCCCCCAGGTCGGCTTGAAGCCATATGTGCCGTTGAAACTCGCAGGTCTGACCACACTACCACCCGTCTGAGTCCCTAGTGCCACGGGAATCTGGAAGTCTCCTACTGCGGATCCAGAACCGGATGAGCTTCCACCTGGAGTCCGGCCTGGGTCGTGTGCATTAGAAGTGCGATTCTGATGCCAGTCGCCTTGCTTGCTTGTGGCGAACTCCGTCGTGCTCAATTTGCCAAAGATAAGAGCGCCGGCCGCGCGTAGAGTCATGATAGGTGCTGCATCAATTCCGATGGGTTGCTCGGACTCGAATATTCGCGAGTTGTACTGCGTGGGCATGTCCTTGGTTAGGATTACATCTTTCACGCCGCAGGGTAGACCGTGGATTGGTGAGCGCTGGTCGAATGGCACAGCGTCGAGTGCACGAGCGTTTGAGAGGATGAAGTCCTTTGGGAGGTGGACCCATGCTTTTGTGAGTTCGTCTCGTGAAGAGATGCGGGATAGAAGGGAAGTGGCGTATGATTCGATCGTGAGCTGTTTGGTACGTATCAAATCGAGGGCTTGAGTGGCGGTCAGGCGCCAGGGCTCGTTGGTCGATGCCATTATGAGCTGAATTGATTGGGTTGTAGTGGGATCACGATGGACACAAACAGTACTCCGGAACTGTCTTGTGGCAGTAGGTGTCGAACAGGGAGGGCTATAGAGAAGTATGTGAGGCTAATGAATTAAGGAGATAGGACCTACACAGTAAGATGTATCTATAGATAGTAAGGCTATCTTGAGTTTGTTGTTATAACGCGAGTGGAACGTATGTGTCGGTCCGTCCGACAAAGATAGCAATTACATAAGGCTACCGAGGAGGATTACAACAACCGACATCGGGTTCCTAAGTTTATGACCATAGCTTCAGCTGACACAAGTTTACGTACGGCATCCGGACAACATTGAGCTTATGCTTTTGCGAAGTACTGAAAGCAGCATTACCAGTACAAACTGCGATAAAAACATTAGCACGTTGGGAAAATAACCATGAAATTGCTTCAGATTGTACTTGAAAGCGAGACAGATCTCACCGCAAGGCAGTGGCCTGACGATATATTGGGTTCTTTCACAATGGGTGTCCACTAGCAAGAAAAAATTGCGAACCGAAAGAACAGATGCTTTCACACAACCTCAAAGATAAAGAACATGTGCGAACAGAGCCGAGTGGGCTTTGCAGCAAGTCGTTATCTGTACATAACTCGTGGTGTTGACGACAGCAAACAAATGACCACGTTCTTCTCTCGTGGTACTGGTGAAGCACTTGATCCTTATCTTAAAAGTAAGCTCTTATTGCAGAAAGATCGGCGCATGGATTTCCGCGCATCGAGCGAGTATGCGTCAAACTCGTCCTCTCGTCGGTCTGTTCGACTGGGTTGGCCTGGTATATGGTATGGTAGAAGCAGCATGCCTTGCAAAACCATTGTAGTATCAACCAAAACCCTGCGCGCGAAGAGAAGCTATGATCTCGGCATGGTTCACTCTTGCACAAAAGTCAATTAGTCAATCGCAAAACACCGAGTTGAGTCGTCCGTGTGGTGCGGTGCGGAGCCGAAGCCACGATTTTCTCAACGGCGGGTGCACCATAAGGCTATCGCAAGGGTTTTCGAATATAGTCCAAATGTATAAAAGAAATCTTCATCCCCGTCTCGTGCTCTGACACTTTCGCAGGGTTCTTCAGCAGGCCAGGTCAGCCCACGCGCTCGGTACGTGATATCTTGGTATCTTCAGCCCCTCCCGCATAGACTAGGGCAGCGTGCAGATACAAGTATCGCCGACGTGCAGCTGCAGGCATCCGACAGACAGCTTCGTCAACGACACAGAAAGTATCGTCACCTCCAAAGGCAAAAGCAGACATGCGCAACAATCCATGCTGACCGCTCTGCGCCCGACAGGCAGCACCTCGGCCCGCCGTCTTATCTGAAGGCAAAGCAAAGCAAAATCCAAAATCATGGCCCCGATGGCGCTGGTCGATGCGTCATGCGCTACTACCTCTACTCTGAGTCGTGCCCTCGGTAGCACCCTGAGGAAATCCAACTGCGACCGCCGATCACGCGACTTTGTTATTAGACGGGCCTTGTCTAGTAAATCGTCCTCTTCACACTTGCGACCTGCAATTCAAGCCAGCTCCAACACCGCCAACATGAGCTTCGCCGGTCCCGTTGGCTCGCTGCCCGTTCCCTCTTTCATCGCGAAGAGGCTCTTCTCGCAAGGACCTCCCAGGACCAAGAGCTTGAACATCGACAACATCAACCCTCACGTCAAGGAGGCCAAGTACGCCGTCCGTGGCGAGCTTGCCATCCGATCTGAGGAGTTCAAGGCCGCGCTCGCAAAGGGCGAGGGCAAGGATTTGCCTTTCGACACCGTCATCGCTGCAAACATCGGCAACCCGCAGCAGCTTGACCAGAAGCCCATCACTTTCTTCCGTCAGGTGCTCAGTCTTCTGGAGAACCCAGAGCTGTTGGAGAAGGAGGATGTGTTGAAGAAGAGCTTGGGATACAAGGAGGATGTCATCGAGCGCGCAAGAACGCTGCTCAAGGATGTCAAGTCGGTCGGCGCATACTCTCAGTCACAAGGTGCACCAGGCATCAGGCAGTCCGTTGCCAACTTCATCGAGAGGAGAGACGGCTACCCTGCCGACCCGGCCAACATCTACCTTTCCGCTGGCGCCAGCGCCGGTGTCAACGCCCTCATGACCGTCATCTGCGCCTCGCCCAACACTGGTGTCCTGGTTCCTATTCCCCAATACCCTCTCTACACTGCGACTCTCAGCCTTCTGAATGCCAAGTGCGTTCCATACTACCTGAACGAGGAGGACGCCTGGGGTACTGACGTCCCTGGCATCCGCGAGGCACTTCGCAAGGCCCAGGCCGAGGGTATCGATGTCCGCGCCGTCGCCGTTATCAACCCTGGCAACCCCACTGGTGCCTCTCTCCAGGCAGAGTCAATCCAGTCCGTGATTGAGCTTGCTGCTGAGGAGAACCTTGTCGTCCTCGCCGACGAGGTTTATCAGACCAACGTCTTTGAGGGCGAGTTCCACAGCTTCAAGAAGGGTCTTCGCGACCTGCAGGCTAGCCCTAAGAACAAGGACGGCAAGTTCGACAATGTTGAACTCGCTTCCTTGCACAGTATCTCCAAGGGTATGGTCGGCGAGTGCGGCCACCGTGGCGGCTACTACGAGATGGTTGGCTTCGACCCTAAGGTGAGCCATCAATCATGTGTTCTATCAATTTTTGACAATCACTAACGTCAATCTTTAGGTCGTCGAGCAAATCTACAAGTTCGTCAGCATCATGCTCTGCCCTCCCGTCATTGGCCAGTGCATGGTCGAAGTCATGGTCAACCCTCCCAAGGAAGGCTCCCCCTCCTACGAGCTCTACAAGAAGGAATACGACAACATCTACTCCGGCCTATACTCACGCGCCCACGCCCTCTACAACGCCTTCCAGAAGATGGAGGGCGTCAGCTGCGCCTCGCCCGCTGGCTCCATGTACCTCTTCCCGTCCATCGCACTCCCTCAAAAGGCCATCGACGCCGCAAAGAAGCAGGGCAAGAACGCCGACGACTTCTACTGCATGCGTCTCCTCGAGGCTACCGGTGTCTGCATCGTTCCCGGCAGTGGATTCGGACAGAAGGAGGGTACCCTCCACTTCAGGACGACTTTCCTGGCGCCTGGCACCGAGTGGGTGGGCAGGATCGAGAAGTTCCACAAGGAGTTCATGGATGAGTTCCGTTGAACTTCCGTCATGACTTGATACTACGAAGAGCCGGCCTGGCTTTGTTTACAGCGGGCGGTGTTTCTAACGAAATTTGGTTTAAAGTACTTTATTGCATCGTGGGTATGGGAAATCTAGACTCGGGTCATATTGAGGATCTGTACAAATGGACCTTGCCTTGGAACTAGGCGGCGGTTTGTAAATGAAACGGCTTCTATGCTCCTCAGTGCTGTTGACTGTTGTGTTGATCTTGAAGCGGTTATGACAAGGCGCTTCTACTGAGAGACCTGCCTTGCAACCAGATAGAAGTATCAATCGCTGAAATGCAAACCAGACGCGATGCACATGCATCTATCGCTATGCTACCAACATCACTGTAACCCTGTAACCCTCGAGCATCAGGGAGACACAGCATTTATGCATAAGTTCATGTACGAGTCGAGCATTGGCCACAGTACCATATACTGAAGCCTCGGAGTATAAAGATATGCAGGAAAAGTCCGGCCATTGAGGACTCGTTCAGTGCACCTATCGATCTCAGAAGCCAGTATGCTAGTACAATTAGCTATAGAGATTAGATGATTGCTTACCATTGAGAGTCCGTACACAAACTTGAGCAGCATAGTAACTGTACATAAATCTCAAGCCTCGGCTGCAACGAACAAGGGTCAGTTCCTTCCCCAGAATTCCCCAGACAGAGCCGCCGCATACTTGCGGGCTACGGTGAATGTGCCGGCTACTGGCGGGCCATCTACAGACATAACACACACACTGCAACCATTGTCGCTGGGAATGTGATTCTCGTACCTCACAGGACAGCCAGCATGGTGTCCAAACAGATCCTGAACCCTATGCGCCGGGCGGTTGCGCAGAGAGTACGACCGACGTCCGTTTGCTTCCAATGCCAGAGGAGATGGCAGTCGAAGGTCTCGCAGAGGCCTGGCTCAGATCGGTATGCTGGGAATTAGCACAAATGCTCTACAGAGGAATTGGCTAATACTGATGCAGAGTACACTTCCCTGGCGCAGTAAACAGCCAATTCACAACCAAGCTCAACTTTAACCGCGCGACTGAGGACGATGCTATGCCCACTTACCGCGTACTCGACCAGGACGGCGTCGTGGTCGACAAGCAAGCCAAGAGCCCTGATATTTCGGATGAAGAGGCAATAAGACTGTACAAGGACATGGTGACAGTGTCGGTCATGGACGTGATCATGTTCGATGCGCAACGACAAGGTCGTGTCAGCTTCTACATGGTCAGCGCAGGCGAGGAGGGCATCGCAGTGGGTTCTGCGTCGGCACTGAGCCCAGACGATCCTATCTTCGCGCAGTACCGCGAGACGGGTATTTTCCAACATAGAGGGTTCACCATGGACGACTTCATGGCGCAGCTTTTCGCGACAGTGAATGATCCCGGTAAGGGAAGGAACATGCCAGTGCACTACGGCTCAACGAAGTACAGAGTGCACACCATCTCGTCGCCCCTGGCTACACAGATACCACAAGCAAGCGGAGCGGCATACGCAGTCAGAACGCAGGACCGTCTCAACCCAACAGCCAAGCCTAGAGTCGTCGCTTGCTACTTCGGCGAGGGAGCCGCAAGTGAGGGTGACTTCCATGCTGGCCTGAACATTGCGGCGACGAGATCATGCCCGATCATCTTCATCTGCAGAAACAACGGATATGCAATCAGCACACCTACGCTTGAGCAATATCGTGGTGACGGTATCGCAAGCCGTGGAGTCGGCTACGGTATCGACACGATTCGTGTTGATGGTAACGACATTCTGGCTGTCCGTGAAGCAACCAAGCGAGCAAGAGAGATAGCGCTCTCCGACGGCGGTAAGCCTGTGCTGATCGAAGCCATGTCATACCGCGTGTCGCACCACAGCACTTCAGATGACAGCTTCGCCTACCGCGCAAAGGTGGAAGTCGAAGACTGGAAGCGCCGAGACAACCCAATCACCCGTCTGCGCAAATGGATGGAGGGTAAAGGCATCTGGGATGAAGCCAAAGAAAAGGAGCTCCGCAGCGACGCCCGCAAGAGCGTTCTGGACGCCTATCGCAAAGCCGAGAAGGAGAAGAGGCCGCCCCTCAGCTCCATGATGGAGGATGTTTACGAAGAGCTGACTGATGAGCAGCGTGAGCAGTCGGCGAAGCTTGCCGAGATTATTGAAAAATACCCGAACGAGTATGATGTGTCGGAGTTCGAGGGCGGATTGGACAGCCTGAAGGCTCTAAAATGATAGAACAAGATACACAGTCTTGCAAGAATGAAATGATATCTAATCATCCTCTGCCTTATCAATCATTTCCTGTGAAAGTGTAGCACAATGTACTGTTCTCAGATGTACGGGCGAGCAGCAAGATACGCACGTAAATCACAGCACAAGCTGATGGGAATCCCATCCTGCGATCTCGATCACAGCCGCACCAGCAAAGTCAAATTCATAGCTACTCCAGCCCAGCGAACCGTGCCACCTCAACCGAGCCCTCGACCTCGATTCTAACTGGCATTGGTAAAGCACACGTCTGCACAGCTACGCCGCTGATCTCAGCAACCACGTTGCTGCCTCACGGCCCTCGTCCATATCTGGTGTAGGGCTGGAATGCAAAGGCACCACCCAATTTTGTATGACGCCGTGATTAGCTCACGCAATCGAGAACACCTAACCACTCCTGCTTTCCAAAGCTCTCCATCTTTACGCTTTCACCTCTAAATCGCCCGCGAAACTGAAAACGTCTCCAAGCAGGGCCAACAAACCCTCCGAGCCTGTAATCCTTGCTGCTATCTGCATTTTGTTAACCCCGAGATCCGCCGCCGATTTGCCCACGCCTCGGAGAGCGAGATTGTGTATCTTGTGAGAATGGCGCCATCCGGCCCGCCCAGTCTATAGTAGCGCCTGGCCAGATAATAATCGGATTCGCTTGCGTTACAGTTCCGAGTGGACATAACGGCTGTGCCTTCGTTGTCGTCATCTCGAATCTTGTCTATCCATCTATACACTTGTTCGTAGAACTACTGCTGAATACACCTGCCCCGCGGTTTGACACGGCATACATATCAAAACCCGCTATACTGGCTCATCAGACAAAGGACATGTCGTCTCAAAAATCAACAAAGCGCCCAAGCTTGAATCCCACCAGCGGGCATCCTCAAAACAAAGCTCCCAAGATGACTGATACCACACACTCAACCTCGCCACGACCTTCAAAGCGAAGGCGAACCGCCAGCCTGGAAGGCGATCTCTTAACACCTCCGCAACAGGACGAAGATCCGCTCAACACAAGCACTCAGACAGCACCATGCTACGATGATAGCGACGATGACAACGAGGATATTTTCAGCTATGCTTCCCACGTCCTTGCCACTGAAGCCGCAGCTCTGGCTTCGATATCATCGCTCTACCGCACCAACGCCATAGCAAAGCAGAGCCTCAGAGCTGCTGTCAAAACCATCGTGCGGACCCAGCATGAGCGCGGCAAACTCATCGTTACCGGCGTCGGAAAGTCAGCTTACATCGGGCAAAAGCTCGTGGCGACGTGTAAGTCCATGGGCGTGGCAGCGAGCTTCATGCACGCTTGCGAAGCCGCACATGGTGATTTGGGAGATGTGCGAGATGTAAGTATATCACCATGTTGAAAACTTCAGCTAAGAAGTAATGTTCATCGACAGAGTGACTCGAAGCTGACACGAATCCCAGAACGACACACTGCTCTTTATCTCCTACAGCGGCAAAACGCCCGAGCTCATCAACTTGCTCCCACACATTCCCGCCACAACGCCAATCATAGCAATGTCGTCGCCCACTTCGCGCTCAGCGTGCCCATTACTCATCGACAGACCTCGAGAAATGGGTATCCTACTGCCTACGCCCATTCCAGTGAGCGAAGAGGACTCTTTCGGTGTCAGCGCACCCACCATCTCAACAACAGTTGCGATCGCTGTATCAGATATGCTAGCCCTGACAGTGGCCGAGCAATTGCACCGTGGTGGTGCAGGCAAGCGGGAAGTCTTCAAGCGGAATCACCCTGGTGGCGCGATTGGAATGACCACCCGCGAGCTCAAGGTCATGAAAAAGGCAGAAGTCAAGGTCGAGGCTCTTGAGCTGCCTAGTCCGAGCATTTCTGCGAATGATGAGTGCTGAAAAAGATTTCGTTTGAGATCAAAATTAATTAGAAGCAGAGCTTTGGCATTTCGATGATGATAAGATGATTGAAAAGTCATAATGAGTAGCTAGACGAATCACACGCTGCATTCCATTCCTGGAAGCATACCACGCAAGCCAGATCAAATCACAAGTTCCAAGAGATATTCACCATGAGTGCGATGGGGAGAGGCGAAATGAGAAAAGAAAAGTATCACAGGCCCAGTGCGATTCTCCTCCAGCAGCTGTCGAGGTCCTCGCAAAGGACGGCGAAGTTTGGGTCTTCGAGCTTTGACACCATGAACTCGTCCAGAACGGCCTGTCTATCTTCTCGACTTTGAGAAGCATAATCGGCAAGCGCAACCGAGTCGGCGCCATCAGTCAGCCCTTGAATGACTGATGATGCTCTCGCCACTAGATCAGTCGACTTCGTTGAGGAGACGGGCCCAGTATAGCTGTCAGGTCGTGAGGGCGACGTTGTAACACGACCGTCAATCTTGCTTGGTGAAGAAGACACAACTGTATGCGCGTTTGTTTTGCTAGGCGATGAAGATGTTCCAGGTGGCGTCTCTAGCTCGTACTGCGCGTCAGCAGTGCTATCCATGCGGTCGACTTTGTTGCTGTTAGGCGACCTTTCAACGGGCGGTTTGGCGATGCGTAATAGTTCTCCCAGGTCGCTTGGGCGCCGGAAGGATCCATTGTGAGTTGAGACGGGAGCCGGCTTTAGCGGCGAAGAAGCGCTGGGAAGTAACGAGCCTTGAGTTTGTGGTCTCGTCTCAACAGCGAGCGCCTTCTTGGTCGGCTCCAGGTGGCTCGGTGCAATGGGTCTTTTGAGATGCGAAGCTGTGGCCGGTCGTTGATTGCTGATATTTCTCGCTGGCGAGAGTGCAGATGAGGTCACAGTAGGCTCCGAGCTGCCAGCTCCTGCCGTAGAGTGAGAGGCAGAGTTGGCTGAGGTACTTGGCCGTGAGCTCGCGCTTTGATGACTGCCAGGCCGCTTGAACGGTAATTCTCTTCGAGGTGGCATTTCATGTTCGAGTGTGTCTGGTAGCCGAAGCGAGGCAGGAGCCGAGGGTTGATAGAGACTGGTGGTGGCCGGCCATTCTGGGCTAGACGTCATCTGTAACCTACTAGAATTATCGAGGCCATATGCAGTGTCGTTTCGCGCACCACCAGTGGCAATATTGTCCAGCCCTGCTTGAGCTGGGGCCAACATAGATCGATTTGCACCGATGGTTGGCATGCGGAAAGGAGGTGGTGGTCGAACATTGTCGGTCGTATGGATGGTTGACGGCTGCCTAGATGTCAATTGCTCGGCGCCCGAAGTTTTGCGCGTACTAACGGGCGTTTGAGAGGAGAGCCCGCCAGCTTCCAAGGTCTGCAAATGGAATGGGTTTCGCTTAGGAGGCACTGCTGGTACGCCGAACGTGCCTTGGGCCGAGTGTGTCTGAGTAGCCAACGGTCTCCCTCCGGCCTCGTCTGCCTCTGATTGCGCGGAAGCCGGTCTTCCCGTGCGTGGACGTTGCTGCTGAAACTCCATCCCGCGATGCTCGAGGATGCCAACCATTTGACTGCACTCTTGAGCAGACTGCAGTCGGAACTGCACGCGACGAGCCTGGAAACCAGTCAGTAGAGGCCCAGAAAGTCCTGGCAGTGGCAAAGCAAACCTGTCCATCAGGCAGCCGATATCTCAATGCCAGAAAGACTTCTTTATGAATGCCGAAGATCGGTAATTGTTCGATCTGTGGCGTGATCCCAGCTTGCTGTGATCCATGTCGAGCCTCGAGCGCCCTGTCCACGTACTCGGCAATGTCAACAGTTTCCTGTTTGGATCGTGTCAGTTCATACCTCGACTCGAGATTGTTTGGTTCTCACAAGTGCAGAGTTCCCTTGTACGACTTTCAATATCAGCTGGCCATTGTGAATGTGAGTATCTTCGCCTTTGAGCACAAGAAACAGGTCGGTTGCAGCGACATGAGTCCACGGTATGGTGTTGTCAGGCTTGACTCCGATTGCATGAGAATACTTCCCCACAGCAACACACATGTCAGCTGCCATTTGGCCAGTATGATTGGCATACGACAGCCGCACTCCAGTGATTGAGGCAGCCTCTTAAGGTGTGCGATCGATTACTGTCGGTAGGATGTTGAATCCGACCAAAGAACTAGATCGACAATGTTGAAGGTTGATGGCATCGATGAGTGCGCTCTGTTCACGAGTGAGTAGAGGGAGTGAGGAGGAGTGAAGTCGCAAGGGCATGTGATCAACATCTACAAGCACCAGATGGGCTAAGCTTTGGCAACGGGCCGCGCCCGCAGAGCCTCAGGCGTGATTGGACTTTGCGACAGGGACGCGCGCGACTGCGCGAGAAAGTGATGCGCATCCACCTCCACATTCACTTACATCGAGTCGCATTGTCTGCCTTATAAAGTCCTTGAAAGCCCAAACCCACGCACGTGATGCGAGTGCCGTTTTACCTGCTTGTTGTCAACTGAAGTCCGGCGAGCGTCTGTGTTCCACGCGAAGCTGCAGTTTCCCGCGCGCGCAGGTAACTCACCATGGCTCCCAAACGCGGGCTTTCCATCGAGCGGACGAGCGAATATGAGGAATTCATGAAAGATCTGGCCGAGTACCACGAAAAGCGCGGGTATGTCGCAAGGTGCGCTTCGGTTGAAAAGTGAGGTGTGATGCTGACAGAGTGAACACAGAACCCGTCTCGAGACTGAACCTAAAATTGGCATCCGACACGTCGACCTACACAAGCTGTACCAACGCGTCGTCAGCGAGGGAGGATACGATCTGTGTTCGGACACTAAGGCGAAACCTTTGATGTGGAGGAAGTTTGCCGAGGAATTTATTGGGAAGAACCAGTACACCGCGGCGCAAGCATTCCAAGTGAAGCTGGTTTACTACAAGAACTTGGTCGCATACGAAATTACAAACCACTGGCATAAAGAACCTCCACCAAAGGAGATCCTGGAAGAAGTCACCGCTAAGGGAGGCAACGTCATGGGCAGGACACTCGAGAATTTCTCGAAGCCTCCGACAAGAGACGAAAAGCTGGCGGAAGCTGCTGATGCAAGCGACACAAGCCCTGGCCAAACCACGCCGAAAGAGGAGAAGGTGGATACTATGGACGAGCCAGGAAGCGCAACAGGGCGCTCAAGCCGAGGACTCCGCCAACAGCCTCCGCAGCGAGTGCTTTTCCAGCCGGATACAGCACCTCGCCAGACACGAGGCCATTCGAGCACTGTCAATGCCTCGCCCACTCCCGGAGCAACTACAAATGGCGTTTTGAACGCACCAGCCATGATGAATGGCGCCACTTCAACGCTCGCGTCGTACGAGCCTATGGTCTCGTACCCTCTCACTCTCAAACCTGTGACCACCCCATCGAACAATGCTGAATGGTATCGCAACGAGCGAAAGCGCAAGGCCGAGGCCGAGGCTGGACCGCTAGCACGAAAATACAAGAGCATCATGTTACCTGGCACTGGCTTTATTGGACCGAACATCTACGTGCGTGCACAAATGGCGCTGCAATCTGGAATCGATGAAGAAGAGGCGTATGCGCTGCATCACCTGGTCAAGATTAGCCATGAACGTGGTGACAGGTACAAATTCGCACAATTCCCTGGACTCGCAGATGCTCTGGTGCGCAAAGTTCTCCAAGTCAGCAACCTGTTCTACGACATTGATTGGGATATCAACTACGACGATGACACCTTTGTGACAGATGACGAGACACTCAACGGGATCAGTGGCACACCGAATATTGTCGCAAAGCTCAAAGCTCGTTCGTGTCATATCACCGATGACACCGTTGAGGATGCACAATTCCTTAGCAAATTGAACCGCATTCTCGAAGCAGCGCTGGCGATAAGAAACATGTGCATGCTAGAGGAGAATGCGAAGTATGTGGCAGCCATGCCTCTCGTCCAAGACATGGTCACTGTCATCCTTAATCTGCCAGACCGCCCTTGTACCATGGAACTCCGCCACTATTCACTCGAAATCGCTGAGCAGGTACTTCGACACTGCGACGTCAACACACAAGAAGATCTCTACCAGAGCCTCGTACATCAGTTGAAGGGCTCTGACCGCGGCACTCTCATCACAACATTGAGGACCATTGCGCGCCTAGGCATGACGCTGCCACCTCCAAAACGACTTGAGGACATTCCACCCGCAACGCTCCGCGACATACAATCGTGGCTGTTGGTCGAAGACGAGGAACTGCGTGGTGCTTGTTTGGACTTCTTCATGCAATACACTTCGTTTTCTGACAACGTGGACAACTTGTTGCAACACATCGATTCTGAGAACCTTGCACGACAGCTGACTCGTCTTCTCTTGTTTGACGCCAGAGAGCAGAAACATGAGACCAAGCAAGAGTCAAAAGAAACCGACACTACTATTCCTCCAGTACCGCGCTTATCGCGTAGTGTTGTGGAGCCCCTACTGAAGCTGGACGAACCTGAACGTTCCTCGGAATGGTTAAGGATGTGTTTCATGCCTGACGTCAAGTCTGAGATGACCCAGATCAGTCTATGGCAGGCCTACCAGGGAACATTCCAACCATTCCAAGCAACACACCCTCACCTCATTGCTGGCGAATTCATCAAGAACGTGTCCGCAGTATTCACAGGCGCAACCGCGCAGGTCGCCAATGGCAACAAGTATGTCATCAGGGGCATAAGAGCCCGCAAGGTCCCTGTGGAGACTGGCATGAGTCCCGGTAGCAAAGCACTGGACAAGGGCAAAGAGCTGCTTCGCTGCTGCTGGAAGGTTACGGTTCCTGTCGAGGCACAAGTCAATCCAACAAGCGGTGCTATCATTCCAGCGACCACGAGAGAAGCTCCATGCGGCGAGTGGTTCCGCAGCTCGAGTGATATGCTGAGACACATCTGCGCGAACCACCTTCACCTTCCAACAAAGAAGAAGGCATCCCCTGTCCCCGAGGCGGACGCAATGGACATCGACTCAAAGCCAGCGCCGAATGGTCTTCCAAATGGCACGAATGGTACCAATGGTGATTCTACTCTCGCCGATGGCTTCGATTTCGCAGCTGGCGATCAACCAATCCACCGATGCCAATGGGCAGATTGCAAACGTTCCTCGGAGGACTTCCAAGTCACAGCGGGTGGCAGAAGCACCGCATTGCTTGCACGCCATATCCAGACTCACATTCCTTCGGCTACTTCCGACAGCAACCACAACACAAAGTCTTCCGAAGAGCCAGCGGAATCACTTCCCAGCACCAGGCAGATGTTCTCTACTCTACAGGATGAGACTGGTGATGCTGCTGGCCTGCCGCTTGGTGCTGCGTTGGTACTACGGAATATCGCCCGCTTCATGCCGAAGACTCTATCCAACTCCAAAGACAGCGCGCGCGCTGCTATGGGTGGTGAGACCGAGAAGAAGGCAGACGGCTTGGATGATGCGGGAATGATCGGCTTGTTCTTCAACGAGGAGGTCAGACGTGGTCTGTTTGATGCACTTAGCCACAACAAGACACTCAAGGACTATGTTGGTGTGGTTCTGAGGAACGTCAGGAGAAGCGGAGGTTAATGAAAAGCAAAAGTTGCGCTTCGAAATTGGGGAGTGTACGAGTAAGTGGGCTTGTGTGGAAGGCACACTATCCGAATGTCGTCTAGATAATTCTTCCTTTTGATACCATTATGCAATCATTGATGTGCACTGTTTGGGCTGCATACTTCATGCTGTCTTTCACATCCCGGCTCTCCACCAGCTAATGTATGTGATTGTCCGTATCGTGGGAACGGATATTGACCTTGACTTGTGACGTTAATGTCCTCCGACAACGAGTTGGAGGGAAACCAGCATTTTTGAAGTGCGATTTCGTTGGAGCGCGCATTGAAGTTTCTATCCACTGCTTCAATGCTCATAATCCACATGGGGCAGAGGTGATATCGTTTGCTCTCAACATGTTGAAGACCTAGCAGGATCATACAAGTCTTCCATTGGCAGATATTCTTCTGCAACCCACAACGGATGAGCGAAATCCAACTTCTCCATTGAGATGAAGACTGTCCCCACTTGCGTGACCGGCCGTTCCCATCACAACACTCATGCTATGCATTCCACAAAAAGTGACACCGTCACACGACCGTCAAGCTCACTGATCGGCTTCGGTCCTCGAGTCTTTTCCTGATTGATCGGCCGTAGTCTCAGCGCCCCCACTCTGCGACACCCAAGGCAGACGAGAGATCATGTCCACGCTACCCAGATATCGCGGCGTACTGACTGCCTGACACGACGAGCAATACACCTCGGGCGCGAGGAGAGGTGCCGACGTCCCATCACGGAATACCTGTGGAGCACTCTTGCCCCACTCCTTCGCCATCGCGTACGACAGGCCAGCAACTTCGTCTTCGCCAGGAACGCCTTTTTCATTCCACGCATCGGTCTCAGTCAGCGTCTTGCGAAGTATCGTCTTCCTGGCCAGCTCGCGGAGCCCGCACGCGACATGCAGTCTCAACTCGTTGTAAAGCGCCATCTTCACTTTGCACGAACCCAGGAGGCCAAGCTCGAGGAGCATGATCACAGAGCTGATGTTGATGGCTTGATCCCGAGCGGCTTCGCTGTAGACGGCCACGGCATTATTATAATAGTACCTCGATGACTCTTCAAATCCAGAACTCCAAGAGATCGCGCTGATGAGCTTTAGGTGCTGAGGCTGGACTGCTCTGAACAGCCATCGAGTGATGTACTTGGCATGGCATCGCCCGAAACTGAACACGTTGGTCTTGTAGAAGATGGGCAAGGCTTCCTCGCGGGTTTGGCGGTTCACGGTGAACAGATCTGGCGTGTGCGACTTCTTGATGTTTCTACGTCTAGATGTGTTCTCCACCATGTTGAAGGGCTCCTTTGCGGCGACGCAGTATTCTTAGATGAGGATTCGAAGTTCCGGAGGAAGGTCTAGGAGTAGGTTGTGTCCTCCGTTGGAGCTTCTTGACTCTTGATGGGTTTTGTTGAGACTCGGTCGAGTCGACACTGGAGACAGCTCGCGACTTTCCTCGAGTGGGACCGAGTCGCTTGCTTGGGCGCGGGCCTGCTGCCTTGCTTGAGTGGCCATGTTTCTGTTGCTTCCGGGCTCTTGTCTGTGATAAGAATCGATGGATGGTGGTGTGCTAGTTAGATGTTTGTGGGCGCGATAAAATAGGCTGGGGGTCGTGCTTGGAGTTTGACTCTTGTAAGTGAAACCGTGCGGAACAGCGTCGCGCTAGTCGGCGAGGCGACACCTTCACATCTTGTTCCTCAATAAGTGAATGTGTCGCATTGCTGCATGAAGTGGCTGTCTTTTACACCATTTCGCTAGACTACATAGTTACTGGCGTCTATCGAATCAATGACGTACACTGGACTATGGTGCTTACCCGCAGCACAGGCGCTTCGACGTTCACACTTCTTCACGTGGAAGTTCAAAGGGATTTGTTTGGTGTGAGACTCCGTTTTACCAGCGAGAGTGCAGAAGTACCTCACCATTGACTAAGCTTTTATTGACCGACTTCATGCGCGAAGTAAAGTTGTCACCGTCAGGGTGTTCAACAATCAAACAATCTCAATCTGAGGCCTCAGATTAAGATTGTTTGTAGGATGAGAGCGTCGGTTTGTGTTTATTTGGTTTGAAGGGTTGCTAGTTTGTGTTTGTTTACTGTTTAGAGCGGTATAGCCGAAAAAAAGGTGTTATGTTAAAATTTAAAGTAGTGTAGCACAAAAAGGGTGTTTTAGTAAAGTATCTACTCCTACAGCTCGTATTCAGCCTCCTAGGCAGCTTTTATGTGTAATCCCTACTAAATCCTTGCCTCCTTTACTCTTAAGAAGTCGCCCTTACCTTATATTTATAGTATAGCTATCCTTAGAAGGTATACTACATTAGTTAGTAGTTAAATAAAATAGTGAAGTTAATAATCCATAAAGTTAGTAGAGCGCGTTCCTCTATACTAGCTAGATTTACCTAACTACGGAGGTCTCGGAGGTCTTAGAGTCACGTGCGTACAGCGAAGATAAGCTCCGATTAGCTAGCGGAGCTTATTCCGGTCTAGCTTGGGGCAAAGGGTTAGGGTTAGGGTTAATATCCAGAGGTTCATTTACACCAAAACTACACCAAAAATCTACCTATACCATTCAAACAAACAACAAACAAACCAGCCTTACAGTTTGAGTTTGTTTATAGGATTTGGAGTTTGTGTTTGTTTGCCAAGCCTCAAACAAACTTCAAACGTTTATAACAGAGATTGTTTGTTGAACACCCTGGTCACCGTTGAGAAAGAATGCCGCCCCACGTGCACCACCGTATCAAAAACCCAGCATTGCAATCCTGATCAATCATAATCCACCCACACGTGCTAAAATGAAGAGAAGGACTTTTGTGGTAGAAAGAAAAACAACCAAGCACCTCACCGTTAGCCATGCCGCCTATGCTTCCACTGACCGACACCGTGTGGGAAAACCATCATCGCCATCGAGATAGAACACCATCACCTCTCGCATAACCGCTCTCGACCTTTAGCCCCATCCAAACACCCATGTTACCATCATCTTCGATTCCACATCGATCAATAGCGCCAACGAGACCTTAAGTGCTTCCATCAGCTTCGGGAAGAAACTTCTTACCCAACCAAGCAACCATGTCCTTTTGCTCGAATTCATCACAATCGCAGTTGCACTTCCAGTCGCTGTTCCCACCGAGTCCAGCAGGGCGATACCTGAGACCACGGACTTGATAGAGTTCGTCGCAGAAGACTGAGAGTTTTTTTGCGATGCAGTAGATCAAGCCATTGACTTCGAGCTCGTCCACCTTGGCAAATTCGTTCTCGGCATGCGCGGCAGTCAGACCTTTACGTGCAACCAGGCGCGTGATCTTGTCGTGAAGAATGCAAGCATAATGGATGTTTGTGGATTCCTCATCGGGCATGAGGCGGAGCTTGCACTTCCCCAAGATCTTGAGATGCATGAGCACGATGACGGAGCTCATCTGAATAAATGTGTTGTCCTCCAAGTTCGGACGTTCGCTGACCCAGTTCAGGAGATCGTCCCAGGTGATTGACTTGATGTGCTTCAAATGCTCTGGGTGCACAACATTGAAGATCCAATGAGTGAGCTTGAAGCAGTCGCAATCTTCGAAAACAAAGTCGTTCATGCGGTAAAAGATAGGCAAAGCCTCGTTTCGGATCAGACTGTTGGCTTCGAGAATAGGGGGATTGGGTGTCCTGAACGCTTGGACGTATTCTCTGTGCGAAATGTCCCACTTCTGATGGTTGATGTAGTTGGGCTCTACCGTCACTGTTGGGGGCTTGATGCCTGCCATAGAGACACACTGGGACGATATGACAGCAGCCGTGAGCGAACTGGGCTCTGGGGCCGTTGGCGTCAGTACGGAATGCACATGTTCTAGTTCTTGGGCATAACGCATTAAGCCCAGACCTTGCTCTCGAGCTTCCGAATAGAGCCTCGAGTCTCAAAGGTAGATGATGACGCGCAGTCGTTGAAGCTGATGGCACAAGCACGCTGGCTTACGGGATCGACAGGTGCAGTGAAAAGTGTCTCAATGGTGGGCTTACTTCATTGTGTGCCTGTAGTGGGTAATACTAGTAGGAGGGGACGACAAAGCAGTATTCTGCGGCATAATCCCGAATATCCGACACGTTCGTTGCGACGAATTTACCACGCATATCGCCGGCGGGCATTTTGAGCAGTATGGCGTAGCTTGCAGACCCGACGCTCAAGACCCAACGCTCAAGGCCCATCGTCTTTGCCCTGCCGCTTGAGCCTGATTCGCGACTTTTGCTTACGACGCGACTCCTTCGACTGGTCGGTAGCATCGTTGCCCGGAATGGGAAGAACCTCCGTCTTGGATGGTTCTTCAACTTCGACTGTTTTCGTATCAGGGTCAGGATGAACCGTAATAGTACTTTTCGTCTTGTTCCACCGAGCGATCGCGCGTTCCGCAGCTTTGGCCTTCTTAGCAAGCTTAGCAGCATCGACAATCTCCTTCTCAGCCTTGAGCTTGCGCACAATATCCCCAGGGTGGTGGTGCTCTTGCACCGCAAGTCCAACCAGTGCCTGAAGGGTATAAGCGGCGTCGTTGCCAGCATTATGAAGGTTCTGAGCGTCAATGGACAACGCAGCCAGCAGCTTCTTCAGACCGGGCGGTTGCTTCTTCGAGATCCGGGCCAATCGTTGCGTGTCGATCTTTCCATCCACATGCTTGGGCGTAAAGCTCAGTCGTTTGAGGTAGTCCGTGTCGTTTTTGAGATCGTGTCCGATCAACATGATGGAAGGCGTAACATCCAGAATCTCCGTATCAAGATCGCAAGCTTCGTGCATGCGACTCGGATCGCTAAAGATACGATCCATAACACGACCAGCATCTCGAAGTGGAATGAAAGCACTTTCCCCGAAGTTGAATCGGTCCGGGCAGCCCTTGACCCAACGCTTATTGACGTACGTTATATTTTCGTTAGGGCGCAGATGTAAGTGTTTCATGAGATCGAACCATGGCTGGCCGTCTGCTCCAGGGTCGACATCCTTGATCAAGCGGGAGTCGAGAACGGAAATACCTGTACAGTCAGCTTTTGTCGCCCATTTTCGAGGTGGATTTCCGGCATACCAATTTCAGTGATCCTACTCTGATCGAATTCGAAAGCCTCGCAATCAATGCACACAAATACTACGTCCTCAACCAGCTTGCCATTCTTAGGCTCAACCAAGCCCAATAATTGCTGAAGTTGTGAAAGTTCCTGGTGAGCCATAGCGTCGTCGGCCTCGTCGACTTCGTCGTTCCAGTCCTTCTGCGGTTGCACTTGTAATGGAGTTTCCGGAGTAATAGATTTACCGTCGACAGAATGGAACGATCGACGCGAAAGGTGCCACTTAGGGGCTGGGGTAAAGGGTGGTCTGGACGTTGTTGGTCTTATGCTGTTAAGGCGGGTGAAGACTCGTGTATACGGTCTCCATTGCATCAGTATAGCTCAGGCGCCTTATTCACGCCAGAATACCAAATATTCGAGAAACAGACGAGAGAAGCGTGAATTAGAGTCAAGGGATGTGCACTTCCATGACGCCGGCTCGGAAAGAATGGATTGAAGTCGGGAGGATGTCACGCTAAACCCGATTAGGCGAGGTTCATCCTCGATCAAAGGACTACGCAAGATCAAGGCACATGCATAGTAAACACTGGAAGGGCATGTAAAGGGTATAGATAATATAAACACTATCCACAATCTCCCACAAATCATTTCCGTGTACACAAGTTCATGACCCGACGTAAAATCAAGCAGCGGTATCGCACAAACGCCATGCTAACAAAAAGTAAGGTATAAAATGCCCGTTTTCTTCATAGACCCGAGTCTCAATTTCTTAGTCGTTGCTATGTTCAGACAGTCTCGACGTAGTTCGATGGGAAGATTCCCTCCCTGTTGCCTATGCGGCCAGTCCACCAGTCGGCCTCGTTCTCTGTGCGCTTGATGATTGTGATGACTTCGCCCTTCTTGAAGCCCAGATCACCATCCTGGTCTGCATCGAATGTGAATTTGGCTACCGCTTGGCCGGGACCAGCACTGATGTTCTTCGAGCTGAAAGTGGGCTTGGGTGCGCTTGGCCGGCTGGGTGCAGGTCCCTTGGAGTCTGAGTATACGTAGTCGCTCTGGTCGCCGAGAGTGGATGAGCGACCGCGTCCAGTCTCGAGACGGTCGAAAGTTTCACCAGGGTTTGCACGAGAGAAACGGTTGCTCGCCTGGTCGTAAGGATCATCCTGCCAGGTAGAGGCGCGTTGAGGTGCGCGGTCGGTGAAGTTGTAGTCGCTGTCGTTGCCGCGAGCGCCTGTGGGAGTTCCCATCATTGATCCTGTGCCTGTGCGATCTGTGCGAACACCCTCGCCGTATGCGCTTCCGGTACGGCCCTGCCAGACCACATCGTCCTGGGCGTCGTTGTAGACAGGAACATCGTTGTACATAGCACCATCCATACCAGCCGCTGTCACGCCACGACCAGCGAAAATGCGAGAGTTGAGCACGCGTGTGAGAGGCTCAGCTGCGGGCGGCACAGGGACAGCACCCTCCAGACAGGCGCGGGCAGTGACTCGGCGGTTGTACATCTTCTCGTTTGCATCCCTCCTCTCGATCAACACACTTCCCTCCAGCGATACACCAGCGAAGAGACCCTTTGTTTTTGAGTATGCGAAGATACCGGAGACAGATTTGAGCGACGCGGCACCGGCGGCTTCGGCATTGCGGCCGACAGGTCCAGCAGCGATGGAAACATTACCACCGAGAGTGAGCGAGCCAACCTGTGCAAAGGTCTTCACAGCGTTGGCGTCGTTGAGAATGAAGACAAAGTCTGTAAGTTCGAAGCCGATTTGTCCACCGAAACCACCTCCTACAGTTCCGATAGCGGAGGGTGCCGACCAAGATCCATCTGCCAGTCTTGCAACCACAACTCCACTTCCGAAGCGACCGCTGCCCAAGAAACCGGCTTTGAAGACTGTGAGGATTGCCAGACCTTTGGCGTTGGCGAGGATTTGTGGTGGGATGACCTTGTCGGGGCCGAAGGCTTGTTTGGGGTCGATGAATGAAGCAAGAATGCGGCCGCATTTCTTACATTCACCTATGAGTATTGATTAGTGTCTACAACTTGATAGTGGTGCGATTCAAGTCGGCGTATCATGAGAGCGCTGTCTTGCGATCGCATTTGGTGAGCGGGTATAGCGGGGTGTCTTCAGGCGCAAATGGTGGGCAGCAAACAAACGGCGCCGAAGAAATCCGACCAGAGCGACATGTCGTTTCCTGAACAGTACAATGCGCCTGAAGGACCACAAGCGCCACTTGCTCCACCCATTGCGACCTCTTCCGCCAAGCGCATCTTTCCGAGTGGTGTTCGAGACTGAGAGGAAGTGAGCCGGTACTTACTTCGCATCGACGACGGCAACGGGTTGTTGAGGAAGGGCGGCATCTTGAGTGTGTGTTCTCCTTGGTAGAGAGGGGAAGTTGCTAGGAGGGCGAGGAGAGTGAGAGCGAGAGGCAGCAACCTGCCAAGGGTGGTGTTGGAAGTTGTGTGATGGGTACAGCAGCGTACAGGCAGCCCAAGGCTAAGGCTAAGGCCGATGACGAGTGAAGCAGAGGCGCAGCGAGTCAGCTAGTCAGCAGCAGCCGCGGTCCAAACACCGAGAGACTTTGGGGCTTGGGGGAGATGGAGAGAGGGTTAAGGGTTGGCCTAGACCATGCGACTAACTCACTTACTACTCGAGGGCAAATATCATACCGCCTAAGCAAAACCTCACTTAAAGCCTGACCAGATCGCTGCTGCATACTAGGAAAGCACAACCCGAACAAAGCAAGCCACCCGCTCAACCTGCAGACAACCATCACCCACAACCACCCGCTCCACCACTCTACATCACAACTACCGCAACCATGTCCGAAGCCTACGAGCGCGAAAGGTAATCACATCCTCGCCTCTATCTCTCAAACACCCTCCAGCCTAACACACCACCCAGACAAAACAACGACTCCCTCTCCGCCCTCTCCGCCAAAGTCTCCGCCCTGCGCAGCGTCACCGTCGACATCTACGACAATGCCCGCGACCAGCACGTCATCGACAACACCTCCGAGTCCTTCTCCAACATGACCACGAGCATCAAAGGCAGCGCGCGCCGGCTGGGCGTCATGGCCAGCCAGGGCAACAAAGTGGCGGTGTTGAAGTTGGCGGGGATTATTGTTGCGACGGTGGTGGTGCTTTGGTGGATTTTGAGCTGGTTTTGGTGAGGAGGCTGGGCGCGGTGTACACTCTGCTGATATTGCAGGAAGGCAAGAACGAGATCTTGGGAAGGCTGGTGATATGATTTAAGCACGGCGCTGTGGAGTTCTTGATACTGTTCGCGAACAGGGGATTTACAATTATGGAGCCTGGCGTGGCAATGCTCTACACGGATCTTGTTGCGATGCTCAATTGGGCTTGAACAAATAAGGCATGCGAGTTGTTAAATGCAGCACATGTACAGGCTATCAAATCAGAGGATTAGAGAGACCAGCTCTTCATTGTTTGGCAAAGCGTGTTTCTGAGGTCATAAGATGTAAAGCTATCAAACAACACCACTAATGCAAGATCATTGTTGCTTTTACTAAGCTCGCTACTATGCTCTCTTTCGTTCCGTTCATCCTCGTACGCTAATGCACACCAAACCCATACCACTGCACCCATTACACTGCCACTACTAACCCCAGACGTTGCCGAACAAGTCGTCCTGTCCTCCTCCAAAGTTCTGCTTGGGAGCTGCAGCAGGCGCAGGCGGTGGGCGTTCGCTCACAGGGCTGGCATGGCTCCATCCGCCGAACTCTTCTTGTTGCTGCGGAACGGCCGGGGTGGCGTGAGTCCTAACTGGGCTGGCGTGGCTCCAGCCGCCAAAATCATCATCATCTTGCACAGGCTGAGGTGCCTGGACTGGTTGAGGCTTGGGAGGTGCCGCAGCGGGCGCTGGCGCTGGCGCCGGATCAGGCTGAGCCCAGGCATTGTCGTTACCCCAAGGGTTGCTGTTAGCTCCAGAGATTGACAACGAGTCCATGCCGAATGTGTTGTTCTTTGTCTGCGTGGCTGCTGGGGCAGCGGTAATAGGAGACATAGGCTGCTTCCGAGGCGGCGAGAAATCCTTGGGAGGCGGTGCCGGCTTAGGGTCGAAGAAGCTTCCGCCACTGAGTGAGCTCTTTTGTGTTGTTGCGGGACCGGTAGGAGACGCGAGGCTCGAGAAAGATGAAGCTGTGGGTAGAGGGGGGGATTGCATGCCGCCAAAGAAGTCGGAGTTAATCTGTGGCTTTGGTGCAGCTGCTTGCGGCTTGGGAGCAGATTGGGTAAAGTTGCTGTAGTTTGGTTGCTGTTGCACTGGAGAGGTGAGGGGAGGGGATTGCATGCCACCGAACAGATCGAGGTTCGACGATTGAGGTTTTGATTGTGCGGGTCTTGCCGAAGACATGCTAGCGAAAGGGTCGCTCTTGACCGCAGGCTGGGCTTGTGCTGTCGGCGATTGCATACCGCCAAAGAAGTCGACATTGGATGTTGAAGGTTGCTGTCTGTGCTGAGTTTGAGGTGCAGGTGCTGCTGGCTTCGGGGCTGAGGCGTATAGAGACAGGATCGAGTTCTTGAGGTCGGCTCTGCCGGTAGACGTTGGTGCGGCCATTCCTGAAGTCGCAGAGGATGGTCTCGGCGGTGCGGACTGTGTGCTGCCAAAGAAGTCCATACCTAGCAAGCTCTCGCCGGCTCTGGTCTGCTTTGGGGGCGCTGCAGGTGCTTTTGCAGGAGCAGCTCTGATAGCTGGTTCGGTTGTGCTAGGCCTCGCTGGTGCCGCCTCTTCCATGTCTCCAAACAGGTCTACCTGCTGTCTCCTAGGAGGCTGTGGCAGATTCCCAACACTCGAAGATCCGTTTCTCAAGCTTGCTGTCCGTTCCATAGTTGCCTTCTCACGAACCACATTCAACGGTACGTCATCGTCGGCAGCCGCATCGCTCAATGTACTCGGGTCGGGCATTGGCCCATCCATCACCCATCTCTTACTGTCGTATTTCGTGCGGATGAAGTTCTCAATCTTAGCCTCGTTGGGCACATGTCCAGGAGCCAGCTTGTCCTCCCAGTACTTGTTCGCCCTGCCATTGCCCCATCTCAGCATCGAAGCCAGCTGCTCGTCAGTCCAGCTGTCCAGATCGACCGATTTGACACGAGAGATGTGAACACCCATGGAGCGGTGGATGCCGGAGCAGCGGATGCACACAAAGACGCCGATGTTCCAAGATGCCCATCGAGGGTGCTTGTTGCGCTTGCAGTCAGCGCATGTCTTGTTGGATTCCAGTTTGACCAGCTGCTTGAGCGTGGCCTGGTTTTGCGCCGAGCGGTCGACGGGTCGTCTCGACATGGTGTGTGTGTCCTTGTGGTAAGGTTTGGATTGGTGGTGCTTCAAAGGATGTCTCTTGAGTTCACCAGGTAAGAAAGCGCGGTCAATAGACTAATTAAGGGTGGCCTCGGGCCCTTGGGCGTTGTTCCCTCCACTTCGCTGGTGAGCCGCACGGACACGGATTGAGGGGCTCCAGATTTGTCCTTTGTCTCCTTTAACATCTATCAATGATCATGCACCACTCTTGGATATTCTTCTAGGGAATCACTTGCGCATGTGTAATATCCAACATACTTTGCTACCTCTAATCACGATATGCGTTTGCCTGGCCTAAAACACTGGACGCTTCTGTCTACGCTTGCGTGCCGCTGACCAGAAGTGGCGAGACACCGACCACATCCTACAACCTCAAAGCCATCTTGTGTTCAGCGCCGCCACTTGTCCACCAGTCAGTCCTGCCACACTTGGATCCGAGATGCCACCATTCGTTGTTATGTAGAGGACATCTCGATCCCTCTTCGTGCGACCGAATGTCGTAGATGTACTACCAACGAGCACAGGGTCCTCAGGACCTCCGGCGACCAGAGTCTGTGTTTTCTTCTTGAGGTCCAGCTTCACTACGCTGGACGACGCAGATGAAAGCCAGACGTTGCCTGCGCGATCGAAAGCGAAGTCATCGGCTTTTCCACGCCCTTCGTTCAGTGGGAATGTTGCAGACTCATAGACGACTTCGACAGGCCCGGCAACAGTGGCGTTCTTGATGTGATATGGCACTCGTGCCAGAAGCGGAGACTGGAAACTGTTGTCAAAGTAGAGATAGCCGTCACGAACGTGCACTCCATTGACTCCAAGCTTTATTGCCGCGGTGGAGTTTGGCTTCAGTGTCGGGTCGTCCAAGAATACAGACCATGTCTTGCTCGGAGCGTGGATACGATAGATGAGGCCAGCACCCGAATCTGCGGCGAGCAGGACCCCAGGGACGCTCGGCACAGCTGTCATGCCATTGAGGAACTCAGCCGAAGGGATGTCCACGATCTTTTCCACTGAGACTGATCGGCTGTGCTTTCCGCGGCGATCGAAGTCGAGAGTCCATGTACTCCAACTTCCAGTGGTAGCGGTGGCGGTGGCATCGCTGAAGTTGCCGATGTTCTAATATACAGTATTAGCAGCAGGTCTCAACGGTGGGTCACGGGCATTGCTTACGACTGCGAACACATCGTCCTCGTACTTAGCGATCCCCATTGCGCTAACGGCGTCCGGGAATTCATGTACAAGTTCGGCGGTATGGGAAGTTGGGTCGATTTGCCAGACTTGCGGCGTGTTGATCAGTGTAACGAGGATCTTGCCATTCGGACGAACAGCGATGTTCTCGACCCACTGATGAATCGAATGAGTATCATGTCAGCCATTGTAGATTCGGACTTTACGTTGAATAGTGATAACAGCTCACAGTGTCGTTCGAGAAACGGTACACCGTTTGGACAAGATCATCTGCATTGCGAGTCTTCAACGGAGAAGCGATGTTATGGCAAGCGAAGAGACCGATCAAGAATATCGAGATATGGATCAAAGACATTTTGGGACAATTTGCAAACGATGACAAGGTAGGTTGAGCTTGAAATGAGTACATTGCCATTGATCTGGCAGAGCAATTTTATATACTAGGCTTCGGAATAACTAGTATCGCGAGCTCGCTGCGAACTGATGACATTGCATAAATTTGTTAAAATTTCGTCAGCTGTCAACCGAACGACTCTAGGGCTTTGGGGTCTCGTATACGAGCATTTTGCATGCGCTCATTTATTCTGCAACCGCTAGCGTCATTCGACCTGGACCATCGAAGAAATAGAGTACCAAACCTCGAGAGAGCACAATTCCTTGAGAATAGTCGTTCCCACTAAAGCACAGCCTCGCTAGCTGCAGCGACATGCAAGCGCACAGCCTCATCTTGCCCCTCTGAGGCTGAGCTCCGAGTATGTACACGTCAGCCTTGTTATTTGTAGTCCATCTTATGAGCCCAGGATATCTACGCTTTGTACGCATCACCAAACACGATCAGACCTGGATCGCTTCTGCCATATTGGCGACGAAACTCCCGGAGCCAGGCATTCACAAATAATCCTACCAAGCATCAACAAGTATGGCAGAGGCGTTTGGCATCGCAGCAGGCGCTATAGGCGTCGTATCGCTGAGCATCCAGCTCGCCGAGTCTCTCCAGAAGGTCAAAGGCTTCTACG
The DNA here is from genome assembly GCA_037042865.1 of Epicoccum sp. F181. Taxonomy (NCBI): domain Eukaryota; kingdom Fungi; phylum Ascomycota; class Dothideomycetes; order Pleosporales; family Didymellaceae; genus Epicoccum; species Epicoccum sp. F181. The sequence goes on from JAJSLS010000005.1 coordinate 333,397, forward strand.
CCGCCGTTAAGAACGCACCCACACAGGTCGAGGAGCTCATCGAAGAGATTGGGATCATGCAAGAAATTCTCAGCAATTTGGAGTCAGGGTCTCAAAGCGCAAACATGGCTTCGAGTGTTAGTATGCGACGGTGCATGGGGGTTGCTCAACGGGCTACGAAAGGCTTTGTCGCATTCTCTGATCGACTGCAGACTCGGGTCCAGAAGAGCAAGTTCCGCGGAGGTGTCAAGTTCGCGCTCAGCCGAGAAGACATCAAGGCAATGCTGGATCGGCTGGAGCGGACAAAGTCGTCGTTGAACTTGGCTTACAGTCTGTATCAACAAGCTACGGCTGAGGATCGCCATGCTGCACTGATTTCGGCGGTCTCAACGAGCCAAGGTGTGGCTCTAGGTACCGTGCAGGACACTGTCACACTTACGCGCCATGCGTCCCAAGTGTCCCGACGTTCGGTCTTCTGTGGTAAAAGGTTGTTTCACATGACGACCCCTGAGTGGATAAGCAATACGATCTGGCAGTTCGAAATGAGACGCTCGATAGCTGGATCCTGGATTCTGTTGAGAACGTACGGTATCGTATCCTGGGGTTCTCCCATCCTCGAAGCTTGTAGAAAGGGCGATGCCGCCGAAATGCAGCGGTTATTTGACAGTAGACTTGCTTCGCCGTTTGATAGATCTACAGACGACTTGGGTCTGTGGGAGGTGGGCTCTGACGAGGCCAGAGTATTCCAACAGACCAACTGACATAGCTCCAGATCGCCAGTATGTTTTCACAAGGGGATAGTCTCCGGCTTTTGTCTCGATTCGACGCCGCGTCTAGTCTGACCTACGGATTCGAGAGGGTAAGAACTTTGACACTTTCGGATATGGAGATATTTCTAATGAACAGTAGGGTAATTTGGTTGCCTTCCACTGCAACGGGTACTTAGATCCCAACAAGGAACCGCGCCTCGGTATCGGGCGACGCTTTCGCGAAGAATTGAAATGGTTACGTGACCTGTATGGTGATGTTGTGGAAGACGCTGCCAAAGACGACTGGCCCTCTCCCTTTACCCAAAAAGCCATGCGACTTCTTCTGTGTTCGCCGGAAGACGCCGACAGCATATGGTTCTGGCAATTCATTGAAGTCGCAACGACAGGGTTCAACACTGTTCCCTCGGAGGAAATTGTCAAGGATATGCTGAATCGATACGTCCCTGAATACCACGGCAACAAAACTCCACTACAGCTTGCAGCGGCAGCCACTGCGTACCATCTGCCTCAGCATCCACCCGACAAGACTCGGTGCCTGGAAGTTGTTATCGCAGCCATCATCGCTACCGGTGCGGGACTTCACGAGGGTGACCATCACCACACGCCATTGTTAATATTTCTCACCACCATTCCTGGGCGCAAGTACTGGTTCAAGGACTCCCCTTCGAGACCTAGAGATATACAAAGTGGGCTCTTGGTGTGGCTCAAGATCCTGCATAATGCAGGTGTGGACCTTGTCACCTACGGAGCTGAGGAAAGTCGTCATTTCCTCGCGTACCGCCTTTTGGATTCCCCTGTGCCACCATTGCTTCACTGGCACAATGCGCAGAGTTTGTTGTTCAGTGATGAAGTTTTCTACTTTACTTTCACGTACGGTCCTACGCCGGAAGATTGGACCGTGCAGCTGGAACGCGTGTGCGATCAATACGTGGGCGACTTCTGGCAGATGCCTGGACTTGTAGACGAGAATGAGGTTCTAGCCATGCCTGGCGGTTGGATAGATGAGGTTTGACTGCGGCGCTTACGTGAGGGAGCAGGACCGTGCTCGACACCATTTTCACGATCAAGTCGTTGAAACACTAGGAGAAGGTACCCATTCCATGCGATCATGTGCTAGAACAGATCGAGGGCTATGCTTATCTTCAACTCAATCTCCATGCGTTGATTACAACATCAGGGCCTGCCATCGCCGCTTTCTGTTGCTTCTCAGTAAGATGCGCAAACGGCACAGCAAATAGATTTCGCCAGGTGGGCTCAAATGGGGTTGGCTCCGTCCTTGCCCATGTTCCCGTTTACGCGAGTCTCCATCCATGCAACAAATACATGGTAGAACCTGTTGTTGAGCCTAGCACAAGGAGCTTAAGAGTCAGAAGCTTCGATTCAAAGCAATGACATCGCATAACCCCGTCACCTTGCGCCATCAGAGTCTAACAAATGCGTACCCATACCGACGTCCCTATTATCAATCAGTACCAAATTTTGACGAGTCCGCAAGGACACTCACATCGCGAAACCGCTCGTCCTCAATCCCATGATCTCGATCGTAAGTCCCAGGTGCAAGTTCATCCAATCCAACGAGCGTCTCGGTGGGCTTCCAGCCGATCAACGGCATGTATAGCCGTACAGCCTCGCCAAACTCATCGATGCGACCTACGGAGACGACGGCGGTGGGTTCAGTGGCCATTATGACAGCGAGCATCGCTAGGTACATCGACCACGCCACACTGACGGTCACTCGTGAAGCATCGAACGTCGAGTCCAGGCCACTGCAGAGGAAGGCACCGACAAACACAGCGAGGCCTACCCAGTAGAACGATATGCGTCGGAAGTAGTAGACGTTGGCTGGTCGACTTGAGCTGGTCGTCGACTTCGGAAGGCTTGACATCGTCATTGGTGCGCGAGAAGAGCGGACGCAAGAGACATAAAAAGGCATGGGGACTCGCGGATTTGCGGAATAAGTTAAGGCCAGCTCAGAGAATCCTCAGCGATCACATGCTTAAATTTCGATTGTGGATTGAGGCTCGGTCGAGTTGATGCGATCGCGATCGGTGCGTCTTCGGTCTATGCATCGAATGATCGAAGGATGCACTTCCCTTGCGAACATGTAAAGGATCGTTGTTGAAGCGGTGGAAGCCGAGCCTGCTTGTTTAATATGCCGTGTACTGACCTTTTACCTCCGGGGTATGCCCAAGTGAACGCTTTCTTGCAACCTCACCGTCACGCAACCCCAACCATCTCGCCTACTTCCCCTTCCCATCCCTCACCCTCACGTTCCTCACAGTAGCCAACATCTCCCCAACCTCCTCCGCATCCCTCCAAGCCCTGTCCATCATCGCCCCACACCCCTTCCACTCCCCCAACTTCTCCAACTTCCCACAACTAACCATAATCAAAGGCAACACATCCTCAAAGAAATTATTCGGCAAATGCCTCAAATCCCAGCCCGCGCGTCCCAGTCTCAGGAACTCCGCCGTCCACCTGAGATGACTGAAGATCAGGTTGAGAGTCGATGTTGGTTTTTGCGACATTTCGACGAGCACGGAGGCGGAAGTGGAGATGTGCCAGAAGGTGAGCCAGTCGGCGGCTTCGCGGAAATAGGCTGCGATGTTTTGGGCGGCGATGGCGAGGGTCATGTCGGGACGGTAGAAGGGGTTCGACGGGTGGGATTTGGTATTTAATTGCGGCTGGTGTTGTGGCTTCGAAGCAGCGGCGCTGGGTCTCTCGGCTTTGGAGATGTCGATGTTGGAGAGAGCGCTGGCCAGGACTTCGTCGGTCGTAGCTGCCTGGGTGGTGAGAGGTTTAGATGCGTCGAGCTTCTCGCTAGTAGTAGTTTGCTGAACATCGGAAGGAGAACCTCGAGCCTTGACCTTGTCGACGGCCTCTCTCGTGGCAGTCCCAGGTTTTGGGAGCGATGGAGTAGTTTTCGTTGCAATGTTAGTACGGCCGAATAGTCGATCGAAAGGAGCTTTCCAGGCTTCGTTTGGCACGAGTGGGCGCATAGCACCCGAGGGGAGGCGCGGCGGCATCACGACAAGTTTTCGTGGCTTTTCAGGCTCCCCATGTATGGTCGCTTTGTCCCTACCAGCAGGCTGTTTGACACCAGCAGTCGGTCCAAACGTAAACTCGAGCACCGAAGCGCCCGCCCTCAGAGCGGCTTCGGGTGTCAATCGCGCCTCTCCTTCAAGCTTCTGCCGCCTTCTGCCATACAGGCCAGCATCCTCTAGCACGACCCATTGTTGGGTCCTGAAAACACCTGGCGGCTGGCCTCCTTCGCCTGTCTCGAGCGGACGAAGCACTGAAAGGCGGATACCCAGCCCGACATCAGCATCCGGATCTAAAATGTCCTCGTACAGCGCAGCGCTCGACTCAAGCTGTCGGAAAACTTGCCCGTGATCAGTGGTCGATCTGAACATGTCTCTGTACATGGCCGCGTCCGCCCTCTGTGCAGCCTCCCGTCCCAGTCGCGTGCTTTCCGACTCGCCGGGTCGTTTCTGACCTTCCATAGCATCGGTCAGACGCTTCAGCAATGCGGCTAGTCTTTCCTCGTCCCGTTTTTGTCTTTCCTTGCGATCCGCTTCGCGTTTCTCCGCCAGGACCCGTTGTTGAGTCTTGCTAGGATTGTCCAGTCCTTGGCGTTTGTTCTTCTTGAGGAGATCAAGAACGAATGCTTTGACACCTCTCTTGAGAACATCGAGGGCATCATCGGAAATGTTAAAGTCGCCGCTGCGGAGTCTGAGGGTGATGTATTTGTTCTTCAAATCTGCTTCGCTCGCCAACGTGGATGTTTCATCAGTGCCCAGGATACCAGTAGTCGCTGATCCACCGAGAGTAGGCTCTGTCGCCGATTCATGTAGCTCTCGAAGAATGTCCTTTGTGGTTTTGGCCGGATCTCCCGATTGCTTCTTCTCTTCGACCTTCTTGCATGGTCCAAGCGTGATTGTAAAAATTTTGGCACCTGGTTTGGGAATTTTGACTGCGTCTTCGGTTTTATTGTCGATTCGAAAGCTCTCTGCTGCGTTCGCCGACCGTGCAAACGCTCCGTCAGAGCCCACAACACCTGCATTCGCCATCTCAACAAGAGCATTCGCCGCCATCAATTCGCGTTCTTCGGACCTGACCTTTTTGGCCTTCTCGGAGGTCGTAGCTGGGAGTGGTGTCTGTGGCGTATCTCTCGAATTCGATTGTGGCGACATGATGTTTGATGTAAAAGGTGCGACGTGGGCATGACCGGGATACAGTGCGGGTTTTGGTTGAAGTAGTGGTGGTGTTGAGATCAAAGGTTGGGTGCGAGATAGGTTTTTATAGTGCGTCAGGAGGAAGATTTGAGCATTCACTTACAAGACGGAACAGGCAGCGCTTTCACTACGGCCGTCCCGGAGATAGCCGAGCCGATGACCTCAGCAGATGTTCAGGACACCGCACCGCAGGCGGCGAGAAAGTGCATGCTAAAGTCACCGATCATGGTTCCATGAAAGTAAAGAGTATTCAAGATAAAATTGTGTCATTTGCAGAAAAGGGTATATGTTATGGTCATCTTGCGTTGGCGTTCCACCAAAACTTACTATTACCCACAAGGGCGCTCCATCGTTGCGTATAGCATATGCTGGGGTATCTTCATAAGTATCATCACCATTGCCGTGAGGCATCATCAGCGCCGTGTCAGTACTGTCTAGGCCAGTTGTTGTTTCCTGCGTGTCCGGCACGCGGAGGAGAGGAAGCATCGGGTCGGCCGTAGTCATCGACGATGTCTGAGTACCCGATCGTGCCACGATGGTCGAGTGGCGGCACTCCACGGTTAGGCACAGAGTGGTCAATGGCAGGTGCTGTGACGCTGCGCTGGGGAACCTCGAATGGTCGTACAGGAGCGGAGTGACCGCCCATCGCGGTCGCGCTGCGTTGCGGCATTTGCTGGTGGGGTGCAGGTGTGCTCGATGCGCTGTGTACTGAAGGGTTGAATGCTGTGTAGCCGCCGATGCTGGCGGCTGGCGGCGGTGAAGGTGTAAACGGAGAGACCGGAGCAGGCGTTTGGGACATGTAGGGCTGGGAAGTCATCTCGTAGCTGTCTGCCGGATATGGCAGTGACTGGTCATTCTGTACAGAAGGCGGCGAGAAGGGACGGTTGAAGCTCATTGGGTTTGCAGGCTGCACCGGACGAGAGAACGAAGTCTCCTGACTGTTAACACTGCCAAATGTCGGCTGGCGCGATATCGGAGGTGGGCGGTTGAAAGATGCGTTGCTGTCTTGATGCATAGGTCCATACGCGCCCGGTGTATTTTGACGTGGGGGTGGTTGGTTGTAATACATATCGCCCGGAGGAGGCGTGGACGTCGAAGCAAACGGCATTTGGGGTCCGAGAGGCGGTCTTGGTCCTGGTGAATCGGTTCGTGACATGGGAGTGTAAGATCGCATGGGCCCAGTCGGACCCATGTTGGGTCTTGGCGGATACATCGGCTGCGGGCCTTGAGAATCCTGAGTCAAGGTACGCGTTGGCATAGATCCCTCCATTGAAGAGAATGATCCTTGACGACGGCTGGCAGCAGTAGGTGGCCTGGAGATCTCATGACCAGTGAAACCAGCATTGTCCAGCAGCGGCGCGTCCATCTCGTAGTTGGGCGTTGGGAATCCTGAGCTTTGGGTGACCGTCCTGCCTGGCACGGGTCTATTTGAGTGCATGCTTCTCTGACTTGGATGGGATTCAAGACGCTGGTTGTCGTTGCGGGTAGGTGGGCGGCTGCTGTATGGTGGGAGGGTCGACACAGTGGTGGACGTGTTTTGCCTGACTAAAGCATGCTCCGGTAGCTTGTCTTCCTTGTCAGGCTCAGGTGTCACAGAGACAACAGGCAGAGTCGGCTGGCGGATGACCTTGGTCGGACGTTCTGGAGGAAGTTCGCCAGTCTTCTTCCTCGAAATGCCGGCCTGTTGCTCGGCCTTTTGCTCTGCTTTGCGTGTTCTCTTCTCTTCTTCTTCCATTGCAGCTTTGATCTTGGCCTCTACAATCTTTTCAAGACGCCTGTCAATCTTACGTCGACAGTAAACCTTCAGGCGACCGTCTTGCTGAGGAATGTAGTGCCAGAGGAAGACCAGGTATAGAATAAGCGAGATGAGCAAAGAAAGTGCGCTGATGACCCAGATGATGAGGGTGAAAAGCATAGCACACATGGTGAGTGCTTGGAAGTTATTCTCCTGGAACAGGTGCTGAAGGTTTTGCCAGAACTGAATGATGTTTGGTTTGTCGCTTCCGTCGCCGTCCATCAATTTGTCTTGCATCACTGAATAGAGTGTCATACCATTGATGGCCTGACGAGGTCCTTCAGCGATGATCACGCGGATTGCACTTTGGAAGGAGAAGTACACGAAATACGCAATGTAATCCGTGCCCTTTTTGCTCTGTGTAAGGTTGGAGAAGACCAGGAATCGTCGCCAGCCTGAGCCTCTCATACTTTGGAGTGTCGCCGCCAATGGATCCAAAAAGCTGTCGGCAATTCCTCCTCTTCTGATTGCACGGATGGCGAATATCCAGTTGAAGATGTAGAGAACAAACCCAAACAGAATGCAGCCAGCGAAGATCCAGCGGGCGTATTCGAGCGGGATCTTGGGTTCAACCTTGCTGGTCCATTTGTTGTAAGCAAGCAAGTTGACGGCAGTGAAAGTATCGGCGGCAAACACCGCCACGGCCACAATTGCCATTATCCAAACCCAGATGTAGGCGATCGTGTTCCATGAAGAAGTCGACTTGAAGTCGGACAGGTTGATGTAGGTCCATTTCGCCGTAGGCTCTGGCGGGCCTCTTTCGCGTTCGCCGCAGCAACCCATGTTGAGATGATGTGGCGAGTATGTGTTTAGTGTGTGTGCGATTGCTTTCAGACCTGCTGAAGCAACATGTGGTTGTGAGTAAGGTGGGTGTCGGGTCTGGTCCAGTGAACAGTGGTATTTCGGTGGACAATGCGAGTGTCAAGTGTGGAGGCTCGTATGGAAGTCTTCGTGAATGAGTGCGCGTATGTCTGTCCAGCAGATGTATAAAGATCCGGTAGAGGAATCAGTGTATCCAAGGGAGCCAGGTATTCAAGAGTTGTCACAAGTGAATGTCCAGAAAAACGAGGGTCTGGTGGTTTGCGGCGCAGGGCTGGTCAGGAATGCGCTATGGCATCAGAATGGAGGTCTGGCCAGCTTTGTCGGCAGCAACAATGGCTTCCTATAAGGGACAAATGAAGGTGGCGAAACGTGCCCAAGAATAGGGCAGAGGACAATGGGCAAACAATGGCCGCGGTGGTGATTGTTGCCGAGCGTGAATTTGCTCGTGAGAGTGTGACGGCGGATGGTATTGTCGGCCTGCGACGAGCGCGTATGGGATTGTGTGTGAATGAGTGTGGACGCACAAGGCGGTAGACGCGCGCGGCGAAGGAGTGAGGAGTGCGCGACAAAACTGCTCTCTTGTGTATGCGCTACTGTCGCTGCGACGGAGTGAGAAGAGGGAACGGCATGCGCTCGCTGGCCTACAGGTCTGTACTACTGCCACTTGGCGCGCGGTTGTAGCGAGCGGAAGAGTGGGAAGAGGGCATGTGGGCAGCCTGAGCAGCACTGTTCACCTCCACCCTCCCTGACACCACGCCCGTTGATTGTTTCATCTCGCGCGACTCTTCGACACTGCAGATCCCGCAAATGCGGATCCAATCAGATGTATGAAGGGTCTCCTTAGTTGCGGCTCGTTCCTCTAGCGCACTCGCTTAGGCTTCATCCTTGTGCGATAGTCAGGTACCGTTCCACCAATAATCCACCACAGCACGTGCTCGCCAGCTGCCGAGAGGCGTGACAAGCAGCAATCTAAGCAACCTCCTGCAACCGAAGTCGCGCGAGGTTTGCCCTTTCTGGCTGAGCGGTGGAACTGCACGCAAAACAAGACCCGAGTATCAGTATCAGCTCTGCTACTGCGTCCTCACAAGCGCCTGTTTCGCAACTGGCTCAGACACCACACCCGTTACGTCTCGTCACCTGTCAAACATGGTCCGCTAGTCGCCGATGCCCCGGTTTTCATCAAACATGTGCTCTGCTCGGCACTCATCATCATCATCGTCATGAGCAGCAGCAACCTCACTCGCTGGAAGAGTCCCCCGCACCAGAGTGCTGCTGGTGGAGACAGCGTACTTGACTTCCGATATCCGGTACTTCGAAACACCAAGACCGGCATCCGGCTGGCCCATATCCAACCAGGCAGTGGCACGCGAGCCATAGCCATCGACCTTGTTGAGGACTTTGTTACGGGATCTGATCGTACGCCTTACGATGCCCTCTCATATACTTGGGGTGACGGCGCTCGCGACAAGAAGGTCTTCTGTAATGGCAAGCGATTACCCGTGACCAAGACCTTATGGGAAGCACTAAATCGCTTTCGCCATCCGACAGATGTAGTAACTCTCTGGGTGGACTGGATATGCGTCTGCCAGGAACGCGTTCGCGAGCGGAATGCTCAGGTGAAGATGATGGGCGACATCTTCAAATCTGCTCGCAAAGTTATTGTATGGCTTGGAGACGACTACGATGACAGTCGTGCTGGTATGCAGCTTGCAAAGCAGCTATTGCATATTGCTCTGTATCAACCAGTGAGCGGCTTAACACCAGCCGACCTGGAAACACACGGACTGCCCAGACGTGGTCACAAGCGATGGAAAGCACTGGCACTCATCCTTCGAAGGCCATGGTTTTGGAGGACTTGGGTCGTCCAGGAAGTGGCCCTGAACCCGAATGTGGAACTTGTCTTGGGCTCACTTAGCTTCTCATGGGATGAACTCGAGTTGATAGTGTCTCTGCTGGAAGGACAATTGCCTCAAGCATGGCATCTTGACCAAGCGGTTACAGCCCTTGAACTACCATTCTCACGAATCAACCGCATCCGACTCCGGCATCAGAGCCGGATCACATCAACCGTGCGGCCCGAGACTGAAATATCGGACACTTTAGAGCTCTCGCAGAGCGCAACTTATGAGAGTGAGCCGGACATACTTGACCTCCTCTTCATGTCACGACACCTGGGCGCTTCGGATCCACGGGACAAAATCTATGCATTGCTGGGCTTGGGGAAGCACGACATCAGTCCTGACTACTCGATGAGTCCATCAAGTGTTTTCACCGACTTCGCTCTGCAAATGATCGGCCTCGTTACAAACGAAGCCAGCCAGCACGTTGCACTGGGTCTTGACATGTCCGCGCGAGACCCTATTGTGCGTCGCGCCATGATCATGCTGTCATGCGCTGGACGCCTCAACCAGCGACCCTCTCGAGAATTGGCATCATGGGTGCCAGACTGGTCACTTGATCTCCAAGCGCGACCGTTGATCTTTGGAGTTGGTCGTCACTTCTCTGCTGGTGACGACCGTCTTGGTTTGTTTGACTGGCAGCCAGACAGTGGCTTACAGCTCTGTGGCAAATTCATCGATACTGTGCAGCAGGCTGGCAAAGTAAGACTTGACCACAGCGATCTCGACTCTCCGGCAGTGTCGCATGCCACAATCGCGGAATGGTGGCAAGAAGCTCAAGCCATAGCTCTTGCCAGAATCGTACGATCACCCGGCAGCAGTGCACATCTCGATGCTTTTGACGCTCTCCGCAAAGACCTTCTGCTCTGCAAGCATGGATACTACACTGGAGGCGAAGGCCAGTCTCATCGTCAGGGAAATCTACTCGACGACTCTGAATCCACAACAGAGCCTGAGCACAGTGCATTGAGAACTTTGGTTCTAGGACCAACTCGAGGACGAGTCATGTTTGTGACTGGCACAGGCTGGGTCGGCTTAGCACCTTTTGGCACAGTGGAGGGCGACGTGGTATTCGTCGCTGTCGGAGCAGACGTGCCGTACATCCTCCGGGCTCGTGAGGACGGCTATGAGTTGATCGGAGAGTGCTATGTGCAAGGTATCATGGATGGCGAGACGATGAGCATGGATTGGATAGGCGTGCAGGACGTAATGATTCGGTAAGGCTAGGTTTATTGTTCTTTTTGCTTGACTCGTCCTCGTTTGGGTGGAAACTGCCGTCGCGGCAACGTGAATAGATATGTACATATATACACGCTTTGGTTTGGATTCCATCACAAATTCTGAGGGAAAATCCCTTAGAGCAGCTTACATGCTATCAGACAATGCAACACAGCCATACCAGCTCGTCAACTACAACTTAACGCCTTCTCACATCAAGCTATCGATACATGCGTGCAATGGTCATCGATTCACGATCTCCTGTTGCTTTCCCAGAACGATGACTAAGCAAGCATGTGCACTAACCCGAACCCTACTAGAGACATCCGCTAAAGTACAAAAATCGTTCTGATGTGCTAATACTATAGGCCATATGAAGATTTTCAGGCATACCGACCATCAAGAGACTATTCGTTCTACCGATCAAAGTCACAAGCGAGCGTGCTAGTACCGATTAACACAGAGACTAAGTAGCCATGCTTGCCATCGAGCGTCTGCTCATAAACTTGAGCGCAATGGTCATACATCTATTGCGACAGACATGATCACGTGCAACTGATGACGGTTCCGGACGTGAAATGACAATGCTACCAGCGAGAGCGAAGAGAATCCTGCAGGTTGTACTTCCCTCTCTCTCGTTAGATCGTTCTGCTGTATGTTGCAGTTCCCTCAGTCATTCCTTACTAAGCGGCTTGCCTTGCCGGCAATTGCGGGTCCGCTTGGTGACACCAAAGGATGCTCTTAACGTCTGCAATCGTGTTTGCGTTTTGCCACACGCAGGGCATGTAACATTCACGAACGAAACCGGGAACACTTTGGCTTACAGAGCATACTATATCGAGTCTTAACACCCCCCACGGTGCTATGGCGGGATGGGTTCTGCCCTGTCGATCGGATGATGCGCGACCCTGCAGCAGCAGCAGCATGACGATGCGGAGTACCGGCTAGATGCACGAAGTGAAGGTTGCGGTTGCGGGTGGGTAAACATGATGGCGTAATGAGCTCAGCTCGATGCCCATGTGTGAATGCATGGCCATGCGCGATTGATAAGCGAGCTAGACCTGACCTGCGAGCTTCACTTCTAAAACATAAATTGTTCATTGCACCTTCCGTTGCTGCCGGCTCAGAAAACGCACTTGCCACATCACCTCCCAATCGCAGAACAAATAATTGACAACATTTGTGACGTTTCACTTCTCTCACCAATTGACAACACGATTCAGCACCAGCCAACGACACCGATCAACATGTCTTCTCACCACGCCGTCGAGGCGGACATCAAAGAGGAGCCACACAACGTCAACAAGGCAGCACCTGGCATCCCATACTTCACACCTGCCCAAGATCCACCCGCCGGTACTGCTCTAGTCACTGAGGAGACCAAGAGCGTTCCCAAGCTATTCAAACCGCTCAAACTCCGTGGCCTCACTCTCAACAACCGCATCACTCTCTCGCCATTGTGCCAATATTCCGCTGAGGTACGAAAATCAAGGAAGGCACCCTCCTATTGTTGTCAGAATACTAACATCATTTGCAGTATGTTTCACCCTACCCTCTGTCGGGATTTCTTCCCAGCAGGGCATTAATCTCTTCACAAGTCTTACAGCTGCTAAGACGTGGCATCCCTCGTTTCTATTACACCAATGATGTATCTAACCTGAATTTGTAGAGATGGACACTACACGATGTGGCACATTACTGTACGTGGAAACCCAGGAGAAAGTCAAAAGAATCCACAAACTGACAACTCTCTAGCACATGGGCGGCATCGTCCAGCGTGGTCCAGGCATCGCCTGCGTCGAAGCCACCTCAGTGACCCCTCAAGGCCGCATCACTCCCGAGGACATGGGTCTTTGGAAGGACAGCCAGATCGAGAACTTGCACAAAGTGGTCGAGTTCGCTCACAGCCAGGGCCAGAAGATGATGATCCAATTGGGTCACGCCGGCCGCAAGGCTAGCACCGTAGCACCGTGGCTGTCGTCCGGGGCCGTCGCTGGCAAAGAGCTGAATGGCTGGCCAGACGATGTCTACGCTCCGAGTGCTATCCCGTGGAACGAGCACCATGCCAATCCCAAGGAGATGACCTCACAGGACATTAAGGACTTCAAGGCTGCTTTTGCAGCTTCGGTGAAGCGTGCGCTGAAAGCTGGCTTCGATGCCATTGAGATTCACGGCGTAAGTTGTTCACACCCATCATGAGTGCGACGTAACTAACATCTGCCAGGCACACGGTTACCTCATCCACTCCTTCCTCTCTCCCGTCTCCAACCACCGCAAGGACAACTACGGCGGCAGCTTCGAAAACCGCACCCGCCTCGCCGTCGAGCTCGTCGAAGAAACCCGCAAGATTATTCCCAAGGAGATGCCCCTCTTCTTCCGCATCTCCGCCACCGACTGGCTCGAGGAGGTCTCCGAGATCTCCGAGTCCTGGACTGTAGACGACACTGTCAAGCTCGCCGGCATTCTGGCCGACAAGGGCGTCGATGTACTGGACGTCAGCTCAGGTGGCAACCACCCGTTGCAGCACCCTCACGCAGGCCCGGCATACCAGGCTCCCTTCGCGATCAAAGTCAAGAAAGCGGTCGGCGACAAGTTGGCCGTCAGTGTTGTCGGTATGATCGATAACGCTCGTCTGGCCAACGATCTGCTTGAGAAGGACGGTCTTGATATCATCACTGTCGGCAGAGGCTTCCAGAAGAACCCGGGCTTGGTCTTCGCGTGGGCTGATGAGCTGGGCCAGCATGTCCAGATGCCAAACCAGGTAAGCAAACCATGTCTCATAGTAGAACTTGCGTGTTGGAACAATCACTAACCCACCATTGCAGATCCGCTGGGGCTTCGGTGGCCGTGGAAGTAAGGTCTCCGCCAAGTCGATATTCGAGGTTCCGAAGTTCTTGGAATAAACGATTCAATAGAGAAGAGAGTGAGCATTGAAAGCTCTAGACCTTGACAAGTAAATACTATGATAGACGAATGATGAAAGATTGGCTGTACACCACCATAACGCAAGGTTATGATGGATGCCTCCGAAAATAGTACTTTAACCCACTTAGTCTCGCAAGCTTTTGTACAATCGTGGTTATGCTTGATCATCTTTCATTTCAATAGAGAGAGTAGATCGCCTCTTCGTCATGTCTATCTTACACGCCTGGGTATAATATGCTGAGGGGGAAATATCATCTAATCTACATTGTCGCTTTTTCTCACGCGACGGGTTGGAATCTCAACGCCGCGAGACTACGTCAGCTCAGTTATCTCCAAAAAAGTCGCTGAGCACGTCGAACAGTCCACCGCCGCCTTCGCCGTCGCCTCCTTCGCCGTCGCCTCCTTCGCCACCAGCGCTGGGAGGAGGGCCTTGGTTGTTGTTGCCACCCCACGGATCGGACGACTCTCCCCATGGGTCTGACGACTCGCCCCAAGCGTCTTCGCCAGGACTCGCGCCTTGCGATGGCTGATCTGGACTAGCTCCAGTATACGGCTCGTTGGCTTGCGGACTGGCATCGTTTCCGCCTCGTGGGCCATAGGCGCCACGCTGCATGGCTTCATAGCCCGCCATCGTGCCAGCGCCTGCAATGGCACCCTCGCCTGCGGCGCCAGCGCCCGTACCGAGACCGCGTCCTGCTGCACCGGCGGCTCCTTCAATTGCACCTGCTTCTCCTGCAGCTCCGGCTACGCCACCAGCTGCCGCGCCGCCTTCGGCTGCGGCTCCGCCGCCCATGCCGGGGAACCACAAAGGCATAAAGCCCATTCCTCCGCCTGACGACGAGTGGCGAGAGAAGTAGTCGAAATCAATACTAACGGCCGAGGCAAGCATGACGGCACGTTGGTCGAGAGTCATGCCAGTGGCTTGTCGCTCGTACCTCTCGACCTCCTTGCCTTCTGCGTTTTCTAAAGTCGCAGTCTGGGCGGCACTGTCCATGCGGAGGGCGTAGACGCCAGTGTCTGTGAAGATCTCGCGTGCGAAGCCAGCGAAGTTGCGGTTCACGGAGCCGATGGTTGAGTTATTTTCGTCGCGGAGCGTGAAGTCCCATGACAGGAAGGGCTCGTTGACGTGGGCAAACTGTGACATGCCGGCTTCGATGGCTTGTTCAGGTGCTTTGGCCTCTGTGAGGGCGGTGGTCTCTTCGTTAGATTTGTCTCCAGACTCCAGGCGGGGCTTGGTGTCGTTCTCTGGAGCGCTAGCGAGTGCTCGGTAAGAGAAGAGGTCGTACTTCCTTCGTAGTGGCGCCCAGCGTTGTTGTGCCTCACCGATGATTCGCATCTCTTCTAGTTTCAAAGGCGAGATCTGCGCCACGGCGCCCTGGTTCACCACGGAGCTTGCGCTCGTGCCTTGTAGCGCAGTCGATATCTCTAATTCT
The DNA here is from genome assembly GCA_037042865.1 of Epicoccum sp. F181. NCBI lineage: Eukaryota > Fungi > Ascomycota > Dothideomycetes > Pleosporales > Didymellaceae > Epicoccum > Epicoccum sp. F181. The sequence continues at coordinate 348,472 of JAJSLS010000005.1, forward strand.
CCGTATCCACCCTCCGGCACAGGGTCGTAGATTCTAATCTTGCTGTTGATGTACGCGAAAGGACGGTGTATGCGCAGCACTTCCCGCTCGTAACGATCGAAGATGTGTGTGGTGAACGATCTGTGGGTCTTAAAGACCTGTCTTGCCATGGAGCTTCCCATGCCGTGATCCTGCTCTGCGATGTATCCTAGCGTGTTGCCCTGGCCGTCCATCATGATGTACCTGTTTGCCTGCTCGAAGCCAATGATAATGTTCATCATCTCGATTTGTCTTTGAATGACCAGACTGCTGTTTCCAAGGATCGCAAGCGCTGGGTGATCTGGTGGGAGGACGCCATGGGGGTCTGCTGGTATGTGGACTTCGGAGACGAGATCGGAGGAGTTTGTTTCTGAGAGGGTGGATGCGAGCTGAGTGTTAAGTCCAGGACCTTGCTGCTGTTGTTCTTGCTGATGTTGCTGGCTGGCAGGGTTGCCGCCGATAGGTTGCTGGGATGATTCCAAATCGCGGCGGTGCTGATCATCCTCGTTCTTGCGTTCTGCCCATGCACGATCGCGTGGTGGCGGTTTACGAAGCCATCGTCGCTGGTTAACGACAGCTATGGATGTGCGAGGGATGCGCGATTCGAGTAGAGAGGCGCCGACTCGAGGCAGTCTGAGTGCGTGCCGTGCGACCGACATAGTTGTGAGAGGATGTCGTGTATGAAAGATGTGGTGTCTCCAAGATCCAATACAAAAGAAGGACAAGACAGAACATACACAGGCGGCTCGTGTTGCGACACGGTGATGTCAAAGTTGTCGATGTGATAATCTGCTCTCAAAAGAGAAGAGAAAGGGTCGGGTTCACTCTCGCAGAAGCTTATCGGCGGCCCGCTATCACTCGCATCTCTTCACGCCGATGGACGAGGGAAGAGGCTTCGATCTTGCAGTCAGACCAAGCGATACCAACAACGAGTCAGAGTCGCGCATTCTTATAGGCTGATACTGGTGAACTGGATATATTACTCATCGTCGACGCTTACTGGACCTTGCGCAAAGCGCGACCAGAATCGTTGCAACAATTTGTCGACGAAACTTTTACAACTTGAGGAAGATTATCCACAACACCTCTGGCCTCGACTATTCGACATCATAAACTACTCGACTATTCTTGCGCAGCATCCCTGTTGGACACTCATCATCGCGAGAAGCGATCGATTGAGGCGGTGAAGTGCATGAGTAATATCTCTACAGTCACACCCAACTGCTTCAACACAATCGTCAGGCAGGATACTGTCGAAATTACTGGCCAGGATACGCTGCGTATTCTAAGACGGACTGCATCGTGTATCGCAAGAAGGCATCATGTCTGGGTCCCGAGAACCCGTGGCAAACGGCCACATCGCTGAGACCGCCAAAACCGAGCCCACAGTCGAAGCAGGAGAGTCAACAACACCACAACCGTCACAGCCACCTACAAAGCGTCCACCACGCAGAAAGGGTCCCAACTATGCTCAAATTCACAGCAAGCCGTTGCCTCTGAACATCCACCCACTTCCGGCATTCCATCCCACGCACCCGATCTCTCTTCTACGCCTCGCATACGCCTTCCTCTCACAGCTGATCTCGCCACCAAACTCACATCCCGAACATCTTTATGTTGGATACTTCTCTCCGGAATCGCGTTCAGTGCATGTGACTGATCCCGCGCAAGTGCGTGCTTTGTGGGAGATGGGCTTCTTTGGAAAGGGTACTCTGAGTCGAAGTGAGCCTAGCTGGCTCGATCGAGAACAGACGAAGCTCAAGGCTGGCGGAGGCGGCCGAAGCACGGCTGAAGAGGCCACGCGCAAACGTCGAGAGGAGAGGCGTTTGTTCAAATTGGAGAGAGCGAGATTGGAGGCAGAGAAGATTGAGCATCAGCGTGCTGTCGAAGAGGGAAGAGCTCTTCCTCGTTCTGAAAATGTAGAGGGAGAGCAAGCGGCCGATGCTGATGTGGTGAATGACGGAGATGCCGTCTCACAAGAGGCTGCAGACGTTACAGCCAGGGCGGCGGAGCTCAATGCAGAAACGCAGGGCAGGGTTCCCGACGCCGAAGTCATTACCTCGCAGTCTTCAAACGTCGTCGCCGGTGACAAGGGCCCAGACATCGTGGTCACCGATATCGTCCAAGACGAAACTGCCGAGGAACTGGCACTAGACATCGCAAACCAAGAGCACCTCCAGCTGACTCTCGAGGAAGCCTTCTTCCTGTCCTTCGGCCTCGGCGTTCTTGACATCCAAATCACCCCTGGAACCAAAGACCTTGCAACAGTAGAGCCAAGTCAGCTCCGCAGCAAGAAGACCCTCCTATCCCTCTTCTCCAGTCACGCAACCTTCCCTCCCACAGCATTCACGCCAGCCCTCCCAGCGCCAGACAGTATCTTCATGCTCTCATACGTGGCCTACCACCACTTCCGCTCTCTCGGCTGGGTCGTTCGCGCAGGAACAAAGTTCGGCGTAGACTACCTGCTCTACAACCGCGGACCAGTCTTCTCCCACGCAGAGTTTGGCGTCATGATTATGCCCTCCTACTCACATGCTTACTGGCAGACGAAGGAAGGCAAGGCGGAGCGCAGGATCAAGGAGCAGAAGGACTGGTGGTGGCTGCACTGTGTGAACAGAGTGCAGAGCCAGGTCAAGAAGAGTCTGGTGCTGTGTTATATTGAAGTGCCGCCTCCTTTTGGAAACGAGAGCGATGTGACGGATGTGGCGCAGATTCTGAAGGGCTATAAGGTGAGGGAGTTCGTTATCAGGCGCTGGCTGATGAATAGGAGCCGAGGGTGAGTGGACGCTCGCGGCTGAGGATGTATGTCTTGATATATGTGAGAAATGTACAAACTACTTGTTCTTCAGAATCCCATTTCGCCGCGGTTGCCAAAGCGAAATTTTGTGGCGTTTGGCATTCGAGATCAAGACTTACACAAGGTCTTTGGCGTGCCATGCTATGCTCAAGGCACCATCGAGCTCTGGCGACCAACCGATTGAATATCTTTACAGGCAAGATGATAATACTTTCTCAACAACAATACAATTTAAGTTGGCCTTGGCAGTCAGTGATCATGTGCCTAACGCTACAATTCTCAAAGCTTTGCAATAAATGCCACATTCCAATGCCCTGAACAGGCAACGGCCCGCATACCACCGATGGCCTAGAACCATAACATGGGCGCAAAAGGCTATGGCCTACGCGAGGCGGTTCATGATTGCGTTGATCAATGTTTAATCCGGAATACAGTGGACAGATCATTCTAGCATTTCGATAATCGCTAACATCTCCAATCATGATCAGCATACCGACAGAGCACGCCGGTACGCTCTGAATCGCCCAACGAACGACTTGATTTGGTTCTGGACACGCTCTCGATATGACGATTCGGTATTCCTGGGTCCGTCGCGTGAGCGCTCTGAAGCGACAGGCGTCCGGCAATGCGATCCAAGCTGGTGCAAACCCTCTGGGAGCCGGCCAAGCAGCTCAAACACTTACTGCGGCGGCTCCCGCGAACACGTCCTTATACCTTGGAGTGGGAATCGGTGTCGGAGGCGCGATACTCATCGCATGTGCTTTAACAATCGTTCAAATCGTACGCAAACGGGCGGAACACAACCGAGCCTTGGCCGAGCTCGAACATGGACACACGGTAGATGTCGCGCACGTACAGGACCTTCGCAGTGACGTACCTAGACCGGTCAGCTTTGCGCGTGTAGGAAGACTGGTCCCTGCTCATGGGAAAGGAGGATGGGGAGCTCTGGGATCCAACGAGGAAGTCAACGAACCGGATCTGGCCAACCATCCTGCGAGGAAACGACGCTCGTATATTTCGATACCTAAACGCATTAAGCAGGTCGGAATTCCGCTGCGAAGGCTCAAACACCTTTCGGCGATCATCGAGAGCCCTCGCAGTCGATCTGCGCACTCACCCACACCGGATCAGCAGGACTTGCCAGTACTGCCATTGGCGAGCAGCAAGTCGCGTGGAACTCCCGCAATTACGAAGACCGCGCATGGCGAACTACCACAGGAAGACGACGTCTTCGTGGGACCTCCTTCAAGCCCTAAACCGAATGTATTGCCTTCTTTCGCGATACGATCACCAGGAAAATACGGCGTCAGCTTCGTCGAGGACAGTCCGAACAAAGCAAAGCGATCTTACTCAGTGGGCGCACTAATAGCACCCATACCAGATGGCGCCGTTCTTGGAAGTGTAGCAAACAACGGAAGGCCCCCGATGCATGCTCGTTCTATCAGCTTAGGAGCACACAAGGCTGCGAGCCAACCACCAACTGGCCCGGTGCCACCATTGCCAGTGATAGCACCACACAACCCACAATCTGGTAGTGTACGAAGTGGCTTCTGCCTTTCAAGGATGTCATCTTCAAGTTCCGAGTCTGCCAGCAGCTCAGTCTTGGTTACCAGTCCGATCTTACGCGCACCAGACGTGTCGCAATCGCCCAGCCTGGAGCAAATTGTGGCCGACGACGACAGTGCCTCGCTGAAGCAAGTCTCGCACCGTCAGTGGCAGAATCCACTCGTTGCTGGACCGCGACCCATACCGGATACGTCGCCTACAGTACCAGCGTTGACAAGGTCACACCAACACAAGCCTTCGGTTCGTAGCAATGTCGCTCGATACAGTGTCGATAGTGAACTGAGTCGCCAATTGTCGATGACGAGCGTTGCATCATCTATTGAGAGCGAGAAGCATAACCGGCTGTCTATTCCACGGTCAGGCACGGCCGACCGCGTGAGTATCCGTAGCGTGTCGTCGGTCGGTTCTTTCAAGCATGATTCTGGCGTCAAGAAAATTACTACACCTCGTAGAGTATCGCGATGCTCGACCACAGTTTCGGAAAATGGTTCCCCTGCCGAGAAGCCTAAGGGCAGCGTTCTTCGCGACATCAGTGGGAACGCAGGCCCACCAACACGACAGGCTTCAAATGCAACCCAGACTTCTTCACGAAGCAGCAATGGAAACCCGTTTCAGTGGGACAGCGTGCCGTTGCAAAAACCCTCAGCTTTGAAAGGCAGCCCCAATGCTCGCAAAGGACACCGAAGGCAGAACTGCGTTCGCATTTCGACTCTCACACCACAGATCCTGGGCCCACCACCCAGCAGACCAACGAGTCCAAGCATAATGCACGGCATCGAAGAGGAACCGCTGGACTTCGATGGGAAGAGCAACACGATGGGCGGTCTACCGTTCGTCTCCAACAGCACCCATCTTTCTCGACCATCAAGCCTCACCGCTTTTGCACCGAACCTGCGCATATCAACATTGCGAGCTTCCCTAACTTCGAGCTCGCCAACTTTGAGTAGCTGGACGACCTTCCAGGACCCAGGGTTTACCTCGCGACCCGTAGACGCCATGTCTTCACGGTCTGCATCACCATCCACGGTAGCTGCTCGATCAGCATACCGACAATCGGGTCAATCTTCCAACTTCAGCATTCCGTCCTTCCCTAGTCCGAGCAAGACAACAGTGACGGCGGTGCAACGCGATCAGCCCGTCCCCGAGTTCTACTTCACACGACCATCGACGGACGAGCCTGGCTTTGACTTTGGTTGGGAACGTGACGAACATTCGCCAGTCGATGTACACATCCCCGAAGACACCGAGATCACATCGAGCCCGCCTCTTCCTGTCGCGAAAGAGGACGAGTACGATCCGACTTGTCCCATGCTCATCATGCCGGAGCGAGAGGGCGCGCAAGAATATGATCCAGCAAGTCCAGCTTTCGCAGCACCAACCCTGGAACCAGACAAGAGTTCTCCCTTTGCAAGTACGGTCACTTTCTCTGACGATGACACCCGATACAGTAGACCTGTGTCGTACAGCGAGGACTACCAGCCACCCTGTTCGCCCAAAAGCACGCCGCAAGTGCTCGGCATGTTCAGCCTAACCAGCCCAGAAGAACGCTCGAGCTCCTCAACACCTCGCGGCTCGTCCCCATCCTACGAGACACTAACATCAGCCAACGCCAGCACCATCATGGCCCGCATCCGAACCCACAGCCACAAAGTCGATTTTCCCGGCGCCCCAATCCTCCCACCACCAATAGACGACAACCCCGTCCCCTTCCCCCTAACCATCACCCGCAACCGCTCCTTCTCAACAACAGCAGGCTACCTCCAACCCCACCGTCCAGCACCTCCAGTGCCCCTCCCTCTCGACTCCAAAGGCGACGTTCCCATCGCCCTCATCCCCGGCCCCAGACCACAATACTCACCAACCCTCAGTCCAACAAGCGACAGCAGACGAACCTCCGCTTCTCCCTGCGGGCCCCGCGACAAACCCGCCAAATCCGTGGCGAAGCAGATCATCGCTCTGCGCCGCATGAACAGCGAAATGGACACTTCGACATCGAACCAGAGCCGCCGCTACCTCCACGGCCTTTCGCGCGAGCCCGCGCCACTGTTGCCGTGGATAGGCTCGCCGGAGGCGAGCGAGAGTTGCAATGACATGTTTGATTTCGATTTTGGGTCGACTGGAGGGTTTGATGCTCGGGGCGGTGCAGACGATGGCGAGGATGAGGATGCTAATCCTACGAGCGCGCTGGATGATGTGGATTTGTCTGATATTGAGCGTAGGTTGGAGGGTGCGTTGGCGGGGTTTGATATTCCGCCGTCGGTGAGCGAAGTCGACTCGGAGAAGGAGGAGGCATCATCATCGCCGAGGTCATTACCGGAAGAGCCCGCTCAGTGCGAGGAAAGGGCTTCGAGCGTGTGGGAAGACGGGGAGATGTTTTGGAATAGGATGAGTTTGAGCACGATTCCTGGCAGTAGTCCTTCGGATGCTGAGAAAGCGAGGACTGTTGCGACTCCGAGGCTGTATTCGGCGGGATGTGGATTGGTCAGTAGACGGTCCCACATGCGAACGCCGAGTGTTATGGCGACGCCGAGGAGCTTGTATGATGCTAATGGGTTCCTGAAGACATAGTGGGTGTGAGCATTAGTGAGGAGGTCAGCAGCTGGGGCTTGTAAAACCTGTGCTTTCTTTTCTCTGCCTTTATCGCTTTTAACATCGCTTGTCCGGTAGGAGTCCGGAAGGCGATGAGAGAATCATATTTATTTCGTTTATACCCATATTCCATCGGACGCTCAAACCTTTTGGGGTATCAATCTCGCAATAGCAACCCATCCACGCCTGACCATGCATGTAATTTCGCTTTTCTCATTCCCATTACTTTCCTACTCAACCAGTCTTCTGCCACTTCTGGTCGGCATCCGCACCTTCCTCGGCATCATCGAATTCTTCAGCTCTCCTCACCCTGCCAGCACCCTCGCCAAGCGGCACAACATCACTCTCGTCCTCGTCGCCGATGACAGTGATACCCTCAGGCATCTTGAAGTTTCCATCCGCATCGGTGTACTCGTGCATGTTCTCGCTTGTGATCCAGCCCGTAGCACCTGGCGCCGTCTCATCAAAAGCCTGTCCACCGCCGTAGCCCTCTTCATCGCTGTCGTCCTCCGCCGGATCGGGGTTCAATTCCTGACAGTCGCCAATGGCCATGTAGAGCGCGAAGCTCGGGTCTGAGGCGCTGTTGCCGTTGCTTTGTCCAGCGTTCGGGGCGACGATAGTGGCTGGCGTGATGCGGATCTGCAGGTGCTCGATGTCTTCGTCTGCGGTGACGTTAGAGTCGGAGAGGTTGAGTTCGAGCAGGACGGCGGCGCCGACTTGTGCATGGACTGTGATGGTCGGATAGGTAATTTGGGCGCCCTTGTTGGTTGTTGGCGACCAGAGTGTTAGGTGTCTGCGTGGTCTGCGCGTTAGCAAGCTGGAACGGCAAAGCATTTGATGCATTGCGCTGGACATACCTTGAAGTCACCCAGACGTCGATGTCTTGGATCTCGACGAAACCCTCTGCATTTACGACAGCGTCATCGAGGGTAGCGACGAGTGCTTTCACGGCCTCGGTGGCTTCGAGTTCGTCTTTGCTGACTTGAAGCTTCGAGGCGGGAGCTTGGAGGTGGAGGACGGCCTTTCCGGCGAAGAAGCTGCCGGGTGTTTGCTCGTGGTGCTCAGAAAGAGGTGTGAAGTCGTCTGCAGTGGGAGCGCTGGCGATGGTGGTGAGCGACATGTTTGGTTGCGAGGATTGTGTGTGAGTGGAAGTGGAAGCGTTCAATGGCGCATGAAGTCGCATCGACACTTTGTTGCTGCTGCGCAAAAGCCCCGCTTGGACCGCCGCCTCTGACATGTGACAATGCACATCTTGTTCGTTTGATAGCAGATGAACAGGTCAACACTTTGGGGAAGGTAAAACTGACAATACACAGTCTTCAATCTCGTACTTTGATCGATTTTTAGTACTTCTCACACATCAAACAGTTTTGTTCCTGAAACAAGGTACAGGCTTGCCACAAAAATTATTCCGCTGCTGTGATCAATCGATCAGACACATTGTGAAACATGTGACTTTAGAATAAACCATTTCCCGAAAAGTCGTATGCGTGATCTGTCCAGTAGTAATGATATCTTAGCCCTCGGCGAAACAAGACGCTCGAGATAGATCTCAGAACCTCGAATATCGAGTTTCAACGAGATCTAACGCGACCGGATGCTAGTGAAGAGTACACCAAGTCATCGTCTCCGATCACACACTCTATGTTCAAATAGTGGAAGATCTGTTGATCGAAACATGATCAAGAAGTTGTGATCCCTAGGTCGCTACATGCTGCCAATTTGAACCTACACGCGATCATCGTTAAATCACTTCTGGGCAGGAGACAAGCCAAAGCTAAGCGTACACAAGTCACCCTTCTGGGAGTTGTGATATTACGACTTGCTCGACCTGTCTCTCAACAGCAAAACAATCGTTACCGTCTCTATGCCAGGTCTCCTTACGTTGCACTTACTCACTATCACGACAAGCAGACTCACCTCCCTCGCAAACATGTCCCTCCAACCAAGCTCGAGAAAGAGCAACATTCTGGCCTTCTTAACATCATCCCAAACAAGCCCGAACACTCCAGAAGCAAAACTGCCACGACAACACTCAATCTCAGGGTCGAGAGGCCCATCCAAGCCCAAGTCGGAACAGTCCTGTTGCTACCCTGAGATCTGTTGAAGTAGCGCGAAGTTCGAACGTTGCAGCTTACTTGCTAGGAAGCAACCATTCATGGCGAGCGAACGAGAAAGAAGTGCCGATACCGCCGACGACAAAGGGACAAGAAAAAAGCGTAGACCTTGCTTGACCGTTGACAGGATTTCAAGCGCGTTTCGCGACCGGGTTCTGCTCATCTTCGGGGAGAAAGGGTCAGTCGTGAGATGCTGGAGCGTAGTGGGGCTGTCTATAGGATGCGATATTGTTCCGAGTGGCGATCTTGAAGCAGCATGGCACGATGTTTCCGTATCAAGATGGTGAGAGCAGAATAATGGACGTGGCTCCGAGACGTTGCACGAGTCCACAACCAACCGCGCGTTGTCTCAGAGATAACAACGGCCTCGCATGGTTGTTCACAACTGTTGAGGATGGCGTTATCTTTTCCAATCGTGTGCTCCAGTACAATCATGCACTACCAGTACAACAATCGTACAATAGTACAAACGCCGCTGCAGCAGTACCGAGACAAAACAAACGCTCCACCCCATGCAATAGCAGCACATTGCCTAAGTGTAAGGGTCCAAGAATTGGTCTGTTCATAAGGCTCACCTATCAACACACCGCTTCGCGTGTAGCGGTAGATCAAGCGTCCCTCCGGTGCTTGCACAACCTGTCAGCTTTCGTCTCCCGCTTATCGCGCTGCGGCTTTGAATCTCGCATGGGAAGCGAGGGAGCATGACCCCTCGTTCACGGAAACTGAGGGGAGCGCAAGAGTCAGTTGTAGAGACTAGAGATGTGGTAGTCGATTGCTTAGTTTTAGTGTACTTTGCTCGTAGTAGTCGTAGCCCTGCAGGCGTTCGATAAGAAAGAAAAAACTAGAGGCCATAATGGATATGTAGCGCTCGTGCACGCGCGCGAAACGTGAGAGACGGAATATCGGGTTTGAGAAGAAAGTCCATCTCATTTGCCTTCCGGCAGATGGCGTTTGAGGGTTCACGTCTGGTGTCTGATTCAGCTGAGCTGCGCCAGATGGTGGCGCTGGTGGGGGACAATTTAGATCTGGGTGAAATTGAAGGAACAGCTTAGCTCTGGACAGAATTAGAAGTAGCGGTGGTTAGTATTCGGGATGTCGTTTCGCAGCTGCTAGGGCAACAGTTTGTTAGAGTGCTGTAGACCCTAAGCTGTTCATCAGCCCTTGTGAGCAATGAAGGCAAGGCATGGGTTCCTTCGCATCAGATCTACACCCCTTCCAAGGGTCTGAAGGGTCAAGAGTAGTGACCGTTTGCAAGCTCGTGAGCTCGTCCAAAAAAGTGCAACACAGCTCACAACGTTGTCCAAAAAAAGTACCGTTGGTGAGACGATCGCTCACTCGTGGCCTCGGTTGCGACGACCCGAAGAGTGGTTCATGCTGTGCGCTCCGACCTCTCTCTGCCGGCATGATATCGGGGTTTGCCCTTGACCGGAAGCAGCGTGGGCCGACGTAGTGCGTGTAGTTTACGGTTAGCACGGCGTGGGGGGGCCAAAGCATTCTGCAGTAGGAGATAGCCTCGATACCATAGAAGCAAAAAGAATTATTGTGCAATAATGTAGTGGTATAGCTGAGGGAGATGGAGGCGGCCGTAGCGTGACCCTTCACAGAGGTGTGGCTCGTATTGTGCTGGCGAATTTAGCAAAAAGGCGCGCCGTAAACCTAGATGGGCACTCACGCACACGGCGTAGCATTCAGAGAGCTCGGGGGACAGCCGACGTAGCACTTTCGAAAAATAGCACGGCACTACACGATGAGGCAGCCATGGTAGCACTCGAAAGTATCATCATCCTGCGGCGGTATAGACGACCCTTTCTTTTTTTTGAAGATGACGTCGGGCAAGAATCGGTGTCAATGCCATTGACTTTGTCGTATCGAGACTGAGAGAAACTCAAGAAGCGATGCTAACGGCGACGGCGCTGGTTTGTGCGATTGTGCCGCTCGTTGTTTGACGAACAGCAGCCCTGTTTCGATAGGAGAGATTGGGCAATCGGAAGCTGAGCAGCCGAATAGAGACGGGGGCTTGGCAGATGATTTGCAGGATACGATTCTTGTTTGCTTGCAGGGACCGAGGGTGTGGATTATTGATGATCAGCCGGCGGCGGCATATTGTTCTGCAGCGATGTTTGGCATGCATGTGCATCAGCGCACGCTCCCCGCCGAGTAGTGTAATGATGATGGAGTCTGCCTGGGATTGCCTGTCTGTGCAGTTGGAAGCTGGATGGGGCGTGTTTGGGATATCGCTCATGATTTCGCATGTGGCTTGCCAGATATTGCCTCAGATCTTGCTGGCCTGCCCCAACGGAAGCATGAATGGCATGTATTCATCGCCCAGCAGTGTAGGATCGCTGTGATCGTGAAATCGGTCGATGGAGCAGTGATCCGACGCCTCCGAGGTCTCCACAGACGGGTCGAACCAAGGCAGCGCATGGCAAAAGGACGACAGGCTTTCGCGTGGTCGGAGGGAAAAGTGGAGGTGCCGGAGCATCATTCACTGGTTCTCGTATCATGATTCGCCCGTCTTTGCTACAAGCCATGGACTGGGGTTTGGCAGGTTGGCAGACGGGTTGTCAGCCCGTGGCCCTACGGAGGAGGCAAAGTATGGAGCGAGGGAGGATGTATTTCGCTGAGCAGACGCCGTCATTGGCAAGCAGTATCGTCTTGCTCTTGTCTGGTGCGACGGGTGCTGGCCGACACGAAGCACGAGTATGTATCGTGTATCATCAGTAGTTCTTTTGTGCTGCCCGTATCACTTCCCATGTTCCCTTGCTTCACCCATTTCACAGCTTCTCAGTCAGCGCAGTCCTGCAGGCTTACAATTATCACCAGCGCTACAGTACGTTGCATACGGCCTCCCGTCGCATTGTCTTGGGCAAAGTCTCCATCAGCTGGGCGGCGCCATTTATTTGTGGTATACAACCTTCGATAGACTTCTTGCCCAGTCTCTGCCACCACTCTGCCCTCTGCCCCTCCCCGCTCGAGCCACAGGAAAGCAAGCCATCAAGCGTTTGCTGTCTCACGCCATACGCTCTACCAGACTACCACCCGACTGCCGTACAGGCACAGCGTGGTAAGTCGCCTGTCCAATGCCCGTGGGCAGATCTACCATGCGCGCAATCATGCCATTTCCGCCTGCTCTCGCTTCTGCATCGCCCCTCTTTTGCCTGCTGGAGCAGACTCGCTCGCTATCTGCGGGGCATATTTGCATTGCATTTGCATATTGCTCTATCGTCTTTCTCGCTAGCACCAACTGACTAGACTATTGCCCATACAGAAGCTCAACTGCCTGCCTGCCTGCCTGCCTGCCTGCCCGTTCCCGCACGTGCGCATAACCTTACATCGTACGCTAAACCGCCTGGCTTGTGCGCGCGCAAGAGAGGGAGCGCTAGCCGGCATCATTGCGTCTGCGTGAGAGACTAGCAGACTACTGCTGTACCCACTCCCACCACCAGCGCCCGGCAACTCCGCGACGACCGGCCAATACGACTGCTACTACTACTAGACCTCTGCTGCTGTCTGCTTGCCTGCTCGCTTCGCTGCTGCTTTGCAATACCTTACCTCGCTTACATACACCCAACAACTGTCCTCCCCTTCAAACACTATTGCACCTGAACTGGCTTCACCGCAAATCCTGCCACCACCCTCACCCACGGACCACCTCTACCAGAATATACACTCCCGCCTTTGACTCTCTGCACCACCACCATCACTGCAGTCAGACCACCGCACTCGACCCGTCTATTCACATACACCCGGACTGGAACGCTCTTGCCTTTATAACATATAGCGTTGCTTGGCCACCTTTCGGCATCCCGACCTGAAACGCCGGCACGCAGCTGGTGGCTTCCTTGCCTCTCTTCAAAGAATAGCACGCGAACGCTTACATTCACCCGCCTTAAAATTCACCCTCACATTCACCTCCAACAATGGCCGCTGTCATGCTCCCCGCCAGGAAGCCAGTCCCTGGCCGAGCTCCACCTGTGCCATACTCACAACCGACACAAATGCCTGTACAGTACTCGCAAAATAACTACCCCTACAACGCCTCGTCAGCTGCACCACCAGTCCGAGTCTCGCCTCCAATGTCGCAACAACAGTTCTCACACACCCGCCGCACGCCATCCGTTGGGACCTCGTCATCTTCCAACAGCGCTAGCACAAACCCACAACGCACTGCACCCGCCAACTATGCCAGCAGTGTCCGCCGTTCGACTTCTTCCCGCAGTACCTCCACCACCAGCCCCACCTCATATGTCGCCCTGATGCGAAAGCAAAAAGCTACCGTATGGTGTGACCGAGCTCAACACGAAGATCCACGCATCTTGGCCGCACAAAGACAGGCTAAGATGCGTGCCACAATGGAAGTAGCAGGATCACAACACGCAATTGGCAGCGGAAGGACTAGCACAAGCAGCTCAGGACTTGCAGGTGGCATGAGGAGCAAGATCAGACATCACGGTGCAGTCAAGGCTAGTGCATACAATGCTGTCGCTCACTCAGGAGCCGGAGTCCCTGTGCGTCTCAGTGCTACTGAAGTCGAGGAAGGCGACAGTGACGAGGAGCCACGCTACCACCAGCGCAGTGGATCTGGTCGATCAAGCCTGGGAAGCGGCCAACGCATCAGCCACCTACAGCGCGGCTACTCCGGCACATCATACTCTGGCGGTTCGACACCGTCTGCTCACAGCCCATTGGACAGTAGAAGCAACGTGATTGGCGAGGAGACACCGACGGCGAATTACTACGGCCAGCAAAGTGACGACTACTTCGGACAGCCTGGCGGACAAGGAGGTAGCGGATCGAGTGGCGAGGCCGAGAAAAACTTTGGCCGACCTGCTGGTCTGCCTGTACAACAACGCGCAAAACCCGAACTCGAGCGCAAGACGAGCGACGAGCTCCGACGAAGAGGCAGCGTAGATGACCGAACGATGACCATGAGCGCAGGAAGGTTGTTCGTCGCCAACCCTGATCTGAGTGATTGAACATCAGGACCGAGCAATTGCGCAAATTCTTTTCGTACCGGACTGGAGTTTCTTTTGGGGCAAAGGTCTTTGACACCTCACTGCCTAATTGGCGTTTTACAAAGACAGGAATTGTCATCGGAGCGATGCTTTGCTTTTTTCCCATGAGCTTGTTCTCCTCGCCAGCCTTATCTTTTTCTGGCACGCTCGACACGCTCGCTCGCATATACCCCCTTGAGGAGGCGGCACTCGATATATTTCTCCTAGTTTACTTTTCGTAAGACACACACTACCTTTGACAGCAACGCGAAAGGCAATTAAAGCACATTCGATCTCGAATTACAATCAATACCTCAAGTCTATGTCTGCGGTATCTTCACATTCGCCTTTGCCCAGTCTTCCACGAGAACCATATCCATCCCTCGCTTTGCATTGAATGACTTCTCCTTGACCCAAGAAACTCCCACACCAGCCGCGAACACCGCACGATACTTCCTCATTACATCATCCGGCGAGTCCAGCAATTCCCGCTCAAGCTGCTCAACAGTCTTCACACTCCTCTCTACTTTCCTCCCAAGCAACCCATCTACCACATCCGCCAGTCTTCTCATACTAACCATATCCCCCGCAACAAACACCACACCCTTCTCCTCCACCCCCACAAGCGCCAACTCCGCCACAACCCTCCCAATATCCTCCACAGCCGTCACAGTCAGCTGATTCTCCCAACTCCCCAACGCCGTCACCCTCCCACCCCGCAAATCCACCACCCCGAAAGCTTCTTCGAAAAGAAAAGACATGAACATCCCCGTCGACACAATCACCCACTGCACTGCCGTCTGGCTCCGCAACACTTCCCGCACAGCGAGCTGCTCGTCGAACAAATCCTGAGCACTCGCTAGTCCGATAGTGTCGTAGTCGACGCCGAATTGCCACGGGAAGTACCTGCGGCCGGAAGAACCAGGGGTGGCGAGGACGGCGCGGGTGATTTTGAGTTGTGTGCCTGGTGGGAGGGCCATTCCGGTGCAGCTGATTATCGTGTCGAAGGGGGCGAAGAGGGTTGTCAGGTGCAATTCCGAGTCGTTTGCGATGTCGCCGGGGAGGAGGGCGATGTTGGAGGAGCGGTAGGAGGCTAGCTCGGATTGTTTGGTTGGGGAGGGGGAGGAGAGGGTTGAGGGGCGGAGGAGAAGGGTGATTTTTGCTTGGGAGGTTGAGAGGGATGGGTGAATTGTTAGGCTGTGGAGGACTTGGGTGCCTAGTTCGCCGGCGCCGAGGACGAGGATTGAGGACGGGGTGGGAGGTGGCATTTTTGGGTGGATGTTTATTGGTGGTGTGAATGTTTGGGGTTGGAGGGCGTTGATCAATTGGGCGACCTTTGTTGTAGCGTTGTTGACTAGACTTTTGGGTGAAAGAAGTCGAGGTCCTCAATGGATTGACGGGCTGACGTTGATCTAGTAGTGTTGTTATTAATGAAGTCGGATTGACGCGGCGTTAATGCTGCGTAAAAGCCGATGGCCAAGCAAAATGATCTCTCGGATGGCATGTGACGGCTGATGCTCCAACAAGACCTTTATTGATACAACAGCTGGCTTACTCAACCATCAATGTGTTTGCTGAATGTTGAAACCAAGAATGATCAGATAGCAACTTCCCAGAGACCAGCACACAGCGTCTCTTTGGCAGCTGTAGTTGTGCACTTGTCATGCTTGCAGGTACCGGCCAGAGTACCGCCGAGAGAGTTTTGAATGGTCTTTGTTTTGACAGTATCTCGGCGGCAGATGACGATCTCGAGGTATCTACGCAGAGGATGATCAACACCTCAGACTGCTTTACATGACATGAAGATGCCGTACAGACAAACACGCCCACCACCCCACGAACTGATTTAAGCATAACCAACGGCCCGAGCGATCAGCCAGACAAGACCCCGCGATTGAAAAAAAGGTGACGCAGGTCCCGCAAAACTTCCCATACCATAAGTCAGATAGAAACGATGTAGATATCGAGTATCTCTTAGTATACATACACCAATCATGTCTTCCACAAACGCCCCCACCCTCACAGCTGACGAGATCGACGACGTCCTCTACTTCACCCGCGTCAACGAAGTCGAAGACCTCAAGAGCACCATCGCCGAGCTTGCGCAAAAATACAACTGCCAGCCCAAGGATGTCGTAGAAGCCGCCGTGGACCCGGAGAGCGGTAACAGCTCACTGCACTACTGTGCTGCTAATGGTCTTGCGGGTAAGATAAGATGTCATGTCTACTTTTACATCGAACCTCCCCACTAATCACTTCTCTGCAGACCTCTTCCCCGTCCTCGCCGAATACTTCTCCACCCCCGCCTCCCTCAACAGACAAAACGCCCAAGGCAGCACGCCCCTACACTGGGCCGCGCTCAACGGCCACCTGGCCGTCGTGAAGCAGCTCGTCGGCGCCGGCGCCGACATGTGGACGAAGAACGAGGCTGGACACCTCGCCATGTTCGAAGCCGAGCGCGCGGACAAGGGCGACGTTGTGCAGTTCCTGCTTGAGGCTGGCGGCAAGGATGTCGAGAGGGTCGGTGCCGAGGCGGGTGTGAGCGAGGAGGACATGAAGGATATGGATGTGGAGGAGGATGCTGGCGAGGGCGGCAGCGGGGATATCAAGATGAGCATGGGCGATACTAGCTGAATGCGTTCGCTGAAAAAAGATGGAGACTTTGAATTGAGAAGGACGCTCCACGGGTTGTTATGCGTGCAGGGAATGTGACAGAGATCAGTGGATTGATCACACGATCTCGGAACATCCTGCGAACGACGGTGATAGAGAACGGCGACAAGCGCCAAAACTATCACATGGCGGAAAGTCAAATCAGAAGCGAAGGTGATGCAGTTTTCCGACTTGGATACTTCGCAAGTATACCCAGGTTGACCCTTTCAGTCATGTTCATCTCTCATAACCTTGACCTTTTTTTTCCTGGGCATCGCGAAAGCTCTGTGGCTTATGCCAAACGTTGCTACCACGTAGTATTGCTATGAATGGACATGGTTGTGCCATGCAAACGAAAGAATCAAGCACGAACTCAGAACGCACGTCAAGAATTCTTCATTATCCCCATGCCTATTACAAACCCACCACAAGATCTCATCCCCAATGGAAGAAGAAGTAGAAGAAAGTGATATATACGAAAAAGTAAACCCCCATGACACCACATCACATCACCAACCCACCCCAAACCCCTACCTCCTAAACCCACTCTTAATATCCTCCCTACCAAAATCAATCTCCACGTTCTTCTCACCCTCCGTATTCGGATAAATCGCGCCCATCAACCGCTCCGTCCGCTCCAGCGTGCCCTCGTAGCACTTTTGCGCCTCCTGGCACACGAAACCGACGAGGTTGCGGGAGACGTTGGCGCTCTCGCCCTCGACGTCGCCGAAGTGCTTCTCGATGCGGCGGCGCAGGGTGTCGATGCCTTTGCGGACTTCTTTGGCGTTGTAGTTGTCGGCGAGGAAGTGGCGGCAGGTTTTGCGGGAGGAAGTGGTGCGGGAGGCGATGGCGGTGGGGTTGCTGGGGTTGGAGGCGAGTTGAGATTCGAGGGAGTCGAGGAAGTCCTGGTGATAGTGTTAGCTGTGATGGTTCTTTGACATGGGTGGAGATGAGATGACACTTACCAAGAGCTTGCCGAGCGGTCTCCGCACCACCCGCCCAACATATGCCTCCAGGGCTTCTTGCCTCTCGGCCATTGCACGTCCCCTCCATTCTGACAGAACGCCCTCTCGTCCGCCATCGTCGACTTCTTCGATGTAGTGGTTCATGTTCTCGATCAGCAGAACGTGGTAGTTGAGCATCTCTTTGTCTTCCGGGTCATCTGCGCCAGCCTGGCGGGATGCAACGTTGTGTGCGTTCGCAGGAGCTCCTGCGGTCGGAGACTCTTTGGCAATGGTCTTGAGGCTATCGAACATGGAACGGTTGATGCGCGAGTAGGCATCATCAACAAGTCTGCGAACTTCCGCCACACTATCACCGGGGCCGTCATAGTCTGCACGTGCAACGGCGGCGAAGACGTTCTCAACTGCGGCGCTGAAGTGTGGGAAGATCCTCATGAAGGCAATCACACCCTTGCGCTTGTGGATCTTGACTTTCGTCTCCTCGATGGCGCGAATTTGATCGTCGACAAACTTGGCGAAAAGGGTCTGCAGACGCATGGAGAGCTGATCGAGGAGCTGCAGGAGGTAATCTTGCGCAGTGTCTGCAAGGAAGAATGAGTGCTTGCTGAGTGCAGCGAGGATACCAACCCCCTGGATAGGGTCGGCAGAGACGGCCCAGTCGAGCAATGTGGACATCTCCTGGGTGAAGAACGAGAAGAGCTCATCCATGACTCCGGTGACACGTCGTGCCATCTCGCGGTCGGGATCCATTGGCTTGGGAGCGAGAAGGTTAGTTCCACGGCGCCTCTCGGGTGGCGTGGACGTGACCACGTCCACGAAGTCGCTGGTCTCGAGGCTGGTAGCATGGAAGTAGTCGATCACGAAATTCTGTTCCTGGCTGATCAAAGGTGCCATTTCGTCCATGGCACCAGCGAAGACTTCGCATGCCATGAGAGATGAGCCGTGGTTACGGCTCTCGATAGCACTCTTCTTATCGCCCGATCCACTGCGCAGAGACTTTGCCAGTGTATGCGAGCGTTTGATGGTCATCTTGCGTGCGGTGCTACCGAGCCCACTGCCGCCCGCTTCAGCAGCCTCTTTCTCGATGTGCGTGAATAAGAGTTCTGCTTCGTCTCCAGTAGGTTTTCGTGCAACACGCTTCCAACCAGAAATGTTCTCCTTGAAAGTGTCTGTGTACAAAATCTTCGCACGGGTGTGGTAGATCCTCAATATAGTCTGCCAAGCTGGCATATTTATTTCTTTGGTGAACAAAACCAGCGGGCTGTAAATCCAGAGACCAGTCCTGGCGTGCGTGAAAGCATCCTTGTTGAGCCTCGACATATTGCCATCACCAACAGGTTTCATCGTCTGGCCCTTGACATTGTTCAACGAAGTCGTAAACGCGTAATCGAGATGCTGCATGACGCGTTGGCAGAATGTGTTACACTCACGCTCGTACATCTCTTTCTTCTCTCGGAGAGCAGCCATGCGAGAAAGATCAGTGCCTTCGTCTCCGAGACGGCTCTTTGGTCGCATGGTGTTAGACCGCACGGACGGGTCCATGGTGACCATGGCTTGGTAGAGCTTCACGAGGCTAAGCTCTACTTCCTTTAGGCCAGCCACGTCGGCAATATCGCTATAACGCAGCGGCTCGAGAACGGAGCGATCGAGCGATATAGTCTCGATGAGGCCAGTGAGCTCTGTATGTAGTAGCTGCTGGTTGGCACTTTGCACCTGCAGACCTTGACTCTGCGCCTCGATGAATCGAATGTCTTCGTTGAGTGAGCCCAACTCAACGCTGTAAAGGGTGAGAAGTCCTTCAAGCTCGTCACACTCTGCAATCGCTTTGTCGAGGAGCCCTTCAACATGCGCAACCTTGTCTTCCCTTGCGTTGTCGGTTTGCGAGAGCCAAGAACCTGCCTCGACACGGCCAAGCTGGCGTTTGACGTCGCTCTCCAGGTCCGCGATTTGCCTAGGCTGACGGGCACCGTTGCCCCAGCCAAGGTCAAGCAGCAAAGTTTCGAAGTCAAGGCCCTTGCCTTCCAGCAATGCCTTGTCGATACCAAGCTCGGCAAGGTATTGCTCCTGTCGCAAGCTTCTACGCTTGACCTTGATTTGTGGCGTCCGCAGTTCTCTCTCCTCTAAAGACTCAACCTCCTCTACAACAGGCTCGGGTTCTAGGGAGCCAGCAGCCGCCGAATTTGAATCAGGAGCCTTGACAGCACCTCCGTCTGTCAGTTGAACGCCAGGTTCGCCTCGCATTGTTGCAGATGGCATGCGCAAAGGTGATACAGGTGCTGTCACCTCAAGCATCGGAGCACTGCTAGGTACAGATTGCACTTCTGGGCTTGTTGTTGGCGCTACCACAGGCTCTTCCTTCTGTTGTGTAGGTGCTCTGAAAACTCCAGTGATGCCATCTGCTTCGCCAGTGCCAGCCTCCTTCTCGGCCTTTGCCTTCAAAATGCGCTCTGCAGCACCACCAGGTCGTGGTTTGAAAGCATTGGCTGCAAAGGCAGCTTTTCTAAAACGATCTGCAGCTGCTCCAGGTCTTTTCTTGACCATCGGTCCAAGACCTGGTCTGAATGCGTCGCCAGGTTGCGACTCGGCCTCCGACTCGGCTTCTGGTGTTGCCTGCGCTTCTGCCTCCGCTTGGTCCTTCTCGGTGACAGGAGTTTCGGCTGGAGTGACCACAGGCGAAGGTCCAGCGGGTGACGGCACAAATGCGCCAGGCATGCTGATGTTCGTTTCGGAAGGCTTTTGTACAGCAAGGGGCTTGACCTCAGGTGGTTGCTCGTGAGCTGGTGTAGAAACTGCTGATTGTTCACGGGGGGTGCTAAACGTCGAGCCCGCAGTAGGCGTGGTGAATTCGCTGGCCCCGTCCGTCTGCCTGCCACTCTGCTTCAAGGGCGGCGGTCGAAGGTCCATACTTGCTTCAGAAGCCCTCGTGTCGAACACAGGCCGTTTCCTAGATCTTTCTGGAGTGAGTGGCGATGATGGCTGCTGAACAGCAGGTGATTCAGCAGGAGTCGTTGGTTCAGGGCCGTAGAATGAATTCATTTCGCTGACTGCTGCCACATCACTAGGGTCGATCGCAGCCGACGAAGCACCGCTCTGAGGAGCCTTGGGTTGACGGTCCTCAGGGCGTGGAGGTCGAGAACCACTCCGGTTTGATTGTGTTGTTTCCAATGGCGGGAGATTCGAGATTGATGGCTGCTTTCGGTGGGTTTGAGGTTGCATTGTAGGCAGCTGCTGCCTATGTTGTGGCGGTACCGGTTGTACATTCTGCGGTTGGTCTTGTTGCTGCTGCTGCTGTTGTTGCTGTTGCTGTTGTTGCCATCGCTGCCTTGTGCTTGTAAGAAGCGCTGCACCGGCGGCTGCACCTGATGCCGCGCCATTCACTTCTGGCTGTGGCTCTCGAGATCTCTCATGGGGCGCATTGCTGGTAGACCGCTCAAAGCTCTTTTGTCTGGGAGGGCTCTGTGAACGTGGTTGCAAAGCACTTGGGACTCCCTCCCTGCTCCCCGACGATACAGCCGATACAGCCGATACAGCAGGACTTTCAGACCGAAGGTGAGACTGTGAGCGCTGCTGACGGGTGCCACCCATGTATCCAGACGATGGCGGCGGTGCTCGAGCTTGCGCTTGAGATGGTGAAGGTCCAGAACGCGTTCCCGGCCTGCCTGGTTCGCGACTCTGTGACCGCATCCGCTCTGAGCTCGGCTGCGATCTAGGCACTGGAGAAGGTTGGCCTGGTCGAGCATGCTGGGGCGGTTGAGGTGGTCTAGCAGGCGATTCTGATGGCCTTTGGCCGAATTGATTCTGGGGTGGACCAGGTGAACCTCGCATACGTGGATCCTCTCGACTGTTAGATCGCTGCCCTTGCGCGAATGGAGGCTGAGGTGGTGAAGGCGCTCCAACATCACCACTTGGCAACCTTGGGCTCGGGACGGGCGGGCCTTGAGATTGCTGTGCTGGTGGTGCGCCCAGCATGACAGCTTGGTTCTGATCATCGAATCCACGCAACTCCGGCACCAGTCCCTTCGTGTATTTCCGATAAATCTTGACCGCGCTCGCAATGAAGAAATCCTTCTCTTTGCTTGTGCCCGCTTGCCAGTAGTACGGCTTAGTGATCGTCACAATAAATCCAAGCCCTCCAGCCCAAGATCTGTACTGCGCCTCCCGGTCGTCTTTCGGCGGCAAAGAACTGTTTGAGAAGCTCTCAATCGCACTCAGCTCCTCCAAATTCCACGTCTTGCCAATGCTGAAACTGCCATTGTTGTTCTCCCTTGCCTTGTGCATGCGAACTCTTCCGGTACTCCTCACTGCTATTATAATAAGCCGAGGCTTCCTGTTCTCGGGCGGACTGTCGGGCGGAGGTGGTGAAGACGGATGCGCCGAGTCTTCTTGAATGCGAATATGTGTAATGTAGCTCTCGCTCAACTGGCCATTGGCGTCAACCTTGCTGAAGCAGGACTCGATGATGCGCCGTTTCTCGTCCTCGAAGCGCTCGGCGCGCGATACACCACCTGGCTGAGCATGTTGCTGTTGCTGCCCTGCAGAAGGCGTTCCCAGACGAGACTGTGAGTTCATGGCGCTATTGGAGCTCGACATATGGAGAGGCGGGTTGGAGCCATTGCTCATGTTGCGGTAGCCGTTGGGCGGATGGCGCGACATGGTGCAGGAGTAGAGGTCGTCGCGATGTGAGCGAATATGTCATGTGATCGTAAGATCTCGTCGTGGCTATGAATATATCGAGGGTCGGTCTCAAAGTAGGTCGTAGCCTTGGGCTGTGGAAAGCAGGTGGTGGCCTCTGGGCGAGAGGTGACTTGGAATAGGTGGGTTGGCTGCGCTCCTGGTCTCGTATATCATACACTGCTCCATCCAGGCTGTCGTCCGACTCTTTCCGTGTTATTAAGGAGGCAGCTGTGTTCTTCACAGCGCAAGTGTATGCTTCTGTACGCTACACCTCTCGACCACGCGAGGCGGGAGCGTTACGTTGGTGGTGGAACCCTTTCCGTGTCCCAGACGGCAAGCCGCAGCAGCTCAAAGCAGGCCAGCCCAGCGAGAGCCGAGCCGAAGCTTCACGCCAGCATCATCAGGAGGCATCAACACTGATTTTGATATCAACATTGCCGATTTCCATTACATGTCGGTCTATATGCTACCTCGTTCTCTAACACATAGAAAGGCTTGTGATTAGCACCAGCATTAACATCAATATCAACGCTGCATTTGCATTCAATCTCGATTGAGACACACATGTGGTCTTGCTCTTTACGACTACGCAAACATCAATGGTTCTCATCATACCTTAATAATAGCACCTTGCTTTTCACGGACGCGAATTTGAATACTGACCATATTCATGGCAATTTTGGGTTTCGGAAACTGATTGCTTCTCAATTATGTGTCTAGACGAGTCTCACGTTGCGACATCTCATTGCCCACTGAACCATCAGAGCCCATCAACTTCCTCACTCAACATACTCGCTCTGCTTCGCCTTCTCAATCTCTTCCTTAATATCGCCCTTGCTCATACCCCTCTCCCTAGTACGCTCAGCAGCCATCTCAGGCGTCATGCGGATCCTAGCATTGCCACCCAGACCACCCATCTCCACGGGCAAGAAGATCAAATCGATGTCCTCGAGACTGAGATTGGACGTTTCTGGGTAGTAGAAGTAGATGACTGGAATGAAGAGCGCCAGCAAAACCATGAAGATCAAGTAGGTGCGCCATCCGATGCGGCTGATCAGGACGGGCGAAATCATGACGATGAAGAAGTTCCACAGCCAATGGGCAGAGACTGAAATTGAAGTTCCTCTCGTGCGAGCCTCGAGCGGTAGGATCTCTGGTCCGTATACTGTATCGTTGTTAGCAAGTTGTTCTCAACTGCTGATGAGGCAGCCTCAATGTTGGAAGTCAAGCCCGCTCAGTCATTATGCAAAGGGATGTCGGGGTATGCTTACCCCAAGGAACGACGTTGATCGTGCCGCCAAAGATCAACATATACAGGAAGAAGAAAGTGACGGCAGCCGAAGCCGTTGCTTTCTGGCCATTGCTCAGAAGAGCGGCCAGCATCATCATGCAGATCGAGAGACCGGCACAGCCCCAGATCATGGTCCAGCGACGGCCGATGCGATCGAGGGCTAGTGCAGGAAGGAGGTTACCGATGGGGAACATCCTGTCGGTACGTCGTCAGCATTACGTCTACTCCTTTAGTGGAATGGAAGTACAGGTGACTTACAACTGGATGAAGCCGGCAATCAGCAAAGTTGTAGTGCGAGGCAAGTCGACAAACTCTCCCAAGGCGGTGGGCAGATAGTAGACGACTGGAAGCAGGCATTAGCGACAATCCCCTGATATTGTCCCTTGAGAGCGGTATCGAGACTGCAGCATCCTAATACGTACCAAGGTTGATTCCAGAAAGCTGATTCATGAACAGACCAAACCAGGCCAATCCTACTCGCTTGCGAGTCTGCAGGATATCCTTCTTGAAGACCGATGTCCAGCTCTTCGCTTGCTCGTTCTGCTCAAGCGCAAGAACCTGGCGAATGGACTCCATCTCAGAGATCACGTAGGGGTCGTCCTCGGGAAGGTCGTTGACGGCACAGATGACTTCAAGTGCTTCTTCCATGCGCCCGCGTTTGGCCAGCCAACGAGGAGATTCAGGCAATCCCCACACAATAAATACGACTGCGATCGCAAAGATTAATTGAATCGCGATTGGAGTACGCCATGATGCAGGGCCCTCGATGAACGAGAAGCCGAAGTCGATCCAGTAGGCCTGTGATAAGCAATGACATGTCAGCGCCTGTAATATTTGATTGATTCGGAATTTCTTACCAAAACAATGCCAATGCCAATGAAAAGAATTTCCCAAGAAACCAGCCGTCCGCGCCACTCGCGTTTCGACAGCTCACTCTGGTACATCGGAACCGTGCTGGAATCGATACCTGTGCCCAAGCCCGTGATGATACGGCCAACAATCAAGTGTGCAAGGGTGTATGCTGATGTCTGTAGAGTTGCGCCGACGATAATGAGGCCCATCGCGAGCCAGATCATGTATCTCCGACCGAGCAGGTCTCCAATGGCGAAGTTGAGAACGCATCCGAAGAATGCGCCTAAGCAGTAGCTGGAGACTGTGATTCCGGTGATGACATCGTTGGGATCGCCGAATTGATCGCGGAAGGAGGGATTCTCGAGGAGGCCTGATAGCACACCTTGGTCGTAACTGTTTGGACAGGGTCAGCCATTTGCTTCGGTATAGACCAATTAGAGATTTGCAACTCACCCAAAGAACAAGAATGCAGACAAGCATGCAGCGTAGACCGCCCAGCGCAGTGGCGCTCCACGACCATAGCAAGACCTCATAGTGGCGCTCTCTAAGCTCTCGTTCTAAAATCGAAGATGAGTGAAGCAGCTGGCAGCTGAAGAAAACAATAGTGGAGCGCGACAGGACCTGGTATATATTCCGGTTCAAAGGCGCTCGGGGATTCTCCGTTATCGAGACCCGCTAACCATCGCTATTGCATGATGTCGAGTCTCACTTTCGATGGCTTGCCAGATCTGCGATGCCGGACGATGACTTGCACGTGAGGGTTTGACGCCCTTGGCAGGATTTTGGCTTTTATTTCCGTTGCATGCAGGATGTTGATCGTCTTACTTCCTGGGCACATGGCTACGGCTGAGATGATCTGTCGTCATCTTTCTGCAAAGTGCTGCGACCTTGTAAGATCATGGTTTGTAGTCTTTGTTGATGTTGCCATTACTTCGAACGTCGTTGATTGCCAGGCGCCACAACCGCGGGAGCAGGAATCGACAGTATCCGCGGGTCCAAACTAAAACGCCCTAAGACGACATCGCAGCAGCGGAATGGTATGCCCAAATGACTCGGACCATAACAAGAGCCAGTCGTTGATGTCGGCATTCAGAGGTGGATCCATTAGAGTTTGGGGTACTGGGGTAAGATTGAGGGGAAAGGGCAATCTGAGTGGAGTCTCGCTGTTATGTTCTTCCGGAAGAGCAAGGTTCCTCCAACAATCCGATCCGTGTGGCTTGAGTTCTTGAACTGATTCAAGATCGGAAGCCCAGATTGAGAAACCCACAGTTTCCTTTGCCAAGTGCCCAGCTGTTGGCGTGGGTGCGGTTCCGCATGGTGATGTCGTGGTGTAACTGTAACACTGCATCGGCGGCAGAGCCTCAGGGATGTGAGCAGCGCCGCCGATGTTCTGCCTTCGAACATGGTAAAACAAGCTCACAGACATGCAGATGGTCGACTGCGATCGGCATGTCGAATACGTTCTTCCACGTGCTGCTGCATGAGCCCCTGGCGCCAAAGACTGCTTTGCTTGACTGTCGAAAGTGTAACAATTCTTGAGCATGCCGATCTCGACATGCGCACTTCGAAATTGCACATAGGGGTCGGATCTTGGGACTAAAAAACATCGGGAGTCTTTGAAACACTTCAATATTTGACTGGAGCTATCTTCAAGAAGGCACTAACATAACGATGGTCTCGTCCTCAGCATTGCCAACATGCACACCACGTACCATCGTCGATAACATTTTCTTGTAACTGAATCCGAGGCACCGTTGGAGCTTTCGGCTCGCTAGTCTCGCGTCTACAAGCATTGGGAGTACCAGTCGTTCGCCTTGGTGCAAGTCGATCCGCTCGCGCAGCATGTCGCACCTGCCCATCCATTGCCCTATAATTTGTTAGACAAAAGTCATTCTTTCCACGGAACTGTGGGCATCGACTTACACCACACTGGCCATAGCGAGCTGCACAGGCACCAGTAGGAGACGGGAGAGATGTGGTTCCTGTAGAGGTGACGCGGCTGGTTGTCGTCGCGGTCGTGGCTCTGGTCGTTGTAGTGGAGCCTCTTGTTGTTGTCGTGGCTGTCGCGGTAGTCGTCGGGTTTGAGCCTGAAACGGCAAAGGCAGACTGCAAGATGGGCACATAGGCGTTGTATGCCACACCAGCCGTCGGCTCCAGACCATACATGTAATCTCCCCACCAAGGACCTGCGGCCCACCACAAGGCACCTTGCCAAACATCTGCAATGAAGGTCAGTATTGAGACGACTTTACAGGATCTTATCGTACTCACCAGAGTTGTCATTCATGTACTTCAGCATGTCCGTGATCGCAGCTTGACATTGGGCGTTGACACCACCAGCGAACTCGCCAATGAGACCAATCTTCTTGTTGGCACGAAGCCAGTTTGTGGCTGCAACAAGGCGCTCAGAGCCAACGGTAGCCGAGACACAGTTGGGCGATGTACCAGAACCATCGGTCTAGGGGGAGAGCTCAGTCAATATATGATCAGGTAATTAAGGTCGGACTGAGGGTGCTCACATCAAGATATTGGTGCATCTGGTAGACAAGTTTGTTCTCAGGATCGGTGAGCGAGCCCATCAAATCACTGTACGATGATCAGTGAAGGGTTATACACCAGGAAGCCATTATGACTTACGCGTTGGTCTTGCCATCAGTACCTTGGGCCGTTGTCCAAGTCCAGGCACCTGTCCAGGCTGTGAAAAGTCAGCTGGTGTGTCGAGAGGTTTGTGTATGGTTGTTTCCAATGCATCACTTACCATTGCCTTCGACGTTGATGACCTGCTTGGCGCCTGCGGCACGAATACCATTAATGGCGGCTTGGTTCAGGGAGACTACCAATGCAGTGGACATGGTGTTGTACCTGTATTATCACAATCAGTCCAATGTGCGTCTCTCCTCGCCAGTCTGACGTACTCATTGTTGGTGTCCCAGATCACCCTGCTGTTGTCTTTGTATTGCGCAGCCACAGTCTGCCACCATTTTCCGAACGCATTGGTGTCGGTGATGATCTCCTTGTAGTAGCGTCCGTAGTTGTGAGGCTGGATCATCGCATACGCGCCACGGCTGGTAACGTAGTTGACCTGCTCCGTGAGGTTGCGTAGGTATCCTGGATCAGGTGTCCCGGTCATGCTGTTGGGGATCAAACGCTCCATGTAGAAGTTGATCCTGAAGGTGTTGAAGCCTTTTGCGATGAAAGTGTCATAGGTCGACAAGGTCGGCCAGATGAACTCTTTCCCATACAAGCCAGGGAAGATTCCATCACCGAACTCAGGGCCGCTCTCGTTGACGCCAACCCATTGCATCTTGCCAGCACGTTTGGCATGCTTACTGGGCGCAGCAACTGCCAGACTCATTGCGCTCGCGGCAGTGAGCAATGAGAAGAAATGCATTTTGGCGGTTCAAATCCCGAGAGTAAGAAAGTGATTGAGATGGTGTTGCCGCTGCGTACAAGCTCCGAAGAATATTGTGGGAAAGACATCTTATAAATGAATACTCGTACTTTGAGTTCTTGACTCGTAGATGCTTCGCCTCTTGGCCAAATTGGCTTGCTATTCCGTGAAGTCCGTTATGAGCGGGTGTGAAGCCTCCGTAGGACGAGAGAGCCACCGGCTGGACGCGCCGACATGATCATCTCAATCCATCAGGCCGGCCATGCCCTAGATGATCATCATGAAGTCTTGGGACCACAATCTTAAGTGGAAGCTAGCAGTTTACACCTAGCCTTGCAGCGCGGAGGCTCAAGGTCCGTTGCCTACTGATGCGCCGGCGTGCTCTGAGTGGGAAGTGGGTAGAATTGAGCACAAGGAAGTTTCCACCATTTAGAAGTGAGCAATTGCTGCATAAACTCACTCATAACAACCGTAAGTTACCGGCAGTCCTTGGCCCTTTGTTGACAGAGATCAGTTGGCACGCGTCAAGCGAAGTCGCACAAGAAGTCGGGTGCCTTGAGTGGCCACGTCGTGCGAGGTCGTCGGACGGGTCCAGACGGAAGACGTCACAGCCATCACGCTCGAGTAGTTTCAAACAGTTCCACTTCTTGTGAATAACAAAAGTTCAAGTCAAAGCATGTCCAAGGAAGGAAGAAGAAAGGGAGGCTTTCTGGCAACAAGCAGGGGTGTCACCACCAAGCAACATCAAAAGTGGGGAACATCGCTGTATGCAGGCTTAACCAAGGTACTGTAACTTAACCACGACAGAGTAATCTTACTCTTCGAGTACACATTGATAGACTACAACACGATCGTACCTTATTTAGCGCGTTTCAGCCTGCCTGCCTGTTAAAATGCCTGCACTCTCTTCGCGTTTGGCCATCATTTCTGGCGGGATTGGTGCGTGGCAAGTCACAACATCGTGGCAACTAGTCTAAAGCTAGAGCTAGCTAACGACAACATTACTGACAACATCTTCGAAGGTGGCATTGGCTCTTCCATTGGAACCTTGTTGCGGTCACAAGGAGCAAAGCTAGCGCTCCTCTATGCGCCTTTCGAGGCCAATAAAGTGGATGAAACACTCGAGAGCGTATACGGTCCTGCCAGCAGGGCTGAGGGCGACCACATCAAAGCATACCCATGCGACGTGACCGATGTAGCCTCAGTGGCGAGCGCCTTCGAAGCCATCGTGCAAGACCGAGCGGCGTTTCCATCGATCCTTGTCAACGCAGCTGGCTATGTCGCACTCAGTCCTTTCGAGCATACGCCTCCGGAAGACAGCCTCAAGCACTACATGGTGAATTTGTACGGTCCGACTATCACAAGCCAAGCTTTCGCGCGTACTTTCTTCGCGGCTAAGCAGGCAAACAAAGAGGGTGGCAGTACACCTCCTGGACGCATTGTGAACATCGCCAGCCAAGCTGGTCACATCGCTCTCGATCAGCACGCAGCGTACTGCGCCAGTAAAGCTGGATTACTTGGTCTGACAAGGAGCATGGCTCTCGAGTGGGCGCCCAAAGGTATCACCACAAACAGTATCAGCCCAGGCCCAGTCTGGACTGCCCTCGGAAAGAAGGCTTGGGGAGACGCCAAGGTGCGAGAAGAGTAAGTCACAGAGTGGTTTTGTGAATATGCCCCAAGGCAGATACTGACTACTGTGCACAGGTACCAGAAGTTGGTTCCAACTGGCACGTTTGCAGAGCCAGAAGAAGTCGCACATGCAGTCAGTATGCTTGTCCAGGATCTGGCATGCAACATCAATGGAGCCGATATCAGGATCGACGGTGGATTCACCATCCGCTGAACACACGCACATACTTTTCGAGTGTCGAACAATAATTTTCACGCTATTTTGTCAGTACAGTAAATATCGTGTGCCATGAGAATATGATATGATGAATCGATACATAAGTCGCGGATGACAGTCGCTTCTAAGTAACAAATATCACAACACACTTCGATCTGATGCTAATGATACGCGGGCCTCGAACTCAGGCAATTCCAAGAAGCACATATCATACGCTCAACAAGTAATCCGTGACAAGAAATTTCGATACTTTTTCCGATCCAAGCGGGTCCGCGGAAACATTTACCAGCCAGCTATCCTGCAGCTTCATCCAGTTCTTACTGGAAAAGACCGTGCCGTACAATACAAAGTTCAGCTCGATCCGCCAATCACTTTTTTTCTCCGTACATCGCATTTATAACGACAAACATCGCATTGGCTTTTCGTTTGAAGCTCTCAACGAGATCTTCGCGGCACTTGCTGAACTTGTCCGGGTGAAAGAGCACTCTCAAATCCTTGAGTTGGCTGGCAGTAAGGTGGTTAAGACATCGCCGAATATCACAAGCGCAAGCAGCCAACACCCTGGTGTCGCTCTTGCAGGATGGCTTGGAGCATGTGCTTGATGGAGGTTCCGGGAAACTGGATATGGTAGTGTAGTCTTTGAAGCCCTCCTCAACGGTCGAGAGCCATTCCTGATATCTTGCTAGAGGCTTTGCGACAGGCTTCACAGCAGGGCTCGTCGCTTGCCGAGTAGGACGCGGTTTCTTGCTGTCCGGTCCTTCCCTGGGAGGCGCATCCTGATAATTTCTCTTCGATGGCGGCTCGTCTTTGTCTTCGCTCCATGGCTTGGAGCCCTTTTGAGACTGGCTGGGTGGGTTCTCTTTCTCGTATTCGTCCCTTCGTCGCTTCTTGGGCTCCTGGGACTTTTCGTACTTCTCTCTCGTCTGTTTCCAACTTGCTGCCCACCCCTTCCTTCCTTCTTCTTTCTCTGCAGAGTCTTTGCGTTCTTTATCGGCGGTTCTGGCCTGGGACTTTTGGTAATACTGTCTTTCCTGTTCCTCCTCTGTTTTCTTCTGCGCCATCTGTTCTTCTTTCGAAGGCTCAGGTATCTCATTCCTGGCTCCATGGAACTGCGGGCAGCCAGCTTGCTCGCAATTGGTCTTGGCTCTCTGAAACAACGCCGACTTGGAAGTGTACTTCTGCTTCGCCGCTCCGAATTTGGCGTCAGCTTCTTTGAGCAGAGTGTCTTGATTGTGAAAGCGGGTCTCCGCATTGCTAAGATCTTTGAGGAGCGAAGCTGACAGCTCTCCTTCTTTGGCCGCCCGGGTGAGGTTGATGAAAGACAGATTCGCCTTGGTTCTGGCTTTGACACGCTCCTCTAACAGATATTCTGCCATACCCTCAGCCTTGGAAGCGAGGTGCATGTCTTTGCGGGTGTCCAGGAACACCTTGTGCAAGACATCATGAAAACCCATCCCGCCAGGTTGACTCTTGGCTTTCGTGTTTAGAGGCATCTTGCAGTGTTTGTCTTGAATGTGATGATGTTGTGTTTGAGAATTCGTTTCACCGTAGTGGTGTGGCTTTTCGATGGAGTTGTACAAGGTTGTGGTGTAATTCGGTCGACACAACTCCCAAGAATTGACTTGGTGGGCCATTTGTCGCGTTTATCTGGCGAAGGCCGACACTTGACAGGTGTTGTCAGTGAATTTCTTTCAAGTGAATAAAGCGTTTGTCTCGCTAGCCTTTGTTCTTGACCCAGACTCTTGACCATGTTTTACCATAATTCACGAATTATCTGATGTCCAACACGTCAATGTGAGCACATACAGGATATATCTGCAGTCTTTTGGTTAGCATTGCGAATGCTATCGTCGGGTGGAATTTCGTTTCGATCATTGTTCGGTAGCCGGACATTTTGGAAGCTGGTGAGCATCAAGGATTCAAGGAACACTGCCGGTGGCAAGATCGTAACATGACCACCAAAGGAAAGATATTTCAGTATGCTCGGATTTCCATGAGTATTCTTTCTATGTCTCTCGTAAGTATGTATGCATG
Source organism: Epicoccum sp. F181 (assembly GCA_037042865.1). Classification (NCBI taxonomy): domain Eukaryota; kingdom Fungi; phylum Ascomycota; class Dothideomycetes; order Pleosporales; family Didymellaceae; genus Epicoccum; species Epicoccum sp. F181. Next base: position 380,255 of record JAJSLS010000005.1, read on the forward strand.
TCTGCGTTTTGGACGTTCATCGCATCCGCTTCCAACTGCGGATCACTCTTCTCCAGGGACAGCGACATTCGATATGTCTCGGCATATCTTCATCAACTCCTCCTGTTTCTTGACGTTATCAGCTCCTCCGTGCGGAGACTGTTCACCGCCAGTGGTGAAGAACGCTCCAGAGGCCAGTTTGGCAGCAAACCCTTCGCCAGCGGACCATTCTGTCAATACCTGTGACGACTTGTCTGTCGTTCCAGGAGCAGACGAACCGCCCATCTTGGTCTTCAGCCAGCCAGGGTGCATGCTAACACTCTGTATATCGGTCCAGCGTCTCGCGAAAGCCTTCGAAAGCATGGTGTCGTGCAATTTGCTGTTGGCGTACGAGAAGGAAGTCGTACAATCTTTGAGGGATTCATCGCCGCCAAAATGACTATCAGAGCTCATGAAAAGAATCCTTGACTTCGGCTTGTCCATGAGACATGTCAAGATGTATGGCGCAAGTGTGTTGATAGCGAAGACGGCGGAAATTCCGTCTGAAGTGATCTCTTTCGAAGACGTAGCACCGTAGCCGATGCCGGCGTTGTCTACAACATAAATTCTCAGTAACGTCTTTAGCAGAATCATCGGACGGCCACTTACGAATGATGGCATCGAACTTGCCAGTCTTGTTTGCTTCTTCGGCCAATTGTTTCGTCTCGCTGATCGAAGACAAATTGCCAATCAAACACCCTTCAGCTTTGGGCACAGCCTCGCTGGCCTGTTTGGCTCGCTCTGCATTGCGTGCGTGAAGAGTGACCTTGTGGCCCTTTTCAGACAGCGCTTTGGCTGCGGCTAAACCGATGCCGTCGCTGGATCCTGTGATGAAGACTCGCACCATGTTAGGATGTAAAGAGTACGTGCGAGGATGTGATATAGCTACAATGATTGGGGAATTACCAAGACTCTGTTATCATGGGAAATGAAGAGCAAACATAGATGTCATTGCTAGAGTGGAGATAAAGCTATCCGGTTGTCGGTTATGTGTTCTCAACTCGACAGATCGAGCAAAAGAAATGGAGATATTTATGATGACGTCATAACACGCAAACATTCTGTTGATTCAAAAAATGCTCCATTCAATGTTTATATGTACATACTCTCGATCCTTCAATGTGGATTCGAACTTAGGTAAGTCGCTAGTATGAAACAGATCTGATGACCGCTTCATCCTTTGCATGTGTCCTCTGCATCCAGTCCTCATTCACCCGGGTCCCTGCGCGTATGACATGTGATTCGCGTTCCGTTACCTTCGGCCAGGGGAGCTGATCTTGTTCTCGCATCGGGGTAAGGTATTTGTACGAACGAGCAATGGTTTGAGATAGACGGAAAGCCAGGAAAGTTTGCGAAGTCGATAGGTGGAAGATACGATTCTCTCCTGCCTCGGGTCTCACAATATCAGTACCTTCGCAGGGCAGCTGGATCTGAGGACCGCAACGCCCGTCGTAGCGGATCGTATGCGGCTCTTTCAGCGAACGGCACACCAATTTCACGGCCCAAACTATACTGCCTCCGTGAGAGGGCTCCATTCTCATGCCTTTGAGTTGCAGCACTAGCTATCAGAAACACCAAAGGGAAGTTTATCCGGATGTACCACGAGACCACAAAGGCGTCCGGAGCCGCAGGCGAGATGAGACCGCATCCAGGAACCTGGTAATTTGAGGGTTGCAGCAGTGCGACGATTGCTCGCTGCAAGAGCTGTGTCCGTTCAACCTAGAGTATGGTCGATGTGTGCATCTTTCGACGCAAGCATCACGTATCTTGGCGGATGGGTCGTCGACGTATCGCTTGACCCCAGCTCCAGAGTCTGCCCTTTGGTGCGAGAAGCATTGCCGGTAGGAAGGCCAAATAGTGGCATGGAGGCTGGAGTGTGGTGCAAAGGTAAATTGATTAATTATGCAGGGTAAGCTGCACGGGGAAGAGCTTGGCGACGCCTTACCATTCTGGCCCGGACTCTTGACTTCTTTGGCTAACAACATGTCTCGCTCCGGGCTACTTTCTGCTATATTGCTCGTTTAGCCAGGAGGCTTAAGTTATACCCACAAATTGCTTCATGTGTTCACTCACCAGCACCTCCCTGCATATCCGCATGTCAGCTGGACATACCACTATCCAGACCGAACCTTGGGCAGGATACCCGCATACATCGGTCACTGCTGGCGTAAATCTTGACTCGTCGTGCGACGACGGGCTCAGCCCTCCGTAGCCCACATTCTGCCTAAGCAGGACAGAACATCTTCTGTCCGTCGGACCGTCCAACGAGGGCAATCAGTGGATCCGACAATACTGGACAGGCTTCAGAACAGCCATGAGCAAGATTTGTGCTTTACGCGAAGGCCGCGAGTGCGAGTGAAGATGATGATCACGAACTATATAACGATGAAGACGCCATCCACAATTCCCATTCATCATCCAACAAAGCAAGCAGTCTATCTCTTCAGAACAACCTGCAATCATGTCTGCCATTACCCTCGCCTTGGGCGCTCTTGTCCTCAGCTCTGTTGTCAACGCTCAGCAGGCTGGAACTCTCACTCCTGAAAAGCACCCTGCTTTTTCTGTGTCTACTTGCGCTGCCGGCGGCACTTGCACATCCAAGACCCAGAGCATCGTGCTCGACGGCAACTGGCGCTGGCTCCACTCTACCTCCGGCTCTACCAACTGTTACACAGGCAACACCTTCGACAAATCTTTGTGCCCCGATGGCGTGACTTGCGCCGCGAACTGTGCCCTCGACGGCGCTGACTACACCGGTACTTACGGTATCAAGGCTTCCGGTAACTCTCTGAGTCTTCAGCTCAAGACTGGCAGCAACGTTGGCTCCAGAGTCTACCTCATGGATGAACAGGACAAGAACTACCAGCTCTTCAACCTGAAGAACCAGGAATTCACGTTCGATGTCGACGTCAGCAAGATCGGATGTAAGTACTTCACACGAAAAGCCCATTGATTCACTGCTAAACAAAAGGAATAGGTGGTCTCAACGGCGCTCTGTACTTCGTGTCTATGCCAGCAGATGGTGGTTTGTCCGCCACCAACAAGGCCGGTACCAAGTATGGAACAGGCTACTGTGATGCTCAGTGCCCTAAGGACATCAAGTTCATCAAGGGCAAGGCAAACAGCGATGGTTGGACAGCATCTTCCAACAACGCCAACACCGGTTTCGGTACGACCGGTTCTTGCTGTAACGAGATGGATATCTGGGAGGCAAACGGCATCTCCAACGCTGTGACTCCTCATTCCTGCAGTCCAGGCAACGCCGCTTGCACTTCTGACGCAACTTGTGGCTCTGGCGACGGTAACCGCTACAAGGGCTACTGCGACAAGGACGGTTGCGATTTCAACCCCTTCAGGATGGGCAACCAGACCTTCTACGGCCCTGGCAAGACCATCGACACCACCAAGCCTCTCACTGTGGTCACCCAGTTCATTACCTCTGACAACACTGCCAGCGGTGATCTTGTTGAGATCCGCCGCAAGTATGTCCAGGGTGGCAAGGTCTTCGACCAGCCCACATCCAACGTTGCTGGCGTCAGCGGCAACTCGATCACCGACAACTTCTGCAAGAACCAGAAGTCCGTCTTCGGTGACACAAATGATTTCGCTGCAAAGGGCGGCTTGAAGGCAATGGGCGACGCCTTCGCTGATGGCATGGTCCTCGTCATGTCTCTCTGGGATGATTACGATGTCAACATGCACTGGCTCAACTCCCCCTACCCCACCGACGCCGACCCAAGCAAGCCTGGTGTTGCCCGTGGAACTTGCTCTATCACCTCTGGTAAGCCCGCCGATGTCGAGAGCCAGACTCCTGGTGCTACCGTCGTCTACTCCAACATCAAGACTGGTCCCATTGGCTCAACCTTCTCTGGTGCCCAACAGCCTGGTGGCAACACCGGCGGTGGCTCTTCATCTTCCTCTTCCAGCTCAGTGAGAACCTCTACCACCTCCCAGGCTACAACCACCAGCGTCAGGACTACTACCACCACCACTAGCTCCCGCACGACCACAACCAGCGCTGCTGGCGGCGTCGTCCAGAAGTACGGACAGTGCGGTGTAAGTATCCCCTGTTATTTGTCCAATTCTCACTATTCTCCACGTATACTGACTCGGGTTACAGGGCCTGACCTACACTGGTCCTACTACTTGTGTGAGCGGAACTACTTGCACCAAGGCCAACGACTACTACTCGCAGTGCTTGTAGATACATGTACTAGGCGGCATGACCAAAATGACGTGGGAACGATGACGAACACACGGGCTAGGCAGGAAAAGGATGTTGCAGCTGTCTGGAGAACTTTGATGGTTACAATCGTTAGACGACAAATTCAATTACCACGTTTGCAGATCCTCATGGTTTCCCACTGACTTCTCGTGGCGAGGTTGCGTGACCTGCAGAATCGTGCAACTTCTTCTCGTGGTGTTAACGGTGCAACGGCTGAGTCGCAAATTTTTCGGTTCGTTGTACGAGCAGTATTGGCAACACCACCGACCCGAACAAAACTAAAAGCGCCAATCGTGTTTCAGATCAATGCAACGATCGTCCGTCGCTAGGCGTCCAGCGATCACGTATCCAAGGTATGATAGGCGAACTACGCCGTGGGAGCCGTAAGCATAGTTTTCAACAATCAAACCAGAGAGTATGCTTACCTTGTTGGGCGGATAGCTATCTAGTGCTTTCCTGAATGGTCGTCGCTATAGGACAATTAATGGGACAATATAGAACCTGCTGCAATAGAACATGGGCACGCTATTGGCGGGAGCAAGCGCGGCGATCTCGCGGCGATGGCAGGTCAAGGTAGAATTTGCCTTTTTAAACTTCAACCACAACCTTCCGGTCCACACCTAGCTACAGGATAAGATGGGGGAATAAGCCAGTCGTTCCGGACTCACCAACGGCCAGAGCGACATGACTCTCACGTCCGACAATACTCCGTTGCAAAATCATTAGCTGATGTTCGAGACGGGCATTGATGTAGAGTGGAAGGTAGGTGAATAGACGGCTGACTCTAGCAAGGAACCTGGAATATGCTTGAGTGGCACAGACTCCGTTTCTTCCACAATTCAATGTGATTATTGACGGAGTCGTCCTCCGATGCGCTGAGATGCATTGGTGTGGCAAACACGTTCTACACCGCAGATCTTTAGCGGGTCTTCGGGCAAAGCCCTGATCTGGACAAACTTCATCTGCCACAACTAGACCTGAACTCTCTTGCTCCGACGTTCACACCTGTTCGCGCGTTCCTGGCGCCCGGTAGCGACATTATGCAGGAACCTCTGTGATATAGAATCCACACTGAGCTTGATCGTACCTGTCACCACGGAGCACGATATGTCCCAGCCGTGTCTGACTTGGGTTGCATGTTGGGTATCACGGCACAGCATCCATCACAGCTTGACCATACTGACGCAATAAAAACTTCCTGGCAGTGACAAGGGTGCTTGCGTGCAACAAGCAATAACGCCACCGCATTGGTCACATCGGGAGTCTTCACACCTTCTTTGAGCCGGCTCAACAGTGCCGCGTATCTCAAACACGCGATGCCCTACGCGAAGAAACGCCTAGAGGGCTGCCACTGTCACAAACCCTGGATCATCGATACTAGCCCGGCTTAAGTAATTAGTGTAAGGCCACTGACCGACCCGTTCACCCCTGACCATCTGGAGTGCATGGAGAACCACTCCATGTGTAGATCATCGTTGCCGGCGCATGTTAGATCGTTTATGGCGCGCTGCGTTATGCACTAATGACTTGAGCTCCCCTTCTCTCCTTACCGGCCGCGCGAACGGGTTCTTCGAGGTCGGTCACTACAAGTGCCCATCGTCGTGCACATCTGCTGCGCGTTCTGCCGTACTCTTTGCGGGTCGTTCTTGTGTCCTGTCCCGTTGTTGAGGAGACAACTACATACCATTACCGTCAACATGGAAGGCATGTTCGAGGGCATCAATCTTGCTGATAGGCCTTTGCCTACTACACTTCCGGATGACCACAACATAGGCGACGGCCTCGCAATCATGACTTGGGTCATGCTCGCAGTTTCTACTGTGCTGATCGCAGCCCGCATGGTCTCGAAAATTATGATCCTAAAGAGGTTCCGCATAGACGACGTTTTGCTATTGTTGACTTGGGTAAGTCTGATCCGTTCTCCGGCGCTTTACAGATCATGACATGCTAACGCTCGCTCAGGCGGGTGCTGTTGCGTATTCAGCCATGATGCAACTTGCATATCACGAAGGCTTCGGTCGACACTCTCGTAAGTAACATATCCCGATGGAACCTCTACAACTGGTGTAGACTGGGAACTGACATGCCATAGTCTTCTTGAGTGTACCTGCAGCAGTTCGCCTTCTCAAGTGGGTCTATGTTGGAATGCATCTCGCTATCTTAACCCCCATGCTGGGTCGCATTGCCGTTGGACTTTACACCCTCAGCTTGCTCGGAACGAACGCTCGCTGGCTACGATATACCATCTGGTTCCTCATCTTCCAGCAAGTTGTACACAACCTCGGAATCATGATAACGCTTTTGTGTGCATGCGGAGTCGACATTGCGAAAGTCGCCAAGTAAGTTGTCAAAGCTACCAAGGTAGCGTATGATCCATGCTGACATGCGATTCCCAGTCCAGCCTCCACCTGCTTCAGACCGTCACCATGGTCACACTACGCTGAATTTGTTGGTGGTAAGTCGAATGTGATGAACTGATTTGTTGGAACCCCTGCTCACACATCTCAGGTTGGAACGCCGCCACCGACGGTGCTCTTACCCTTGCGCCTGTAATTTTGATTTGGGGCCTGCGAACAACTAGAAGAGCTAAATGGGGAGCCTCTATTCTGCTCGGATTTTCATCGCTAGCCATGGCGGCTGCAATCTGGCGAACGGCTGAGCTGGACAAGCTCTTCATCCCGGACTGGGATTTCACCTGTAAGTTCGAGCATTTCCAATGGGAGAGACCTCATCATCAAGGCTAACACCGTTCTAGACAACGCCGTCCTTTTCTTCTACGCATCTTCCTTCGAGCAGAGCACCATCATGATCGCGGCATCGATCCCAACACTAGGACCTATCTTCAAGCACTTGCGCGAACGGAACTCCTCGAAACTCTCCGCAGTCAGCAACAATAGCCTCAGCTACGGTACGGGTTCACGCCGCAGCTCTTCTGCGGACAAAGTTCAGATCCAGAAGAATCTCGCGCACGCCCTTGGAATCGAAATGCCCGGCCTAGGCAACACCGTGACCATCTGCGCCGGCGGTACCGAGCGACTCAACATGAAAAGCAGTCGAGAGAGCGTGTTGCAACTATCGAGCATCAAAGCCACCAGGAGCACCGACGTGAAAGTCGAGTCCGCCCCAGCATACACCTTCTACAGCGGCGACGAGGACGTCGAGCGCTTATTCACCACCCCAAAAGCAGTCTCCGACGACGGGGCTAAGAATTAAGAGCCTATCTTCTTGCGTTCATGCATCTTCCATGTATCTATCTTATTGTACGACGGACATGACTATTCGATTCTATCCTACCTTACTCAATCCTTACCCATCATCCTTGCTATAAGCGATATCCGTTTTTCCGGCCCTTATCTGTCTTCCAATACCCCAGCCGTGAAGCCCTAGAAGATTCAAGACACATCTTGCACCGAGTCAGTGCGTTTGACCACTTGGGGTTTCTTATACTTTGCCCCATATTGCGATAATATAAGTCCTGTCCCTTTTTCGAGCTGTCACGGCTGTCAAGGTTGTCACCGCCATCCATCCCGCACACGGCATCCGACCCACTGAGGGCTCCATTTGGTCTCGGACTACCGCCCGTCAGATCTCAAATTACCGCCCGTCCAGCACATGGCAGGTGCCTGTAGCATTTTCTTTTCTGTGCCAGGATCATTTGAGATGAGCAGCATACTCGCTAGACGTTGAGAAAATACGAGTCATTTTGAATCCTTGGGAGGTAGTATAAACTTTGCTGACTACTTTTCGGCGCCGATACCTGCATCGCTGCTTATATCTCCAAAACACGCGAGACGTTGTAGAGTTAGGCTAGCGGCGAAGGCGCTGGCATTTTGGTTTTCGGCGGTGTGTGTGACGGCCGGTAATAGCTCCGCCTACGTTCATCTGGCAATATATTAAATATTGATTGCTACAGCGCACCCCTGCGATGTGATAGAGTGTTCACTGCCAGAGCTTGGTCATACGGCCATTTTTGGCTTTTCCAGATCTATTGCATTGCGCATGATTCACGATCTGTCACTATGGAGATGTCGCTAGAGACTCCTTTTCTTCTCCGGTGATGGAAATGTGGCGCTCGCCCACGTGGTGCATATATCAGCATCTTCGTGTGTTCGGACGCCACCTCCGAGGTAGGTATTGATTCATGACTGGAGCCATGACACGATGTAGACAACACTTTTTGAATGGTAGGCTGCGTCCAATCAGGTATACACATGTAAGACAGCATATCTACGCCCCTGATAGCAGTTTTTCATAACCGTCTTTCCTGGATGTTCCCCAACCCTAACCCGTAAGTGAATCGCAGCCTGGCATTTTATATGCGCCTTCAACAACATTGAACCAAGAGCCAAACCACCAAGATCGTAAGGTACATGTACATATATCATGAAAAGCATCGATCCCGATCCCACCGACCTCCAAAAATCTCCCAAATTAATTTCCTCCCAATGATTCCTCCCCATTCCTCAAATCAACCCCCCCTCCCACGGCTCTCCCTTCAGCCCCCCAGCAACATTATCATGCAACATATCAAAATACCTCATCTCCGTCTTCCTCAAATCCACCCCCTCAACCGGCGCATCCACCGTCCCCAAATTCACCGCACACACCGGCATCGTCTTCCCCTCACCGATCGGATACTCGCCCTCCATCCAGACGTGCGCGCCACACGTCCGGCAAAAGTACCGATGGACGCTCTTGACGCGAGGCGCGTAGTCGCCGAGCTCAGAGCGGGAGGAAGGGGTGTGCAGGGTGAAGTCGGCGGGGGAGGCGAGGGAGAGGTTTGTGGCGCCGAGGCGTTGGCAGAAGGAGCAGTTGCAGCGGGTGGCGGAGAGGGTGCCTTGGGGGTTGAGGGAGACGTGGGCTGTGTAGGTTATGAAGCTGGGTGGTAGGTTAGATGGATACGAGGAGGGAGATGTGGCGAGTATGGTGTGTTCTTGTTGGTGTGTGGGATGGGATCTATCAATGTGTGCATGAAGTCGAGAGCACCGATGGACGTACCCGCAGTGACAGCCGCCTTTGATTGCTTTCTTCTCAGCCTGAGTGCTCGCCATTTCGTCTACAAGTTGCAACTGGAGAGTTAGAGTATAAGATATTCAGGTAATTGCAAGTTTGAGAATTCCTAGAAATTTGACCTGCTTTCACCAAGGGAGGATCCGATGCTTTATCTACTGTGCAGAAGCTAGCGTGTGCCAAACATGATCCTTCCAGCCAAGCGACTTCAGCCGCAACTGTAACCATAAACAGGCAACAGCCAATAAGAAAACAATTCAGCTAGGCAGCCGTCAGGTCAAGTTTCTTTGACGATCGCATTGGTAGGTGCAACGCAAGCGAGTGAAAAGTGGCTCGTTGGCTTCATCTCACTGGCATTGGCGTTGACATTGGTTGATCTGAAGCAGATCGAACGACGAGGTATCGACAACGTCTCCAGGGGGACACGAATCCTCCTCAATTCAACATCTCCCTTTGACAAAAAAAAATACAGAGCAGGACGTCTGACTGAATCCTCGAACCACCAAGCCAAAGTTGTGTGCGGAAAGCAATGTCGCGCGCAAGTCATACACGAGAGTGCAATACATGCGGTCGAATCCACAACACCACAACCCAACAAATCGAGACCCAAACCTCCCGAAAGCTAACCATCGAAACACGTCCCACGCCCGAAAATCTCGCCTCCTGCAATCCCCAATCGCAGTCGCCGCTCTTCAACACTCTCCCCCCAGAGATCCGAAACTACATCTTCTCGCTCGCACTGCTACAGTACGAGGACCTCGCGAACCCCTACAAAGAATGTGCCCTCTGGTACCGCCCAGGCCACCGCGCTCGGCGCTTAGTCTCTACCAGCCTCCTGCTGACCTGTCGCCTAATCTGGCTCGAGGCGAATCACTGGCCGATGACACAGGCAGTCCATGATTTTTGGTACCACGAAGGCAACCGGCCGGATTGGACAGTGAAAAACTTCGTCGATGACGAGTTGCGGTTCGACGATTTCTTCAAACGGCTCACTAATTTGCAATTATCGCGCGTGAAGCGGGTGCGCATCTTCGCGGAGGTTGGCTGGCTTGAGTGGACTGACGGGTCCAATTTTCGAGAGAGGTTGGGTCTGCAGCGCCATCCTTTTCAGCTGGACAGTTTTACGGTGACGATACGACACATCGACTGGAAGGATTGGGAATCCGATGGGATGCTTCGTTTGGGTAGCTCTTGGCTGCGTGCTTTGCTTCGATCGCCGGAGGCGACTCGCTTCTCAGAGTTCTGCCTTGAGCTAGAGACGCTTGAGTGGAAAGTCGGTCGACTGCGGAGGATCGTGGAAAAGCTGCGGTCAGCGGGTGATGCGAAGAAGGGCGAAGAAGTGCGATGGGAGGTCGTTGAGCATTTCGAAGAGACTACCTGGTCTGGACCAACCAACCTCAACGATGACGAGTTCCATGCACATGGCATATACGAGGATCGCGACAAGCTGGATTATCGTGTCATAACGATGAAGTGGAAGCGGCTGGTGCCTACTGAGCTGGAGCGACGTTGGCGAAAGGAAGGAAGCTTGCTGAAGCTGAGGGAGCACTCTAGACAGATGGCAAGGACCGAGTGCAGGGGAGACACTGGAGGTCTCGATGTTGGAGCCGAAAGCGAAGGAAGTGCCTACGTCGAGTCGGAATTCGCGGACTAGCAGCAAAGCCAGTGAGATGCAGTCCATCGGTGTCGTCGGATGCTCCTGGAGAGTCCTGTTCTACCATCGGCAGTGAGAAGTATAGGACATTCTCATACGAGCTTGGATGCAACAGGAGAAGAGTGTACCACCGAGATATTAGTAGGATAACACAAGCGCCTGAGCAGTATACGCACTGCTACATCGAGGTACCGATGAAGAATACTACGCCTTGCCCTTGAAAGGACTGATGGGTCCTGTCCACGGGCTTGTGACAACAGCGTGCTACACTTCCAACCACGCGAAGGTACAAGTGTGAAGTCGTGACGCGTCGATCGAATTGAGAGCTTGCGTAAGTGCCGACTCCCTACCTCCACGAACTGGAAATGTGGGATGGAGCTGAGACCATGTGTTCGCGACACGAAGACCGTTCGTCATGTATAGTGCTGATAGTAATGATATGGGCCTGTATCACCACGTCATCTTGTCTCGCAAAGTCCTATGGTCTCCACGATCTCGATGTTCAGCGTGGCAGATGATGCATCTTGATCTCCATGTCCACCGACATGTACCTGTCTCACCTTTCCTGCCTGTCCATCGGACCCGACTTGCAAGTACCGTTGCACGATAGTAACAAGTACCTGATGTTGTATGTGGCGTCCGGGTGCTACGACCCTCTTGGTGCGGACGACCGGGCTGGTGGTATAGCTGTGCCAAGTCGAGCAAGTGCCTTGCCCTGGCGGGCGGGGGAAAACGCCATGGCGGAAGAAGACGGCGGTGGGTGTTTTGATGCGAACGATGGGTCCCGACCATGGGGTATCTGTGTGAACACGGGGGGTGATAGTGATGATCGCATTTGGGCGGCTCAGTGGTATAGCAGAGGCTGGTGAGTCTGGACGCAGCAGACAAGCACGCAAACACCAGACTGCTGCACGCAAGAGAGTCCAGACACAGCAGGATTGGAAAGAAGCGTTTTCCTGCTGCACGCACCCTTGCAAGATCTCGCATGGTCGTGCCTTGTTTGGAGTTAGCAGGTGGACTCCCGCGTTCTAGTGCTGTTCTTCCAATCTATTTCCCCATTCCGCTCCACTTAGGCCTCCGGCGTCCCCGCATTATGGCCGGCCGGCAGTGGATCGTCAGCGTGAGCAAGCAATTCGCTGCTTACAAGACCTGCTTTTATCCGCCTTGCGCCTGCCGTCGCTGCACATCTCGCACCTTCCGTCGCACACCGTGCCTGACAAACCCACTCTCGCTCGCGCACTCTCACTCTCTCCCTCTCACCACACCGACATCTTCATCTTCGATCCAAAACAACGACCCGTCGAAGATCTTCTCTCTAGCACCTGTCATCTGCGCAAGCGCCCGTTGACACCACCGGTTCAAATCCCACCATCCACACGGCACGCGACCGCACACCACACGACCACACCACACCGACTTCCAAAGCGAGACACACTCACCGATACCCATATCCCTTACTATACTTGACCTTCGCGGTCTATCGACAACATCCTTCACTTCCCATCCTCCTACACCGCAGCCACAATGTTCACCGTCGAGGCCATGCAGCCGCTTTACCACGAAGAGCGCATCAAGGCCGCTCGAGCCTCGAATGTCACCTCTTGCGCCTCCACCCCAGACAAGACCAGCGTTGCCACCGAAGCACAGCAGCCGACCAAGCAAGGTCCTTGCCCGAAGACTCTCGCAGCCGCGCTCAACCGCCAGCAAACCGCAACACGTCCTACTGGCTTCTTCGGCGCAACATTCAGAACACTCTCCGGCACTGCCACCCCCTCGATCACTCGCACCACTACGCCCGCCAGAGAGAAGACTCAGGCGGAGATTGAGGCTTTGATTGCCGAGAAGAAGAGGGATGCGGACATCGTAAGTCGCTTTTTTGGACAGAAATTTCATCACATATGCTGACCGTCAAACGCAGTGTTCCATGCCCTCTTGGTAAATGCAACACAACGCGAAACAAACTTCCTGTACGGAGTACGACGGCAAGGAAATGCCCCTAATGCTACTACTTCATGTTTTTCATGTTTTTGAGCGCGGCGTCGCTCTGGGTCTATGGCGATTACTTTTAGCGAGCACGGAGTTTGGTCTCGACTTATACCCATGGTACCTGAGCATCGATGTTCTCGGTACGAATATTGCTACGAGCGGGCAAATGGTGGACAGCGACGTTTGCTTGACGGTTTCGGACATTTCGGACAATGGGTGGCATGGAGACGATGTCCACATAAAGAGCTACACAGCCTCTAATAGTATTTTATGAACAGTTCTCTCGCACGACACGCTGGCTTTGTCGATCAGATTTCTGCTTTCGGTTCATGCAGGGTTAGTGACATTGCTGGGTGAGATCCCATGTGCCCAAGCAAGGAAGACATGCAGAGCATTCCATTGTCTTGTTGCTACGTACGTCGATCCAACGCCATGGTAAGGATTCCTTTGTGCTTGCGCCCGTAAACAAGAGGATGTGCCTACCCTACGTGAACTCCTGTCCTGTCCACGCTGATCACCAGCTGGATGACCTGATCTATCAATCACTGCATACACTGCAAACATGGCGGCTGCAAATCATGACGGTGGCCTGTCTGCCGAGCATGAGAAGCTTTTGGACAGGACCGCAGCAGTTCAAGCTCAAAGTCCTGACAACGACACCTTCCCGGCTGTCAATCCTCCTCCGAAGACAGGTCACGCTCGCACAGCATCTGGAACAACCAATGTCTCCGGTACTTTGAACCAGCCTCTCAACATTGTCGTCCTTGGAGCTTCTTTCGCAGGCTTGTCTATCGCGCACGCCTTCCTCGACACCACACTTGCCCAGCTCCGCACGACATCCGCCGCGCCAAACTATCGTCTGATCCTCATTTCACCATCGACACACATCTACTGGAACATTGGTGCACCGCGCACTCTTGTCGCTCTTGGCCTCATCAAGCAAGATGACCTGTTCATCCCTATCGAGCCAGGCTTCCAACGCCACAAAGGGCGACCCTACACAATCATTCAAGGTCGCGCCTTGACTTGGGACAGCAATGCTCGTACTGTTGAAGTTGAGCTTTTGAGCAGCGCAGCGGAAAAGCGATACTCGCAACTCAGCACTACAAGCGGCGCACACAAGAGAAGATCCGACAATCCTCTCAGTCCCATATCAGATGCACCCAGAACCCAAACTGTGCCTTATCATGCTCTGATCATCGCGACCGGCTCCTCAGCTCACTCCAACCTTCTATCTCTGCATGGGCCTCACACAGACACCATCGCAGCGCTCACGGCAATCCACTCCAAGCTAGCCGCAGCCAAAAGCATAGTCGTCTGCGGCGGCGGAACATCAGGCATCGAAACGGCCGGCCAGCTCGCCACGTACCTGAACTACAGCCGCCACTGGCCCGTCCGGCGCCTAGTCGCATCGCCAAAGAAGATTATCCTCCTCACCGGCTCAGAACGCTGCCTCCCAACCTTCCCACTAAAACAAAGCAAAAAAGCAGAGCGCAAGCTCCAATCCCTCGGCGTCGACATCCGCCACAACGTCCGCGTCACCTCCGCCAAAGAAGACTTCGACCTCACCGGCCAGGTCAAAGTCGAGCTTGACGACGATACAACGCTCATCGTCGACGCCTACATCCCGTGCACCGGCGTCTCTCCCAACGCTGCTTTCGCGCCGCCCGCTCTCCGCGATGGAGACGGTTACATCAAGACCAACGCAGCGACTTGTCGTGTTGACGAAGCAGGCGCCCGCGTCTACGCCCTCGGCGACGTCGCGTCTTTCAGCCAGAATTACACGCTGGACGCCTACGCCGCTGTGCCCGTCGTGCAAGCTAATCTGCTCAACGACCTGCTCGCGCACGAGCTGCGTCTTGCTTCGCCGTATGGCGGAAACCAGGACGCCATCGATGCGCTGAAGGACGAGATCTACGTCCGCAGGGACAAGGACAGCCAATTGTGTCCTGTCACGCGATTTGGTGGTGTGGGAGTACTGACGGGGTTGGCGCTGCCGAGTCTGATGGTGCATAAGATGAAGGGGAGCGATTATCGGGTGAGGAAGGCGGCGAGGGTGGTTGTTGATGGGGGGAATCCGTATGCATCGCCGTTTAAGAAGTATGAGTAGGAAGGGAGTGAATGGGTGTGATGGACAAGACGGGCTTTTTCTTTTCTAGATACCATTGGCGCGCGAGATGCGTCTGCGGTGTTTCTTAGAGTAATGGAATGTGTTTTGGCGAAAGGAGTTCTTGAAGCTGTTGAAGCGAATCGCTTCATGTTTAATGTTCGACTACGCGTGACAGATTGAGTATCACGTGGACGCAAGATTGTGCTCATGGTCGATCGTCCTTCACATGTAAATAGTGTGATGAACAGGCCGAAGAGCAGGTCGGAAGTGTAGGAGGTATGGCTTGATGTGAATGGATGCCTGAGGTTTCAAGCGGACATCAACACTTGAAGCTCCAACACCATCAAATGACAGCCAACATTGCACATAGCTATTGCACGCGCTTGCTTGTCAATACTACACCAACCGGTGGTGCTCTGGATCGCCTGACTCCAGCGACTCCCGCAGTCCCATCAGAGCAACCTCACATCGCCTTCTCCGCGCCGGCGCAATACCTCCTTCACACCAGCCTCAATTGCGACAACTCGACTTTTGAGCCGGACACCAACACTCCCTGACCAGCGGCCACGCGCTGCAACACTCTACGACCATGTCAGTCTGGAACCAGGAAAACATAGTCGACGTCGCCGAATCAGTCGGCATCGTCAGCCTTAACAAGGATGTCCAAGAGCACCTCGCACGCGACGTGGAATACCGCCTGAGCCAGGTCCTAGAAGAAGCGCTCAAGTTCATGCGCCACGGCAAGCGCACAACCCTCACAACTCAGGACATATCACAAGCGCTACGGCTCCTGGACGTCGAGCCGCTGTACGGCTACGAGAGCACGCGACCGCTCAAGTTCGGCGAGGCGAGCATTGGACCTGGCCAGCCGTTGTTCTACGTTGAGGATGAAGAGGTGGATTTCGAGAAGCTCATCAACGCGCCTTTGCCTAAGATTCCGCGAGAGATGAGTTTCACCGCGCACTGGCTGGCCGTGGAGGGCGTGCAGCCTAGTATCCCGCAGAACCCGACACAGGCAGACCAGCGTAGCCAGGAGTTGCTGCCCAAGGGCCCCGGCGGTGGTGGCAACCAGACTCTGGCCGCTGCCAGCGGCGCAGACAACGTTGCTGTCAAGCCTCTCATCAAGCATGTCCTCTCACGCGAGCTGCAAATCTACTTCGAGCGCATCTGCTCGGCCATCATGTCCGAAGGCAACGACGACTACCGCTCAACCGCCTTCCAGTCCCTACGGACAGACCCAGGAATTCACCAGCTGGTGCCCTACTTTGTCCAATTTGTCGCCGACAAAGTCACAAACAACCTCAAATCCCTCCCCGCTCTCACCCAGTCTCTCTCCCTCGTAGCAGCCCTCATCGACAACCCATCCCTCTACCTAGCACCCTACATCCCCGCCCTGGTCCCCTCAGTCCTCACATGCCTCATTGGCAAACACCTGGGTACACCCGCTAACGACGGCGGGCCAACGACGCACTTCGCCCTCCGCGACTACGCCGCCTCCCTCCTGTCAGCCATCGCTCGCAAATACGGCGCTTCATCATCGACATTGAAACCCCGCATTGCCCGCTCCTGCCTGAAGCACTTCCTCGACTCGCACAAGCCCTTCGGCACGCACTACGGCGCAATCCTAGGGCTCACGCTGATTGCAGACGCAGACGGCGTTCGCGCGCTGATTCTGCCGAATTTGAAAGCTTACGACGCGGTGCTGTCAGAAGGCCTTCGCGATGAGAACAGACGTGAGCAAGCGGAGCATGTGGTCAAAGCTCTCATGAGGGCGCTGAAAGTGCTCGCGAGAGAGCCTAGAGCTGGCGGGAAGAGCAACGGGTTCCCAGAGGGCGAGGCGCTGAAAGAACGCCTTGTTGAGGTTGTGGGCGAGGCACTCGCGGACAGGATTGCGAGTGCTGATGGGGGAGATCATGTGGTTGTGGGAGCTGTGTTGGACAGTGAGGGTTTGGCTTGATTGGGAAAAATGATGGCAGGCAAGCGAGCTTGAAATTTGATGCGCGCGAAAGGCGCTTTTTGATGAATTAGCGAGGCGTTCTGGTGGTTGTCTGTACTATAATGGGACAGCTGGTGGTGTCTCAGTATAACGGGACAGGGCTGTGGGATACATAAAGTCAAATTGCACGATGTCAAGACAATGCTACCTTGATGAACATGCGCATCAAGTAATCGATACTCACGCATGAGAAGACAGAGCTCCCGACGCATGTCCAGAAGATACTGAATAAGAAAAGAATAAAGCAAAGATATAGCGGACCAAATCATCTCAATTATATTTCAAACTGTAGCTGTACTTGTATCCACTTGAAGCATTTCCCGTTTCAGTCGTAAACAACCGTCGAAGAAACCGCGAGGCTTCTTTCGTCCAGTTGTATTATGGCCTTTTCGCTGGATAGCTACAAGAAGTTGATTAAAGATAGGCGGTGTTATCTAATAATCTACTTCTCGTAGACCCAGTCGTGGGAGGCCTGCTTCCAGCTCTGGAGCTCCTCAGGCTTGAACCAGAGAGCGATCTCCTTCTGGGCAGACTCAACGGCGTCGGAGCCGTGGCAGACGTTGCGGCCGACGTCCTGGAAAAAGAAGGATTCGTTAGTGATACTGTGGTGGAACAGAAGAACTTTCGCAAGCTCAATGGCTGCAAAAACTTACAATGGCGAAGTCACCGCGGATGGTGCCAGGGGCAGAGGCGAGGGGGTTGGTGGCACCGAGAAGGACACGGCCGGTCTTGACGGCGTCACGGCCCTCCCAGACCATGGCGCAGATGGGACCGGAGGCCATGTAGGCAACGAGACCGGGGAAGAAAGGCTTGCCGGCGAGGTCGGCGTAGTGGGTCTCGAGGTGCTCCTTGGAGGCGGTGACGAGCTTGATGGCGGCAAGCTTGAAGCCGCGCTGCTCGAAGCGCTGGATGATGGGGCCGATCAGGCCGCGCTGGGATGGGGTGTTAGGAGGGTTGTGTTATTGCTGTCTCCTCCTGCCTGTGGTTGAGGAGGGGAGTTGGCGGTGAGGGAGTATTTACCTGGACACCGTCCGGCTTGATGGCGATGAAGCTGGAGAGGGAGTTAGTCAATGGTTCTTGTGAGGAATTGATAGCGGTGGCTGCTTACGTCTGCTCGTTGGAAGACATTTTGATGTGTATGTGATGGGTGGATGGGGAGAGAGTAAGAGCAACAGCTGGGCTTCACGACGACGAGATAAAAAGTGTTGTTCCGCACCTGAGGGGTCACAGCCTTTGGTGGGGCCGGCGAACCTGCCTGAACTGTACAGAAACCGCTCGAGACCCTTGCAATCGCCAGCACATCAACCTTGAAGTTCAATGATGATAAGATCAATCTAATCTCTCGGCCTTTGCTGTGCTGTGGAGGAGCCATCGTCAGGGTTGCCAAGTGGCCTGCCTCGTGTGTTTGATGAGAACGACTACTACAGCACTTTGGCTGGACACAATCGCTACCAAACAACTTGGTGCGAACATGAGGAACCACAATTCCTCTCCTGCCTCTTGGGTGGGATGGTTTGCGTTGTTGTGCGCCTTTCTTGCATTGATCACGCCGGCCGGTAAGCAAGCTGTCCAGAACGAGCTGCTTTGATGCATTATCTGGTGTACTGCATTGGCGAATGAATAACAACTAATACCACTCTTTCCAGTGAGCGTCAAGAAAGAAAACTTCAAAACATGCGATCAATCCGGCTTCTGCAAGCGCAACCGCGCATACGCCGACACCGCTTCTTCCAACTCCAACTTCGAATCACCTTACAAGCTCGACTCAACCTCTCTTAAGCTCGAAAAGGGAGTGCTCACTGGAAATGTCCTCAAGGCTCTCTCACCCAGCGAGAATGTTGTCCTTCCTCTTACCGTGGCCTTCTTAGAGTCTGGTGTCGCCAGGGTGACTATGGACGAGGAGAAACGCCAGAAGGGCGAGATCGAACTTCGACACAACAGCAAGGCTAGGAAGGAAAGATACAACGAAGCTGAGAAGTGGGCGATCGTCGGAGGCACACAGGTCAGCACTGGCGCCGCCATCAGTGAGGCGGACGACAGCGTCACCAGAGTCGTGTACGGCCCAAAGAGCAATTTCGAGGTTGTCATCACTCACAACCCATTGGGCCTTGAGTTCAAGAGAGATGGCGAGGCACAGATCAAGTTCAACGATCATGGTTTCTTGAACATGGAGCATTGGCGTGCAAAGGTCGACAAGCCTCAATTTGCTGAGGGCGAGGAAGCCAAAGAGACTGAGTCTACCTCTGAAGACGAGAGCACATGGTGGGACGAATCGTTTGGTGGAAACACTGACTCCAAGCCTCGTGGCCCAGAAGCTGTCGCATTGGACATCAGCTTCCCTGGATACAGTCACGTCTTCGGTGCCGCTGAGCACGCTGGTCCGCTTAGTTTGAAGGAGACTCGTGGAGGCGAGGGCAAGTACGACGACCCTTACCGTCTTTACAACAGCGATGTCTTTGAGTACGAAATGGATAGCCCAATGACGCTTTACGGCTCCATCCCCTTCATGCAGGCGCAAAAGAAGGATTCCACCGTCGGCGTCTTCTGGCTTAACACCGCCGAAACATGGATCGACATTACCAAGTCGACGTCGCTTGCAAACCCCCTCAGTATGGGTGTTGCTTCCCAGACGACTACCACTACCCACTGGATCAGCGAGAGTGGACTTCTCGATGTCTTTGTCTTCCTTGGCCCTACGCCGCAGGATGTCATTGGTGCGTACAGTGAGCTCACTGGTTACTCCCAGCTTCCCCAGCAATTTGCCATTGCCTACCACCAGTGCCGCTGGAACTACGTCACCGATGAGGATGTCAAGGATGTTGATCGCAAGTTCGACAAGAACAACATCCCCTACGATGTCATCTGGCTTGACATTGAGTACACTGACGGCAAGAAGTACTTCACTTGGGATCCCATGACATTCCCTAAGCCACTGGACATGCAGGAGCAGCTGGACGAGCATGAGCGTAAGCTGGTCTATATTATTGACCCTCATATCAAGAATGAGGGCAATTATCCTGTTGTGGAAGAGCTCAAGAAGCAGGATCTGGCCACTCACAACAAGGATGGCAACATCTATGAGGGATGGTGCTGGCCTGGTAGCAGCCACTGGGTCGATGCATTCAACCCCAAGGCAAGAGAATGGTGGAAGTCTCTGTTCAAGTATGCCGCCTTCAAGGGCACTGCTAAGAACTCGTGGTTGTGGAACGACATGAACGAGCCTTCGGTCTTCAACGGTCCCGAGACTACCATGCCAAAGGACAACCTGCACCACGGCCAATGGGAGCACCGTGACGTTCACAACGCCAACGGTCTTACATTTGTCAATGCTACCTATAACGCTCTTCTCGCCCGTGACAAGGAAGAGGAGAAGCACAATGTTCGTCCCTTCGTCCTTACTCGCTCGTTCTACTCCGGCTCTCAACGCATGGGTGCCATGTGGACTGGTGATAACCAAGCTGTCTGGTCCCACCTTGAGGCATCTATCCCGATGATCTTGTCCATGAACATCGCTGGTTTCCCCTTCGCAGGCGCTGATGTCGGCGGCTTCTTCGGTAACCCTTCAGAAGAACTCCTAGCTCGCTGGTATCAGACTGGTGCTTTCTACCCATTCTTCCGCGGCCACGCCCACATCGACACTCGCCGTCGCGAGCCTTATCTTGCAAGCGAGCCTTACAAGAGCGTCATCACCCAGGCGCTTCGTCTGCGCTACTCATTGCTGCCCGCATGGTACACTGCGTTCCATGAAGCGTCGACCAGCGGTGCACCTATCCTTCGCCCCAACTACTACGTCCACCCGTCCGACGAGAAGGGATTCGCGGTCGATGACCAGTTCTACGTTGGTTCCACTGGCCTGTTCGCAAAGCCGATCACTGCCGAGGGAGCCACGTCCACTGAAATCTACCTCGCCGATGACGAGAAGTACTACGACTACTTTGACTTCTGGACCTACCAAGGTCCCGGCAGATACAAGGTCTCCGCCCCGCTGGAAGTCGTGCCCTTGTTCATGCAGGGTGGCAACATCATTCCGCGCCGCGACCGCCCACGCCGTAGCTCAGGTCTTATGAGGTACGACCCCTTCACGCTCGTCGTCGCCATCGGCAAGTCTGGCGATGCCGAAGGAACTCTGTACCTCGACGATGGCGAGAGCTTTGACTTCCAGGACGGCGCTTTCATTCATCGCCGCTTCCGCTTCGACCACGAGACTCGCGCTCTTACGTCTGAAGACCTTACTCCGGCCGGCGCCGCTCCGTCAAAGAAGACAAAGGAGTACCTCAAGAGCATGGAGAATGTCCGCGTCGAGCGCATTGTTGTTGTAGGCGCTCCTGAGAGCTGGAGCTCTTCGACCGCTGTCGATGTCAGCGAAGAGCTGAGCGGCAAGGCGAAGAGCGAGGGCGTGAGGAAGGCTGCTCTCGAATACCATGGACCTAATGAGGGCCGTGCCGCATGGGCTGTTGTCAGAGACCCTGGCGTCAAGATTGGCGCTGGGTGGAAGGTGCAGTTCTAGAAGTATGAGAAGCAAGAGCTTTTGATATATAGACAGTCCGAATCACTACTAGTCATATGTGCAAGTACCCTACAACATAGGCGCATCCATGAAATCAGAGGCCGCTGAGACGCTGCTCGCAACGCCCATCAACCTCAGATGCTAGTATGCCAGTACTATCAAGCATAGATATCAAACGACGTTACCTACCGTTGAGAATAGAGCACATACACGAACTCGAGTGTAAGGGCAGTGCATCATGCGTTGTACATCTGAAAACTCGTTCGCGCGCAGAGATCAGTAATAGCTAGTCCCTTGAGTGTAAGGGTGGTGCAGTATACGTTGTACATCTGACAACCGGTTCGTGCCACAGAGATCATTAATAGCTAACCCTCTCCACCTGCTTTCCTAGCCGGCCGCACAAGCATGTACTCCTCATACTCACCCGGCAAGACCTTCACATCCCTAAGCTCAAAACCAATTTCAGGATGCTGATAAATTCCTTTCGCGCTCGCATTCGCCATCACGAAAACTGCCAACCTAGCCTCATCAGCGATCTCGCACGCTTTCAACAGCAATTTCTTCCCCAGCCCAGAACCTTTAGTCTCGTGGTCGACCCCGAATAGCTCGATCAGAAAATGTGGCTGGCCTGTCATCGATGCTTCACGGGCGTTGGTTAGATTCGAAGCAACGTCTGTGTACGCGGTGGCGTCGTGGTCGAATGTTGGGGAGAAAGTGCTCCAGAAGCCTGCTCCGTGATCTGAGGATCCTATGAGTTGGAGAGAAAGGATGCCGAGGGAGTGGGATGGGTTGATGGAGGAGGCTACTGTCAGGAGGTGGGAGGTTTGTGATTGGAGCTTGGAGGTGAAGATTGCGGTCCACCAGTCGCGGACGGTGGGGGTATTGGGGAGGAGCTGTGGTTGGATTTTAGCAGTTGTTCGCATCAGAGTATGAGATGGCGATGTGGTATATTTGATATGATTGAACAGTTCATGGGGTATCTTGGAAGACTTACTTTGAGGATGTATGGGTTTGTTGGATGGAACGATCTGGGGACGATGGTTGTTAGGGACGGGATGTCGTCGAAGGTCGCTTGTCGGACTGTGAACGATTCGTTTGGCAACTCCATTGTTGTTTAAGTTTTATGATGACATCGTTACAATTCAAATAAGATATATGTAGTAAGAACTCAGGTCTCGCGTGAGTCCTCGCATGATCAGTCTACACCTGTTGTAGGGCGCAATTCGGGGTAAGGTCTCCACATGACTGTCTAAGTATCTACGCTTTTTCATTGTGCTCTCGCTACATCTTCGTTCTGTACGTTTCAAGAGGTGATCCTCGAGACAACATATGAATAAAACGAATGCACTGAACGATTGATGATCGATCCTTTCGTTGTACACAACACGTCACCATGCGCATGCCGCGGAAGCTTCGACAAAAGGGACTTCCAACATTTTCACCTTCCGGCAACAGACTCAACGGCCTGTTGAACGAAAATAAGACCCTTACGCATTGATTTCATCCCTGAGAAAGATCGGTGTGACAAAAAGCGATCGACCCAGGTCGGCTGAAAAACAAAATGTACACCAACCCGACTTCGAAGGTCGGACGTCCTGAATCATGCATCGGCCGGGAATCGAACCCGGGGCTGGCCGAATCATTAGAGATGTTGTCTCCTATGGCAACGGCCAATTTTACCACTAAACCACCAATGCTTGATGGAAAAGAAGCTAGGAATGGTAATATGAAGCTTCATCAATTGCGGAAGCCGAATGCTCGGAGCAGCATCCGATGAAGATCTGCCGAATCGTGTTTCTCGTGAGACACGAGACACTTGGTTCGACTTGCTTCGGAAGGACTACAGTATCTGATCTGTCATGTCAACATTGAGCGATCCTGGACGTCTGAGCATGCAATTCCTGGCGGGCTTTAGATTTCGGCATTGTCTTGCTTCCGGTGGCCGGACTCTCGCCTATATAAAGACTATGGGTTCAAGACGCGAAGAGGCGGATACTAGACGCAGTCTGTGCTGGGATGCATTGCAAATCTGGCCAACTCGATACGCCCCTTGGTCTCCCTCTTGGTTCCAGCTGTGGCCTACGCTCATATCAAGGCCATATGTTATCCGAATTTGTTGATGTAATTGTGAGGGCGTCACAGTCGTTTCCTGGGTTTGAAACTTGAAACCAGCGGTCGTTACTGAGGTCATTGCGCAGGAGCTCGTGTAAGGTTGACATTTTGCGATGTCGCGTGGCAGCCTCCTTGGCTAGCCGCTATTTGGAATCTACGAAGCACGCGGTACAATACTACAGAGCTCAGCATTTGACAAGCCACCGGCAATGTTTCAAATTCCCGTTATCTGTATTTGTATACCGTCGGAACTCTCAGCCAATGATCTTTCGCGCAGGGAACAATTTGTCACTTCGTCAGCACGCCAAGTCATGAGTCTAACAAGATACACTTCCCGCCACTTGAGCTTCCGCCCACATCAGACCATCAGTCTGGGTTATCTCTCACCGACTTGCTCAAACGTTGCATGTTCTTGATATGACCTCGTCAGAGAATTGTCATACTTACGATATTCCCAGACTTTTTGGCGTTGCATGCCATTTCCAATGCAAATGGCGTCCAAGTGGGGAGACCCGATGAGACTTTGCGCCTTCGGTTCGTATGCTATGGTCCCGACAGAGTGGTAATCTACCTGGCAGCAGCCCTGATCTGATATTGACTTGCAGCACAATACTCAAATCACGTTGCCCACCATGATTTGAACGTATCCTAGCGTCGAACACACCCTAGTCATGATGCCCTACTCACATCAAATCCTTCATGTCAACATGATTGTTGCGAGGCTGGATGACTGCATATGTATATGCTGCACTGCCCCCCTCGCATCCCTCTGACTGCTCAAGATTGCATACCAACACCTTCTACTTCGATTACTGATCCAAACGTCATGGCTCAGCCAATACTCAACGGACATGCTTCGGCATCTACTTCTTCCACGTGCTCGCGTCGAAGCACAATCAACAAGCAGCACCATTACGTAGGCGAACGCGAAGCAGAAGTCATCCAGGAGTGGAGTTCTCGAGTCCCTGACAAGCTACCCAAAGAACATTCCCCATCAGCCATCTTGGATCCTTCAGTCCAAGCATACATCGCAGCGAAGCTAGCTCTTCTGCGGAGCAGCACACCGATGAGGTGACAGTGTCTCTTGCTTCTATGCCAACGACGCATGTAGTACAGACCTTATTTCACCCAAAGCTACATTGTCACCCACATCAATACTTGGACGACCATGTTGGTTTCGTGTAGGCGGCCAGCCGGCCCTGCCGCTTTGGTCATCAACGTCACAAACAAACTTCACGGATGCGGGCGGACCCGATGAGCTCTCTATTTCCATTAAAGACATGACGAACATAGCCTCTCTCCGAGCTCACGTCGGCCTTCGAAGTCGACAAGTATCTTACGATGCCCTCTCGTACAGCGATGTTTGTCATGGACTGTACGACGATGACTTGTCGTCCGGTAGTACACGTGGCAACACAAACGCCGACCAAGACATCTGGGTTTCTTGTACAAGAATCTCGCTTTGTCCATCAAGCTACTACCACGGTCCCTGACGAACCTTCCTACCCATTCGACCTCTTACATCTGTTGCAAAGGGCATAACTATATCGACGCACGTCGCGCAGGTCGCATCCACTGGTCCTGCGAATGCTGTGCTCGCATTCATGAAGCTGTCATGATCAAATCACCATCTCTAATTGACTGCTTGCTTGCTCAATTCGCCACCAGAGATCATCCAAAGATGGGTCACTTGGTTGATATGTCGCGGACTGCTTCGTTTCGACTTCTTTGAGCCCCTTCTGTGTTAATTGAGAGCTGCACATGATGTCTCTCAGTCATGTTCAGGATAAAACGACCGAATGGGCTCCCACGCCAATCTCTACAAACTTTGGTGCCGAGGAAATCGGGTGGCAAGCATTGGGCCCAGCTATAGCATGCACAGTGCTTGCTACCACTGTCGTCACCCTTCGATGGTACACGCGATGCTGCATAGCTCGCTGCCTTGGTGTGGACGACTTTGTAATTCTTCTGTCCATCGTGAGTACTCACTACCAGTGCACCAAATCTCATCACAAGACTGACGAGTGCCTCAGATACTTGCTTGGTGTATGTGCGCCATCATCGGTGCAGAGCTGAACGAAGGTCTCGGAGTCTACCAAGGCGGCCGGACAATAGATGCGCAACACCTGGCCAAGTTGGTGATCATCAACAACAACCTCTGGGCGGTAGCAGTCAACGTCACGAAAGCTTCTATCGTCGCGCAATACCTTCGCATTTTCAGCAGTCGCATCACCAGGTCTTGCTGCTATGCACTCTTGCTACTGCTAATTCCTGCTGTCTGCTGGAGCGTTTTCGGCGGCACATTTCTTTGCACGCCGGTGGCGAAACTATGGAAGCCGCAACTGGCCGGGAAATGTATGGACCCAAGAACCTACTGGTTGTCTGCTGCTGGAATCAACATTGGCATCGACTTTGCTGTCCTGATACTGCCACTGCCTGCGATCGCCCAGTTACGGCTTCCGCGGAAGCAAAAGATTTGCATGGTGCTTATGTTCCTGCTCGGATTTTTCGTCTGTGTCGTCAGCATTGTCAGACTTGCGACTGTTTACTGTCTTGAGAGGAGGGGCAGACTAGTCGGTAAGCCCTTGAGAACATTTCACAACATTGTTTAGATCACCACTGACTAGTGCTCAGAATCTGGCATCCAAGCAGTGACGTGGTCCGCCATCGAGGTCAACATTGGCATCATTTGCGCTTCACTGATCGCACTGAAACCCCTCTTGGTCTCGTTCTGTCCTTGCATACTCGACGAAACAGACATACCAACACATTGCATGCGCTTGCCAATGGTTCAGACATCTACCGAAGTCGATGCGCTGTTTTGCCTGGGCAACTCAGATGCGACGTCGCCAATCTCACAAGTCTCACCTTCTTTGGCGAGGACTTCAACTGGAATGGCCATGTCGCACCGGCCGAGCATTGTGGCGATGCTACCCGGACTGCCGCAGCCAGAGAGGATGAGCGTTGTCGGATTGCTAACTAACGGCCTCGTCTCTGACAGCCAGCGACAAGAGAAGAGCATTCATTGACTCGTTTCATCGAGCTGGAGTAGACATAGAATAGGCGAGCATGATACACATTGCATTACTCATGAGAGTTGGCTGCACACCTGATAGTCACAGCATAATGATACATAACGATACAACGCAGAGCATGACAAGTTCAGAGAGATATGATTCCATTTCAGACTATAATGCGTGGCAGACGCGTCATGTGCTCGGATGAATTGCCGCCGAAGCGTGATTGGATTTGTCAATTTCCGTATTTATTACCTGCCAGCTTTTGCTCTCTCAACTGGAAGGGGTGGGAGGTTACATCGTTCAGTCCAAGTGCTGACTCGACCATTGCGTGCAGGATTCGTATTAAATGCCTCTGCCGTTCCCCAGTCTTGTACATTGTTGAAGGTACTCACAGCTCTGACTATTGGGAGTCTCGATGGAGCGTCCGTTGCGCCATTTCGGTGGGAATCGATTGTCTGGCCATTAGAGTCCTGTCGTAGTTTCGATTGAAATATCGGTCTGTGTGCTCTGCCGGATTCCATACCAGACGGATTGCCGTTGGGAGGATTGCGCTCGACAGCCATCGACGGATTCGACGCTGTGGATGTATTCAGCAATCGGCCCGAAACTTTACGAAGGACAGGCCGATGTGAAGGATCAGGACTGTCTCCGCTGACACTCCTGCTGTATATGCTTGACAAAGACTCCTTGCTGCCGCTTCTGTCGAGTGTATTTGGCTTGTCGTTTGCAGCCGTTGTATTGTATTGTACAACCCGCAGCGGTCGTCGACTGTTCTTTCTGCGCAGCGTGTACACTCGTTTTGGCGCAGCCGTGATATTCTGCATCGCTGGCAGATTTCTGTATTTCTCCGGATCGTACACCGGCAATGGAGGCACAGGCGAAGACTTGGGCGGCGGAGGACCGAATGATGCGTGACTCCTGATTGTTCTGAGCGATGGTCTCGGGGCCAGAAATTTCGCTGAAGATGTCTTTGGGGCATATATTCCTAAGCCATATGCCTTTTCTGGTCTAGTCGGGTATAGCTTGTACAAGATGTCTTCGTCAGGCTCCGCGATGGTGTAGGAGGAAAAGGTTGATGTCGATCGACATTTGAACGACATGTCTGAGAACATCCGACGCTCGCCTGTTTTGTATGGCAAAATGAACGGGAGGAGTGTCGGAGGCTTGGTGATTCCAAGCAAGTGAGCATGGAAAGGGTCAGTTGTCTTCCAAGTGAGTAAAACAAGTCCGGTAGAGACCACCCTACACTAGTCAGCAAAGCTCTACAGCGTCCAATGCGCAAGGTAGAGGATTATCATACATGGCCATAAGACTGGCTGCGACGCCAGCGCGCTGTATCATACATTGCGTGCCCGCGTTTATGGCTGGCGAGTAGAGCTTTGCCCTTGGTGACATCAGACATATTGGATGTCTGGCGACCGTGAAAGCGAGAGCAAGTCCTGAGCCCACCATCCAAGCTGTAGCCACGAACCGAATTGAGTACTTGCATAGCAGTTCCAAGCATGCTGGTGATGTGAAGAAGCTTCTTCCAGCGGGCCGGGATAACTGCCATGCTGTCAAGTTGCAAATGCAGACGCATATCAGTGATGTACATCCCTGTGAAAAATTAGCTACAGTCCGGAAAACATCCCATGAAGACTGACCGCAAACACAAGAATCACTGCTATCGGTAGCAAATCTTTTGTGAAGGTCCCGCTGTAGATGAGATATGCCGTACTCGCAATGACATATCCCGAGCTGTAGAGTAAAAAGTGCTGAGCAACGACGATAGCGATGTGACCCTTTGCCCATTTGTGAATACTACTCTCCTTCTCGACAGGCACTCGTCTGATCAATTTTCTGCCCATTCTGGTATCTCGTGTGCTTCTCCAGGTCGGTGAGAAAGATCAGAGTAGCCTCCCAAACCATGTTGGAACCGAGCTAACATCATGTACTACTAATGCGATGGCGGGCATTTCACATTGATGGGCTGGTCAGCTATATCTGGTGTACGACTGGAATCTGTACCAGCCTCAGTAGGCGCATGAGTGCGTGGAAGTGGTTGCATGATCCACATTCCAGAGCTGACAGGGTATGCAAGGCTTCTCCAGCCACCCAAGTACAGACTACCCACAAACTTGACCAAGGTGACGCGGTGATTCGCGATCTCTGGATAAATACAGCAGATATATACATACACAAGCCTATAGTTTCGCCTTCGGCTTGGTGAGATCATTCGAATCTTGAGCAGCCCAGTCGCGAATGATTTTACGTTGAATCTTGCCGCTTGGAGACTTCGGTACCTCATCGATGAACTGTTTAGAATTAGCGCAGACTCGTACACGTGCGATTTGGATGCGACGAACCTTGACACCTCCCGTTAGACGCTTGTGCTTTGCCACTTTGGTTGCCGTCCACTCTTGAATGTCTCTCTCTTCTACCTTGCCCTTCGAAGCATCTTTCAAGGAGATGTAGGCCCGTGGTAGCTCTTCATGGTCTCCCTGCAAAGCTACAACAGCCGCATCTGCGACGTGCTCGTTCTCAAGCAAGACTGCCTCAAGCTCTGCGGGCGCGACCTGGAAGCCCTTGACTTTGATGAGCTCCTTCTTTCGATCCACTATCCAGTACCAGCCTTTGTCGTCGCGAATGGCAACATCGCCTGTGCGGAGGAAGCTGTCCTCGTCGAATGTCTCAGTGGTCGCCTTTTCGTTCCTCCAATAGCCCAAGCAGATATTAGGACCTCGTACACAGATCTCACCTCGCTCGCCCACTCCCACCTCTTTCCCATCCTCGTCGACAAGTTTCATTTCACTGTTGGGATCAATGTACCCGACCGAGCCGGATCGATCGTCCATCCCACCCGGGACGTGTAGGCAGGAACAGGTGACTTCGGTCATGCCCCAAGTCTGTACAACCTTGAGCTTGAACCTCTCCGAAACTTCGTTTTGTAGTTCTTTCGATAGAGGAGCTGCACCGCACAAGATATTGACGAGCGAGCTCAAATCATAGTCTTTCGTCTCTTCTCGCTTAGCGAGCATGACCAAGATCGGCGGTGCGGTCTGTATGTGTGTGACGCGATGGTTCTGGATGTGAGAGAGCCATTTCGGATAATTGAAAGATCGCATATAGTAGCAAGGAGTCTGGTTGATGGCAGCAGCTGTAATCGACCATAGCTGACCATAGGCGTGGTAGAGAGGCAGGAAGCCCAACCACTTTTCCGCCGCCGGAGCTCCTGAAGGCTGTTCAAGTCGTCGCATGTACAAAGACTGCTCCACATTGGCGATGACGTTCTGATGCGAGATCATGACGCCTTTGGGAAGGCCTGTGGTGCCGCTAGAATAGTTGAGCACTGCTATCCGAGTTTTGGCTTCCTCTGGGCTCATGCGGTGCCATTGCCAGCTCTTGCTCTCACTCTCGGATCCAATCATTGTCAACCAGCTCTGGACGCTTCTCTGAGCTTCAGAGGGCTTATCATCAAAGAGGTAGATGCGCTCTAGAGGAAACTTGCTTTTCGCTGCCGCTTTGAGTACGATGTCCAGATATTGTGGTTCGACGAGAATCATCTTTGCATCTGTGTTCTTGATCTGATATACTGTCTCATCTATTCCGTAGGCCGGGTTGCAGCCAGTGAATATACGCCCCGACCCAGCGACTGCGAAGTATGCGACTGGAATGAATATGTGGTTGCTGCTGTACATCAAGACAGCTTCATTCTGCTTGATATCCAGTCGGTCGAGACCAACGCCCAACCTCTTTACCCATTGGAGAAGCTGGCGAGGCGAGAGCGATCGCGTGGTATCTTCCGCATCAATCCATATAGGCTGGTCGGATGGTTCTTTGTCCTGGGGGAACACATAGCTCAGGACATCCGTCTGTGGGATGTCAATCTGGAAGGGCGATTGTTGCGGCATTGTGGAAGCTGAGGATTATGGTGCGGTGTATCCAGACATGGCCACGCAGGTCTGCAGACAGCGACCATCAAGAGAAAGCATTACATTGTTATGGTGGCACCAGAGGCCATTGGCCGAGGTTACTAAATGTAGATGGAGATCGTACCCGTGAGATGACATAGATCGTGCCGCGTGTGGGGGTCGTGGAGTTTATTTTGGTGGACGTTCTTAAGTCCGATCCATTGCAAGGATGTAAAGTGTCAAGATGCTCAGATCATTTGGCATAATATTGTTATGTACAAGGTGGCATTGATTAGGGACTTGTGTGAATTGCGACCAAAGCCAGTTGGTCCAACAGATTGTTCGCATGACGAATTCATCAGACGAGGTTGCGCGTCGATGGCGACGACGTAAGTCAAGGCTTTGGTCAATATAGTAGAACTCAAAACTGCATTCTGATTCAATGCGAAAATTTGCGAATGCTGTGCAGCGCAAGGCGTTCCAATTCAGTAGGTTTTACACCATCACCAGGTGAGCCACGCACGTTCAAGACCGACGGCTATGTCCAGTCACTCCACCTGCCGTTCCGCTCGAAGCTTGCCTTTCGAGCAGTGCCCGGAAGCAGTGGACCTTGCGCACCTTTCCCCATCATACTGCCTTCGTAAGACTCATGTGCACCACTATTCCAAGGTGTCACGTCCTGAGGTCCTTCTTCGCTGATGACATGACCTTTCACGCACGACGAAAAGCTCACACGAGGTTGCACTTCGTAGAAGGCGTCAAACTTCTTGTTCAGAGCTTCACCAAGAGTCGTCACAGACCCATCCGGATGCAGTACCCTCCATGGCTCGTGGCACTCCCAACTTTTGCAAGACTTCGTCACCATAAGAAGGGCATCTAGACGGTTCATGACGTGCTTGAAGGATCTTCCTAGCAAGTCGTAATGTATTTGCGAAGGTGTGTGGTTCGGGTCGTGGTAGTTGTGCATCTGAGATGGATCGCGATGAACGTCGTAAAACTCTCTCTCGCCACTGCACCAGACCGTGTAGAGGATGTTGTAGTCCTCGCCGATGAGGCGCAGTGCTTTGTAAGTGTTGTTGGACGTGATCTTGGGGTCATCGAAAGGCGAGCCATATTTGCCCTCGAGGGTTGCTTCGCCCCAGAACTCGACGTTGACGTGCTCCCCTGATTGAGGTGCTGCCAATGCTTTCGCATCGAGAGGGATAGGGAAGCCGTCGAGATCGGGACGATCACTGCCAGCAAGCTTCAAAATTGTAGGAGTCAGGTCCGTGTGCGAACTGACGACCTTCGCGGTCTCTCCGATTGGAACTCCGGGTCCGCGAATTATCAATGGAATGTGGATGTCTTCCTCGAAAGGGCATTCTTTGCCGGGCGGCAGACGATGCTGAGAGATATGGAAGCCGTTGTCGGTAGTATAGATGATGTAGGTGTTCTCCAATAAATTCTTGTCCTTCAAAGAATTGACGAGGCTGTCGATCATTCCGTCTACTGACTGCAGTGCTCGCAATCTTGAGCGCTGGAACTCATCGTGGTAATCGACCAGTGTTTGGTTGAGCTTTGGTAGTTCGCGTACCCATGACACACCACTTGGTATGTCAGGATTGAAGTTCTCTGTTCGTGGGATCTTGAAGTCAGAGAACAAGCCAGCATGGCGTTCAGCGTATTCGGGAAGATCGAACTGCCTGGGTTCTCGTAGCCGCATGTTGGAATGCGGTGCGATCGGGGCGACTGCTACGAAGAAGGGCTCACTGCGGGAGGCTGCATCTTCAAGGTATCCAAGAGCATACTTGGACATCAAGTCGGGTGAGTAGTGACCCTCAAAGCTCACAGGCGGCTCGCCGTTGTGGGTTATTGTGGCGTTGTAGTACTCGTAAGTAAAGCTTCATCAGATCAGTCGGTGCAGATTGAGTGGACATATCAGTGCTTGCTTACGGGTCTAGAAGGAAGTCGGAGCCATTGAAACCATTCACCGGAGGGTCGTCGTAGTTGTCGACTGTGTGAGAGTTGAAGAGCTTGCCAGTGTAGTAAGTGTTGTATCCAAGCTGTTGCAGCCACACAGGAAGCCAGTTTTCATTCAAGCCTTCCCGGACAAATTTAGGATAGCCTCCATACGGTGGCTTGAGATCAGTAACATTGTTGTTGTGTGCAGCTAGGCCAGTCCAGATGTTGACACGGGACGGGCAGCAGATGGAGACGGTGCAGTAGTGCTTCTCATAGGTCGTTCCCTGGCTGGACAAATGCTTCTTCAGCAATGGCATGTAATCTATACTCTGCATGTGCAGATCTTGGTCGTCGGTTAGGATGAACAAAAAGTTGGGCTTCTTCTCGGAAACATCTGATGAAGATGCAATACCCAAGAGAGCTGCCCATTGTAACGCGTAAAAGACTCTCATGCTCGCGAGCCAACGTCAAAGGATACTATGATCTAGTAGATAGAATTGAAGACATAGAAACAGAAGTACCAAGATATGCAGGTACGAAGGAAAGATGTGCCCGGTCGTCGTGATCAGAGCTTGTGGGGCGTAGTATCACGCCATCTGGTACGCCGCAATGTGCCGTGATGATAGTGATGTTTTGCCCTACGGGCCTCTTACCTTTACAAACTGCATTATCTCGATGGGTGTACTGGATCGTGAAGGACCCAATTGCAGGCACGAAAGGGATTTGGTCATCGCTAAGATTACACCTGATTGAGCCGCTTCGGGGAACACTGCCGTAGGTCATCATAAGAGTTCGGTATAGCTTGCACGATATGATTGTGCTTCAACTTGGGCTATATCAGCGAAGACAATGGTGAAGTCCGTGTTGTCGGCATTGCAGGCAGTGCTTTGAACTGCTACTGTGCCTGATTGATGTTGTGGCCGCAACTCGAGTCGCCGCGAACGCATTGGTGCATTCATCTAACGCAACGCTCCTCGGTGCACCGCCACAAACGCTCTCGCCGGCCATAGGCTTCCATTGAAGATGCGGCTTGCGATCTACGCTCCACACAACTCACAACATTGTACCACAGTCACGCATTGTTCCATGGAAACCTGCGTATAGCGCCGTTGGGTATCTATCAAACCTTATCAGTTCTCGTGTCTTCGCCTCGTGCACAACCAAGCCGACCAGCCCAAATCGCAGACAACCCCCAACTACCTACCATGTCAGACGATCCCTTTCTTCAGGTCCAGGCCGATGTGCTTTCCCTTCTGGATACCACGCGACCTCTCTTCACATCTTATATTCGAATCCGCTCGTCCGCGGCTTCGCCGTCAAACCCTCAGCTCGTCGAAGCGCGCGAGGAGCTCGAGTCCAACCTGACCGACCTATCCACCGACCTGCAAGATCTGATTGACAGCGTCAAGGCTGTTGAAGGCGATCCTTACAAATATGGAATCGACATTGACGAGGTGTCGCGACGACGCAGGCTCGTGCAAGACATTGGAGCCGAGATCGAGGATATGCACCAGCAACTGAACCAGACGGTCAGCAAGGCTCCACTCGCGCATCCAGACTCGTTTGGAGCTGCAGAGGGCGAAGAGGACGATGACGAGTACGGACAATTTCAGGAGCAGCGGCAGATGGAGATGATGCATGAACAAGACCAGGCGCTTGACGGTGTCTTCCAAACTGTAGGCAATCTACGCATGCAGGCAGACACTATGGGCAGAGAGCTGGAAGAGCAGGCAGACATGCTAGACGATGTGGACAACATTACAGAAAGGGTTGGTGGAAAGCTGCAGACGGGTATGAAGAAGATCAACTTTGTGATCAGGCAGAATGAGGGTAAGCACGCGGCCATGGATGTCGACGACGATCTACTGCTAACAATGCCACCCTAGACACTTGGTCAAGCTGCTGTATTGGTGTTTTGATCTTCGTCCTGATCATCTTGCTGGTCATTCTCCTTACCGTATGAGCACTGTCATGCCTGAGGCACTCTAGCACAGCCACACCCAAACGCCGACGCATACCTCAAGCGGAAACAGGCTGGCGACATCGCGGAAACACGAATCAACAGACCAAGCCGCGAGCGCACTATCAAGATGCACGACGACAGTAAGGACTTGATCGCGAAGAGCTGTTATGTGCGCAGTTCGCTCATCACGTTGCAGGACCACACCCACTGCTCCAGCAAACACCACTGAGCGTCAATCCGTTCATTGATCTGCCAAAGCCGCCAACGCTCCCTCACAACTATGCCTCCATCCCTTCCACACTGCCGCCTTCTTCTACAAATGCTGCACCCGCACCCTCGAATCCAGAGCTTCCGGCCTACGTGACGTCGTCCACAGGCTTTGCGGCGCACCCGTCCAGCATCATCAACCAGAACCGTGCGCTCCTCGACCAGATCTCATCACAACAGCGGGATGCTCACGAGAAGGTGAAGAAATGGGAGCAGGATATCAAAGATCGAGAGCTGCAGGAGAAGAGGCGGAGAGCGCCCGGCTGGCTGGACAGTGAGAGTAAGCTACTGCAACCAGCGAAGAAGACGGAGGACCGGCAAGAAGGGGACAAGGTCGATCTTATGGACCAACCCCCAGCGGCAGTCGATATACAAACGTCACGCGAGCAAAACAAGACAGCCAACGAACTCGGAGATGCAATGGATCGGGCATTCGGCAGAAGCGAGATGGGATAATGGAATACTACGGAGCTTCACCATCAGAAGTAGCGCTTTTTTACCAGATCGCCTATTTTGTAAGAAGGTAAACAGTACTTTTCAATCTGACAGACTACTCATAAATCGCGTCATTTGCTTTCCAAAGCCCTGGTTTCACGACAAAGCATACCAAGGGGTATAACAAATTTCATACAAGTGGTATCTTACGCTAGGTATTCGCTAAAAGTACGCTGCAATAAACAGAAACAGAACGTGGCCTCACCAATGCAAGCTGCAAGCTGAAGGAACTTCACTCCTTCGACCACGTGTTCGCCTGCGCCGCCGTACCGGAATACTGACCGTTATCCCAGTTGCCCTCGTTGCCATGCCACATGCCATCATCGCCGTTCCATTGCGTGGACTGACCCGCTTGTGGATCAGCAGCCGCAGCAGGCGCAGCGTCTGGTGATGACCAGTCAGGTGCAGTTCCAGCATTGCCGTTGACGTGAGCCATAGGTGACCATCCGGTTGCGCCGTCGAGCGGACAGTTGTGGTTTGCTTTCACCCAGCCCATCAGTCGGTTGGCGATATCTGAAGCGTAGCATTTGGTGCAGCAGCCTTTTCCGAGGTCACCAGAGGGATCGACTGAACCGCCGTTGTACATTCGCGACGCGCGGTAATACTGTGCTGCATCGGAGCCCTTTGCCTTGCCGTGTCTGTTGGGTGTTTGTCAGCTTTGCACATCAATCTACAGAAAATTTGTGGGTAACTTACACTTGCTTCAAGCCGTCGCCATGGTCTGTACCGGAAGTACCATCGTGGATCATCTGCTTGATTTCTGAGTCTGGACAGGGATTCTCCATGGCTCCGTCTTCGTTGCAGCTGCCAATGCCATTGTGTGTCTGTTGTACATTGTGGTCAGTATCTCGAACACTCAATCAAGATATCAGCGGCTTTGTACTCACTTGCATCAAACCAGGATTCCTGATCAAATCACCTGGTGACGATGTGGACTTTGCTCGCACACAACCTTTGGACTCTTGCATCTGCGGCACATTCGTCAGCGTCGCTCATATCATAACGGAGATGCTTGAAAACTCACCATGATAGCGAGGAGGAATCTTTCGTCCAAGCCACTATCCTTCGACTCCGCCGTAATCGCATCCAGTATCCCATCGAGCTCTTCTCGCGAAGGATTAGGAACGCCGTAGTAGCCAAGTGCATCGCAGGAAACGTTCATCATCATCTCGTTCGCCTCCCACCTACAAACTGTATCAGCAGGATGTCTCACGAAAGGCAAGATTGCCCTCAAACTTACATGCTGTAAAAATCTACCCATGTGTCCATGGCAGGCCATCCGTCACCGCCATCACCGTCGTAGAACTTGTACGTATCGTTGCCCTGGTTGACGTTTCCGGATGGTTTGAGGGCTTTTTGCGTCATGTTGCTGGACATTGAGGAGTTGTGTGACTTGGGTTCCATTGAGATGAAGCCCATGGGGAAGGCGGCCTTCATGAGCTGTTGTTGGTGGTCAGCGATGTCGGGCTATTCTGGCTGGGATTTGTGCAACCTACCGAAGAGATTCCCATATTGGGCAACGTGTGTGAAGGGAAAAGCTGTTATGGTTGCAGGTATGATGAATCGATAACGTTTGTGAGACAATGAGGTAGGTGAGTTAGGGCGAAGGCGAAGGTATTGCGAAGAGAGGGTTAACCGTATGACGACCTTCTCGTGCGAACATGCCATTGCATATATATCGTTTCTCCATGACTTGGCAGACGAAGGGTTGCTAGAGCCAACGACCCAGCAGCCCTGAAGTTGCTACTTCGACGAGACCTGTCTCGCTCGCTGAAACATTCTGGTCGTGAGGCAGCGATCCTTCGGCCCTTGAACATGGTTTACATCAGGGACTATGGAATAGCTTACAAGCCAACTTTCCATTTGGTGATATAATAATGTTCACATCCATACTAGGATAGTTTACCAACAGGTGCACTGGACGAAAGTTGTTGTGAAGCACAGGTTCCTCAGTCACTAAGTTCTGCGCCTGAGACATTTAACGTGCACCCGTTGCCGTTCGCATGGCAGTGTACGAGCTCGTGTGTTACTGGATAGTGCCTCACGTACGTCCTTGGCAAGTAATGGGTTTTAGTTATGACGAAGCAACCAAGACGCACCGCTCTTGTAGCGGACCTGATCCTATATTCAAGCATGTAAAAGGCAATAATCTACCTGAAGCATTGGTACAGCACTGCCACATCTTGTCGCAATCTTTCTTATCAAGCGTTGTTCTCAACAATTGCGCTTCGATGCACTGCGCGAGTAAGTGCGCTCGCGATAGATTGAACAATTTGCGGTGTTGTTGGTGAAGTCCGGCTGGCTGTCGTCCAAGCACAATTCTTTGACTTGCCTCCTGAACGAAGATCCATCACAACACTTCTGCCCGGCATCAATACAACATATAGCCATTGTGCTACGCTGAGATTACCATTCTCTGTACGAGCTCAAAGACTTCTCGGGTCTATGGCAATGCTCAGCAAAGTGCCTCGCATCTACATTCTAATCAGCCGTGGCAATCCACATCAAACAGCTCTCTCCCCGCTCCAGGCCTCCACATGAACCGAGGGAGATCTTGCACTACTGCCGATGGAGGTTGCCGGGTATGCACCTCTCAGATAAGTATTGATAGCTGAGGATATGTCAAGTAGGTCTCCCTTATCGGTCTACATACAGACTCTTCCATTAGAACTGCTACCACATAGACAAGAACCAAACATACAATGGCCGACAAAAACGCTCTGCCACCCGTGCTATGGGAACACCCCAATCCCAAGAGCACCAATGCCTGGCAATTCATCCAGGACATTAACGACAAGTATGGCCTCCAGATGAAGAACTGGGACGACTTGCACGCCTGGTCAATCAAGTCGAACTCGACTTTCTGGGAAGAAGTCTTCCAGCGCTTCCCAATGATCCATTCGGGCAGCTACAGCAAAGTCGTTGACGAGAGTGCTCGTATGGAGTCCATTCCCAAATGGTTCGAAGGCGTGAAGGTCAATTTTGCCGAGAACGTCCTTTACTCGCCGGACCCGTCTGATCCATCGAAAGCTACGACTATCGACAAGGAAGACGATGCGATTGCTTGTACCGAAGTGCGAGAGGGCTGCACTGAGATCCGTGACTGTACCTGGAAAGAGATTCGCCAGAGTACTGCTCTTCTAGCCAACGCAATGCGAGCTCGTGGTGTGAAGAAAGGCGATCGTGTCGCTGTAGTGGCCTCAAATTCCATCGACACTCTCACTGTTTTCTACGCGGTCACAGCCTTGGGAGGATTGTTCAGCAGTAGTTCTACTGACATGGGTACTAAGGGTGTTCTCGACAGACTGCATCAGATCAAGCCGAAGTTCATCTTCTCTGACGACTGGGCAGTGTACAATGGCAAGACTGTGGACCTCAGGCCTAAGATGAAAGAGGTCGTCGCTGGCATGAGTGGCATTTCAGATTTCCAAGGCATGGTCAGCATGCCAAGATGGCAAGACAAACCAGAAGACATCACTTCCGTCCCTCGCACGGAGTTACTGTCGACATTTTTGCAAGCAGCAGCGGGCAAGACGGACCTTGTCTTCGAGAAAGTTGCTTTCGGCGATCCATTCCTGATTGTGTACTCCTCCGGAACCACAGGACAGCCCAAATGCATCGTTCACGGCGTCGGAGGTCTCCTTCTCAACACCAAGAAAGAAGGTCAACTTCACCGCGACCAGGGCCCTTCGTCGACAGTGCTTCAATACACCACCACCGGCTGGATCATGTATCTCGTATCATGCAGTAGCATGATTCACGGAAGCCGTGCAGTACTCTACGACGGCTCGCCTTTCCAGCCTGAGCCAAAAACCTTCATACGTCTGCTGGAAACCCAGCGCGTCACCGACTTCGGCACCTCACCTAGATACATGTCAACTCTAGCCACCGCACACCCTCCCATCTATCCTCGCGAAGTCGCCAACCTGAGTGCCCTCC
Organism: Epicoccum sp. F181; assembly: GCA_037042865.1. Classification (NCBI taxonomy): domain Eukaryota; kingdom Fungi; phylum Ascomycota; class Dothideomycetes; order Pleosporales; family Didymellaceae; genus Epicoccum; species Epicoccum sp. F181. The sequence continues at coordinate 419,388 of JAJSLS010000005.1, forward strand.
GCCGTGTGACAAGTACAGGAATGGTGCTGTCCGAACAGCAATTCCACCAATTCTACTCCGAAGCATTCCCTGCTCACGTTCAGTTGTGCAACATCAGCGGCGGCACAGATCTCGCAGCATGTCTGACCTTGGATACCCCACTGAAGCCTCTGTATCCAGGCGGCTGCCAGACACCAGCGCTGGGCATGGACGTCCAAGCATATTCGCCAGACATCCTAGACGGCGAGCCTGGCAAATCAGTCCCTATCGGCGAAGCAGGCGAGCTTGTCTGCACCAATGCTTTCCCGACCATGCCTGTACGCTTCTGGAACGACGAGGCAGATCCCCACGCCAAAACTAAAATTGGTCCGAAATACTTCGGCGCTTACTTCGCACGCTTTCAGAATCCTTCGGTATGGGCCCATGGCGATTTCATCAGTATTCACCCAGTCACGAAGCAAGTCAACCTCCACGGCCGCGCAGACGGCGTGCTCAATCCTTCTGGTGTTCGCTTTGGCAGTGCCGAAGTGTACAATGTCCTGGATGCACGCTTCCCTGACGAGATCCAAGACAGTGTTTGCGTTGGTCAACGACGACCTCAAGATGAGGACGAGAGAGTGATTCTGTTCTTGCTCATGAAGCCTGGAGCAAAGTTTACAGAAGACCTTGTCACTAGGGTCAAGAGTGCGATCTCGCAGGATGTAGGCAGACGTTGCGTGCCCAAGTATGTGTTCGAGACGCCGGAGATACCTGTGAGCCAGAGACCTACTTTCTGAACTACTACGTGAATCTTTTGCTGACTCTCAATGCCACAGACAACGATCAACCTCAAGAAAGTCGAGCTCCCGGTCAAGCAGATTGTGTCAGGCAAGATCATCAAGCCTTCTGACACACTGGCGAATAAGGAATGCCTGCAATTCTACTACCAGTTCGCCAAGGTCGAAGAACTGGTAGGCAAGAATGCAGGTGCGGTCAAAGCGAAGCTCTGAGGAACCGCATCCTTTGCACAGCGAGGCACACATTTGTTCGCCCCTGTAAACTTTTGCGCGCTTCCTTTAATGCCATGTTACACAGTAGACTTATGCTCTGATGAACAAAATTACACCAGAAGTAACCAAAATAAACCAAAACAACAATTATTCGTACAACGTGATAGGGTATCATATCAATTTCCTTTCCTCAATCCACACCAGCATCCAAAGGACACTCCGCCGCTTGTCACATCTTCTTGCCGTAGGTACATCTCCTACCTCGTCGCTCCCATAGTGCCGTATCCTTGGCCTCCGGTCTGAACATTATCGCTATAAACACCCGGCGCTGGTCGGTTGTCGTAGAAGCCCTCGGAAGCTTGTTCCTTGCGGTTGTAATAAACGTAAATGATATAAAAAGCATGTACGTGACCGGGTAGTACGCCGAGAATAGTGAGGCAGATGTTGATGAGAAGATCGGCGCCGCAGCCTGCGACGATGTAGACGCCAACGGGAGGGACTGTGAGAGAGCGGGTGTCAGCTTGGTGCGCATGAGCTAAGAATATGGCGTTGCTGTGGAGTAAACGTACAGAAGAAGGTGATGATAGCTAGAATAATCGCTGAGATCATCTTGTCGACGTCGTATGGGAAGCTTCGCGTCCGTGAGGGTGGTTGATTTGAGGGTGGGTCTTGAGGGTCAGATTGCTTTGGACGCGCTACGTCGGGAGCTGTGGTGTGTTTATTTGTGTGGTAGGGATTAATTTGGTAGAACGAGACACGAGGATGGGGCGCAATACTTATATAGGTTGAGAGAAGCAGGTCGCGTGATGAGCGATTACGGTTTCAGTTCTATGGAAAGACATGGCACAAGCATAACACTTCAACCCAGCAGATGCACATGCTTGCGACGGTCGCGAAAAGACGTCATCGATTGTGGCTGAAGCTGCGAGCCGCGCGGGTAAGGCGGATCCGAAGAGGCTCAGTCAAGTGGCGGTGCACAGGATTCGATATCAATTGGCGAGGCCAGACTGATCGAGACCGAATCATGTAATCAACAAATCAGTGAACATCCTTGAGTCGTGACAGAGATCTAAGAACCAGTGGCAAATAACTGATCTATGGAAAATCACTCAACACGCCTCGCCAGCACTCCGCCTCACAAACTCCGCCGTCTTCTCCGACATGCTCAAGAACGGCGAATGCGCGCAATCCAACTCCTCCGTCCTAAACTTCTTCCCACTCCTCACCTCCGCCTGCGCAACCATCGCCTTCTGCCCCTCAAACGGAATAGCCTGGTCCTTAGAACAGAAGAGGTAATGCGCCGGAATCTCCAAGTACGCTTCGGCCTTGCCAATACACTTCGTAACAGCAATCCACGACTGCGGCCTTAGCAATGAAGCCCAGTGTGACGCCTCAGCATCTGACAAATCGTTGTAGAAGTAGTGCTGTGGCCCCGGCGGACCGACTCTCACGAGCCTATCGTTCGCACTGAGGTCGTGAATGGGCAGCGCTTTTCCTCCGAACGGTTCGAGGAACGCGGTGCCCGGTGGCAGCACTGCCGCACAAATGTAGGCGATGCCGACCACAGAAGTAGCATGTCCAGAAGCCGATCGAGCGGCAGACGAGAGGCCTTCTAAAGCGTTGGTAGTCACGGTGCCGCCATAAGAGTGCGGGACGACGAGCACGTCCGAACTCTCGAGCTCATTTAGAACAGCGGCGCGGACAGCTTCGCAGTCGTCTTCGAATGTGGCGAGCGTCTGCGTGTCGTTTGTCGAAGGGCAGTCCACATTGACAATTTTGTAGTCGTGCGAGTTGAGGATCTTAATCAATGGCTCGAAATGCTTCGGACTGTGCCACGCGCCGTGGACAAGAACTAGGGTGGGTGCCATCGCGTTTTCTTGGTTATGTGTTTATCACGCCTATGGTCGTTGAACACTTATCCCCACTGTATGTATTTATATTCAGTACCAATCACCCCTCATAAACTGAGTTCTTAACTGTTCAAAACCTCGATCGTTCAGCCGTCAAAGTCAAATTCAGCTCTCAATTCAGCCGCATCCAACAAGAACTTCATTCCAAATTGAGGTTCACGACAAGCGTGTCCAGTGCAAAAGTCATGTCTTCGACCGTGGCAGTGACATAGAGCTAGCAAAACGTTTTCGTCATTTGCGATATCTCCTGTTTTCCCGCACAAATACAGAAATGCGTAAGGCACGTAGAAAGCCGCCGCCAGATACCCGCCCAGCGTCCTGCTGTCTTTTCACCTCAAGCGTTGCCTTCAACAACTTGCTCCTGGGATATTTACAATCATAGAAAGTCTCGTCAATCTGCCGGCTATGTGCTTCTGCCCTTTTTGACCTGCCGCACATGCGTTGACACTGTTAGTACAGCTGGCCATACGTGTTGTCTCAATCTTCGATTCTCAGCTTGATGACCGCAGTACAAGGAAAGTTGAAAAGCCAGTGATTGTTGGTCCGATCTGCTGGGAACAATTTGAAGGCTCGATCAACGTTGTTTTGCGTATTTTGCAATCATGCCAGTTATGCGGCAGCGTCTGCAACCTTCGGCGCCCATTCGTTGCCTACGTACTTGAACCAGTTCGGACGGCAATCCTCACGGTTCAACCAAGCCTCTCCGTCGGTGAAGCGGCCCTTAGTACAGCCCTTGCACTTGGGTGAATTGGGGCAATTGAAGAAAGGGATGTGCTGGTAGCCAATATCCTTGAACCTGGAAGGTGTTAGCTTGCCCTACACATGAAATATGAAAACCACAACTCACCAATGAATCTTTTCGGGGTCCGCAAACAGACCCAGACCAATGCTGTGCACAGGTGCATCACCCCAGCGCTCGTAGAAGAATCCTCCAGCACGGTCCAGGTGCTCGAAGTAAGCCTCATATTCTGGTGACCGCCAGAAGCTCATATCGGCGATCTCAAAGTTGCTCCAGAAATGGCAAGTCGAGTATCCGTTCGCCTTGCGGTTGTGGTCTGGTCTCCTGTCCTTGTCTGTCAACCATTTCATAGCATTTGGCTGCGCCTGCTTGTGCTTGTTCTCCGCCAGGAACTTGATCGTCTCAGGCCACAGTCCAGAAATGGACTCGGGGCTATCGTAGAGGTTGACGGTGAAGCCGTAAGTCTTATTGTTGTCGCGCATGTAGCGGAAGACATCATAATCGACGTCGCAGAAGAAGTGCACATTGGGCTCCACACGCCAGTAGTACTGCATATCCAGCAGCGCAGGGTGCTTGTAGAACAACCCACTGTTCCAGCGACACATTTGGTGATAGCTCTGTAAGCTCGCGTATTGCACGTTCTGCTCCTCCAAAAGCTTTGCGCTCTCCTTCATCATGTCCTTGTTGATCCAGCTTGGGATGTCCCAGTGTTCCTTCGGGATGATCTCGTACTTGATTTCGGCTTTTGAGTGTTTTCTGGTCTCCCTCTTGAACTCCTCCGTGAATGGGACATCGTTGATGAAGGTCCAGGGGTAGTTGAATTTGTGGTTCCATGTTCGCTCGAGATCCTTCATGGACTGAATAAGTTGGCCAAGCTCCTGGTTGCGGACAAGTGATAGCAGTGTCGCATTGATGCGGTCGCTGTTTGGGTTGTCGGCATCATAGTTGTTTCCGTCAACACGGTGTAGGATTCCGGCGGGTTCGTCGGTCTCTGCTCCAGGGTCAGAATGGGGTGTGAAGGCTTTATTTGCTCAGAGTGTTCGTACCGTCGAGATTGGGATCGCGAAGCATGTCGTCCTTCTTCTGGGCCTCGTTAGGGCCCACAAGGCCGTCGATGGAGGCCGGCGAACTCATCATGGTATATAGCAGGAAGACGAAGAGCAACATAGTGGCTCCCGCCATGAAGCGGATGGGCTTCGCTATCGCCATGGTGGTGGTGGTGGTGGTGATGTGAGTGAAAGGTGGTCGAGTAGTTGCGGGTGTTGTGCGCTCAGCGCATGGTTGTCAGGCTGTTGGCAGTGAGTGCGCCTTATAAAGCGGTACGCAAGGGCTGCAGTCGTGGTATAGTACTACCTCCAGAACAGTCGTGCCTAAATGTTGGCCATCCACCGCCCCAGACGACGTAGACCCCCGACTTGCTTGCGACTCGCATTGCGCGTGGCTTCGTGGCTTCCGCAGCGCCACACTTCATCAGATCCCTGAAAGCTTGTTTCGCTGGTGGAGTCAGCAACGCGCTTGAAACACGCCGAAACCATTGATTGCCTTCAACACCACAACATATCACGAAACGGCACTGCATATATCGCCCTCACCATCAAAGCCTCACCTGCACTCTCTGGACATGGCATGAAACACCCAATATGGCTCACGCTGCAAGAATCAGCGAAATTGCCGACAACCTTGTCCAAAGCATTCTCGGCGTCAACAAAGATGACCCGATCATAGCGCGAACCAGGACTGCCGTCTCGAGGGGCTTGCGAGATACCAGTCATGCACGCACAAATCAGTTTGAAGTCAAGTCCAGGCTGGATGGTCTTGTCGAGAAGTTTGCCGTGTTAAACCGTGACGATCTTTCGGATGCATTGCAACAACGACTGGAAGAGTTGCCCACCAGGAGCAAATGGCTGCCCGAAATCTTGGAGCTCTTCCTTTCACTGTCAGATCGGCCTGTAGAGAAGACGGCACCTGACGCTTTGGCGACCTTGTATGCTGCAGAGCACCCTGACGAGCAGTTGACATGGGATGATATCATCACAGACGATCCTCTTGATGAGCCAGGTATCTGGGATGATATTGAGAGAGGCTATCATTCGAGTGGAGATGATACCCGATATCCCGATGACGACGTTAGGTCAGAGCCAACGGCATCCACACAAGCAACTTCTGCTGCAGAAGACGATGCCGAGACTGTGGCAAGCCTGTATGTGACGCAACCGGACTACCATCGACTGGACTTGGTCAAGCGCTCTCCACGGATCTCTAGCGACACGGCTATCAGCGTAACGGAATTGACAGTCGTGCGCGAATCTCTAAGCATGCTCCGCGGTCTACCTACAAACATTTACGCTCTGGACACTAGCACAGGGGTCATGCAAGCAAGAGCAACTATTTCTATTGACGATATCTCGCGCGGAGTCGTTCTTGATTCGTTGACCCAGTTTGCCACTCTCGGAAGCCAGTTGCAGCATCTCAGACGATGGGTACAAAGCACACAAACTCGCCCGTATGTGAAAACATGCCAAGCTGTGACCGAAAATTGGCTGGTGGATTTTAGCATCCAATTGTCGAGGTTGGAAGAGCGCTATGTCGGCAGTACTGTCAATGTGGTGGTCAGCTCAATAGAAGTGCTTTCCGAATCACAACGCCTCACACGGCACCTGACCCAGCTTCCTTCAATCATCGCTCGTGCATCACCACATCTACCATTCGCACTCTTCGATGAGCTCTACGACTGCGTTTGCACATCACAACTTGCTGGAGATGATGAGTGTTTCGATATGCTCAGTTCAATGCTCTATAGAGCAACGCAAACATACATGAGACCAGTGGCTACTTGGGTCTCGAGTGGAACTATTGCAGGAAGTCACGATGATTTCTTTGTGGTCGAGTCTAATGCTGAGTGCGACCCAGGAGACCTTTGGCACTCCAAATACCGTCTGCGACGATCAGATGACGGTTCACTCAACACTCCTCGGTTCATGCAGAGCAGTGCAGCTGACATGTTTGCATTGGGGAAAGCAAAGATGTTTCTTGATCAGCTGACGCAGCTGTCTGTCGAACCCGTCGGCGATGCTCACACGACTCAATCGCTCGAGTTCAGCTTGATGCACCGACAACTTGAGGATTGCCCATTGATGCCTTTCGCGGACCTGTTCAGCGATACTTTGCAAGACTGGGTCAACAGCATCAGCACTGATGTTACTCCTAGTTTGAAAGCGTCTTTGCTACGAGATCACGGGCTGCTCGAGTTCTTGACAGCCATAGACTCAATCTACTTCTCAGCAAATGGTGCTCTATTCCAGAGTCTTGCTGATAGTCTCTTCGACCGCATCCGTCGCGCCCCTTCGAGTTGGCACAACAACTTTCTGCTAACCGAACTGGCCAAGGAGACACTCGGAGAGAACCCGTCTGTCGATACGGAGTCTTTGCTCGTCACAACAGATCTGAGTTCGAAGCCCAGCAACACAATACAAGCGCTGCAGGCCATCAACGTCACTTACCATATCACATGGCCTTTGCAAAACATCACCCGCGAAGCAACACCACAATCACATGCTAGAGCTTTAGGCCTTCTTCTTCAGGTCTCGTATGCTTATCACACTCTGCAATCTCGAGCCTTCAATCTTCGCGCACTACACTCGGCTTCCGTGCAGTCGACGCACAACTTGGCCTTCCACATTCGTCAAACATGCATCGTCTTCACGACCGCGCTTCGTACGCACATCACTACAGTGGCACGCGTCCTTCAGTCCGAACTCCACGCCAGAATGCTCGAGGCAAACAGCATCGATGCCATGGTCGCAGTGTACGCAGCACACAAGAAGCGTCTTGAGACGGCTCTTCTGCTCTCCGCCAATCTCAGCCCTGTCCACGAGGCGATGGTCTCGGGTCTTGTACTCTGTGGACAGTTCGGGCCTATGTGGGATGCTGTGATGAGTGAGGAGGCGGATTCAAACTCACATTTTAGAGCTAGCAGAAGCCTGCGTCGGCTACGAAAAGAACTGCAGAGCACAGTAAGCTTCCTTGCAGCTGGTGTGAGGAACGTTAGTAGGGTTGGAGGAGAGACATTGCTGGAGGCTCTAGCGGAGCAGTTGGAATTAATTATTGCGCGTTGACGGCATATCACTTCCAGCCACTCGAAGGAACCTCGGAGCCACATCTCAAGACCAATGATATTGCCTCCTAACAAATTCTGACCACTATAATCTTTTCTCATTCCATTGGAACAGCTGTAGTATCAAGTCAATTTGAGACGGTGCGTAGGAGATCTAGATTTTCTATGGCCCATTGTCGAAATGTCGGTCTCGCAAACTGTCGCACAACAGGTAAAGCATCATAGTGTCTCTAGTGAGACCATCTTTCTTCATAATATCGGACTGGACCATGCCTGGCGGTTTCATGTGAAGGCCAAGATGGAAGACATGCTCGAAATCTTAATGGCATCGCTCGATTGTACATACCTCAATCCGAGGATATAAGGTCAATTCAGGATTCGGAGTGCATATCAGTATGTAGTTACACTCATGGAGATCCTCGCTCGGCGACCATGTAGCTTTATTCTATCATTTACATTCTCTGCGACAACGTCTTTTCGTGGCCGTCCACTCTCAGCTTCATGAGATAGACGTCTGCAGTCTTCCTTTGAGAGCTCATGCTTCGCCTGTCAGAGACCAAAGACGTAAGCAAACGACTTCCGAACACGATTATGGTGGTTGTAAGGGTGCTTCTGCGAGAATATACATATATACATTTCACGACTAAGTTGCCGTGACCTGCACTTGCCAGAAGCGTACAATAAAGCCTACCGAGAAGCATTACGCAGTTCTTTCCAAGCCATCTGAGATGTGAGCTCCTCACTTTGAAAATGCAATCATCGATACTACTGACACAGGAGTAGCCCACTCTCCTGCAGCGAGGCCTCGAAGCAGGAGATATCATCATCATCACTGATGAGATCCACAATCAAAGCCCTACGCCAGCGAACGCAAACGCAAGTTCATGCTCCACAACCACACAAGGATCCAACAAAACAACCAAAAGCAGAAAAAGCCGAAGACTGGAGCCCTTCCTCGTTAAAAAGGAGACATGACGCGCACAAGCGATCCTCTTCGTCGGTTCCGCCGATATCTGATACACATGCATCTGTACCTCTTCTAGCGTCCTTCTCGCAACCGCGAAAAGGTCTTTTCGAATGATATAATTCCGCCGAAGCAGAACCTTGTTCTCGCAAAGCAAGAAATGCACAACACACCACAGTAGTAGTCGAAGTAGAACAGCGTAAACTAATGCAGCGACCCGTCACCCTTGTTCAAGGGCACGCTGAACTCAAGAGTTTTTAGTCCCCAGCGGATGCCCCGAACGGTGCGCCGAACGAAACCTTCGACTCAACCTTTACTTCGTGACAAGTGCGGTGACGGTTTCGTTCACGTGTGCGCTACCAAAACAAAAGAGAATTAAAGTGTTTTTTCCCCCGAGTCGCATCATGTGCCCGCTCGGCTGTTCCAAAGGCTTGTCGAGCACATCTGTGCGTTTTAGGCACTCCCAGCCCTCACTGATGCCCGCACGGCGATCGTTGGGGGAAAAACACTGGATCAAAAAAACAATTATGGAGACTTGCTCGAGCGTTCACTTTCCCGCATCGTCGTCTCAGTTTCGCGGTCTGGTCTCGTGCTGGGGAGGAAATTCGACGATTGAGGCCCAAAGCGGGTCGAGGCACGTGAACGGGTCGAGGGCTCGACGGAAGCACGTGAAAAGGGTCGTGATCCTCGTAGGGCGTCCCAACACGCCGGGGACCCTCAGACCGCATCATTAATCATTTTCCCATGTCGTTGCCGGAGAAGCCGTTGTTGTTGTTGTCGCAAGGCCCACCGACTACGTATCGCTGTACCTCTAGTACGTATTGTATACATACATGCCGGAGCGCAAGGAGTCAGCGCCGCACCGCAGCCGGGTAAAGACAAAAATCGGACACAAGACACTCCAGCGCACACCGTCAAGATGTACAGAGTACAAACATAGGCATAGAACCAGTAAGACCTCCGATGTATCGAGGATACGCGCAAAAGCCATGTACCGCCGTACCGCCCACGAGGCCTGGCATCCTGAAAATCCACGACACCTCCATCCCCAAATGCCTGCATCTCGCGTATATATACATGCTACCTCCACCACGATCCGCATGCACAGCAGTACAGGAAACAAGCGCATATGCATGCACGCATCCAGCTGTTCAATCCATCTGTAGGATCGCACCGCGCGGACGGCCGGCAGGCAAAGCCCACATGTCACTCGTACAGGTACAGGACAAAAGGGTACAAAGGTACACGGTCACGGCGACAGTGTGTGTGTGTGTGTCTATGCGATGTATGTATGTACGTACGCGCAAGGTGCCCTGCTCTGCCCTGCTTCCAAGGCGTGCATCGTGCATACACAAACAAGCAGATGGCAGATGCAGCATGCGGCCTTATGCACGCCCCGGTCAACGCCAGCGCAGCGGGCGCAGCCCTTTCGTGATGGGCAGATGACTCTTTGATTTCGTGGAGAATGGCGGTCTGGAACCCTTGCTTGCTTCGCTGGATGTGTATGATGGGCATGTCAGGGCGGTTGTTGCAGAGGACTGAGTTATTTGTGTTGGGAACGTCTCATCGTCGACGTCGGTATTCACGTGCGAAGAGGAAGTGGCCTTTGGCTTGTGACAAGAACACGTGAAAGTCAATAGGTAGGTAGTAAGATCGTCTCTCTTTCACGTGCGAATTGCTGAGGTTTGGGTTTTGCGATGCGACGCAAATGGCAATTGCACGTGAAATTTTGTCAGAACCCAGCCCCTGGATCATCATCAACAACTGATTAATCAATTACTTCTTTCACGTCTCGAAAAAGTATGTACAACATCGCGCTCGCGCTCAACAACCCGTATAATCGTGAATCGTCAATCGTCAATCGCGAACCATGAATCAAGCACACAAGCTTCCAGACCCTACTCTCGTATAACATGTCCACATCCCATCTCAACTCAACTCTCCTCCCACCCATACCAAACACACGAGGGAAATACCATCAGTCCCATCCTCGCCCAACCACACTCAAAAGCGGAGAGTAGTAGTCCAAGCACAACGCGAGCCCGGATCTCCCTAAAGTCCAAGTCGTCGTAAACTTCGTAAGCCAACACCAACGATGCCGCAGCCCAACGTCGCATCTCTAGCGACGTAGTACTTCATATTAGAACACACGTTCCCTCGTTGGGCGCACGCGATGGTATGGTAACCGTGGTATCAATTTCACAGTTGGTCCGAGGCTCCATCCCATTGTTCCCCTCCCGTTCGTTACGCGTGGTGCGGTGCCATCTCGGAGTTGTGCGGGTTCGATCGGGTCATCGGGAAAATCAGGGTGGGTTTTGTTTGAAAACTAGCAGCAAGACGAGAATGGCCAGGCCTTTCGTTTTGCTGAAAGCTGACTCGAAAAGCGGGCGAATGGGTCATTGAAGAAAAGGGCCGTGAGTAAGCGTGTAATAGCTAGTGTGTTGGAGTAAGAAACAATAGGTTGATAGTAGTGGTTATGGTAAGGATTCGCGCTTGGTCGCGGCTGCCGATGCTGGTATCTTTGGAAAGCAAAAAACAAAGAAATGAACAAGGCTGAAAGACGAGTTCAGAGATCAAAAAAAAACACATCAAGTTCAACCAGAGGACTCGACCTCTTTTTCCTTTTTTGCAAGAGTGATATCTCTTTCCATCCTGTCTCTGCCGTAGGCTTTATGAATACGCCTGTGTCCGTAGTCCGTGAGGATGCTATGCCCATCCGTTGTGTGAATGCATAATAAGGAAAACGCCCTCCGCTATGTCGAGGAAACAATCAAAACAAGTCGCTCAGAACGCGGCAAATAAAAGCAAAAAGTAATAAACATGGACAGTCTCTGAAGATCGTGCTGTCCGATAATTTACCAGCCTTTGGCGTGGTATTCTTGGAGACCGGCGTTGAAGAAATCGTTGTTGAAGTTCTTTGCAGCGCCGTCTTTGTGGGAGAACACAGGAGCAGGCTCAGGTTGCTGCTTGAGGTTCTTAACATCAGCTGAAGTGTGTCTCCTCTTGAGCGCAGTCAAGTTGCCGGTGCTCCTGTGTTGACGCTCCCATAGAAGGTTCTTCCTTAGTGACTCGGTAAGCTCGGTGGAGAGCATGTTGCGGCGAGTCGTCCGTGGCGAAAGAGCAAGTTGCTGGTTGGGCATGGTGTTCGAAGTGGTCATGATGATGGGCTTCGAACGGGATCCCTCTTGGATAGGTGCCTGGAGTTGAACGCTAGGCACAGGTGAGCCTGCCACGGATGGTCCATTGGGAGTAGTGTTGCGCGATCGCCTGAATGCTGGTACAGAGCGTGAGGCTTCGTTGGCCATCGCCTTTGCACGGTCGGGTTCGTGCATGAGTGTTGTGAGCATAGAACGTCTTGAAGTAAGGTTTGCTTGCGAGTCCACACGCTGGAAGAGGGTCTCGCGCTCGTTGACCGAGGAAGGACCACTGTTGTCATCAGAGTCTTCCCAGTCAGATGAGTCGTCATCGTCATCGATCGCACTCTCCGAGATTTCCTCGTCTTCATCGTCAGACTCGAAGACCGGGCTGTGTCGTGATGCTGCTCGGCCAATGGCGACATCGTCCTTGAAGGAAGTCTGTTTCTTGCTTTCGCGGTTCTTCAGGCTCTCCGACAATGAGCTCTTGTACATGTGGCTATCAAGCGAGCTTTCGTCTTCGCCAGATGAGGTGCCAATGGTGAACATGGCGCCACCCTTCTTCTTCGGTTGTGATGGCTGATATTTGGGCGAGGTCTTCAAGATCGGTGTGGGCTGCGAGACGAGGTTTGTCTGGGAGCGGTAGGAGGAGGTGGCGCCACCTGGCTTGAAGCCACGGACGATGCTGTGTGTGCTCATTTCAGTAGAGGAGCTCTCTTGCGAGCCAGATCTATCATGTGACATGTGAGTGTTGAGGGTGGAGGTGGACGAGATAGGTAAGGCGGAAGTCGGGGCAATGGCGATTGGTGCAGCTGGTGCAGCCGGCTCCTTTGGCTCTTTCGGTGCGACGGTGGGCTCGCTCGATGTGGTGGTGGTTTCCGGCTGGTCGAATGTGAATTTGGAGAAGTCCTGGGAGGTGGATGACACGGCTACGGGCTCTGGCTTGAATGATGATGCAGGCATGGCAAATTCGATACGCTCGAGGTGTTGGCTCTCCTTAATCGAGATGACAATCTTCTCGAGGTCGACGGGAGTGATGTGCTTCTCACGGGCGACGTTCCTGCTCTCGGTGGAGAGGTGGCGGGTGAGTTCCGGGCGGGTCGTTGGCGCGCAGGAGGCGTCCTCGAGCTCGTCCGACACGGCGGAATCGAGGCTGGAGGACAGTTCGGGCACTGGAATGTCGCCGGTTGCGGTGCGCGGCTTATACGAGGTGGGCGGGGTCAGGCGTCGTGGAGTGGGATCGGGTTGCGCACAGCAGAAGGTTTCGCGGTTCCAGAGACGCCAACTAAGGTTCTCGAGACGCTTGCCGTCTTCCATGGCGTGTGATGTTTTGGAGAAGAGCGACCACTGTGGGAGGAGGAAAGAGTCAGGCACGGATCTGCGCGTGGAGTGGAGGAAGTTTCCGGCAGCGCGGGAAGGGACTTACCATGCCAAAGAGGTTTTCGACGCTGCGGGTGTCGATGGTGTGCAACGCAGGCACTTCCACGCGTAATAGCGAGTGCTCCGGTCTGAAAGGCATTTTGGTGGTGGTGGTGGTGGTGTTGGTAGAGTGGAGAGGGAGTTGCTTGGGTGCCGTGTGTGGCGAGACGGCTGGTGTTTTGGTGTACGCGGACGAGCGGTATTGAGATGAGTTGGCGGTGGGCAATTGTTACGTCAGCGGGAAGATCGGGCGATGATTGGCGATATATCCGGAGGGAACAAGGCCATAGGCTGAAGGGTCGGGAGAAGGTGTTTTCGTTGGCAGTGGTCGTAAGTGTCCAGTTGTGTGGTGAATGTTGTCGGTTGATATGAGTGTGAGTATGTGTAGTAGTAGCAGTGCGTGGGCGAGGCGTGGACGACCAGGCGTGCGTGTGGAGTGGAGCGTGGGAGTGCTGTGCTTTGAAGCAAGGCAAGCGCGGGCGGGTGGTCGCTTCCATTTTGATCTCGCGCCAGTCTCGCTCGCCAGCAGTGCAAGTCAGCTGGGCCTCACGCGCCGCCGGATGCGTCCTAAGCCCTTCGGCGCCATCTCGTGCATCCCAGACGGAGCTAGCCCGGCATCCACGCTTGCTTCGACTAGCCTGCCGCGCCACTGCACCGGCAATCAGACGAAGTGTCCTCGGTTCGGTACTCTGCGGTATAATACACAACGCACGCAGGGCACGCCATGCAGCCTGCGATGAGCCTATGCTATGCCTTGTCTGCTGCTGCTGCTGTCTGTCGGTCTGCCGATCACAAACACCCGCCCACAGACAGACTGGAGTCACTCAGACATCTCCCCCTACACCCTACATCACACCTCCCACTCACTGCGAGATCATGCCTCCTCTTCCACCACCCATGACTCTCTCCTCCTCCTCCATGTACCTCCTACCGCCAGCAGTCTCTAGACCGTCAATCTGCCCAAAAAACCGCTCCCCTGATTCTCGCCACGAGCCCGTTGTTTCGCCTCCCGCTCCCCCAGAGCACAAACACCGCCCTCTAGTCATGTCTGATACCGTCCCGTCGGACAATCGCCGCACTCAATGCCTGACGCTGACCGACACATTGCCTGAATACCTTCCTGACTGTTTCCGTCAATTCTCCCGTGCGATGAGTCGATACAGTCGAGACAACCTAATGCTGCTAAACATGCATGCCATCATCCTCTGACTACAGTCCTGCTGTCACCGCCGACAGAGCAGCCATTCCTCATCCAGATCGTGCTACCGTAGCCCCATATTCCACTCCCCAACTGCTCACATCCATCGTGCCGTACTACTCTCTCATCATCACCGTGCTGCTGTCACTGCTGACCACGACTGCTCGGTTTTGCCCGTCCAGCGTGGAGTCGAGCCCTCGTCACCGGATCCGCTTGTGATATCGCAACCACCCCAACCGCTGCTACTGCGGCGCCGGTGCTCGAAGAGAGCCTCCCCTGCGTTCTCCCTCCACGAGCCCACGCCAAAGCGCCTGCACGGCTACGTCGTGGTGGACTCTCAACCCGGGGCACCGCTAGATGAATCCAGTCCCAAAACGCTTGCTTTCCAGAACCCTTCCATCCTGTCCTCGATCCGTACCCGTGCGCCTGTAGGCTGTGTGTGTGTCCAAGTGTCCACCGCTCCTGTTCTAGCTGCCGCACAACAAGCACGGCTTCCAGGATCGCGTACCCGCCCTTCCACCCGGTGAAATGCTACACTTCTGGCTTTTTCGTGCCACACACCGTCTTCTCCTGCGGCGGCGCGACTCCTGGCAACCGCAGAGCAGACCTGTCACGACACCGCGCCACGGCCGCACCGCTCCTTGCCGGCAGAGCGCCTGTAGTGGTACATGACATGATGCGGAGAGGCACGCTGACCTGCCTCACCTGCAAATGCTATTATTGAAGGTACCTCTCTTCATTCTCGTCAGCGTCGTGCAGCGCGCTGTACCTGCTGCGGTATGTAGTAATAGATGGCACATTTCCTCGTCAGCCGGACGGCCGCCTCTTGGGCGCTGTCTTGTTCGCTGGCAACTCTACCTGCTCCTCCTCCTCCTCCTTCTCCTCACTTGCGAAATCAAGTCATCTGCCCACGCCCGCCGCGCTGGCTGCACTGGCGTGTTGCGCCACGATCTGTAACATCAGCCGGGTGTAGCCTGCAGAAGGAGTCGAAAAGCCGCCGCCCGCCTTTGCCTTGCTGCTGCTGCTTGGACCTCCTCTACCAAACACTCTTCCCAAACGACGAACGGTAACGCCCGCGGGAGCTTACCTCGATTTTCCCGGCGCGGCGGATTCGCGGCCTCTCTCGCATTTCTTCTGCCCTGCACGTGGCTGGGCCAAAGTCTCGCACAGAGGATTTGCGAGAAACCTTCGGTGCCGCACGTAATAATCCTGGTTTCTCTGGGATCGTCCGTCCGTGTGGAGTGTTTTGGAGAGAGAGTGAGAAACTGTCATGTGCGCGTGGCGAGCGCAGCAGCCAGCCAGCTGGGCTTTCTCGGTGTAATTGTTTCCTTTCCGTCGGTCAATTCAGAGGCAAATGATCACGAAAATGCACATCAGCCGAGCCTTCGCCTCGGCGAGAACACCAACAACCAACACCCACGGGTTCCAGCTCGCACAAGAGACGCAAACGGACTTCGCGAGCGAAGCACGAGTTGTGCTGCCACTCCGACCTGTGTTTTTCTTTGTCCGGCTGCTGCCCATTCTGTAGACGGGATTAGTGGGGGTGCGCAACAGGTCGACTATCGACCAGCCCACGCGCGCGCCTCTTCTGTTCCTGATCACGCTCACGGCACGGCACTCTTGCCATTGGGCGCGCAAACCGGCTGTTCAGAACATGTAGTTTCGCAAATAGCAAATATCCCACATCATCCGCAGCCAGGAGCAGCGGTGGCCAGCCAGCGCACAACACATCTCATCCCATGCCAACATCGTGTCATCTCGTTCTCTCGCTGCGCCTATCATCGTTTACCGCTGTTTGCTTATTTCCCCAGATAACCGCTCCGGCTATGAGACATGTCCAAGCAATCGCAGATTCGCAACCCAAGGGACCAGGCAGGTGAGCCACCCACCGCTGTGCTACTGACTACTGTGAGTCCGCGCAGATCCTCCGCGTTCCCCAGGATCGGAAGGGAAGTGACAGCACATGAGACATCGCTGACTCTGAGGAGAGAACGATATTTGGCTATATACGGGGAGGAGGCCAGGGCTTTGCTGGTCGAATGGCAGCAGCGCGTTGCCGTCATGTGCAGGCCATTCGATCGGTATGAAACACCCCAGACAGACAGACAGACAGACAGACAGACAGAGAGGCTTTCGCGTTGGCTTTTTTGATGATCGACTGCTCGCTTGACTCGCTCAGCCGAGCATGAAGTAATAAGCAAATCCTCGTCACCGTAACCAACGACGACGACGACCACCACCACCACCACCAAACAGGCATTTTCAGGTGGTGTCAGGTCCAGGGCCGGCGATTTGCTTTTCCTGCCCTATCGATCAGGTACTGTCCGTCGAATTTCTCCGCCCGTCGGGTGCGCTTGCGATTGCGTTTGCTGCCTTTCCGCTGCGTTGCTGTCGGCTATGGGCAGGCAAAGTGGCAGATGACTCTGTTCCTGACAGCGCATCGTCGGGATCTTCGTCTCGCTGCGCCGCTCACCGCATCTCTCGTTAGTGCAAGGTGGACGCGCGCGCGCGCGGGATTCCGTGAAGGTCGCCGCCGCCACTCATCACGATAGTGCTGCCTGGTGGGCCTGGTCGTCGTGTACAGTAATTGTGTTGTGCGTTGCTTCGCCCCCAGATGGGTGTCGTCTCGTGCCTGGCTGTGGGGCCCTGTGGAAAGACCCTTTTGAGTTCTCGTGACACGAGTGGATCTGCTGCGTATTGCGGAGTTGCCGCTGTCTGTGTGTTGGCACTGGCATCCATCGTCCCCCAGTCGGCTGTTGACTAAAAGACAAACCCTGAGATTCAAGGGTGCCCTCTGTGGGCGACTCGTAAACGACGACTCGTGACCGGGATTGTTCTTTGCAATGAATCCATCCTGTCCCACAAAGTCTCCACGACGACCCGTGATTCCGTGAGCAACCAAAAGTCACGAGATGCAGATCCAGCTGGACTCCAGCATCCTCGTGACATGTATCAGGCCATTCAGATAAAATAGGCTCTCGGCTCTGCTCGACATGCCTATTATTGCAAGCGCCTGCTCCATCATTTCTCCTCCTCCTCCTCCACATTTCCACCGACTTCCGCAATAACCCTACAACCAAACCAGATCCATTCCTCGAGAAGCGGCACCGAGAATTCGACGAAGAAACCTTCGCAGCTGATCTCCCCAAGGCCAAGCTTCTCTTGCATGGCTCCTTTGCAGCATCACGCGGCTGCCCGCATCGAAACGGAAGGGTACGTACCTTCGCGAAAACAACCCGGCTGTACCTCAAAGCCTCTCCCCTTCCCCCCAGACTCAGATCTCACACAGTCCCCTGTCCCTGGCCCCGATGGACCTGCGTCATGCAAGCGACCAGACGCCTCCTCCGCATTCCCCGTCTCTAGCGGCCCGTGGGCGCCTGTTGCTTTCCGCTCTTCTCTCACCGGCCGCAAACAGCAGTCAGTCAGTGGTCGCACAAAGCCTTGCCTGAGGGTGTGCTCGACCACGGCGCTGGGTGCGGTGGGCGAGATCGCGCTGGCACGGAACGAATGCGGGTGAGAAGAACTTTGGCGGCCACCCCTTGGATGCAGATGTTGCATTCGTTCCTTACGTGTGTCTGTCTCTGGAGGAAAAGCATGCATTCGTCGTGGTCATCTGCCTCGCGCACACCGTCGATACGCATTCTCGACTCCGTCGCACAGCGATCACGAATTCACATGCCAATCTGCCTGCCACGCGCTACGCCAGAAGGGTAGGTGGCAGGCGGCTATTTCCCCGTAAGTGTTCAAACGCCGTTGAAAAGGCGTCGTTTCGGTACCGAGGATGTGGCCGCTGGAGAGCGCCGTGCAGGCGGAGGGATCGTTTGCGTTTAACCGGATAGCTGACCTGGCTGCTCGCTTCGCATCCCAAGCCTGGCTGGCCAGCCGACCGCCTTGTTCGTTCATGCACAGAAGAGCGGTCGGCCGGGTGCCCGCAGAGTGATTAAGTTATGATTGTACGGATGGTGGAAATTGGGCTGGAAGACACCCTGCGAGCATCCGTATGGCGTTATGGCTGCGTTTAGCTTATGTTTTCCACCACCAAGCCCTACCCATTCCACCTTCGGTTGCACGAAAGCAACCTGCGGCATGTGGGCGGCCCTTGCGAGGTGATAGGTCTAGCCATGGCTGAGACGAGACGCTTCATCCCTCACGAACGCATGTAAGCCACAGGTCTGTCTTTGACTTCCAAGCCCCAGATTCCCTCCACATCAATCCCCGACGCAACCGCGTGGGCGGAAGCTGTCCACTCGCGTCGAAAAGACAGAGAACGTTGGAGGCGATCAAACATCCTCTTTCATCGGGGAAGGCGGAAGCAGGGAGAAGCTCACACTCTATCTAGCATGATGCATATGCCAGACAGACGGCGCCTCCTCCGCAACGGCGGTGACACTCTCCGCAACGGTGGCAATCTGCAGGAGCTGGTGTATACGTACCATGTGTTATTACTTCCGGATCCCATGACTTGCGGCCATGATTCGGTCGAAGGAGTGCTTCAAAGTGCCAGCGCTATACGTGTAGCAATCTCGCGGAGCAAAGTACCGACACCGGATACGTCGCCCCTGCTTCCGTATCACAGACGATGCACGCTACCGGCTGTTTCGTGTCACTAAAGAACCACCACGCTTGTTGATCTTGTATAGGTCACAAACACACTGCCGTCGTACTAGCTAGGCGTCGGTCTGGTCTGGCCAGCTGGGAATCCCACGCGCCCGGGATAGCATACAGCTCTTACTGCTCTTTACAGCACGACACCCCCACTCCTCGTTATCAAGACTCCCACGTTTTGATGCACGTCGACAAAGCAGGGCGGACGCCATATCGATGCGTGGCTTTCGATTGATTGATGATCGCATACCGACAGCCCAACCTCCACGCCACTTATCGTATCAGTCGCAAATCCACGATCCCAAGTTCCCGACTTCCGCTAGCCACCACCATCGGTCGGCACGCCGAATTTCAGCACCTATACCGCCCATACCACCGATCAATGTTACCAGCCTCGCAGTCGACCGTTATCCGGACCGCTGAACCGCATCCTCCGGGGTGCTGGCTTTGCAGATCGAATGCCGGCAACTGAATGGTGATAAGATCGCTGTTCGACACCGACGTCTCAGGTTTGTGATCCCCGGAACCAGATAACGCATACCATAACCAGTCGAGTGTCGTCGTCACGTTCCAATCTCTTGGGCGGCGTGCGTATGAGGTAGTCCCATCAAGAGCCGATGCACCTTCCGCCTCTCCCCGGCTGCGAGATGCTGCCATCTGGGACAGTGTGTCTTAGATCTATCTGCTCAGGCCTGTCAACGATGATGATGTATGTTCATTACCCCGGCTCCCCGGATGCTGGGGTTGAGGTCTGAGATCCCCAGCTCGTGTACCACGTCTTGAGAGGGATGGTTGGTTTTGGTTCGTTTGATCTTTGATGAGATTATGCTGGGGTATTCTTGCGGGTTGAGCTGTGGGGATGAGGAGGAGATCGAGATGTTTGCAGGTGTCACGAGGGCGTTTGTGTGAGACAGACAAATGTGATCCACATCTCTATCTTTCTCTGGGGTTTGCGGTGACCCCGTGGCGCTGTGCTGTTCGTTGTTTTCGGGCGTTTCTCGTGCATGTTGCGGTGTGATATGGGTTGGTGAGGTGAGGTGAGTGGTTTTGCGTGACGTCTTGTCTTGTCGCGATCGATACCTTTCGTTGTATCACGCTCGGTGCCTGTCTATCGACCTACACCGTGATGATCTGGTATGGGCAGTATAGTCGACGGCGTCTTCTGCTCTCACCATGTGCATCGATTTGAAGGTGTGACTCGTGTGTGGTCTCGCATCATGAGCGATCTATATTTATTGAATGACGTCATCTTCGATGTTCTCAGATTAATGAACTAAGCTGGACCTCATGACGATACAGCACACGGCCAGCGCTGTTGCGAGACTATCCAGGAATTCGCCGGCAACGCATCTGGTCAACCAGAAGGAAACAGCAGATGACAAGGCTCATCAATCTGTACATGTGTACATGAAAATGTAGTTGAAAATAGTTGACAAGCAGGTGCTTCGTCGATGCATGTGTACAACGAACATCAAAGAGGGTACGGGTTAGGGTTTCAGCTACATGTGTATTGACAACACACTTCACTTCACCCAAGGCAAGCGCAATGGTCCACTGTGCGTTCTTGTATGTACGCGAGCGCGACCAACGTATTGCTCGCCCTAACGCAGAGAATGGTAATGGGGTATGTTCTATGCCACTATACCATAGTGAATCTGATTTGCTACTGCACCTCACCTGGACGAAGTCCATGGAGCACAGCCACACTTGGGCGAGAAATTCATGTGGCGCATTAAATAGACGATGACGACTTATGAGTCGACATTTGTTGACTTCACGTCAGTAATAATAGTGATCTGGTGTTTGTGCGCAGGTCCATGTGGAAAACGGGTATATGTAGTAATTATCAGAAGCTTGAATAATCTAAATTTTGCTGTGACTGCCGTGTTCGTCACAGGACGGCAAACAACGACCTAGCTTACGAAATCGCCGCACGCTGACGGGGAACACTTCGCCTCTCACATTGGTGAACTGCAAACACCGAAGAATCACAGCGAGTCTACTCGATTATGGAGGGTACGACAGGCACAACAAGCACAGACGGCGAGTCAAAGCCTCAGAAGAAGCAAGTGTGTCGCTTCTTTACAAGCAAAGGTGAGTGCTATACGAAACCATATATGCGATCCACGACGTGTATATTGCCAATCCGCTCAGCGGTACGAGCCGCGGCACCCTGCTAGAGCAGAAGGCTGACTGTATGCTCCAGGATGTCGTGCGGGAGACGCTTGTCCGTATGCTCACCCTACTGGCAAAGATGGTCAGGCATCTCGGCCAAAGCAGGATTGCAAGGGCAGCAATGCTGCGGTCACACCCAACCAGCAGCAGAGGCGATACCAGGCACCGCCTGTTGACGATGCTAGAGTTGTCCGTCCCCAGCCACATATCGAGGACCCGCGAGCTTTCCAAGTGGGACAGATTGAGAGGCGCTACAAGCCCAAGGTGACCCAGAACGAGCGTGAATCGTCGTATACTTTCAAGATGTCGCCATCAG
Organism: Epicoccum sp. F181; assembly: GCA_037042865.1. Classification (NCBI taxonomy): domain Eukaryota; kingdom Fungi; phylum Ascomycota; class Dothideomycetes; order Pleosporales; family Didymellaceae; genus Epicoccum; species Epicoccum sp. F181. The sequence continues at coordinate 440,930 of JAJSLS010000005.1, forward strand.
ATCCTGATTTCCCCTACGAGATTGAAGCTCTGGAGTGTACACTTCTGGTGCCCAAGACATATCCCGAGACTGGAAGGCCATCCTTGAGAGCTCTGAACAAAGACATTCCACGCGGATTCCAGATCAATATCGAGAAAGGCTTCGACATCATTTGCGCAGAGGCTCCGCAGGCCACTCTCCTTGGTCTGATGAACCGACTTGACAAGCAACTGGAGTCTATCCTTGCAGGAGAAATGGCAGAGACAATCAAATTGGTGGCGCATAAAGGTCCACCCTCAAGAATCATCGGCGCAAAGCCCAGCACTGCTGCTCCAGTGGCCCCTCATGAACCCGTGGTCGCTGCCAAACCCAAGCCGAAGCCCATCATACCGGTCTTTACGTCGCAGCAGAAAGAAGAAGCCAAGGTCAAGCGTCAAACAAACACCCGACAGCTTGAAGCCAGGCTGGGAAGACTCAGTTCTTTTGCGAAATCGCCGGACGGTTTCAGCTACACCATCCCACTTGACTCTCCGAAACGATCGACCTGGCCTTCAGAACTACAGTCTCTTCGCTCCATCACATTGCTTCTTCCAGAACTCTACCCGCTCGAGCCTAGCAGCATCATGCTCGATAGCGACAGCTCAGCAGCAAGAAACGTGGAAGAAGCGTTCAGAGCACGCTCAGCTGCTGGCTCAGACTCAACGCTCATGCAGCAAATCAACTACTTGACTATACACATCAAGGACATGTCTGTTGATGTGGTTAAAGAAATCACTCCTGTACTGCCAGCAAAACCAGCACCGCCTGCAATCGCAGAGACATCCACTTCCACTGGTACCTCTGCCATTGATCATGCACAACGGCAAGGACAGCCACTTCTTGATGATTCAGACGACAGAAACCATATCAAAGTCATCCCAAGACCACCTGAGTGGGACGTCAGAGCAACAGATAGTGACAGCGACTTTTCTGACGAAGATGACTACTCTTACGACTCTGGCGACGATACGGAAACTTCAGCTGTTGCCGACGAAGTGACAGCTCAACCCGCCGGTGCACCTGTAGAGAAGGGTGTCCTCATGTCCTTCCCGCATCTCGAACTTCACTCCATCGAGCTGATGGAGCTGACCACACTCAACCTCACCATCAAGTGTGAGCGCTGCAAGGATACCATGGATGTGCTACGCCTCCGCAACAATGTCAGCGGAGATGCTGCCAACATGCGTGATGAGACTTGCAAGAAGTGTGCCAGTGCTCTGGCCGTTGGTTTCCGCGCAGATCTCATGCACGCAGGCTCAGTCAGGGCGGGATATCTCGACATGGACGGATGCACTGTCGTTGATATGCTTCCGAGGTGAGATCACGCGGTTCAATATCCTCTCATATGAACTTGAGCTGACACTGACGACTTGCAGTAACTTCACGCCTACATGCTCGGAGTGCTCGACATCTCACCCAGCACCCGGCGTCGTATCGGTTCGCGGCGAGTCAACAATGGCGATGTGCCGCGAATGTCACAAGCGAATGAGTCAGTCTTGAGCCCTTCTAATATACGCTGATCATGCAAAATAGATTAGCTAACAAGCTCATAGCCTTCAAGATCCCTGAGGTGAAGTTCCTGCAAGTCAGCGCCGCTGCAAGTATGTCAAACACATGACCACCCGCCTGCACCATGCATTGAGAAACGTGAGGCTGACCGGTCCTATAGTTCGAGCAAGTAAAGCACCAGGTCGGAGAAAGGTACGTCTTACATTATATGTGCTCCCACCCTCTGGACCTTCCGGTCTCGACCCCAAGATCATCAATCAGCCCATCCGATCGACCATGCATCTCGAACGCAGCTGCGCAATCCCGCCAGCATGTACTTTGCCGTTGTATCTGCTTTGCTGACAACAGTTACGAACAGCCCAAGGAGAATCTGGGCATCGTTGCCGGTACTGAGCTTCCCCGCCGCGGCCGCTGCACGCATTACGGCAAATCGTATCGCTGGTTCCGGTATGTTGCAAGTAGCCGGTCGTGCAGATATTGCATTACAGGCCACAACCCAGTCCTCCTCCACCAAGTAGGGTCAGACAAGCTGACGCACTCTTCCTCCATTGTAGATTCTCGTGCTGTAGCAAAGTCTTCGCATGTGACAAGTAAGTCTCAGCCATCGTCCCACCCCGACTCTTTGAAGCTGCAGTCGAGCTGACAATGTCCCCAGATGCCACGATGGCACGGAGGATCACCCCAACGAACACGCCAACCGAATGATTTGGTACGTATCCTGCACTCCTCTTCCTCTCCGACTTTGCCCTTCGGACCTAGGTCCTGCGCTGCCTCTGCCGAGCACATGTGAATGCATGTGGAGTTGTGGCGTACAGTCATGCGAATGTATAGCTGCGGGCGTAACGCAAGTACATCAGTACATCAGTACATGTACATATGCTGCATCTGCAGCAGCAGCTCCCCGCATATCAAACCCTCGAAGCCTTTGCTGCACGCCGATCCCCAAGTCATGCATGGCGCCTGTAGGCTTGATGAGCGGTGGCTTCCACAACTGCAGCCACTTCAACACTTCGGCAGCACTGTGATTCCGATGCTATGCTCCTCCCGAGAAATCCCACTCCACAATACCGTTCATTCACACCATCAAGTCGAGTTCCAAAGCTAACATTTTATCACAGCGGTTTCTGTAAGCTTCTCTCCCACACGCAAGAATCAACAAATTCACACAGTCCTTCCCTCGAGCACCTCCCCAGCGAACAACACACCTCTATCCATTGAACAAACCAACTAACAAATCTCCCCCTCCCTCACAGGCTCCCGCGAACAAAACTACCGCCCCGAAGACTGCGGCATCTGCCACGCCAGTCTCATCGGCAAAAAAGGCCACGGCTTCTGGGAAGGCGGCAAAGGTACGCGGGACAAATCGCGCATGTCGAGGAAGGACCCGCGGAAATTCAAGCGCATGCCTGGTGGAGCGGCGAAGAAGAAGACTTAATGGAGAAGAAAAGGACAGATGCTGATTGTACTTGTACGTGGTTCGCTGCGAGCATCTCAATCGGTTTGTGAAGTTGGGACCGCTGAGAGTAAGAGGTGGTAAGTACCTAGTGGACAGTCCGTTTAGCGTAGCATGCATATACGTGAAGAAAAGAGCATGAATGAGATGTGAGGAATGAAACCGAAGAAATGCCTCGCAAGTGGGTAAAAAACACAATCTTTCTTTTGTTCCCATAACACATCGCTAAAACCGCACAAGAAGGAAAAAACGATTATATAGTAATGTACAGCCCGATAAAACCTGCATCACCTCTTGCACGGCTCTTCCATCATGTCCTCGAAGGACTCTGTCACAAAGCCCGATGGACAAAAAGCAACTGTGCGAATCCAAGACGAGATCAGACTGTCAATTGAGCAAAGACATTCCTCTCGATCGTTCAGTGCTTGCCCTTCTTCTTGTTCTTCTTGTTCTTCTTCTTTTTAGACTGCGTAGTGCCGTTACCACTGCCGCTGCCATTCTTACTGGCGTCACCTTCCGTCGAATTGCCTTCGTTCTTCTGAGACTCCTCGTCCTCTTCGCGGATCTGGCTTCCGTATCCTTGCCAGGGCTTGGTGGGAGACTTGTCATCGTCACTGCTGCTGTTTGTGTCGAGAACCATCTTCTTCATGCCGTTGAGATCAACGGTTGTCTCGGTGATGGAGCCAGAGCGGGCGACGCGTCGAGTCGCAGATCGTTCACGGGACGGGCTGACGTTGTCGTCATCGAGTGATTTGGCATCCGCATCGTGGTGAGGGCCGACAACCAGCTTGCCACTGCTCGAGTTTGTGCGCGTGGGGTGCTTCGGGCTAGTGTGGTTGCTGTTGTTCGAGGAGGCTTTGGGTGGAGTGGACGGCCTGCCGTTCTCAGCGGGAGTAGGATCCCTCCTCAATTCAATACCGGTGGTGTTCTTTGGGCTGCGGCTGCGGTCGGCATGGTCGGGCTCAGCAGTGTTATTCTGAGCCTCTTGCTCCTGTTGCAATTGTTCGTCGGTGATTTGCGCCTTAAGCTCGGCTTGCTTGCTGGCGGCCATCGGGGACATCTTAGAAGGATCATCCTCGTTAGCTACAGCAGCGATCTCTGCTTCTCTAGTACCGGGCCTGGAGTTCGAGCGGGACAGGGGACCTCCCATTGTGCCATAACCAGCCTGAATGACGCTGACAACTCCGGAAGAGGCGTCGGTGCCAGCGTTGTTGAGCAGACCGGCACCCTCGCCGCCACTAGCAGGGCTAGTCTCCTCAGTGATCGGACTAGGCTTCTTCTGTTCAGTGCCCTCAACACCAGTGGTAGTGGCCTGGCCCTCAGGGATGGTACCAGGGATGGCAGCGGCGGCAGCGGCGACACCAGGCTTAATTTTCACGGAGCTGAATTTGGTCGATTTAGGTCTCGAAGCAACGTTGCTGGGTCCAAGGTGGCTGAGGTGCTTCATGATATCTTGCGTGTCGCTGCGGACGGGGACAGTACGGCTCGCTGGTTGGTGAAGTCTAGAGTCCGAAGCGTTGCTGCTCCTTCTACGCATCATGAACGTCGTGCCCTGGCCGTTGCTAAAGCTGGGCTTCCTGCTCGTCTGACCGTCTTCCTTGGCCAAGAGCGGTGTATCCTCGCTGGTGGCTTCGTTCTCGAGCGAGCCAACAACCTTTCCGTGTGCATGCCCGTATCTTTGACGAGGCGCAGGAGCCAGACGACGAATGGCCTTGTGAACATCAACGAAGACATCCGATTCATCAATGATTTCCTCGCCGATCAGTTCTTCGATGACGTCCTCAAGAGTGACAACACCAAGAGCACCCTTATCCTGTCCGGGGTAGTCAGAGCAGAGCACCATGTGGGACTTCCCCTCCTGGAAGAAGTTGATGATGTCCAAGCAAGATGTGTATGGGCCAGTCTCAGGCAGAGTGGCAAGCGCAAAGTCGCGCACGCGCTTGCAGTCCTCTGGGTCGTATGTGATCAGGATCTTGACCAGAAGCATACCAATGAAGTTCCTCGAGTTGTCCGGGGCGTAAATGGGAATTCTAGAGTAACCTTGCGAGAGAATGGTGTCCATCATCTTTTCGTCCAGAACAGTGTCCGCGCTCATGATGAAGACGTCCTGCATCGGGGTCATGATATCACCAACAGGCTTATCCTTCAGGTCCAGAACACTGCTGATGATTGTGACCTCGTCTTCCATGAGTCTGTCTCCCGGAGAAGTTCCCAAAGTCTTGTGAAGCTGGACGAGCGTCTTCAAGCCTGGCTTGTTGTACATGGTTCCGTGATCTTCACCAAGCAGCCAGTCGAGCAGTTTAGCAGTCGGCCATGCGACAGGTGCCATGATCCACATGAGCACGAGCACGACGGGCGACATGAAGGCTCCAATGGAGAGACCGTAGCGGACACAGATAGATTGAGGAGCGACCTCGCCGAAAATGACTGGCAGAACGTTAGCACAGCTCTCACCTCATCTCCCATGGCAAAATTATCGCGACTTACCGATCAAGACGGTACTGCTAACAACGGCCGGCCATCCTCCTCCCAAGCTCCTATCCAACACAATAGGCAGAGTCTCGTTCGTGATAACATTGCTCAGCAACAGCGTAACCAAAACCCAATGCTTGCCCTTGCTCAACAAGCCAAGAACTCTCTTCGCATGCCTCCTCTCAGCGCCCTCTCCGCTCGTAGCAATGACCTGCAGGTATGTTTCATCCTGTCCCATCAACGCAATAGTCAAACCAGCCATAACACCGCCGAGAAGAACCAGCGCGACGGCAATGCCAAGGTAGACGTAGAGGTCCGGGTCGCTGGGGTCCTTAGGCAATTCTTCCTCGCCCTTGGAGGAGTGTCCGCGAGCCTGCAGCAGCGGCATGGCGCTCGCGAGCGGCAGCATCATGAGCTTCGCGAGTCCGAGGACGGCGGGTCGAAGGGCGGCGGAGCCATATCCATTCCTCTTTGCAGGCGCTGGCAGAGATGCAGCAGCTCTGGTGGTAGCCCGGAAAGCCGGCCGGGCTCCTCGCATCGACGACATACGCGCCTGGAGTGCGCGACCTCAATGGCACTCGATGAAGTGCTCGAACTGAAAAAAGCGCGGGCGGCGTCTCAACAGCGGCGTGTTCGAGACGGGGCGGTGTCGACGTGGCGGAGCGGAGTGCCAGTCGAGGTAGTGGAGGGTGATGGTCGTGGATGTGCGACGGCGATGCACGACGCGGGTGGATGAGAAACTCGTCGCTTCTGATGATGCTGGTGGTGGGCTGGCTGGCTGGCTGGTGAGCTACTACGTGATAGTGCTGGTCCGTGGTTACGCGGAAAGCACGTCCTGCCGCGGGATGGCGAGGCTTGGTGGAGACTGTACGTCGTTTGCGAATGGTCAAGGCGGGCACGTGGCCATTATTTCTGCATTGCTGTGCTGCTAACGAAAAATTGCGCAGAGCTCGAGGTGGGAGTGTTGCTACAGATAGCGCTTTAAGGAGAGCGTAAATCACGCACGCAACACTGACGACTAAACATGCACGCCATGCAGAAGGGCTGCGATCCAGTGACTTTTTATGCGAGATCAACATGGGGAAGACGCATGGCGCTAAGCACTGATTCGTGCGAGATAGATACGCAATTGAGTTCACGGGGCGTTCGCGACGTCTCGGCACTGTTTCTGTTATCGTGTGTCTGAGAGCTACCCTGCAGACTCGCCATGTGTGGTTAATCCAAACGCCTGTGTAGAGAGGAGGCGATTCATGTCCATCCAAGACTTCTCCCTCGTTGCAATATCGCCGCCCTTGAATTGTCCGTGCATGCAGAATCCGGCCATCCAACACCATCTTGTATCCCGGCCCTTGCTGAACTCCAAATGTGCTCCTGCCTGAATCGTTTCCCAGAAAAGGCATCTCATGCTTGATTTCCGACTCCTTGCTCACAAAACTTGCAATGAAAACTGATCATCTCGTCTCCCAGTAGTTCCTCCAGACCCGTCAGACCTTGGAACGACCATCCTTCGGGTCCGTTGGCTTGTCGTTGTCTTGAGTGGTCCCATCGTGCTGGTCGGCATGGCTGGTTGCGCCCATCTGATCGGCCTTCGCTGCGTCTTTCTTCGAAAATGTGCGTCTCAGTTGGGTGACCTCGTTGTGATCTAGCGGTTTAACGGATCTGCGGTGTTTCGACTCTTCGGTCTCGATGAGATGGCTGCCGGGTCTGAGTGAAAGTTAGCTAGAACTCTCTCAGCGGCAATCGATCGCTCTGTGTTCATCGAGCGCAGACCACAGCTGCTGCTTCGAAGGTGAGAGCCTGTTTCGCTGGGCTTACCTCGTGTTGTCGATTGTGTACGAGCGGAACTCAGTGTTCGCCCAGCCTGTACCCGGGAACTTGTCCTTGTCATCCCAGTCCGCAGTCAGATAGTGTAGAAGGCCGCCTGGGACTGCACGTTAGTATGGTCATGTTTTGATAAGTATTGTGAGCAGAAAATCTAATCAACAAAGCAGCGAACGCAGGGGCAATGGCAGTGGCAGTGGTAGTAGTGACAACACGCATGATACGACAATAGCTGCAATGAGAGCAGAATCATCGAAGAACCTGTACGAACCGTGAGTAACGACGACAATCTCCTTCTCTGGCCTCGCAGACAGCCACTCTCGTGCTTCCTGGGCACGTCTCTTGATGGCGTCTTCGTTGGCGCTCCATTTGCCGGTCTTGACGTTCCACCCTGGCTGTACATGAGTGAAATCGATGCGGTAGTTGGCGAACTCGTTGGCCAAATGGGCGGGAGTCGACCCAGTGTCGCATGGCAGGTCTGAGGTTTCCTGCAATTCTGGGAGAGCAACGATTGTGAGGTTCTTCGTCTTGATATCGTCCTCGAAGCTCAGCAGGGCGGTATACAACGTCCTTCTTATGGGCGATGAGACGATGAGATCGACCCCTTGGTGATAGGGGAAGTGTTTTTGCAGCTCAGAACACTGCTGCTCTCCCAGGGTGGTGAGATCCGGATCATGGATCTTGGTGTTGTCGGCACACAGGTTGTGCAGCCCTTGTGCATGGCGTACGAGGTGGAGTCTTGGTGCCATTGTGTTGAGAAATGCTAAAAATTACGATGTGAGTGCACAGGTTCTTAGGAAATAGAAGAAACGTAGGAATGTTGGTGTATTAGGTAGGATGTGAGAGAAGGAAAGAAAGGAAAGGAGGGGTGAGAATAGGTAAATAGGAAGCGATGCCGACGTGGCTCTCGATGGTACGACACCGGGCCGATGTGCTTGTGTGATATGGTAAGTGCAGCGATCACTGGGAGAGTGCTTGCGTTCTTCGATGGATCCTACCTCTGTCATTGAGCATATGTATGCATGTACTTGCTCCAGGAAGAAGGAAGTCCGAAGGGAAGAGTGTAGCGACATGTAGGAAAGTACACAGCAATGCAGTGATGCCTGAGGCGTCACGTATATTTTAGGCATCTTTCGCCGAGGAGAGTCTCGCTCAACCTGTACGATGAGAAGAACTAGGATCGCGCTCATACTGTCTGCAGTGATGACAACTTTGTACATTAGTCATTGAGAGACCGACAATCCCACAAACAAATCACTCTCCGGATGCCATACTCCTAACAATCGCGATTGCTGTTGATGACTCCTGTCACCAGTCCATGTCAAATCGCAGAAGATGATATCCAGGCTGGCAGCAAGCCTTCGAACTGTCTTCCGTGATTTCTGAGCTCATATCATTGGATCTGTAAGAACAACCTGACAGCTTCCAAGGAGAGACTCCCACTCGCTTTGTCCTTAGCTGCTGTTACTCGCCATCATCAGATCTCGCTTTTATAGCCAGCAGTGCTCAAAGCTCTACCCATTGACCACTGAGAGACTAGAGGATGAACCCATGTTATCCCAAGCATATCACGTGTCTCATGACAGCGCTCGTATAGCCAGCAGTGTTCAAATCCCTGTCTTTTAACCATGGAGAGACTGCAGAGTAAATGACTAGGCTATCTCAAGCATGCCATACTCTGATGGTTACGCTTACATCGTCAACAGTGTTCAAAGCTTTCTCCGTTCATCATTGAGAGACTGGAGAGCTAACAATGACGCTATATCAAGCATGTCATGCGTCTCGCAGTCATGATAACTCGTCCATTGTCCATACATTGCCACGACGAGATCTCTTGCGCCTAAAAGCCTTCCGATAGCCATCTCTAGTCTTCGAGCTCATACTGTCGGATCCGAGAATGCTTTAGTTACATCCTTCCCACTGAGACGTTCTTCATATCTCCGGTCACTCTCGGAACGTTTGGAGCACCTACGGTCTGATCCAAGTCAAGGCGTGTGTCATGTCGGTCCCATCGAGATAAGCAGTTCAACAATAGATTTTCAAAATGATTCGAGTTCATTCATTACATCAAATGCATTATCGATATGTACAGTTGCTGATGGAACTGTCTGCTTGCAATGCTTTATGCGAGCCCTTCAGCCCGCTTCTGATATTTCGCTCAAGCACCCAAACGCCATGCTAAACATAATTTTTAAGAATCAAACCCCCAAATTGCAACGAAGGACCAGGTAGCGACTCGCGAAGAGCGCGTGTAGTCCAGACACAGACAAGTGTACAGAACCATGCAGCGGGCACCCTTCACTTGCCCCATGGCTTCGCCTCCATGCCATCCGGCGGAAGAGTCTCGACCTTGCCCTTGCTGACTTCCTCCCAATTCGTGCTCAGCGAGGTTCCGTTGCTCTCGGTGTAGCTCTTCATCATCGCACGTTGGACTTCAGGCGATGCGCCACTGTACAGCTTCTTGAAGAAGGAGTTGGTGGGGTCGCCTTCCTCTTCTTCGTCATCATCGCCGAACTTGTCCCAGTTCTTGGGACCACTCTTGGAAGATGTCGGATACGCGGGTCCGCTGGGAGCAGAGGCTGTGAAGGTCGCACGAGCAGCAGAATCGGTCTTCGATGATTCGGCTTTGGTGGCGGTCTCGGCGACCGGCTCGCTGCTCTCCAGGGCATTCCACTTCTGACCAGGAGTGGCCTTGGCGAGGATTATCTCCACCTTACTGGGCAGGATGCGTGTGATGCACTTCTCAACATTCACAGATGCGTAGAGAGGATCAAGGCTGAAGTCGTAGGTAGTGTTGCTGGCAGCCACTGGGAAAGAAATCGACATAGACCGCTCGGTAATCTCGACCACTGTCTTGTCTTGGGGAACACCCTTTGCCAGGAGTGTGAGGTAGATGTTCTGGTTGTTCTGGTACCAGTCGTGACGAATCTTGTCCACAGGTGTCTGTGTGATGGGCGCGGGCGTAGCAGCTGAGGCGGCACCATTTGTAGCTGAGGTCGTCGTTGGACCAGTCTCACCAACCTTCAGAGCTTCCGCATCGAGCTCAGGCACCTCCTTCACCGTCACCTGCATCTTTTCGTGATCCTCACCAAGCGTCTTAACTTTGCTTGCGATCATGGTAGACCATGTGCCAACTTCCTTCACATCCTTGTTCATGCCCTTTACGACGTCGAGAACGGCGCGGGCATCGCCGTAGCGCTCCAAGTTGTACAGAATGACGCCACGACGAACCTGGGCGTCGATGATGAGTTCTTTCTTCGCACGCTTGTGGGCGTGGACCACAGCTGCGTCGGCATCGGCGAGAGCCTCGATGTACTGCTTGTTCCTCTGGTAGGCCAAAGCTCGCTGGGTGAGGTAGGCGGGCGATGTGGGTGATTCCTTGAGTGCTGCAGTAAGCGCGACAATAGCTTCCTCGAACTTCTTCTCCTCGATCAACTGCTTTCCTCGAGCAGCCTGGGTCGCCATGTTGGGTTGGTCCGTTCTCGATTTGTTGTGGGAAGTGGGTGATCGGTGGTGATTGATGGTGTGAAATGCAAGGAAAGCAGGAAACAGGCTTCTTTTATAAAGCAGTCAAGCAAGCGAGCAGTGAATGTACAAGTGAAGTTGGGTGTCGCATGAAGAGCAATAAAGTTGCTGTCCTAGTCCAGGAAGCTTCCAGAGGAGCCCTGCAGCCTGGGGAAGACCCCACCAGCCTGAAGCAGAAGGCACGACTCAGGGCTCGACGCTAAGACTTCACTTTCACATGTCATCAGTCACGAGTCTGAGGCCAATGCTGGCAAAGAAGAATAAGACACCATAAGACGACATTTGAGATTGGCTGAAGCAAAGCGAATTATCGACAATGTCACGCTTCTCCATTGCAACGTTCCTCTCACAGGCCAAACGCCAACTGCAACAGGCCAGCAAGAATGAATCCATCACTTCGTTCGTCGTTGGCAACGAGTCCGCCGACCTGGACTCCATCACCAGCGCTCTCGTCTACAGCTACATCAAATCCTCACACCCAGACGCCCGACGGACAAACACCCTCACAATCCCCGTAACCAACATTCCCGCCCGCGATCTCGCCCTCCGACCAGAACTCACAGCTCTCCTCTCCCACGCCAACCTCAAACCCTCCGACCTGATCACATTGGACGACCTCCCGTCCCTCCCGCCCTCCAAAACATCCTGGACTCTCGTCGACCACAATGCCCTCACCGGCCAACTCGCCACCACCTACTCCGACCCGGCCAACATAACAGCCTGCATCGACCACCACGACGACGAATCTTTCATCCCCGCCACCGCCACCCCTCGCATAATCACCAAAGCCGGCTCCTGCTCCTCCCTCGTCACTACCCACCTGCACGAACCCTGGGTCCAGCTCGCCCTCTTCTCCTCCTCCATCGGCGCCGCCAACGGCCAGCAGTCCTACCTCGTCATCGACGACACGGCCTACACTTCCACCTGGGATGCGCAAGTCGCTCTGCTCGCGTTAGGTGCTGTGCTTATCGACACGCAGAACCTTACATCCACGCACAAAGTTACCAAGCACGACACGCAAGCGGTGAAATTGCTGGAGGCTTTCATTAACATGTCGCCACGCATGAGTCCCAAGTATGATCGCGAAGCTTTCTATGCAGAGATCGACGCTGCGAAATCAGATATCTCTGCTCTGTCTTTGACCGATATTCTGCGTAAGGACTACAAGTCATGGTCGGAAGGCGATTTGGAGCTAGGAATCGCTTCCGTCGTGCAAGGCCTTCCCTTCCTGCGCGAAAAAGCAGACGCCGAAGCCGGCAGCAAAGACGCTCTAGTGCGAGCATGTGTTAATTTTTCGAAAGAGAGAAGTCTCGATTTGTTCGCTGTCATGACAGCGTTCACGAACTCCAAAGGAGACTTCGAGCGAGAGCTATTGTTGCTTGCCACCGAAGAGGGCAAAGCGTCGGAAGCGGCGAAGAGGTTTGTGGAAAAGTCAGCGGGCGAGTTGAAGCTGGTTGAGCTTGATCAGCCTGCGAGCGAGGAGGGCGTGGCGTGGCTCGGTATCTGGCGGCAAGACAGCCTCGAAGCAAGTAGGAAACAGGTTGCTCCGTTACTGCGAGAGGCGATGAAAGCGTGACTGAGTGTCACGGCTAAGATATGATAAGCAAGCCATCTATGGTTAGATTTGCAGGTGCGAATAATGTGGCAAAGCTTTTAAAAAGAAGGAGTGACAGCCTAGATCTGGCTCCGAGCAACCAATAAATACAGTACATCATAAACACAAAAAAAAAAAAACTGATGCAAACGCAACGAAATGGTCAGATTTTGGGTATTAAATGCAATAAAAACTCTTCTCTCAGCCATCGCCTGTGGCCCTTTTCATCCAATACTGGTATCTAAAGTCCCCGGTCTCTCTGCCGGACCACAATTCATCATATCTATCGTTCAATAACAGGCCCCGTCACGCCCTGCTCCCTCTCGACCCGATTCAACAAACTGCCCTGCGCAAACTTGTTCTCTCCGCTGAAATCCACCATCGGGCCTTTAGCTCTAGACCCGTCGATGACACCTCGTCCCTTCGTACCACCTCCCCAGCCCTCATGAGACTGCGCCAATAGGCCTTCGCCCGTGAACGCTGAGCCGCTGACGGCATCGTGACTGGCAGCTGCGCGGGCAGTGGTAGGACGTGCAGTCGCCGGACGACGCTGGGAAGCTGTTGGGCGTAGACCGCGCTGGAAGTCAGCGCCTGTGCGGGAGTTGGAGCGCTGCTTTGTGAGTTCGTGGGTTTGGGTGTGGTTGCGGCCGCGCCAGTCTGTGGAAGCTGGAATGCCGAGCGCGTCTTCTGGAGAAGTTGCGGCGTCGATCAGGCCGCCTGGGCCGACGTTGTCTGGCTGATAGCCACGGCCCATGGGGACTTTGGGGTTGTGCTGTGGTGGCTCGGGATATTGGGGAGTCAAGTCGACGAGTGGCTTGTGGCCGCCTGGGCCATTTTTGGCACGTGTGGAGCTAGAGCGACCGAGATCACCCTGTCGAGCTTCAGCATTCCGTCGCGTGGAGGTCTGGCGGCGGAGTCCGTCGGAAGAAACTTGACGGGTCAGGGGATTTTCAGCTACCGTCAGCTGGTTACGAGCAGCAGTTTCACGCTGGCGTTGGCTGTAAGAGCGCCCGAGAAGGCCTGTGGGTGCTATTTCCTCAGTTTGGCCGTTATCGGATGGCCTTCGCTCGTCCGCTGTTGTGCGTCGTGTGAGGTTTGCGAGCGGCTCGTCCTCTGCCAGCTTGGCTCTTGCTGGGCCTTGTTGCTTCCGCGTACTAGGACGTCTCGTGGGTGCAGTACCGCTTTCGAGGATTTCCTTGTCGTCTGCCGATGTGACTCGCGCCGCTCGAGGGCCTTGTCGTTGCGATGGTCGCCTGCCGATCTGATCGGTGTCCATCAGCGGCTTAAAGCTGCCCAACTGATAGTGTGAGCTTGTTGAATCCATCTTCTTGTGCGCATGCGCTGTGAAGCTTGTGCTGATTCCTCCATCTTTTTCTGTGTTATCTGGTGATTGGGGTTTCTTCACGGCTCCCAGAACGTTGACGAGATACCAGCTCCGCCAGTTCTGGACTGCATCGTGGAATTCATCGGCGGTGCGCCGGTCGTTGGAACAAAAGAAATGTACGAAATTTTCTGTGGTCTCAAACATGCTGGACTTTTGCTGTGACTTGATGGCCAAGCACAGCTTTTTTGGTGGCTTGATCTTTTTCCTGATCTTTTCCTGTGTAGGTGTGTAAATGTCGTAGTCGCTCAAATGGCAGACATTGGTTTGCTCTCTGGCTTTGTCCAGATCCTTCTGGCATGTGATTTGTCCATCAGACTTCAAGGTAATGAAACGCTTCTCCCATTTGCCAGGTCTTTGTGAATACGTTAAGAGCCACTGAGCTTCTGCAGGGCGTTGTTTTGGAACACCGGCCGTACTGAGCTCCAACTCGGAGTGTCCAGTTCCTGGGTCAATCAAGATCAAATTGTTCTGTCGGTCATGATCCCAGCTGTTCATCACATTGCGAACGGATTCATATCGGCGTAGCGGACGTTGAATGCCCACTGTGCCAAAGTGTTCGAGTATTATGGCGGACTTCACATCAATGTTCTCGCTCATGGTTGTTGACGCACTCTTTATGAGATCCACGGAAGTTGTAGTAGGTGTGACTGGAAAGATCATTCTTGATTTGCCGCATTCGACCAGCACTTTCCTGTCTCCTGCATTGACAGCTGATACAGGCGCGTCTGAACCTGGCATGACGACGCCGCCTCCAGCAACGATGTATTTTGGGCGGTGGTCCGACAGGGGTCGTGTCGCTTGCGCATCATTCGCAGTATCCTTTTTCCGTTTGAACAGTCCAAAGCAGCCACCGTCGCTGTCGCTGTCCTCGTCGTATCTAGGCAACGCGATTGTGCTTCTGGTCGCCTTGATTTGATCGGACTTGGGCGGACCGTCTCTTCGAGGAGCTGGAGGCGTCGCTGGTCTTGGAGGAGGGAAAAGTTCGCCCGTTGGTTGAGATTGCGACATTGAAAATGTTGGAAGTGGAGTGACGTGCCGACTGGGCTCGCGCTCGGAGCCCGAATCATAGTTGTCGCTGGTTTGTCGTTTTGGATCGCGTGCTCCAGGGTGAGCGGGCGGGCTAATGTGTCGTTCATGTTGTGCGCCGGCTCTTGAGTTTCCATGCCTACTAGGCGGGGCGTTTGCAGTACGAGGCCGAATATACTGGACTGGTGGTGATGTAGATTTCTCGAGAGCATTCGGCAGCGGCGCATTGTCCTGGCCATGTGAAGTGCCCAGACGACCCTGTTCGGCTCCGGTGTTGCCTCTCTTGCGATGGTAGCGTGACTTGCTTCGTACAACGCTGTCGTCCTGCGGCGGCGTGTCGACTTGAGGGAGTGGAGGTGCTTCGTTCGCATCATCGTCTACGGTGCGCTGGGCTTTCTGTCGCTGCGATCTGTAACGGGAAACTCTCTGCTGCTGCTCGGGGTTGGTGGCTGGATCTGCCATGGCGCATGCTGCAGGCGGGGCGCGAGTCGAGGTGAGAGCAGAGGAGCAGCAGGGCAGCGGCAGCAGCGGCGTAAGATATTACTTCGGCCAGCCAGTAGACAGATAATAATATCGAGAAGCGAATGGTCTAAGAGGCTCGCTTGTATTGTTTTGGTGGGCGCGAGTGGGCGCGTGACAGTGATAGGAAGTGGGTAGTGATCGCCGGTAATTTCGTATCGGCGGCGTTGGCGCGATAATACGTGCAGGCTGAGTATAGGCAGGATGATGAGGCGCACACACGGTATAGCAAGGATGGGTGCGACGTTGGCAGCCGGAGGAGGTATAACAGGATAGATAGATAGATCGACGGTAGAGGCAACACGCACGATTCACGCGCGTATGGACGAGTGGAACTAAAGGCAGGAGAAGAAAGCGTGAAACAAACGCTGTCTACGCAAATAGAGGGCGATGCTAATGTTGGACACACACTTTCGTCTCCCGTGCTTGCTTGCTTGCGTGCGTGCGTGCGTGTGGGGAGAGAATCCACTTGAGAATCCACTCTCGCGTTCCTGAGCGCCCGGCCAGCGAAAGCGTGAGAGAGCCCAGCCATTCTCTGCCCTGTGGTCGGATACAACGGCGGCGAGCGCGCGTTCGTTTCGTTAAATCGTTTGCTACCCGCCGCCTGCGTTTGACCATCTACTGGCGGCGTGCTGGTCTTGTTGTGACTCTTGTGAGATCGTGTGGTTGCAGGTCTACCAACAGTCAGGTATGCACACGTGATGCATGGCAATACTGGTACCTACATCCTGCACATGCACACACCTTGGTGACCTGCCTCCAAACATCGGACACCCGTCTCCATGCCCGCATACCCGGCTCGGCCCCTGCAGTTGATCTTGACCCTGAACAGCCTTACAGCGACCCTGAGTTTGCCCAGATCAAGGGGCATTGGTTGGTTGGCATCAGGATAGGTGCATCAGCGGTATATCACTTCGAACATACGCAGAAGGATACTCACATCGCACTCTCAACTACCCGCTGACACTGCTTCCTGGACCTGCAGCGACTGTGCTACCATATCGCGTCAGGTGCTTGTGTAACGTCTCCTGCTGAAAGACTTCGCAACCCAACGCGTCTGCATCTGTCCATCGGATGTTACCGAAATGAGACTAAATATCGATGGGAAAAAGTCCATATCCTCTTATCTATCATCAATGACAGTTCGGATCAACCGCACCTCAGCCCAAAGTCTTCACTTGCCGTGTGCGCCATAACACAAGCCACGGAAGGCATCATCCAGACTGTCGCCACTGCTGCTGCTGCCCGCAAACATGATCACATCATCATGTTTTCAGTTCCACATCCAGACTGAGTTTGATTAACACATGTTTAGCTACGTCACATGCAACTCTCATGTCTCCTCGTCTCCTCACATGCAACATGTACATGTACTTCTAGGTCGCCACCGCGCTGGTTGATGATCTCAGATCCATCAGCACTTCCCACCGCTTGGATCGGGCCCGACACCATCGGCTGTCCGAAGCCTGTAGTCTGTCCAGATGGAAATAAGGCTGCAGCGGCTGCTGCTCGTTTTGATCATCTTTGTACTGGCACTTATCTTGTACCGGGACTTTGGCAGTGAGGGCACAGTCCAACATCTCGCGAAACACGCTGCTTCTTTCGCTGGTGTCAAGGAGCAAAGTCCATCAATTACGGCTCTCGAGCCTGCCAATGCAACACTCGGGGTAGGAGAGCAACAAGGCCCTGCTTCTCAAGCACAGTGATGCTGACGAGATTTTCCCATCAGTTTGGCGCAGTCATTGCAGTCTCACGCCAACAATCGCCACGGCGTGACGGACTTCTCTTCGCGGCCAATATCACCGGCATTGATATCTCGATCCCAGTACAGCCTCTTTGGACCGACGAAGATATTGCACAGCTGCGTGCTGAGGAGGTGTCGACTATCACGCGAGGATCTGCGCTAGCTTGGCTCGGCCACCTCAATGCATTGCAAACATTTCTCGCGAGCGACCATTCTACTGCATTAATCATCGAAGACGACGTGGATTGGGACATCCGGCTGCGTACCAAGCAGATACCCATCACCGCCTCTGCGTTCCGCTCGTTGACTTCCAATTACAACACCAATGGCTTGGATGTCAAGGACTATTGGGGCAACGTAGCCAGTTGGGACATTCGTAAGTGCGAAGCCATGCCCTCAGATCGTGCCTGAGATGTTGTTGCTCATTCGTCTTTCTCACTGTTGATAGTCTGGCTTGGTACCTGCGGCGACCACTTCCATCCAACGGCCTTACGACACCCATCCCTCACCTATACCGACCCAACTCTCCCACCAGTCGAAAGATTGCACCCTCAGACTGCAGATTTCTTCTCCAATCTCAACATTCCATCTCATACACGCCTTCTCAGCCCAACTGTCTTCCCTCTATGTACCTTCGGCTACGCCATCACACGGCCAGCGGCACACCGTCTCCTGCACGACATCGCCGCAAGCGAGGCCGAAGGCGGAACTATGGCATACGACGTGCGTGTTCTCGAAGCGTGTCGAGACCTGGGACTGCGCTGTTGGAGCGTGGCGCCAGAGTTGATGCGCCATCTGGGAGCAGAATCCGAGATTGCGGACATCGACATGGGCAGTGAGGATCAGGCTACAAGCGATGGCTTTAAGGCGACAGATACAATGAATATCGACTGTGGAGTGAGGAGCAATGAGGCGTTGTCTTTCACGAAGGACCCGCAACGGCTGGAGTACCTGATGGATGTCGTGGGGAGGCAGGGCATATGTTTGAGAGAATAGCATTTACGAAGTCTAGCGTCTTGATTAGTTTATGATACACGATGATTGAGTTCAGATACCTCTCGAAGTGTGATTGATAGCTCAGAAACGCTATACGCGCACAAATCAGTGACGACGCCGCATTGCTTACCACCACATAAGCTCTTCCCAATTACCGCACATTGATCGAATCGGTTGAGCCTTCCTCGCGTAGACCACATCCGAGCGCTCTTACTGGTCGTGCAGCCATGTTCGTGATGCACCTCATGTCTTTCGGCTGCAAACTGAATTAAATCTTCACATGCACGCAAACGACAAACGAGAGACAGGCAAACTTGTCGATACACCACGACTCACTCTTCACTCTTGACGCAGAAGACAATGCCACTGTTTCAGCGCAGACTCGCTTCTCCATTCACCTCGCCTTGCTCCTGCTTCTGACTTGCCACTGCCAGATAGTCTGCACTGCCATCGAAAAAGTAGAGCGGTGCACTTCCTTCGAAGCGATTCACAACAACCTCTTCTCGCAAACGAGCAAGCGAGCACAACAAACAACACCTCACCGAAAAGGCGCAAACCTGCCACCTCAAGGCGCTCACCACTCTGAGCGCCTCGCACGCCCCTAACATCGCCACCACCAGCACCAACCATAACCCAGAACAACCAACAAACCAACCACGCAACAATGTCCTCCTCCAGCACCGGCACCACCCACCTCGAACGTACCCTCATCGCCCACTTCCGCAGAGTCTACGTGCACCTGCACCTCAGCGCCCGCCGCGCCGAACTCGACTACCTCCTCGACAAACTCGCCACCCTCCTCGACCTTTCCGACGCCCGCTTGCAACTCGCCCTCTACCCAGCCTCTCTCCCACGGGAAGAGCGCGCCCGAGCGCACGCCGACATCGAGGTCATGGAGAATATCCGCCGCGTGAGCAAGGGGATGAAGGTTTGTGAGAGGATCTACGAGGCGGGGAGTGCGTGTGGGGATATGGGGTGGGTGTTAATTGGGGTTGGGAGGAAGGGGGAGGGGGAGCTGTGGTGTGAGTTTGATGGGCAGTTGGGGGATATTGCGTGGCGGGTTGAGGAGGAGGAGAGGGTGAGGGCGGCGTGGGTTGCTGCTGAGGAGGAGAAGAGGGTGAGGGCGAGGTTGGGGGTGCAGGTGCAGGCTCAGGCGCGTAGGCGCGAGGTTGTTGAGATTGATTGACTGACTGGAAGCGAATGAGAGAATTACTCGAGGAAGACGTGGGTTGTCTTGGATATGCGACGCTCTGCGCGGATGTTAGCCTTATTGGCAACTAACTTGCTGATGGAAAATGCTTGTGAAGGTGTAAGAACACTTTTGTCCGTTTGCGCCGTTGCACAGCAGGGTACTACTAGGAGGTAATACTGTGCTTACATAGACACAACACTGTGTTTCTTTCCTACGGCATTGTTGAGGTACCTCCTAGCATATAGCAAGCAGAAATCACAACGAAAGTCTCAATCAAATTCCCTTCTCCCACACATAGAGAGAAGAGAAAAAGACTCGAGTTTCTTCCTCTACTAAATTTTACCAAACTCGAAACAAGAAGATCAAGTCTAGGTGAAAAGAAATGTGCGGCCCCTCTGACGCTGTATTCAAGCAACGGACAAGCGATCCCAGAACGGGATCTAAAAATGCGTGGCCAGCTCTTATGGTGCCTTAGAATCAGTCTGCGCATCGCAGAATCACCGTACAAGCAATTGAGGAATTTTGCAAATAGTAGGCACTGTCTAAGAAGGATGCGGTATAAGAAAAGGAAGAGAAGAAAGCGCGAGAGGGCGAAAAGTGCAGGTTTTGTCTTCTGGATTTTGGGAGCACGGACGAATTTTGTGTATTTGCGGAGATAAGCTAATCGATTACGGAAGTGAGAGCTGCTCTCTCAAGCGTGCTTCTTTCCTGTGCAGTAAGCTGCTGCTGCTGCTGGGACGAGAGAACTTGTGGTTTTCTGTACGACTGGCCTGGCGGGCGCATTTTCTGCTACTTCTTTCTCTGTTCACTTGTATTAACGTGTAGTTTAGAGCTGATTCGGGAGGCTCATTGAAAGACGATTTACGTCGTTACCCGACATTCTCAAACCATGATCGCATGATCAATCGCAACAATGTCGACCACCATACCAATCCAGGACCTCGATCCCTCGGTCGATCCGCCGAATGATCGCACAATTCACGCTGTAGTCACTCTCTCATGGCCATACTCGTCTTCGACCCGGCAATGTGCTCTTCTTCTCTCCGAACGGGACTTTCGTCTACGCGCCAGAGGAGGCCAGATCCACGTCAAGTTTTCTGGTCCGGCAGCACGCGCAGTAGCGCAAGGCAAACTTGGAATTGGCGATGAGGTTGTGCTGGAGCTTGGAGCTGGAGAGTGGGCTAGTGGTGCAGCTATGCATGTACCCGGAAAGAGCGTGGGAGAACTACATTTCGGGCGAGGTGTGCAGTTGAGGGTACAGAAAGATGGAGGCGAAAGTGCCCATGAGATCAACATCGCGGACGATGCTGTTGATGAGGATGAGCAAGAGATGTCACAAATGGAGGTCACACCTGCGAAGAAGACATCACCTGCATCGACGTTCCGGTCGAGCATTGGAAGAGCGCCGGGCAGCGCTGCGATTTACTCGTCACCTGCGTACATGCGGAAGGCGGCCAGGTTCTCGTACTTGGATGGTATTAGTAGGCTTTTCGAGGACGAATGGGACAACCAAGATCTACCAAGGAAGAAGGCACGCACATCTTTGGGTGAGGTCAGGAACTGGAAAGTGGTTGATCGCACACCGAGTCCGGAACCGTCTCCTCCTGCTGCCACTGTTGTGGTGGAAGAGGAGATGTTGGATGCGAGTCAGGTCGAAGAGGCAGACGTAAGGAAAGTGCCTGCTGTGGAATCAGTCACCGATCAAGAACCGACAATAGAGACGCAGTCAGTCAGGTCTTCACCAACACCTGCCCCGATGCAACGAATGTCTGATCCATCCTCACCAATAAATGCCACTGCTCCTCTGACTAGTCCACTTGAGCTGCTGGCAACCGAGGCGCTTGCAGGCCAACAACCAGAAGCAAGCGTCAACACTTCCACCTTGCCAACACTGCACATACCTGCGTCTTCTCCAACTCCTCAGCTGGCCGAGCCAGGAAATCTAGGGGAGCAGGCATTTGATCCGACAACGCCTAGATTGGTTCCATTGCCTTCAGCTGCCCTTCCATCGACCACACCACAGATTTCGCCTTTAGCCACAAGAGGCGCATTCGGTACAGATACGATCGATGACCATGGCGAGGATAGTGAAAGATTCTCTGAGCAAGCCTTGCCGTCTGATGGCATTTTCCATCAGCAACCAGTTTTATTGGCATCGCCAAACAAGGCTACGGAGAGCTTACTCGATCAACTCAAATCCACTACTGGGGAGAGTGAGCTTAACACAGAACCAGTTCTACCTGAGGAAGATGCTTCTGCAGATGAGCTTAATCAATGGGAAGCGGGTGATCTGGCAGAGGAGGATGCCTTCTCGGATGATGAAGCGGACGAAGTTCTGAGTGCTTACGAAAACGATGCTGAGCTCATGCCTGAGGATGACGCCGAAGACGTATTTGATGCCGATGAGCTGGAAGGCGAGGAGCCTAGTGACGACGACACTCAAGAAGACCTTGAGATGTACAGCCCGCCCGCTCAGGAAATGCTGGAGGAGTCTTCGACCGAGAAGGACTCTGACATCGAAGAGCAGGCCTCATTGGAAAACCGTTTGGACAGCGAAATGACCGCGGAGCGCCGCAGTTCCATCGATGCTCGAGGCACATCCCAGCAACCCGGTTTCGCCCCAGCGAGCACTTTGCTGGATGCTGCTGAGACACCTGCTAAGGCTGTCCAGCAGCCAGCAGCAAATGAGGGTGCCGTGGCAGCCACACCATCGAAAGTGCCCTTCTTCGGATTTGATGGTGCTGTGCCCTCTACAGAGAAAGCTGAGGTGATGACTCCTGCCGCGAAGCCCACAGATACACCAAAGAGGACTCCACAGTCTGCGCGCGACAGGGTGATGAAGAAGACTTTCAGCAGTCTATTTGGTCTCAAAGGCAGTCCATCGCCTGAGAAGGAGGATCCCGTTAACATTAATCTTGCAACCAGCGTCGACGAGACCATACAACAAGTTGACCAGCATGACACGGAGCTCAATACAACGCAGATTGAACAATCCAACGGCGATGATGAGAACGATCCGCGACCTGCCCCAACTGATGCCGTGGGCGTATCAGACGATGCCCTCATCGAGACAACCGCACTCGCAATACCAGGCTTGTCAAAGGAGAGTTTATTGGCGACAGATGTAGGCCCACAGGAATTGCACGATGGGATGACCAACGCAGCCGAACTGCTGGAAGAGATTACTCAGGATGTTCAGAACGAGATTCCGTTACCAGAGGCAGCTCCTTCCGCTCGTGAACACTCTCCGGAGTTGATCAAGCTTGATTCGAGCTCCGACGCAGAAGATGGAGATGCCTTCATGGAAGAGGCTGAACCTGATCACCCTACAAATCAGCCCTCTGCCTCCGCTCCGACGCCACAAAAGCGTTCGAAGACGAAAGACCCAGAAATGGACTTGTCTGTCGAGAGTGGCAGTGAACGTGCAGAAAGCCCTGTGATAGCTGCTCAAGAACACGTTGTTGAATCCGCGGAGCCTGAGATCACTCTTCCTGCTGTGGAAGAGCAAAGTAAGCTAAGTGAAGATCTAGAGATCGAGCAAGCTCTGCCTGTCGAGGATCGGCAAGAGACAGAAGCTACCACATCACCGGAAGTCGATGTGGACATCTTGAAACAGGATGCTGACTTGCCGGAAACTATCTCGGAGCCTAACCAGTCCACGCTCGACTTCGTTGAGCAGCCCTCAGCCTTGTCTCCAGTGCTCAAATTCCCGGCACCTGAAACAGAGGAATCTACATCGGTCGATATCCAATCACAAGTGCCATCGCAGCAGGAGCCTTTGCAGGTGTCCTCCAGTCCTGCTGAACGCGATGTGTCCGTAGCTGGCGAAGAGGTTTTACAAGAGCTTTCCGAGCCTTTAAAGCCGAGTGCTACGCCTCAGGACGAGGAATCAAACCTAGCCTCTCCTGCTAGGCAGTCGGTTGTTGAAAGTGAAGTACAGATGGTCGATCTCTTGCAGCAGGAAGATGTTGAAATGCTAGACGATGGGCACCAAGAGCCTGGCTTGTCGCAGTCCTCTTTCCAGTCTCAGATGACGCCAGAACTGGACGTCGAGTCGGCGCCTGTCATTCTCGAGCAGCCACCAGTCTCTACAGATGTCATTCAGGTTGAAGAGACATTGCAGGAGTCTCCAGAGGAGAGGGATGTCGAAATGATCGACGGACGTGAAGAAGTGCAATCGTCACACCCATCGTTCCAGTCACAAGTGGTACATGACAGCACCGACGCTCAGAGACCCGACCTGGTTGAGTTTAGCAGCCGCCCAGCTTCGAGAAATACTGTTGAGGACTTCTCTCCGATGGTCCTAGGATCAATGACGCAAAGAATCGCAGATGTTGTCAGCGATGACAGCGCCCTCAAACGCTTGCAGGAGCTTCAATCAGAAGATGGCGGCGTCGAGATTAATGGAACTCATGAGGATGTCACTCAAGACCCCTCAATGGCCGAATCGGTTGAAGGAGATATGCTTGAGCAAACGCCTACACGCAGTGCGAAAGTGCAGGCCGTTGAAGTAGAATTCTCGCCCGCCCAACCACATACGATCAGCCCTGTGAAAGTCACGAGGACTCTACATGAACAACAACCGACACCGCAGGCAACACTAGAAGTCGATGCGCAAGTACCCATTGCGACAGAGCAGAAAGTCGCGGTCGTGCAGGAGAACACTTTGAACCGTGAGGAACCCAACGCAAGTGATCTAGAAGCCCTCGAAAGCCAACTGCAAGCGGAGCTAGTAGGCGACGAGGCCTTGCAGACTTCGACCGCACTTTCACCTGAAGTCGTTGAGCAGCACAACATCACAGGTGATAAAGATGAGCAAGCAGACCTCGCATTGCCACTCAGCCCGTCAGCTACGCAACCCGAGACACAACTTTCACATGCAAACACAGCTCAAGCAGTTGTGCAGCCAACACCTGCGACTTCGCAATCACAATCATTGATGCAGCCTCACACCCACCTCACCGACCACGAGACGTCGGAGAAGCCTACAGATATGTCGCAAGAAAAGGCGCGCGAGCAAGAACCTGCGGAATCACTGGAGGACCCCGCAACTATACCGCGCCCACAGTCGCGCGATAAGGAAACGACAAACATGCCGCCACCAGAGCAAACGCTGCCACCAAAGACACCAGTGAGGAGATCCCTGCGATCACGTCTAAGCAACGTCCCGGATGTCATCTCGGCATGGTTCTCGCCCAAGCGCTCGAGCATCGTCGCACAAGACTCGGAAGAAAGAACAGAAGAAAGAACAGTGATTGAAACACCGAAAGCGACAGACGTAGACGTTGTCAAGACCCCTCGCACGTCCAAGAGGCGCGCAAGTGGCCTATCCACAGCGCACGCCTACTTCACGAGCCTTGCTTCACTCGATCAACACCTCAACCCTTCCAGCCAGCAGGCCGGGACCATTGACATACTAGCTGTCGTTACGGACTTCACCAAAGAACCTGAGCGCGCAAAGAACGGGCCTCGAGACTACTACACGATCTTCCGTGTCGCCGATCCCAGCATGCAAGCGTCTACCGATGTGCGCGTAGAGGTTTACCGCCCTTGGAAGGCTGTCCTACCAGCGGCGGATGTTGGCGATGTGGTCTTGCTGCGCGCATTCGTGGTAAAGTCAAAGAAACGTCAGGCCTACCTATTCTCCACAGACACGAGTGCGTGGTGCGTGTGGCGATTCGCTGAGCACAGCAAATCGACCGCTAGAAGTGGCGCAGGTACAGGTGAAAATGGGCAGCCGGTGTGGGCAAGGAGGATGTCGCACATCGAGGTCAGGGAAGAGGTCAAAGGGCCGCCGGTCGAATACGGTGTCGCCGAGAAAGAGCAGGCACGCAAGCTCAGAGAATGGTGGGTCGAAACCCATGGTGAAACTCAGGAAGGTGCCACCGCAGAGCCCGTTGACGAGGAGCGAGACGAGGAGGTGCAGATCGCTGAGGTGTAGAGCAGCCGAACACCAATGCGTATTTGCAGTGAACGAAATTAGCCCTGAACTCATTCGAACTCACAATCTAAACTGTACCTCTACATGTATGCTGAACCGTACTTCAGACATGTGATTAATGTTCCTGTATTAGGGTTAGAGTTGATCGGCGAGAATAGTCAAAAGTTTAATCCCTGACACCGCAACATCGAACCATTTGTGTGTGGGGGATGCCATAGATTGGCTTGTGGCGCCACTATAAATCTCCTTAGTCGACTGACAGCAATTCAAATACTGCATCATTTCTGGCAGTACCGAACATTACAGTACAAGATGGTTGTCAGAAGACGGGGAAACGAAAAGCAGGCCAATGGCTCGGCCAACAGCTCAACAAATGGCACAATCAAACCCATCCAGGACTACGACTCCGAGCTCAAAACAGATCACTCGCGATGGCGAATGAAGAATGTTGACGGCCGTCAGACATGGCACTACCTTGAGTCGGACGAGCAACTCAAGGCATGGCCTATGACTGCTGCGGACAAGTACTACCTGGGACAGGACACTGTTCGTCAACAAGCAATATTGCCTGCAAGATGCTTGTATTCTAACAGCTTGACCAGGGTGCAAAACCACTTCCAAAAGCTACAACTCCTCTACAAGCAGCTGAAAATGGCCTGGCGTTTTACTCTCGTCTACAACTCGAGCCTGGCAACTGGGGCTGCGAATACGGTGGCCCCATGTTCTTGTTGCCTGGCATGACCATTGCTCTCTACTCAACTGACTTGCGTCTATCACGCCCGGAGGAACAGGAAGTCGCTCGTTACATTCTCAGCATGCAAAATATCGGCTCCCGAAATGACGGCGCTGGCGGATGGGGCTTGCACACTGCAGGAGACTCGACCGTCTTCGGCACCGCAATGAACTACACTGCACTTCGACTCCTGGGCATCTCGGCTGAAGATCCTCGCATGCGCAAGGCAAGAAGCTGTCTGTACGAGATGGGTGGCGCAATCAATGGACCTCACTGGGCGAAGTTCTGGCTCTCCGTTCTAGGTGTGATGGATTGGGATGTTGTCAACCCCGTGCCGCCGGAGCTCTGGCTACTGCCGGATTGGACTCCCATTTCTCCATGGCGCTGGTGGATCCACATGCGACAGGTTTACCTTCCTATGGGTCACATTTGGTCCAAGAAATGGACGTACCCGCGTGCTAACACCGACCCACTGATCAAGGAGTTAAGGCAGGAACTGTTCACCCAGCCTCATGCAGAGATCAGGTGGCCACGCTTCAGGAATGCGATTAGCCCTCATGACAACTACAACCCAAAATCGTGGATTCTTAACGCGGTCAATTGGTTGCTGGTCATGTTCTGGATTCCATACTTGCGTATCGACTGGCTGGTTAAGCGAGCTGAAGCCTGGACATGGAAACTGATCCAGATCGAGGACAAGAACACCAACTATGCCGCTCTGGCTCCTGTCAATTCGCCGATGAACATGATGTGTTGTTTCATAGAAGAGGGTCCAGAAGCCGAGTCTGTCAAGCTACATAGGGAGCACATTCATGACTTCCTCTGGATGTCCGAGGGTGGCATGATGATGAACGGTACCGATGGTGTGCAGACTTGGGACACGGCTTTTACCATCCAGGCAGTGGTAGCCGCCGGCTTAGCAGACGATGCCAGATACCGTCCGATGATGGAAAAAGCCTTGTCATTCCTTGAAAGCCAGCAATTCACCGGCCACCCGCTCGGATACGAGGAGTCATCAGTCTACTCCGATCCACCCACCGCCAAAACAAGCCCCGAAGCCGGTTACAGACAAGCCAGAAGAGGCGCGTGGGGTTTCAGCACAAGAAGCCAAGGCTACACCGTCTCTGACTGCACCTCTGAAGCACTGAAAGCCATTCTCGAACTGCAAGCCCTGCCATCTTCAAAGGGACCAGGCAAGGTCTACCCTGAGCTCATGAACTTCGAACGCCTGAGATGGGCCGCCGATATCATCCTGACCATGCAAAACGACACGGGTGGCATCGCTTCATATGAGATCCGCCGCGGCAGCGAACGTCTCGAATACCTCAACGCCGCCGAAGTCTTCGGTCGCATCATGGTCGAGTACGATTATCCTGAGTGCACGACCTCGTGCGTGACCGCTATGCACCTCTTCAGCGAAGCCTTCCCCGATTACCGAAAAGAAGACATCGCTATCTTCCAGTCGCGAGCCGTGGAGTGGATTCGCACAAACCAGCGCGCTGACGGCTCGTGGTACGGCAGCTGGGCAATTTGCTTCACCTACGCGGCCATGTTTGCGTTGGAATCGCTGAAACTGCAAGGCGAAGTGTACGAGAACTCTGCTCGCGTCAGGCGCGCGTGCAAGTTCCTGGTGGACCATCAGAACGAAGACGGTGGCTGGGGCGAGAGCTTCAAGAGCTGTGAGACAGGCGAGTGGTGCGATCACCCCGATGGAAGCCAAGTCGTCAACACCGCCTGGACCGTCATCGCGCTGCTGGAAGCCGGCTACAGCGACCGCGCAGTTCTGGACAAGGCTGTGGCGCTGCTGATG
Source organism: Epicoccum sp. F181 (assembly GCA_037042865.1). Classification (NCBI taxonomy): domain Eukaryota; kingdom Fungi; phylum Ascomycota; class Dothideomycetes; order Pleosporales; family Didymellaceae; genus Epicoccum; species Epicoccum sp. F181. Next base: position 468,667 of record JAJSLS010000005.1, read on the forward strand.
CGCAGGCAGCAGAGCAACGGAGAGTGGCTGCAGGAGGGTATTGAGGGAGTGTTCAACAAGAGCTGGTAAGTTTTCACACAGCATAGCATCTCGTGACGTTTCCTCGCGTCGAACTCTTTCAGGCTTACTAACGAATTCCCTTCACAGCATGATCTCCTACCCGAACTACAAGTTTATCTTCCCCATCAAGGCACTGGGCATGTTCGCCCGTCGCTTCGACAACTCAAAGGTGGAGAACTAGAACTACTTATGGAAGAAGGAGGTTTGACGATGTCTGCAGCATGACACGTCTGTCTGCACGACGCAGGCTCGTATCCAGTAACGTAAATCCGTGCCGCGGCTATATAGCAGCGACTCATCGCAAGCTGGTGGCATTGTTGGACTTGCATCTGATCCATGCATAATTACTGCATGACTGCTTGGGTATGAACATAGAAGAAAAGCGCACAATCGTCGTAATATTCTTCTGCCTTCGCTCCAAAGCCTGAATTCCAAGCCGTCGATGTGATATACTTGTAGATCAGTCGATGTGGCACCGCCGAATGTGAAACATGCTGCCAACGTCGGGGCTAGGTGAGACGTAGGAGTTCGAGATAGAGGAAGTCGAGCTCTTGCCTAGAGGATAGGTAAGTTATGTGAAAACCCATTTCTTCACAAATATCTGCACATGAAAGGCAAACGCAAGTGAGCGCTAGAGTGAGAGTGATAGTAGTACACAAGAAAAGCTAGGTACTAACAGAAAAAGGCAAAATACGGAAAAGGAAAGAAAAAGAGAAAAACAACAAATGCCAATCTTTTTCAGGAAGTGTGCCCCCATTCAATCAATCAATCAACCCAACAGATTGTGATTTTTCCCAACAACCCCTTTAAAAAACCATTTGTCCTCTAACCACAGCAGTTGTGGGTAGGTGAAGTTTGTCCCGACGCCTCGCTAAAGTTGTGTCTCCTCTCGAACCGGCGCCTTCGCTAATGTGTGGTAGAAAGAGCCAATGTTTTCCGCAACCCCCGCCCGCCGTAGTTGTCATCCCGTATCCTTTCTCTGGCCAGCGCGCCTCGCTGACGCCAAAATTCCCGTTGTGCCGGTCGCTCGTGTTGAAGCAAAAAAAAAGTTCTCGCTGCTCGCTTTTTGTTTGTAGTTGATGTTGTAGTATTGTTCCACAGAAGTATTCGATGACGTTCTCTGAGAACGAACGAGGTCGTCTACTGGGGAGACTTGGTAGCTCCCGCAGCACCCTGGCCGCCGTTGCGACGTTCGTCAATGCCAAGGTTGCCCATTCCAGAGCTCAAGAATGAGAATGGGTCGCCAGCACCAGGGGTGCTGTCGTTGTTGCCGTAACCGCTGGCGCCACCAGAGTAGTTGCCGTTGGAGTAGCCAGGCGCACCACCAGTGGCGGAAGAATTGCCCTGGTTGAAAGCTTGTTCAGCGCGGGAGTCGAAGCCGCCCTGTTGAGGCTGCATGCCACCGTTGCTGCCCATCTGAGAGTAGCCACCGTATGGGCTGGGCTGAGCACCAATTCCGGAAGGAAGAGCGTAAGTGGAGGGAGGGCCGTAAGACTGGCCGCCAAAGTTGCCAGGCGGGCCGGCCATGGCGCTGCCACCGTACTGACCGCCTTCCTGGTTCATACCGCCGTAAGACTGACCACCCATAGAGGAGCCCATCGACATGTTTGGAGGTGGGCCGTAGTTGTTGTTGCCAGGGAAGTTAGTCATGCCGCCCTCAGCAATGATGGCGGCTTGACTGCGAGATGCACCACAGCGGAGACAGCTGGTGTTCTTAGCAAAGTTGTGGTACTTGCAGCCCTCGTTGCCGCACTGCCAGTCGCCGGCACGGAACGGAACTGATCCACCGCGACCGCCACCAGATCCTCCACCAACGTGACCACCCATGCCACCATAGCCTCCGTGGCCATGGTTGTGACCGTGACCGTGGCCGTGACCGCCGTGGCCGCCCATCATGCCAGGGTGGCCATAGCCCTGCTGCTGTTGGCCGTAGGGGTGCTGAGGCATGCCGTAACCCTGGCTGTAAGGGTCAGGTTGAGAGGCGCCCATGGCTGGGAATGAGCAGCGGAAGCAAGCAGTGCGACGCTGGAAGTTGGAGAAACCACAGCTGGGACAAGTCCAGTCACCGGGACGCGGGCGGTTCTTTGACGGCGGGAAAGGAGTGAGGAGTGGTGGGCCACCCGGCGGCTGCGAGCCAGCAGCGCGGTCGAGAACGCGAGAAGAGGACGGGGAGACCTCAATGGCGCGGTCGTTGAGAGCGCGGCCATTCATGCTGAGAGACTCGGCGGCCTGAAAATAATAGTTAGTATTGTTGCCCTGCGTATGCTGCATTGCTGCAGTGATGAGCGATGAAGTGAGCGAAGTGCGTTGGAGTGAAGTCAAACGATAGAAGTTTGAGTGACGTGTAGCACGGCAGTAAGAAGAATTGCAATAGCAGGTGGCGATAACAATGCACAATGTGTTTGTGTTGCTAAAGAAACAGCGAGCTTCACGTTTCAAATGTTGTGCGAACGTGGGGACGTGAAGTCTGGGGTCAGGGACAGAAGCGTGAAGTTAGGGACAGAAGAGTGAAGTGAGGATGTTTCGTGTTGAAAAGCGCGTGACGTAACCCAAACATAAGGGTCACATGACATGGGCCGCTTCACAGGGGAGCGTCGCACGGACCGCAGACGCGCATTCGAATGGACTGTGCATGGGGAGACTACAGGGTTAAGAAATGGACTGACCTCTTCATGGCTGCCGAAGACGACAAAGCCGCTACCGCTAGGCTTGCCGCCCTCAGGGGTGCGCAGAGTCCAGAAGGCGATCGGACGGCCTCCGTACTGAGTGAACCAGCTCTCGAGCTCGCTCTGGGTAGTGTCGTGCGGCAGACCGCTCAGGTGAAGGACCTTGGAACGCTCGCCGAGGAAGGCGCGAACGTCGCTGCGGGCATCGAGCGGGCGGGAGAGGACGTCGGGGTCGCCACTGGGGTTCGCCTGCGATGGGCGAGACTTTTGGCTGAGCGAACGGAGGCAGCGGGTCAGAGTGAGAGCTTCCTCAAGCGCACGGCGTGGCGAAGATGGAGCGAGTGCCTGAAGGTGGAAGGGGAGGCCACCAGTGACCTTGCCGGAGGAGCGAACTTCCTCGACCTCGAGACCAGCGCAGATCGAAGACAAGCTTGAAGAGCTGAAGGCCAGAGTTTCAGGGTGGTGCGACTGGAAGGTCTGGTACTCTCCACGAAGGCCGAACAGAACGGGATGTTGCATGTAGGCAGGGAGAACAACACTCTTGTCACGGGCCTCACGCGGCATCTGGACACGGAGGTCCCAAGGAGTCAATGTGACGAAAGCAAACTTGGGAGCAGCACCAGGACCAGCGTTCTTGTCCATCAGGTGCTCACTGGCATATGCATCGAACGCAGCGATAGCATCGCGGAAGCTGCCGGCCTGCTTGACATGCTCCCAGGTGAGAGTGGTAAGGGACGTGCACAGTGGTGTGATGGGAGTGTTTGTAGGGCGGACCAGCACAGACTGGTGGTGTAGCTGGAGCGGATGTCAGTAAGTATCCGTTGTCTGGGATGCGTATCGTATCCGTCGATGACGTGATATATCGACATCAACATCTGAACATCGATATCTCCGCATGATTGCTTATTCATACCTCGGGCAAAGAAGGGTCCTTTGCGTCGACAACGACCCAACCGATCTCAATCACTTCCGCGCTGTCCTTGGTGACATATACTCCGTGCTCGTCGCAGGTAGTGGCAATGTGAATGATGCAGTACTTGTCGAACTGACCCTGGCCCTGGCCTTGTTGGTTCGGGGTGGCGCGCGGCTCAGAAGCCGGAGTTGGGTATGCGGCGTAAGGCTGGTTCTGGGTAGGAGTAGCCATGGCTGATTGTTTCTTATCGTTTGCTGCGTTTGTCCAAGCTATTTCTCAAATGTTCGGAGCTGCGATGCTAAAAGCTGATGCTTCTTCTTCCGGATCTTACAAGACCAACGCCGTACGCCAAATCCTGTTACGGGAAGGAATGTAGAGTACAAGTTCGAGGAGGAGGACGAGGAGGGTGGGAGGATTGAGCTGTTGGGAAAGCTCGTAAGCACTCGAATCACTGGGCCGGCAAAGAAGCTGGTCAAGGGAGCTGCCACGCGGATGCCACGTTAGCGGCGGACTCGGGGAGTCGGGAAAGCAAGCAAACAAGGCGCAGTCAAGGCTGGTGAGGGATGTGGAGGGGAGGGCGGAGCGGGCGGAGAGCACTCACGAGTACTGGGTGTTGCAGGCGGTGCTGCTAGGGGGGTGGTGAGGAGGGAGGAGAGGAGGGAGGGTAGTGGTGAAGTGGTGCTCGCTCGTTCGGGTGGAGAGGCGAGAAATGAAGCAGCTGTTTCATCGGAAGGCGGGAATAGAATCCCAGTCCCCAGTCGTTACGCTAATGCGTGCTAGCGTTCACGCGCCGGAGGGTCGAAGGCAGCAACGGCCGGGGTCAGCCCATCCCATCTTCTTCTGGAAGTGGAAGTGGAAGAGATGCATGTATGTATGTATGCAGTGTGATAGTGCCGATGTGGGTGGGTGGGAGATGGTGGGAGGAGTTGTATTCACTGATCGTTTTGGCAGCCACGCATGATGATACCAAGAAGGTACATTTGATTGAACTACGTTATTCATGTTCCGACTTATGCTTGCCAATTGACTTTGCATATCAGTAGACACTAGGCCATCCTCAGAAGCACGACAAATGCTCTCTCACTACCTTACTATTAGAGGTAGAGTATCCTTGCCTGGCTGCCTGCCTTATCCTCCTCCCGAGCCTTTTTTACATGTGTGCGGGCGGTAGATTAACTTTCACTTCAGCCAAAGAGCCTCGTGCCTCTCCCTCCCGTCGTCGCTTGCCGCCGTTGATGACAGTTGAGCCGGCGCCTCGGCAGGGCAGCAGATATGACTGCTGTAGCAGAGCAGAAGCACAGGAGAGGAGAGGAGAGACATCGACTCGGATTCACCCACACGAGACATGCCGTCTCGCTCGAGCCTCGCCTCGTCACCACCTGCAGCCCTGAAGACGGCCTGTCCGTGTGTCTGCTTACTCTCTCTAGAGGTAATCTCGTCTCGTCTTGCCGGCTGATCTGATCTGATCTCCCATCCGTCCGATATGAAGAGACACTCTCGTATACAGTACGGATGGACGCAAATAGCCATCATTCCGTATGTGCACATGTCAAGTAATAACAACTACATCAATGCACTGCTCAATACTAATAATAATAACCCACACTGCACAGCCTTGTCTCTCCTCCCCTTTCTCCTAACCGGCCTGTCCTCCAGATTTCACGTGCCACAGACAGCTCACGGTTCACGCACCACCCACCTTGCCACCCTGAACGCACGCACGCCCACGCGCGAACTGCACGCTCGTTCGCTCGTTCGCCTGCCTAAGAAGCCCTCGAGCTTCGAAGCGCCGTCGTACCCGCGCAGCCCACAGCTCGGCGGCCAAGGCAAAGCAAAGCAAAGCTGTCCTGCTGGCTGGCTGCGCTGCATCGCGATAGGAACGGCAAGCAGCGCAGCGCAGCGCAGCACGCGCGAACGAAACGCACGCAAGCACGGCAACCTCGCAATCAATCCCACGCACGCCGCAAAGAGGGGCAAGCAGGGCAAGTTTGACTCGTTCCAATTTCCACTCTGCCATACATCCTCTGCATGTGTGTGAGTGCATGCGCATACTGCACTGCCGGTGCTGTTCGCCTCGGAGGTCCCCTACATGTACACTACTCTGCTGCTGCTGCTCTCCGAACCACCAACAGCTCCGGTTTCTATCGCTCGGGTGCCTGCACATGCACTACGAGTTCAAAGCGGATGGCCGCGCTGGCGGGAGTCTCTCCCACGCACCTGTCCGAGACATTCCATCGTGTGCTACGGCGCTGTTTGGTGCGACTTGTGAGTGATTGTGAGTGATGGAAACTGTGAGTCTCGCGAACCTCGGAATTTCCATGTGAATGTGATAATCTGTGTGCTGGACACGTACGCTATCTCTCCGCCGATGACACCTTGACCTTGCGCTCGGGCAGTGCATGTGGTTACATACCAATGAGCCTGTTGATTTCTGGGTGGCTGCAACGTTGCACAATGCTACTGTCAGGTATGGTTGCCTTGAGGATTCGGCCGGGTTGGAGGCCTTAGGAGTGATACGTCGTAGATGATTTCGATATTATTGCCGTGTGCAATATACATAAAAGTAGGCTCGTACCTTCTAGACTCCGTCTCGGATGTACTAGACCTTGTGCACAAGTCCATGTTTGGCCTCGCGGTCTGCTTCGGTCATAAGAATGTATAGAGCTGTGTGTCCAACACTGCACGTAGAGAGTGAATAGTCTTTCAACTCTGATGAATCTTACTCTCACATTAGAGCTAATACAGTGGGACGAAATCATCATCGCCGTATCTTTGAGTGGATAGAGTGCGCATGAAGAGCATCGATGCATCCTCTAAAGATGGTTCCAGCAGAAACTTCTGAGCCTTTTGCTCGGTAACCCCAAACCCTAACATGCTCGTTCAATGTCCCATTGCATTAATGCCCGTATACATACCATTGAGATCGTTGCAAATGGGTCGCAGGCATCTGGTTATCGATCTACTATCGAGTACCGATGCGATCATCGTAACAACTGCCAAAATGATCGAAACACGACTTTGTTGACAGCATACTGCATGAAAGCCAACTTCTTCAATTGAATGCGTATACTCCGATCTTGCATTGAGCCATTTGCTCGTCGATGTTCTCGTTGATCCTTTCACTGTATCTGTTACCCATCACGATAGACTTCTCCGTGTCTGAGTGTCCACCATCAAGATCCAAGGACGTACAAGCATCTACTTATTAGGTCATTCAATCGTTTGATGCTGTTGCAGCTGATCCACATGCAGCTCTCCGAAAGTCGGACGTTGCTTTATAAACAACGTGGTTTGCATGCCTTTCATCGAATTAGCTATCATAGCTTGATTCAGCACTTGTGGTCTAGCGGTTACGATTCTCGCTTAGGGCTGTCGAAAGACATCAAATGCGAGAGGTCCCAGGTTCGAGTCCTGGCAAGTGCCCGTTCTTTTGCTTTTTGTACTTGATTTGAGCACGCTGGAGACTTTCCGGACGTTTTTGTGCATGTGACAGACGGTACCTTTTGATCCACGCCGAGAGAGCTGTCAATCATCCAGCAGGGCTCATGGCCTTGCTCCGAGAACCGGTCATTGAAAAGTCATTCGCTAATATGGGTATATGTGAACTAGCAAGCAGGTACAAATAAGTGGAAGGGCAGCACGCCGTGCCCTGTAGATCGCTTGGCCCGAAAAGATGACAGTCAGAGAGCAGTATCGACTCCGCTCTATTCAGTCATCATCGTCGCTGTCGCTGCCGTAGCCGACAAGTGGTCCTGCGGGCTTTGGTGCCACCTTCTGGGCAACCGGCACTGCTGGCACTGCTGCTGCGTTGCCACTCTTGATTCCCAGGGCGGCAGCAAAGTCCTTTTTCTTCTTAGCTTGCCGCTGGAATGTTGGAAGAGGTGGTGGTGCCATTGAAGCCCTATCCGACGCTGATGTGGGATCCAGACTTGACCCAGCTTCATCATCGTCGTCCACTAGTAGATCATCGCCTAATCTCCTCACTCTCTCGCCAGTCCCACTCATGAACGCAAGTCGCGCTTGTTCCTCGATTTCTCTCTCAATTCTGTCCCTCTCTTCATCCTTGTCATCTTCCTTGCCTAATACAGGCCCCACGCCTCCCTCCCGATCCTTCCTCTCTCGTGCCGCATTTCGCATTCTCACATCATCCAAAGCGTCCGCAACAGCCATCTCAGTCTTGGCGTCCACAGTCTTCTTCTCCAAGTCCTTCATAGCATCCCTCTCCGCCTCCTCCCTCTCCATGCGATCCAACATCTCCTCCTCCGTCTCCTCCGCCAGCTTCGCCTCTCGCCAGACCTCAAAGTTCCTCTTCGCGCCCTTCTCACACTCATAGTCCATATGCTTCGGATCTGTCTTGAATGTAATCTCGGCAGAGCAGCGCGTGCACCGGATGTAGAAGCGGAAGATCGTGATTGCGTAGTATTTCTCCTCGGTCGTTTCTTTGCGCGCGTTGAACTTGCGGCCTTTGTAGATGAACTCGCCACAGGAGGTGCAGCGCATGCTGAAGGGTGCCATCAGGCGGACGGTCTGCACTTTGGGCCCGGTTTGCTTGGGACCGCGGCGGCGCTCGAGTTTGGCCGGGTCGAAGTCGGGCGGGTAGTACTTTGTGAGGACCTTACGTTCTGACATGTTGGCGGTGGGGTTTTGTGATTTGTTTTGTTGTGTCTGATTTGCGCGATGCGCTTGCCTGTAGAGGTCGGTCAATCAAGAAAGGAAGAAGAGAGAAGATGAGGCAGCGTTAAGTGATGCCAAGCAGCCAAAGTTCCCCGCGATCTGACATGTGACACTGTCGCGCTCGCAGGCAAGTAAACACAGCAGCCGCGAACTACACCAGCTCCTCTCCTTCTTCTCTGCAGGTATGTCTCGACACTTGGAAGCGTTGATCACGACCTAAGCTAATACTCAACCAACAGACTCGAAAATCACACCCTTCCATCTGCCTAACTCCACACCGTCTTGAAAAAGCTAATACTTTTGGATCACAACAAACCCTGGGCACAACATCTTGAATATGGAGACCTTTCTGAGGCGCTGGCGAGACGACGCAGTCTCAAGACATCAATACGATAGTGCGATTTACGTTGGCGACAAGCTGGTAGCATTGACTGGCTCAGATGACGATCGATTAGTACTGGCGCAAACACATTTCGCGGCTGGCAACTACACACGCGCGTTTGCTTTTGTCTCGAGATCAGACTTGCTGCAAAGATCATCAGCTTGCAAGTACCTCGCCGCGCACTGCTACATACGACAGGATAGGCACGAGGACGCTCTCGGCATACTAGGCGACAAGAACCCAACGCACCTGATATCCACAACAGACTCGTCACGACGGAAGCTGCAAGGACTAGGCAACGGCGTGTCAACAAAACAACATGGTAAAACTCGCATGCCAAATCGGATAGAGCGGGCCGACCGCAGTGAAGAGAGGGATGCCGGGGATGCGACAAGCTTCAAGTACGAGGCGGGCATGTGCTATCTACGAGGATTGTGCTTCGCAAAATCGAATGCCTTCGATCGGGCAAAAGAGTGTTACAAGGATGCCGTGCGCATAGACGTTCAGTGCTTCGAGGCTTTCGACCAGCTAATGAAGAACTCGCTCATGAGCCCAAGCGAAGAATGGGAGTTCCTCGACAGCCTCAACTTCGAGACATTACAACCCGATCCCATGGATCCCAATGCTGCGCCAGAAGCTGCCGATTTTGTTCGGAATCTTTACATCACCCGCCTCTCAAAATACCATCGATCGGAGGACTTCACAACTGCCATTGACACACTGTCTTCGCACTACCGCCTTAGCCAGAACGCTGATGTCCTTCTCGCGAAAGCCGAAATACTCTCTAGCAGTGCTCGCTACCAGCCAGCCTTGAACCTTACCTCCGCTATCCTGTCGGCAGACCCATACAATTTCGCCGCCATGCCTTTACACCTCTCGCTGCTATACCAATTGAAGCACACTCACGCTCTCTTCGCCCTCAGCCACGACCTCGCCGACACTCACCCAAACGAGCCAACTTCCTGGCTAGCTGTCGGCACATACTACCTTTCCACAGCCCGCATACCCGAAGCCCGCTCATACTTCTCCAAGGCCTCTCTAATGGATCCTCACTTCGGCCCAGCCTGGATCGGCTTCGCGCATACTTTCGCCGCAGAAGGCGAATCCGACCAAGCAATCGCCGCCTACAGTACCGCGGCACGGCTCTTCCAAGGCACGCACCTCCCGCAAATGTTCCTCGGCATGCAAGAGACTGCTCTGGGCAACCTGACCATCGCGCGAGAGTATCTCACTGCAGCGTATGACCTCTGCGATCGCGATCCTGCGCTGCTGAACGAGATCGGGGTTGTTGCCTACATGGAAGAAGACCACGATGCTGCGTGCCGCCATTTCGAACTCGCTCTCAGCATTGCTGCCCAAAACGAGACTCCATCGTCGCAAACGACTGCGACGAGGCTCAATCTGGCTCACGCGCACAGACGAGCTGGAAGACTACAGGAAGCACTTATTGAATTCGAAGAGGTCATTCGGCTAGGATTGCGCGAAGCCGGCGTCTTTGCAGCGAAAGGTCTGGTATTGCTGGAACTTGAGCAGGCCTTTGAGGCTACAGTGGCGTTCCACGAAGCTTTGTCGATCAGTCCGCAAGACCCGATCGCAGGCGAATTGTTGGCAAAGGCTTTGTTGGCACTAGAGGGGCAAAGTGTGATGGGAGCACAGGACGAAGAGTCTGTGAACGCGGGATTGATGGATCGGGTAAGAGAAATCAAGCAGGCCAATGCTTCAGGGCTGGGGAGGAAGAGTAGGAGGCGGAGGGTAATACACGAAGACCCGAGTGTGTTGGCGGACGGGATGGATCTTGATGGTGCAGCGGGATAGGCACCTTGTGGCCCAGGAATGTGTTTTGATTAGACGTTCGAGCGCCAAAAATATGATTCTCATGTTAATGATAACACCGATGTCTCCCAAGTTCACAGCGTGGCCAACAAATGCAGATCGGCCCTCCCTGAACAGGGACCTTGTGAGCTAAACGTGCGTCTTTCCCCTTTCAAGCAGCAGAAGCAGCTTCAGCCCGGTAAGCCACCCTCCAGCAGTTTGCTCATCCCGTCCGAAGTCGCATCAAGCACTTGCAGTTCTGCTTTGAAATTGAGCATCAGCATCACCTGCAACTCTCTTCTCAGATCATAATCCCCTTCCAACACCTGCCATCCCAGCATACTTCGAGCCTTTTTCCTGTCGCGTGCACTCAGAGTGAGAAGCCCTTGGTAAGCATGCGTAGCTTCATCGCTCAACACATGTTCGCTGCGGAGACCCAACCATTGAATTTGTGGCAAGCAAATGTGAGACGTCTCGTGAGCCAGAGTCTTCGAACCATACTTGTACGTTGAGAGAATGGCGATGCCGTCGGGGTCGAAGTCTACCATTGCGTAGACTGGTGGTGAACAGAAGCCGTTCTGCGGAGAGGGCGAGCTCAGGAAACGAAGCATGGCTCTCGTGGATATGTCGGGGTAGCCTTTTGCTGTGACCATGATGCCGCTGGTTGACAGTGTGCCCCAGAAGGTTGAAGCAGCGATGGATCTGAAAGTGGCTTCTTTCTCGATTACGAGGATCCACTTGACTGATGAGATGCTTACTGATAGAATGTCTTTCAGGTTGGGCATGAGTAGACCTTCTTTGTCAGAGGAAGCGTCAATGATTGAGCCATCTCGGCGGCAAAAGCCCACTGCGCCCACAATAAGGCCTTTCGCAGCTGCAATCACGTGCAACGCAGAACGAGTGACGCCAAAGGTGTAGGCGATGTTGTCGACGTATCTGTCGACATGTGATTGTCGACCGAACAAGGCTGGGTCACGGTAGTATATATCTCTACTCTTAGGTTAGTCAACTTCATCAAACATGACCCGCTAAACACTACCGCTTCGACAACACAACATCATTGCGCAAGGCCTTGTGGATTAGCTCCAAGATACGTGTTACGACAGCTGTGCGGCGTCAGTATCGTACCGCCAACATGATGATCGTGTATCACGCGTACCAAAGCGCCACGCTTCCTTCTCGGTCTTTCCGGGAAAACATAAATGCTGGACTGATTCGGCGTGTGCTTGAGCAGTGTTGGTGGAATCACGTGGCCGACCTCGAGAGAGCGGTCTGGTTTTTATTGCGACACTCAGCTGACCTCTTTCGTTTAGTAGTACGTCGACCATGGCTTCGAAGATAATCTCGATCTTTGCCTGAACGTTCGACCGGTTTACCACCTCGTCCTTCGAGGCATCTTGCTCGCTTGTTCGTGCAAGCTGAGCTGGGGAGTTTACATGCGGAGAAGTGGATTGATTCTCATCGCCACGAATCGTATTCGTAGCAGTTGAAGTTTCGCATTCATCGTGATTGCTGACGAATTTTGCAGGTTCAATGTGATGAGGGCTGCTTGATGAGGTGTTTCTATCGACCACCTGGAGTGGTGAAGCAGGAGAAGCATACCATGCCTCTTCCGATGCATCGTCAAGCATCTCCGCGTCACTGAGATCGTATTCGATCTCTAGGTCGTCCATGTTGAATGAGCGAAAGTGGTGTCTGGTGGTATAAGACTTTCGAAGGTGTTGTTCCTTGGTCGCACAGCTAAAGTGCAAGGGTCAAAGCGGGAGACACCGAGGCCCTGAACGCGCTAGAGTCGCGCTTGCCTACGCGTGTCTCTCTAAAGTGAACGAGCAGCGACGACCCAATTCACCGGACGCTGGACGAAACTGCGACTTTGCATCCGCTGTACACCTCCAAGACTCTCTCCATGGACGACATCGTATCTTCTCCGGTCTCGCCACAAAACCGGAAACGTGCAGCCGCAGACGACACATCATCACCCGCGAAGAAACCACTCAACCTCAAGGGCACACAGTTCGTCATGCCTACACCACCAGACACCGATCAGTCGAGCAATGCGAGCCCAGAGAACGATGGCACCCGAGCCGTATCACCAGCTCCGAGCAGCTCAGCCCTGAGTAGCATTCAGGAAGTCGAGAGTAACGCGGACACCACCACCCAGACAAATGCAGACGGAACGTCAAGCACAGCAAGGCCTGCTGGAACAGGCCAGCCGCCGGCCAAACGCAGAAAGCTCACGCCGTCGGAGAAAATCGAGCAACAACGTGCAAAAGAAGCCAAGGCGGCTGAGAAGGCAGAGCAGAAGGCACGCAAGGATGAGGAGAAGAGGATCAAAGACGAAGAGAAGCGACTGAAGGCAGAGGAGAAGGAGGCGAGGAGGCGAGAGAAGGATCTGGAAGAAGAGCGCAAGAATCAGGAAAAACTGAAGAAGGAGCGTTCACAGATGAGACTGGGTGCATTCTTCCAGAAGCCTGCTACTCCTGCAAAAGCAACAGGCGCGTCCAACGATCTCGAGGATTCTGCAATTCGTGCTAGGCGTCGATCGCTATCTTTGGAGACGTACGACGACATTGCAGACCAAATTCGCCGCTCGGCCTCTCCTGCGAAGGGTGCTAAAGGGACACCAAAGTCAACTCAACTATCAAAAGTCTCGCAGATTCCTCTCCAACATACTCCTTCCAAACCTGCGCTGTCGGATTACCGAAAGCACTTCCTTCCGTTCGATCTTCAATCACACACAATTCTTGCTCCGCTTCCTTACGCCCATCGAAGTTCAGACGAGTACGACAAGGCGGAAGCTGTGTTCGACGCAGACCTCAACGACCCCACTCTGCAGGAGAAGTATGATCTCGGTCTTGTTTCGTCCTATGCAAACATCGAAAACATCTTCCCGCCTGGACAGCCTGCACGTAGGAATGTGGACATTCCGACAGCTCGTCAGATCGTTGAACAGATTCATGGAAGCTCGTCTCAGCAGCCAATAGATTTGACACGAGAGGCTTCCATGCAGAACCCTGTCGATCTACTACAAACACTTCCGCTTCGCTATCTGCACTTCGCCGAGGACGTACGTCCACCCTACTTTGGCACATACACTAGGATACGCTCTGGCAAGTCCTCTCGCCACCTAAGCCGTAATCCGTTTGCACGCGAGCGAGACGATACCAACTACGATTACGACTCGGAGGCTGAGTGGGAAGAGCCCGAAGAGGGCGAAGACTTACTTAATGACGAGGATGACGAAGTTGAAAGCAACGGTGACCCTGACGAGATGGACGAATTCTTGGACGACGAGCATGACGAGATGAGGAACAAGCGAAAGATGATCACCGGAGACCTCTTACCCGTGAGCACAGGTCTATGTTGGGAGGATGAGAAACGAAAGGTCATCTTGAGCACAGAGCACAGCGAAGGCGCGAGCGATCTTTCAGACATGCGCATGGATATCCTCATCCCTGGTTTTGCGGGCAAGACCATCGATCCGTTCAGCACAGCCTACTGGGAGCCCACCAACATGGCTCCACCTGGAGTTCCAGTCAGAGAAACCTTCGGCCTCTCACAGCAACCCGTGAGGCAGCCTCTCAAAGAAAAAGTCAACAGCAACAGTGCTACACCGGAACTTGTTGGCGCCGCAGAAGGCCAGAAGGGTCCAATCAACAGCGTCGCGGCTTCCCAAGGAGAGAAGCGTGGCAGGAAGCCAGCACCACGAGTCTTGAGCAAAGAAGACATGGATGAGTTCAAGGATGCGGTCGTCGGCAGCGCTCTGAAGAAGGCGGATTTGCAGAAGGGCCTCAAGTCGAGGTAAGCTCTACCGCTCAGCAATACCACTAATCTCGTGTGCATGTGCTAACAACAATCCCAGATTCCCCAAGATTCCGAACGATGTGATCAAAGACACACTCGGCTCGCACTTTGCCCAGGTGGGCTCCAAGCGCGACGACAAGAAGTGGGTTTTCGTTGGCACCTCGTGAGATGGTACACATCGCTGTGCATTTTGCATTCTACCTTCTACGATACATGACAGCGGTCTTTTTCTTTTGGTGCAGGGATCTAGGCACAAGCTTCGCCCCAGAGAGCCATGGCATGGCGATAATGATGAAAGATTCCATTTTACTGCGACGTACAACAGTCGGTGCGCAAGCAAAGCCTGTGTGGGATGGCGTTGAAGCCGACTTTGTTCATTCTGCATACACACACCTCAAGTAAGTAAGAGCTTAGGTAGACATCGTCGCTGATCACAATTCCAAGAGTCTCAAGGATCAATAGACACCGTTTCACTTGTCGCCGTTCCAGGCTACAGTTGAACCATGTATTTGTGCTCCGGCGTCTGGCACTCAAAGTCAAAAGACGAGCCGACATGATCTTTACCTAGTTCTGTTCTTGATCATAAGGGAGGTAGCCATTTCCTCGTTGGACGTCGGACCGGTATTGTTGTGTACTTTGAACTTGGGCCTGGGCTTGCCCGTCATTACATTGCGAACCGCCGATAACGGGCTTCGCCCTTCGACTGGATCAGCCCTCATTACGTATCGGCGATTGCGTGGTTCCTCTGCGTAGCGTCCTGTTTCGTATCTTTGGATGTACGTATGGTCTTCTTGTGTCGATGCACGGCTTTTGTCATCATTAAGGTGATCCTTTGACGGCTGTCGGGAAGGTGAACGCCGCTGTAGGTTATGGACGCGACTGAATGCCGAACCTTCTTCCGTTGATGCGCGGCTTTTGTCATGGTTAAGGTGGTCCTTTGACGACTGTCGAGAAGGTGAACGCTGCTCAAGGTCATGGACGCGACTGAAGGCGGAAATTTCCCTGCAGTCAAAGACGTCAGGCTCGTCGCACGTCAACATCTGTTCCGGTTTGGGCGTGGCGTGTGTCGAAGAGCTGCCCACTGCTTCCAGTTCGTGAAGGAGGAAAAACTGTCCACAGTCGGCACTTTGGAGAGTCAGCTACAATCGCTAGCGGAGAGAAGCACCGTTTGACTTACCACTTGGTCCAAATCGACTTTCTATGTAAACGGGGATCTACGAAGCCACATGAAGGACATGCATTGCGACGCGGCCAGTGGCCTTGCGCCTGATCCTGGTGGCCAACGTACATCGACATGAGTACACGCTGCCCGGGACCGACAGTGCGCTCCCAATCATCGAAAGGTATCATGACTCCCCTGCCAGAGGATCTCATATCCTTGAATATGGCGAACCTGCCCCGAGAAATCCGCAACGCCCCTGGACAGTCCTGGAATTGGCACTGGAGCCACGCCGAAACCACGGGCCAGTAGCGGAATTGTTGATATTGTAGTTCAAACTCCCGATTTAATGCATCCACGAAAGTGATCTTACTGCTGCCCAGTGAGCTCGGCGAAGGTGTGATTCTAGTCAGGGCACGCCGACGAAAGCGAAATGCAGGACTTGTACAGAGGAGCAGCAGAAGAACTGCGTTGAGTGATGTACTAAGCGTCTCGAAGAAGCGTCGGAAAAAGTGTGTAGCTTGCGTGGTGTCGAAAAGCAGTGCAGATCGCGATGCGGATTGTATGCTCGAACTCGTACTTTCAGAAGCATCGGCCGTCCAATCTTCTTCGATGAAGCCAGACGGTTGAGGCAGCATATCCTTGATGTCCTTGACAAGCGTGATCAACTGCTCAGCTTGATGCGTGCTGGCTGCCCTGTCTAGCCTCTTGCACAGGTCGTTGGAAGGGACGGCCAGAGTCATGTTCAGGTAATAGTTGTCGCCATTGTGGCTGTATGCATTCCCACTCGTTTGTACGTTGTTGTAGTAATGTCCGCGACCAGATCTGACCTCGCAAAAAGTGCTGAGACGTTCTTGGAGAGAGTCGATGATGTGCTGAATCTCTCCAGGCAACGGTACACCGATGGCAACATCACATTTTAGTTCCTCTACGCAGAGCAGAGCATCGATGACTCGGAGCCCTCTTCCGATGGACTTCTGCAGTATTCTAACCTCCTCTTCAAGCCTTGTGGCCCAGACTGGTGGTGAACAGGTACTGATTGTAGCACTCTCAGGTGTGAATGTATGATCCAGATGAGGTTCAAAACGCTTGAGCCCGTGTAAGAAACGATCTAGAGGTGGCCGGCAGAAGTGACCGCAAAGTTCGAGGTTCCTCAGAGTGTCCTCACTCGGATGTGTGAGTGAGACACGCTGTGCACCGCGCAGCACTGTTTCAAGAAGTTGTAGATCATAAATTGCTTGCTGAAAGGCGGCAGTGTTGCTGGCAACCCTGTGAAGAGCGCTCACAGCTTTGTGAACAAGGTTGATGTCGTTGACAGCATAGCCGAAGGCTTCGTTTGCCATGAATTCAAGGTTGGCTACGCATATCTTGGGGTGGGTGTTTGTTGGAGTATCGGTCGTTCGACTACCTAGGTGATGGCAGCGGAAAGACGAAGTTGCGACGAGAGGCTGAGATCAGTGGGCGCAGTACGCTGCAGCCACTTACCGTCTGCGCGCATGATTGGTTCCTACGGTTCGGCATCGCGTATACGATAGCTCCGGCATAGAAATCAGACAATACTATTGCTGCATGGTCAATCAAATGGGAAGCCTCCAGAAGCGGATGGAATTGGTGGGTATTCATGAGTTCAAGGTGATATACAAAGTTTTGGAGACTGTCAATAGAAGTAACGTCATTCATGTCAGTAAATCACCCTACTTGTGCGTTTTAGATACGTTCTTTGCGACGCCACTCAAGGTGGCTGTAACAAGACGAGTCAAAGCGCCCTGCTTGTAAAGGTTTCGGGATTGATCAACAATCTTGAGCTGCCCGTGCCTGGTGGGCTGCCATCAGATGCTGTAGACTCGCTATTGCTCTGTTGCATGAAGTTGGCATGGCCTGGGTTGGTTGATTGTCACCAGAAGACGCCAAACGGAAGGGCGCATAGTCTTCTGGTGCGCTCATAGACACTGCCGTCGTTCCACACACAGGAATCGTTCTCCCAGTATTGCTAATTCGGACAGTTCGCATTGACTTTCTCGCAACATCCTGCCTGGGCCGAAACCCCAAAATGCCTCTGCTTCTCGCTTTGATGCTGCCGTCGCTGCTTCCTGAGCTCACTTCCGGCACGCTCGTCAGCGCTCTGCGCATGTTCATTCTGCCATACTGCTGTCGCACAGGTGCAATGTCCGTTGAGATGGCGGTGATTTCGCCGACCGGAGGCAGGTGCGAGCCATACTCTTCTGCCAGACTCATGTGATTCTTTGCGCATATTTCGGCTATGCCATCGATCGCTGACTGTAAATCGTCGCTGTCTGCGGCGCGCAGGATATCGGCGAAGGAGAAGGCTGCTATAGGTGGGAGGACATGACTGCGCCCGCCAGGGGAGCCGAATGGTGTTGGTTTAGGAGAGGTGTAAGATCGGACGAGCACCGGTTGCGCCATGACCATCATTCATGAGGGCGGCATCCGCTTGAGTCGAATAGCTAGACCATGACGAGGACAGGCGGTGTATGCAGTCTTGTTGGATTGTAATATTCCCAATTGTATGGCAATGTTGCTTCACATGGCGCATCTGTGATATATTGATGTCGATAGTGGTAGACCTCATCCCCGCCTTGAGTGAGAGCAACTCGGCAGCAGGAGCCGGGCCTTGGCGGTGCTTCTAGACTTCGCTTCTATCGACATCGATGATGTGAGCGTCCAAGTAACATTGAAGATACAACGACCATTCATCTCAACATGGCAGACGTATCGGATAAGACAACATCGACAGCGTCGGAAGACGTTCAGCCGAAGACTGAGCAACCAGCAGCTGCCCCTGGAGAGGTATGTCCAGCACCGTCGGCGCTGTAGGAGGAGAAATCTGCGACATAGACGACAGCCTCTATCGAATAAACACAGCGCGTGCCCAACCGGGCCAATACCATGCTCTTGATACGCTGTGAGTTGAGCTACTGTAATTTCGATCATGCTGACATGCGCACGTAGGCATTGAATCATGATCAGGTAGTAAGTGTTCAATCTCAGTGGCAAAGAACCTTTCTTGCTTGTTCAGAAAATGCGGTATTTGCACAACCATGTTTCGAATCGATTTCAAACCTGCCTGCCCTCACTCTTTCTCGTATGCACACTTCAATCACGTGCAATAACAATACGCGTGCGCATCACTCCAACGCCAAGCCTCGTGGTCGCGTGCGGCGTTACCAGTGCTGCGGCATCAAGTTCTGAGCTGATCTTCTGGCGACGCGACCATTGAGATAACAACTGCCACTGCCATCATCATCTCGCTCACCGTCGCATTTACATCATCACAAAGGCGCTAACATGAGCACCTACAGAGACACCACCAGAGCCGCAAGCGAAGAGCCCGGCGACAACACACTAACGCCCTCACAGCAGGGAACCTGGTGCAAGATCTTTTGCACCAAGAACGAGCGGGGCCAGGAGTACTACTTCTCCAACCTCGAGACCGGAGAGGCCAGCTGGGAGGAACCCAGCAGCGATTACTACTTGTGGGACTACGGTACTGGCAAGTACCACGTTTCTGGGCTGCAGAAGCCTACTCCCAAGGAGAAGCGTAAGATTCCCGAGAATTGAGCATAACAGAGAAGCTGCTAACATCCGACAGTTGAGCAAGAACAGCTCATCCGCGACAACGAGAGCGGTCCCCTGCCGTACGACGACAAAGACCCAATGAATGGGTGGCAAGGCTACAACCCGCGGGTCCACGGCCCCTACGACAAGAACGCTCCGTACGCCGCCTACCACAACTGGCTTGAGTACGAAAAGTGGCAGCAAGAGAACCCGCAAGCCGCTGCCGCTCACCAGGCCGAAGCGGTGAACACCCAGAACTACGACTCCACCGCCCAGTTCAATGCCCACACTGGCAGATTCCAGACCAGCGACCAATCCGCAGATCGCCACGATCCTGCCAACAGGGCCAATCGCCAGATGAGCCATTTCTTCGACGTTGATTCTGCAGCCAACTCGCACGACGGTCGCAGCCTCAAGGAGGAGCGTCGCAACAACAAGCTTTCCAAAAAGGAAATTGCTGAGGCGAACCAGAAGCGCAAGGACAAGAAGCAGGCTAAGCGTCTTGCATTCTTGAAGTCGTAAAGGTGAAATACTTGTTCACAACTCACTTTCGATCATAGCTAACGAGCGTGCGCAGTTCACCTCTGCTACTGAAAGCTTGATGATACGAAAGACTTTGGAATAACACCACGACGAGTACATGCACGAGATTTGTTGAATGCGAAGTTTTTTGAGTACTGCCAGATGCAGAACACACCAGGATGGGGCATGATCACCGGCATATTGGAACATCCTGCGGGATTTGGTACAGGTTGGCTGCTTAGCTCGACTGTGATTCTTCCACAAGTCGCACCTGCCTGAGCATGACGATATCACCCTTCTATCACGACATGAATGAGGGCTGGGGCTGCACATTGAAGTATTCCACAATACACTGCATTGTCCAGACCACCAACTTTGTTCCGTGTTCTAACTAGACTTCACTCGTGTACTCGGCGCTCCCAATTGTTTTTGTTTAAACGCAATAGTAGTGAAACTGCTGATTAATACACAGTCTCGAAATATGACATCCTGAAACACCACTTCACTTGGTGTTGCTCAGCCTGTTGCTCTGAACGACCCTCCCTTCCCCTCCCCCTCGCATGACGCAAAGCTCGTCGTCACGCACACTTCGGCAACAACAAACCAAACTGCCATACCCAAATCCCATGTCGCGATTGAGCACCTCACCGATCATGTCCCGCTAACAGATACCTCTCGCATGACAGACTAAATCACCCACGTGGTCTGCACGCTCAGGCTGCCACTGAGACACGCCAACAACAAATTTCCATGCGAGCACCCGCTACATAAAGGTGTCACCGTACCACTTTCACTAAGAACAAGCACACAGCAAACGCCAGTACCCGCTCATAAGAGCCCTGCCTGCGGCTACCATGTCGTACAACACCAGTAGCCCCGTCGACGAAAAGTCCAACAGCTCCCACGAGAAGTCCAACAGCTCTAGCGAACAGGCAACTCTTTGGGAGCATTTTGTCCTGCACAAAGCGTCGGAAAAAAAGCTCATGCTCTTCGACCTCGACATCGAGAACAAGAGATTCAAAGCCAACAAAAGCCACAAGAAGAAACGCACCATGTCCGCCGGAGCCCTTGACACCACCATCACTAGGCTCGCAATGACAGAGCGCCAGCGCGCCAGCTCCGCTCCAGGCAACACACCGACCACGAGCGCTACCACCACCATCACCGGTGTAAACCCGTCGCAAGCCTCCCGTTGCACGCACCTTGACCCAAACCAGTCTTTCTCCACGCAAACTACTTCCGGATCAACCAGCTTCGCCACCAGCTTCGACTCGGTGACTCTCGACTCCTCCCACAACATCAACTTCGGACTCAACGAACTTCTCACTCTCCCGCCATCCACCTTCCGCGAGGATGCCGAGCGCCAAGCCGCTCTGATCAAAGTTCGTCCGAGCGAGGGTCTGACCATGAAGCGCCGCTTTCAGGCGGAGGAGGGATTGCCTGTGCGGGACGAGCAGCTCATGATGAGCGGCGCTCTGAACGCCGGAGATGTCAGGTGCGAGGTCTGCGCGGCGAAAGAGAGAGCTATGGGTGGTTTGGGAGAGGCGGGCATTGTGGCTTTATGACTAGCTGTTGTCGTCTGGGTGCTGTGTTGGATGATGGGGTGGATTTGAAGTGGGATCCTGTTGGATACTCTTCTCGTGAAGGAAGTGCTTGGTGCAGAGATGTTTGAAGATTGGAGAGAGATGCCACTGCGAGTTGAATGAGTCTTGAATGAGCCTGAGAAAATGGTCAGTTTTGCATTACCGATGGTAGATCAGCGTCTAAGCTCAGAGAAACTGTGCAGAAAAGCAAATGGATATCACCTGTCGATGTCAGGTGATTTATCAATGTTTGTATAAGTCGTCAATTAATCAATGCAAACCAAAGCGAGTGCCTTGCGGCCCTCCCATGCTCCCATGCACACATGCAAAATTTTACTGGTATCCTCTATATCATCCCCAAATGCATCATCTATTTGCTCCTCTTGTAGATCTTCCTGAGGAACTCAGAGTAGACCTCCTGCTTCATGCCAGACGATTCATCAACAGCAGCAATCTTCTCCCGCAGCTCGGTCACACGCGCCTCCTCGTACTCCTTGTAGTCCTTCTCAAGATCGAGCTCGTTGAACAGCTCCTTGACCTTGGCCTCGCACTCCTTGTTCTTCTGGCCGTAGTTCTGCTCGAGGAGCTTGCGCTGCTCAGGTGTGACCTTCTTCAGCGCCTGGTTGACCAACCACGAGCACTTGTTGTCCTGGATGTCTGTGCCGATCTTGCCAAGGGTTTCCGGGTCGGCGAAGTTGTCCAGGTAGTCGTCCTGCACCTGGAAGTACTCGCCCATGGGGATGAGGATGTCCTCTGCCTGCTTGAGGTTGGCGGGCGAAGCCTTGCCGGTGTAAAGCATGGCGAGAGCGACGGGGAGGTAGAAGCTGTAGTATGCGGTCTTGTAGATGACGATGAAGGAGTACTTCTCGAGGCTGAAGTTGTCAAGGTCGACGTGGTCTTCGGGTGCGGTGAGCAAATCGCAGGTCTGGCCAAGCTCGGTCTGGAAAGCGACTTCCTGGAAGAGCTCGACGATGTCGATGTACGCGGAGTGGCTGCGGAAGTACTTCTTCAGGAGGATGAAGATAGAGGACTCGAGCATGAAGGCGTCGTTGATGGCGATCATGCCGACCTTGGGCTGGAGGTACCAGCAGGGCTGACCACGGCGGGTCTTGGACGAGTCCATGATGTCGTCGGAGACGAGGAAGAAGGCCTGGAGGAGCTCGATCATCCATCCGAGAGTGGCAGAGTGGAAGTACTCCTCCTCGGTGAGGTCGCGTCCGAGGAGCAGCTGGGTGGTGTCGATGACGGACAGGCCGCGGTTGCACTTGCCGCCAACGACATTGTAGTAGAGGGACTAGTTGCAAGTGTGAGTGACAGATCGCATTGCTATGGCTGGAACCAGCTAAGGAGCATAGCCTACCTCCTCAAACCACTTCAGAGCCTGTGTAGGGAGCTTGTACTGCTCGCAGTGCTGCTTGAGGTCGGCAATCAACTTGGGGAAGACGGCCTCGAACTCCTTCAGAGTGGTGGGCATGTTGACGGTAGCGCGGGGCAGGTCGGAGCGGGCGATTGATATGCGTTGGCTGTACGATGCGATTGGAGTGTGTGGTTTGTATGACTTTGCTGGCCGTATGAGTGGTCTAGAGAGCCTATGGAGGCTTTGAAGTCGAGCAAACAACGTAATGGTGGGCAGAGGAGGAGTGGTAATTGTATATCGTACGACTTGCTGCCCCTCGAGAAACATTCGCTGTCACCCATCAAATGCGGGCGGTCAGGGTCTGAGCAAGAAGCTTGCGGCACGGCTCGTTCAGGGCCCGTCTTGTCGATCGATTGCATCCAATTGTTGTGAAGCTGCCGTATGAAGTTGAACTAGAAGTCGATATTTTGATATGATTGAAATGTCATGAGCTTTCGTTATCTATCTTTATGCCGTGCGATGCAATGAAATTAACTACCTCTTCTTCGAGTTGACGTTCCGTCCAGCGCCGACCTTGATACGGCCACCAGTCTTCGAACGCTCACCAGTGAGAATGCCCGGGAGGTAGTCCTCGTCCATGAGGTTCCTCTCCTTAGCACGCTTCTCGGTAGTGATTGCACGCTCGTACTCCTTTTGGTCCTCTGCTAGGATAAGCTCGTTACCCCAGCTGCCCTTTCCACCACCCTTGACACGACCGTGTGCAGCACCGTGCACCGCCTTGGGAATGCTGTAGCGATCGCCACGCGAGTTGTATTGGAAGTTCTTCTTCAAGTGGATCTTGAACTCGCCACCGTTGGTGGTAGAGCATGAGACTCTAGTAAGAGTCGGCTTGCCGCAGCGAGGGCAAAATTGCTTGTTCATCTCCCTGCAGATCAAGAAACAGGCCTGGCAGCGCAGCACCACTGAACGAACATGTCTGATTCTCATAAGCGATGATGAAAGCAGGTTGAGGTTGATTTGCAGGATAACGTTTTGCATGGCGAAATCGGTGGTCAAGACGGCGACCTCCATCTTCTTTTGGGAGGAAACGTCCGCGGCGTTGGGTGCAGCGTCTTCGGCCTGCTTTTGCTTCAAGTTGGCGGGTGTGATCCAGCCCTCACCGTCCGACTCAGAGTCACTTTGGTCTGCTGCGGTCTCCTGGGAGGAGTCGATTTGGGGAGGTGCTTCGACTGGAGCAGGCGTAGGTGCAGGAGCAGGAGTCGTCTCGTTAATGGATGACTGAGCGAACGCCTTGGTGAGGTTCTTCTTGGGTTTGAAGCTGCGCTTTGATTTGGCAGGAACAGATTCCCAAGGACCGTCGTCCTCGACTGTAGGTGCTTGCTCGACCTGTGCATCCTCTGTGATCTCGGCGGCCGGCTCTGCCTCGTTCGACGACTCGGGTACAACCTGCTGCTCTGGTGGCGAAACCTCTGCCACAGGCTCATCGGGAACCTCAGCAGCGATTGGGGTCTCTTCAACCAGAGACTCTTGCTGTGGCTGCTCCTCGACCTTCTCCACAGCCTCAACCTTAGGAGCATCTTTGCTCTCAACTTCCTTGCCCTCAACTTCCTTCCCCTCACCCTCCTTCCCCTCACCCTCCTTCCCAGGAACCGGTCCATTCAACCCCTTCTGCCCCGGAACCTTCCTCAACCTCCAATCCCCACCACTCCGCTCAACCTCAAGCTCATACGTCAGCGCAATAATCTGCAAATCCGGCTTGCTCAGCACCGGCAAATCGCCCGTGCGCCTCGCAAACTCCGTCACAAACTGCATGCTCGCCGGCGACGGCGAGCGGATAGTTAGGAAAGGCATGAGCATCGTCTCGACGCGCGATCTGGTGACGGCATCTTTGATTTCCGAGATGATGGCGGGGACAGTGACGAGAGAGTCGGCTTTGCTAATCAGCGTTGAGACGGAGGGTTCGTTTTTGATGATGGCGCCGGTGTCGAGCACGAGGGTGTGCACGGGTTTGGGCGTTTCTTCCATGGTCGCAGATTTTGATCCTGGGTATTTGTTGTTCTTTGGTCCAGGGATAACTGTCCAGTATTTAGTTTGTCAAGGTGTTGCGAAGTCGTTGCGCCACACTGAATTTTTGTGACGGAGTCAAATAAAAATAAGTATCGGCGGACTGAGACGAATTGCGGGGGCTTGCGACGTTCTAACTTCTGAGCTACCACTTCAGGGTCTTTTTAAATCTATTACTACTACCTACTAGCATGCATTCGATTTCACTTGCACTCTCACATGATTCCAATATTGGTTCGAATTGTGCCAAAATTACATATTTCAGAAATTGAAGAAGCTGAAAATGACCGATGTCGCATACAGGCCTTACCCACTCCCACCTCTCGCAGCGAGATCTTCCGCCTGCTCCAAATCTCTCTGCTCATCTTCATCGCTGGAGTGTCGCCTCGTTCTTTCGACGTGTTGGCGTGCACCTCTCGGCTGCTGTCGCCCTGCATCATCATCACTATCACTGCTGATATCGTCGTCATCATCGTCGTCGTCATCCTTGGAAGCACTTGCAGCAACATCATTCTCGTCGGGCTTGCGCTTGCGCTCGTAGTCCTTTGCGTGGGCGGACCGCATCGTGTCACCGGCTTGTCTGAAAGCCCGAGCAATTGGCGAATTGGCGATGCTAGGACGCCTACGTCTGAGCGATGCCGCGCTCGTGGTGGGGCGGCCTTGTTCGATGTCGGTGGCTGAGGCCCTTGTGCCATCGCGGGACAAACGCTCAGACGGCATTCGTTCTGGAACTCCAGGACGGCTGGGCGGAAGAGGTTGTTTTTGATTCGGTGGTACGTTGGCGTCGTGCGCAATATCCTCTGGTGTCTTGTAGAGCATGTCTTGGCCTGCCTCGTCTTCGATATCGTATGGCAAGGGAACGTCTCGCGACGCGCGGTAGCGGCCAACATTATTGCAGTGTTCGTTCTCTACACGGAACAATGTCCAGATACCGCGACGGATGACTTCCGACAGGCCAATGAGAAAGGCAACCATTGATGAAGTTTGCAGCTCTTTGCCATAGATGACGTAAAAGATCCAGTTGCAGCGGAGGATCGGGTCGATGACCATGGCCGCATAGTACCACCAGATCTGCTTGTAAGCCAGCTTGTGACGTAGGAACTTGTGCTTCGCCGAAGGGACACCCAGACCTGCAAATTGTCAGTTTGTGAAGCGGGTTCTGTGATTGCAATCAACTTACTCCAGTCCATGATGACGTCCCAGATGCTGCAGTATATGCTGTTGATCGATGCAAACACGATGTACAGCGCCATCATCTCCGTCGTCCTTTCAATGCGGAACAAACTCAAAGCCATGCCTGAGAGGATGGTAAAGCCGTATTTCCCGCAGTTGACCAAATGAGGGAAAACATCGCGGGTGTCGTAATAACGCCTCAAACACTGGAGTGCGCGCCAAATGCCAGGAATTGTTGTGAAGAAACCAAGAAGCCTGGAGTGAGAACTGTTACACATTGCGGGCTCATTCCAGTGACGCGCGTACAAGCAAAAGAAGAGCTCAAGGTGGCCCATAGCGTATGTTAACGAGCAGTACATGTCACCAAGGAAGAAGTCGCGGAACTCGACTGGATAGACACCTGCAAGCAACAGCCGCCAATTGCTGTACAAGAACCACCCTCGAGATCGCTGATAGAAGTAAGGTGTGGGCATGAAGAGTGTGCCGACGGCCACTCCGATGAGGATGACAGGCCAGTAGACGTACATGGCCTCGCCGCCGAAGCGAGAAAAATTAAGCCACATGGTGAGTCCCAAGTAGAAAGCAAAGAGTGCGGGCATCTAGAAAACCGTTAGTGATGCTGACAGCAGATGAGGATGGGAGAAATTTACTTCACTCAGCTGTCGCCAATCGAGCATATGCCTACTATCAAACTCGAAGACGAACTGATAATTGACCTTTGCTTGCGTGAATGCTCGGGCATCAATAACAAACAAGCTGACAAGAAGTAGCATCAGGAAATAGCCGGCATAGATCTGTAGCAGATAGCCTGCTTGGGTGCTGACGACCGGGCCACGGTCATATATCTCTTGAACTGCATACACCAAACCCTGTATGCCAAATACGATGCCGGCAGTCGCCAGCACACCTTGTCTCCAGATACTTCCTGTGTAATCTCCGGCTCTGGCGATCTTTGCACGAAGCTTACCGACAGCAACTTTGCGGCTTCCACGCTCGAAGTAGCGAGCGTAGAGATCCTCCACGTCGTGGAACATGCTGTCCAGGGTCTCGGAAGTGACGAAATAGGCGCCATTGACCTTCTCAGACATAAAGCGGCTCTGGGAGCGTGCATCGACAGTTTTGTCAAATTTCTTGTTGATCTTGCGGAAAGCTGTGCGGTTAAGTAGGGCGTAGCTTTTGAGTAGTTCGAGGCCGCGATAGAACTCGGCCAAAGCCACTTTGAGCTTCCTTTTCGCAACCCTGTAAGGCACATCCGAAGAAGGTGCACGACGAGAGTAATCGGCCGGTGGAGCCCTATCGGCTTTTAACTGAGGTGTTCCGAGCGTGCCCATAGTCCGGCTTGTCTTGCCGATACGACCAGGGCGAACCTTGCCAATGGCATGATCGATTTGATCAACTGTGTTGGTGACAGGAGCCAGCCATGGCAAGCTATGCCTGGGTGCTTGCGACGCTTTTGCGTCCGGTTGAGTCTGGCTTGTTGGATCGCCATTAGCCGAACTTGAGTTGGAAGCATTCTTCTGCTTGGCCTGATCTGCCTGCAAGACCTCCTCCAGACGGCGATTACGCATCACGTGCAGTTGTTCTCGTATCGCTTTCATGCGATCTTCGGCTTCCTCCTCCTTTGATTTGTAGAACTCCTCAATCTTTTCCAGCTCTTTGTCCAGGAACTTGAAGAACTCCGCCTGTCTGAAGTCGACCTCGCGATATGCTTCCAGAGCAACGTCTTCGTGGGAGTTTCGGGGCTGATTTGGGGATCCTGAGATCGAGAACATGCGCTGTACTAAAGGTTTTGTCCCAGAGAATGTGTTACTGCGTTTTGGGTTGGGCAAACTGTTGCTGCCAGGCGATTTCCCGAATTTACTGACATCATCGTGAGGCTTGCTGATCTCGTAGGCATTGCCAGTATGGCTCATCTGGGAAGAAGGAGGATGGACCATGCGAGACTCCTCGGGCGAGCCTGAGACTGAGAATGAGTTTCGATCATTGTTCGTACCGGGTGCTGAGCCTTGTCGTGCCCTCGGCACTGATGGGTCCAGAGCTGGATCGGGAAGCTCCAGTAAAGATGCCTGCTTCTGCAGCTGTGCGAGCGTTGGGCTCCCTTCTTTAGGCGGACTTCCAATTATGCTGCCATACCTCGTCAGGCCTTGCGTCGGTTCGTCTGATTTGGCCGCCCTAGGATATAGAGGACTTCGCTCGTTTATTGGTTGAGGCTGAGAGCTCTGTGGTGGTGCGAGGTCAACTCCTCGGGAAGGTTGTGAATTCGATGCATGGTTTCCTGGCGCTGTCGTAGAGAGCCTATTTTGACCGTCCGCGGAGGCATCGTGCGTGAAGCTACGCCTCAAGAACGACTGGACTGGACCGTCTCTGAGTGAGCCGCTCGCAGGCGCAATTGTAGCCGATCGAGGCCATGCCTGCGACGCAGGTTTATCCGCGTTGCGTACAGCTCTTGCGACGGCCTTAAGCTTCTTCTTGCCGCCCTTGTAGTCGAGATATTTGTCCTTCCACTCTGCGACCAAGTTCTCCTCCAGCTCTTTTGCGAATTTCATGGCGATGCGACACCGGGTGAGTCGTGGCTGTCCTGTCAAAGCATGTTGCCTCTCCCAAATGCAGCCTCAACGTCTTATTCTCTGCAGCATTAACAGCATGAAGACTCCCGTTAGCCTTTGAGAGAAACGCTGCGCGCTATCTTCTGCTAGCTCCCCCATTGATACGCGACCGACGGGTTAGAGTTTACGTCAGGATGCGTCAGTTTCGCTTAGGCTCGCGCCGCCCCTTGTGCTGCGCCTCCGCCTCAAACCTAACGAGCCCTGAAACAGTGCAAGAAACCGGAGATTTAGGACTTGGTATGTCTTGTCGCACGTCACTTCAACGGCACGTGGTTATGGAGAGATCTACATGCATGTTGAAAATGGTCTGCAGACACTGTTCAAGCACGCTTGACACGGACGGGTAGAATCTAGGGCCAGACCTCTCCTTTTACCAGAGCAATCAAGGCATGTTAGCGTGCAATCAAAGGCGTGTTGACAATGGTCCTAGCAGGTACTTGGAAAATAGGTACTTTGAAAGACATGATTGAAAGATCTAAAGATCTACCTGAAAGTCACTTAGATCGCCGTCCCAAAGGTCCTCAACTTCGGCTTCTTGACTAGGTCTTTTTCAGCCTCAGAATGTCCTCGTATGGTCTCTAATGGAGCGTCGCAGAGTGAGCTCTCATCTATCTCAACAACTCTCCGTTCTCGATATAGACCTCTTCCCAACCGAAAATGACTTGGGTCTTGCTGCCATCGGCAAACTCTTCCTCGTCAGCTCGCACGACAGCTGCGTAGTATGGATCTGTCCAGAGAAACGTGTCAGCGCAGGGCAAACGATAGCAACCGGCTGCAACGTATGGGGCAAAAGCGTGCGTACCGTCTATGGCATCTTGGAAACATTTCTCATTCAACATCCACATCTCCACGACGCCGTCGAATGATGCGAAGGCTGCATCTGGAAGGACGCTGATGTTCGCTTTCGCTTTATCTTGCGACCATGAGGGCGTGTGATACTGGGATTGTCAGATATATTTGTCAAAGGAAGCTGCTGGTGGACAGTGGACACTGACTTGCGAGTACCGGACAACACCGTTCCTCTGTAACCATTCGCTGACTACTTTCGAGTGACGTTCCGTCCAGTATCTGTGGAACTCAGCTTCGGACACGCCTTCTTTGCGCGTCGTGAACATGGAGACTTTGACGAGGGTTGGCTTTGCGGTCATGTTCGCGGTGTTTGCTTTGCCGTGGCCGTGTCACAAGAGCTTTGTATGTATAGGTCAACTGGGAGTGTTTGCATTTTGAGGATGTCCTCTCTGACAATATATATGTGCGTCACGCAGCAATGAAGGAGTCTTCTGGAGGCCTTGGGAATTAGTCTGGTCACCGTTCGAAAGCTTGATATGGCGATAGGAGTTACCGGCCTTGACAGACTATGTCCGAATCCGCTGCAATCGTCTATTGTGAGCTGGTGAGAGCTTGACACCCCTCTTCTTGAAGCATCGTGGTGATCGAAGACGCTTGCAGAGGATCCAGATACGGTGATCACAACAACGTAGTTGTGCATGTGAAGTCGATCCCATGATCCGTCGAGCAGAAATTCGCATCGCTGTCGGCAGTGTTAATGCATGCAAGCCAACGTTTCCCGACACTTCGAGCCTGCGAAGAATTTCCCAACGAACAATGTCTAAGTCTGTCGCAGTTTCTCAGCAATGTGAAGAAGTTCTGGCAGACCATTAGGGCACGCCTGAAGTGCGGGAGGTATCAAGACGCTGTCACCACCTCAAGTCATCAAACCTCGCGCTCGGCGGTTCATCTCAGCGAAAGAGAAATGCGTTATTAATTGCGCGAACAATTGGCGCCGTGCAGTGACTGCCGACGAGACATCTCCCATTCTTTTGTAGAAGGATCACAGTCACATTCGCAAACGTGCCCGCAACAGGCACTGATCGTCCATGTGAGTCGTGTCGATCGTATGCAGCAGGGTCCGAACTCGGCGAATACATCCTCCATACTACAGTACATGTAACCTCACGTAGTTGATCGAGAAGTTATCGTTCATCAGCTTGACTGCAACTTTACATCATACAAACCAGCTCGCGATCATGGACCGACAGCTTGAGCTTTCAGAGGTGGGAGCGGCTGCTGACCATGCAGACCAACCTCGCCCGCAGAGGAGCGCATCCGCGCATCGTAGACAGACTATCCTAATCTCGTTCGGCTGTGGTGTCTTACAGCTACCAATATGGGGTGGGCAGTTCCCAGACGCTGCTGCAAAGTGCTGATACTGAGCCGAAGAATTGACGCATTTCACAGGCATGGCCATGACCTTCGGCGTCTTCCAAGATGCATACACCCAGCAACAAGTCATCCACGGCCCTCGCAGCGCCACAGGAGTCATCGGCACCACCATGAACGGTGTCATGTACCTCTCCATGCCTTTCCTGTCCGCCTTGCTCGAGCGTAGCCGCTGGAGTGCGTGGAAACGTGAAGTCGCCGTCGCCGGCACGCTCATCTCGGCCGCAGCTTTCTTTACCTCTTCGTGGAGCACGGAAGTCTGGCATCTCATTGTCCTGCAAGGCTTGCTCGCCGCGCTGGGGAATGCGATGCTATACGTGCCTACGACGCTGTGGTTGGACGAGTGGTTCCGCGAAGGCAACAGAGCCACGGCATACGGCGTGCAGTTCTCCATCAAGAACATCATAGGTACCGCAGGACCCTTCCTGATGCAATCCCTGCTTCACAATCTAGGTTTCCGCAACGCCTTGCGCGTCTGGGCAGGCATAGTACTCGCCGTAGGCCTGGGAGGCATCCTCATCACACCTCGTCCGCCACCCTCGGCGCACAGGCGCCAGCAGATGATGCCCTGGAGTTTCCTGAAGCACCGCACGTTCTACATCTACGCGATCGCAAACGCGGCGTTCAGCAGCGGGTACGGTTTACCGCAGACATACCTGCCCGCGTACGCTTCACAGCTGCTTCGCCTCTCGGCGTCCGAAAGCACAGCGATGATCGCGATGTTCAACGCGCCGGGCATCATCTCCAGCACTGGTTTTGGCCTGCTGAGCGACAAGCTACACGTGTCTGGCACGACGAACACGCTGATATCCGCGCTTGGGTCGGCGCTGTGCGTTTTCTTGCTGTGGGCGATCAAGTCGAATACTTTGCCTAGCCTACTTATCTCTTTCGCAGTCGGCTATGGGTTCTTTGCGAGTGGGTATTCGTCGACTTGGGGCGGGTGGATCAAGGATCTCGAGAAGGAAGCTGCGGAACATAATGAGGCGATCAGCTCGGGCATGATCTATGGGTTCATGAATGGCGCGAGAGGGATCGGGTATGTTGCTGGTGGACTGTCTGGCGTTGAGCTCTTGAAACTGGGTCCTGTTCTTGGGGACCGGGGCTGGGCTCTTGGTACGGATTACGGGGCTCTGATCTTGTTTACTGGGATTAGTTCGGTGTTTGGAGGTTGGGGCAGTGTTTGGACGGGATGTCGAAGCGTGAGGTGAGGCCTGTTGCGAGTATAGTGGTCTGCAAAGTATAAGTAGCACATGGAAACAACCTCGCAGACAAAATTGATAAACCTTGCATCTGAGAGCAAATGTGCCGTTTCGATTGAGTGTATCGCGTACCTGTGTTAATGGGGTATATCGCGCTGCTATCAAATGCGCTCCCATCCTGGAGCAGATGTATCACCACCGAAGAGCGATCCCACAAAATTTTCCATCGCCATGACGCCTCGCTAAACCCGCAGAGTAGTAGTAAGCAAACGTGAGTGACCGACCTTTTACCAGCGCGATCCTCCGTAGCCGCCGCCACCACCACCACCACCACGGCCTCCACGCCTGCCGCCACCATAACCTCCTCCACCACCTCTGCCATAGCCTCCGCGGCCTCCTCCGTATCCACCACCTCCATAGCCGCCATCATACCCCCCATCGCGGCGGTCCTCTTCCATCGGATCGTTGCGCACTGGTGGTGCACGTCCCTTCAGCTCTTTTTGCAGACGATCGCTTTCCCTGCGCATCTGAGCGTATCCCAAATGCATCTTGCCGAAGAAGTGATCTGCCAGGCGGCGGTCGTTGTCAAGGCGTGAAAGGTAGGCACCACAGACGTCACACACCTGCAACTTCTGGTGGCCAGATGGACCCGAGGTGTCGGAGAGCGCCTTAAGCTCACGTTCCTTCTCTTCCTTCTGGACCTTCAACAATCTGATGCCGTGGAATTGCTGCACAGCCAGGTTCACCGCGCCCTCCTCGCCCAGAATCTCCACTTCGGTCAGCCCAGCCTCGATGCTCTGCTCAAACTCTTGAATCGACTTGAGCAGCGCATTGGTTTGGCGAATCTCATCCGGTGTCTTTTCGAGGCGTCTTTGCGCCCCGTCTATCCTCCTGTCACACTCGCTGACGTACTTTCCGATGTCGCGCCAGTAGTCGAATTCGAAGCCCCAGTCGTGCTTTTGCGACTCGGGCGCGTTCTGGTATTCTTCTCGCAGGTTGGGCTGGTGAGTCTTTGGGCAAGGTCCAAGATCTTGTTTGGTGTTTGTGAATAGGTCATGCGGGCAGGAGCCAACTAGGTACGAGCGGCAGACTTTGGCGTCTGTGATTGCGAGGGTTGGTTGTTTGGATGCAGTGCCGGGCATGGTCATGAGGTTGTCTCCCATGAGCTGCTCGAGCAGCTTTCTCTGTTCGGCGGCCATGGTGGATGGTGTTTCGTTGTCTAGGCTTGAGCGCGAGAGCAGTATTGATCAGTCCGGTCCCAGTAAGTTCAAGTGCACAGAAGTCTAGTTTGTTCCAGCAAAGTCGAGTCCAGTAGTCCGAGATGCAGTGAACGTAGTCGCTTTGGCGCGGTGGATATTGTCCTGGTACGCGAGTAGCCAATAGATGAAATATAGCCTATTCGAGCCTGATATCCCCAGCAGGAGAGAGAGTGTCGAGTGTGACGGGCTGGCGCAAGTATGTAGTATTGGATTGTGGATGGATGTGTCTGCGCGACTGACAACTTTCTCGAGAGCTTGTTCGCTTCCAATCGCGCCAAGCGGCGGTTTCTGTGGGGTAAAGTCGCGACTGCTGCTGCCCTTGCTCGCGCTGATGGTGAGCATGTGAAAGTGCAAGCAAGACAACCTCACTACATCGAGACAATACCGAGTCACGTGGACATATTGCGCTCTGGTCGACTGAGACCATGAAGCTGCAGACGTTGTTGCGGTTGCCGTCCACATTGGCTCTGCTCACCCTCAGTCAAGCTGCTTCAGTGCCAGACCAGGAGTATTCCGAACACCTGTACCTTAAACCGCTGCCGAACCACCACCTCCACGCCGACTTTAACTTCACCGCTTCCACGCCCTTGGCCGAGTACGATGCACAGCACTTTCGTTACTTCCCTCGATCACTAGCACAGATCTTGCAATACACTCATACTGCCGAATTACATCTACGCTTTGGCCTGGGAAGATGGGACGAAGAGCAATGGGGTCCGAGACCGCAACGTGGAAGAAGGGAAGGCGGCACAGGCGTTGAGCTTTGGGCTTGGATTGAGGGAGATACACAGCAGGCCGAGGAGAGGTGGTCAGATCTGGTCAACAGTCTGTCAGGATTGTTCTGTGCTAGTCTGAACTTCGTGGACTCGACCAAGACGATAAGTCCTGTGATAAGCTTCGAGCCTGAAGGGACACACACGTCTGGTACCGGAGGGTTGCAACTTCTCCACGGCATGCTGCCTCATGAAGTCGTCTGCACAGAGAACCTGACGCCGTTCCTGAAAATGCTACCCTGCAAAGGCAAGGCTGGCATCTCAAGCCTGCTCGATGGTCACAAGCTCTTCGATGCGTCGTGGCAATCCATGGCTATCGATGTGCGACCAGTGTGCACTTCTGCGGAAGGCAAGAAGGAAGATTGCTCGTTGGAAATCCAGCAAACAGTCTCCATGGCCCTATCAATCCCGCGAAGCATGAGAGATCGCCACAACCCGATCCCTCGACCGCCTCCAGTTGAAGAAATTGATTGTGACAAAAGCAAGCCGTGGGACGGACGTGACACATGCTACCCAAAGCCTGTTAGTGGCGATCTCAATTGGAGTCTAGCTGAGGTCTTTGGTCGTCCAGTAAGAGGTGCTTGTCACGTTGGCAGTGCAGACGACGCCTGGGATGTGACTTTGGACGTTCCTGAAGACAGGCCAATCGACATCTTAGGAAGTGCGAGTTCGAGGAATCAATCAAGTGGCATGCGACAGTTCAGTCTGGATCCAGCTCAAAGCTTCGATCTCGTCCTTCCTAGGCACCAATCAACCTCACCGCCCGCCTACTCGCATCCGCCATTGTATGTCTCGAGACAAATGACGGGTTATGGACAAGAGCGTGGTGGGATGCACGCAACCCTGAAGAACCCACACCCCTATGCTCAGACGATCGTCTATCTTGAGAGTTTGCCATGGTTCCTCAAGCCTTATATGCACACTCTGGCCATCCAGCACGGTACCATCGAGAAGATGTACTACACACCTGCTCTAGACCGCAAAAGAGGTACTCATTTGGAACTCGTGATCCGAGTCCCAGCGATGTCCACCGTCGAGCTGCACTACGACTTCGAGAAGGCCATTCTCAGATACACCGAGTATCCTCCAGACGCAAACAGAGGCTTCGACGTGGCACCAGCTGTGATTCGTGTGTTGTCTCACAACACTGCGGCAATCGACGCACTTGAAGACGAATACCTACGTACGACTAGTCTGCTCTTGCCATTGCCAACGCCAGACTTCAGCATGCCTTACAACGTCATCATCCTCACCAGCACTGTCATCGCACTGGGCTTCGGCTCGATCTTCAACATGCTCGTTAGGAAGTTCGTGCTGCTTGAAGAGGTCCCTGCCTCGCCACTGAAAGCCAAGGTCGTATCGTTGAAAGCTAAGTTGGCTGCTTTGCTTGGGAAGAACAAGGCGGGTGATAAAGACAGTCCTAAGGCAGCTGGGTCTGTAACGCATGATCCATCAATCGATGCAAAGGATACTGACGTTGCGAGTGAGCCAACGGGCGACGGGACTAGGTTACGGCATGTGAAGGGCTGAACACTTTAGCTTTCTATATGATGACAACTTGCCTTTAATGGGCCTATACACGTTTACACATATTCTTTCGTAGTTCTCCCCTGCGGCAACCTTGCAATTGCATGTAGCGGTACGATGTAACTCATCTATGAGCATTCGCATCCTCAATGACGCGTCTCATCGCCTTCAGCTTGACGTGGCCCACATGCATAATCTACTTTCCACGCCACATAACGCACCCAAAAAAAGATAGATTGGCCTTGTGCATGTACACCTATACATGTAACATCGTATGCCGGATCACTCCTACCGGCGCTGACGCGAACCATGAAACCCCAACCTGCATTCCCGTCAGTGATATTGCAGCATCGCTAGCCGCGCAATCCTCCTCCTCTTGGCTTGTCTTCAGCTCTGCATGCAGCATGTCGATACTCCACCAACAACCGTAGCTTTCCGCAGTCTCACTCTAACACCGTACCATCGCTTGCCATCGACCCTTCTGGTATGCTGTAGTCTCGCATTGCATCGCATCCGAGATTACCTCAGCCAGCCTTCTATCCACACTTCATGCACTTTGGCGAAGCGTAAGCGCAAGCGTTTCTACTACTCCCATACGGTATACATGCCCGTTCGGCTCCCTCGCTCGGCAGCCATACATGACGGTACATACACCGACACGGTATCGGCAAAGATACAGTACTGTACATGGCATGATAGCATCGGCAAAGCATGTGCCACCGCGATTCACGAGACCAACAACAACAGCATCCCAGGCCCCAAAAAGCCATCTCATTTCCACCACCCGACTTCCGCGCCCGCGCGCGCGCGTCATCCTAACGAACGAGCCGTCTGTCACGTAGCGCCATCACTAGAACCGTACGAGCTAGATTGACAACCGCAATGGGCAAAAATTGTCGATAGCGGCGGGTGCCAGGCATGCAAGCATGCAAGCTCCATTTGCAGATTGTCGGCCGGGGCGCCTGTAGCCAGCGTCGCGGAAAGCGAGGCGAGAGCAGAGGGCAGTCATGGATGTTGTTGACGATATAGTGGTTTTGTATATAAGTCTGGCCGGGGGCTGTATAGTAGAGCCCACAGTAGATTCGAAACATGGGAGTGTAGCGTTGGGTTAGGTACAGTAGTTTGGAACCGGATTGTACAGTAGTGCACTGTCCAGCGTTCGTGGGGGTTGGCCTTAAAGGCTTGTTTTTCTTTTGCTTTCGCTTCCTTTTCGCTTATGGGGAACTATGAACAGCGCGGTAGTGTAAATAGGTGCTATACGGGACATGGGGTGAGGCGAGATGTTTCGCTTCGTGGCTCGCAATCGCGTATCAGAGATCGATCCAGCGCTGCTTATTGCGTCTTATTAGCCAGTACCGAGCTGTACAGTTCCCAAGCGAGCGGCAGAAACATCAGCCAGCCTCACCAGCGTGTACGTGCCTCGTCAGGAACCAGCATGCATATTGCAGCCACATACATTACATTACATACTACTACTGTAACGGATCGCCACTATGTCCACCAACCCTGTCGCCCATCGCCGCTGCGAAAACAAGGAGGTTGCTGGTACGTACAGCAGTAGTCTACTAGTCGCATCACAGCCTACTCTGTCTCTAACAGGCTCGACGCTCCGACAAATCCAAGAAGTCCAGACAAAACACAAAACCCAAGCGGGATGGGCAGCACACCGAGTCAGCAACACGCATCTTGGCCAAAAAAGAACCGAGAAACGCCATCGCCACCTCGAGCCTGTAATTTCCTACAAGGCTGACCCCGGTTGCGGCTGCGAAGCCTGCGATGCCACATGGCATTTGACAGCGCCCCAGAAGCGAGAGCCCATGGCTGTGGTTTGAGCCTGGAAGCAAAAAGTTCGCTTGCAATGATTCAAGATGCTAGGGGGAGATCATACGGCAGGGGTTCTGTTTCCGGTTGGCGGCGATGGGGAGCTGGGATACCGGTGGGGCGGCTGAGGGCTAAGTGGGCTTATCTAATTTCGAGGTCTGGTCGCTGTTGTTGCTGGTAAATGGAAAAAGTGCGTCGTAGAGATTGGAGAGGATGAGGTGATGTGACGTGTTCTGTCCGGTAGACTGTGGACCTGTGATTACGCAGCAGCTTCACGCATGCGATGCACGGTGATGTACCAGAGAAACAACGCATTGTTTCTTTCTTTTGACGTCGTCAGCCAACGACTGCACGCATCTGCACTCGAGCCCGTCACACAGCAGCAGCCCTAACCGCTACCACCACTAATGCCGGCGAGACGCCTATAAGACGGCATGCACATGTATAAGCAACCAAAGTCAGCGAAGACTTTCATCCAACCGTGCTATGCCCTCCCCAAACTCGATCTTACGTGCATGCATGCATCACAGCAAATCTGACAATCATCGTTCAATCGGGCCTATTGGCCATCGGTTGGCCTCATCGCTCGCTAAACCTCGCCTCACGTCTCGGCCTCTCTCCTTCTCGCTTCGAACGTACATCTTCAGTATCGCTTCGAACACTTCGCTTCCACGCACCTATCTCACATCGCCTCGCACGTTATCGCTTGCGAACGCGAACGTAACATGTGATCAAAAGTCTTATCAATCATCTGATCGCACGCTTCTCGCACCGTGCGTAAGAGGCCCCATCATCAGCTTGCGCCTAGCCATACAGTCTACTAGTAGCTCCGGAGTGTTAGTATACAGTAGTCAAGGAAGTAGTTCAGGTACGCCCCGCCCACAAAACCAAGGAAACGCCACCTATGCAGACCGCAGACTCGAGCGTTTGATCCTGCGCGAGAAAACTCGCGAGCTTGCAATATCGAAGAAACGCAAGGTCCACTGTTTGGCCGGCTGGGCGGCGATGCGTCTGACCAGCGACGCGATGGCAGGATGCCGAGGAAAGCATATGTAGCTTGCTGATATAGCATACCGCTTCGCATGCATGTAGATGTATCATGTATGTATGTACGTTTCGAAGGATCGGCCAACGGGCGCGGGGTCCTGTCTCAAATGTCACACGTGCGTGCCTGGCTAGCAGAGCTAGTTGGGCATGTCTCAGATTCTGCGCGCGCGCTTCGCAGGCTTCGCAGCTGTCAGATATGGTGATCGTGGCTGGGCACGGTGTGGTCGCCAATAGGGCGGTGAAGGGGATTTGGCTAGCTGGGGGTGGCGGGATGGCGTGTTCTGCTGGTGCTGACACGGATGCTGTCTGTGGTTGGTGATGACGATGAATGGGTGCACGGTTTGCTTGCACGACAGAAGAGAGATAGGCTCTTGATGGTGTCACGTGTCACCGATGGCGCCACGGTTGGAAGGCACGTGGGAATAGATTCATGTGATGGCATGAACGGTAAGTGAGGCAGGCGCAAGGCAAAGATGAAGTGAAGAACGGTTTTCTTTTGTATCTCAAAGCAAATTGAGGTAGTAGTCCAGGCAGAGTGAAGAGAAAAAGAACGCAGCTCTGGCCAATTCTGCCCTTCCAACCTGTCTAGGCGGGTCGCGCACCCTTCACCATCCACGCCATTTAAAAGAGAGAAAGAATCAACGACTACCACCTCCTCCAATGTAAACGCCGATTCGTAGAGTGTGGGAATAATGATAGTAAGAAAAACGAGTGTATAGCGCGCGCGATTACGAATAAGCTCGTGTGGCTCAACAGTCGTTCCGCGTGTCGTTACCGATGCGGGCGTTAATTGATTTTTGCCCTCCGGGTGAAGTTTGTGTGTGCAGTTGGGTATGTGTCAAGTAAGGAAAGAAAGGGTTATGATATTCACACAAATGGCCGCTTCTGGCGCCGAAAAGTGGAAGGGAAGAAGGAAAGACAATGTGCGAGGCATGAGAATGCACAATGCAGAGTGGTTGCTCATGTGCGTCTGAGCCACAGGACGAGCCAGCCGAGGGCACGATAACCGGCGATGATGCCGATCATGATACCAACCCACTTTCCGGTGTTGCCAACATCGTAACCGTAGTTGTCAAGCACCGCAGTGCCGCGAATAAGGCACTGGTCGGAGAGATCGGTGTCGTACATGCAGTTGCAAGGATCGCCAGGGTTCTTACCAGGGGCGCAAGCAAAGGTGCGAGTGCCGAACTCGTTGACCATCATGCCCTGGAAGACGTAGGACTGGTAGTCGATGTAGTGGAAGACATAGCGCCAGAAGGGGTTGAGGGTCTGCGGTGGCACAAGGAAGCCTCCAGTGCACATCCACAAGCCGTTGGCGAAAGCGGTGGCGGCCAATGCAACGACAAAGATAGGGACAATGGAGCTGATCAGGACGACAAGAGACTCAGCGGCGAGCAAGTCGAGGAAGAGCCACATGACCCAAGTGAAGAAAGCCGTTGCAGTAGGGCGGAAGTTGGACAGCCAGTATGCGACAACC
This sequence comes from Epicoccum sp. F181, assembly GCA_037042865.1. Classification (NCBI taxonomy): domain Eukaryota; kingdom Fungi; phylum Ascomycota; class Dothideomycetes; order Pleosporales; family Didymellaceae; genus Epicoccum; species Epicoccum sp. F181. Next base: position 508,341 of record JAJSLS010000005.1, read on the forward strand.
GAGAAGAGGATGGTGATCAGGAACAGGTAAGGAATACCGGTAACGAAGTTGGCAATGATGAACGAGGTGGGGCCGTAAAGACCGTTAGCACGCTCCTTCATGAAAAGAGCGCGATCCTCGAGGAAAGCGGGAATGTAAGCAACAGCCATGAAAGACATGAACGCTCCACCGAAGAAGATGGCGTTGATGAAAGACTGAATGTTGCCCTGGGTCGGGTTCAATCGTAGCCAGACAGTACCCATCATGATTGCCAGACCCATGTACATTGCAATACGGATGCCATAAGCAATGATATCACGGTAAGACTTGATGAAGGAACGGTGGATGAGTGCTGCAGGAATGGCGAGCTTGCCAGCAGAAAGCTCCTTGACGTCGGCAGGGTCGATGGTCTGGTCCATGTGGACACGGGCCATCTCGTCGGTCAGCTCGGTCACGGTGGCGCTGGCAAGACGAGACTTGTGCCATGAAGAGTGAACCATGTTCAGCTGTTGGTCAACCTCGCTTCTGTCGCGGGCAAAATCGGTGTTGACAAAGTCGATAATGAACTCGGCAGGGTTCATGTAAAGAGGAATGGGGAAGCCGCAAGAGTCGAAGTATGGCTGGACTTCGGACACGGGACCGCTGTATGCGGTGCCACCTTGTGAGAGAAGAAGCAGCTTGTCGAACATGGCGAATGTGGAGGTTGAAGGCTGGTGAATGGATGCGATGACAATCAAGTTGTGCTTCTTGGCGATGTCCTTGACGAAGGAGATGACCTCGAAGGAAGCAGCAGAATCGAGACCGGAAGTAGGCTCGTCGAGGAAAAGAAGCTTAGGGCTGGTGATGAGCTGCGCAGCGACACTGACACGACGCTTCTGACCACCAGAGATACCCTTTCTGATCGGTGTTCCAATCAGGTTATTAGCCTGACCTTGAAGACCGAAAGCAGTCAGGAGGGACTCAATACGCTGGATGCGCTCAAGCTTGGTGATGTGGCTGGGCAGTGAAAGGCGCGCAGCGAAGTTGAGTGTCTCGCGGACAGTGAGCGAACCGACAAGGGCATCTTCTTGCTCGACGTAGGCAGAGATGCGGCGGAAGGTCCTGGGGTTTGCAGGCGAGCCGTTGATGTAAACGGCAGCCTTCACGGAGGCGTTGAGAGAGGCAGTGCGGTGGGCGAGGACGTTCAGCAGAGTCGACTTGCCAGAACCACTGGGTTGATTGTTAGCGCAAAGTCGATAAGATTTTGCTTGAGGTGGCGACTTACGAAGGTCCCATGAGGGCGAGTAGCTCGCCAGACTTGACGATGCCGTTAACATCGCTGAGAATGGTCTTGGGCTGCTGGGTCTGGCGGTCCTTGACGGTGACAGTGACACCCTTCCATCCAAAGGAGCGGATGTTAGTGTTGGTCAGCTGGGCGTAGTCGCCGCCAATCATCTTTTCGATGTCAGACATTTTGTTGTAGCTCCTGCGATCCGGATTCGCAGCTAAGGGAGACGTGGTGAAGGCAGCGGACGTGAAGTCGCGCTGGGTGGACGAAGGTGAGTGAGTGAGCGTGTGGTTGCGGTGGGGGACAATGAGTGGCGGGTTGCGGTGATGATGCGGGAGACCAGCTTCCGAGTTGGACAAACGGGCGCCGTTGCTATAGGGCGGGCGGGCGAATGTCTGAGAGTGAGTCGTCGAAATGGACGGGGTAGAGAGCGTGAGTAGTGGAGGTGAAGAAGACGGTGCGACGCGAAGAAGAGAGAGAGTTTCACTCGGATCGCAGAGCGCGTGTGGAGGGGAGGGAAGAAGAGGGCAGGGCTGGGAGTCGTGGGGGAGAAGAAGACCAGAGGTTCGGAGGAGGTCAATGCGGGTTGAAGGAGAGAGTTGGAGGGCGAGGTGACGAGTATGATATGGTGGGAGTACAAGCTACGAAGTGCCCACGCCCATTCCCACTCGCCCACGCAAATGCCTTTGCCTGGTTGAGCTGAGCTCTCGTGGCTAATGGCCATCCGCCATCCCAAGGGTCCTGGGCCTTGACTATCGGACGCCTGCATCCGCAAACGAGCGTCGACGAGGGTGGGCAACGAGTAGAGTCGCGTTCCCTGCAGTCCAGCCTGGCGATTACGGCGTGGTTGTCGTCAATGCTCAACGCCCCCTCCGTCGGCCTCCCACTGCTGGGCCGTGAGCATCGAATCGAGTCTTCGCCGTGCCTTCACCTCGCCCTCTCTCTCTCCTGCACAGTCGCCCATAAAGGTGAGGTGCAAGTGGATCTGATGGCCGGCAGACGCTAGCAGGCGGCCCCTGCAAAAGGCTCGACGCCAGTGCAGTAGTGCCAGTTCATCGGTAGCACCACGCTAATGCACCCTATACGTCCGGCACAGGCACGTCCTGCTAGCGCGCACCATGTTTCGTACCCCTGGGCCAAAGCGTTTCGGGACGAGTGGGAAATTATTGCATCTGCAGCCACTCGTTTGCCGCCCGTCTTGGGAGTCGTCTCTCGTGCTGTCTCTCGTACCGCCTCTCGTACTGCCTCTGCTTTTCCCAACTCACTCTCTGCCTGGCTGCCTAAGTCTGTATCGCCAAGCTTCCACCCGTGACTTCCCGTTTGGGCTGGCGGGGAGTGAAAGAAGATTTCCGCGTGAGCCCAATAGAGAGCAGGATTAGTATGCCCTGAATCACTCACTACATGTTACTGGCTGCGCGTCTACGCGGCCTATACAGCAGCAGTAAGTATACTGCACTCTGCACTGCATGTTGGCAGCAATGCAGGCGTCTGCCAAACAGCGCCTACAACGCCCGCCCGCGCACCTCTCCCCTCATCCACGGCTGCCGACAGCACACCATCGCTGATGAAGACGCCATGACATGGCGATTGCTCGGACTTCACACTGAATGACTGTGCGCCACGTCGGCACAACCGGCCGGCCACGCAGTCACCCGTTCTGGTGCGAGCCTGCTGCGTTGGCTTTTGTGTCCCGTGAAGATCGTACGCCAGGCCCGACATACCCTCAACACCTAACGAACGATCACCCACCATCAGCACTCCGCTGGGCCATAAACATCCTTCTAGATTCGCGAGCGGTGCCCTATGTGGTCCGCGAAGAACCTTCCCACCAGGGGAAACAGTGGAAAGCGGCGCTCAACTCAAGAGAGTTTGAATGTGACTTTGTGCCGCTCCACTAATCGCACAACTTCACACTCTCCCCCACAACGGCTCACGAAGATCTGCCGTAATAGGCATGCGAAGCACACGCCGCGGCCACGACGACCCAAATTACGAGTGGTCGAGTCGCGCTCTACATGTGGCTGCTTTACCTATTTGGGAATGTCCATTGTATTTCAGATTGATGAGGGTGGCGAACGAGATCTCTTCTCGGTCCGGCCAGCAGTCAACCAAAAGTGATGTGGGATTCTGCGTACCGCCAACTGGGTTTGCCCTTGAACCCTCTCCAATTCTCGTCACATCGTTCCGCTCACGCGATAATATCGATTTCTAAGAGAAGGTTGACAAAACAGAGAACCTTCTCACCAGTTCTCTGCACGACATTCGCCGACTCGTATGATCGTCGCTATCGAGTCAGCGGGTCAGATGACCTGTCGAACGGTCGAGCACACAATGATGCCGAGGTTTGCACCACCTCTATCACATCACAGTGACCACGCACTCCAATCGATCACGTCTGACAGTACACCATGAAGAAACCCGATCGCCACCATCATCCGCCGAGCACTGCAGAGCGGTAGTAGCAGGCCTGTCAAAACCGCCACGTTATCGTGCTTTCTGGTGAGCATGCTTACGGTCGGACACCTGCATGGTCGACGCATGTCGTACGGGCAACCCGTTGAACAGCAGCCATTGTAGCATACGTGCATGTATAACGTTGTCAGCACGCATGAACACTTCACGCCTTGTCACACGAACATCGTTATCTTAGCCAGCACGCTCACAGAAGCGTTTCTTCTCAAATCTCCCGTGAAGAGGCGACGTCAGGAGCAGAACTGACTACATCGAGCAATTTTGAAATTTAGCGCGGGCGTTCTGGGCTAGCCAGGCACGCCGGGTCTCAGGAGGCGTGGCTGATGCGTCAGGGTTTCTCAGTTTCTGCTCTGTTATGCGCCGGACCAGCCCTAGCTGGAGAACAAGTGTGGCCCAAGATGGATCCTGCGCGAATCGAACTTCCGGGACTAGTCACTACCAAGTCCCGGAGCGTGGTTCGGCCAATGATGGATCTGCGCTTTCTCTAACTTGTCAAATCGTCGTGCTTCCCTCTCCTTCGTCTCGTCTCGGCCGGGATTTGGGCGCTTTGAGTCTTGAGTACTGTATCTGTCTCGTCGAACTCGTTCCCCTGCCGCATCCACTCCAGCCCGCCGGTATCATACTACCACCACCGCTCTTTACCTGCCCTTTGTTACGCGCTGTGTTACCTATACTTTCATAATATCTTGTGCGGCTTATTGTTCCTATCCCAGGCGGAATATCCTTTAGTGGCCACCAGCATTAACGACGACGCTTCTTTGTGATGAGCAGCCCCGGTACATAGCTTGGTGTGCTCAGCAGCGACAACTATTCACCACCGAATCCTTCAGGAACTCTATATGCGCGTCTGACATGGACATACCAGCGCACATTATTGATGCAGTCCACAACCAGCCGACCTCAGATCACATGCTTCAACATCACATGCAAATGGAGCAATCAAAATCACCGCGACAGCTCTCACCTAGCCGCGCCTACCCTCGCTACAAGGAGTTCAAGGACTTCCATGACTCGGCGGACGATGGCTCAACTGCCAGCATATCAGAACCAGACCATGGTTACACTACCGAACCCACAACACCATCTACTTCTCAATCTTGCGTGGAAGACATGTCGACCGACGAGGTGGAGGACTTTAAGGACCGGGAATATCCCCAACTGAAGGGCAAGACATATCTGGACCATGGAGGTACAACGGTACGTGGGCCGACGCAAGGAGTGAGGATGCGCAGTGAGAGTTGGTACTAATGGAGGCTTGATTCAGATCTACGCGAAGTCACTCGTGGAAGAGTTCTCGGCCGACCTCATTGGAAACTTGTATGGCAACCCTCACTCGGCCTCTTCACCTTCAGCACTAGCAGGTCACCGCATCGACGCGATTCGCGAACGCGCCCTACGCTTCTTCAATGCCGACCCGGATGAGTTTGATATGGTATTCGTCGCCAATGCAACTGCTGCGATTAAGATGACCGTCGAATGCATTCGCGATCATGCCGCCGCAAGCAACACGCCCGTATGGTACGGCTATCACAGAGACTCGCACACATCACTGGTGGGTGTACGGGAGTTGACGAAGCTTCATCGGTGTTTCACAAGTGACGAGGAGGTCGAGACATGGATCAACAGCGGTGGACTCGGCGGAGCGCGATCACGACAAATTGGGCTTTTCGCGTATCCAGGGCAATCGAACATGACCGGTCGACGGTTGCCTCTAAATTGGTAAGTTGTGCACCGTATCAGCAGGTTTCACAAATGAGAGAGTTCACGAGTTGCTAACGTTACACGCGCTTCCAGGACCGGACGTATCCGCAAGACGTTCCACAAGGCTTCCACTTATACTCTCCTGGACGCGGCAGCTCTGGCAACAACCGCACCCTTGGATCTATCCGACGCAGCAACCGCTCCCGACTTCACTGCGATTTCGTTTTACAAGATCTTCGGATTCCCCAACATCGGCGCCCTTATCGTCCGCAAAGCATCGGCCCACGTGCTTAACAATCGCCGGTACTTTGGTGGCGGGACAGTCGACATGATCATCACCATCAACGACACGTGGCACGCGAAGAAGGACGCCACCATCCACGACCGCCTCGAGGATGGCACGCTACCGTTCCACTCAATCTTCGCCCTCGACCACGGCATGAACGTACACGAGCGCTTATATGGACCTAACCCGATGAAATTCATCTCGATGCACACCGCGCAACTAGGACGAAAATTGTACGAGGGCTTGTCGAAGCTGACGCACAGTAACGGTACGCCTGTGGCACGGATTTACAAGGACGCGAATGCTGTATACGGCGACCCGACGGTGCAAGGTGCTACAATCGCCTTCAATGTGCAACGTCCCGACGGGAATCTGGTCGGGTTTGAGGAAGTGGAAGAGGCTGCCGACGAGAGGCAGATCTATGTCCGCAGTGGCTCGCTGTGCAATCCAGGTGGCGTGGCGACTTATCTGGAGTGGTCGCCGGCTGAGATGAGGGCCGCGTACGCCGGTGGTCACAGGTGCGCAAACCCAAAACAAATCGTCTTCGGTAAGGCGACAGGTGTCGTTCGCGTCAGCTTGGGCGCGATGAGTGTTGCAGCGGATGTGACGACGTTCTTGGACTTCTTGGAGGAAGTCTACGTCGACCAATTCTCTGTGGTGGATCCGAAGATCGACATCGCATCGCTCCACGTTGCTCAGGAGTACGAGCCTTCATATCCCCATTCGCTGTCAGTACGCTCGGCAAGTCGCGCTTCCGCAGGACGGGCGTCACAAGTGTCCATCACTCACTCCATTCCACATGCCATTCACATTCCGCCCAGCGAGTACAATCCATCAGCACCACCAACACCGAGCGCGAAATCATTCTCTGGTTCGACGAGAGGAGCAGACAAATGGGCGGATAATACCCCTGCAATGCCGTCCAGTGCCTCAACACATGAACAACAAAATGGACCTTCACGCAGCAATTCTTCAAAGAATCCACCACCCTTCATTCCCTCAGATTACACCAGCCATCACCGACCATGGGAAAATGAACCGCGCAAATTCACCACCGCCGCCGAAGCCGAAGCTAAATTCCGAGAAATGGAAGAAGCCATCGCGGCGGCGAACCGCAATAACAAAAATTCCAGCTCAGCCCGACGCTTCGGAAGGGGCATGGTCAATCTTCTACGGCAGAAGTCAAATCATTCTCTCGCCTCAGACAACGGCAATAGGTATGACCCTCCAGACAAGTGAGACGAAACACGCCCCACGTACCCTTTGCGCGTCACACCACCTCATCACATCACACGGAATGATGACCTAACACTGGGTGCGCGTGTTTCTAGCACCGACAAAAACTTGCCAGCGCTCCCACAAACGGACGCGCCGTCGCTGTACTCGAGGCGCAGCACAGACAAGGGCGGCATCGTGTCCTCCAACGTCACCACATTACTCAACGTCAACGGTTGAGAAAACCACACAAGGTGGCCAAGCACAGCAAATTCCACCACCATCAACTTTCCTATTTTTATCCATCTTGACCTTACTTGGAGCCGGTGGATGATTCCTCTTCAACCGCCCGGACTCAGCTTGTTTCAACAAAGCACGGCGTTTCTCGGATTGGGGCACCTTCGACCCCTCGTTTTCTGGCACGGCGCCAAAAGAGAAAAGCACATGAGCATCAGCAGCAAACACTTACCCTGCATTGAATTGGTCGCAAACCGCCCGCCGCTGGGCGCGCGCTTCGACACGCATACCAACCAACCCTCATTCGCTCACTACGATCGCCAATCTCAACCTCTTTTCTTATTCTCGACCTATCTAGTGTCTATTCTTGGATGATTTCCTTACGTTTTCCTCAAAAGCGGCAAAAAGCCATTCGGCTGTTTTACCTTTTCATCTCCTTGTTTCAAGATTGCTTTCCATGTTTCTTTTTCTTATTTTGGAAATACCCGGCTCATGGAGGAGAGACACACACATCATCATCATCACATCAAACGGCCATCGGTGGCAACATCCTTATTCCTTTTTCCCTGTCTTCTTGACGTTCTGCCTTTTCTCAAATTGGTATCTTCTGATCCACTTCGAGAGAAACATGGCTTGGGAGATGCAGATCACTTCTTGTTCAAATTTCTATCTCTATTTGATATCCCTCACTTCCACCTTTTTCTTTTGGAGGAATTGTACATACTTTGGGGCTTTTCCTTCTTCTCTTGTGCATACGGGCTGCCCTTCGCTTGGAGATGGTCGGGCGAGATGGGCAGGTGTGGCTGAACGCTTACCTGCCTGTTTTGGGGAGAAGAGAGGCACTCACTACTATTACCTGTATATATGATGCTGTTATGTTTCAGCTGTTCGTTAGCGAGACGCATGGCGGTTTGCCAATCGATCGTCCGTTCCTAATGTGTTTTTCTCCACTTCCTCTTGCTTGTCAGGTTCCGTGGTTTCGATGGCGTTTGTTCGTGACCTTCGCTACCGCGCTCGCAACGCTGTCGAGACAGCGGCGCCGTGTGGCGTTTGCCGCTTTGGGTGGATTGTGCTGCGGTGGGTTGCAAGGTTGTGTGTGGGCTTGTCTTTACCGGGTTTGATGGGTTATGCATGCAGTCAGTCCTGTCTGATTGTTCGATCGATTCGATTTGCTGCGGGTCTTTCTGCTTCGTCCTTCTTCGCCCGCAAGGGATGATCAGTGGAAAACGCCCAGTCATCGTTCGTATCCAGAAGCGTAGCACAAACTTCCGCCCCACGAGGCAGCCACCATCACAACCACGAACATGCGCACACCCGTCCGGCCGGTCAGCCGTTTTAGACACGGCCTCACAAGGCTAGCTAGCTGGCCAAGCAATTGTAAACGGTAGGAGGTAGCAGAGGGCTGAATGTGAACACAGCAGTCGAGCAGGCCGCTTGCCTTCTTCACAGCTACAGCATCATGCACGACACTTACTCGCCGACTGCACCGCACAGCATACAGCGGCCAGGCGGCAGCAAAGGAGCTTCCGCCACCATCATCGCCCATCATACAAAACAAAGCGTTTGATGCAACCACCCGATGACAGCGCGGTCGCACGCTTAGCAACCGCCCAACGCCCCGGGTAGCCGCTGCTGTGCCATGCGCCGACAGGACGACCGACAGGCGGCGTCGACCAGGTCGGCGGGTGTTCGCAGGCAGCGGTGCGACGTTGGCTTTACAAGCGATGGTGGCGGAGTGGGTGGGCGTTCGGGGAGAAGAAGAGGTGCAGGTGCAGGATGTTGTGTCACTACGCGCGCAGGCGGCTGTGTGGCGTACGGGTTTCGACGTTACACGACATTGCTGGAGGCTGGCTGGCTGGCTGGCTGGCTGGCTGGCTATGCGGTCACATGTTGTTTCTTTTCTTGCTTGACTGTTTTTGTGACAGGCAGGGTGGTGGTTGATTGGGTTTGGTTGTTGGGTCTGTTGTGCGGTGGCGGGGGGTCCTTGTCCAATGCGTTTGACGCTCTCTGCGCTGCGTTTTGGGCTCATGTGTGATGCATGCATGTATGTATGTAGTTTTGTGACTCATGAACTGCTCCGTTGTTGTTGGGAGGCAGTGCAGTGCAGTGCATTGCAGCGCATATTATTGCACGGCAGGCATTGCGTGCATTGTGTTGACTTTCAGGTTGGCTTCGACTGATTGACATGTGGTATCACGTGGGAAGAACCGGGTTGAGTGGCAAGGCAGATGGCAAGGACTCGAAGAAAAGAGAATGTGGAGTCTGTACATAATAAAATGCTGATTCGTAAACTCGTATATAATCTCGTAAATGCCCATCTTCGTCTCATCTGTATCGTCTTCGCCCATCCGTATCGTCAAAATGCAAACGCTAAATGAACAATTCAGAATGCCACGCTTGAAGGAAAACCCAAAGAAAATCCCAAGAAACAGGGTAGTGTCACGTCTCACGCCCGAGCCGAGTGCCCACTGAACAGCAACTTCAGCCCACTCGGTTCCTTCACCTTCTCTTTCTTCCCCTTCTTGTCCTTCGTCTTCGAGCTGGTGCTTCTCGAACTTCTCTCACTGCGGACAGACCTGCCCGCTTCGCTCTCTGCTTTGCGGCTCTTCTTCTCCCGCTTCTTCTTGTCCTTGTCGCTATCCTTGGGCTTGAAGTCCGCTTCGGTCAGTTTGCCCTCCTCGATCAGAGTCCTGCTTGCAATGGGCGTGATGAACTCGCCGTCCACGCTGGTGCCGACACTGCGGGCCTGCTCGTCTGCAATGCCTCTGCGCCACTTTTCGACGCTGCTCAGCTCGCGAAGTTCGTCTAGTTCCTCAACTGGGCTGGCAGGTGCCTCCTCCCCGCCTTCCTCAAGCATCAAAACGCTGTCTTTCTTCTCTTTGTTGCTGGCTTGGATCTTCTTGACGATCTTGTAGCCGCCGAACGCAATGATGGTCACGCCGACCGCGACACCGGCCGCGATGGCGAATTGGGGTGAGGCCAGCAGCGCCATGATGGCTGGGAATGCGGCCTTGATGCTTGGCAGTGCGCCTGGTGCTAGCTTTGTCACCATGGTTGAAATCTCAGCAAGCGTGAGGCCAACTGCGGCGAGTGCTTCGGGGTTCTTCTGTAAGTTTTCAATGGTGGCGCCTGCAGAGTGCTGCAGACAATTGACCTCTTCCAGCATGCGTTGAAGACCAGTGAGCTTCTCGCGCAGTTCGGGAGAATCTTCAATCGTCCTGGTGGCGACTTGCAGATCTGGAGGTGCATCGCCGTAGGCTAGATCCATGTCGATGTCGTTGTGGCTGGCCCTGCGACTTCCTGGATTGTCGCGAGTTCGGACTGGTGGATGACTGGTGTGTCTTCGCACGAGTTCACCCGGCCGAGGCCCTGAGCCTTCGTCGTACATTGCTTCTCCTGAATCGTCGTACCGTAACGGAGACGAGCGATATGTCGTGGCTGCTCGTCGAGGTGCATCGTCGGTCGTCACAACGCTGTCGCTATAGCCTCTATCGCCGTGTGGTCGATCATGACGAGAAGGCACAGGCTTCCTCCTTGTTGCCCTCGAGCCGCTTTCGCTGCCTGCTCTTGAGCCTCTTCTTGATCTCGCGTCATCGTCAATCACCAGTGCATCGAGCTGACTGCGTGCTTTGCGTTCCTGCTCTTGCAAGTCTCTCTCCTTCAGTCTTGCTGCCTTGAGCTCGGCTTTACGTTCTGAGTACGCGCTCTTCGCTTCGTTGAAGACACCGGCGAGAGTCCTGGTGGACTTGACGATTTTGCCCGATTTGTTGACAACGGTGATAACTTGCGCCATGCTTGTGCGATGTATGCCTGTCTGTACCTGTGCGACGTCTGTATGCTTCGCTTGTCCGGCAAGCGAGAGTCAGTCTATTCCTGGATGTGTGTATATACAAGCGGTGAGTCGCCGGCGAGTACTTTCTCTCGTGTATAAGGCAAGGCAACGGTCTACTGGCAAGGCGAGGTGGTCCTTAGTAAGATGTGGGTGTGGTGCCGAACGAACAGCAGCAGCAGCAGTGAAACAAGTCCTTTGTTTTGCCGACAACAAGCTTTCAAATAGCCTTCCTACTACAAGTCACGTCGGACGGACAAAGGCAAGACCTTTGTGGCTGCCAACAAAGCGACGCGCGCAATCTCACGGCCGGGCAGCGCTGGGCGCCAGCAGCAGATCCGAAGGCCGGCGTTGCGAGCGATTGAGCCGCCGGTGGTGATGCTGGGCAAGTCGCGCAGTATAGCTAGTGTGGTATAGCTATTGGCGTGCGCGATCGGGTGCTGCGGTGTCTTGTCGTGACTGGACCGAGCGATCGGGAGGGTTGGGCGGCAACGGATTGCGTCTTGCTGTTGGCTGGCCGGGGAAGCGCGTGGAGGAGGATTGTGAAGCCAGCGCAGGCGTGCAGCGATATGCAGGCAGTTTGACGTAGCTGAGGGAGGTGACAGTTGTCGGAAAAATTGAATAGAGGATAGCAGTAGGAATGGAAGAAGGGAAGGGAAGGGTACATGCAATACTTAGCAGTGTGTCTAGGCTCTTACGCGACAGTTGGGTCTGATGTTGGCAACAAGGCCGTCGGTGAGCACGCCTGGCACGCCAGCCTCTGCGCACCAACCAGAGGGCTCCAAGGCGGTGACCGCGAGGTGTGGCGAGTGTGTGAGGCGGTGCAAATGACGGCGATCTCGCTGCTGGTTTGGTTCTAGATTTGAGGCGGTGCAGCGATCGTAGTTCTTCATGATCTTGCTGTTGATATCTCGCTGCCTCCTCCTTATGTGTCAGGCCATACTCTCACTGCCAGAGCAACCACCCACGATCCGGGTATCTTCTTCAGTTCACCAACGTCATCCTGCACTGCGAGCTGATCGTGGATACTGCATGTACTATATGCGATTGCCGCGTCCCCCACATTGCATGCCCAGCACTGGTCAACCAGAGCACCGCGACTGCTCTCACCGGCTGCCACGATTAACGAAACGATTCATTTACCGCCTGATGCGCTCGAATGGGCTTCAATATTGATTACTGCGATGCCTAACATTAGCATCGTCGTTTATATCGCTTCAATGTTACCAGATTGTCCTCCACTGTTGCGTGCATGCATGAGCGCAGACGGCGAGTGAAGTCGAGACAGCGGCAGGGTTCGGGTTGGGGTGATTATGATATTGGTATTTATGCTTAGATCATTGCTTTCGCGGCCGCAAGCTATCTCTATCTTCACCATGTGGTAGTAGGGTGATTTCCTGTGCATATTCGGGAGTTTGGATGCTCTTTTGGGGCTATGGATCATCATATGCGTGTTGTGGTCGTTCCAATCCGAATTCTGGCAGGGCGGCAAGACAAGGTCACCACTCTCTTCTCGTTGGGAACATCGATCATTTCCCAGCAATGGATTATTACATGTCCATAGGTGATAATCCATCTACCCCGAAACGTCACAACATTATAGCTCATTCATGTTGCTTCAGCTAACAACAGGTCAAACGCTGAAGGTCGAAATGTGACATCAATCGGTATTGGGACGTATAATTACATGCTTCGGGTGGCCATCTCATTGCTCTCGGCTTGGCGAGTGTAGCACAAACTTGGCTGTACACGAAGAAACGAAGGAAGTTACGATGTACACACTTGCCTAAATCGGCGGAGATGGTAAGTGAAAGATGCCGAAACAGAGCGGGCTATCGATCAAATCCAGTCTCATTGCTCAGGTCATCGATCAAAGCGATGTATACGTATGGCAAGCAAATCCACTATCGAACACCAGTGATCGCACTGTCTGTTCCTCCGTTCAAATTGGTCTGCAAATTCTTCTTGTAAGTTCCTACGCACCGATGCCTGCATCCATCCTACTTGCTCGTGTGCAAAAGCCAGGAAGGCGCATTGAAAATTTGCTACTGATACGCAAAATTTCGCTCCTTCCTCATCGAATGAGTAATGGTTCAGTACAACATCCGAATTGGTCTAGTGGCTAGGATTTGTCGCTCTCAATCATTGCAAGATGATCAGTCCCGACAAGGCCGGGGTTCAATTCCCCGATTCGGAATTATCCTTTTGCTTTTGGTCAGTTTGGAAGCTGTAGTTTTGCAGCTTCTATGCTTCGGGCTTTTGTTAAAGCGATGTAAGGAACACAACGATCTGAAGTGAAAATCACACCTATATCATGGCATCGCCCAAGCGTGCAACATGCTCTGCAGAGTTCATTTCACGCTCGTGGGTCCATGGTTTAGAAGATATGAAGACAACAGGCTGGCAGCATTCATCTTCAAACCAGAAGGAATGAATTTTGACACTGCTTATTGAGGACGGCCCCTGGACTATTTCATCTGTACAGGCTGCGGTGTCGACTCCGGTATTGTTCGTAACGCACATGCATTCTACACACCGCTGCAGATGTTGTTAATGTGGATGCTATATTTGGTTACAGAAATGTTTGCATTTGATCTTAGACTGCTCGTTCAGAATCCTTCATACACATCTCGTAAGGCCGCACGAAGTAACCAGTGATCTGAAGTATCGTTCTTCTTCTTTTACACCAGAAACTTGAGGAAGTCAAGACGTGAACATTATATATAGACCGAGATGCTAGGAGGTACCTTACATGGCATTGGGAATCTGCCAACCAGAGCTGAAGCCCTAACACATTCATCAAATTGAAGCCGGCATTGAACCTTGGCAGTTTTACATCAAGCAAAGTTAAGACGTATTAAACTTTGACATGGGTTGTTTCGCAGGCGACTTGAAGAACACTTTTGAATCGCTGGAGGTGTGCTTTACTCAAGAACCATCTGCCGCGCGTTCTCGGTGGAGCCCCGAAATGTGCGGCCAAGTTTCGAACAGACACCCTCGCCTTCTGCGGCTTCGAACCATCGGAACCACCGAACTCCTTTCCGACTATCTTACGCATGGAGGGGCTTCCATGATTCGTCCGTGTCTATGCTTTTCTGGAGCTTCCCTAGGATGTTCTATACAGCTTGCGCAATAGTCGACAAATCTCTGGAGGTCTGAACAAGCTTATGAGTCCAGCTAGTTCAGCCACCGCAGGCACATCCGGGACTTGGGTAAATGAATGTGCTTGCGACTGCGCTGTTATTTCACCGGGTACTGCACTCCGATGACGCAAAATACTGAGTGTTCATCCGAGCGTGGCCAAATTCCATGTATTTGAAACTGACTAACATGCTTTCCAAACCGGGGTGGGCACCGGCGCTGTTACGAACAAACAAGCGAACATTGAACACCCAGACACCAAGAAGTGCTTATAACAGAGATGCTCTGCCCTGAAGAGGGCTTCTGTTGCCCTACATCAATTCCATATCTTCTTCATTCACTCTTTTACAAACCCTTATCGCAATCATGAGATCTCAGAACAACAAGAACGTGCTGTTGACCAGCACCGCGCTGCTGGCAGCGTGCTTGAACCAGGTTGCTGCGGCACCTTGCCCCGTCCAGGAGATCCAGACTTCTGGATCGACTACTGGTCAGACTACCTCGTCGAACACCTCCAACTCCGTCAAGGCTGCTGCGGCATCCTGCGAGCTCCCCTCCACCTACAAGTGGACCTCCAGCGATGCCCTCGTTGAGCCCAAGAACGGCTGGTCCTCGCTCAAGGACTTCACCACCGCTCCTCTCGACGGCAAGCACGTCGTGTACGCCTCTTACAGCGATGCCAACGGCAAGTACGGCTCCATGGGCTTCAGCGCTGTCTCCGATTTCTCTGGCCTGAGCTCCGCCAGCCAGACCGCCATGACATCGACTGCTGTCGCTCCTACTCTGTTCTACTTCGAGCCTAAGAGCACCTGGATCCTTGCTCACCAGTGGGGACCCACTTCGTTCAGCTACCGCACCTCGAGCGATCCTACCGACGCTACTTCGTGGTCCGCCGCCCAGCCCCTGTTCGAGGGCAAGATCTCGTCCGGCACTGGCGCTATCGACCAGACCGTCATTGGTGATGACAAGAACATGTACTTGTTCTTCTGCGGCGACAACGGCAGCATTTACCGTGCTTCCATGCCCATCGGCCAGTTCCCCGGCAGCTTCGGCACCAAGTACGAGACCATCATGACCGACACTCCTCAGAAGCTCTTCGAGGCTGTTCAGGTCTACACCGCTGGCAGCAAGTACCTCATGATCGTCGAGGCTCAGGGCTCCAACGGCCGCTACTTCCGTTCCTTCACCGCCGACACCCTCGACGGCGAGTGGACCGTCCAGGCCGGTGATGAGTCTGCTCCTTTCGCTGGCAAGGCTAACAGTGGTGCCACCTGGACGAACGATATCAGCCATGGTGACTTGGTCAGGACTTCCAACGACCAGACCTTCCCCGTCGACCCTTGCAACCTTCAGCTCCTCTACCAGGGACGTGATCCGAAATCCACAGCCGCGTATGATTCACTTCCTTACCGCCCTGGTCTTCTTACTCTTGCTTAAATCTCCGGATTGCAAAAGAAGTGTAAGATGGCGAAAAGCAGAGAAGGAAAAGTGAAGCCTGAAAGTTGCTTGCAGGCTAGGCAACGTTCGAACGGCGAGCGAGGAGGAGGTGTTGAGAGGTTTGGAGATCCAGCTTCGTTGTATTCATTGTGTTCGATCACAGTCCTTTTATAGAAATCATAAAATTGAGGGTATCCTCACATTTGCTTTGCACTTCCTGGATTTGCACTTCCTGGATTTGCACTTGCTGGATTTGCATCATCGCGTACTGGTGAACAAGCGTAGGCTGACCTTTCCGAAATGAACAGAATATCCAAACATGGTGTTTGATAGCTTATCCGTACGTTCAATACCGACTTTTAAGTTGTTCTGTCAAATTGACCGTCTTGTGCCACTCGCCTGGAGTCGAGCCCCGAATATTGACCGCGACCGAGTGAACATACGGCGACTGTCTCAGCGTGAAGATGAGGTTGGAACATGCCGTTTGAGAGCTGCTCCGTACCTTCAACCTCCTGGATTGCTCTACCGAACTGCTTTCTCTCAGTTCTCTCCAACAATCGGGACCTCGAGAAAACCAAATACGACCGAATGAACGTACGGCAATCGTTTCCAATCACAGAGAAGACCCGACAAAGACGCTCGACAGCTTCTCCGTACCTTCAATACTACTTCGAGTTGCTCAGTCATACTGCTGGCTCCCAAGCCTCTTCTAGCGACGAAGTCTCAAGCAGAACAGAAACCAGCCGAATGAACGCACGGCGACTGTCTTGCCTTCAAGATAGGGCCCGAATGCGACGTTTGGTAGCTTCACCGTGCGTTCAATACCACTTCAAACCACTCCACCAAATTGCTGTCTCCCGATTACCTTAGAGAAGCGAGATCCTGAGGAAACAAAACGCAGCTTAATGAGTGCACGGAGATCTTTTCAACTCAAGGAGAAGGTCAGAATATAACGTGCGACAGCCTCCCCGTGTACTCAAAACTGATTGGAGTTGCTCCGTCTAATTGGTGTCTCTTGACTCCCAGCGAGTATCGACAACTTTGGAAGAACAAAGTGCGACTGTATGAGCGTACGGCGACTGTTTTGACTTGGAGATATGGTCCGAGTACGACGTTTGATAGCGTCTCCGTGCGTTCAATATCACTTTTAAGTTGCTTCGCCAAATTGCCGTCTTTCGACCCTCCGAGAATGGGATATTGGGAATTGAAATGCAGCCTGATGAATGCACGGCAACTGTCTTGGCATGATAATAAGGTCCTAAGATGACGTTTGAGAGGTTCTCCGTGTGTTCAATACCTCCCAGGCACGGTTTGCCAAATTGCCGCCTCTCGCACCGTTTCTTCCCGACATACTAAGAATGACCAAACGCAACAGAATGAACGCACGGTAGCTGATCAGGAATAAAAGAAAGGCCTAGAAATAGTGCTTAGTGGCTTCTCCGTGCGTTCAACACCTTGTAGGCGTACTCAGGCATCTCGCCGGGCGCCATATGCCTCCTAGGATGCCACAGCAGGTGCTACATATGACTTGAATCCGCAGAGGCATTCCCAAACAGCTTTGGAGAGCCTGTAGACAAGCTCAATAGAAGCGCCGTGTGCTCAGAAGCTGCGACAAGGTGACTCGCTGGTATGCAGCACGCCACATGCTACCAGAGGCATTACAGTGAGCGATATACACGACTTGAATTCACGGCCGCGATCGCAGACGATGATTCAGAGTCTATAGGCCAGCCTTGCACGCTCGCCGTATGTTCAAAGCCAAAGGTGAAGTCGATGGTCAGATCTCAAAGTGTCAAACGCCATACATCCAAGGACTTCAAAGCAAACGCTATACTCGACTTGAGCCCACGGTGGCAACTTCAGAGAGCTTCGTAAAGCTCATGGATCAGCTTCAGGAGGCTACCGTGTGTTCAAATACTAGGATTCAGGTACGTACTACGGTGTATGGTCGGCCTTACGCCTGGTGTGGAGTATTGTAACGAGTGAAATTGACGACTTGAGCTCACGGTCACAGTCCCAGGTGGCTCATTAGACTCGAGAGAGCAACTGTCGTTGGTGATCGTTCGTTCAAAAGTCAAAAGGCAAATATGGTAGTCCAAGGTCGAATATCTTGCAGCACGCTTCACGCACGATTCTACATACAGTGCAGCGAACACTCTGAACACACACTGGCAGTCTGGAAGTGCCTGTCAAAGCTCTAATATCCTGTGTGACACTTGTCCGTTCGTTCATGTGTTCAATAAAGCTCTTGCTCAGTCAGCGCGCTCTTCGCAAGGCTGCTGGCTGGATACACTGCCTGCAACAGACAAATTGAATCCGCAGGTGAAGTACTATACGTCTCAGTCAGCTTTGAAGATCAATTCTGCATACCGCTGTATGTTCAAAGGCCTTGCTTTAGGTCGGACTCTGGCAGTGGCCCACCGGGCAGCTGCATCGGATGGCACGCTTCGTACGCGCGCTCCAACCAATTTGAATGTACAGCAAGGACACTAAACGACCATTCTAGGCCTATAAACGTTCTCGTGTGGCCACCGTGTATTCTTTCACACTGGTTGTCTCGATGTTGAATGTGCCTGCCCCGAAGGCTGGACCAAGCAGTATGTCCTCAGCCGCTATCCAACTTGAGTACACGGCAAGGGCCCAAATCCAGTCCAAAATACTCAGAGAATAGCCTCGTGTATGCACCGTACGTTCAAATGCTGCAAGAAGCCCGATACTAGCCCTTACCTGCTATAGCCAGCGGTGTACTATATGGATAAGTGTTTAGTTCGATTTGAATGCACACCAAGCACACTAGACCGCTCAGAGAAGCTCCCTGTACACTCACTATAGCTACTGTGGATATAAAAGCTACCTTTGGTCGTCAAACACTAAGAGTGACGACTTCCAGCCATCTGTATGTTTTCCGCATGAGCACAACTCCCATTTTGGACGCACAGCAGGCACGCCGCACGACTTCAAAAAGCTTACCTGCCAAGTTATCGCAGGCACTGTGTGTTCAAAAGCTGTCGATAGCTTTGAAGGTAACTGGCTAACGCTGAGTGAACCAATGGCGCGGCCGATTAGCAAGCGGCCAGTTCTTTTAGAACATACGGCGGCCTTTCGAAGGACTCACTACGACCCGCATCAATGATTCCCTACACTCAGCGTTCATTCAAATGCCATGTGTGACTATAGAGATAACTAGGGGTCTTGGGTACAGAGTCAACGCTCTTTATAGATGCAGAATCGCTTCTTAAAGGCACAGCCAATACACTGTGCGATAGAGCGAGCTTTGGAGAACGTTGTGATCCAGATACCGTATGTTCAGATGCTTCAGATAGTTCTATGAACTCCTGACCTGCTCCAAGCAGCACATTTCCTTTTCAGCGCACTCTTGCCATTTAAGTGTACGGCTAACATGCCAAATGATGATTTAGAGTGTGGCAACTTTGGAAGTCATACTGGAGTACAATTGAACACACGGGGAAGCTACTGAACAACATTTCCAGTCCTTCTATCTATCCTGGAAAGGTTGCCGTGTGTTCGTTCGAAAGCATTGAATAGTCATCGAAATGTCCAAAGGGAAGTAGAAGGTCCCAGTTTGGTAAAGCATGCCAGAGAGGCATTGAACCCACTGGAAGGCCACCAAATATCATTTTCGGACTCTCTTTTTGACTTGAGATAGTTGCCGTGCGTTCATCCGGCCGCGTTTATTTATTCTCAAATGCTTGAGGGGAGGCAGCAGCAGATTGACAGATCATCTGAGCATCCTAGAGTAGTATTGAAGGTACAGGAATGTCACTGTATGCTGTTACAGCCTATCTCTTCATCTCGGGAAGATTTCTGTGGACCTATTCACAGGGACTTGTTGTTCTCTTAATGGAGCACAGCGGTGGTCAGAGAGAAATCTCGCTGAGCAGCTAGAAAGCGTTCGGAACCAACAGAAGAGCTGTAGGCTACCAAATTTGGCATACCTCTTTGATACTATCACATTGCCGTATGCTCATTTGCGTGTAGTCGTCTTTGTCGGAAATCCGTACAGAGACTTGTAGGCGGAAAGTAGGTGAAGCTACGGGGAAGCGTGTTGCACACACAGACGAATTGACGAACAGGATTTCAAGCTTGGCTGTAGAGTTTGACACAGTCGCTGTAGGTTCATGCGCATTCAATCACCTTTCTTACGATTGATGTTGTAAGGCATAGGAGAAGAGGTTAGATATTGTGCCAGGCGAGAGTGCTGAACGCACAGAGCTACTGTCTAACTAGAGAGGCGAGGAAGTAGATTATTCAAGTAGATGCGCTGGACGTTCATTGCTACCTTTTGTTGTGCTGTCTTGATACTGATTTCCGAGAGACAAGCCGCATGACGCACTCGCTCGGACAGCTGCAACTTGAACGTACGAGATGTCTCTCTTGCGATGTAATCGCCTCGAAAGGTGCACAGAACAAGCTGTCGTACACTCATTGCTTCATGTGCTCACGTTCAGGCTTCAGAGTGCGCTTGTTAGTGTCTGCGTCGCAGGATACACAACGCGGCACATATGCATGTGTAGTAAAGATTGACACTACTCTGTGATCCCGTCAGCCATAGATATGGTCGCTGATACCTCACCATACCCTCGTGGACGTTTGCTGCCCTTCTGGCTGAGCAAGCAATATTTGAGGGCTGCTAGGATATTTCCACTTGTGAGTAATATGAGCATACGGGAACGCAATCAAACGACGTATGAAGCAACTAAAATTGTTTCTAATACCTCACCGTGAGTTCAGGACTGCCTAGTCGCATCGATAGCCTCATTTGGTAACCTCTCCAGTGAAATCCTCAGCTGGCTCCAAGCTCGATATGCGGTCGATGTGAACGTACGGTGAATGCGCCAGATATTGCAGTAAGCGCTTGAAATCATTGCTAATGCTTCACCGTGAACTCAGGAGAGCTCGGTGGCATCAATACCCTTGGGCAGTGACTGCTCTAGCAAATTTCGCCTACTGGCACTAGGCTCATGTGCGGACCATATGAATGCACGGCGGATGCGTAACACGGTATAATGAGCATCTAAGATCATTCCTAATACCTCACCGTAGGTTCATTGGTGCAAGCTAGCGTCGTTGTCCATACATAGTAGCAGCTGTAGTGAATTTCGCCTGTTGGCTCCACGTTCCTGTACGGACGATATGAACGTACGCTGGATGCGTGAACCGGTGTATCGAACGGTCAGAATCATCGTATGTGCCTTGCCGTGAGCTCATCGTTGAATCCATCCTTACCGGTACGGCGTGCGGTAAGCTAGGTAATCATCGGATGCGCATTTCGACTTGTGAACGTACGGTAATTGAACCGAATGACTCTTATAGGTCTACTGACCTATCTGAGACTGCGACCGTGAGATTTAATCGTGGTTTGCCTTCGCTGTGAACTTCTTCGAGGTGTGGTGTGCGGTGAGCTGGGTAGTCAACATGCGGCCATTATGTCATTTGAATACACGGCGAACCTACAAGGCTACTCTTTAGAGCCCACCAAGCCAGGTAGAACTGTGGCCGTGCGATCCGGTCCTGGTTTCCATTTGTTGTGATATTTGTGAAGGCGCGGCGTGCGGTAAGCTGGGTAGACGACAAGCGCCCATTACGTCCCGTGAACACACGGCGACTTCATCAGGCTGTTCTTTCAGGTCTAACAAACCATATGGGACTACGGCCGTGCGATCCGGTGGTGGTTCGCATCGATCGTGACACCCTTGGAATGCGGCGTGTGGTAGGCGAGTTAGTCACCATGCCTTCTTCTTGACATTTGAACGTACGGCGACTTTACAAAGCTGCTCTCTTAGGTCTATTGAATCATAGAAGACTGCGACCGTAAGTTCCGGGCGTGGTTTGCACTCGCTGTGAGTGATGCCGTAGCAACCATTGGAGTTGGGTTGACTGGTGGGGCCTGAGGGAGAGTCTACTTACAAGCAGCGTAGCTTTTAGCAAAGGTGTGCATCCAGTATGCCCGACAGGCGTCCATGTTACATTGGAGTGGAAGGTCTTTTCCCAAGAGCCACGCAGAGGCTGCGGCGAGAAGAAATACGCCGCAATCCCATGCGTTGTTTTGTTGTTGCTCCGGTCGGAGCTCGAGATACTCAGATTCGAAGTTCTACTGTGAATCGAAATCAAGAGCGTGCTGGTTTCGGGCGACGAGTGTCATGATATTGTGAGCATGAGCAGTACCAACGTGATCGGGTCCCAGGGAGTTGTAAACTGAGTATCTGGATGAAGAGATATCGACAAAGATGCCTACCCAGTGGACGTTGTGATTCAGAGCAAGGATAACCCTCTGCTTCTTCACCCGAATTGCACTGATGAGTTGCTTGAAAACATTGAGGGAGACGTTCTGGCTGAGGACTGGGTATGTTGTAGCGCTAGGTATGCGAGAACAGATAGTATTCAATGCAGCTGTGATGACAGCGTCGTTCAGGAGGCCACGCTGTCGGAGGCGGAGGAGGTCTAGCACAGTGATTCTGCAATTCGGATGAGGTTCGGGCATAGTGCTGAGTGAGGTGTAGTCACGGACGAAAAGCTCGAGCGCTAGGGTCTGGATATCACCCTCGTTAACCTAGTCAGTAAGCTGGATAGATACGTGCTTGAAGGCCTTAAGGTCTGGTCTGTCCGAGAGCTCGAGCAGGTGGGTATACAGTATCGTCCGCTCCTTCGCTTTCTTGAACGCTTCACCACTGCTAGAAAGCCATAGTTTTTTGAACTGAGCTTTGATAAACTGGCGGAGGGCGCCATCCTCTGTGTGTTGTAGGGAGTTTCTCTAGGCACAGTAAGCAGCCTAGATGGCCCGCTAGTGTAGATTATCGCACTCCAGTCTCTTTCTGTTATCAGGCGTATATGAGGGAGGCATAGTGCATACTGGAATAGGACGTGTATGTAGGTAGGTAATCGGTAGTTGAGAGGCTATGGAGGTTTAAGGTAGGTGAGGTGAGGATTTTAGTCCAAGAATGATCATCACTTCTCGGGTTCATAAGATCCTCTCGCGGTCGACCCAGACATCTCACGCTCAGTCTTTCTGTTCTGGTGGTGATTGTACTTGTCCTTGGCTTCGTGGAAGAGCGCGGTGACGAAGTGGAGAATACTGCATTGTATGTCAGCTAAGATCCTACTTGCAAGCAAGCAGCGAGTGTGAACTTACGTGCTAATAATGGCAGTGATGAATGTTCCCCACGGCAATTTGCAGTTCGCCTTGCGAGGGACAACCTGACTGGCTGGACCGAGACCAGTACCGTCCTCTTGACGGCAAGGCCCACTGGAGCCGCCGTTCGGGCGAGTGAGTACGGCGACAGCAATGAAAGCGCCGACGAAGCATAGATCCAGGATCATCAATGACCAGCGGATCAATTTAGGCTTGTGCTCGAGGAAGCAGCTGAGGAGCATGGCAATGAGAGTGTAGAGAATCGCAGCGGCGAGGATCCCGACGACGGCGCCATTGGAAGCTGTGAGGCGGCCTCGTCCCTCGGTGGGATCTTGTTGGACAATTTTTACCAGGCGGGAGGCGAAGAGGCCAATGGAGATGACTGGGGAGACGAATTGGATGAAACGTAGGATGCGCTGGAACCATAAGTTGGCCCTGGACTGGCGGAAGCGCTCGTATACGCCCTTGATACCCATGTTGAGAAATCGTTAGGATCCTTTTGCTCAAAGGTGACTGTGGTTAAGGTGGGTGAAAAGGAAATGTTTGTCCACTGGCAACTTGCGTGATACTTGTATCCTACACAATGTGCAGCACAACAGCCTTTGCGAGAAGCGATGACGAGCAGGTACTGCATGACTGCCTGCATATTACTGCGGCTCGAGGGTTTCAGCCGCATTGTGGTAACAACCTTTTCAATAGTTCCCCGTGACGCGCTCATGGCATGAGGAATGTCGATCACAAAGCAAAAGCATAGCTTGGATCATCCCAACCGTGAGAACTTCCATCGATTGGACGTCGGTAGCACCGAACGTGTGGAGCAGACATCGCGGTAGTCAATAAAGGTGGCCCGGGTTTAGCAAGCGCCTTACAAGGCAAGAGGCACCCGTCTCATCGCGGGCCAAGCTCCTCGCACGCACGACCGATGTGAGCACCATTGCGGACTTTGATAGAGTGACAATCTGTCCTCTTTACTTCGTTTGCTGATTACAGAACACGCACCTCAAGGATAGCGCTGCTTGCAGAATCTCGTGGTCTCGAGCCTCGAAGTAGACACAATTGACCCCTACAACCATCGACGCTTGTCGTTGGAAACGGCGAGCCTCGCGAGCACATGTGGGATTTGACTTCTCGGCCTGGAAGCTTGGGATCTGGTGTTGGTCAGCACGCTGTCTCGGCTGGCACGACCAGAACAAGTGTTGTGTGGCCATGCGGTCATTCGTGATGCAGATCCCCTTGTTATCCAGCAGCGGGTCAGGTCATCGCAGCATTGCGAAAGGCAGATCTAGCCTTGAGCGTTACTGCACAGTATTACGCGCCCGAGTTCCGGATCGCAACACTCATAATGTTTTACTGGGAGACTTCTGCAGTGCAGCCGTAGGTATTGTGTTCGGTGTCGGGAGCAAAGGAGCTGTGCAGGTGGCCGTATTTTCCACCTCCTTCAAAGTACGTAGGGCTGTAGTTGTAAACAGATTGAGCCGTGGGCGATGCCTGGCCGGCCCTACTAGTAACAAAATGCTGAGGTCCGAGATTCGAATATTGCTGGAAGTGGTGACGGTGGATGGACGTTGGAGGATCAGCACAAAGCGGCAAGGCTGTAGATCGAGCCCTCTTTACACCGAGCTAGCAGAACATGCCGTCACCTACCAGATTTCCGTCAGCCTCATCTTGCGATCGCATCAAACTCTATTTGCACTTTCTCGAGGTTGGTCTGCCGTTCTGTCTTCTTACGATAGCAGTATCGTAGTCATTTCTTCCCCTCAACACAGGAAAGGCAAGTTCAGATGGTGATAGCGCATCCTCGATACCAACTTCAGGCGATTGCTTCGCTGGCAGCGCATCGAAGCCGAAATATGGGGCGGAGCCAGCCACGACCGCTGGTATCTCCCTCGCATCTTGCTGATACAGTATGTAGCCTGATCAGCCACATTATCTCCGTGCACTCATTGGTCGTGAAGAGCTGCCTGATGCAGAATGTGCGGCAGCCAGCCTCGCTAAGGTGCCACGAGCAGTTCAGCTGCTCAGCTTGTTCGCTGCTTGCAGCTCAGCCTCGCGGCGTAGCAGCTGTGGAAACGAGCATATAAAACTCTAGCTAGACGGCTTGATAGAGTCTTTTGCAATTTTATCGCAAACAGGTTTGTTCAAGACCGACACTACACGCTTAACAAACGCACCACAGTATTCACCTGTTACTCGAGTTCTCTGAGTCCTTGGTGTGTATTGATTTTTGGTCACAGCTGAATCCACCTTCAGCCACCAACGCGACAGACTCTTCCATCAACAATAAAATGGCCCAATCCAGCAGAACCTCCGCAAATTGCCTATCATGCGAGCAACGAAAGAGGCAGATGCAACCCAGCGTTTACAACTCCACAATCCTCTATCCCATCGTCCCAGACGTGGAAGCATCAGATGCTCGCGCACGCATCAACCTCATGCAGAGCATGATCGAAGCCCAGCGCTCACGGGAACCGCACGCCAGAATCGATGCGGGGTTCCTTCAAGAGATCTCGACCGCGAGGTTGTTGCGTGAACGCCACTGCTTCAAGAGTGGCAACCAGATCTCTCGACCTCTCACAGCGGAGGAGAAGGCGTCTGGACACAAAGGGAATTGTCAGATGATCCTGGTGCAGATGGGTCCTGGTGCTGAACAGTGGAGGGAGCTCGACATGGTCTGCATTGGCGATCCGAGCATTGAATACTCCTACGAAGCTCCACTTGATAAGACCCTTTACATTGTTGAAGCAAAGGACACAGCAGGCGTCGATGGACACCAGCTGGAGGTGAACGTTCGGCTGGCTGAGTATATGCATGCGAGGGTAGCGTATTCTTTCCCAGGCGAGAGGCATGGCCAGCGTAGAGCTTTGCTGGAGAAGTACGAGAAAATTGATGGCCCTAAGAGACTTGGAGGGCCTTTGGTGTTCATCTCCACGCAGCCTTTGGAAGGCGCCAAAGGAGGTAGAGGTTTAGATAAGCTGCCGACATACGAGCAGACATGGCGGAGTGAAGAGGTGGAGAGTGGCAAGGTGGAGTTCGACCCGAAGAAGGACTACGATTTCGACAATACGTTTGGATAAGGCGATTGTCTAGCGGTCGGGTGGTTGTTTGTCCAATAGGGTACCCTGCGTGCGATGGTCCTTACGCACTTTCTCCGCTATGCAAAGTATTCTACGAAGATGATCTCTGGTCATTCGAAAACGAGATTGGGCTTCGTCCAGGCCGTTTTCTGTGCACCATACGGTGTCCAATCAGATGAATAATTATATATATAACGTAAGTCAGTTATCAAGCACATACGACCATAGGTCAGTGAAAACTGGGCATCCCGTCCGCTCTGCCATACATAAGCACTGAACCGGGCGACTAGTACTAGAGTGGGTGACCATCTGGGAATCCCGCCTGTTGTATGTTTTTTGCATTTCCTTTTGCATCTTAGAAACTCCAAAACTGGTACTGAGCCGCGAGTGAGGAGGAACCCTTGATCTTTTCTTGTGGTGAAACGAAATCGACATGCCCATCCGTCGACAAAGACATGATGCAGCAGTGCAAAAGATGTGAGGACACAGTTTGATCTCGTGAGATTGTACTTGTTCGATAGTGACGGTGGTAAATACAAGTAAAGCATACAAAAACTGGGGTATATACCTAGTGATGTGAATCCATCACTAGTGCTGAAAAATGCTTCAAAGCAGCAGCAGCAACGCAAGTTCAAAATAATCCGACAATGAGTGGCCAAAGCGCAATCTCCAACGCCTCAACGGGTGCTGTTGCATCTCTGATGTCCAATGCTGTTAACCGTACCCAATAAAAAGGACAAGAAAAGAAAGTAAACATCCCCATTTCATCATCATACACCCATCTCAACTTCAAAGCCCAAGGGCCTTCTTGTTCTTCTTCATTGCCTTCTTCAAGTTCGCCTCCCTCTCGTCACTGGCTTTCCTCGCCTCTTGCAATTGTCTCTCGGCGGCTTCGACGCTGTGCGCGGGCAAAATCTCCGTCTGCATAGCGGGGACCTGCTGTTGCTGTTGCTGAGCGCCCGCCTGTTGCTGCTGCTGCCTGCCGGAGTTGGAGCCACCGCCAACACTAGGTGGCGGCGTAGCAGGAGGCATGACGAACTCGTTGATGTAGCGGCTAGCCTCGTCGACGAGGAAAGCACCCTTCTTCATGCTGCTGCCATCCTGCACCATCGCTTCCATCACACTGACACCACGGCCGCCGACGTTCTCAAAATCGCGCTTCAAAGCTTCGAGGTCAAAGGATGGGAAGCGTGTTTCGTTCTGCGGCTTGGTAGGACGCCAGCGCAATTCCTCGGGCATGCTCTGCAGGGCACCTTCAAGGTCGAGGAAGCGGCGTTCAAGTTCTTGGTTCAAAGCGCGGAGGTGGGCTCCGCTGGGAGTAACCATGCCGCGATCCCAGATACGGCCTTCTTCGCCACCGTACTGGATGGCAGGAACGGTATGCTTGAGGAGAGCGTCGACTTCGTCTTTGGTGAGCTTGATATTGAAGTCGGTCTTCCAGGAAGCGGGGTTGGCGAGGTCTTTGGGAATGATGTTCTGGCCTGACTTGAGGGAAGCTGCGCCACTGGTGCGGAAGAGCGAGTCGAGGGCTTTCTGGATTTCAGGCTTTGCGGCGCGTAATTCGGCGACGATTTGAGCTGGGCTGAGAGTTGGTGTTGGCGGCGGGGAAGGTTCATGGGGTGATTGCAACGGCATGGAAGGCGTACGTACAGGTGCCGGCATGGGAGTCTCGACTTGGACGGGTGCCTCTTTCTCCTGGGGTCCAGGTGATACCGCACGACTGACAGTGGGCGTGGTCTCGGTGGTGGTTGGCTCAACTTTCTGCACAACCTCCTTGACCTTGACGGGCTTCGGTGCCTTTTCCTTCTTCTCTTTCTTCTTGCGGCTGACAATGGCTTCCTGCGCGGGCTCTTCAGCAATGGCATTTCCTTCCCTAAGCAGCTTAGCCTTTTCTTCTTCCTCCTTAGCTTTGGCTCGTTCCTGACGATCCTTTTTCTGCTGGCTTTTCGTCTTCTCGCGAATGGGTGCGGACCCGACTCTGCTGCCAACAATTGGAGGAGGAGAGTTTGTGCGAGACTGCGAGGTAGAGGTCATAGACACGTTGTCTGACATGGAAACGTGCTCACTAGACGGCGTGCCTGGGAAGTTCATTGATGCCACGCTCGGCTTACGAGATGGCAGCCTGCCGAAAGCCGCCGCTGGTGGCGTCGAGATAGACTGCACGGCAGGTGGTGCCTCTGCCTTGGGCGTCGCAGTTTGAACAACGCGCAACGTCCTTGGCGCAGTCTTGAAAGCCGGAGAGGGAATACTTGCGTTTGGGCTTGCTGGTACTGATGGTGCTGATGGAGGCTGGGACACATTTCGAAGTTGCTTGATGGGTGTGCCGATATCCGCAGGAGTCATAGTCGAGACAGCATTTGAGCTGGTCGTTTGAGCCTGCTTCTCCACTGCAGCGGCAATGTCGAGCTTGCCGGGATGTTTTCGCTTGGTAGAATCCAACTTACCATCGGCCTTTGCTGGAGTGGCAGACACAGGCTTCGGTTCTTCCTTTTGGCTGATCGCGGATTCTTTAGCGGATTGGCCAACGGGTGCGGTAGCAGGTGCCTTCTCCTCTGCAGCTTTGCCTTTCTTGGACTTTGTCGTTGGTTGCTCTGTGGTGTCAGTCGTAGAAGGCGTGATGTCAGCAACCTTGTCCTCCTTCTTCGACTTGACTACATCCGCCACGCTACGTGCAGTCTTCGTAGATCCAGACTTTGTGGCAGGCTTCTCGTTCTCTTTTGACTCTGACGTCTTGTGCTTCGACTCGGCTTCGTCCTTGCTTGCAGGCTTGTCCTGGTCGAGGAGCTTGGAAGCAACACCCTTCGATTTCTTCGTCGGTGTCTCTGCAATGACGTGATCGTCGTCTCTCTTGGATGGCGACGCGGCTCTCGAGGCAGTCCTGGAAGGTGTTGCACCGGGAGTGCCAGGTCGAAGAGGAATCGCGGGCATGACATGACCAGAAGCAGCTCTTCTCAAGCTCGCTCTGCTGGATGGTCGTGAACCGATGCCGTCAAGGTCTGGCAAGGCGGTGGGAATCTTGCTGAAGCCTGGAGGGATGGTTGGCGTGCCACGGCGAGAAGCTACCTCACTTTCCAGGCCAGGAGGAATAGCTGGCGTGGATCGGCGGGACTCCTGAAACTGTGGAAGGGATGAAAGGCTGGGTCTGCGAGAGGGTGTGGAGAATTCGTTCAGCGGAGGGAAGTCGGAGTCATCTGCTGCTAGGCTGTCAGTGAAATTCTTCCAATCAACAATTCATGAAATTAAAGCAAAATCCAGGATCCAGCGACGGCAAGACTGGCGGTATTGACGATTGGGCGAAGGCGGCATCACAGCAGCAACAAGAAAACAGGCTAAAAAAAGAAAGGAAAGCTCTAAATACAACCAAGTCTCTCGCCATGTCACATTTTGATTGAAATGAAGAAGCGCGACGATAGTCAGACTAGTCTTTCGTCAATCTATCAGCCACTAGAGAAGAGAAGCTGTGCGATACGTACAATGGTGTGACCACGACGAGAGACAGGGTCGGAAATAGGAAATCCTTGCTCGCACCGTGACCGACACAGCAGCACCCGCTTGCACCACGAAACGTGTCCCTTTCAGTTGAAGGGAGCGTTTCTTTTTCCTGAACGCCTTGCCAAAACCGACCAGCAACCAACACTTGGTGCTGAAGCCGAGATCGAATGCCCGAGACTCCTTGCAAAAAGGCCAAGGTCGCGAAGACCGGCCGGTCCCTAAAGAAAACAAAAACAAAAAACACAAAAACTGCGCAGATCATAGCCGAAATGAAAAAAGCCTGTTGATGCTGCCGTGAAAGCGATCTCAAGCCCAGCGTCCGCCGTAGCCGTTGCCGCCGTGAATAGAAGGGTTGTACATGCCGCCGGATGGTGGTGGGGTGCTCATGAATGGACCTCCGCTGTGTGTGCTATGCTGCAAGCGAGATTGAAGTAAGTGGCTGTCCACAGCATCAACTAGACCAGCCCCTCCAGAAGAGGAGCCAGTGTTCGCGTGACGGTGCTTCTTCCCTTTCTTCTTACTGCGCTGCTTCTCACCATCGCCACCGAATGACGACATGGAGGACGCATATTGAGCAGACGCGGTGCCGGGGTATGGGGACGTTGAATAACCAACGCCACCAACTGAGGAATTAGGGTAGGGATAGGGGTGTAACTCACGCTTTGCTGCGTCGGAACCGGCGACGCTCGCATTTCGTCCGCGAAGAAGCTCGCGCATCATGTCTTCGTTGACGTTACGTCCACCAACATTACTGCCGTATTGAAGGCCACCAGTTGTGAAGCCGTGACCTTGGCCAAAAGTCATACCGCCGCTGACAGGGGGCGTGCCGCTAGCTTTGAGTCCAGGTGGCGGTCCTTGCACGTTGCTGGTGAAGAATTGGGAGCTCTGGGAGTTCTGCTGTCCTCCGAAGTGGTTGCTGCCGTTTGGTGGCATCATGGCGGACTGCTGGCTCATGAGTTTCTGATTCGCCACAGGCTTAACAGCAGTCGAGGCAGAAGAATCATTGGCGAAGCTGAACCTGGAGACGTTGCGTTGGTGTCCAGGAGCATGGCCGCCCTGCTGGAAAGTGTTTGATTGATTCAAGTAGGTTCCTTGGGTGCCCGGAGAAGGAGACTTCATGGTCTGGAGGAGTAGCTGTTGGTGCTGCTGAGGAGTCAATCCGCGCTCACTGATGCCTGCAGGGCTTGATACGCCGCCAAATTGGAATCGCTGGTCAAGTCCGATATCCTGGCCGGGAGCGGTGCCCGACTCGTGGGCTGAGTCGACTTCGTCCTGGTCATCAGGTTCGCCGCCGAGTTGCATGCTGCCACTCATCTCGGGGTTGTCTTCTGTGTCAAGGGTTGGTATTTGAGCAGCGGCTTGCTCGAGCTCGATCCTTCGTTGCTCTTCTTCCTTTTGTCTGCGCAGCCTGCGCTTAGCACCACCGTCAGAGTCAAAGAGTGCAGGGTAGCTTGTCAGGATGTCGATTTCGCTTTGCGCCATGTTTGCTGTAGAGAATTCCAAGCAAAGATCTTGCGGGCGGAATAGCTTCAACAAGTCGCGAATAGGACTTGGAGCTCGTGGCTTGCGTGCTTTTACGGGTTGTGGCGCAGGTTGCTCTTCGATTTCAGGCTCAGGCTCAGGCTCGGGTTCAGGAGTGGGTTCACGAGCAGGCGTTTCTTCGACTTCTGCTGCAGGCGCAGGCGGTGATTCTTGTCGCGACACTGCTGGCGTCGCTGCGGGAAGAGCAGGGCTGTCGATAGAGCCACTGACATTGCGACTTTCTGCTCGGTTGATTTGGGGTTGCATAGGTCTCGATGCCCAGCTCGCAGTGGAAGGCAAGGCAGGGCGGTCCATGGTGGGACTTTGTGGTTGATCGCTTGCAGTTCTGACCATGGGTGTCGCAGCAGACATGGGCTGTTGTGATTGCGGAGGAGGTGGTTTGCTGCTGGTCCCTTGTTGTGTTGACCCCGCGTTCATTGATGAAAGATCAGCTCGTGAGTAACTTTCACCCGCTTCACCTGCCTCGTGAAGGAACATGCAGTTACGGTTCATGCACGTGTCTCCCCTGAGATAGGCGGAGCAGTACTTTGTCGTTCCGAACTGCGCCCGGAGCGTGCGATCGCCGTTGGGTGAACCGTCCACTGCAAGGATGCAGGAAGCAGCATCCTCCTTTTTCTCGTAGGTAACGTACACCCCGACGGAGTCCAGCCGGTCTCTGGCTTTACTGACGACGATCTTAATGATCTTTCCGTATTGACCAAAGTAGGTGTCGCCTCGCAAGGTATGCAGTAGCTCTTCTTCTTGAAGCTTCGGTGAAAGGCCAGTGACGTAGACCAGGTTCTTTTGGACCACCCGGAGACCAGCGAGATGCTTGCGACTGAGACTGTCTGCTTCTGCTTTTGCCTTCTCTTTGAGTTGTGCCTGCAGGTTCTTCTTTTGCTTCTGAACTTGTCTCGCACGATGTATAGCTGTCTCTTCGGGGGTGATGACCTTGTATTCGATATCCTTGTCGTTGTAAGGTCGCCGACATGCCGGACACAGGCCGTTCATGTTGTTCTTTACGTTGTTGTAGCAGAACTGACATATCTGCAGCATTTCGTTAGCGTTGTCGCACAGAGAAGTGGTGGCTGGAAGTGAAGCAAACCTGATACCCGCAAGGACAAGGCTTGAAGCCCTTGTCAGTGAGGTCGAACTCCTCAACACAGAGAGGGCAGGTCTCCTCTTCGTCATCGTCGAATATTAGAGAGTCTTGTTGCACGCCTTTGGACATGGTGGATGTGGAGTAACGCGCGCCGAGGGAAGTGGTGGTGTATAGTGTGGATCGCAACCGGAGGTGAGGTGTAGCGCGACGGGGCCAGGGGCGGTGGTTGGCGTGTTGGGGGCGGAGTAGGTGGTGAGCAGTCAAAAAGCAGAAACGCCGGCCGGTGATGCTAGAGGGATCAGGTGATGATTAGACGCGATTAAGGGATGGAGTGAGGTGCATCCGGGCATGAAGCGTGCTGCGGCGGCGAAGGACGAAGTACGAAGCTTGGCGGCAGCGACGACAAGCGGAAGCAACCGCGCTCGAAGCCAGCCCCGAGCGCTGCATTGGAGATGACCAGTGCATTGGCGGCGACAGAGACAGCTGCTGCGTAGAAGTGGACGGCGACGACAGCAATAATAACAACGATATCCCGCTCCGCCCCCTCCACCACCACCACCGCCCACACACCGCCACCATGGCCTCGAAACACGCCATCGCCAGGCCCTTCTCCGCCATCGTGCGCGCCTCCAAGGCCAGCAGCGTCTCCCGCAGCGCCCTCAGGACTTTCGCGACCACCACCACACGATCCAAGGAGCTCGCGGCCGACGTGAGCGACCTGCCCAACCTCAGACACGCACAGAGAGGCCCCCAGGGCAAGCTGGCACACGCGCCCGTCATCAACAACGCCGACAGGACCGCCGACCGCGCCACTGCCCAGCACCAGTACGGCCAGTACTTGCTCTCATGCCTGCCCAAATACATCCAGCAGTATGGTCCAGCCTGTCTGGTATACCTACGTTACATGCGCTCACACAAATCGCAGGTTCTCTGTCTGGAAGGATGAGCTGACCGTATGTTCTTGCGCTGGCTCAAATTGCAATACACCAACATAACGCACTCACTAACACTCCACGCCCAGATCTACATCTCGCCCGACGGTGTCGTCCCCGTCTTCTCCTTCCTCAAATACCACACCGCCGCCGAGTTCACCCAGGTCAGCGACATCACTGCCGTCGACTACCCTACCCGCGACCAGCGTTTCGAGGTCGTCTACAACCTGCTCTCCGTCCGCCACAACTCGCGCATTCGCGTGAAGACCTACGCCGACGAGGCATCACCCGTACCCTCCATCACAGGCCTCTACGACGGCGCCAACTGGTACGAGCGTGAGGTCTACGACATGTTCGGTGTCTTCTTCATCGGCCACCCCGATCTCAGACGCATCATGACCGACTACGGTTTCGATGGCCACCCATTGAGGAAGGACTTCCCCTTGACTGGATACACCGAGCTCAGATACGACGAAGAGAAGAAGCGCATTGTTGTTGAGCCTCTTGAGCTCACACAGGCCTTCAGGAACTTCGAGGGTGGTAGTGCGGCGTGGGAACAGGTTGGACCTGGTCACGACCGCAAGCCTGAGGAGGTAAGTTCACGTCTTGCTTCTGCTGATTATTCTTGTCACGTACTGATACTGCAATCTAGTTCAAGCTTCCTACCCCGAAGCCCGAGCCCCAGGAGGAGAAGAAGTAGTTTTCTTACAGTGTCACAATTGTATAGACTATCTGTACATACATATCAATACGTTTGCATTCCGCCAGTAGCGGCATTTTATCACCACCTAAGCTCCCTTTCCATCCCCAAGTCCACGAAACGAGGTGGGATCAACAACAATCCGATATCGTAACCAAATGAACAAATTGGGAGCTTACGAAATACGTCTGCAATATCTGATTGGCAGGATGCGCTGCCTTACCCTCTTCACCTAACCCTAATTTATAGGTCCACTTTTTGCACTCACTGCTAAGGGCGACTGTCGCCCTTGTCGTTTGACGTAACGTCGTATTTGCGGTAATCACTGTGCCTGTACGAGTACTTACTGTACAGAAGAGTGATCTTGTGAGCTGTATTCGGCCATCATAACATCCCACATCGACCAGGCCAAATTTACGAGCCAAAGCCCAAACAAGTTCAGCGTCTCATCAAACGTCTCGTCAACAACTCGTCACTGAAAAGCAGCCCGAGAACAAACACAAAGGAAGTCGATTGAAACGGCAAACTCAGCAATTTCGAAGTACCAGCACCCAAAATGGCGGACCGCGACAATCTCACCACCCGAACGATACCTTTCATGGAGTTGTCTGATGGCTCAGATGCTTCATTGACAGCGCCGCCTGCGCCTTTGCCTCACTACCTAAATGCTGAGGGTAGGGCTATTGCGAGATTTGCCATCGAGGGCAACGTTGTCAGTAAGTAGCCTCGCTCCTGAAACCTTCGTCCTCCCTTCTCTCATTGCATCTCGCAAGGAAGGTGGTCTTCCCTCGAGACAGCACATCTTCTTGAAACACGATGCCACTGGGTAGTCGTTGCAATTGTGATACGGACATGAAGATGTATGACATAATCCATGCCTGCCTGTAACAAGATGGACAGCACGCTGAAGCAGACCTCATACATTACATCGGAGAATTGCCTCATTCATACCCAAGTGCACACAGACATAGGCATACAGAAGCTAACCAACCCTCCCAGTCACTGGCGGCGCCGGAACCCTAGGCCTTTCCTGTGCTCGCGCCATGCTCGAACACGGCGCATCTGGCGTTTGCATCTGGGACCTAGAAAGCACCCTCCGCTCCTCCCTCTCAGCCATCACAGCCCTCGCCTCAGAATTCCCAGCAATCCGCGTCTTCAGCATCGCCGTCGACGTAACAGACTCAGCCTCCGTAGCCGAAGGCGTCTCGTCCACCGTCTCCACCCTCGGCTCCCTAGATCACATGTTCTGCTTCGCCGGCATCGTCGGCTGCGTGCCCGCCATCTCCATGACCGACGAGCAGTGGCGCAATACCGTCGACGTCAACACCACGGGTGCTTTCTTCTGCGCGCAAGCCGCGGCAAAGCATATGGCCGCCAACCCGTCGCCGAACCGCAGCATCACGCTCACGGCTTCGATCTCAGCGCACCGTGTTAACTTTCCGCAGCCGCAGGCTGCGTATAATGTGAGCAAAGCGGCGATTGTGGCGCTGAAGTCTTCGCTCGCGGCTGAGTGGGCGAGTAAGGGGATTCGTGTGAATTCGATCTCGCCGGGCTATATGGATACTATTTTGAACGCTGGCGAAGGGTTGGAGGAGATGAGGCAGAGTTGGGCTAGTCGCAATCCTATGGGGAGGATGGGCGCTGTGGGCGAGCTGGATGGCGTTTGTGTGCTGTTGGCGAGTCGTGCGGGAACCTACATCAACGGCGCAGACTTTGTGGTTGATGGAGGTGCCATTGTGTTCTAAGCAATCGAGGACTCGCGAAGAGCCAGTCTCATGTCAACAAGCAGCGCTGATCTACTACGTGAAAAATCGGAAACAATATCATGAGACGAGCGAGATGAAAATGATTGCTGGCCAGCACATAACATTGTATACTCGCATAATCATGAAATCAATAAATCTAAATCTAAGAAACCCCAATGCCTGCAGTAAGGTACTCATACACCCGTCTCACCGATCCTCTGCCCACGTACTTTCATTGTGAGATCAGAAGAATCCTCCAAAGCCTGACATGATATGTAAGCTCTTTTACTTGCCGCCGAAGTAAGAGCTGCCGCCCTTGCCGGAGAACAAGTCCTTCCAGCTCGAAAGACCGCCCAGAGAAGAAGAAGCGCCGGTGGAGCCAGAGGCTGAGGCGTCGGCATCACCAGAGGCCGAAGCGTCAGTAGAGGCGGAACCGCCAGTAGAGGCAGCACCGCCAGTAGAGGCGGAGGCGGTGCCAGAAGAGCTGCTGGCACTTCCGCCCTTGGTCTGGGCGACGATGAACTCGGCACCCTCCTTGGTCATGCCGTTGCTGTGAAAAGATACAATGTCAGTGAAAGTCCATTTGTCAGGTGCTGGCTATATAATCGTTGAGACATACCTGGTGTAGGCAAGGTGAGCAGCGGTGATGGCGAACGTGCCGAGGCAGACACCGTCGCCAGTGACGCAGTAGTCCTTGACCTTGCTCTTGTCAAGGCCGCCAGCGGCATTGCGAGAAGGGTCACCGAAGACAATGGCGGCGGAAATGTCGTCGGGGTTGACGCCAGATTTCGCGATGGCGTTGGAGACGACGAAACCACCCTGGGAGTAGCCGCCGAGTGCGATCTTGGTGTCGGGGCAGTTGGCTTTGGCCTGCTTGACGAGCTTGGCCATGACAGGACCACCTTGGCTTCCCATCTGGACGTTGCTGGCAATGGAGGCCGTGTAGTCAACGCCCTGGATGGCGACGCCATCGGCACCGAGAGAGGAAGTAAGGTATTTCGCGACGGAAGGACCGACAGAGCTGCCGAAGTTCTGAGTGGCTGTCAGTGAAATGTTCGATTTCGAGATATCAAGAGGGCCATACACCAGGCTCAGTGGAGCCACGAGCGAAGATGAAAGTGACAGGAGCACATTTGCCGTCAACAACGTCGTTGCGGGTGCTGCCACCACCACCAAGGCTGAACTGGCGCTTCTCGACCTCGACTGGCGCAGCCATGGCGATGGAAGCTGCGTAGAGCAGGTAAGAGATGGTAGCGGTGTACTGCATTTTGGCTGTTGTTGGAAGCGGTAGATTATTGATTGTAAAAAAGAATGTAAACGACGAAGACACCAGGTCTTTGTTGAGCGAAAATAGCGAATGTGTTGTTGCGAACGGTTGATGTGCTTGGAGATGGAGTTGGTGGACAGAAGCAAGAAGGTTCTCTTATATAAGTAAGATAACCCACCCGGCCCTACCTGTCGATTATCGCAGTGCCCAAGGATCTCCACGCGGGAGGACTCTGCTGCATCTGTGTGCACCTGGAGGCGTGATCCACCGAGCCGTCTGTCACCCAAATAGACCAGAGTCATGGTCAAAACGGCAAACGCATGGCAGGGCACAGAGCCGTTTTTGCGAATATGTCGTAATGTTGGCAGGTTTCTCACACTATCCTGCTACCCGGTGTGATACCGCGTACCGCGAAACGACGAGTCAACGAGCGGTCCGCCGAGCTGTCTAAGGTGTAAATTAGGCGGATGCGCGTGGCTGTGAAGGGAAACATAGCCGTTTGTCTAGACATGCGAACTAACGTTTGATGTCCGTAAAGGAGAAAAGGATGCCCTACCGAGATGAAACTAGCAGACTTAGGGTCGCAGATCTGGTGGCTTGGCGAGCAAGCGATGACGATCACTCTGTAACTTGATTAGCAACTACACCTCGTCCATATACTGAAAAGGTCTCTTAAGACTAGCTACGCTATGTTCTGTCAGTTGTGCATGGTGAATAATACTAATGCGCGATGATGAGTACCATCTAGGGTTTCTTACATTGCCTCGTTGCAACGACCGATCTGAGCATGAAAAAGACCCACGTGAAACGGCATGAGTACACATTTGTAGTTATAGTTGTGCTAAAACTACACAGTCACTAGCTCGCGGCAACGACATACAGTAGAACATCAGCCCGGTAAAGAGCTCCGAAAGTAAAGCGCCCCTGAGGACCAACCCATTCGACCAATACAATGTTTGCCGAAGTCGTGATTCATTCATCAGTGGCCCACCACTAGAGACCAGCTTGTTGGATGATGAACTTTGCTCCTTCAGCAATGTTACCGTTGCTAGTGTAGGCTAGAAACCGAGATCAGTACTGTGTTCATATCGATCGCATCTCTGCCGCTTACCTAGATGCGAGGCTGTGATGGCAAAACCGCCCGTTTCGCAAACGCCATCGCCTCTGGCGCAGAATCTCTGCCGCTTGATCAGTCGTGCTCAGAGGAAAGTTTGGAGTGGTGCGACGGTACCTTGATCTTTGAAGCGGGAAGACTACCGACACCCTCGCGATTCTGTGGGTCACCGTAGACCACGGCAGAAGAGACGACGTTTGGACTCAAACCGGCGGATTTCACCGCGTAGTGGACGACCATGGCACCTTGGGAGTACCCGGCAATAGCGATCTTGGTGCTGCTGCATCGCGCGAGCTGGTCATTTGCTAATTTTGCCATGACCTTTCCGCCCTCGGATCCACGCAGTGCGTTCGATTGGATGGTAGCGGTATAGTCCACGCCTTGATCGGAGACCTTGGAAGCACCGAGAGAGGCAATGAGCTGCTTCGCTAGCGCTGGTCCAACGCTGCTCCCCATCGTCTTGCAGAGGTCAGCGTGATCCCGTTCACATGCTATGTTGGAAACCTACGCCACGCTCAGTGGATCCACGGGCGAAGATGAACGTCAGAGGTGTACAGGGTGCTAAAAGTTACATTCGTGTCAGTTACTCTCCGACACAACTCATTTCGCAGTGTTCCGAACCTTTGTTGACGACATCATTCGCAGTTGTGCCACCACTGTATGAGGTCCGCCTCTCAATGGTAGCTGGAGCGGCAAGTACGGCCGTTGCTGTGTAGAACATGCACGAAAGGATTGTGGTGAACTTCATCGTGACTGAACCGAGGTCTTGCACAGCGGCAGAGATGACGAGGCAGGTAGGTCTAGGGCAAGAGTTCGAAACGAAAGGATTAAGTGCCAGGTACGTTACAGGTTTGCGGTGGATGTATGTCCCCGGGAATACCTACCTTCTTATATGTCATGTATTCTTGCGTCTCGCATCTTGCATGTCACACAGGGCATTCTGCTTGTCGCCGAGAGAAGCCATAGATCTGGTCTGGAAAGACTTGCAAGCCACCATCGGCAGCAAGTGAGATGTGGTCCCTGGTACAGCAAGCCATTCCTATGCCGACGCAAACGAATGGAGCAAGCAAATGGACTCGGCCGCATGCTAAGCAGATACACGACCGAAACACAGAGCATAGGATGTTGCCAACTGCTGCGCGGCTCAGAATACGGGTCAAACCACGTGAATTGCAAACGACAATCTCCGTTCCGCTCACAGTTGTAGGTGGAGCGTCACAAGTTCGGCACAATGATCAAGCCATAGATCGAGTTCATCGTCCCGTCCGTTTTGCATCCAAGACAGCCTCCTAGGGCTGGACAATCGCCAAGTCTGGTCCCGGATTGTGAGTTTTTCCAAAACGCCGGGACTTGATCCTTCTGGAATTCTTTCGACGTAGGTCTACCAGGAGCCGAGTTGCCATCCGAATGGGCCTTCCAGACATTATGGAGACTTCGCTTCGGGAGATCTGCTTGTATCTGGATGTTTTTCCGATCCGCTGGAAAGGCTCGAGCTCGCGACGCGGGACGTCTGAATGCCTACCATGCAGGTCGTGGCCATTTCAGCAAATGGAAGTTCCAGGTTTAGGATATTGTGCGACACACGCGGTGGATGTTTTGCTGGGCTCTAGGGCACAGCTCGGGATCATGGTTTTAAGGTCATGGCCTCGCAAGGCGTAGCCCAGCACGTGCAGCTCGTGAAAGCTGTGAACGCTAGGTCCGTCCGACTTTCGTAGACTGTGTGCTGACATCCACCGCAGCGGTCTTTTAGCCAGGATGGGATGGGGTTGAAGTGAAAGGTGGAGCGTCCCTCGGCATCCTGCCGCGACATGTGGAACGTGTTTGACGATCTTTCCTCGGCGCGAGCCTAATACACACCCATGCACGCATCATGCACCCTGATCTGAGTATGGATAAGGTCAAGTGACAGGTCCCACCGACATGGTTAAGCGAGCACTGTATAATATATTGACATACGTGCGCCTTCGAATTTCTGACAAGAACGAAGGTGATAACGGTGGCTTCTTGACTCGGCTTGCTTCGGGCGCGTTCGGCATGCTGAAAGCGGAAAACGTAGACTCCTCTTCGTTTTTCGCCGGCACGATTCATGTCGTCGTCTTCCGAAACGTGCTGGACGGAACGCCATCGAACTTTGTTACTTATGTATCGTGTCTCGGTCTTTGCCCTGCCTTCAGCACTTTGTGTGCCTCGGTTGAGCCAGCCTCGCCAGCGCCTGCACGCCATACCAAGACCTGGCTAGGAGGTGCAGACCGTCACCTTCCATTCAAAGACAGGCAAAGGCGGAGGGCGCAGAACACCCGCCAATCCACTACTCATAATGCAACAAGGTTACAGCTAGGTGCAGATAACTGTTCAAGCCATTCCTCCGCTCCAAAGTAGTGTCACACACCGCACACGTGCGCTGACGTGCCGTTGTGACGAAAGTGCACGGGCTATCGAGTGTTTCGGGTCAGCGGCATGACACTCTCGTTTCATCTTTAACCACCCCTGTGCAGTTCAATAATTGACGTTCCCTGATTGCTTTCGACCTCACATCGGAAGCAACTATCCTTGTCTGTTTATCGAGCGCCACATTGTGACGTTTACTATCAAGTTGCTATCGCCGTTCATTGCCACTGCTCGCCTTGGAATACAATATCGACCAGAGATTCACAATGTCATCCTTCGACGGGCCACACGAGGCCAATAGCGAGGCTGCCGAGCCTTTATACAGAGACAGCAGCGACCAAGCGGAGAAGCCATCACAGCACGATAACGCGCAAACACAAGTCTTGCTTGCGTCGATCCGCCGGCTACGAAGATGGCTCATCGCCGTGAGCGTACTGCTAGGACTGCTCTCCGCATACACTCTATTCTCATTCAGAAATGTCGTTGCTCTTGATTCCACGGCTGCCAAAAGAAATGGATTCGCCCCCGAGAGTACGCTGCTCCAATTCTCCCCATCATCAAGCGACAGCCAACTAACAACTATTTTCAGTCCCCCAAAAATCAGTAACCTTCGAAAAAACCCTCTACGCCTCCCCCTCCACCCCCGAGGCAGACGAAGCCTGGGGCAACAACCTCTCCCCACCCGGCGACGGCTTCGTCCTCATTCCCGACCCAAAAGCCTACAACCTCCCCCCAGGCCAGCCCGTAGACACGTCTTACCCGGACGCCAAAGGCGAGATCTACGACATCTCCGTCTTCCACCAGCTGCACTGCCTCAACCACGTGCGCACGTTCTTGTTCACGCTCAAAGCCGGCATGGACTACAACTCTACGGCTGAGACGTACGATCAGTTGCTTAAGCATCAGGAGGGTCATGTCTATCACTGCTTTGATTATATTCGCCAGGCGCTGATGTGTAATGCGGATTTGACGGTTGAGTGGCCGAGGACGGAGGAGGATGGGAGGAGGATTGCGGTTGATGGGTGGGGGGTTACGCATCAGTGTAAGAATTGGGTAAGTGCATTGCATTTGTTGACGTTCATAAGAAAGGAAACACGCGGCTAACAAACGATCGCAGGATTCTGTGCTGGAATTTATGGGCAAGTACCAGATTCCCAATGCATGGTGATGACGAAAATATAGAAACAGAAATGATAGCCTCAAAAGGAGATATCCAGAGAAATGCAACACCACAGGACTGTTGTTCCAAGCAAATCACTCTTGCTCCATCCTCATTCCCACGAAATCTCACCAACAAAAATCTCAATCCCTCCCAATAACAATCCACCCCTCCTCACCATCCTCATCCCCACCACCTTCTCTCTCAACCCTCGCATCCCTCTCCATCATAGCCTCCACCCCCTCAACCGTAATCTTCTCACTCCTCCCATCAACACGCGGAATATCACGATATCTGCGCTCACGCACAGTATGCGTACACGCCTCCCCACCCTCATGCTCCCGCGTACAAATTGTGCGAATTTTGGCGCCGGAGCGATCGATAGAGAGATGCGCCCAGGTTATTAGATCGCTGTCGGTGGATTTGCGCCTCGCGCCGTCCGTGCTTGTTTGATTCTCATGAGGGTGGGCTGCGGAGCTGCTGGGTTGGGACAGATGGTCGGGTGTGGTGTTTACTTTGTTGGGGGTGTTTGCGGCGGCCATGCTGGGAGGCGATGGATCGGTAATTTGCGGTTCTGGTTTGGAAAAGGTGTTCCGCTTGGTGGGTCTGGTGGAAGACATGGCTTGGATGTTCCTGTGGCTTGGATGTTCCTGGAGACGTGCAGTGGCGAGAAGGAAGAAGTGATTGCATGCTCGTGTTGAGTTGTGCTCTTGTAGTGAGGCCTCATGCGTCAGTGAAGCGTGTGCTCACTGGAGAGTGGAGAGGTTTGCTGGAAGATTGTATATACACTACGCGTGGGCTATTGTGACTGTCAGTAACGTTTGCTGAGAGTTGCTGGTATGGCTTGATGTTGCATTTCTGCGTTTGGCATGTCGATCATCAGGAGTTGGTGGTTGCAGTGTATTTCTAGGTATGCGGTTTGTTTGCTCTTATGACTTGCGTTGTAGAGATGATTTATGATCTGTTTGTCCGCAGGTAAAATAAAGTAGTCTGAACATCACAACCGCCACAGGCACCAGCCTGTCACCAGCACCAAATTTGGAAATTCGATATCTGGCGATCCTTAGCAATCTATCATGCTGTTTATAATTTCTCTATCGTGCTCTCGTTATTGACTTTTTGTGGCGCAAATATGTACATGCCACATTTTCCTACTCGAAGTAGCCAGGGAACAACCAGCTAAGCTTCTCCTTGGCCTCCTGCTTCCTGCCAGCAGGCGCAGTCATGCCACCAGCAAACTTCATTTGACCCTCGAGGTGCTTGGCCGCAACGAGATCCTTGTACTCCTCTTTGCTCAGCTCGTCGAGAACGGCACCGACAAAGCGCCTCGCGTTCTCAGAGTTGGCCTTCATGTTGCCCATGACCATCTCGACGGTCACGCTCTCCTCGGACGAGTGCCAGCAGTCGTAGTCGGTGCTCATGCAAATCATCTGGTATGCGATCTCAGCCTCCTTCGCAAGCTTAGCTTCGGGGAGCGCGCTCATGTTGATGACGCTGCCGCCCCACGAGCGGTACATGTGCGACTCGGCGCGGGTGCTGAACTGGGGTCCCTCCATGCAGATGACGGTGCCCTTGTCGTGCAGACGCACGCCGTCGCCCTCAAGACTGTGTCCGCACTGGCGCACGATCTTGGCGATGCCCTCGTCGAAGGGATCGGCGAAACCGACGTGGCCGACCATGCCGCCCTCGAAGAAGGTGAAAGGGCGGATGCCCTTGGTGCGGTCGATGATCTGGTCGGGAATGACAAAGTCGCGGGGCTTGATCTCCTCTTGCAGAGAGCCTACGGCGCTGAAGGCGATGATGGTGCGGACACCGAGGCTGCGGAGAGCGGCGATGTTGGCGCGGGCGGGCACCTCGTGGGGAGCGATCTCGTGGTGGAGACCATGGCGGGAGATGAAGGCGACGGGGATGGGCTTGCCGTCGGCGGAGGGTGCGGAGTGGTGGAGGACGGCGATGGGAGAGGAGGGAGTGCCCCAGGGAGTGGTGACGTTGAGGGAGGCGACGGGAGTGAAGCCAGGGAGGGACTGGAGGCCGGTGCCACCGATCACCGCAATGGGGATGGGGCCTGGGAGTGTTGTTAGTGTGGTGTTGTAGAAATGCAAAGATGCATGGTGTGGCATGTTTTGAAGGGACTTTGCCACATACCGTCGTAGGAGTCAGCGATGTTGGCCATTTTGCGGAAGCCAATGTGTATGTATCTTTTGAGAGAGGTATTGCGGATGTATAGTCGTGGGAGAAACATTCACCTGTACTGACTGATTACTGTTGACTTTCCTCTCGACTTTTCTGGCTGCCCCGCAACACGTGCGAGCCCAAAGTGACGCGATTGAATGGTGGGGGCTGCGCTACGCTTTGGGCAGCAGTTTGAATGTCCCGTCTCTTCTTCATTATTATTGACGTTACAACAGATTCATCTTCCCAACCTGCAGTACGACGATATGTGACGGGCCACCATCGATACCGTGAAGACTCAACGCATGCCCAATGGCAAATGATTCGACTGAGCAATCGAATCGACAGCATGCATACTGGATAAGCACATGGCAGGAGATTGACTGGCCGCAATGATTGTACGATCTCAATGGCAAAGTCCGTTGTAATATACCTATGTCCGACGGCTCGTGCATACCCATTGCTGGAATGGATTGGGTCCTTGCAAGCCATCTCTTTGGCAAGTAAAGTCGGCTTGGTGTCTGTGTTTGATGGTGCAACCACCAGAGCCAATGAGATGTCCTGGAGCAGAATTGTCGTCTCCTAAACGCAGAACAGCACTCTTATGATCCATCGAAGCGCAAAGAAGCACATTCAACCTCTTGCTTTCGCAGGATTCCAATGCTGAGAAGGAAGATTAAGGTCGTCTAGGGCTTTCGAGGCCATTGGTCCTATCAAATGTCGGAGTTTGCTGGAGCCTGGAACAGGCGAAGCGGGGACGGAAGGTATGATTGAACACCCGCTCCGGTCGCTCCTTCCAGACCTCAGACCATCCCAACCCTCTTCCCTCTCAAGAATGTTTGCTTGGTAATATAGCAGGACTACCATCGACCTCTGCCTCCTCTCTTGCGACTTATACAGCTTCCTGCTATCTAGTGCTACAGCTTGCCACCTCGGGTTGTCACCACACGTGAGATCAAGCATGGACAACGTTCAGCCTCCAGCAGCCAGCGGCATCGGCATAAATCGGACAGCGGCCTCCGTCTCAAATTCCACTCGCAGCTGCATAACTTGTGCAAAGGCCAAAGCCAAATGCGTAAGAGAACCTGGAAAACAGATATGCGAGAGATGTGCGAGACTGCATAAAGACTGTCAACTCAAGGAGCCTGTCCAAAGAAGACGGAAACCGGCGAAGCTCACGTGAGTGCTACTTCCCCTCCGTCCTGGTGCACTCATAGGGTG
Source organism: Epicoccum sp. F181 (assembly GCA_037042865.1). Classification (NCBI taxonomy): domain Eukaryota; kingdom Fungi; phylum Ascomycota; class Dothideomycetes; order Pleosporales; family Didymellaceae; genus Epicoccum; species Epicoccum sp. F181. The sequence goes on from JAJSLS010000005.1 coordinate 552,942, forward strand.
CTGCGTTACCCCTTGTATCGATGGAGCCATACCCCTGCCACTGAGATGCGGTCTAAGCTGTACGGCTTTGCTGTCGTCGGGTGCACCATAACTATCAGGCGCAGACCCATAATTTACTCATATTTGCCACTGAGATACTGCAAACCTCTCTGGAGTGCAGTGTCTCCCATGATCAAACAGCCTCCCATACCCTACCTCGCAATCTAGTGCATTGCATAAAAGTGTAACGATCTCCAGTCTAACATAGCAGCAGTCGCACAGCTCAACTCGAGAATCTTGAGAACAAACTACACAACCTTGTGCATGCCCTGTCGGCTCAGCAAGCACAGCAATCTCAACGGGAGCCACAATCCATCGACAACCATGGTCACCCCTCGCCATCAACGTCGAACGATGCCAGTGAGAGAGATGCTTCCATGGTCGAGCAGATCAACACTACCATGCAATGTGATCGGGCGTTCAACAAACGTTCGTACGACTGTGATCCGTCGGAAACAGCATCTTCAGTTATCTCACCACCGTTGAGCTTCCAAGCGACGCAACCAACCAATCCCGAAGCTATGATGCCGCTCTCGGACGCCTCGATTCTCTTCTACCGCTATATGCGTCTAATGGCACCGTCGATGCCATTCGTCGTGATTCCCGATGGTACAGACCCATGGGAGCTTGCTGAACAAAAGCCATTCTTGATGCAAGTCATTACCACAGTTGCATACTTCCACGATCTACCAAAACAACAGATTATGGTCAAGGATTTGATGCGGAAAATCAGCGAGAAGCTTCTCATGCGCAACGAGAAGTCGTTGGAAGTCCTACAAGGCATTTTGGTGTTGATCGCGTGGTAAGTTCCCATTGAGCTGTTCTTTTGGATCAATTCTAATGCTGTCAGGTATCACCCTCACCTCGTCTGGGCGCAACAATCTGTGCTTCTTCTCCATCTCGCAATGTCCCTTACTGCCGACCTCAACATCGACCGCTCGCCAGATACGTGCGAGAAGTTCAGATTGGTGCATCAGGGCAGTGGCAAGATCCCCAAACCACCTCCATTCACCAACGATGAACGGAGAGCCTTCTTGGGGACATACTTCCTCACTTCCATGATGTCAACGTCCTTCAAGAAGCTCAGTGCTCTGAAGTGGTCATCGTGGATGGTTGATTGCGTCGCAGTCCTCGAGAAAGATGCTGAATTCGAAAGCGACGCCTTTCTGGTAGCATTGGTGCGCACACAACATCTCGCCGAAGACGTTTCTGGAATCGAGACTTTCGACGCGCCAGTACGCTTCCTGGCCAGTTCCTACCAGGCAGATCTAGATGCCATCATGACGCCTGCTCTCACCGGCAAGCCCAAATTATTGCTGGAACAGCAAAGAGCTAGTGCGCATGTGGCGATCTGGGGACATGCTCTCACCGGGCTGGTCGACAACAAAACCAAACAGCAGAGCAGTATGCTGCGCCAGCGTCTGGATGCTTTATGGCGCTGCGTCGAGTCAATCCGCGCATACTTCGAACTCTACCTTGCGATTCCTCCGCAGGACTTCCTCATTCTGCCGTTCCAAGTTTTCGGGCAATCAGTTCAAGCGTCTGTAACCCTGCTCCGCCTTGCCACACTGGAGTACGACGGCTGGGACCTCGCAGCATTACGTGAAGAGCTGAGTTACTCGGCCATCGTCGGCGAGTTCACGCGCAAATTTGAGCTCGTGGAGTCCCTTCCAGTGGACGGAATAGTCATCAACAACGACTCTTTCACCAAATGGGCCTCGAAGACTCGCTGGATGAAAAACCTGTACGATTCCCGATACCCCGCCGACAACACCTCCCCAGCTGCACCCATAGACGTCTCAGCGGGTGGCCGCCGATGGCCTGACGACATCCCGCAAGATAACAGCCAGGCACAAAGCGTGCTTGCTGGCGCGACTTCTGTCAACAGCATGCTCAATGCTCCGCCGTACCCAACTCCCACGGATGACTGGACGGCGAGCATGACGAATCCGCAGAATGTGTTTACATATTTCGACGAAGGCTTTTGGAGCTCGTTCAATTTCGACAATTTTGATATGAGCGGGATTCCGGACGTTCAGATGAGTTGATAGTGAAAAGTGGGCGCGGGGAAATGTGGTTTATTGTTAAGACGCGTTACAGGAAGGGAGATACCAGAACACACAGCATGGATATCAGATTAGAGTTATACCACACTCAGTACACGCAGAATTCAAACGCTACTCAATCCTCACCAGTGCACAGCGATGCGCTTTCTCCAGAGCGGAGGATTGCACCCACGTTCGAGATCCAGTCGAAGCAATCCGCTCCCACGCTCAATGGTATCATCGCTCCTTGATACATTGAGAACTGCGGATATGAGCTCGTAGTTCCCGATTAAAAGCCAGCGATACATTGCCATTCTCGGTGGCAAAGGTAGTTTCTAACGGCTTCAGAGACCGAAGGTACGGCCACGATGTGCACCTAGTGTGTGTCGAACAACGAGGTAAAATCGCGCAGGCGAAACCGCTGAGACGTCAATCGAGGAGCTTAGGTATTATTAGCATAGAACTTCACGCTCCGAGCACGAGATGTGAATAATTGACTGTGTCTGTGATGAGTGAAACCTGCGATCCTCTGAGCAACGATTATACGACTGATGACTCCCGAGAGCCTTGCTAGAAGTGCGCTATGCGAAGTGAAACCAGCCTGTATACTGCCAACACAGCAGCCGTAAGCCGGGAATCTCAGGCACCTATATCTGCCAGTACGTCGGACCTGACGCAGAAATGACGGGGTTTCCCAAACGATCTACAGTCTCGACTTCCGTATCTAGCGACCCTCCTTTCTTCGGCAACTTCGTTTGGCGGGAGGCTGCATGGAAGGCAAGTCGGATTCCTGGGTCGTGAATTCATTGGCTGAACGCTTACTCCTTCGCGTGCACTTGGCGGCTGTGCACAAGTAAATTACCGTGGGGGCACGCGACTTTGATAGTAGGTATATATATATTCATTATGAGCAGGCCGACCGGCACTTAAAGCAAGCAAGCAAACAACTCTAAAGCAAGAACAATTTGTGGGAATCATCAGTTTTGAGTCTCGAATCCAAGCAACGCCCTCCCTTCGACAATGGCCATCCCAATCCAAACCGACCCAATCAGCGTTGTCATCAATGGCGCCGCCCTGTTGGTTGCCATTGTGCAGCTGTACCTCGTGTGGGGACAACGGACTCGACGTGAGCATCGCCTTCGCAATATCGTTGACAGCAACGAAGTCGGCAGTGAGGTCTGTAGATTACGTTCGCGGAGTGCATACAATCCATACTGAATCAAGACAGCCTCCTAAGACGGATGAAGATCATCGCAGCATCGACCAAAAATCTCCCTGCAAAGCAGATGGCACTACAGTCTCTTCCGAGGTGAGTAGATAATCCCGTAACCCAGCATTCAGAACAATGCATTTGAGCTGACCGATCAATCGCACTCTAGGCCCAGGCGGTTCTCAAATGCCCGACACCATCATGCGAGGCAGTGTGAGAACATTGGTGGCATCTTCTTCGGTGTATCGGAAGGGATGCATTGAACGGCGTTGAGCAAAGATCGATTTTGATGAATCAACCGGAGCAAATGGGACATCAAAAGGAATGTCTCGCCGTGCATCGAATGGAAGTCAAATGTGTGTACGGCCATCATCGTATAGCGTTTCTCGATCCTTTTTCCAACCCTGTGATTAGAACTCGTTAGCTAAAGTGGTTCCGGTTTCTTATAGATGAATGGCACAGCTATTGTTCTGATGCCACGTTGTTCAGTAAAGCCGGTCACTGCTTCGATAGAATGTTCGAACTGTTAGACAAGAAAGATTTGTCTGGTCCAGACAGCCAATTGACAGCCGTCATTCACCCGAATCTTGTCAGCACCGACCACCCCTACGTGTCGATACTGTTTCGGAGGAATTGGCTCAGTGGTAAAGTAAAGTCGTTTCATGTACAATAAAGATATGTAGCTATGATTATGTAAGTCTGCGCCAGAAGGTGGCGCAATGTCAACGATGATTCAGACAATCGTATATGTGAGTCGGAAGAGACTGCTTCAACAGTCCACTTCCGTGAGCAGCCCTGCGGATTTGGTCGATCTGAGACTTGAGCAGGGGAAGACAGCTGTCACCCGTGCTTGTATTGACCTGTCACTTGACAGTCTCATGGCCTGGATGGACCGCTCTTAAGACGGCTTCGTCTGTTGATTCCTCGACCCAGATGGCAATTCCCTCGATGTCTGCAATTTTAGACCTCGACTCGCATTGTAAAAGGGTGTAGTGGTAAGGTGGTAGTGTGGTTCCAATGAGAGCAAGGCAGCTCATGTCTTCGACGCCTTCCTAAGCCCCTCCATCATATTGATCAAATTGTCAACCAACGGCGGAGCTCTAGCTTCAGCATGGTTGCGCCTCATGGCTGCTACAACCGCAATAACAACATCGTCAGGGTTGCTGACCAATGCTGGCACCTCACCCGCCGAGCTTGCCATGCCAGGCTGTGGTACACTGCGAATAGCTGCGTTGCCTTTGCCGTTGATGATCCAGCGTTGCGCACCAGTGTCTTCCGAGCCGTCTAGCCAGGCGGTAATGTTGTGGCTGCTCAAAGGACTGGGCTCGGAGGCACGTGTGATGATACCGTAAGCCCAGAAAGCTAGTGATGCTTGGTAGACGGCGATTGCAGCGAAGTCGCAAATGAGACCCGAGCGCAGGTTGCGAGCCGAGCGGATGACTTGGCCAGCGTGCCAGAGTGCTTGACGAGATGTGGCTGTCTTGGTCCATTGGACAAGCGATGGGTACACGCGGCGAGCTTCTTCTTCACCCTCAACCCCAGCGAAGAGATGTACATCGTCGAGGGAAAGGTGGAGGTGCATCAGCAAGAGCTCGAGGATGAGGGTTACCTTTGCATCCTCGACACTCGAAATGCGGAAGCATTGTAGCAATTTGGTGAGCTCCGAGTGCCGTGATTGCATCAAGAGGTTTCCATTGCACCATTGAGTGGACCGCTCTTTCATCGAGGATTCGAGTTGGCGGTATTCCCAGATCATGCGCCAAGCTGCACCGAGAACTGCCATGCTGGCTTGCCTGCCGTCAACAAAGATATCCTTGGTGGCCAGAATATCGAGATCCTGGATGCAGTCGATGAGCGACGGCTGACGATCGTGTCGTGGTCCTGAGCTCTTGATGTAAGCAGCCTTCCACTGCTCAGCTGAGCCTGCGTGCCAGAGAACCTCAGATTCTGGCAGCGGAAGATACAGCTCCGCATACGAGATCAGAGGACTCGACAAAAGAGACGCAGAGGCTTCAAGATCGTGGCGGAACAGATGCAGCGCGAAACGCTTTCGCGACTCTTGCCTCGCCCACTTGCGCCATTTCTCCGAAAGAGCCTCGCCTGTGTCCTCAGCATACGGTACAATGCGTTCGTATGTGCCGCGGCGGAACAGCCCACCTCGCCTTGCCATTGTGACCAAGACTTGCTGGAACCCTTCTGCCAGTTCCATCTTGCGGCTGTCTCCACTCCACAAGCCAATCTTCAGTTGCAGAAGCGAAGCTTGCATTATTTGCAAGTCGCGCATCAAGGTGTTGTCATCCTCGACCTGGACCTGGACGGCAGTGCGTAGAGCTTCCTGAATAGCGTAGCCGACCTTGCGGATGGCAGCATCTGGTGTGAGAACGGCACCAGCAGCGATAATAGCGGCAAGTACCTCAGGCCGAGTCTGACCGGCTAGCAAAGTCTGAGCATGAATCCAATGCTTTGCGTGTGAACCAGGAGAAGTTATTGAGAATTGGAACAGACTGTCCAGCAGGCTGATTGAAGGGAAGCAAGCTACAGAGCGTGGAATATTGTTGGGCTTGCATGTACTCAAGATCATTGCCAAAATCTTGTCGCGCGATGTCTGTGACAATGGCTCGCAATTTACTCTGCGGTCAATGTCCAAACTTGTCGGCGTCGGCAATGACAAATTCGTTTGTTCGGCAGATCCGGAATCTTTCGCCAAAGGTCGGAATCGCCAGACAGACTGCTTGGGCAGTGCTCCGGTGTCTAATGGAGGAAGTGGCGCGGATGTGAAGCTGGGCATGATGTCGGAGCCGGTGGTCGGGAATCCGATACTTGGTGTTCGTAGATCGAAAGGGTTTGCGTTGTTGTATGTGTCCATGAAAGTTAAATCCAGCTCGTTTAGCTCCATGTTGGTATCGACACCAAAGTCGAACAGCTCACGTGGCGTCCATGGCCCGCCTTGATACTCGTTGAAGATTTGCAGTTGCTGCTGCTGTTGTTGTTGAGTAGTGGGTGGCATCATCTTGTCTCGGAGGTAGTCGAACATGGTGTTGTCGGAAGTGTGTGGCTGCATCATACCACTTCCCATACTCATGCTCATTGATGGTAACTGTTGCTGATGATGCTGTTGGTGATGTTGGTTTTGATGGTGATGTTGGTTTTGATGCTGTTGTTGATTTTGATGTTGTTGCTGTTGCTGCTGCTGCTGCTGCTGCTGCTGATGCTGATGCTGAAGATCTGACATCTCGTTGAACTGCATAGCTGGCAGATGCGTCGGTACATGTGAATGGACTGAAGACATTGACATATTCCGATGTGATTGAGGCCGAGCTTGTTGTTGAATCTGGGAGAGCTGTTGCATTTGGTGCATCTGAGACATAGGCGGCGTGTGTTGCTGCATATTTGACATTGCCAGGCCGTTGCCGAATGGTTGCTGCTGCGGCTGCTGCTGATATGGCTGTTGATTCTGTGGTGACTGAACTGCCACATCTTGTTGCTGCTGTTGCTGTTGCTCCATGCTGCCAGGTGAGAAGGTCGCCGAGTAGTTGCACTGGATGCCCTTCTTGGTACATCGTTTACATGGCTTCTCCTCTTCGCATTTCAAATGCAGACCGGCACACGCCTCGCAAGCCTGCGAGACACGGCTATGTTGAATGATGGCCGGCTTCGACTGTGGATCGTCCTTGTTATGGCCGAGCGTGTGGCGTTTCAGCAAGTCAGCACGCGCAAAGGCTTTCGAGCAGACCTGGCATTGATATGGCTTTTCCTGAGTGTGCATGCGCACGTGACGACTCAAGTGATCGAGGCGCGCATAGCTCTTGGAGCACTTGCCACAGGTGTACAGACGGGCAGCAGCACTTGGCCCGGAGCTGGCAGCCGGCTGGGTTTCCTGTTGTTGCTGCCCGGCCTGAGCATCGTTGGTGTTGGTCGTATTGGCGGTGGCGGTGGTCTCGTTCTCAGAGCGCGCACGCTTTTGCGAAGGTTCGCCGTTATTCTCATCGACTTCGGCGGCGGACGAGGCTCGCGCGCGCGCCTCCATCTCCATGGCGTCGGATCACGGCGACGGCGACGACGACGGCGGGCAGCACCAGCACCAGCACCCTTCGACCAGGGCAAATGATGGCTCGCGGGACGCTGCCGAGCCAATACTGTCTCGAGATCGCCTGGGCACCACCTAAACTCCAGGCAAAACGTGGGCAAAACGCGCGTGCTGGTGCCTTTGCAGAGTCGCAAGTGGAGGGAATCTCACGACTTGCGCCTGTTGCTGCGATTGCGCGCTGGTGGAGCCGAGCGCGCGGGCGTACAGCCTTTTGAAAGGCGGCCGATCAGGCTCTGCGTAAGGGACCGAGGCAGCACCGCCCAACACGCTGTAAGACAGTCTTGGCACGTGACCTTGATTACTGCATCGACTTATCAGCCTCTCGACGATGGAGACTTCTGTGGCCACTTCGCTTTCCATTTCTGGGCGTGGAACCGAAGGCCGTACTGTATCCAAACATGAACAAGATCACGTGGACGCCACCCTGCCCAGCTCCCACTCTGCAGATGATCCCCCGCCGGGATGCTTCGAGTAGCTGTTAGCCACATGCCCAATGCGGGTTAGCATCGAACAAGGATGACCCAACGGTTGACGCGCGCCCAAACGATGTATAGTTGGCCAGCCATATGAAGTTGATGGAACCACCACATCAAGGGTCATTTGTGATGGAGAGGCAAGTGGCATCGCGCTCTGTGGACGTCTACTATGTCGAGCCATAGGAGGTACACCAGCAGATGTCTTACGAGTTCGTGGGACCGGCGGAGATGGCCGGTCCGGACGGTCGCAGGCCTCAAAGAGAAGGCCCGTCGCTAAAACAACACCTGCCAGCAAGAGTCTACAGCACTCGCTATCCGAGCTGACCACTACTGGACTCGCTGGAGTCTACTGTGCGAACGAACATCGAAACGCATCACTTGAGAGGTTTCTCAATGGAAGCGGATCGCTTACGCTCTTAACAAGATGGCCCGAAACGTGCGCGAATATGTTGGTGTCTGTAACTACAGTTCAGGTTTAAAGTTCTATCATCTGCTTTACCGCTTGGTCGTCTCCAACGTCATCGTTATCGTTGTCGCCGACTGTGTGTTTACTTCAGTGCTAGATCCTTCCGGGACACGCTTGAATCGCATATTCCGCAATCAGCGCGAACGTTTCAGGCATCCAAATTGCGGGTGCCAGCGCCTCGTCTCTTGTCATTACATCCACGTCGACATATAGATGTCCCCCTGGCTGCGGAATGCCATCCAATACTACGACTCTGCTGGCTGCTGACTCTGCTGATCCACAGCTCACTGCCAACATGGAAGCAGAAATCGAAGCTAAACTCCAGATTAGTGAAGATCTCGTTGACGACGGATATGACGATGAAGGATGCGAAGCAGAGCTCATGGCACTCGTGGTCATTGACGAGTTCCCAATAGAGGTGAGGCTATTGTACATGACGACGCTCTCACAAAGTCTTCCAGACTGAAAGACAGCGCCAGACCATCAACAAGATCCTCGAGGACAATTTAGACGAGGCCGACGACTATTACCTCTGGCTAGCAGATACCTACGACACCATACCGGACTCCAACCCACCGCACGTCGTCCACGGAACAGGAACACCCATCGCCGACAACTGGCGCTTCCCATTCATCGGGAAATCACTCCGAGAAGTGGCAAAGTTCGTCAGAGATGCGCCGAGTCCGCCTAAGCCTATTGACAAACAGTATTGCGCCGTTCTCCGGAGAGAGGATTACGAACAAGATAGGATCATGATTTGTAAGATCCCAGAAGAGGGCGACGCCAGCGAGCCTCAGACGATCGTGACGGACCCAGGGCGTTTGGGGATGTTTTTCATTGGATTCAATCGCTGTAGTTGGAATGTCACGTACCAGGTCGGGGAACGATGATGTGGGATGGCACTTCAATACAATTTAAATACACCAGCTCTTCAAGTGGAGGGAAAATCGTACGCTGACATCATAGTACTCTCAAGGTACCCGGTGAGGTTATATATGTATCTCGACAGTAGAATGTTCTCCCATAGAGCCTACATCCGATGGTCCTCACATGAGATCATGTGCTATACTTCCTACTATCGAAAGGACATGGGCACACATCACTACGAGAATAATGCGAAACAATAATATTTTAACAAAGTGATTAAGACCAGTAAATTGGCCAGTAATACGAGTCGCAAGAACTGTGTGCAGCACCGGCAGCTGTTGGAGTTTTCATGCGAGACGGAAATCTGCAGCACTTGTAAGCGCGCATCATAGGCTGCCCTGCGACGAGGTACTAGTGGATGCTTGTACAGTCATACCCAGCCGACAAGTGTTCTGTACGAGGATATCCAAGGCTGCGCTGTTTTGCTACATGCACCGAGCTTTTGCTCGCTTATCATGGTAGGAGGTATATGGTACCCTGCGGTGCAGTCTGGAGCTGTAAATCCTGCCTGCTTACTTAGCGAGCGCCAGATCTAGATCCGCAGCCTTGCCATGATCGAGCTACATGCTGAGCTTTTCACTTTTTGACGACCACATTCCTACAATCTTACCGAAATCCCCTTATGGACGGACTGTCAGCAGCGACAGCGATCATCGCGTTGATACAAGTCACCGCAAAGCTGATCAGCATCTGCTGGGAGTACAAGGGCCTGAAAGGTGCAACTGGAGCGGCGAAACGTCTGATTGACCAGCTGGAGGGACTCAAAACCCTCTTGGTGAAAGTCGATGAGCTGCTTGATGGACAGAAGCCGCTGGGATCCTCGCATCGAAGGACGCTGTCGGAATGGGCGACTTCCGAGAGACTGAGTGTGTTCCGCGAGACTTTGCAGCGCTTAGTGCAGCAGTTGCAGCCTTACGAGGGGATTAGGTCTGCTAAAGAAACAATATTGTTCCCAATACGACAGAAACATCTTGAAGAGGCCCTGGAAGAGCTCGAACGCATGAAATCATCACTAAACTTGGCGCTGACGGTCGACCAGACTGTGCGACTGGGTGATATCGAAACGAGTGTGCTCGATGTCCGCTACGAGCAAGAGATGGTCAGGGACGAACAACGAGCGCACATGATACATAAGTGGTTGGCAGCACCCCACGTGGCTGCGAACCAAGCGCAAAAGCAAAGCGAAAGACAGGGTGACACTGGCACTTGGCTGCTACGACTGCCAATGTTTCAGCAATGGCTCGTATGCCCAAACACTCTATTGTGGATGCACGGTATTCCCGGCTCTGGGAAATCCGTACTCTGCTCAACGATTCACCAACACGCTGTAGAGAACCTGCCAGTAGGTGTCGATAAGATTGCCATCTGCTTCTACTTCGACGTAGCCGAGGAAAGCAAGCGAAGCACAGACAACATGCTCAGAAGTCTGATCTCGCAATTAGCCCTCCGGAAGGAGCACAACAAGGTCTTAAGCGACACCTACGACAGCTGTAAGCACCAGAGACACGTCGTCACCCGTGCGCAGCTCTTGACCATCATGTTTGACCTGCTCGACAACTATATTGATGCCTTAATTAGTATTGATGGAATCGACGAGGCCGCAGATGTGCAAGATTCGATGCAAACGATCTTGCAAGTACATCGGCGAAAGCTCGACCATGTGCATATCATGCTCACCTCGCGCTGGACTCAAGCATTTGAGGTAGGCATGACCGATGCTGGAGCCAATGTGGTGGAGCTGAGCGGCGTCAAAGTGGAGCACGATATCTCGACGTATGTAGAGGAGAAGCTGGCTCAAGGACAGAAGTGGCCGGAAGCCACCAGAATTAATCTGAGGGAGCGAATCATCCATCGTGCCGGAGGCCTGTAAGTCAATTTTCAAGCAGTCACACCGCAACCGCAAAGCTGGTACTGACACACCTATGAAGATTCCGCCTAGCGAAGTGTCTCATCGATCTTGTGGCCGATTGCCGAACGGTTAGACGACTCGATGAACTCTTAAAAAGTCTGCCAAATGATCTAAACACCGCCTACGAACGTATCCTCTTACGCATCCCGAGTGACGAACGAAGATGCACCAAGCGAATGCTGGAGTGGATGGCACTCAGCGGACGCCCGATGCGCATCGGCGAGCTCACTCACGCGCTCGCCGTCGACCACCCCAACTTGCAAGGTTTCGCGCACGAAGACCTTGACGTCGCGCCATTCGAATCGCCGCTGCTATGCTCCAGTCTCGTGATCAAAGCCCGAGCCAGTATCCTTGACGTCCAGAGCATTCCGGTGTACTACTCTGCCGCGATAGCCGTTGTTCCCGAACGTGATATCGAAGAGGTCAGGCTCGCCCACGCGTCTGTGAGAGAATTTTTGTTTGTCGAGGCTCTGAGGGATAGCGCGGCGAAAGAGTTCTACCTGGATGCACGACTCGCGCACCGCAACATCGCAGAGACGTGCCTCCTGTACCTGCTGAACCCTGAGTTGAAATATGCTGTGACCTCGAAGGCTGAGCACCTCAAGCGGCTGTCTGATTGGCCATTGCTTCTTTACGCAGCCAACTTCTGGCCGGACCATGCCAATCGAGCCAGGCATGGATTTCGACCCGAGACCTGGCAGCTCATCGACCAGCTCTTCCGGACGAGGTCTGATTACAGATGTGGTAGCTATGGTACCTGGGTCACCACGATGACGCCCGAGATCTCGCTTCATAGAGTTCGGCACACAGAGCCTCTTTACTACGCCGCCTCTTTCGGTCTGGTCGAGGTCACGAGGAGGTTACTTGAAGGCGGTGCTCGCGCCCACATCAACCGGCTTGGGGGCCGTTACGATTCAACGCCACTGCAGGTCTCTGCGTGTCGAGGTCGGCTCGAAGTCGTAAAGCTTCTCGTTGAAGCAGGTGCTGATCCGAACTTGAGTCACTCGGCGACGTACAGCACCCTGTTTTGGGCCATTAGCTATAGCCACGCAGCTGTTGCAGTTTATCTTGTCGAACACGGCGCGACCGTGTTGGAGGGTGAGTGGGCGATGCTGCGCAAATCGTATTGGAGTGAAGTTGCAGAGGAATGCTATCAGCTCTGGAAAAAATACCATTGCTCGCAGTGATGTGTCAGTACGTTTGGTAAATGGCGGAGCGAACTATGTGTACTTGACGAAATGCACAGCGTGAACAATAATACACGTGCAATGCTTTCTCTACCTTGATGGCAATGTTGCCTCTCTATCGTAGTCATAAGCCATAAGATAATTCTTCCTAGCCAGTTTTTTTTGCCGGTCTTTATTCGCCTGGCCCAATCATGCATCCCATCATTAGTGCAGCGCTCACTTCCACTTCTGCACAACCACGCCACCGCGCTTGAAGTCGCTCATGTCGCCCAGCACGACGCTCTTGTCCTCGAGCTCCTTCGAAGGAAAAGTAGTCATCAACGCCCAAGCCCTCTCGGCGCTGGCGGGCGAAGCGCGGCTGACAAAGTCGTAGACGTCGCCGATGGTCTGGGTGGTGTTGAAGCGAGATTGCAGGCGTGTGCCATTACCGAGGCGGACCTGGAGGGTGACTGTGGGTGCGCTCTCGTCAACTTCGTTGGTGGGAGGAGCTGCGCCACCAGGGACGGCGGACTGTTGAGAGGGTGCAGCAGTTGTGCTTGATGATGAAGCAGAAGCAACACCAGGTGTGGGAGAGCCGAGACGCTGGCCAGAACCACCGAAGGGCTTGTACTTGGGCTTCGGCTTGACGTAGTTTTCGTCCTTGTGTGGGTCGAGGTTCAAGTCGACTTCTTGTCCAGGTTGGACGTCCAGCATGCTAAGAGGGGCGTGACCTTGGTTGATCTGTTCCATGAGAGGTTGGTTGGCGGGGTCGTCGAAGCGGAAGAGAGGTCCGTCGTCGATGCTGACACCGTCAGCCCAGAGATGCATAGTACGGCTGATGCGAGGGAGGGCAGCTCCACCAGGACGACGACCGGCAGCAGGGTTGGCAGTAGGGTCAGCGATAACACGAGAGGGTGCGTCGTCGCCTCCGAGAGTCTGGGCACGACCACTGAAGTTGTTGGCTCTGGGTGGGCCAGAGGGCTCCTCTTCGTCGTCATCGCCACCAGGACGAGGCGCGTTGTTACGAGCTTGTGAGAGAATGTTTTGGAAGTGGTCTGTTCCACGGCCGCCGCGTCCGCTACCGCTGCCTCTGGCTGGGTCCTGTACTGCAAGGCCGCTCTTCTCTCCGCCAGCGAACAGATCTCTCTTCTTCTTATCCTCGTCCTCCTCGTCATCATCGTCTGCCGAGGCCTGCAAGTCGCGCAGTGTCCTGATGCCACCACCAGCAGCCGGAGCGCCAGTCCTACGACCAGATGTGTTGGATGATGAAGCTTGTGGTGCACTTTGTGAAGGCACAGCTGCTGACTCGTCCTCGGCGTCGTCCTCATCACTGCCACCTTCTTGGGCGGCGAAGTAGAGTGCGACGGCGTCTTCTAGGTTCCAGTTGGCTGATGTGAGGGCAGTCTGGGCTGCGGTGGCGTTTGCACCTGTGACGCCGCAGAACTGCGCGACCATTTCCTGCTGGTTTGCGTCCATGATGGAGATATTGAGGTTTGTATCTTGGGTGTGGCAAGTCTTGGTTGAAAGTGAGATTGGTTGTTTCGTGTTGTTATTTTTTGAGGGTGCCTGGTGTCAAGTTGTTGTTTTTAGTGCGACACTGTGAGCAAGTGAGCGACTGCGTGGTGGAATGTCGCCTTGAGCCTTGAAGTCTACGTCACGGCCATTCGAGAGCTCTCCAGCCAGCCAGCCGGCTCGGGCTTGGCGGTGTCTGAACGCCGATGCGGCTCTCGCTGCCGATGTGCATGTGCTCGTTGTCGGTCTTGAGGAAGTGAAGTGCCAGAGATCATATCACTGCCCATCTATACGAATAAGAGAAGCTCGCCAGAGCGTCTACCACATCTTCCGGAGAATCTATCCACCGCCGCACGTACGCTGTTCCAAGTCCTTTACCTCAACCTAAACCATCACCATGGACCTCTCCGAATCGCAAACAACCTTCCCCTCCGACAGTGAGGTGTATGACGCGAACTACGATGCCAACCACAGCAACTCACAAGACTCGGAGGAGCAGACATCACACTCATCATCGCCTCTCATACTCTACAGCCCGCCCACATTCCTGAGCATACTACGAGGAGCCGCGATCAACCTGGTATTACCGTTTGTGAACGGCTTGATGTTGGGATTCGGAGAGCTGTTTGCGCACGAGGCTGCATTTAGACTGGGATGGGGTGGTACTAGGGTAAGCATTGTCTGTTGCTTTGGGATTGCATTGGGAAGTGGATGCGCGGGTGAAAGCCTGCCGACAAGTGGAGGACTGGTGTTAGGACATTATCACGCAGTTGGCTAACACATTGCGAACAGGTTTTCCCCGGACACAGGAACTCGAGGCCTATGGGACCAGGCGTGGAAATCAAGGATGACCCTATCGAGCGCAGGAGACGAAGCGGACGGGAGATGGACGCGTATACCTCATTGGAGTAAGCGAAGGGAGTGCTTGAAATGTCAGGAGAATCATCCAAAGATGCGCGAGTGTACATGAGCAAAATGCGAGCACATATCGCAAAGACGAACAGTGTCCAAAAGGCTGGGACGGGGCATTAGATTGGACGTGCATGTTAAAGGTGGCGGCGTTTGTTGCCGCTGACGGAGATCGAGAATGCTCTCCGTTGAGGCAAGCGGCCAAGTTGTATATACTCGCGCAATATGAACGAATCATTTTATCTGCCAAATCTCCGGACATCTATCGCGGTCAGAAAGTAATATCTTAACGAATGAGAAGTGATATTATCTTCATGTTTGCAAGTCTACATGTACTGTATACCACGAAGAGCAAAGACCGAGGCTCAGCCGACATCCATGCGCCGGCCAAAATTAATGCTATGGGCAACTTCGGGCGGGATTGGTAGGCGTGCATACATCAGCATACACACACAAGATGATGCCTAGCAGGGGCCTCCAGGCCATCAGAGGCAATGCGCCCAGACTCTACCAACAGCAATGTCGCAATGTAATTATTCTCACCCAGCGCAGTCCTGCCATCACCACTGACAACAACACCCGCAGCTCTCATCGCGAACTCTCCCCCGAGCCTCGACTCTCGCCTCTCCTCGCAGCGTAATCGCCTCGTCGCAATGGAGGATACGAAGCGCTGGCGCTGCCTTCTCCCTCTCTGCCGTTCGCCATGCCTCCACCGTCCCGACCACGCCCACTCCTGGCCCTGCAACAGCACCCCAGGCGCCTCTCACTGAGCCCGCCGCCGCTGCTACGGCCACTCCTACTTCCGCCCCCTACAACCTCGACACAATCACCCTCGACGATGTCCAGGTCGCCGCCGCCAACGATGTCGTCACGAGTATCCCTGAAAGACTTGGATTCCTGAAGGAGATCGGTCTGGACTATGGCTGGGGCCCGACTTCTGCCATCCAGTGGACATTGGAGCACATTCACATTACTGGAGGTCTGCCCTGGTGGGGAGCAATCGCCGCGACCGCCATCCTCATGCGTGCTGTCACGTTCCCTCTATACCTCAAGTCTGCCGACCAAGCCGCGCGCCAGTCAGCTCTTATGGCCGTCACCAAGCCCATCAGCGACCGCATCTCCGCTGCACAAAAAATAGGCGACCAGACGGGCGTCATGAGGGCCTGGAGCGAGTTGAACGCCGTCCGCAAACGCGCTGGCATGAGCTACACCAAACAATTCGCGCCCATGCTGGTGCAGTCTGTCTTCGGTTTCTGCTCCTTCAAGCTCATGCGCGGCATGGCCAGCCTGCCCGTCCCCGGCTTGCAAAACGGCGGCTTCGGCTGGATCACTGATCTGACCATCACCGACGGCTACCTGCTCCTGCCCGCCATCATGGCCGGCGCTATGCACGTCATGTTCCGCTACGGTGGCGAAAGCGGCCAAAGCAATGACATGATGAACCCAGGCGTGAAGAGCTTCATGCTCTGGGGTATGCCCGGTGTCATCTTCCTCATCACCGGCTGGCAACCAGCAGCCCTCTGCATCTGGTTCGCAGCATCCGGTGCCTGGGCTATGGGACAGGCCATTGTGATGCAAAAGCCCGCCGTGCGCAAGTTCTTCGGCATCACACCCATGTACAAGTCCAAGCCTGCCGAGGGCGGCAACAGGAACCTCATGGAGGTCGCAATGGCTCTAAACCGTAAGAATGGCGGCGTCGTCGACACCACCGCTACCAGCAAACCCGCGGCCAAGACCGGCTCCTCGGCCATGTCCTACCAGGCTCCCAACGTGCGCACCACCGCCGCCCGCGGTAGCGCGCCCAGACCTGCTTCCACGCCCACTGCACCTGCGCCTGCGTCTGCGGGCAAGGGTGTTATCGACGTAGTGAAGGGCAAGTGGGAAAATGTGCAGGCTATTGCCAGAGATCACCTCGCCGAGCGCGGCGCGCAAAAGAACAAGGAGAGTCTCGCTCAAGCTGCGCAGGCTTACGAGAAGCGCGCGAAGCTGAAGCGTGACATGGAGAAGCGTGGTCGCAGGTAAAGTGTTGTATGTCTTTCGGATTCGGAGGGACTGTGTAAGATGATGGTGCATTTCTGAGTGTTGGTATGGCTTTTGGAGGCTAAAAATTTGTACAACTGATGCAAGTACCGTGCTCTGCATTATATTGCGGCGACGACGCGGGCGATTTGTATATAAGAGGCTATCTTACTCTTCTTCGCAGCATTGTATTAAGATATACAGCAGGCATTTCAAATCACAACACCACGAACAGAACAGGAAATCATGGAGAGGGAGAAAAGCCCATTGAACATTTGGTTTGGTTTGATTTGGGTTTATTTGGAGAGCTGAATTGTCTCTTCCCAGCATTTGCATTCCTTTCGTACGCTTTTCTTCGAGGTGGCATCTCGTATTCATATCCCATTTCTCGCCTGAAAGACAGCTTCTTTGTGCTGACTTGGCTTAGCGTACACATTTCGAAAAAGACAGCATGCATTCTGACATGTTACTGCTTCTTCTTCTTCTTCTCTCTTCGTGTCTGTGTTGTGCAATGTATGTTAACATATGCAAGCAATCTAGACATCGGTGCCGTCGACGACGACACCCTTGCTCCATTTGTGGCACATGATCCTGGAGACTTCCTCGGCGCTGTCCTCGCTGACGAGAGCGCCGACGAGGTACAGAGCGCCGTCAATGCCGGACAGCACGCCGGAAGAGGTCAAGACACGCAGGCCGCCGAGGCGGAGGTTGGCGCGCTTGATGATGCTCTCGCGGCGAGTGTTGCTGAGCTTGAGGCTGATGGAGCCCTTGCGAGCAGCGCTCGGGCGGCGCCCGCCGTTGGCACGCTCTTCGACAGGGCTGGAAGGCGCGGAGCCGCCCTGCGACATGCGGCGCTTCTCGCGGTACTGCTGCTTGGTCAACAAGTATGGGTTCTCGTCCTCGTTCTCGCCGAGGTCGAAGCGCAGGTTGTTGACGACGTAGCGGGCGTCCATGACGTCGGCGCGGTCGGCCATGTCACGCTGAGCAGCGTTGCTGCAGATGATTTCGAACTTGGTCATGAAGTCCGGGTGGGTGGTGGCGGACAGGCCGGACAGGATGCCCGTCTCACCCAGGAAGAGCGAGCCGGTGCAGACGCTCATGAGGGTGCGCTCGCGGGCCGGGTTCTTCTTCTGCTGCTCGGTGAAGGCTTTGATGAGAGTGAGCGGCTGGGACTTGGACTTGATGACTTTCTCCGACTCGCCGCCGACGATGACGAGGATATCGATCTCGTTAAGGCGCGACATGGCGTCTTTGTAGCTGAAGTGGGTTTTGACGGTGGCGCCTTGGGCGCTGGTGACGTACTCGTCGTCGCCGGCGAGGATGGTGCGGAAGGCTTTGGTTTCTGGGTGGGAGAAGGAGTTGTCAGATGGTGATGATGGGCAATGTGCTGGTTTCAAGGCTCTTCCTCACCCGGATCCCTTCTGTCGTGCTGGGCCCAGTTGAAGACCTCCAACGGGCCAGCCATGTCGCAGAGGTCGAATTTATCATGTAAGGCAATGAGGACCTTGATAGGCTCGAAGTTGAGACTATCAGGTTCCTCAACGATTGCACCTGGTGAGAGCGTGATGGTCAGCGTCCATTGGCATTGAGGTGGTGGGTGTTGCAGGTAGACTCACTCATCTTTGGCAACTAATTTGTTTGGGTAATGGGTTATGTGATGGGGTTTGGATATGGGTGAAGAAGAAGAAGAAGAGAGGAAGAAGAGTCAGCTTTGGGTTGAAGAAAAGAGCTGCGGTCGGTCGGGCCACGTTCCTGATCCAGCTGTGATGTGTCTGACAAGGTACCTACGTACTGCTTGTAATCCCTACCCACATCCAATGCTCACGCGACTGACGAAGGTCTCGTGATGTTTCGCCTTCGTCAATGGTGGCGGGAACGCGAGGTACCCCGCTCCCGAGCTTAGCTTCTCGCGGGGTTAGCTTGAAGGGTTTTGACTGGAGGATTGTGATCGACGCCGATAATAAGGTCTGCTCTCTCACCAAAGAGATAGAGGAACAATGCTGCTATCGTACCTTACCTATCTCATTCTACCTTCGATCCATCAACATACTTCTCACGAACTAAGCGCTCTCACTCTCAGCCCCGCTGCCGACCGGAATACGCGTCTAACTTTGCAAGGACAAGAGCTTCCTAGGCGATCGCCGCACGCCCTCGTGACTAGTAATGTGAGAGGTCTCCACTAAGAACCGTCGTACCTCGCTAGGCCTGCCGACGGCCGGGCCCGCTGTACCTAATACCGTATCTCGTTTCCAGAGGATACACCTTACGTTCAAAATCAACTGACTACCTTATCGTATACGGCTAGATAAAGGATTATAGTAGATTCAATCGCATAGTTCCTAGACTCGAGCCTACGACCTCTAAGGCTATAGCCGCGCTATTACGGCCTAAGGTATCCTTCGGAACCTAAAGTACTTAGGCTATCGGGCTCTCGTACTCTCTTAGATATTTTAATTCTATAATCTTATATAACTAGTAAACTTTTATACTATAATACTTTAATACTTTCGTATAATTTAAGTAGATATAAATTACTATAGATATACTTAATCCTTAATTAGGCTTAATTAAAAGGCTTACCTAGAATATATAGATAGATAAATAAGAAGGAATTTAAGAAAGAAGAAATAATTATATACTTAATTTAGCTACTTTAGTTATTATTAAACATTTTTACTAATTTAGATTCTTAAGGCTTAAAAAACATAACTTTACTGATTAGCTATAGTTCCTTAATTCTAATTTAAGATCTAATAATATAGAGTTCTAAGTAATATTTAATACTAAGATAAGACTTTTTACTTTATAAGAAGTAATTTCAATCTAAATCAAACTTCTTAGGATTAAGCTACTTTATTCTAACTAGCCTTAAACTTTTTTTAGTTTAATATTAAGTAGATCCTAAATACTTCTCTTGTTTTATTAAGTCTTAAAAACTTAATAATAATATTACTATAGGAGTACTTAATATATAGAGGTAGTTAATACTCTTTAAGATGTAAAAAGCTAATTAGCTATAATTACTAAAAGCCTAAGAAGCTATTTTAGGGTTTAGGTATTCCTCCTTTATATACGAGAATTTTAAGTCTTGATTATAATACTAAGGGGGCTAATTAGTAATCTTAAAGAAGGGTTTTAAACTCTAAAAATCGACTTCTAATTTTAGAATAGCTATATCTTAACTATTAATAGTTAAAATAAGCTAAAATCTTTACTATCGGTAAATAAGACCTTATATTTCTAGATCCGATTTTAAAGATCAAAGTATATAGCTAATTAGTCGAGATTTCAAAATGTATAGGGATAAAAAATAATAAAATTTTAGGAAGTTAGAACTTTACTAAGATTAGCTAGTTATAATCCCTTCTTTCTTCTCCTAACTTCTTCTTACTTTCTATATACCTTCTTATATAGAAGAAGATATTTAAAACGCGATTACTACGTATACTTATAGCGATTATAAGGTAGTTTCCCGTACTACTACTATTCTTAATATTCCGCGAACTATCTTTCTATTTCGACTTTAAAATAATATAAGCTAAAAATAAGGTTACGAAAAATAGTAATTACTCTCTACTATCGAGGAAGAGGAGCTCGTAGCTTAGATTACTAATACGAGTAAATTAGGTATTCCTAAATACTCTCCTTCGGTAATCTTTAATATCGACGAGACTAGTTTTAGTCTTAGATCTACCTATTAGTCGATTATACTTCTTAATAAGAAGTATAAAAAGCGAGGAAAAAAATAGGCTAGATAGTAAAAATAGATTATAGTAATCGAGTATATTCCTACTTAGAGAGTAATACTACTACTAACTCTTATTTTTAAAAGGAAGAATCTTAACTCTAGCTAGATTCCGGATGTAATATCTCTAGAGTAGGCCTTCTCTATATCGAATAAGAGCTAGACTTCGGATATATATATATATATATGTAAATAGCTTATAACTCGATTCGAGCCTTTAACTCGCTAAAATAATAGAAAAAGATAAATACTAGTTATAGATAAGTATTCTTCGTACTATACTCTATATTTCCTTATATTCTATATTATAAAAAAACTCGACTTAGCTCTACTACTACTATATACTTCGTATATTATATCTCCCTACTCCCTAAGTGATCCTATCTTCCGGATCCGATAGTACTACTCTTCTCGAGGATATACCTTAGATCCTAAGAGAGCGATCGAGGGATAAGATACTACTAATTATCCCTTTCGAAGACCTCGTTGAAGAGGTTATCTCTCGTAGAGTCCTAAACTCTTAAAGTAAGGCCTTTATCTAAGAACTCCTTATTTTTATAGAAGAGAGGAATACTAAAGCGATACTATTATAGAGAGAGCTATACGAGAAGGATATATTACTTAATATATAGAAGAAGCGTAAGATAGATAAGTATATTACGATCGAGCGCTAGGTTATACTTTCGAGAGACTCTATCTTAAGAGAGATTAAGAAGGTAGAAAAAATAGTAAAAGAGGAAAAAGCGAAAAAGAGTAAGAAGAGAGCTCTGATAGTTCTAGATTCTTCGGAAGAAGAGGAAGAGGATAGTAAGAATAAATTAGCTTAATTAGATTTTTGATATAGGTGTTAATTAAAAGATTATTTGTTTTTAAAGTTTGAAGTTTTAACTTCCTAAAATTTTATTACTTTTTTTCCTTATATACTATTTTTCAAAATTCTACTAATTAGCTATATATTTCAATTTTTAAAACCAGATCTAAAAATATAAGGTCTTAATTATCTATATCAAACTTTTTAGCTTATTTCTACTATTAACCTTTAAAATATAGCTATTCTAAAATTAGAAGTCGATTTTTAGAATTTAAAACTTTTCTTTAAGATTATTAATTAGCCTCCTTAGTATTATAATTAAGACTTAAAATTCTTATTTATAAAGGATTAATACCTAAATCCTAAAATAGCTTCTTAGGTTTTTAGTAATCATAGCTAATTAGATAATAAGAAGCTTATTAGCTTCTAAAACCTTAAAAAATATTAACAACTCCTATATATAAAGTACCCCTATAGTAATGTTATTAGGGTCTATTAATTCTAAAGTAATTTTTAGAAGCTATATATATTAATTCTATCTTATTTACTAGGAGTACTATTATATAATATAGTATCTTAAAGCTAATTCTTAAACCCTAAATAGAGAATAGTAAAATATAAGCTTTTAGCTATAGATATTAGTACTTATCAAAGATTATTAGAGAATAATAGCTAATCATTTATATTATCAGAGCTTCTAAGCTTAAAAGCTCTCTTACTCTCTTAGTTCTCTTTATAATAATAATTTAGATTAATAAGAAGTAATACTTTATACTTTCTATTTCTTCTACTTTACCTTCTATTTTATAGAGATAAAAAATAGTAATTATTTATAGTAGTAGGAGAAGCTAGCTATCTTTTAGCTTTATTAAACTTAGTATTAGATATGAGGCTAATTAGCTCTATTTAGCTATAGCCTAACTTTCAGAAGCTAAATTAGAGTTTAGGTATCTTTATTATAATCTTAAAGATACTTATAGTAAGTTTTAATTTCAAAGTACTTAAATTTAAATTTTAAGATTAAGTAGTTTTAATATTTTAGAATTCTACTCTCGAATATTAAGTAATATAATAGTAGAGGAAGCTAATTAATAGGAAATACTAGTTACGTTTTAGCCTATTCTAGAATTTCATCCTAACTAGGCTTATTTCTAAAAAAATTTAAAATCTAAATCAAAGATTAGCTATTATTCTAATTAGATTTTAAATTTTAGCGTAATTAAGCTTAGGCTCGCTAATTAGTTAGTATCCTTAAATAAAGTCTTAAAATTATTAATTTCTAAAAGTACTATAATCTCCTAATTAGGCTTATTTAATAGCTAAAATAACCTAAAATAGCTAGCTCTATACTTTAAGACTAGTATCTATCCTTAATTAGGCTTAATTAACTTAAAGAAGTACTAAATCCTTGATAATAGGCCTAATAAGAGGTCTAATCTAGACCTATTCTAGAATATACTTATAGATCCGATTAAGTATATAGAGCGAATTTTAGAAAATCTAGAATTCTAAGCTTTATATTTATTGAAATACGCTTAATAGCTAATTAGGCTTTAATAAGACAAGTCTAATAAGCTACTTAATATTTATAATTTTATTAGTATATATCTTAAAATTATTTCTAGCTTCTTAGGATTAGGCTAATTAGCTAGTATTAGGCTTAGAATTAGTATTAAGGTTAAAAAGTACTGGAAAGGACCTAGCTTCCTCTACTACTATATTATATGTATAGTAGTAATAATAGATTAAATTATCTAAATTTTTTACTCTTAGTATTATAATAAGCTCTTTATTCTAAGATTCTAATTTAAAAACTAATTACTTTAAAAGTTAGAGAGATTAGTTATAAAGTCTATAGAGATTTCCTAGAAGAACTAATTAGGAACTATTTTAATATAAGATTATAGTAAATATATCTTTATTATAGATATTATAGTTTATTTTAGCTTTATCTTATTTCTATAAAAAGAAGCTAATAGATTACTAGATTCTATTTCTTTCTTATATTAAGATACTACTTAATATAAATCTACTATAATCTATTTTAAGAAATATAGAAAGAGATAGATTCTAATAGGAAAGTACTAAAGTATTATAGTACTTATTTTATAGTTTCTTAAAAACTTCTTATTAGAATTTCTTCTAAGAGAATAGTACTTATTTCCTAGTAAGTAATATTAAATGTAAAGTAATCTTTAAATAGTTTAGAATAAATACTTAGTAGTAGTTTATAAAACTAAAGAACTAGTAGATCTCTTCTTATATTTTAGAAGCTTAATAGTTATAGATAGCTTCTACTTTCTCTTTATTAGATTCTACTTCTTACTATTAGTATATATAATAAAATCTAAGTACTTAATCTTCTTCTAAGCGAATTTATTTTTTTAGAATCTAAGAATAAGCCTCTATTCTAATATAAATATAGTATAATTCTTACTTTATAGAAATAATCTTTTCTTAATTTATTTAAGTAGATAAGTATATTATCTATATATACTAATACGAAATTATCTAGATACTTTTATAGTAAAGTATTAATCTACTACTAGAAAGTAGCTAGAGCTTCTAATAGTCTAAATAGATAGACTAACTATTCGAAAGAGCTAAATCTTATATAGAATATAGTCTTATCTTTATAGCCTATAGACTACTACTATATTAAACTTAATTAAGTAGTAAGCTCTTATAAGGTTTCTTAGAGTCTCTAGGATTAATAGTTATTAATAGATAGTAGTTTTATTTATTTATCATATTAAAAGCTCTATAGTTATAGTAAAACTATAGCTTTCTATTTAGTTTTATTATATAAAGAATAAAAGCTATAGCTTCTAATATAGAAAGATAGATATATCCTTTCTTTAGGAGATTATTAAGCGACTTCTATATTATAAGGAGTTTCTTCTTTAATTATTAAAGAACTAAGAATGAAATTCTTATTAGAGATTTATAATATAGCTCTACTATTTTATTAGTAGAAAGCTAACAAATTACTACTATATCGACTAGATATAGATTATTATATCGATTTCTAACTTTTACTAGATAAATCTCTATTAATTCTATCTTAGAGCTTCTTATATAGTATATTAGAGTTTTCTTAATATCTAATATAATAGACATAGCTAGTATTATAAAGTAGCTACTATACTTATAGATTTTATAATTCTTTTTTTCTTTAATCTAATACTTAGCTCTACTATAATAGAACTATTATTTCTTAGATATAATCTATATTTTATCATATACTTTCTATAAGTTACCTAATATTAGTAGAAATACTAATCTAAGTACTATATAAGTATAGACTTTCTATTAGAATCTAGTAACTTCTATACTAAATTTAATTACTTTCTTAATCTTAGAGCTATATATAAATAAGAATACTACTATTATCTCTTAGATTTAACAACTAATAAATTATAATCTAAAGCTTTTTACTAGATTTATATTAATTATAATATAATATTAATATTCTCTATTAATAAGAATAGAGATTCTAAAGTAGTCTTAGAGAGTTATATCTATATATACTAGATTTCTATTTATTTTTCTCTATACTTCGCTCTAGTTATTACTTAATATTTTCTTTACTTTCTATTTCTAACTATAAATAAGAATTACTCTTTTCTTATTCTAAAAGAAGTAATTTCTATAGTATTATTATTATCTTCTAAGAGAAGTATAGTATATACTATATTTATAGAAGTAAGTTATACTATAGTAGTATAAAAGTAGTTATAGATCTAATATCTAGAGCTTTAATATTAGAAATAAAGATTATTCTTATAGTATTTCTCTTTTTCTATAATAATAATTTACTTTATATATTACTTACTATTATTATTCTTATAGTCTCTATAACTTCTTCTATAGCTTCTACTTATTTATATTAGAGCTATAACTATAGTACTATTAGTATCTATTCTTATTACTATATTTAGCTTCTATAAATAGATAGTTACTATAAAGAAATTACTAGAGCTTCTTAGTCTCTCTTTTAGCTATTTCTTTTCTACTACTTTAAACTAGTCTATAATCTTAAAGTTAATTATAATCTATTCGATTTCTTCTAAAAAGATATAGTATTCTATTATTTTTAGTATAGATACTATATAAGATTCTATAATATTTAAGAAAGTATTCTTTAAGTATTCTATCTTAGTAGTATTATTCTAGCTCTCTCTATCTATATTTAGTAAGAGTCTATTAGATTCTAGCTAGTATTTATACTCTAGTTATCTATTAGAATATCTTACTATAGTAAGTTACTCTAATACTTTAGCTTATTTATTACTATCTATAAAGATATCTTTATATTATAAGAAAAAAGCTTTAGAATCCTTATTCTTTACTATATTTTTTTTTCTAAAAATAGTATATTTAGGCTTATTCTAATACTAGTAGTATATTATAAATAGCTTCTTAGTAATACTTATTAGAGAGTATTAGTTTTATTATAGAGTATATATAGTAGAAGCTCTTTATTCCTAAGAAGTAATTTCTAAAAATCTCTATATAGCTATTCTATAAAAGAGATTTTTATTTATAGAGTTCTATAGATTCTCCTATAGAATATATATAGAAAGAAGTATTAAGTATCTTAAGGAGTATATATAGAATTATTTATAAGAGTCTTAGTAAGTAGATTAGGCTTAAGAGCTATTTACTATTAAGTAGAGTATACTATAAATAGCTTAGTATATATATTAGCTAGCTTAGCTTCTATTACTATCTATCTTATATATATCCTTTTAAATACATATAGAATTCTATATTTATTATTATACTATCTAAAGTATTATTTCCTAATTAGCTTATACTAGTACTTTATATATAACTCTTAGATAATAGTAAGTCTATTTAATCGAATTTAATATTATACGAGAGCTTATATATACTAAGACTTAGTATAACAATTAAGAAGTTTAAAATAGAAGTAAAGAAATTCTTAGATAGTAGCTAAAAGAGACTAAAGAGACTTATATCTATTTAGTGTAAGATTAAAGCGATTTACTTATATTCGTTCTAAGTATAAATATAAATATAGTTACTTACTCTACTTAGTTATATAATTCCTAGATTCTAACTAATTAGTATTCTATACTTAGCTAGAAAGTAATTAGTATATTTATTATATTCTAGCCTAATATTATCTATCTAAAAATAAGATATACTTAGAAATAAGATATAAGATCTATTTCTCTATATTCTTTCTAATCTACTACTAGCTATAATAATATAATTACTCTTATTCTTTTATATATTATTCTCTATACTTTCTTCTTTCTAATCTTTGATTTTAAGAATTATAGCTTTTATTATTAATTTCTTTTTTAACTTTCTTTTTAATATTTCTATTTCTATTTCTTTAATAAGTTTAAGGATTAAAGATAAACTTATTTATAACTATTATATACTTTTCTTTCTTATATACTTTTCTTTCTTATATTCTTTATATACTTATAAAGTACTAGATTTAGCCTAGTATAAGCTAGAATTTAGCTAAGCTCTAGATTTTATTTTAGTTAAGTATTCTATATATATATATATATATATATAGATATATACTATAGCTTTTAAGCTATTATATATATATATATCTTTTCTTTAGCTACTTTATATATACTCTTTAGATATAATAAATTCGAATTCTTATAGTCTTAGAGTTTTCCTTATTCTATACTATAGTTATACTAAAGTTATATCTTATTTACTATTCTAGAGTTTAAACTCTTATAATACTAAAGTACTATAATATATATAGATCTTTAATTATATATATAAGCTAAAAATTACTTAGTATTATACTACTTAGGATTATAGTATATTCTAAATTATTTATTTTATAGTCTCTCTTTATAAAGTATATCTAATAAATATAGAAATAGACTCTATTTAGCTTTATTAGAGTTATAACTATAAAACAAAGTCTAGGCTTTCTAGCTACTTTAATCTTAGTTATTTTAATTGTTTTTTAAGTAGTAAGCTAGCCTAGAGTTACGCCTATAAAGCTCTTATAGAATAATACCTTATTATTAAGTCTACGAATAATCTTTATCTTAAGCTAGAGAGTTTAGAAAGCTAATCTCTACGAAGCTCTATATTTGTAAATGCTTTATATTTGCTCCTTTTCGCTATTAACCTACGACTTAATTGCTAAGAGGGCTTTGTATCTTGGATTCTAGACGCTTTCGTACTATTGTACTAAAAAAGTCTTTTTTACTATAAACCTATAGACGTCGTCTTCATCGATACTCCTCCCATCATTATTGTTAGCCGATCGAGTAAAGCACCCATTCGCGCCGGGTCTAGGTATTCATCAGTAGCTGAGGGATAGAATGATCGCTTTTGTGGTGAACATACAGTGCCAAACAGTGGTGTCTCCGAGGATGCGGGCGTAAGTAAGCAAAGGAGCAGACTTGGTAGTCAAGTCTGGCGCGATGTCGGAAGCGTTTAGCTCGTCTATGCACTCTTGAAGAGTGTTTTCCAAATCGCTGCAAGTGCGCTCGGAGTTGTTACGCTGCGATTTTCGCAGCTGGTACCAGTATAGTAACATGCCTGCCAGAATTTTCGATCAGAAACTTGTCTCGAACTGGTGATTAGATGGAAGACATACCGCGCTCTACCATGGACGCTGTGGACAAGGGCGAAAATTTGTAGGGGCCCAGACTGGAGATGTATCGCAGCCCGACTAAACAGTCTTTCCTCCACAAGTCTGCAGCGAGTTGCAATGCGCGCTGCTCTTGATACGATATTGGCGAGTCACAGACGCCTTTGACTCTGTGATGATCGTTGAGAGATTCAGGAGCGTGCAGGGCCGAGGCGATGAACTCCAACGGCTTGCCCACGTCAAGATGGTACCGAGCTGAGCTCAAGAATGAGACTGCGCAATGTGATAGAGGATCTTCGGCATCCCAGCTCTCGCAGAGCAAAGGGTTGGCTTCTAAGAATTTTGCTAGAGCTTGGAGACTCCGTCGAGCCTCGGGATATTCTGTGTCGCTCGAGCATATCGCCCGAAACGAGCAGACCTTTTGCAGAATGTCAGCAGCCAGGGTGGCCAGTGCAAAATTGCTCAGTTTATTACTAAGCTCTTGGCTCGTCTTGAGGGCGGTCGCCGCAGACATGAGTGATGCGGGGCTTTGGCATTGGGGCGTCCAATTTTCTCGGCTTGTACACCATAATTTGTTATCGGACGGAAGTAGGAAATCTATGCCAGTGACTTTAACAGCGGAAACTCCTGAGGAAGAGACTTGGAACGCATCGAGCATGAAGCTATATGCAGCTGATCTGTGTGAAATTTGTGTCAGTATCCGACGCTTCGTTAGGGGCGCCACACTGTACACACCTACTGATGGTTTCACTTTCGACCCAGTCGGTGAAATTGTACGTAGTAACGTGCTGCTGCTGCTGCTGCTTGACCGCTTCGCGCATGAGCTGTGTCGGGGACTGTGAGCAACATGTCTTCTGGTAATCTGGTTGGCATAATGGCGCTGGAAGGACGTACCGTGGCGTTAAAGTTGTGCAGAAACTCTGTGCGAGCATCTTGACCCTCGACGTCTGCGAATATGATGAAATACTTCAGGAGGGTAGAGGCTTGTAAGAGCGACAAGTCGAAATTTGTCTGATCGCTACAGAGGCTTGTACGGTGAGTCTGAGTCACCGCATCCTGTCAGTGATGGCCCCTTCCACAAGAATTGTAAGGCCGGCTTACTTCTAACGCGATCTCGGTGGCGACTTCGTGCAGTCGAAGTGATACAGTCTTCTGTCGTCGGAATATTGCACCGCAGGCCATCATCGCGAACAACAGAATTGCTGTAAATGTTAGATGCAAGAATGCTCAAGTGTGGAATGGAATGGAGTGGAGTGGCATACGCTTGACGCTCGAAGGCGAGAAAGTCGGCCGATGTACGATGGGGCAATGTGGTTCCAGGTGGACAAAGAAAGCTCTGAGGAACCCTGCAGCCATGGGCTGTGAGGGGAATTGCCGTGCTTGTTTCGAATATGAACGAGAGACGCGTTTCAAATTTTCGTACTCGATCGACGTCAATAGCTGTTGCGCAATACCTGGCCCATAGTCTATAGGTGTCAGCATATCGGTGGCATCACCCGGCTCCATAGTGACAAACTGCTCTCTAGCAGGGCCGTCAGCAAATGGATCCAGTGAGGTTGGGGTTGGCAGTATGGGCATAGATACGCTCTCGGCACCCTTCGATGTCGACAGCATGTCAAAGTCACACGACAAAGGGTGCGACGACGTCTGAATTGCCATGTTGCTCGCCGCAGCACCGGGATAAGACGCCGACAAGAAGTCGAAGTCCATGTAACCGAAGTCCATGATACCGAAGTCCATGATATCGAAGCCTTGATCAAGGTTCTGGTCGAAAATCGCGTCCATGTTGCAGGACGCCGGATTCTCCAAGACAGATGCTGAGACTACGCTCTCGGGCGTGGCTCCGGTTTGAACTCCGCTCTTGTCCTTTTCCTGGACAGCGGTATTTGTGGTTGCGTTGTCGGAGACAACGATGCAATCCTCTTCTCCTTCCGTGCTGTCGCCAGTGGCCTCTTTGACACAAGGGTCGACGTTGGAGTCGTTGCACCGACCGTGTAACTTGCGGGCATGGCGGAGAATGACATCTTTTCTGGATGAGACCAGCGGGCATCTTGAGCATGCGAAAGCCTTGGTGCCGGTATCTGCAAAGCAGTCAGCCAGGCGCGTGCAATGGCGATTGCGGTGGCAGTGGTGGGCGTGTAGGCAGGAAGGGGCCAGGCACGGTATGGTGTTGACGCACGGGAGGTCTCGTGGCGGCGAAGGTGTGCAGGGCGCTTGAAGGTGGCCTCGCAGCGAAGGCACCGGTAGGGTCTGGCTTTTGCACGAGCACTGGAGGGGGGTTCCGGGGAGGTGGTCGTCCGGGATACGGGCGTCATGTTCAACATTGAAGGAGAGGGTGGGAATGGAGGAAGCAGCGTTGGGGCGGTGCCTGCCGTGGAAGGAGAAGGAGAAGTGGTATGCTTGCTGGGAGTGATAGGCTACGAACGGGGGAGAGATTACAAGTCGAAGTAAAGGTGCGGTGGTGACAGTGTAGCGATCCAAGCCAGAGCGACCGACCCATTGCATCGCGCCTAGGTTGCAGGAAGGCGATCCAGAGCAGCAGCCAGAGCGAAAGCCAAAGCGAAAGCCAAAGTGAAAGCCAAAGCCAAAGCCACATGCTGGCGAGGTCATGTGCGGGGTCAGCAGCGAACGAGCCCTGGCGAGCCTGGGGCCTGAGCGAGCCAGCCGAGCTAGCCCAAGTCCAAGGGGACGACGTCTGGATGGAAACGTGCTAAGTGACTAATCGTCATCGTCGCTGGCTTTGTTATGCGAGCTCGGTGCCGTCAGGAGCCGGAGCGTGTTTTGTGAAAACGAGACGCGTGGGACGAAAGCATGCAAAGAAGCCTGTCCAAGGTCAGCGCTCAGAGCCGGAGGCGTCCGGGGCCCCACGTCTCGCCGGGGTTTAGGGCTGGAGTGGTCTTGGCCGTGAATCCGTGAGCGACTGTTCCGAGCCGGACACTGCGAACTCCCATCTCCCGACGGCCACCAAGGCAAGGCGGCAAGGATGCCTGAGGCTTCGTATCTGCCCTACTCCAACCCCGGCACTCTACACAGCAGTGAGCCAGTGAATGTGAGTGGGCTGCAGTGCCAGGAACGTGCTGTATATCATTGGAGACCACACTGAATGAACACACTGAACGAACACACTGATGTGAACACACTGAATGAAAACACTGAACGAACACACTGGATGAACACACTGAACGAACACACTGAACGAACACACTGAATGAAAACACTGAATGAACACACTGAATGAACACACTGAACGAACACACTGAACGAAAACACTGAATGAACACACTGAACACACTCACCGCTGATGTATTGCAAGCCGTGCTCCCATGCACTCGTGTACTGTATGATTGGCCGACAACGCACGAAGAGCCAGGCGAACTCCCCGGTCGATATGCCTGTCGACTGCGAACCTTTCACACTTTAAATAATCCGAGCAATCCCACATTTGGGTTACACTGACCTGTCAGCATCATCACCAATGCAAAGCTTCCACCGCTTGATCCCTTGAAGCTTTCCCACAGAGTACATTGAGTACGCGTCTTCTTGTTTCACCTGTCTCATGCTTTGCCCCACCAAAGCCGCCGGCTGCTGGCTACTACCATCTGAGCGGGTGGGCTGCGTGGGGATGAGTTCCCACCCATACTCCTTCTTGGTCACTGTATAGCGATAGATATGCTGGAGAGAGCAGTATATAGAATGAGACGATGGTACCTCTGCCGCCTCAACAAGACTCGTCCTTGACCTCATCAACTTGTCATATCACTCACATCTACCCACACCCGCTTTCTCGCACTGACCAACATGGGTGCTCACGTTCGCCCAAGTACCATCTTTCCCAAGGAAATGATTACCATGAGCCCTTGGAACAAAGATCATCAAAGAGTCGAGGCAGATGTCTACGAACTAGAAGTCATCGGCCGCATTCCGCAGGACGTCCACGGTGCCTTCTTCCGCGTGCAACCCGATACCCAGTTCCCACCTTTGCACGATGACGATGTCCCTCTGAATGGAGACGGCAACGTTTCTGCCTTCTATTTCCGCAATGGTCACGTCGACTTCAAAAGTCGCTACGTTCGCACGCCCAAGTTCTTGCTCGAGCGCAAAGAGCGTCAGGCTCTATTTGGCAAATACCGCAACCGCTACACCGATGATCCGCGTGTCCGCGACGTCATCACTCGCACCACCGCAAACACTCATGTCATCTTCCACGCCGGCGTCCTTTACGCCATCAAGGAAGATGGCTTGCCTTGGGCGCTGAATCCTCGCACCCTCGACACACTGGGACTGCACAACTATCGCGGCACCCTCACTTCACCAACGCACACTGCCCATCCGAAACCTGATGCGGAGACGGGCGAGCTGATAGGATATGGATACGAAGCCAAAGGAGACAGCACCAAGGACATCTGCCTGTTCACTGTAGGCAAAGAAGGTCTTGTTAAGGAAGAGGTCTGGTTCGAACAGCCTTGGGCCTCCTCCATCCATGACTTCTGGGTGACCAAGTCTTGGGTCGTCTTCCCTATCAACCGCATGACAGCAGCACCTGTCGAAGAGCAGAAGAAGGGTGCTGAGCACTTCTACTACGACGAAGAGGCTGATCACCAGCTCATCGGTGTTGTGCCGCGCAAAGGAGCGACGGCCGCGGACGTGAAGTGGTTCAAGGCGATGAAGGGATGCTTCTCCCACACCATCAACGGCTACGAGGATAAGCAGGGCAACATCGTCCTCGACTGTAGCGTATGGACCCACTTCCTGTTCCCGTTCTTCCCGAACAGCAAAGGCGTCAAGTTTGCGGACAACCCACAAGAACTCCGCGCACCAGTCTACAGGTTCCGCTTCGACCCCAAGGGCGACACTGAGAAGACAATCGTTCCCGAGAAGACCTTGATTCCCGGTGTCAACGAGTTCGGTCGTGTCGACGACAGGGCGACAGGCAAGCCGTACAAGAGGTTCTGGGCCCTGAACGCCGACCCCGAAAAGTCCAGACACTCGCATACCACCGCCGCGCAAGCCGGCTTCAACACATTGATCTGCTACGATGTGGAAACCGGCAAGCAAGAAGAGTACTCCCACGGCCCGGATACGACTTTCCAAGAGCCCTGCTTCGTGCCCCGTCACGCTGGTGCAGACATTGACGATGGGTACATCGTCGTCCTCGTCGACCTGTACAAGACTCAACGCAACCACCTGCTCTTCCTTGATGCGAAGAACATTTCCAAGGGCCCGATTGGCGAGGTCATTCTCCCTTTGAAGCTGTTGGATGGTCTTCACGGTAGCTGGGTCGATGGTGCGGATGTAGATTCCGCCTTGGAAGTGCTTCCCCAGTAGTGCGTTATACAGGTTTCATCATGGTAGCTGGGTCATATACAGGTTTCATATTATCATACCGAGTTTCTCCCACTTCCCTCTCTTTCTTAGGATTCTACCTTCACTGTTTTTTGCGACAGGCCACAGATCTGTCATACAAAATAACAGTTGGTGGCCTTGTATTCGTACTGTTACTCTTTTTATTTTCCACTCGGACATTCGACCACCCTAGCCTCGTCGTCAGCGATGGATATAAGATCAAGTTAGGTGATGGATGTCTAAGTCTCCCTGCAACCCTACGGGGCCATGTCGAATGGATTATTTTCTACGACATCATGTGTGTTCCAGCCGAATTTGGCCAGTTGGCTGCAGTGAGACTTCACCGAGCATATCAAACGAGCATTTATATGCAGCTTTCCGCACATTTAGGACAAACGAGCTAGCGCTTTTCACCGTTGACGCCCCAACCCTGAGCGAAAGGAGCAAATTCGTGAGGCCGTACGTGCAATTGCAAAACATCTAAAGTCTAGATTCGCTTGCTTATGTGCCGATACATCAGCCCCCCCCTCAAACCTTCACATGCTCGTTCAGGAACTCGATTGCAACCTCGTAACCGCGCTCGTAGTCAGCGCGGCCTTGGTCGGTCGTGAAATCTGCCCTCGAGCTCATCCACCCGTGGAGCTGGTTTTCAAAAGTCTCCACCCCGCCAGCAACCTTCAGGCTGGAGGCGAAGGCCTTCACGTCCGCCGCTGGTTCCTCTTTACTGGCAAGCATCAGATGTGGAATTACAATCTTTCCAGCGTCCTCTCCCGCCACAGCCGCAGGGCTCGATTGGACCGTGGCCAGCAACGGAGTTCCCTGTTGGCTTGCAAGGGCTACCACTTTGCCGCCCCAGCAGTCTGTAGTGATTTTTTTCAGCGGGTGTTTCGAAGCGTGCTCGCAGGAATCAGATAAACGTACATCCAACCGCACCCCAGCCTTTGACAGTGGGAAATTCGGCCTGGAACGACTCCAACAACTGCGGGATTTTCTTAGCCGTTCCGGGGAAATCGATCTTCTCTTTGGCGAATGCCTCGAACTTGGCAAAGCTCTCGGGCGTGCCCTCAATCAGCCATTTGACGTCTGGGTGTTCGCCTTTTAGCAGGTCGGGCACGATAGTGAGATAGCCAGCATCTCCGAACACATCGGCGGCTTTCAGCGTCAAGCTGTTCGTGAAGCCGAATATATCGTAGTTGATGAGAATCCCGGATTTGGCGTCTCGAGGGCCTGTGACGTAGCATTTGATTCCGCCCACGGTGCCGTAAGACCCAGAGGGGGCCTCGCCGCTTGCAACAGTGACAGCATTGGTGCAGCAGGCTTTGCTATAGTTCGACATTGAGACTATTTCACGGGGGTTTTAGAATTTCTTCGACTAGTTGCCTTGCGTATCAGTATGGTGAGGCAAGGTCCTTCGAGGCTTTCGTTCGAAGCTATAAGTCCTTCGGTTCAGTGGCGCTGCAGCTAAAGGCTTGAGGAAACGTCCCGCCCGGTGTTAGCCATCGTCGAGGCCCGTCGGACTTGACCCACCCAACACGCCCCGCTGAATAATGACGAATGACCCATACTCCCCACCGGAAAATCGACCAGAATTTCCTCGGAATGCCTCGCTGTCCCCAAGTGCCGGAGGTCTGTGCCCTAAAATGGCGCCCTTGACGGCGGCTTTGATCGCCGAGGATCGATTATCGATCAGGATCTTAACGATCAATATTTCTAGACAGTCTTATGGAAAACCCTGCAAGTTAGACGATTGGAAGAGGAGTATCGTGGTATTTTGTGGTGATGCAGAACTGAGCACGTGGGAGTGACCGAAATCTTGTATCAACCAATATTCTTCAATAATCGTCTAGACGACAACTCCATCCCGATCTTTTCCTCGCGTTCGGCGCCTCTGGACAAGTGCACTAGAGCGCGCGGCAACGAACTTGCCATTCCACGTTGGCAGTTCGGCCATCCAAAAAGCGGGATCAAATATCCGCACGAGCAGGTTCACCGGCCCAGCATCTGCGAATGGTCTCGCGAATTGCGTCTCGTTCGATGCTTCGTGGGTTCCAGTAAGGTTTGGAGACGGCGATGTCAGCCGCCTTGTCGATATCCTCCTCCTTCATTCCAAGCTCACGAAGCCCGCGTTTCACTTTCAGCTTCTCAAGCAGCACGTTGAGCCCCCTGATCGCATCGCCCTCAGATCCGGGCAAGACGCTAGCGAGCTTGTCCAAGACATCTGGTATGTTCGGCGCAGTGTAAGCGATGGCGTGCGGCAAGACAATAGTGTGAGTCTCGGCGTGTGGTAGCTTGAAACTGCCACCAAGAGTGTGGCAGAGCTTGTGGTGCAATGCCATACCAACGGATCCGAGGCACACTCCACAGAGCCACGCTCCGTACTGCGCTTCAGTCCTGGCATCGACATTTTTGGGCTCGTTGATGATAATCGGCAGAGACTGTGCAAGAACCTTGATTCCCTCCAGTGCAAGCAGGCCCATTATGGGGTTTGTGTTACGAGCGTACAACGCTTCAACTACACAATGAATTAGTGGGTTAACCAATTGGGTGCGTCTGTCGACCTACCTGCGTGAGCGATTGCATTCACACCTGATGTGACAGACATGCTGGCTGGCAGTGTCAGCGTCAGGTCGACATCATAGATTACAGTCGTTGGAAGGATGTTTGGGTCGCTACGAGTCGTCTTCCGATCGCCCACTGTCTCGCCGAGGATTGGAGTCATCTCGCTTCCAGCGTAAGTGGTAGGTATGCAGATATGTGGAAGCCCAGTTCGCACGCTTATGGCCTTTCCGAGACCAATGGTGCTTCCTCCGCCGTAAGAGACGATGCTGTCCGCTTGCTGTTCCTTTGCGAATTCAAGCGCATCATTGGTGACGTTGATAGGTGTGTGCATGGTCGCTTTGCCAAAGACGCCAGCCGTCTCCATCGATGCATCTTGGAGAGCTTGCTGCAATTTCTTAACGTCTGATTCTTGCTCCGGAGTTGAGAGTAGAAGGGGTCGCGATTTCTCCAGTCTTGCAACTTCTTCGTGCAGCTTTGATAGGCTGCCCTTCCCAAAGACCACCCGTGAAGGAGAGACAATGTACTCGAAGGATCTGGAACTAGGCATGTTACTATTGGATGGTTAAAAGGGTCGTGTAAGATGAGA
This sequence comes from Epicoccum sp. F181, assembly GCA_037042865.1. Taxonomy (NCBI): domain Eukaryota; kingdom Fungi; phylum Ascomycota; class Dothideomycetes; order Pleosporales; family Didymellaceae; genus Epicoccum; species Epicoccum sp. F181. Next base: position 589,361 of record JAJSLS010000005.1, read on the forward strand.
TATTGGACGCATTCGTAGTCTCAGGTTTTATTAGTATGTACGGTATGCAGAACCCCGCCCATACCGTAAAAGAACACCCAGCCCCACCATAGAGCGTACTTCGGAATGATCTGCGGAAACAGCACAGCGGGGCCTTTCTACATGCCCGACAAACGTCGGATTCAGCCTTAGCGCTATAGTAATACGTTAAGCTTGTATATTATATAGAGTTTCTATACAAGGAGTCTATTGAGTATATAACTAGTACTTATATAAGGCCTATTGCATTCAGTAGAAAGCCTTTAGTAAAAGAGTAGACTAAGTATATAGGAATTAGATAAATTATCATTTATTATTTATTTTATTTTCCTAGAAATCCGATAAGATAAATTAGAGCAAATTATCGAATTAGGTTCATTCTTGAAAATACTAATAGCTCTAGAGGGATAGTATATTCTAACTATAATTTTAGAATTTTAGATACTAATATATCTTAAATCTAAGATTAATTTTAATCTACTAGATAGTTCTAAAGTAGAATAATAACTAATAACTATATTACTATATCTTTTTAATATAGATTAATATAGAAGTATAAGTATTATAAGAAGTCCTAGATATAACTTGGCTCTAAATTATATATATAGTATAACCTATAGCGTACTTAGCGAGATATATAACTAATAAACTCAAAAATAGTAGTAGAGTAATAATTAGTCCTTATATAGAAGTAGTAATTACTTTAGTATCTACTATAATATAGAATACTTCTTTCTATAATAAAATACTATTTAAATTTAGTTATACTAAATCTTACTCTCCTTTATAGGGGTATTATTAGTATACTATAGATATTATAAAGTAAGCTACTTATATTAGTAGCTTATAGCCTCTATTATATATTATTATTATAAGCGTTAGTATTTAGTTAAGTTATAAAAAAGAGCTAATAGCTTGCTACTAGAGCTTAATTTAGATGATAAGAGTTCGCCAATCATATAATTTCTCCTTATGCTATAGCTATAGCCTCTGGTAAGAGCGTCTTTGGGATCTGACGCGGGGGAAAGTTTATTATCTTGAAGCTTCCTTTCAGCACCTCCTGGACTACCTCGTCTGGGTTTTCATCCTTCAAACCCAATGTAGTGTTCCACAGTTTTGTGTCACTGAAATCCCCGACACCTAACTCGTCAGAGAAGGTATAGACCTGCACCAACTTCCCGACCCCCCAGAAGTCCCCATTTCGGACGTCTTGGACAGCTGACGTAAGCACATCCTGGGTGTTCATACGTTCAACTTGCCAGTCGCCAGGGTGGCGCTTCTTTAAGATGTCGAGGATGTCGTTCTGAGAAAGTTTTGGGATCCCAGAGACATGGATGTATTGATTCCTGGCATCCTCAATGGCCGAATCATCAGAGAGCAGGTTGAAGAGCGCCTGCGCGACAAAGTCGCGACTGCTGGTGGCAAACTTTTTGTCGCCGCTATCGATGATCATGGCTTTCTTTCCTTCAAGATCAAATCCCAGCAGACCATCCATCAAAGCCTACATGAATGAACATACTCATTAGTCACGTCGCGTAAGCAAGGGGTAGGAGTGCGAGCCTTACATAGTCGATCCAGGGATTTGTGATGATTGCAACCCAAGGCAGTTGATCCTGTGTCGCCTTAAGAAGCTTGATAGTTTTCCGCTTCACAGGGGCGATGCTCAGATCAGCTGGAAACGTCTCGATGTACGTGCGGATTCCAAATTCGGATGGAACAAACAGCTTCACACCGGCTGCGCGGGCGGCGTTGACGAGGATTCTCTGATCCAATTCGACGTCATGGCTGAGAAGAGAAATCACAACCTCCTGACCCGTGAAGATTTTTGTCAGGTGTTCGAGCGAATAATCGGTCGAAGCAAACTTTGCGCCATCTTGAGAGACGGCGTTCTTGGACCTTGTCGTCAAGGTGATATCGAAACGGCCATTCTTGTCGGAACTGGTAAAGTACTTGACGATCACACTGCCGAGGTTGCCCGAAGCCTACGTGACTCCCGTTAGCAGTTGTCACGGCATTCTCCATGACTAGATTGATGCTCACGCCCACAAAGATAATTTTCTTCGACATCGTGATAATGAGTACTGAGAGAATTTGAGAGTTTGCCAAAGAAGACTCGGGGAAGTGTCTGGCACTGTCTATGTGCTGGTTGAGAAGTTCTTTGATTTCAGGGTATGCTTTGCGATCTATATTGCACCCACTCGAGTGTGCACCTATGCTTACTGGATGGATGAACGATGGAGTCGAGTGGGGACCACGTATCCACCACGAATTCGTGGCTTATGTGGGGAGACCTGAGGAGATGCCTTGCAATCTACTGTATACTGTGCCCGCTCGAGTGAGCACCTCTGCAATCCAGATGAATCAACAGTGGAGTAGAGTGGGGATCATGTTTTGACTTTGGTGGCTTAGGCGGGGATATGAGGAGTCGAACTGTACCTCCAAAGGTAAATTCACCGCGACTGGAACTGATGCTACGCGAGCAAGAGACTGTGACTTACAAATTCTCGATGTTTGCGAGGCTCCGGAGCTGCCACTTGGCTTATAGTCTAGTCTCTACCCACCCACCATCATGGATTGTGTGCTGTACTGGTTATCGTAGAGCTTTGTCGTAGAGTTATCTGCGCGGGGTACCGCGACACGCACATAGAAACGCAACACGAATTCGCATTTTGCCGATTAGAAAACGCTCTCCTGCCCGTAGCTATAATACAATCAAAGTCAAAGTTACTAAATATAGCCTTAAACACTTCGTTTTCGCTGCCACTCATTTCCGCATTAATAGAAATATTACGTAATCTCTTTCGACCTCGTTTTATAGTAGAGTTTACCTCCGCTTCTTTAGCTTTTCTAAACATTTCTTATATACTAGAAACGAAGTTATCTTAATACTAAACTCTCTTACTATCTTAATAATTTTTTAGACTATAGAGAAGAGTATATACTTTAGTAGGCTCTCGATATAGTATTAAATTCTCATTCTAGATTATCTAAAGGATATAGATTATCTACTTACTAAAGCGCGTATAGGATAATATTAAAAGACTAGAATTCTTTAGCTTAGAGTTAAATAATAGTATCGCCTATCTAAATTCTATCTAATTAGATAGTAAGCTATCGAGTATAGTAATATTAAAGTAAGTAGAATTATATAAGGTACGTAGTAGCGAAGCTATATATTAAAATAAGTAGTATAGGATAATAGATATTTTATTAATCGCTTACTCTTATTTTAGTTCTATAAGATTTAAAAGCTATCTAAGATCCTTTATTATTTCTAACTTATATAGCTTACTCTAAAACTCGGTTTATAAACTAAGACTTCTACTCTAAGGCCGAGATATCTAATACTATAGAAGCTAGTATTATACTAGTACGCTAGTTAAGCTTAAGGGCTTAAGCCTACTATCCTTCTATTTACTTTCTATATTTAAAATAGTAAATACTTTCTCTCTTATATAAATATATATCCTAATCTATTCTATATAAGCTACCTATCTAGTATCGAGCTAGGCGATAGAGCTATCTCTACTATAAGCGTACTTTTTAGAGGTAGGAAGATAATAATATTTAGTAGCTATAGGATATAAGGATAATATTCTAGTAGGATTAGTAGACTGATCGCGTGTTCTATATAATGTACAATTACGTTAGCCGTAATATGACTGCTATAGCTATCTTTAATAAGGAGGCAATGTGCTTCTAGGTCCTTAGGTTTCATTTCTAAGTTGAAAGCGGTCGTTAGCTATCTATACGCGTAGCTATGAGACGTCCAACTGCTATTTCTAGTCGAAAATCGCTAGTCGCAGGACGTCTAGGCCAGTACATAGGCTGTATCAGTAAGCTGTACTTTAAAGGATTACTAGAGGCAGTATCGCGACGCCTGCAGTGCTTATATGATCCATTGTCGTGATCCACTCCTGTCGTCTAATGACCTTCTAATTCGATCTCTCGCGTGCGCTGACTAATGCTCTTGAAGAATGGCTCGATCTGTCTGCGAAACCAGACTCGTCCATCTTATAAGTACACTCTATCCAGCAATAGTGCGCGATACGGACCTCTATCGCAGTATTAAACCACATTCGCAAAACATCACTGTTCATCGTGGAATGCCGAGCGTATTCGATCTAGCGTATCGACACAGTGTAAATATCAGGATGCCAGACTCCGCAGGGGTTGATCCAGTGCACACCAATCGACCCTAGAAGAAGTGTTGATGTTTTCGAAAGCTGAAGGCGGCCACGACGGGTCCCAGCAGCCATTTGCACGCCCAGGGCAGGAGATGCAGGAGATTTGGTACCAGTGAGATGTGTAAGCTGTCGCACGAGAGTTGTCCTTTCGGCGTACGAGAGTACCTATGCAGATTTATGAGCCTGAGAGCGAGGAGCACGCCCGGCAATGCGGTGGGAAAGCGTTGAAGGAGGGATAAAAATTGCGATCGCAGCAGCCCGAACAGATCGGTACTCTGCCGGCTTGTGGGCTAGGGGGGCACCTTTTATTCTATCTCCGGTCTATCACGCAGGCTTAATGATACAGTATTCGTTGTGGATTTTACAGGGAGTAGGAGTCAAAGGCCGCGTGAATTCTGTCGCGTTTCCACGCGTACAGCGTTACCCAGCGGATAACGTTACCCATGTGGCGGCAAGGGTCTCAATTGAGTAGACTCCTCGTATTGATTCTGATGAAGCGGCAAGGTAGGTAATGACTGCCGATGGATGGAAAGCATACTCAAGCAGCTGCGATGCTGAAAATACTAGACTCGATGAAAGGGCCACAGTGTTATAGTAACGTCATCCACCCGGAAGCGGGACACACCCGGAAGCGGGACAGTCCTTCGCGCTACTTTCGCGATAAATCGAAATTTTAACGCGACGTCCTTCTTCCTTTCTTTATTATGCCTACTTATTCTGAAGATACGATTACTACGGCCCTTACGGCGTACCGTAACGGCGAGTATACCTCGATTCGGAAGTGCGCATACGCGTTTAATATTCCGAATACGACGTTATCTGAACGACTTCGAAGTCGAACTTCACGTTCTAAATCGCACGAATTACAGAAAACCCTCTCGACCGCCGAAGAGGGGATTCTTTTAAAGGCGATTACTCGCCTCTCGAAGTCCGGGTTACCTATTACCCTTCCGTTAACGAAAGATCTCGCCGAAGAAATCCGCCTTTCCCGCTTCCGCCTAAGCTCGACTCCGACTTCCTACTCTCCCTTAGGTAGAAATTGGCTCGATAAGTTCCGAAAACGATACCCCGAGCTAAAGACGGTCTACTCTCGAGCCTTAGATACGAGCCGTTTCGAAGGAGTTAGCTACCCGATTATAAACGCCTACTTCGAAGCTCTTACCGACCTCTTCCTCGAGAATTCCTACCCTTCCGACGCGATTTTTAACGTCGACGAGACCGGCTTTGCTCTCGGTACTACTTTACCCTCGAAAGTACTTATAAGAGGAGGAGATACTAAGGCGTTTAAGAAGATAAGCGGACGGCAAGAGTGGATAACGGCGATAGAGTGTATTGGAGCTTCGGGAATCGCGTTACCTCCGCTTCTTATTTTTAAGGCGAAATATACGAATACAGCGTGGATACCAGCCTCTACGCCCGAAAACTGGAAGTTTTCGACGTCTACTAGCGGGTGGACATCCGATAATCACGCGTACGAGTGGTTAACTACTTTATTCGAGCCCGAAACGCGCCGAAACGACGGAAAACGGAGACTATTACTTCTCGACGGACACGGATCTCACCTTACGGCTAGGTTTATCGCTTTCTGTATCGATAGGAGTATTGACCTCGTCGTACTACCTCCGCATACTTCGCATATCTTACAGCCTCTCGACGTCGGCGTTTTTAGCCCTCTTAAGCGGGCTTTATCAGCTGAGATCGAGAAACTCTTCCGCTTAGATACTCGACGAATACCCCGAGTCGAGTGGACGGAGGCCTATATAACGGCTAGGAATCGAGCTTTTATACCTCGGAGTATCGAATCGTCATTCCGGGCGTTAGGTATTTACCCGCTAAGCCCGATTACTATCCTCTCGACTCTCCGAATGCCTATGCCTACTCTCCGGATAACCCCGCCGCCTATTACGACTCCGAACGATCTCGACCGCTCCCTACTAGATAGTTCGCCGCCGGAGGGTACGGAGCTACGGGAGGCGATATCGCTAGTTAACTCGATCGTTCGTTCTTCTACCCTCGAGACTCCCGTAAAGCGGTATATCGAGCGATCGGGGGCGGCTTTCGAAAGGACGACCTCCGAGGTCGCTCTCTTACGGAAAGAGCTTACCGAAGCTAGGGAGCTATTACGGGTACGTAAGGAACGTAAGAAGGGGAAACGCGTAGCGGTTAAGGGAAAGTTCGTCTTTAATACGAAGGAAATCCTCGAACTCGTCGAAGAAGCGGAGGCGGAGGCGTCGAAGGGAAGGCTAAAAAAGAGACGAACGATAAGGGCTATAACTCCCGAAATCGAGGATGACGAAGAGGAAGGTATCGACGAGGATCTATACGAGAGTGAGAGTGATTGTATTATCGTAGCTACGAGTAGATCGAAACGAACGTAGAAGAGTAGATTTTCTGTCCCGCTTCCGGGTGTGTCCCGCTTCCGGGTGGATGACGTTAACGAACATGTGATCAACAGAGGCCCTCTGACGGGATTTATAGAATTTCGGGTATGAAGAATCATATAGTCCATGGAAGCCACGCTAGCACCTGTAAGAGATCTCAGAAAACGCAAAGCTAAAGAGAAGCACCATGATCCTTGACAGCTTCGAAAATATCATAGCCATACACCTGTTCTTGCTGGATTGGGTTGATCCTGCGACTAGTCAGCTGGGCCACGGGAATCAAGTAGGAGTACACGAACCAATAAAATGGATAGTCTGGTCCCGGGCTATACTTCTCAGAGATGGCATGCTTGTCGCGGGCCTTTTGCTCTGATCCATCTGATAGGTGATTGATGTACCTCTGTGTTGTGACAGGTTAGCGATGACCCTTTTGAAAAAGATCCACGAGGAAGGTCTACCTGTCTCATGCTTCCTTGCTGTAGCATAGCACTTCGAGGTTTGCGAATTGATTCGAACGATTCGAGGGCTTTCTTAACACCAGAACGATTCCTGACCTTCGCAAGGACCACACCTAGGAGGGCTCCATCTTCGATGGCAGAACCAGCTCCCTGCGCCATATAAGGGAGCATGGGGTGGCACGAGTCGCCGATAAGGAGCGCCGTTCCCTCAGTATTGTGCCATGTCGGTAGTTGTTCCACTGTTAAGATTTGCATCAGTTTTCCAAGTATCAGCGCGTGACAGAGTTGATTGGCACATACAATGCATCAGTTTCCATTTGTCAATTCGGTCAACTCGAGACAAAAAGCCTTGCAGTCTGCATTCGCCTGTCAAAACGGGTCTCAGAGTGTCTGAGTCTTAGCCGTGATTGCTTACCTCGGTTCCCATGCTTGGAAAATCTCGCGCATCTCACTGAGGTCTCCTGACGCCCGACGGACGTCTTCCGGCAGATTGTCCGGAACCAGAAGAACAATGTTCGAGACGGTGTTGTTCTTCAACGGATAATAGATCGCATGGCACTCAGGTCCAACCCACAGGCAAACTTGTGCTTGAGACGTGATCTTCAATAGTTCAGGGTCTGTGAGCTTATTGTTCTCGAGTAGGATTCGGTAGGCGAGGTCTCCAGTCGGTTTCGGCTGGATAGCAGTGCCGAGTAAGCTCTCGCGCGTCTTGGACCACAGGCCTGCGAGCGTCAGTATCTGTTATCGAGACCATATGGTCTTGCCCTACCATCGGCACCAACGATGAGATCACCCTCGATGCGCCTCCCGTCATCAAGAACGACGGACGGGCCTGAGAAGTCATGTCCATCGACTCTCGCACCAAAGATGAATGTCACGCCAAGCGTTTTTGCACATTCGAACATGCAAATCTGAACATCAGCCCGATGGCAGTCCCAGTAGGGACTCTTAAACCTATCGAACATTTCCTTGCCAAAATTCTCTCGTTTGCCAAGAAGTTCTGCATCATCGTAACGATAAATCGAAAACACTTCAGGGCACGAAGCCTGTGCTTCGAGCTTAGCATCCAGGGCCCAACGTTGGAGACACTTCGTAGCATTAGGCGTAAGCTGCAGACCTGCCCCGATCTGGATACGTGTGATTTGTCAATAGAGCATCCGACATCTGAATCATTAGAGGGACTTACCTCGGCCAATTCAGGCGCAGACTCAATCACGATCACGTCGTGCTCCGGATTCTCATATTTGATTGAAATAGCGGCTGCCAGTCCTCCAAGACCGGCGCCTACAACAAGGATGCGTAAAGCCATAAGGTGAGTGGAAAAGAGGATCGGTGAAGAGACACAAACCGGGTTATCGAGCATCCGCGGTTGTATAAATGCAAGTAGCTATGCACGAAAGACATGCATGCTCCCCACCTGCACACGCTTTGATGTCCGATTGATATCGCGCTATTGGTGGGGTTCGGTGAACTTCACGAAAACTTTCCGTGCACTTCACTGACCTCGGCGCTTCACCCATGCTTTATCCGCGCTACAGACATGTGCTACTATCGCTTCGCTAGAGGTGTACTAGCTTGTCTTTTGTATAATCTAGCGTACTACAGCTAAGAAGTGTAAGAGCTGGGTCAAGAAGAAATCGTGCTTATATGAGCGACCGAGAGTCCCTAGAGCTCTCGAGGTCTTAGTGCAGGCATGCGTCAGTCTGATTATGCTCGAATTTGATCTTTATCGTTGGGGTAGCTAAAGATTAGGGCACAAGTATACGCTAAAACTTGCTATTATCGTTGTACCTACCTGAGCTTGAAGTGAAGTTCATTAGTGTGTCATTATGTTGGTGGGTACGTACACTTGGTCGTAGCATTTGAACCCGAACCACCCAAGAATAGTGTGAGGTGTGGGGTGTGGGGATGTGGGGATCGCAAAGCATAGTCGGATCACGGAGCTACAACTTGACCGACGTAGGCGAGTTAAATAGAGACTGATATGTGCTCGGTGTGCTCCTTCAGACACCCCGATTACTTTCGCGGCGCTGGTCGTTATCTCATTTCAATACATATTGTCTACACATCCTGTCAATATTACAACAGCGTGCCCAAGAATCTGGACTCACCATGCTGCAATACGCTGTCACGGCTAAGAGCCTTCTCCAGGCTGCTGGAATCGCAGCAACAGTTTATCTTCTCATCCAGCTATGGGTCGCAAGCAGAGATCCATTGCGCACGGTACCTGGAGTTCTCTGGGCGCGTTATACACGACTATGGGAATGGTTCGAGAACCTTGGTGGAGAATTCGAACGGACAAATATGAAGCTGCACGACAAATACGGCGATGTTGTCCGACTTTCTCCAAATCGTTACAGCATTCGCGGAGCCGACAATATCAAGAAGATATATGGACCTGGATCAAAGTTCCAGAAAACCGCGTTCTATGAGCCTTTTGGCACACCTGACGCAAATGCCCGAGACGTGTTTAGCGAGCGAAACGGCCATAAACACTCTGTGACACGCCGAGAGATCTCCTCCTTGTACAGCATGAGCTCGCTCGTGTCTTACGAAGCCGTCGTGGAGAGTGCATCTACTTACTTCTGTCAACAATTAGAACGCTTAGCATCGGAAGGGAAGAGGTTTGACCTCTTCGAGTGGATGCAATTCTACGCATTCGACACAATCGGGGAGCTAACAGTCGGGAAACGATTCGGCATGATGGCTGAGGGCAAAGATGTCGGCGGCATCCTGAGCACAGTCGACGGCGCAAACAGATACGGCAGTCGCGCTGGAATTTTACCTGAGCTGCACTACACTCTAGGGTTCGCCCTCGCTGTAATAGTCAACCCTTTCAAAAGCATCCAGATGTTCGCCAATACTCATATCAAAGAGTGCGAAGAGAAGCCGATGCACAACGACAAGGAGACATTTGTTCAAAAATGTTTGGACTTGAAAAATGATGGCAAGCTGACCGACTGGAACTTCTTCAACGTCATTGCACAAAATATTGGAGCAGGCTCAGACACGACGGGTATCACCCTTTCTTCGATCATCTTTCACTTGTATGAGACTCCAGCTGCACTGGCGAAGTTACGGAGCGAGTTCATCGAGGCGCGTAAGGATGGTCGGATATCAGATCCCATTACATTCAAAGAGGCTCAGACGTTACACTACTTCCAAGCCGTCATCAAAGAGGGATTACGTATCCACCCAGCCGTAGGGCAGATCATGCCCAGAGTCGTGCCTGAAGGTGGAGCACAGCTAGCTGGCAGATTTTTCCCTGCTGGGGTAGGTGAAGACCGGAAACGGAGAAAATACGTTGTGCTGACCTGATCGTAGGTAGAAGTTGGGGTCAATCCGTGGGTTTCACATCACGATATCAGCATTTGGGGTCCAGACGCAGCAACTTTTCGGCCTGAACGTTGGCTTGATAGCAACATCGACCTCAGGACGCTAGAACAGAATTTTGTTCCTGTGAGTGAGACCTATATCGTTTGAGGTGGCCGCATAAGACTAACAGTTCACGAAGTTCGGCGTAGGATCCCGGACCTGCATTGGCAAAAACATTTCTTTGCTTGAACTGAACAAACTGTTGCCTGCTATTGTGGAAGGATTCGATTTCCATCGCGTCGCTAACGAGCCGTTCACAACATCATCTGCATGGTTTGTGAAGCCAAGGGTTCTCGTCACAATCTCCAAAACGGCCTCCGCGAGCCAGCTCTACTGATTCTAATTCAGTTCCTCGAGATTGCTTTTGTTCTTAGTTAGATGTACAGAGTTATCATGTCGGTGTTTCATGCTATCGTATGAATTTCTTTGCCTTGAAAAGACTAACGTAACTTTCTATCTATATTTCATATTCTGGAAATCGGATAGTACTAGAGATCGGACAGTGCTACGTACTAGTTTCGTATTAAAATTTTCTTATATACGAAACCCTACTTGATTCCTATATTATGCATACTTACTCTAAAGATATGTTTATTAGAGCTCTTAATATCTAATACGATAGAGAACTTTATCTCGTATAAGAGGTTATATATAGATATACTAGAGTAAGTAATAGGAAGAGCGCGCGTACTATATAGGATCTATATACTATCTATATACGACTTCTATACTTAGCGTAGTATACTTCCTAAAAGCCTTATTAAGAGCTTTCTCTCTTAATATCTCTTTAGATAGTTATTAATAAACTAATTTAAGAGAGACTATTTAAAGCTTCTACTTACTACTTTCTTCTAGTTTATTTATATATATCTAATATTTTACCTTAACTCTCCCTAGTTGGCTCTTAGCTTAAACTTCTTATTCTAAAGTAAATAATTTACTAAAGATTCTATTAACTACTAAAGAATAGATTCTATAGAAAGAATAACTTAGTTATTAAAATTATAATATTCTATTACTCTTTTATTTATAAGAAAGCTTATTAAAGAGATTTATATCTTTTACTTTTACTAAAGCTTAAATCTAACTTACTACTCTCTTATATATAATTTATAGATTAATAAGCTTTAGGAAAAAATACTCTAAGCTAAAGATAATTAATTTCTAAGCTCTAAATATAAGTCACTTTAAAGGATTTTATTACTTAGTTATAAATACTTACTATACTACTCTTATTAATCTTTTTTTATAAAACTTCTTACTTTTCTAATATAATTTTAATTATTAATAAGATTAGCTTTAATTTTTATTCTACTTTAAATTTAGAAGTACTATTATAGAGTACGATATAGATTATTAGATTAGGAAGTATCTAGGCTTTAGCCTAAGATAGTAATATTTCTTTATTTTCTTTAGTATTACTTTATAAGAATTATAAGAAAGAGAGAAAGTAAAGAGAACTATTCTATAATACTATAATCTAAAGATCGAATATTATTTATTATTTACTTTTAGTACTTTATTATATTTATTATTTTTTATAAGATAGATTACTAGAAGCTATATAGTAATAATAATAATTAGAGATTACTAGAAGATATAATCTACTCTTCTAATTATTAACTATAATATTTATAAAACTAGTAATAGAGAATTAGAGATCTATTAGGCTAGTATTATTATACTATCTTTAGATTAGTATTAATAAAGTACCTTAGATACTACCTCTTAATAGTACTTATTAAAAAAAAGAATACTATAGTATATAAGAAAATAAGAAGAAAGTAAAAGAAAATAATAGTAACTAAGTATATTAGAGCTTTAGAGATTATTCTTAATCTACTTTTTATATTTATTCTTAACTTTCTAAATACTTATTTCTCTTTCTTAGATAAAGTACTATCTACTATAATTCTATAGAAACTCGACTACTTTCTTTTAGATAATTTATTACTAGAAAGTATTAAATTATAAAATTAATATAATTAGTTAATTTAATTAATTATTCTTTTATTTTTAAAGTATCTATAAAGAGTAATATTAAGTAGATAGATATAAGAGTTAGTTCGTAGTAGTATAATAATAATAGATCGTATCCTATAGCTTCTAATTAGATTATAAGAATAATCCTTAAGCCTCTCTCCTTTTCTTAAAAGTAAGGCTCCTCTCTTATTCTCCTCTCTTACTTCTTATTTAGGGGAAAGTAGCTTTCTACTATCTAGCCTACTATATTAATCTACTATTAGTCTAGTAGCGGAATCTAAGAGGATTATATAGCTATACTCGCTTTCTAACTATAATACTAATCTACTATTAGAAGGTTATTAGTTCGAATCTAGTTAGATACTCTCTTATTCTCCTACTTCCTTATTATTACTATCTAGTAGCAGACTACTACTAGATTATAATGTTCCCTATTACGCTATAATATACGCTCCTCTCCTAGGCTAATATCCTTATTAGATAGTAGGTATAACTAAGCCTAGCTATAGTCCGGAGTTAGAATATTATTAGAGTTAGGTAAAGTTTAGATTACGTAAATTTAGTATTAACCTTACTTTACGCTCGCTATTAGTATAGGCGCGTATATATACGTTCTCTATCTCGTAGTAATTATAACGATATACCTTTACTTAGTATATACTAGGGAGGTACTATTATCGACTTTTCTTATTACTAATATATAGTCTAGTACTAGTTCGAACTTAGGTTACTTCGGCCTAGTAACTAAGTAGTTTCTATATATAGTCTTCTAGCGCGTCGGTAGTCCGTATATACTAGTATATTATTTATTTTCTATATTATTAACTTCGCGACTTCTATTCGCCTACGCTTTTCCTATTATAATATTACTATATATATATATATATCTCCTATAGTCGCGTATCGTATTACTATCGAACTAACCTCTCTTATATCTTTATTATATTCTTCTTATCTTATATTCCGTATCCGAACTACTACTATATCTATCTAGTATACTAGCGCTAAGTATAATAGTATAACTCGTAGTACTCTAGTCGATAATAACTAATACTATATTATAGGCGCTATAAAGGTAGCTATTCGCGATAACTAGTATAGTAACTACTATCGCTATTACTTAAAGAATATCGCTCTTAGTATTATCTATACTATTACTAATAAGGCCTATAACTATTACTATCGTATAAAGGTATCTAGCTATACCTTTATAAGTTCTTCCTTCTTTTCCGTAAGTAGTCTACTAGCGGATATTCGCTAACTATTCTAGGCGTATATAAAGTATATTCTATAGATTAATTATCTTAGTAATCTCCTTATCCGTACTAATACCGAGCGCGACTATATCCTAGCTAAGCTTAGTATAAGTTTAGCTAACTATCTTATCCTTACTAAGTCTAGTCGTAACGATATTATTAATAGCGACGAGGTCGCTTCGGCTATAGCGTATACTCTTACTATTACTTAGGCTACCTTAAACTGTATTCTTTACGCTAAGGAGGTAGTAGTAACTAGTACTATAGATCTACTTTAGACTCCGAACTATACCTCTCGCTCCTAGTAGAACTACGCTTAACTATCTCTTTAGGAGGCCTATCTTTAGTCTAGTACTACTACTAATTAGGTACTCTCCGATCGTACTCCTTATTACCTTTAGGTAAGTCTTTAGTACTTAAATTCTACTATCGGATCGTAGTCGCTAACTCTTATATAGCCTAGTATTAGGACTAATTCCTTCTACGTATCGAGCTCTAATAACTCTTATATTCCTAGCTATAGCGATACCTATAACTATCCTACTCGCTTAGACTACTACTATACTATTAATATCCGCGACGATATCGCCGTCTTTATAGACGAGCGTAACTATACTCGCGCCTAGGCCTATAAGACTAAGCGTAAGCGTATCGAGGCTACTAAGGGCTATACCTATAGTAAGAGCCTTAATTATAGCGAGATTCCTACTAAGTATTATCCTAACCCTCGCTATATTAGTAATATCGCCTTCGCTACTAATCCGCTAGCGAGTCCTACTCCTACTCGTATCTAGCCTACTCGTCGTACTAAGTACTCTATTATCGTCCCGGACGACTTAGATAATAATAACGACTTCGTTCTACTATTAGAGGAAGAGTAGGATAACGAGCTTAAAGATAAGGAGGAGAGTAGTATCGAGCTCTCTTAGTCGCCTACCCTTAATAGGATAACTCCTAACTAACCTAGCTAGAGCGCTATTCCTAGTATAACGCCTACTAAGATATGTATAATTACTAAGGCTCTATCCGATACTAAGCTAAAGGAGTTCTTAACTCCTAATTACTCTCTCCGTTATAATCTCTCTAGCTAGTTCTATAGTAAGGAGGTCGCTCCGCTATTAGCCTCTTATCGTAAGGAGCTCTATAAGCTTAATAACGGCTTCTTATCCTAATATAAGTAGCGCCTCTCCTCTACCTATAAGCGTAAGTCCTCTACTAGTAGTCCCTTTATAAGTAATAGCTTAGATAGCTTTCCTCCTATTCCCTCTTTAGGTCGCTATCGGACCGATACTATCGAGCCTAATACTCTACTAAATAACCCTAAGTCTAAGGTAGTATTACTCTACTACCTCGTCTCCTTCTAGGCCGATACGATCTATATCTAGGATCTCCTTAAGCGTAAGCGCTCTTTATAGGTACGCTTACTCTATTTCTCCTTCTACTCTTTAGTAGAAATAGTAGTATTCCGCTACTAGCGAAGATCCTTATAGCCTCTAGGCCTTAAATTCTAGGTATCCTTATTATTTTCTTTTTTGTTTTTTGTATCCCTCTAGAGGAACTACTAGTAGTCCGCTAGGATCCCTATAAGTAGTTTTATTTATAGTTTTTATATAGAGTAGAAATTTCCTTCTAATAACTAGTATTACTATTTCCGCCTCCGTTTTAGTAGTAGGCTAGTTCTATTTAACTACGCTTTCTATTCTATTAGTAGTTCTTTTATTTCTCCGAAGTCTTCTTCTAAATACTATAAGTCCTACTTATTACTATATCCCTTCTAGTAGAGTAGGTACTCCTACTTACTCTTCTATAGGTATTATCCTATAATCTACTCGACCTCCTATAATTCCTTACTATCGGAGTTAATATCTAGAGTAGAGGAGTCCGCTAGCAGTTCGCCTATATAGTCGTAGTATACCTTAAGTAGGGAGATATAGAAGATATTATAGATCCGGTATTTTAGTAAGAGCCGAAGTCGGTATACTTACTTCCCTACCTTCTCTATAACTTCGAAGGGCTCTATAAACTTCGCTACTATCTTCCTTAATAGCTATAATAGCTTTAGGTTCTTCGTACTAAGTAATATATAGTTACTCTTCTTAAATAATATAGGCGTATATTTCTAATCGTATCGCGCCTTTATTTACTCCTATATACTTATTAGCTTCCTTTCTACTATTACTCTAGCGGATTATATATAGTCTATTCTTACTATCGTATTCGTAGTCTCCTCCTTATAGTAGATATCCCTAGCTATATCTAACTACCTAGGTTGCTTACTAGATACTATCTCGAATAGCAATACGCCTATTATAGAGTAGATTATATTATTATACGTAAATTCTACGAATTTTAATAAGCTCGCCTAGTCTACCTATAATTCGTAGTAGTATATATATAAGTACGCTTCTAGCGTTTAGTTCTAGCGCTCTATCTAGCTATTAGTCTAAGAGTAGTAAGCTATACTTAGTCGATAACGAATCTAATACTAAAAATAGATCTCTATCTAGAACTTCGACGTAAATAGGGAACTACGATCGCTTATAATACCTACTAGGAGGCCGAACTAGAGCGTAATATTTATTATAAACATTTTAGTAAAATCCTTAGCGGACTATAATTTAAGAGTAGGGATATATAATAATATTTTAGAATACCTATCGACTACAATTAGGATACTATTATAAACTACGCTATTTAGCTCTAAAGGTAGAAGCTTAGTAATAAAACCTAAGCTAATTTCTTCCTAAATAGTTTTAGATACTAGTAGTAGTTCGAGTACGCTCTATAGTAATATTCGTACTATCTTACTTCTCTAGTAGATAGTATAGGTACGTACGTAATCTTATATATTACCGTATATATTTAGCTAATATAATAACCTCGAGATTATCTAGATAGTCTTCGTTTTCCTAAAGTACTCTACTATTTTCGAGTTATAGTTTATAGCTATAATTTCTATTCGTATAGCTAGCGCTTATAGAATATAAAGCTTACTATTATAATAGAGTAGACTACTATCGTCGAATACCTAGTTCGACCTCCTTCTACTCGGATACTAGTTCCTTAGCGAATCTCGTTCTCGGGCGATAATTTCGTCTAAGCGCTATAGCTTCGAGATAAGCTCTAGGAACGGTTCTTCTAAATCTATAGAAGTAGTTTTACTTACGAGTACTTACCGTATACGTGTATATAGTATAAGTTATATATATTTAACTTTACCTATAGCTATAGGTATACTACTATTTATAGCCGATACTATTTCGGTAGTAGACTCTAATATCTCGTCGTTTATAGTCCTATACTTTCTACTCGCTATCTCGACTCGGGTAATCGTAGTTATATTAGTCTACTTAACCGTATTACTATCTACTAGGGTTATCTTCCTCTAGAGAGTCGGTAGTAGCCTATAGATAGCTTTATTTTCTATCTAGTAGTTAGGTCGTCTTAAAGGTCTATTAGTAGGATTTATTTTACCTACCCGATAGTATATCTCGAAGTCGAAACTCCCTAGGAATATAGCTTAGTATACTTACTACTAGTTTAACTTCTATACCGACTAAATACTCTTTAAGTTATATAGTTAGTATATACCTACGCCGGTTTGTAAGCGCTACTTAGGTAGTACCTCTATATCTTAAAGCTTTATACGATTATAAGTAGCTCTTAATCGTAGATTTCCTAGTTATATTCCGTATCTATTAACTTCCTTAATATAAAAGTAACTAGCCTCTATTTCCTATCTAAGTAGAGTTAACTTAGGATTCTACTAATCTTAAATATTAACGTATCCGTTTCGACCTTAGTCTTTAATATTAGGTCGTAGTATCTTATTACATCTACGCTAGCGAAACGTTCTCTTAGGGTTCGGAACGCCGCCTATATATCGTCTAGCTAATTATATTCCTAGTTACTCTTTAGTAGCTTTATTAGCAGGCTTACGATAACTAAGTATTTCGTAATAAACCTTCGATAGAAGTTTACGAAACCTAGGAAGCTCTATAGCTCTTTAATATTAGAGAGTAATAGCTACTCTTAAATCGTCGCTACTTTCTCTAGGTCCGGTTCGATACTATCCCTAGTAACGATAAATCCTAGGAAGTACGTACGGTCTACTATAAACGTATACTTCTGTAAGTTAACGTATAACTTAGTAGTTCGTAGGTAGTTAAGGACCTTATATACTACTACGTAATAGTCGTCTAGGCTTTAACTATAAGTATAGATTAGGATATTATTAAGATATACTATATATAGGTCGTCTAATAGGCTAGCGAGAGCTCTATTAATATACGCCTAGAAACTTACGGGTATATTAGTTAATCCGAATAGTATTACTATATACTCGAAGTAATTATAATATATATAGAATACTATTTTCTATTTATCTCCCTTTTAGATCCGGATACAATAGTACGTATCCTTTAGATCTAGAGAGGTAAAGTAATACGCTCCTATTAGCTAACTTAATATCTCGTTAATTAAGAGTAGAGAGTACCTATCTTTAATCGTAATAGTATTAAGAGTACGATAGTCTATATATAGCTATAGGATCCTATCTTTCTTCGAGACGAATAGTAGTAGTATACTAGCGGGGCTTATACTATATTATATCCGCCCTAGCTTAAGTTCTTTCTTAATATACTCCCTAAGTACCTTAAGCTCTCGTATAGAGAGGTTATATAATAGTCCGTAAGGTAGCTTCTTCGCCTCTTATAGTTCTATTATATAGTCTATTATATAATAAGAGGAGAGTATACTTATAGAGTCGTTATTAAAGATATCCTTATAGTCTTTTAACTCTTATAGGATCTATAGAGGGATATCTACTATAGCACTAATTCGTACTACTAGTCGCTATCTAGTAGTAGTAATATAAATCTATCCGATTATATATACCTTCCTCCCTTCGGTCCGAAGAGTAGACTTAGCCTCTTTTATATCGATTAATTCGAACTATTCGGCCTTTAGTCCCTAGCGCTAGGTACTCGGCCTATTTTAGATATCGATACCTAGGTATCGGAGGATATATCGCCCTAAGAGTATATCTATACTTCCTTAGTCGACCTCGTATATAAGTACCTTATATTATTCCTCCTACCTAATAGTATCTCGGAGGCGGATAAGAGTACTATAGGCTCCGTAGTAGTATATATACTATCCCTAGAGCTATTAGAGGTAAGGTAATCTTACTTTCGCTTTTAGTAACTTTAGCTAAATAGCTAGCTTTTAGCTAATTAGCGTAACTTAGGCGCCTATATCTAATACTATAGTAGCGTCGTAGCTACTATTATTATAAAGGATCTATAACTTAGTAGTAATTACTAAGGTAGATTCTACTTATTCCGGCTTAGCTACGCTTATAGAGCTCGTAACTAAGCCTACGCTTTTCCTAGTTATTAGTTCCCTAAGGAGGTACGATTCGAGTTCTCCTTTTTAGGGCTCGAGTAGTTATTCGAGTAGTAACCTCTCTTATTATAGTTATAATAGGTAATATAGCTTAGATCCTTAGTCTCCCTCTTTAGAGCTAGTCTAGTAGTAGACTTAGCCGACCTCTCTCTTACGAAGTTATTACGCCTTCGCCCTTCGCTACTAGCCTTCCTTTCTAGTTTCTTTAGGTATAATATCTAGTCTATTAGTAGTCTAGATTTCTTCGCTTAGAGTTTCCTTTCTAATTTTAAAGCTAGACTATATAGCTCCTACCTTATATACGGGATAAGGTTATAGTTAGTAATAGCTAAATATAGGTCTCTACGTAGCCTAGAGAAGTAATAGTAGAGCTTTTATTACTCTATATACGGATCTATTTAGGTCTCTAGCATTTCGAGGTAGGTTAAGAATATTCGAGTATTCTAGCTTTCTTATTACTTAGCTTCCGTATACCTCTTATACGCTATAGTTAGGCGCGCTACTAGATCGTTAAGTTCGTTAGCTAGGAAGTCTACGAATTCCTCCTATATATAATCTATTACTATTAGGGAGTAGTTATCTCTATCTACTAGTTTAGCTATCGATCCCTAATCTCTCCTTTAAGGTATTAGGAAGCCTAGATAATCTTACTAAAGCTACTTATATATATAGTAGGAGCTTATTAGAAGATAAGTTCTACTCTAATAATCTAGTCTATATATTCTTTAATAGACTTATTACGATACGGCTCTAGTTTCCTTATAGGGATACGGATATAGTCGTTTAGAGAGAAACGATTATAAGGCTCCTTACATTTCGCTCCTATAACCGAGATCTACGACTAGTTACTAACTAATAGCATATCGATACTAGCTATATTAGTTAGAAGCTACTACTCTTATTAGTACTCTATGCTACTACTATAGCTATAGATATTAATAGTATCCTATTCTATATACTTAATCTCTTAATTAAGCGCTATAAGGCGCTTTACTCTTACTCCTTAGAGTCGGTACTATAGCGCTACGTATATTTCGTCGTAGTCTACTACTAGTACTAAGATTAGTCGAATAGAGTTATATGTAAACTCTACTTATCCCTCCCGAATAGAGATTCTTTATATCTCTCTTAGGAGGCTACTATTATCCTTATCTATTAGGGAGGTATCCTCTACTATCGCCTAATAGAGGATAGGAGTAGGGGAGCCTATAGGAGTTATACTCCTAGTAGTACTCTAGCTACCTTCGGATAGTAGGCTATCCGAGAAGTAAAGTTTATCTAATATTCCGGACTACTACTCTAGATATAGGTAGAAGGATTATTATATAAGGGTTAGTTCGTAGTAGTATAGTAATAATAGATCGTATCCTATAGCTTCTAATTAGATTATAAGAATAATCCTTAAGCCTCCCTCCTTTTCTCGAAAGTAAGGCTCCTCTCTTATTCTCCTCTCTTACTCTTTACTTAGGAGAAAGTAGCTTTCTACTCTCTAGCCTACTATATTAATCTACTATTAGTCTAGTAGTAGAATTTAAGAGGATTATATAGCTACGCCTACCTTCTAACTATAATACTAATCTACTATTAGAAGATCGTTAGTTCGAATCTAGTTAGGTACTCTCTTATTCTCCTACTTCCTTATTATTACTATCTAGTAGCAGACTACTACCGGATTATAACGTTCCCTATTATGCTATAATAATAGAAATAGCTTTTAATAAGATAATTTCTAATATTACTTTATTATAGAAAAATAACTTTTATCTTAAGTATATCTTATAGTCGAGTAAAAGAGAGAATTTACTATATATAATCTATAGCCTAAGAAGCTTTATTAATATTAATATATAAATTATAAATTTTATATAGTATATATTTATATTTAATACTTATAAAGGAAGATATCTAGTAAGTATTAGATCTTATTCGATCTAAGTAACTATTATTATATAAGTATAAAGTTAAGTAACTAAGAGATTAGATTTATAGTTAGTAGAGAGAGTATATAGTAGTAATAAATTATTAAAATAGAGATTTAGTATTATTATATACTAAGTAGTTACTATAAATAATAAGTTAGATATAAGAATATAGTAGTAATCTTATCTTCCTATATACTAAAGAGATTCGTACTATAATTAGAGTAATTAGTTCGCTAAGTATACTAATTAAACTAATCGATATTATATAACTTATATTCTACTTAGTAGTAATAAGATCGGATCTTTACTAAATAGTCCTTAGGCTATACCTATATATATAGTAGTAAGGTAGCTAGATTTATAGCTAGAATCTACTATCTATATAGTCTAATATATAAATATATAAAGATCTTTATTATAGTCTAATAATAAGATTATAGCTTATACTATATATACTTTATTAAATACTACTAGTAGTAGATTTAGCCTTATATATAGTAATTTAATTAATATCTAATAAGAGGCTAGTAGGCTATTAATTTTATAGATATATATAATATATATATATATATATTCCGAACTTAGATTATTCTATAGAATACTTTAATTAAATAAAAATAAATAGTAATATTATTATAGAGGAAATAGAATAGTAGAGGAAATAGAATACTACTATATACTATTTTCGTATTTAAATAATTTTTTTATATATTATTATTTCTTTCCTCTTTATAATACCTTCTTACTCTAAAGATATACTTACTAGAGCTCTAATAGCTTATTATAATAGCGAATACTCCTTAATATATAAGTATACTTATATATTTAATATCCTAATTATAATTCTCTTAAAATAGCTCTATATTCGAACTTCTTATTCTAAATTATATAAATTATAATAAATACTTTCTACTACTAAAGAGAAGGCTCTTATAAAAGCTATTACTTAACTCCTAGAATCGGAATACTCTATTACTCTTCTATTAATAAAAGATCTTACTAAAGAGATCTAATTTTCCTATTTCTATTTAAGCTTAACTCCGACTTCCTATTCTCCTATAAGTATATAGTAGATTAATAGATTCCGAAAATAATACTCTAAACTAAAGATAGACTACTCTTAATCTCTAGATATAAGTCGCTTTAAGAGAGTTACTTATCTAATTATAGATATCTACTTTAATACTCTTATTAATCTTTTCTTTAAGAACTATAATAGTTATCTCGATAGGAGTATATCTTCCTATACGAGCTAGGAGGTTAGCTAACTAATAGCTAATCTACTTTACTTATATCTTTTCCTTATATATAGTATATCTACTATATATCGAAAGTAGTAGCTTTTAGTCTTTATATCTAGTCTTTACTTAGTAGGAGTATAATATACTATATACTACCTATATCCTCTTAATAGTAGTATATACTCTTAAACTATATCTTATTAAATATTATAAGAACTCTTATTCTACTAATATAATCTTTAATATTAATAAGACTAGCTTTACTCTTAGTACTATCTTATCTTCGAAAGTACTTATAAGAAGAGGAGATACTAAGATATACAAGAAAATAAATAGAAAGTAATAGTAGATAATAGTAATTAAGTATATAGGAGCTTTAGAAATTACTTTATTTCTATTTCTAATCTTTAAAGCGAAATATATAAATATAGTATAGATACTAGCTTCTATACTCGAAAAGTAGAGATTCTTAATTTCTACTAGTAGGTAGATATCTAATAATTATACCTATAAGTAGTTAACTACTTTATTTAAGCCTAAAGTATACTAAAATAATAGAAACTAGAGGCTATTACTTCTTAATAGATATAGATCTTATCTTATAGCGAGGTTTATCGCCTTTTACTTTAATAAGAATATCGACCTTATAGTACTACTACTATATACTTAGTATATCTTATAGCTTCTTAATACTAGTATATTTAGCTCTTTAAAGTAGGCTTTATTAGCTAAGATTAAGAAACTCTTCTATTTAGATACTTAATAAATACTATAAATTAAGTAGATATAGGCCTATATAATAGCTAGGGATTAAGTCTTTATTCCTTAGAGTATCGAATCGTTATTCTAGGCCTTTAGTATCTACCTACTTAGTCTAATTACTATCCTCTCGATATTCTAAATACCTATATCTATCTCCTAGGTAATCCTACTATATATTACGATTCCGAAGGATCTAGACTACTCTCTACTAGATAGTTCGCTACTAGAGAGTATAGAGCTATAGGGAGCGATATTACTAGTTAACTCGATTGTTCGTTCTTCTACTCTTAAGACTCTTATAAAGCGATATATCGAGTAGTTAGAAGTAGCTCTCGAAAGAATATCTACTAAGATCGCCTTCTCAAAGAAAGAGATTACTAAAGCTAGGGAGCTCTTATAGGTATATAAAGAATATAAAACTAGGAAGTATATAGTAATAAAAGGGATGTTCGTCTTTAATATAAAGGAAATCCTCGAACTTATTAAGGAAGCTAAGATTAAAGTATTAAAAGGAAAGTCGAAAAAGAAGCGAATAATAAGAGCTACGACTCCCAAAATCGAGGACGAGGGAGAGGAAGATATCGAGGAGAGTATATACAAAAGCGAGAGTGATTATATTGTCGTAGCTAGTCGTAGATCGAATCTAAGGTAGAAAGGCCGAAATTGTGTTCCGCTTCCCCTACTGTTCCGCTTCCCCTACGATAACGTTATCTAGAAAACTGTACATCCGATTCATAACTTCCGTTTCTAACCTTATGCTATCACTGCTCATTGCTGCGTGCCGATCATCATCACATGGATGATGTTCCTAAAGAATGTGGTCACATTATCCATTGAAGACGGCAGAGGCGCATTCCCGGCGGATCAGCTCCGCATGCTTAGGACTACGAGGCGTGATCTTGACACGGAAAGGCGCAGTGCGCGAATCCAGAGAGAAGGGAAGTCCAACTGGGATAGCGTGTTTTGGGTCTTCCGCGAAGTCAAAACAGTACACGAGGCGAGAGATCGTGAGGAATAAGCTGCGGTTACCAAGGTACCAGCCAGGACAGGTTCTTCGTCCTAGAAAAGAAGCGTCAGAGGTCTCTGAGTCAATTAACAAATTGGCAACGACTTACCTGCTCCGAAAGACACATGTCCTTTTAAGGGTTTATCGAGATTGGGTCCAAGGAATCGATCAGGGAAGAAACGTGTAGGATCAGGATATTCCTTCGGGCTCATGTTGATGTGCCACTGATTCCAGAACACATTGGTGCCTGCAGCCAGCTTGAAGCCCTCAAACTCGTCATCTTCGCTAAGGGTATGAGCGATTTCCCCGAGTGTTGGGCTAGTCAAATTTTCAGTAACAGCGCAAGATGATATGTTGACTTGATTGCACTCACTTCCAACGGAGAACTTCTTTTGTCGCAGCTTGGATGAGTGGGAGCTTTTCAGTATCAAGTCGAGTCGGCAGACGCTCGGCATTTGATCCACATACTGCATCAAGCTCTATTCTAGCCCTCTGGACCCAGTCCGGGAACAAAGCCGAGCCTGCAACCATGGTGTTTAAAGCTATACGTGTGGTGTCGGATCCTGCTTCCATCAAAGATCCAGCAAGGAAAGCCACAGTGAGGTCGTCGTTGAATTCTTTGTCTTTCTCAAGACGATAGAACTCTGACAAGAAACATTGCAAGTTTGTCCCTTTGGCCTCTCGCTGCTTGAAGGCTTCGATTTCACGAATGAAATTCCTGCAGTAGCGAGTGTTAGTACGTAAATAGAAGTCATCCAAACTGGCTACACTTACGCCTTCGTCTTCTCATGGACAGCATCGCCCCACCAACGCCAAGGCTGTAGACTCCATGGAATGGGGATCTTTAGCAAGAAAGGGAAGACGTCCAGCAGGTTCGTACCAGGATCGAACAGCTCCAGAATGGTATTGTTTCCATCGAGAATGTTATGTAGATTTTCATCATGCAGAGTAGTCCTACGTCCCATGACCATGCTCATAATGAGCGAGTTGGCATATCGTGCATGTCCAAGATACCAGTTTTGTGGCTCCTGCAAATATTCGAACAGCAGGGCACGAGACTCCAGATCCTGCAATGGCCCAAACGTATCTTTAGAGCCGGGCCCAATGATATCATGGACAATGCGACGCTCTCTCTTCCAGAGATCGTTGTAGGGAAGAAGGAGGATACGACGGTTTCGTGAGATGACCTCAGAAATCATGGGGAAGCTCATACGTGAGCTGTATTTGGACCCTCGTTTTTCTAGTAGCTCATTGACTAGGCGACTCGAATTGAGGAACACATTGTATGTGCTTCCTACTTTCATCGTGAACCTTGAAAGTCTTGATCAGTAATTTGGTCAAACAGCAACCATTCGGGATTGCTTACATCTCGCCGTGCTCGGTGGCGCGTTCACTGAACCATACTCTCATTTCGCCTGCATCGAGTTTAGGCATGCTAAACAAGTGTCCGACGAACGGCAGATTTCCTGAGAGGAAGGTCGGGTACTTGTATTTGGCATTGAATCGCCAACTCTTGACGAGGCTGTAGATCAACGAAGCAACGCCGAGCGCAGCAGCATAAGCGAAGAGGTTCTCGACCGCCATAGTAGGTTCGAATATCAATATCACTGTACCAGCGATCACAAATGGTGTAAAACATTGGGATTTGTGAAGTCACCTCCGTTCAGTTACTTATGATTCTACAAAGGACCATCTGGAAGCGTTGGTGGGGTCTTTAGAAAGGTTCCGCACTGGGGTTCTAAAGTCAGGGCAACACGCTAAGCTCTTCCGCGTGTTGTGATCTGATCTGGTGGGGCACACTTCACCGGCCCAAGCCGCGTGCCACCTGTGTCAGGGGACTGTCGGTGGCTCGGTCAGCAAATTACTCTGGGGTAACTGATATCGGAAGCTGGGCGGGGCCACGGCCACCTGCCGGCAACAACAAGACACTTATATGGCTCAGTCGAAACTGTCTTTCACCCGATAAAATTTTCTTCAGCTAGAACAAATCCCTTCACATGAACACCACCATGCCATCAACAACTCAAGACACAAATTACCGACCGCTCCTAGGTAAGGTCGCCATCGTTAGCGGTGCCTCACAGGGCATTGGGGCAGCGATTGCAACCGAACTATCCCGGCAAGGTGCTCATGTTGCGGTAAATTACCCGTGGCTTGCCGAGAAAGCCAACGCAGAGCAGGTTGTTGCAGGTTTTGGTGCGGATGCGCCTAGGTCCATTGTGGTCGAGGCAGATCTCTCCACAGTCGACGGTCCCCGCTTTTTGGCAGATGAGACAGCAAAGACTTTTGGGAAAATCGACATACTGGTCAACAACGTCGGCTTGTATCTCCCCGTCGTCATGAGCGCTACACCAGACACTCGCGACGAAGAGCTCTTTGGGCTCTGGGATAAGATTGTGAACCTCAACGGGCGTGGGACTTACCTCCTGACAAGGGCAGTGCTGAAGCACCTGGGGAAAGAATCGCGTATCATCAACATTGGAAGCGGTGCCAGCAGAGCACCCGATGAGGCCGCGAGCATATATTCGGGAACCAAAGGAATGATCGAGTCTTTCACCCGTGTCTGGGCCATCGATCTACCCCGAAAGTACGACTGCACGGTGAACACAATTGCGCCTGGAGCTACTGCTACTGAAGCATTTATAAATGCGCCGGCGGCAATTCAGACCCAATTAGCACCCATCATTGCCAGCACACCAAGAGCTCCGAGAGCAGGAACACCAGATGAGATCGCGTATCTAGTCGTTGCCATTGCGCACCCAAAGGCATCCTGGATCAATGGAGCGTGGATTCCAGTGACCGGAGGCATGGTGATCAACTAGACGAAGTAATAATATGTAGTGGGTATCTTTCATTAACGAAAGAAGCAGCTTACTCTTCTGCGATTCGTGCCTACATTTTTTTCCTTGCATGTATAATTGAGATTCCCACGTAGCTTTCTTATGATCATGTCTCATCGGACTGACACTATGCCCGATTCCGTGGGAAACCGCTCTTACCTTGTCTAGCTCGTAGAGCCTCTATGACCCGCCTTACTCTATACGTGAGCGAACGGCCACACATGCCAGTGGAGGTAGGCGAACCAGAACGAGCCACTTACTACTGTCACGAAGTGGGCCGCTGATTTCATGGATCATAAACGGCAATTTGCATCAGTCCGAATGAAACGAGAGCGGGCATGTGGTGGGGTGGAGTACACTTTTCGCAGGTCAATTAAGCCCCATCTGCGAAACGGACATCTGATCCCCACTCGGAGTCCCACAGCGGCTAGATAGCGGTACGAGTCCAACATCCAAACTCCAGACAATCCCAACAAGCGGACCATACATAGCCCTGGAGTCAGACCGCCAGCAAAAAAACTTAAGCTTTCGCAGTCGCCTATAAAAAAGTTGCTGGCAATCCATCTTTTGTCAGTGTATCTCGACCGAGTAACCAGGTCCGAATCACGCTTCTATCATATCGACACCTACTGGATCAATGATCGAAACCGTATCAATGGGTCTGGAAAACGTTCCCTTGTGGATTGACGGAGAAGAGAAAGTCTCAGAAAATAGCATCGATGTTACGAGTCCATTAACAGGCGAAGTAATATGGACTGCTTCCTCGGTGAGCATCGAACAGACCCGTCATGTGATCGAGGCGGCGCAGCGCGCATTCTCTGGTTGGAGCGAATCTTCCATAGCGACTCGGCGTACTATCCTACTCAGAGCGGCGGATCTGATTGATGAAAGAAGAGACATCTTATCGCGTTACATGGAGCAAGAATCGGGGGCCGCTGCACCATTTGTGGCTTTCAACGTCAGTACCGCGGCGGAGCTTTGTCGAGATGTGGCGGGTAGAGTCGCCACCATCTCTGGATTCATCCCGCTAACGGCATCTCCTGGGACGTCGGCACTGGTGTTGAAGGAGCCCCTAGGGGTCTGCCTGGGAATAGCGCCATGGAATGCTCCGTACGTTCTTGGTCTAAGATCCTTTTTGAGCGCCATTGCCACGGGTAACACCGTCATCGTCAAGGGGCCCGAGCTCAGCCCACGCACCTACTGGGCGCTTGCTTCAATCTTCCATGATGCTGGACTTCCCGCCGGCGTCATCAATGTCATATACCACAACACTGAGGATGCTGCCAAGATTACCGATTTCCTGATTGAACATCCTGTCATCAAATCAATCAATTTCACCGGAAGCTCAAAGGTTGGAGCACTGATCGCTGCAAAGGCAGGCAAGGAGTTAAAGCCTGTCCTCTTGGAGTTGGGAGGCAAGGCCTCGGCCATCGTATGCGAAGATGCTGACTTACAGCTTGCCGCAAAAGAAGCGGCAGTGGGCGCATTCCTCCATGCTGGTCAGATCTGTATGTCGACAGAACGCATTCTTGTCCACAAAGCAGTGAAACACGACTTCGTCGAGGCTCTTCGACTTGCGATCAAGCACGTCTACCCTCTAACTGGCGCTGCTCCCGTGCTTGTCAACAAAGCCGCCGTAGAGAGAAATGCGAAGCTTGTCGCAGACGCGAAATCTCGCGGCGCGGAGATAATCACGGTGGAGGATGCACATTCGCCTAAGCACGGCAAGTACCAGTTCCGACCCACGATTGTCGATGGCGTGCATGATACAATGGAAATCTATCACACGGAATCCTTTGGACCGACCGTGAGTCTCATCGTCGTGGAAAGCGATCAGGAAGCGATCAGCATTGCGAATGATACAGAGTATGGACTTTCTGGAGCGGTTTTCACGAAGGACTTGGGACGGGGTATCAGGATTGCCAAGTGTATTGAGAGCGGTGCAATCCATATTAACAGCATGAGCGTACAGTAAGTGATACCAGCATACGGTAGAGACATATACTGATCAGACACAGCGATGAAGCAACATTACCTCACGGTGGTACTAAGAAGTCTGGCTGGGTAAGTTGTCACGTCCGTACTTTCCATCGCATAGTGATGTACTGACTTGAGCATAGGGTCGATTCAATTCTCAGTGGGGCATAGATTCGTTCATGAGGCTCAAGACAATCACCTACAAGCTGTGATTCGTGTGAATTTGCCAAGGATATACAGTTGTGTGATTCAATAAATTATCATATTCTTGAAATTATCTCCCGAATGGTATGGCAAGAGAAATGGCGACGTGTGACACGATATGTAGCCCAAATTACTGAAAACATATTTATCCACCTTTCCGAACCTCATAGTTCCAACATTATAGATTTGCACAGACACATCATTGTTTGATCATAGCATACGACCAGAGAGCCCTATTCCCACGTGAGCAAATCAAGATATCGCGGCTATCGACTTTGACACAAAGAGCGCGCTTCCTGATAGACACATAAGATTGTTCAATTGGAATTACAGTATGATCAAAGTCTACCGTAGTCTTGCAATATTCTCCTCCTACGCTCGTACGCGCTGATTACCGCTGTGGTGTTTCACGAATAGGGAGGTTACGCTCCTGATCATAACTGGATGGCCAGATGCCCTGTTTGCCCGGGGAAAGGATACCATTTGGATCCAGTGTATCCTGTATCACGGGATATGATGAGCAAGAATGCCAATGTCCGGTCCAGGAGAGAACTTACCTTCAAGCCCTCAACAAATCTGCGGTACGCGTGGTTGTTCCAGTCGAATTGAGCCTGGCATTCATCTATGAGATAGTTGGTTAGTGCTTGTGTAGCGATACGAGGCTGTCACTAATATCGGACGAACCCATATGATCCAGGTGTGATCTGTAAGTCAAATAACGGTCCTTCTTGGCTTCGTCTCGCAGCCTCCTGATCAACCTTTGTCCGCGTTGACGCTCTTTTGCTTGCGTCTTGTCGAAGACGTACTCTTGTACGAAAATGATCGAGTCGCCCCAGATGTGGCATCCAATGAATGGATCTGCGCCTTCGTCCTCCATGATGCGGCGGGCTTTGACGAACCACTTGATTACATCTCGACCACTGCTTGGCAGTAGCAAGCTAGTGTCGATGTGTGCTCCTGCTCCACTCCCGTCTTTCGGCAAATTGTAGTCGGGAAGACGAAGGCCGCCCATAGTTGGGGCACCAGCTCCCAGTGTGCTAACTTCTGCGTTGTCCACAAAACCTCCGCTCTTGCTCTTAAATCGTCTTTGTTCTAGCCTTATCGTAGGCAAATGAGCTTTGAGAACTTCCTCAGCACGTTGGAAACGCGCATCCACCATGGCGGTGGTTCCCACGAGATCAAACACGCCTCTCCAATATCCTGTGTTGTACTTCTCCTTCAGATATTCGATCGTCTCTGGAAGCAGAGCGCCCGCTTGTTCTTGGTTTTCATGTTTGCGTGAGGCGTGCGACGCGAAGTGGTTGATGTTGGTGAGGAAAGGGTGACCCTGTGTGATTCCCTCCTGACCAAGCTCTCTGAATGCATTGACAAGGCCCTCCAGATCTCCGGGCCCTTCTGCATGGAAAGTGATGTTTACGAATTCCTGAGGAGCTTTGTCGAGCTTTACTGCCAGCTTCGTCACAACGCCGAGGTTACTCTGGAGGAATAGTCCATTGATCTCGGGACCGAAGTTGTTATCACAGGTGTGGGCGGTAGGAGATCCTGTTGCAGCCCACTGGCCCGTTCGCAGGATCTCACCATTAGCCAGTATCGCCTCTAGACTGAGGATCGATTTGGAACGATCTCCGAGGATCGTATAGCCATGTCCGCGATCCAATGTCTGTTGAACAGCGACTCGCGGTCAGTAAAATGCATGTTATCATTAGAAAGGGCGTGACTTGCATTGCCCACGACGCTACCCCATCCCAGTGCGGGACAACCCATCCAGTATTGCGGACATTTGGCGCGAAGATAATCGTAGCAATCGTAGAATGTGACGCCGGGCTCAACAACGATGAAGCCAAACTCCTCATCAAAGTCGATGATCTTGTTCATGCGATGCAAAGAGAGCACGACAGAGCCAGCGACTCGGGGAGCTGGTCCTCCATACCTGCGGACATGCGTTAGTGGAAACACTACAGGTGAATTCAGTAGTCTGACCCACCCGTAATTCTTGCCTCGCGAACATGTCCACAGAGGTAATCCAGCTTTGTTCGCAAGTTTGAGGATCTCTTGCACCTGTTCGGTAGATGAGGGTCTATGCACTACAGCGTAAGTAATCGGATCGTAAGCCTTGGCAAAATAGGCCTACTGACAATACAGCTGCTGAAGGGTGATGGTCATCGTCGTCCAAGAAGTATGGATCGCTAAAGCTCACCAGGTCAGAGCCGGTGATAACATGCTCGTCACCCACGACCTTGCGAAGTTCTAGTAAGATCAGATCGAACTCGTTCTGCGGGATATTGGGCGGTAAGGTTTGGCCTCTCGGTACCAGGCTTTTCACAACGGTCTCATGGTGCTCTTGCAAAAATGCTTGCTGGTATAGGTTAATCATTGCGCCAGTATGCTTCGGAAAGGATTCTATGCTGGCTGGTGTTCACCCGTGCTAGACTGTAGGTCTTATGAATGCCGCTTGCTCCGCTTAAGGTGGCGTGGAGCCCCACCTGCCCTGTCCCGCCCCACCCCCGCCCCAAAGTCCAGCGATATTCTAGGATGTAGACGCTTCCCACCGGTCTCTGTTTCACGGTACAAGTCAACGAAAACTGTTAGCAGGCCGGAAGCTTCGGGAACGCATATTCGGGTTCCCGTGTAGAAGCTATAGACTGAGTATTGCCCCACCAGCAACACCAAAGCAAAGCGCATTCTATATAAGCAGTCACAAGATGAGGTGCTAAGGAGTGTGTATTCTCATATCTTTCCTCGCATCATCTCTGATCGAGGTTGCCTCCAGAGGACAGGACTTCCCGCCAAAAGATACATTTGTCGCTGCTGTCATTATCTCCCAAGCTCTTCAGTCGGCTTTCAAGCCGAGACAACCATATATGCCCGAGATGGACCCTCAGTCTGTCACAGTCCCGATTCTGAAGGATCTTACTATCGACAACATTACGGACAACGTCAAGTTGATCAACTCGCAATGCGAAAATCCGAGACTAAAGTATATCCTCGAGCGAACAGTACAGCACTTGCACGATTTGGCTCGTGAAACTCGCTTGAGCCAGCAGGAGTGGATGCAAGCTATCCAGTTTCTCACGTCAGTCGGCCAGATCTGCACTGACGTCCGCCAGGTACGTCTCTTTCCTCTCGAGCTGTATGTAGCCGGCTAAGAGTCGCCTAGATCCCTAACAGCATAGTAGGAATTCATCCTGTTATCGGACGTTCTTGGCTTGTCTCTACTAGTCGACAGTATCGACCACCCAAAGCCCCCGCAAAGCACCGAAGGCACCGTACTCGGCCCATTTCACTCACACGAAGCGAAAGAAGCGGAAAATGGATCTCTCATATCACACGATCCGGCAGGGGAGGAGTGCCTTGTGCTCTGCACAGTGAAGGACACAGCTGGACAGCCGATTCCGGGTGCGAAAGTAGATGTCTGGGAGACAGACAGTAACGGCTTCTACGACGTACAGTATGGCGAGCGCGAGGGTCCAGACCAGAGGGCCGTCCTGACGACCGATAAAGATGGCATCCTCTGGTTCAAGGCTATAGTGCCTGTCCCATATCCAATCCCCTCTGATGGCCCTGTCGGTCAACTCCTCACCGCACTAAAGCGCCACTTTTACAGACCATCGCATATGCATTTCATGTTTGACAAATCCGGTTACGATCCTTTGATCACGTGAGTGCTGTCATGTATAAGTGAAGCGTCTGAAGTTGATGACTGACTGATTTACAGAGCCCTCTACCTGCGCGGATCGGATTATGAGTCGTCGGATGCAGTTTTCGGAGTCAAAGAGTCTCTCATCGTAGACCTGAGCACTGTCACGGCCGAAATGAGTGCTAGATATAGCGTCTCAAAATCGAGCAGGCTGCTTGAGTACGACTTTGTTTTAGTCACAGCGGAAGAGTCGGAGGCACTACGAAAACAGAATGCACTAGATGCGATGGAAGCGCAAGGTCGAAAGGTAAAATTCTGGCAAGGACTCCCTATACCCGATCTCGACTAGAATCAGCTAGCTCTTATGCTTCTTATGTCGTACAATATCATAGCTTATGTACCCGACTCGAGCTACCTATGTAGTATAGAACGATCGATCGATTGATTCTGATAGGCTATACATAGTGACCGTATAAGCCGTCCCTATAAGTAACCTTGCTTACAAATAGAGATCGTTACCTTTGCTTAGAGTAGGTATGAGAGTGATTTATCCCCTATACTGCCTATATAACCTCCTATTAGGAGGTCAACCTACTATTCTCTAGGAATCGGATTGTAGCCTTAATAACTACTAGATCTGGCTTCTATTTCTCTTTCAGGCTGTCTAACAACTGCCCTATCCTGATGTTCTTTTTCTAACCCTGTCCTCTTAAGAGGTACGTTAGGGTATATCTCCCGACCTATTGCCTATAGCTACTTGTAGCTCCCTACGCTCGTCTGCCCATCTCGGGTAGAAAAGAAGGACGTGTGTGATGGTTTTGTCATTGTCTTCACATCCGCATTTGGCTTTGTCTCTTAGTCCTACTAGGGACAGGTATTAGTTAAAGCGGTAGTGTCCCGATCTCGCCTAGATAAGGATTGACGCGCAGTCTGAGGCGAGCGACCTGTATAGCTGTAGGGTATGCTTTCCTAGTAGGACCTGATCTATGTTCTACGTATATTGACCAGGCCGCCTCGTTGTAATGAGCACTCCCTAGATACCTCCAGCTGAGCCCAAGTCATTGGCTCAGCAAGCGGGCCAGTCAGATCTGCAGGGTCACGTGACTGCGCCAGGCGAGCGACCACTGCTCAGTCTCAGTTGAGACTGAGACGCTCATGCTCAGTTGGGAACTGAGCAAGAACGAATCCCCTTGGTATACAGGATAGTTGGAGTTCCATCTTTCATAGGAGCCTCGTGCTCAACTTAAGTAACTAACTTAGAGTTATTGTTCATAACGCAACTTGTTCAGTATGCTACTCAGACCAGTCTTCCTCACCCTGAAACCCTTAGTACCTCGTTTGTCTCCTATTCCGCGTACACCTTATTACACTCGTGGGGTCGAACAGATTGCCGTAAGTATAGCTGTTCGCTCTTCCAGGGTGTTGGGCTTCTCGAAATGTGTTATCGTGTAAGATAGTGCCTGTAATGAGCGCTTGCTTGGCGCTGACTCCGGGAATTGCATCTGAGGAAGCGGCTGCTAATAAGACCGGTTTAAAATTAAGATAGCGGAGCCATTCTTCTGAGACCCATTTGTACACCCTCAAAAGTGCAGGCTAGAGACTGTTTAGGAACGTACTGTCCAGGCCATAGCCAATGCCCTTTGAATATATCGATGGCCACTCTGTTACGCGAATGCTATACCCCTATCTACTTTCGATGTGGTATCGTCGTAAAGGTTGAAAGGCTGGCTTATTTGGTTAATATGATTTTCCGTGATTGCGATAGTAAGCTAGCGATAGACCCTCACGCTAAGCGCTACAGCTATAGCGCTCTCAGTGCAACTTCCCAACAATGTCGTCAACTCCTTAGTCGTTCTAGGCTCGTAAGGGTTCGCGGTAAAAGAATATAGCAGGGATACGTCTACGTGAAACCCCAAACATGTACAATGCAGTATGTCGTAAATCCAGCGGATGTGAACTAGATACTGGTATAACAGAGGCGCAAGTTCGTCTAGTAGGTATCTAACTACGAAAAACTCCTTATTTGTAGCACGTCAAGCTTCATTGACTTACGTCACGATCGTGAATTTGCCTTCGTAAAAAAGAATGTCTCTTCGGTCGGTAGCGCTGTTACAAGGAGCCGCTACTAGCAAGTCTGTTCCGCGAGGCATCTGCCCTCCAAATAGGATAATGAGGAGCATTATAGTGCCCTAGAACTCTCCTTAAAGGTCCAGATACTGATAGACAACACGAGCGTCCCACTTATCATTTTTTAGGAGACCTTCTGCGTCCTAGACTAGGGTAGTTATTGACTGACCTAGGTTGCTAAGGATCGGTTGGATTAAGCCTTAGTAACCAATCTGACCTCTAGGTCGCTTACGTAATTGACTAATCCAATCCTTACCTTCTAGTTGGTTAGGTCGATTAAGGAAGTAAGGTAGTAGTAGATTTTAGGTTTATAGTTATAAGTAAAGTATCCTATCTCATCTTTTTAGAGACCCTAACCCTAACCCTAAGCCTACTCGGTGTAGATTCTACTAATTAGTATACGTTACTACTATATATATATAACTTCGAGACCTCTAAGACCTCTATTATTAGGTAAATCCTTATTTAGTAAGAATTATACTCTCTTAGCTTTAAGCTAATATTATCTTTACTATTTTATCTAACTACTAATTAATATAGTATAGCTTCTAAGAATTATATAGAGTTATCTTTAAGTACTAAACTAGATAATCTAATAGAGCTATATTAGATATCTAGCCTACTAACTAAGTATTAATCATACTATACTAAAATTAGCTCTAAAGGATTATTAGATTAGTAGTAACTAGATCGCCTACTTCGTAGTAGATAATACTTCTAATAATAATAAAGCTCTATAGCTACTCTTAAAGTATATTATACTTAATCTAATCGAATTAAGATTTCGCTATACTAGCTATATATTTAATCTAGTATATACTACTATCCTTTTTAGAGTCGATAGTACTATAATTAATAATATATAGTATAACTTCTTATAGCTATAAGACGACTCTAAGTAAGTACTTACTAACTTAGATAATACTTTATATAATAGCTCTAAAGAAGAATAATATCGCCTATAATAGAAGTAAGATCCTATTAGAAAGCTTTATAATCTTATTATATATATTAAAGCTAATAATTTATATATTAGCCTACTAAAAAGTAAATAGTATAAGATTAATAAGATTAAGAAGATCTTAAGAGTAGTTACTAATAGTAGTATCTAATAGAATAGTACTTACCTTATAATTAAGTATAGTATCTAATTTAAGAATATTCTTATACTTTACTAAAACTATAAGGATTTCGTAATCGATAAGAATAACTACCTTACTAACGAGGATTAGTATAAGCTCTACTAGTTTAGAGATCTTCTTAAACTAATCTATAAAGTATCTATACTTATATAGAGTATTAGTATAATAGTTAGAGTACTTTATAATACTCTTACCTTAATAGATTATCTTCTATATTACTTTAAAGAACGAAGGAATTAGCCTAGGAGTATCTACTTTATAATATATCTTAATATTAGCTAGTTAAAGTTAAGGAAGTATTATAAGATTACTAATCTTAATCTAGTATATATTATAGCTATATTTCTTAATATTTACTACTACTAAATCTAGTTCGAAGAATACTAGTTATAAATATCTAAGTTTTAAAAGGTTATATATACTATAGTTAAATAGTAATATACTATTACTAAGCGTACCTATAATATAGATACTCCTAAGCGATTATCGACCTTACTATAGGCTTATCGAAAGGAATTATTAGAGTTTACTATCTATAATTAAAAGTACTCCTATCGCTCTACTATACCTTAAGATAAACTTAAGTAGTATAGGAATATTACTAATCTACTAGAAGTATAAGATCTATTAGATTAGTAGTACCTTAACTAAGACTAGTACTCTATTCTTAAATACTTCTTATTTATAGTATTAGTAGTACTAGTATCTACTATAACTAATAAGCGCCTATTTAGTATTACTAGTAATATTATAAATAAGGAGCGACTTCGTATAAAGTAGGACCTTATTAAGAAGTCGTAGTATCTATACTTATAGTACTATAAAGATCTAATTTAATAACTCTAAGCGAGCTACTATTACCTTATCTTACGATCTTATGAATACGACTCTAAGCGAGCGCTCTACTATTACCTACGACCTTATAAACTACGACTCTAAGCGAGCGCTCTACTATTACCTACGGTCTTATA
Source organism: Epicoccum sp. F181 (assembly GCA_037042865.1). NCBI lineage: Eukaryota > Fungi > Ascomycota > Dothideomycetes > Pleosporales > Didymellaceae > Epicoccum > Epicoccum sp. F181. The sequence continues at coordinate 626,254 of JAJSLS010000005.1, forward strand.
AATACGACTCCGATAGTATATCTCTTAAAAGAGTAAGGAAGGTAATATCTACTATAGAAATTAGTAAGGAGCGTACCTTAGATACCTTAATACCTCTAAGGACCTTAGGAGTAGCTATATTATAAACATATAGTATTAAGTAATATTAGTAACTTTTAAAGAGTAAAGAAGATAAGAATTTAGTAAGGAATATATATAAAAGATACCTAGGAGGCTAAATACTAGTTATAAGGACCTTAGGAGTAGATATACTTTATAAACACTATTTTTAGTACCTAAGGCGCCTATACTAACGATCTATTTGACTAACCTAACCAGCCTGACCAACCTCACTTCTATAGTTTGACCTGACCAATCCGACGGTGCTTACATAATTGACCAATCCAACCTCAGGCTCTAGGTCAAGGTCGGTCAGTCACTGACCACCCTGTCCCAGACACATGCGCGTCTCGAAAGCTCAAGGTATGCATCTGTCAAGCCGTTGGCGGGATCTGTGACAAAGGGGTATCCTTACGATGTGTCAGAAAGTACATCTCTCAAGGTCGAGATGTCAATCGATGGACTACAGTGATACATCAGACGGTCACAATAAGACGTAGCGTGCTCCAAAACACCTCGACCGATACCTCTGAATTGCGCCATGCTGAGGGAACTCTCCGCCCAGGACACGTTTTGCCCATCAGCACTCCAGTGCCCCCTTCAAGACGGACCATTAGAGTGACTCGAAGCTCTACCGTAACTTCGAAAACTCAGGAGTTCTCCCATTGGGGCTTGTGAGCCCAAGCACATTTTGTCCACTCGTACGCCGTTCAACGCCTCAAGTTGTCCGCGGCGGGATCGAATGTCTAATCCAAGCACAGGTGGAATGCGTGGCGAGCTGATCTCGAGAAGGATGAGACGGATGCAATGTAGGCGTCTGGAGATCTTCGGAGTGTAGTTAGAAGGTTGCTCGAAGGTCATACCATCTATCGATATTACTAGCACGCTGGCAAATAGATCAACAAGGTCGAGCTCGGTCTTTCATCTCCATATTCTTCGGTGACCAGAAAATGCAATAATTGTAGTACGAGATCAGTAACGACTTCATCAGGGTCCCCATAAGAGCCGCAAGCGTCCAGCCGTAAGTCGTCCCCATAGAGTCCTCGCCTGTCACGAGGCTGCGTTGTTGTCTCTATGGCCCCTTCCATCGCATCCGTAGGAACGCTAGTCATCAAGCCATAACCATCGTCCTCGTCTTCAGATACTTCGGCATCATCGCTCATTTCGTCACTCGAGAAGTTGTCCTCGTTCTCATCACCATCATCATTGCACGAGGGATTTTCCGAGGTTAGTCTATCGCTCCTAATGGCCGTGGATACTTGACTTGTAGGAGGGTGTACTCCATTGTCGAGTGGAATTACAGTCCGAATATTGTGAGATCAGATCATTTAAAGGGCACAGCACTGCTAGATAGTCATTGCTCTGCGCACAGGTACATGACTATGCGAGGCTTGAAGCTGCCACGGGCGAATACAGAAACACATGCATCTCCAGACAAGCCGCTTATATATTTTTTCCAAAGACGATCTCACGGTCAGCATAGACGGCGCTTTGTAAGGGCGGTCCGGCGTATGACCACGGAGCCCGTATCGAATCGAGATGTTCGTGTGCCGAACAGTATCCCTGCACCTCTCCAAGGCTATGTGTACGCCGACGTCAACGCGGCGCAGTCTCATCCTGTAAGCCGCCGGGCGCCGTAGTTCCCTGCCCTCGTGCTTGCCGACAAGCAGGTCGCCATCCACAGTGTAACTAGGCGTTCCTTTTAGCTTGATTTAGATGGCACGATCGCTGTCAGCGAACAGCTCATTCCAGCCGGTTCGATGCATCCAATTGTTCACCAAAGTCGTCTCGCTACCACCTATGTCAGAGGATGTGTTTGCCTGCTGAACATTGAGTGCTCCATGCTCCATGCTCAAGGTTATGAAGCTGCTCGAGCAGTTAGCGGCGCGAGACAGAGGTGGCGTCCGGTTCACCCATGCCATCTGGTGGTTGGGGGATCCAAAAGCCAGTAGCGCCATTCTTCGATCATCTCCGAAGCGACAGAATCTCACGCTTCTCCAAGACGTTCGCTACGTGGGATCAGTTGTGTTGTCTCTTCATGTGTCGGCCGAAAAGTTCGCTGCTAGTGGTCCGATGTGGACAGAGTGTACACGAGCACCCATGACGGACGGTAAGCTGCGGGTAGGCTGGGGAATGATCGGTTCTTGTGGGAAGGGACTTAGAGTCGTTAGATGAGGCGATCAGATAACACTCGTGAGACCAGCACGTTCTCGTAGAGGAACTTTGTGCGTAGCAACGTGCCTTGTTACAGAGCCTGGTTGGAGGGCATATTTGTCTATATAGAACTTTATATAGTTGTTTGCAGAACTATAGGAGGAAAATAAGAATAAGCACACTACATAATGCAGATAACTAACAATGTCTTTCAGTTCTTATAATAATTCTGTAGAGCGCTAGGTGTTCAGCTTGACAATGGTAGGGGACTAAAGTTTTACTCCTATCGAGGTAGAGGACATCCAATTTTGACATAACGTTAATAGCTGTTCCTTCGAGATGATCACTTGCTACCGACTTAGCAGATTTCCGCTCGCAATCTGCAGGCCTCGGCTTCGACTGTAGATTCTGTCATTCTGTGTAAGATCGAGAGCATACCGACCTTAGACGAAGTGGTAGGCTTCTGTCATAACAATAGCGTGAGCTAGTGCTATTGCCTTGTGCATCGTAGTCAATTCGTGATCATTATATTTGGATATCGATACGCACTCACAAATCCTAGGTAGATCAGAGTATTATCTAAGACAGATTCCATAATTGACAGAGCTATCGAGACTAGTCGCGATAGAACTATGACACGCGAAAACCCGACCAAGATCCAATTTGTAGCTAAGCTGCGCGTGCTATACTTGTTAATACTGCTCACGATTCTATAGCCGAGCTAGATATCCCGTAAAAAGGGGAAAAGCCAAGGTCAGACTAAGTTTCCTAGAGGATTCGAAGATCTTCGAACCGCCTAACCGTCGTATTAAATCTCGATAGATCGAGGGTAAGCTTCGAGGCAGATACTAGGTGTACGCACGGTATACAGGATTGTATATAGGATTGCGCTAGTCTCGTTTCAGACAATACCTATTGAGTATCTACTCGGATAAGGTTGCGAAATTTGCCTATCTATAGGAAAGCGCTGATAACGGCACTTGCGTGAGCAATCTGATCGTTACGAGCACTGTTAGAAGCTTAGTATCTGGTAGCGAAGTATATCAGAGTAGAGCAAGGGCATTGATCATGTTATGCATCCTTCTCGCAATCGCCTGCATACTATGAAGAGAGGAGAACTCATGAGCGCTATTACCAATATAACCTAAGAGGAATTCCTTCGTGAATCCCGAAACTGAGTATATATGGACAAGCGGATCCTAGATTTGCGTACGTTAGACCATGGATATTATATACCATTACTTGACTCGTGACCGATTCTCTGTTACCCTAAACCTCTAAGACTCGACCAATTGGTCAGCTCTCAGCTCTAAGGTCATTATTGACAAGACTGACGAAATACGAGTAACGTTGAGTTGTAAAGAACAGCTTTTGTCACGTAGTTATCAGGTGAAGTCAACTATGTTGTAATTATAGTCCCATAATCTTGTATAGGCCTACTACGTTTCGACAGACCTGGGCTACCTCAACCTGTCCATGTAAATATATTGGACTTGCTGTGTCTATATGGCTCTGGAAGCAGAGTGCCGTCGTTCGAGGACTGCGTTGTTCATGTCTGCTCCTGGCACGGCTGCCAGTAGACGACCTGATTCATGGCCTGAATGATTTGGTCTGCAGAAACATCCGCACGTGTTCGTGGGGTAGGTGAGACAAACCAGGTTGACGCCGCTCCGAAAGTCGAAGGGTAAACAACATGCCCCGGGTGATGAAGAGTGCGACGCAAACTGCCGTTGAAGCTAGGCACAATATGCAGACGGCAGACCTCGAGAGAGTCGTAGAACTCTGTCTCAGTTTACTGTGTGTGATCGTATGTTAGGGTCAAAGAGTTGCGTGAGTTCCACCTCAGCACGCGATTTAAGCGCCATGATCTGTTGGAGAGCTCTTTCGCTGAGTGAGATTTGGAATTGGACCAAGGTTTTCGGTTATTACAGCGCACATAGATCGCGGACGTCCCAAAACATTAGCGAGTGGCGCCTTGTGCAATCGTTGGTCCCGTGTCTGATATCAATCTTCAAAGCACTCACGGGTCTCGTCCACCAAATTGCGAGACAACATCCATCGGTAATATAACGCTGGGCCCCACCAGGTTTTTTCCGAACTCAAGCTCTCACCTTCGCAGGAAGCCCTGTCTTTCCGCATGCGGGGTCAAGCGCTAACGTTAGCGCCGAAGAACACCGACCTGACCCTTTTCGGCAACGCGGGTCACTTTCTCGGAGATTAGGGAAATTCAGAGCCTCCCTCTCCTCCACACGTAGGCGGCCTGTTGGATGAATCCTTGGTGGCATTGAGCTGACGCTTCGCATCAGCTCACGGGAGACGCCAAACTGGCAACTTGCAATCCGGCTCTAGCACCTGTGGGTCGATCTAGGCAGCATTCGTCTATAACTTGTAGCCTAAAGTCCAGCGGCAGATGTACATCATCAAGCAAGAGGGCCCATCGTGGTGGCACCATCAAACTTGTCTTCCAGCTTTTTAGCTGATCAGGGGCACGACGACTCTGACCTCGCGACATCAAAGCACAACTCTTCCGCTTACGACTTCAGGGTCTGCGCCCCATCTCCCATCACATACAGGATCTCATGTTCAGCCATGGCCATCTCAAAGCCTGGTCCGAAGCCTCGCATATCAGACCTCGTGCTTGGAGGCGCAGGCTTTAGCTATCAAAACCACAAAAGCCCGGAGGATTTGCCCGTCTTGGATATTATCAAGAGCGCGTTTGCGAGAGGCGTTCGGACAATCGACACCTCTCCTTACTATGAGCCGTCAGAACAACTCCTGGGAGCCGCTCTTTCACACCCCGATATCACGCACGAGTACAAAAGATCCGACTACGTCCTGATGACCAAAGTTGGTCGCATAAGCTCAAATGAATTCGATTATTCGCCACAGTGGATACGCAAGTCAGTACAGCGGTCGCTCGAGCGGCTTGGAACTTCGTACCTCGATGTGGTCTTCTGTCACGACGTGGAGTTCGTTAGGTTAGAAGATACCCTGAAGGCCATCGAAGTCCTTACGCAACTGAAAGAATCTGGGACCATACGCTTCGTTGGTATCTCGGGTTACAAACTGGATACGCTCATCAAAATCGCCGCTGCCGCTCTCCAGATTCACGGCCGCCCTATCGAGATAGTTCAGACTTGGGCCCAGCTCACCTTGCAGAACACCAATCTGGAAACTGTGGCCATGGAAAAGTTCAGACGCCTTGGTGTTGGAGCGGTATGCAGCTCGAGTCCACTTGCTGTTGGATTACTCCGTTCCTCGAGTGTTCCCGTTGGAACTTTGGGAGATTGGCACCCTGCATCGCCCGAGTTGAGGTCTGCGGCGCGAGAAGCGTCAATTTACGTCTCCAACCAGGGCGATTGCTTAGCGGCTCTGAGTTTGAGGTATGCGATACGCAAAGCTCAAGAGATCAGTACTGCCGACCTGCCGGTATCCGTGATTACCGGGATCAGCTCGCTGTCTGAGCTGAATGAGAACCTTTGCAACGCTGAGCAAGTCATTGGGAAAGATCTTGTCGGTTGCAAATTACGTAGTTCCGAGACTATATCCAACGACAGCTCCGCCAGCTGCCCAACGAATGCCGAAGTCGACAAAGACACTTCACTTATACATGGAGTGCGAAAAATTCTGGGACCTTGGTTGAATCAGGATTTTGATGGTGGTCCATGATTGGCAACTGCATCGATTTCAGCTTTCAGAGCAGAGTTTGATTCAACAGTTCTCACTACTGAAGCGAGGAAATTATTATTGGCGAAGCATGAATTGCGTATTTTTCATGTCAGATAGTATGTGTAGCTCAAATCAATATAACTAGCGATTTTGGTCATACAGCTTTGGTTAGAGCACAGCTCGCACAAGCTTAACTAAGTCGACGAGATTACTTCTTTCGGGTGATTCACTCAACAGTCGTTTCGCTGAACCCGCCTTACATATCAGTAGACTATGCATCGGTCGTGATTATTGGAATTTGTAAATTCTGATTTAGGTGTTTATTGACAGTCGATATGCTTCTGCGGCAGTACCATGCCAGACTCTTGCACAAGCGCACGGTCCAAGTGCAAGTTCCGAAGATTGCAAAAGCATAGCAACAATCTCAATCCATGTGTCCCACGCTTTATCAGATCCCACCACTGACGCAGCACATATAGGCCAATCACTACCAAACATCACTCTCCCGGGCGAGAAGATACGCACAGCGTACAGGAGCCATGGTTTGACAGCTTCAAAGATGGTTTCTGCACTTGTGCAAGGTTTCCGGGGCGCAAGCTCTGATGTAAACCAGACAACTTGATGTAGGTCTTGGAGCGAGCAGCCATCCTGCGTAGCTCAATGCACCAGTCATCGAACAAAGTCTGCGACTCAAGATCTGGTTTGCAAAGATGGTCCAATATGAAGGTAACTTTCTGTGCCTCAGCCACACCTTCATGAGCTTGACGCATCACTTCGCCCGCCATCTGCATTTGCCACGTACCGGCCGAGCGTTGACTCAAGCATAACTCGAAAGAAAAGCCTAAGACTCCCAAAAGCTGGAGGTTCTGTACAAAGCTACCGTTGAAGAGAAGATTGTGTAACTCTTCCGGTATAGAGACTGTCTGTAGCAAGAAGCGGAAGCCCTTCACTCTCTTCCAGATCTCCGAGCCAGTCGTATCCTCGATCAATTGCAGATATTTTTGTAGCACGCCTGTGGGTTGGTGCATAGGTGCCTATGCCACGAAGCCAACAATCAATTCCCCTTCTGCTTGATCAAATTTACCAGTCTTGATATCGGCATAAAACGCGACTTCCGCTATGGCCCGTTGAGTCCATGACCTGATGTCACCAATTGCTGTGTCTTGACGGACATCTGTCTCGACGAAAATTGCTCCCGCGACTGAGACGGAGGCGGATTGTTGGCGGGCTCCCTTTACAGCACTCTCGTAGTCTGCGGGCAGATGCTCTTTCGCTAATGGGCCAGCTGACATCCAGCTGTATGTTTTTGTGTTTGTCCAATGGTGAGGCCAAAGGTGGATGTGGCTATCCAGAATTCGTGGGACATCCTCCGATGGGTGGTTTGATGTCATTGCGCTTGTCGTTGTGTTGATTTTCGAGCCAGAATTTGAGCTTGTCCTTGGGCCTCGATAAGTAGGTTTCGGTGACTATCAGCGACATTCCATGTGTAGATCATGATGAGACAGTCACTACATGTTGCGTTTCACATGCGGCTATCTGAAAAGCGCCTTGCGAGTGGCCATCCACCGTCATTGGCCCTCGCTCTAGATGCAAGACGCGGCTTCTTCGTACTCGTGGCAGGAAGTGGGCCATCGTTGGGCCCACGTTGAGGTAGAGTCTAGGTCTGGCAATGAAGTTCCCTATTAGCCGCTAACACGGGTGATAGGGAATTCGGGATATTCTGCGGTCTCCAAATTCCAGCCGTTGACTGAGCCACCATGGAATTGCGCCGTGGATGGTACAGCCTGGAAGCTCACGTGGTTCCTGGAGCCCTAAGGTCTAAGCTTTTTTGAAAAGTATCTTTGGATGTTTTCTCCATGGGGAATGTGGCTCTCTTTGCACCTATCAGGATGTGTTGACGTGCTGCTATTCAAGTTGGACTTGTAGGAGGCGGGGTTTTAGTGGGAGTGGAGAAGAACAGTGCTATTAAATGACTTGTCCGCCCTCCAACAATCATAACCCACATTGTCATTGATCCTCAAGCCCAATATCTCTGCAACAGGAACTCTCCAGAACTGCCTCAATTCAGCATCAGCCGCCATGAGGTTTCCTGGGCTCCAAAGATTGAAAGCGAGCAATTCGAACACAAGCGCTGCTAATCTGACGCTTCGGGCTTCTATTCTGCCTCTTTGCCTGGTCACCATACTTTTCTTTTTGTGGGTGAGTTAGGAGCTGATTGTATTCATTCTTCAGACAGTACGCTGATGTAGCTCAGGGCTTCTCCTACGGCTTACTCGACACCTTGAACAAGCATTTTCAGACTACTCTAGGCATCACACGTGTGCGCTCCTCTGGACTCCAAGCTGCATACTTCGGTGCTTACCCATTGGCTTCGTTCGGTCATGCCAATTGGATTTTGCGACACTACGGTTACAAAGCTGTTTTCATTTGGGGTCTATGCCTCTATGGTATCGGTTGCCTTGTCACATGGCCTGCAATAGTTTACAGGTCGTTTGGCGGCTTTTGTGCCGCGATCTTCGTCATTGGAAACGGCCTTGGCTCTTTGGAAACAGCTGCCAATCCTTACATCACCGTCTGTGGACCTCCAAAATACTCGGAGATGCGCATCAACTTATCGCAAGCTTTCAACGGCATTGGAGCTGTCGTTGCCCCTTTGATGGGATCTTACATTTTCTTCAAAGATGTTGGAGATGGTTCTGAATCGCTTCGGAGTGTACAATGGGTCTATCTGGCTATTGCGTGCTTTGTCTTCATCCTCGCAGCAGTCTTCTACATGTAAGGGCCTCCTCCAACGGACTTGTGTGTATTGAGATTGTCTAACATCTAGATTAGCTCGCCCATCCCCGAGATAACCGATGCTGATATAGCATATCAAACGGATCAGTCGGGTGCCAACAACGACTCGAAGCCGCTCAGGAAGCAATATCGTTTGTTCCACGCAGCGTTCACCCAATTCTGCTATTGCGGATCCCAAGTTGCGATCGCTACATATTTCATCAATTACACCTTGGAGACACGGGCGGGGACTAGCGCCTCGCTAGCTGCGCAGTTTCTTGCCGGCGCACAAGGGGCTTTTGCCATTGGTCGCTTTGTCGGTGTGATTCTGATGAGTTTCATCCGGCCAAGAAAGATTTTCCTCGTATACTTCACGCTGCTGATTATCTTCGTCGCATGCGCGATTCCACTACGCGGCAACACTGGCTTGTCTATGCTCTTCCTGGCTCTGTTCTTTGAAAGCATCATCTTCCCTACCATCGTGGCTCTTGGTATGCGGGGACTGGGAAAGCACAGCAAACAAGGATCTGGATTCATCATCGGCGGTGTGGTGGGAGGTGCAGTCGTGCCTCCAATCATGGGTGCTGTATCTGATATGAAGGGAAGCAATACTGCCACCGCTTTATCGGTCCCTCTCGCATTTTTCGTCTTGGCCTGGACCTACCCAATTTGCGCCAATTTTGCCTCGAACTATCGATTCACTATTGATCGGATGTCAGACCAGGACGCAGACGGGGTTTCCAGCCCGGGGGATGTTGATATGGAACCCTCCACTCATTACGTGGCGAAGACCGCCAACGATCACGTGGAGGAAAATCCAGCCAAGATGTGATATAGATCTGGGATCATGGAAGTCATGGATTTTGACTATCACAACGAGAGAATCTGTATAGCGCAAGAATCATTGATATGATTGCTTGAGAATATGCTTAAACCGAACCAATTTATCTGTGTAATTCCGAAAACCGAAATATTGAAAACCGCTTTCTGAATAGGCAATCACGGCCAATCTTTCCATATCTAACATGCGGTTCCCGCCCTTTGATTTCCGCCCTGTGTTTCGCGACAAATCTTTTTTCGTTTCCCAAATTATGCTTCCCACCTGTTGTACTAGCATATGCTTTGAGACGTTAGTGTCAATCGTGAAGGCATCTGGGAGCCTTTAACATGTCTTCCTTCAAGCGGGTATAGCGGTGACTTTTAAGGTCGCGTGCAGTACTAAACGAGCGCTCATTGTCTTCAGCCATTGCAGGTATGTTAAGCGTGTTAAAAGCCGATTTAGAGAGATCCGGAGACTGAATGCGCCGCTCCAGCCATGATCGAAACGGGTCTGCAATATCCTCTTCGAGAGGATCGAGCGCTAGTTACGCCGTGAGCCCGTCCAAGCTGATAGGATTGTGAGGCAATTTTAAGCTCTTCGTTTACGACTGCCTAGCGAAAGGTCACTCATGTATGGTCGAAGGCAAGCGCCTGCTGCTGTTTGAGGCTTTGGTCTCGCAGTTGACGGTCTTTATTTGGACTGTCGCAGCTGCTCGACATATCTACGGACGTCAGATGTCCGATATTAGTAGTAATACTATAGCTTGTATTAGTAAGGACTATTATCTATAAGATACTTTAACTACGAGTAGGGACTTTTGCTCCTAGTCTTCGAAGCTATATTCTTCATATCGACTACCGGTATTTTTATCTTCCCTATTAGCCATTCAGCCGATTTTTCCAAACCTACGCGAGCGTAAGCTAAGTGAAGTAAAACAATTTCCCGATAGTACTAAAAAAGCCAAATAATACCTGTTTGAGGGGTCAGAGAAAAATGCAGCGTTTAAACACGAACCCCATGGTCAAGCCAATGCGGGGAAGCTTGGCAACCCGGAATTCCCCAGATTTCTATGCTGCTTTAGGTGAAGACTCGTCTGTGCTAGATAGATCTTTAGGTTCAGGGAGAAACAAGATTGCTCTGTTGATACGACTCTACCGATACGGACCGATCACTTGAGTAGCCGTCGCGAGCGCAAGCGGCGCTTATATAAGGCGGAGCATAAGTCTCTACGAACCATGTATGAAAGATTCAAACCATTCGCTCTCAGCACTATGTTCAAGTTACTCACTCTCGCTCTCTCGTTGACCTCTATCGCTCGGTGTGCAGACAGTCCTTCGGAGACTCTTTGGTTCGGCGGTCCTGCATTAGACTACAATGGTGCACTTCCGATTGGCAATGGCCGTCTCGGTGCCATGATATACGGCTATACGGATGGAGAGAAGCTCAGCATGAACGAAGACTCAATCTGGAGTGGGAAATTCTCTAATCGACTCAATCCGAAAGCTCAAGCGGCACTTCCACAGGTTCGTTCGTTGATGGACGCAGGGAACATCGCGCAAGCTGGGAACGTGCTCCTCCGGGACATGTCCGCCAGTCCGGACAATCCGCGTTTTTACACACCTGCCGGAGACATCAATATCAAAACTGGACACGCTCAAGGCTCGGTCACCGGTTACAATCGAACTCTCGACGTTGGTACCGGCGTCCAGCGTACAACGTATTCATACAGCGGTGTGACTTACGAGCGAAAGGCCGTGGCATCTGCTCCTGATAACGTCATCGGATTCTACTTCGGTAGCAATGCAGCAGGAAAAGTCAACATTTCGATCACAATGGCTCGATCACAGAATGCCGGGTCTACAGTTTACGCTGCAGGCAACGCTACGATTCGAGGCACTGGCGTTACCGACGCAACATTCACTTTCACTGCTGGCATCAGGGTTAAAAACACTGGAGGTAAGTTGGCTGGTCGCCTGGACGCTGCCGGATCACGCTAACGTGCGCTAATTCACAGGCACTATCACGACTAACGCACAGGGGATCTCCGTCAGTAATGCCGATTCTGTAGTGATCTACTACGATGCAGAAGGCCTGTACCGCTACCCGGCGGGTCAAGCAGCCTATGAAGCAGCACTGTCAAATCGTCTCAACGCAGCATCTTCGAAAACGTTCCAATCCTTCCTTAACACGGCGGTTCAAGACTACCAATCGTTCTATTCCCGGGCTGCTCTTAGCCTCGGAAGCTCAGGCTCCGCCGGAGCTCAGAACACTGTTGCGCGGTTGGGCAACCTCCAGAAGAACCAAGATATCAAAACCGACCCCGAGCTTTTAACTTTGATGTACAACTTCGGTCGGTACATCTTGATCTCATCTGTCAGGCCTGACACTCTCCCTCCCAATCTCCAGGGTGTCTGGAACCAGAACTACAATCCGCCCTGGGGATGTAAATTCACCTTAGATATCAATCTGGAGATGAACTCTTGGTTAGCTGAAATGAACGGTCTATCGGAGTTGCTGAATCCGGTCTGGAGTCTTCTTGGACGCATGCAACAGAATGGAAAGGTTGTGGCGAAGAACATGTACGGTTTGGATGGTTGGGTCTGTCACCACAATACCGATATGTGGGGAGATTGCGCTCCAGCGGACAACGGTACCCAGTGGACCATATGGCCTCTCGGCAGTGCCTGGATGTTGACCCACGTGATTGAGCACTACCGATTTACTGGAGATGCCAACTTCGCTAAACAGGTGGCACTTCCACTGCTGAGTGATGCGCTGACCTTCTACCGTGGCTTCTCAACTATACAAAACGATCAGCAGACATTCTATCCATCCCTATCCCCCGAGATGGCATATGTTATCCCCGGAACTTCCAAAACTACTGGCCTTGCTAAATCGACAGAGATGGATCGAGGATTGCTCTGGGACATATTCACCGGCTTTGTGGAATTGAGCAAGGCTGTAGGGTCTACTGCGGGTGTCGCCGATGCGAATACCTTCCTCTCGAAATTGCAAGGACCGCAGATAAGCAACACGACAGGCCGTTTGCTCGAGTGGGTGGAAGACTTCCAAGAAGCGGAGCCTGGTCATCGTCATTTCTCCCCACTATTCGGGCTGCATCCAGGTCATCAGTATTCTCCACTGAAGAATTCAGAAGTTTTCAACGCTGCCTACAGTCTATTAGAGCACCGAATCAACAGCGGTGGAGGCTCGACTGGATGGTCGCGAGTTTGGGCTGCAGCACTTTATGCGCGAAGCTTCCAAGGGAACAAAGCTGTCGCGAGTGCTGTAACTTACCTGAACAAATACGTCCTTTCCAACCTCTTCAGTGTTGAAAGTGTTGTATTCCAGGTTGATGCGAACTTTGGCATTGTGGCAGCTATCAACGAGATGTTTTTGCAGTCCCACATCGATGGCATCGTTCACATTGGACCTGCCTTGAGCGACAACCTGGCCAATGGTCAATTCTCGGGTTGGAAAGCAAGGGGCGGTTTCACTGTGAGCGCAGAATGGAAAAACGGTGCTGTCACAAGTGCAACGGTCACAGCTTCCCGGGACACGCCACTCATTTTGCGCGTTCAGAATGGGAGAACATTTTACGTCAACGGCAGCAAATACACTGCCCCGGTCCAGGCGAAGTCTGGAGTGTCATACAAGATTACGTTCTAGACATTTCTATATCTAGTACCATATCCACAAGGATTCGATTTGACCCGATTCTGTCAGGCTATTCATGGTGATCGTACGAGCCGCACTCATGTCAAGTAGATGCAAGTGATCTGCTTGTGGACGTACCTGTTATAGTTACAGCATATCTTATATCTTTAGAAAGGACAGACATAGCAAGGTCTGTCAGTATACATGCTGCATAATCACCGGAACACAGAAGCATTGCAAAGATGAACACGACTAGGGAAATGTTCAGTAGAGAGGTGGAGATGCACGCGGGAAAAATTCATTTAAGCAACAGACTAGGGGAATACAACCATGCTTTTCAGCGATGCTTCAGAGTCGGCAGATGGCGGAAGTACTTCGCAGTCGCAGCAGGTGGTCACAAAGCTACTCCAAACCCCACAACAAACCAGAGGCACCTTTCTTCCACACAAAGGTAACAAAGGTCAAAAAGACAGCATTCGGCCTCACTGAAGCTACAAAAACCGTCCAAGGCTTTGACAATCATCGCTCGGCTATAGTGCCCTGGCTTAGCGAGACAGAAATCGTCAAACACGTCTACCAATCAAAAAAGGACAAAATCAGGGCAGCAGTCGCCCTGCCACCCCTAGATGGGGAGGGTAAGCTCTGAAAAATTGTCGACGCTATAGAGCCTTTACTGAGAGAAGCACATAATTTTTGCTTGGGTAGGACTGATTGTATGCTTAAGTGGCCGTGCTGAGACGTCTTCAGTCGCTTCCAATCGTAGCAAGTTGACATTCTCGTGAAGACTCGAGGCTGCAATCAGTGCAAAGAACTTGGAACTCTAAAAAGCTACTTTAGGATCTCTTAGCGGTTTCGTCTTACTTCTATAACGTCACTGTAGGGGAAGCGGATCAGTAGGGGAAGCGGATCATCCTCAGTATATTTCATACTGGCGCGCGATGTTTTGATCATATGCTGCGTAGGACAAGTCCTGCCTGCGTAGTGATCTGCTTCCCCTACTGATCCGCTTCCCCTATAGTGACGTTAGGCGAAAACTATCAAGCGACTGCGCTAGGGTATTTGAAACGCGAGAAAGTCCGCCGGGTAATTTTCGATGATCACTTCACGGGCTACCCGACTAAGTTTTAGGGTCTCACACGTCTATTACTGCAACAAAATAATTACGTACTGTGAGCGCGCGGCAAGCCAGTCTCGAGAGCACGGTCTATCAATTTGTGAATATACTATATTGTGTATTCCGAGCAGGAAGCCGCCAAACCTACTGTAAGTAATCATATCGGGAAGATAGCAGTATTCGCTGCAGAATGTAGCTCCTCTGTACATAAGAAGCGAAGGGGGCGTCCATGCAGCCTACCGCGGAGCAAAATCCGGGATCTGATAGTCAATTGTCCTTATAGCTGTATCGGGTAATAGGAACAATTGAGATACTCTGGCAATTCTAGGCCTTGGCGAACGGCTAGCCCGTGACCATTGAGCTGCCACAACCTTGGGTCGCTGAACATTCGACGTTTAGGCTGTCGTGACATCAGACGCATAAATATTTTCAGCACGGTAATTGCGATGTCTCAGAAGGCCGCCCTAGCGCACAGACTTGTGAGTCTTCTCCGCCGCGTGCTAAGTCACTTTTTAACGCAGCTCCGCCCAAATTCCAAGATACATCTACCCTGTCTCACTCATACTGTGGTTCATCCCGTTGACCAGCGCAGCATAGGGAAATTATCTGTGGTCACGATGAATATTAGTCTTGTCACTAAGCTTGTCGTTGTGATCTGGCCATTGTGAACCCGAAAACCGACGACTTTCGCCAGATCTTTAGTGTTGACCACGATGAAAAATTCGTCTTAGCGTTACTAATATATCGAATTGGCATTTCCTGAGAGCTAGAGATGTAGTAGCCTCTGGTAGATCGTATTAGAGAGATGCCTCTTGAAACTGTACACTAGTCGCAAGATTAGATAGCAGTTGGGCTTCCAAAATTTATCACCTTTTGCATACCTTAGGTTATCAAAGTACAAGTTTGTGGCAAGGCGTTCAATTCAAATGACTCAACCCAACGCCCTTACTGGTTCAGACGATACAAACTGACCTAGTTGACTTGGATGATCTGTTTGTTGAGCATCCTGAACCTCCTAGGCTTTCAGGCTTGGTCGTCGAATTTCGCGTCGCGGACACCCATCGTTGCCATGACCGTGCTCGAACCTCTCTTATCTAATGACTTCTTGACAGGGTTTGGTGCATCGAATACCTCCAACAATTCTTCTAGTGTTCTGTCCTTGGTCTCAGGCTGTGGTAGGTTTAGCGCACTTCCGTTAGCATCGACGATCAGAGTAGACTTACGAAATAGAAATACATCACAGCCCATTCGATAAGATCCCACCCGACAAAGACCAAGTAGAAATAGTACCCGATTGCGTTCAGCCCTGGACCGATACCATAGTTCGAGATAGCTCCAGCCGCATTGGAGGTTAGGTTACCGATAGCAGTGCCTTTGGCGCGAGTGGAAGTCGGAAGTGTCTCGGCTATGTACATTGATTGGAGAGGAGTCCATCCAAAGCTGAAGACAATGCCGAATACATAGATAAAGGCGATAGAGGCGTTGGCAGCGGACGTATTGGATGAGTCACCAGCTGCGACTTTAGAAGTGCCAAACATGATGAGGAAGGAGAGAGAGCAGAAGATAATGCTGTGAAGTAGCAGTGGACGGCGGCCAACTACGTCGGTCATGCGAGCACCGACGGTACCAGCGACGAAGCAAATGATCGGGTAGATGGCATTCAAGACAAGCTGCGTGTGGGCATCGGCGATACCAGCATTCTTGGCCATGACGGGAAGGTCTTTTACACACGTGAATACGAAAGATCGGCTCAGCGGAGAGTGGTTGAATTACAATAGCCGGTTGCGGAATTCCCAGATAGCTGGCCAAAAACTGCCATACCGATGACGCAAATTAGCCGGCGACGAGCAGAGTGAGTGTCAGCCAGTTCGCGGTAGTCCCACCACTTCTTGTCGGAAGAATTCGTCGAAATTTGGTGAGTCATTTCTCTGAGCTGCATCTCAACGATTGGGTGCGTGGCAGAACCCTCACCATGGTACTTTGCAAGGACCTGAAGTGCCTCCTCGTAGCGGCCATTGGCGATAAGCCAGCGAGGAGATTCAGGCAACCACCAGACGCCTGCGGCAACAAAGATAGAGGTGATAAGCTGACACCAGATCGGGACGCGAAAGGCGTAGTCGGACTCGATGTACTCGCAACCAACGATGACCCAGCCGGCAATGATGGATCCGACATACCCTGTGACTGGCCTCAGTATGGGACTACTATAAAGTCAGTCAATCTAGTCAACTGACAAGTACAATTAAAGAAACCTGTCAAAGTTCCGCGCCAGACAGGATGAGAGAGCTCGGAAACATAGCATGGAGCAGAAAGACAGCAGAAACTGACGCCGACACCAAGAATGAAGCGACCAGCAAGAAATTGACCCATGTTGCGTGAGGTCGCTTGTATGCATGTGCCGACAATGACGGTAATTGCACCAACGAACATGCCCCAACGTCGACCAAATAAATCGTTGACGGGGCCTGTGCAGAATACCGCTGGAATGGATCCTATGTTGTACATTGCGAATACGAGACCGGTGCTAGAACTGGCAGTGCCCCTACAGACTCAGTTAGTCGCTATAGCAAAACGGTCCATTTGTTTGTGCCCTTACAACTTGAAGTATGTTTGGTAGCTTTTCATCGCGTTGACGCCACCCAACAGGCTGCCATCGAAGCCATTGAGACAGCCGCAGAGGTAAGCGATCCAAAGACAAGCATACAGTCTGCACATCGACGCTGTCCAAGGACTGTACTTTGCCTGCTCGACTTCATTGGAGAGCTGAACAATGGCATCGGCTTTGACGTGTTCAGAGGCCCCAGTGATGCAAGTCTCGTCCTGTAAGACATCAGATTTGCTGGTTGCCATTATGGATGTAATGACTGAGTAAGAGTGTGATCCAACGTCAAGAGGATAGAAGCGATTGGCCTTTGTGATAGACAGGCAAACGGGCTTGAAGCGGGTTCATATAGCAGCCGATACGCCACCACAGATTTCGCTCCACGATCAGCGGCCTACCAGTGTGGTATGGTTTGAGGCCTGACCACCTGCCATATCTACATGACCACAAACAGGAAGTGGAGGGTATCGGGGTGTAAACATTTGTGTTTGCGCTAGACAGGTCGTTGCCACCACAAGAACGTGGGGTGCTCTGGGGGTACGGACTGCCTTCTATTGATACGAGGATCAGAGTTCGAGGCCGCAAGACAAATACTCTACTTGGAAGTACCGTTAAAGAATGATTGAGGTGCCGGTCTTTTCAGAGTGACATAGTGTCTGTCTGTGCTACAGGGAGCAGACTTGAAAGTGATCATGGACCTATGCGGTGTTGCAGGTGAGTTTTTCCCACAGAACTGTCGCTCGTGCGTACGGCGTATTAATTGCAGGTCAAGATATGAATTTCAAAGACATCGCCACACGACAGGTTCGGCTCCACATGATAAGGGTTGCGCGTGATTCAGTCACGCGTGATTCCCCTTGCTCCATCTGAGGTTAACGTCCGCCTACGTTGATCTCGGGTGATGACCTCCACATGGCATGAACAGTAACATAGCTGGTCTGTGGCCAGAGCTCGAGCTCCTATCGCATTCTCGTAATTTGCTTTGATCTCCTTCAAGCTCTATGTCACTCCATCCAAGTCTTTTATTTCCTGCCTAACGAGCATTGTTCGGCTCTCGTGCTGATCATTCATCATGGCTACAAGCACCACCAACGCGGGTCGTCTGCCTGATTACAATGACGAGCAAGTCTTCCAGCGTAACCGTTTGCTTACACGCGCGTATCATATTCCCGCCTCGTCATTACTCCTCAGTGGCCTGTGGGATTTCCATTACGCTCCGACACCGCTGCACGCTCCCGACCCAAATAAACTTGGTGCAACCGACCTGGAACGCTCAATTCGATCTTTGGATGGCCAGAACGGATTTGACACCAAGCTCGACGTCGTCGAGATCAGAGCTGACGCCGAATGGTCCAAGATCGACGTGCCTGGTCATTGGCAACTACAAGGCTTCGGCAAGCCACAATACACAAATGTGGTGTATCCTTTTCCTGTCTGTCCGCCGCACGTTCCGACAGAGAATCATACAGGCTCCTATCGACGTAAATTCAGAGTACCTGCCCACTGGTTGCCGGATTCACAGATCAGAATTCGTTTCGAAGGTGTCGACAGTGCATTTCACGTCTGGGTCAATGGCGAGGCTTTAGGGTACCACCAAGGCTCACGTAACTCAAGCGAATTTGACGTAACACCAATGATCAGACGCGGTAAGGACAACGAGCTCTTTGTCAGAGTCTATCAGTGGTGCGACGGCTCCTATATAGAGGATCAGGATCAGTGGTGGCTGTCTGGCATATTCCGCGACGTTTGGCTGCTAGCTTTCCCTCGCTCTCGCATTGAGGACTTCTTCGTCAAAATTCTTTTCGATGGGGATCATTGCAATGCGGAGCTTGAAGTCACGTTGCAGTTGACTCTCAACGCCGATGTTGAAGTATTTATTGGTCTATTTGACCCCAAGGACCCCAGTGGCACGATACAGCACGCTCTATTTGCTGCGCTCTCTGGCTGCACTGAACTGATCTGCACCCTTTCAGTCACCAAGCCGTGGAAATGGACAGCAGAAACGCCTTCCCTTCACGATCTCAAGATCACTCTTCTACAGAAGACCACGCAGACTGTCCTGCAAGAATTGACCACTCGTATCGGCTTCCGGCAGGTCGAGATCAAGGGCGGTCTGCTTTCCGTTAACGGGAAGCCGATTCTGCTCCAGGGTGTAAATCGTCACGATCATCATCCACAATTTGGCCGAGCGGTACCCCTTGCATTTATTCGAGATGACCTCATGCTCATGAAGCGTCACAATATCAATGCTTTGCGCTGCGCGCAATATCCTCCGGACCCTCGCATGCTCGATCTATGCGACGAGCTTGGCTTTTGGGTCATGGATGAAGCCGATCTCGAATGCCATGGTTTCTACGACGCTGTTGCCCGGCCTCTGAACATATCCGGAGAGAAGGACTACGAACAACGGAAACTGCTCACCTTTCCTCAAGCTGCGGCCTATACATCCAACAATCCAAGGTGGCGCGATCAGTACGTAGATCGTATGCAAGCCGTGATCCAGCGAGATAAGAATCATCCCTCTATCATCATCTGGTCGTTAGGCAACGAAGCATTCTACGGTCAGAATCATCTGGCCATGTACGAGTATGCTAAGAACGTTGATCCCACCAGGCCAGTACACTATGAGGGCCACGCCAAAGCTTTATCTGCAGACATGTTCAGCTTCATGTACCCCTCCGTTGAGCGACTGGTGCAGCTCTGCCAGACGGAAGGCGTGATTGGAGGCTTATACGATAAGCCTATTGTCCTTTGTGAATACGCGCATGCTATGGGCAATGGACCTGGAAATCTTCAAGGCTATCAGGACGTCTTCCAGGCATACCCTCGTCTGCAAGGTGATTTCGTCTGGGAGTGGGCAAATCACGGATTGTGGAAGCAAGAAACTGTCGGAAAGGGTTTCTATGCTTACGGTGGTGACTTCGCAGACCTGCCGAACGATGGTACTTCCGTTATGGACGGATTGTGTTTCTCAGATCACTCACCGACGCCCGGGCTCGCTGAATTCAAGAAAGTCATTAAGCCGGTGAAACTGATATGCGAGGACAGAGATACGACTAATCAGTATACTGTACTAGTAGGGCTACTAGTGTAGTGTACTAGTAGCAGAGGCCTATACTAACTTACTACACTAGTAACTTAACTAGTGTACTACACTGTACTAGTGTACTAATTACATAATCATGTTTTTGCTAAGCTAGTAGTATAGAAAAAATAGGGAATCGTAAATTTTATAAATTTTAGCTATAGAGGTACCTATAATTAAAGTAATTTATCTACTATTATTTATATTTATAGTATAGTACCTTATCGTCGCTCTCGTAGATATTAATAATAATAGAGAGCTAATTACTAAATAGTATACTATCTACTCTTCGTACTATACTATTAAATAATACTCTATCGAGTCCTATAATACTACTCTATTACTAGCTCTATAGATATAAGATCGATTATATATTATTACTTCTAAGTTATTATTATCGTAGTATAAGGAGTATACTACTCTTACTAAATATCCGCTTTAGATTATTACTATAGGCTAGTATCGAATATATATTAAGAGCTATCTTTACGAGTTATAGCTATATAGTTAATTCACTAATCTAATAAGAGATAGGTAACTACTATAAAGGTACTTATACTTATTATTTATCTAGATAGGCTTTTAACTAATTAGCTTTATTATACCCTTCGTTAATTAGTATCTACTTATTATATATAGCTATAAGTAATAATACTAGATCTATATATAGATCTATATCTAGTACGATATCCTTATATTAGCTCTATAAGGCTTTAATAGCCTCTCTTACTATCTTAAGCTATTTAGGCTTTTTAGCCTAGTAATACTTAAACTAGTACTACTTTAGATATAGATAAAGTACTATTACTATATAGTAGATTAGCGTATTATCGGTTTTATTAAAGTAGGTATTAAGCTTCTATTATACGAGATTAATATTAGTTAAGAAGTATTTTTAAAAATCTAATATACTAACCTTTTTAGTATTATCTAGCTTAGCTATCTACTCCTTATTTACTATAGGCTTATTTCGACTTATAGAGATATTAGTAGATATAGAAGTCTAAAGTATAAGTATACTCTAAGAGCTTATTATAGTATATACTAGTATTAGTAATAATATAGTAAGTAGTAATAATAGAGTAGATAGTAGTAAGCTAGCTTACTATAATTAATAGTCTAAAGTCGCTTTAGATAAATAATACTCTTACGCTTCATTAAATATAGTTATTATTATTTTAGAAATTAGTAGTACTTATTAGATAGCTCTCTTAATAGGCCTATTACTCTTTATAGTTATATTAATCTATATTAAGGAGCTCTAATAGGTAATCTAAATATATAGTATTCTTAAAGGTATTATTAGTAATAGTATAGCTAAAATTCTTAAAAATATAGAAATTTATTAAAATTATATAAATCTATCTCGTAATACTAACTTCTATATAATTACTATATATTGTTAGAAGAGTAAGGAAGATATTTATAGGCTTCTATTAGATATCTAGATAGTATACTATAATATCTAAGAGTAATAAGTAATAGCCTAGAGATATTTATAGATTAAAGGAGAAGTAAATCTAAGTTTTAGCTCCTACTAGTATAGATTCTATTATTATAAGTAACTCCTTATATATATAGATAATATACCTTATAAGTAACTTCCTATAAGGAATAGAACTATAGAGATTCGATTATAGATATATTAGAAGATCTCTAAAGATCTGAAATTCTATCTTTATAAGTACTAATTACTCTACTATAAAAAGTCGTACTAATATAGATTTAAATATAGCTATATCGAATTTAATTATTACTAAGTTTCTCTTATAAATTAGAGTATTAAATAAGTTAATTATCTACTATATATTTATAGGCGAATTTATAGATAAGAAGCTATCTCTATTAATTCGATACTTCTTTACTATATAGCTAATTATAGTAGTAGTTAAATTATAGTAATATATATAGCCTATAAGCTCTTATATATAAGATTATTATTTATAATAGATCTTATAGAGCTAGTACTCCTAATTAGTTCTTATATCTTTAATTTTATATTCGTATAGCTATATAAATAACTTAGATTACTTAGGTAAGTATAGTATTATAATATAGCTATAGAGCTAATTCTAGTCGATATTCTTTTCTATATAAGTAGAAGTATTCGAAATACTTTACCTTATACTATTACTATTAAAGTCGTCTATATATTATATTTCTAATAGAGGTATAAGTTCGTTAGTTAGAGGAGTACTTAAAACGCTACTTATAATAGTAGATAGTATAGTTATTAAGATCTTAGTAGTAATTAGAGTTCTATTTACTAAAGAATAGAGAATTTAGGAATTTAAGGAATTATATAGAGGTTTATAGAGGCCTCTAAATTAGGCTAGTAAGGTAGTATAGTAGCGCAGGCTACGCTCTACTAAGCTTCCTACGTAGGGAAACCTAGAGTAATGCTACATAGGGTTAGGGTTAGGGGAGCATAAAAATATGTACTAGTGAATTAGTGTACTAGTAGACCTCACTTATACTGATTAGTAGGAACCTACTAGTACACTGAATTAGTTACGTAACTAGTGCACTAGACCTATACTAAGAATTGCACTGATTGGTCGTATCTCTATACGAGGATCACACGCTGATCATCGAAAACCGGTATGATTTCAGTGATTTCGACCACTTGCAAGCTATATATAAAGTGGAGAGTTTGACTAATGAGTGGGTTGTGCAAATATTGAGTGACGATCATGAGCTAACGATTTCAGGACAACGCTATTGCTGTCGGGTGTCCTCGATATTCCTCACCTGGCTGCACACCAAAGGATTAGGTCATCGTTGTTCCGAGAGCTGACCCGTTTTGGCTCCAGCCCGAACGTGTGGCTCACTGTCAGTCTTCGTTTGAAGCACACAGCTTCCTGGGCAGGAGCTGGTCATGAAATCGCGTGGTTCCAACAAGAGCTCAGTCTGCCAAGTTGTGTTCTACACCCCACATTCCGAACTACGAACTGTTGTGGATTGAAAACACGAGAATCAGCTAAACTTTGGAAATTCGAAGGCGACGACTTCGAAATGGTATTCGACCGATCGAGGGGCCTCCTCAAATCTTGGACCACTCCTGGGAAGCAGATACTGAAAGTTGACCCCCAAGTTGGAGGCGCAATAGCACCAGGATTTTGGCGTGCGCCGACAGACAACGATCGACCTTCCAACAACCCTTACTGGAGACGCTTTGGCCTTGACATGATGTCGTCACAGCTCCGGTCGTCCAATAGCCAACGCATTGGCCATGATGCTGTAGAAGTGACCTGTGCGACCTTTGTCTCGCCTCCAATCTTGGATTGGGGCTTCGAAGTCGAGTCAAGATATTAGATCACCGGCAATCAGCGCCTGGAAGTCCACTTGAAGCTCCGCCCCATGGGCAACTATCCTACGGACCTGCCCCGTCTTGGACTAGACGTATGTCTAAACAGATGGATAACATCTGCGAGCTACTACGGGCTTGGTCCAGGCGAATCTTATCCGGATGAGATGGCGGCGCAGCGTGTGGGAATTTACAACACAGCTATCAGAGATTTGTCGACGATGTATGAAGTTCCGCAAGACAATGGAAATAGAATGAATGCAGCATGGGTTGCATTGTACGATAACAAAGGTCTCGACATAAGGGCTGCAAGTTCGAACAGCAATACTCTTTTTGCATGGACAGCCGGACACCACAGTGCGCACGTCCTTGACAATGCTAGACATCCATGCGACCTAATCGAGGAAAATCATGTGTTGTTAAGACTGGACATGCGAACCGCTGGAGTTGGCACAGGGGCTTGCGGCCCGGACATCAATGATGAAATGAGAGTCAGATGTGAGGCTACAGAATTCTCCTACACGTTGGGAAAGGAGGGATCACAGTGATCTTGAGTTGAATGAGATAGCCTCCGATGGCAAGTTTTGTTAAGTTAAATTGCTGTAAATTTCTACTCTTACCAGTCTGACAAGTTGGTCTCAATGGGTGATATGCTCTAGTTGCACATAAGTTACCGTCGTTTGCACAGCTAGCAGCAGAAGTAGCTGTCGATCTGAGTACCGCTGCCCCAGATGACTGAGAATCTCTGTCTCGGTGATTTGTTGGTGGTGTAAAGATCGTGTAGGAGTGGAATTGCAGGGAAGGTGGGCTTTAACCCATTGACGTACCTGTATAGACGAGTCCATACATGGCTTGTGAGTGTTTGATCGGTGAGGATTTTGGAAGCACAAACTTTCCTCAAAAGTTTCGGTGCATAAGCGGGTTCGCTGCAGTCCGAACCACGAACGCCGGGACAATCATCGAGCGTTGAACTTTTCTTTGCGTAACAAGATGGAACTACGAGAACGAAATGCTTCGCTCGATAGCGAGCTGAATGAGGTAGTAGGCCTCGCGTCTCCGATTCGACGTTTACATTCGGGGTCTGATGAAGTCTGCAGAATCGAACTAGAGCGAGTTCGCGACGATACTTTAGGAACAACCCGTAAATGTAAGGGCTATTATGTAACCGTCAAAGGAGAACAATATAGTCTTGTTGAAGGGCGTATATGTGTTGAGCACTGAAGAAGTTCTCGGAACAACGAGGGACGAGACAGTAGCGAGCAAAGCTCGTACAAGGCGCAAACATCATCCAATCATTCCATACCTAGGATGGCTCGAACCTGCTCGATCAAGCAACCATCTTCCCAAATCAGCCTTGACTTTGCAAGGAGCTATTGATACGACCCATTTTCTCACCACCCCATGCCGTCTAACATTCTGCTGGTCGTGAAAATGTTTGGACCCAAGTTCGCTTGGCGAGAAAGGCGACGAGTGGTTTCTTCCCACCACTCGCATCTCTCAGGAAGCTACCGGCGTGCCAATGAACGGTACTGTAGCACAGGGTGTGGAGCATGCACGTGGTGCGTGTGCACGGTCGATAACAAGAACAAGCGTGCGGGGTTGACAAGCCGCGCGCACCCAACGGCAGATAGGGTATATATCGCCTTTCATCCGACGTGAACTCAGCACCACATATGTACTACAGAAGCAGCCGAAGTCTCGTGTGTGCCGGCAATTATGTACAGGCCCACCACAAGCCCAGCGCACGTGAGAAGCGCCGAGCGGCACCTCACGCAGTCGCGCATCCGTCGAGCATGCGACCAGTGCAGCGGTCACCGCGTTCGCTGCGATGGCCAACAGCCTTGGTGAATATTACGCCCCCCTCCCCCAATCACACGCTGGGATTGCGCTAACTCGTTCGGATGTCAGCCGGCGTTGCTGGGGTACGTCTAGCTCTTGCTTTGTCGGCCACCCGAGCCGGACAAGCCCGCTGACAAAACTGCCAGGTTACGATCGGGCCTGCACGTATGAGCGCGCTGTGAACAAGCGCGGCCGCAAAAAGTGCCACGGCGATGCTGCTTCCGCGCCGCGCACTCAACGACACCAAGAACCCTCTCAACTCTTGCAGAACGCGGAAAACCCCCATGCTGCCGGTATCAGTGTGCTTGCAAGCTCGACCTCGCTACCTGGTGTGCAGCAGCAAGCACACGCTGTCGAGGGCGCTGGCGATCGACAGACACCTGCTGCTCCAATCATCTCTGATACGCCATTCTCCAATCAATATTCATCACCAACCACCCCATCAGTGTCAGGGACAGCGATTTCAACCTCTGACACCGCGAGCGCGACCAATCCTCACGAAAGTGGGAGTAAGCATAGCAGCGGATGGGCGCGGTCAAATTCTTACAAGGCTGCGATACCGCTGCAGCAACAACAGTCTTCTTGTAATGAGCCGCAAGCCGTTAGCGCGACGTTGGGCACGGCGCTTTCCAGTTCGGAGCCCGCGGATGGCTCGCTGAATACAGGCTATCCGTGTTTGGCGAAGATGTTTCCTCTCCTCGAGGGAACAATCTCGCACAGCACGGCATCAGAGCTTCTCGACTTCTACTTCACCCACCCTACGACATCATTACTCACCAGTCCGTCGCCGTTCGTCCTTGATCCAGTCATTGAGCATTCATCCGTTCTGCTTGGATGCCAAACTCGGGATGTCTCCCCGGCGCTGTTGGCAACCATTCTCTGGGTATGCGCTCAAACTGCCAGTCACCCTACCCTTTTGCTACCTCGGGAGAGGAAGCGGATATGTAAAAACCTTGGCGACATATCAAAGGCACTACGGTGTCCTCAGGATTTTCAGTGCTGCATGGCATCTTCTGGTACGCTTCTGTGCGCCGTCGAAGTAAAAAGCACTTACGCTAACCCTTGGTTATTACAGACGATCGGGCCTTCACTGCAGATGTGACATCAAGGTATGCGGTCCAGCATCCGGAGCCGGTACCCTGGGGATCCGGGGCAGTACAGTCCCGACAACAGCAAACCGACAGACTCCTGAATCTGATTTTGATCACCATTGTGGTATCTGCTGGGGATACCAAGAAGGAAACCTTGCCGCTGTATCAACATGCGGTCTCTTTGGCAAAGGTCATGGGCTTCAACCGCCTGGATGCCGGTATCCAAGATACACCGTTTGGGATGCCGCAGGAGGTGGGAAGCCACGATTGGAATGCGTATGTCGGCGGTGACACCGCCTCGCCTCTCTTCGAGAGCAAAGAGGAACAGAGACGCTGTTTCTGGCTTCTCTATGCCATGGATCGCCACTGGGCGCTGTCGTACAACACCATGCCCTTGCTCATGGACCAAGAATGCCAAGTTTACCCGCCATTATCCCGTCGGGAGCGGTCAGGACTGAGAGAAGCCCCGCCTCGGTATCCGTTGAACCGTGAAATAGGGCCACAGACCACCATCAGTGGCACTGGCTTCTTCCAATTTTTCGTTCCTTTAATGGTGATACTGGGAGACATCATTCTGATACACCATCAACAGCACCATCCTCGCCTCTACCAACTCGTGGACCGGCGAAGTATTGCCGCAATCGGGCTTCGTCTGACCAAACTTTTGGCCGACATCGACTCTCTGCAACAACGCAACTGCTGCGAGTCCCACAACGGCTGTCCCACTGCGTGTGAAGAGAGCCACGTGGTAGCAGTGAAGTTGTATGCCTCGTTCATTGTTCACGTGCTATATGTCCTGCTTCACGGCCGGTGGGATCCAACGGATATGCTCTCTTTGAACGCATCGCACGACGTGACGCCGGATGATGTGGATCCGCTCGACAGCCCTGCACGATCCGCCGTTAGTGATTGGATCACTTCGTCGCATTTCGAAGCCTGCGCATCGAACGCCATCTCAGCTTCGGACATCATTTCGAGAGTCCTTGGTGTGGATCCTGAACTTGCTTTCATGCCTTATCTACTCGGCATTAATCTTCTCCAGGGATCCTTCGTTCTGCTACTGTTCGCCCACCGAATGCCTCATGTTGCGGACAAGCCAAACGAGTCTGTCGAAAGAGCTTGTGAAAGCGTTATCCGCGCGTACGAGGTCTCCGTTGCTACTTTGAGCGTTGAATTCCAGCGGGGTTTCCGCATGGTCTTTAGGGCCGCTCTCGACAAAGCTCGTAACAGCGAGGCAATATCTGAAGGCGAGGGCCGCGTAAGCCCTCGTACTGGGGTCGGCAGTAATCATTTGCAACATTGCGAACATACCGAACCGCAACAAAATCAGGATCAGCTATTTTGCGCAAATGCCAAAACTGGCGCGCGATCTACTCGAAACAACAGCACTGGTCCACACAGTCCAGCAAACCCTACACAGTTCATGTCAGAACTTCTCCGATTATATAGGTGGGCTGATGGTTTTCATGGGCTCGCCGTATAGCGCGCCTAATCTGAATGTGCTTTGCAGATCGCAACCGCGCAAAAGTTTGCATGTATACAGCAAGACAATAGTAGGTTCTAGTAACTGCGATCCTAGGGCTTTGATATTTTAGTAGACAAGTAGGAGAGTCGAGGGTCTGTCTTCTAGCTACTAGAAGAGAGCGCTATAGATAGGATGAAAATTTCTAGTAATACTAGTAAGCCTAACTAATATAAAGCCTAATATTCAGCTAAATTCTAGCTAAAACTAGGCTAAATCTAGTAATTTATAAGAGTAATATTAATATAGAGGAAGTAGAATACTATATAGATAGGACCTATACTATATAGCTACTAATAGATTAATTAATTAATTAATTAATTCTATTAGGCTATTTATAGTAACTATATAAGCTATCCCTAATAAGTAACCTTATATATACTCTACTCTTATACCTAAAAATTAACTTAGAAAGTATCCTATTCCTCTAATTAGTTAGTAGCGCTTCCTACTAGAATAATAGTCTACTAGTCTTCTCTAGAAACTAAATAGTCGTCTTAATAACTACTAGATCCGGCTTCTACTCTTCTTTCGGACTATTAAGTAGCTACTTAGCTCTTATATCCTTCCTCGTACTCTACTCTCCTATACTAATACTTAGATTACTAGGCTACTTAGCCTAGCGAGTAATACTTCCCTATAGGTTATCTAGTATTACTTACTTATAGGTTATATATATTATATAACTAAGCGATAGAAGCGATATATAGTAATAGTATCGCTCGTATTACTTAAGTATAGAACTACGAATCTCCTTAGTATATAGGATAGTTAGAGTTCTATCTTCTATAGGAGCCTTATACTTAACTTAAGTAACTAACTTAGAGTTATTATTTATAATATAACTTAATTAGTATACTTCTTAGACTAGTCTTCCTTATCCTAAAACTCTTAGTACCTTATTCTATATTCCTACTCTAAGTATACTCTATTATATCTCTCTATCTATCTCCTATAGCTACTTATAATTCTCTATAAGCTTCTACCTACTACGGATATAATAGAATAATATATCTAATAGTTTCTATATTTTTCCTATACTCGTATCTTATACTATCTACTATACCTCCTTAAGTAAGGTTTTAATTTAGCTAGTAGTATTCTATCCTAGCTTAAATAAGAATTAATACCTAGTCCGATATAAGTAATCTATAGAGATATAGAGTATATTTACCTAGTAATATCTAGTCTATCTTCTATATATATTAGCCTAGTATATTTATAGTATTAAGTATAGTTAAGTCTTTACTCTTATCCTTATTAATTAAGCGAATAATACCTAATACCTCTTATATTCTCTCTAGTATAGATACTATTAGCTTACTTTCTTAGTTTAACTCTATTTAAGTAGCCTCGCTAGCTTCTTTATTATCTATAATATCTAAATAGCCTAGTAACTATCTAAATTTTAGATCTATTACCTTTAGAAGCTAGATATTAAAGGAATACTAAGTAGTATATTTAAAAGAGGTATCTCGTAACGTAGTAAATACTAAAGCAATTACTACTTTCGTCCTAAGACTTATCGTTACTTCCTCGCTACTATCTAGCATACGAGTCGTATATATCGCGCTAGCCGCTACTAAGCGCGGTATAGGCTATACCCTATACGTAACCTTAGACTTTATCTTAAGGACTCCTATAATAACTATCTCCCCTCTTCGCGATAGGCCTTCTAGGTATATCCTTAGAGGTTATCTTATATAGCCTTAAAGTTTAGTAACTTTATATATAGGGGATTTACCTCCCTAAGGAGTAGTATACGACTCGTATATACCCGCCCTACGTAGTAACACACTATGTTAATATAGTATTTATATAGTAATAAACAGAAAAATTCTTTACTCTTAGGTAAGTTAAGAATTTCGCCTACTCCTCGTATCTTCTTCTTATTAACATTATACTATACATATATCTTACTCGTAAGCTACTTTCTTAACAATATACTTATATTATATTCGTAAGCGTACTACCCGCCCTTTATAATAGCTACTCTTACTCCTAGTAAGGTTAGTAAGCCTACTATTACTATCTATAATAGGTGTATTCCGTACCTAAATAACGACCTTAATAGTAAGTATTATATACCTAGCGCCTCCGAGAAGTATACTAACCTCTCGCGAAGCGTACTAGTATAACGTAGTCCTAGGTACTCTAGGTAGGAAGTATAGTAGGTATAGAGATAGTAAGTACTCCTATATCCCTATAGAGTAGCCTCTCTTTAAGATACTTAAGAAAGTTAAGACTACTCGCGCTATATATATAGCTACTGTACGTACTATAGACGACTAGGAGGAGACTAATAAGCGTAAGGCTCGCGCCTACGATCTTACTAACGAGCTTATTACTAGCCTTAAGGCTCTTAATACTAACTATAATAAGACTAAGAGCGACCGTATTACTACTCGTAAGCGTCGTACTAGTAGTTCTAATACCGGCCATAGTAATCCTATAGTCCTAGTAGAGTTATAGAGTATTAGGCGTAGTATCCTAGCTCTAGTAGAGATTCGTAAGGCTATAAGTATTTTCCTAGTTCCTTTTTCTAGAGGAGATACCTACTAACCGTATACGTAGTTCCTACGCGACCGTATCGTCTCTAAGGAGGCGCTTAGTACTATCGACTAGGTCCTTAGGCCTAATACTCCTAAGAAGGAGGAGGAGGATAATAAGGATAAGGAGGAGGATAAGGAGGAGGATAAGGAGATAAGCGAGTAGCGTAGAGTATCTACTCCGTATATATAGGCCTTACGCCCCTAAAGATACCCTAGCGCTTCTCTATAGGAGTGCTACCCTAGAATAATAATCTACTACGCTTTAGCGTATACTTCTTCTTACGAACCTCGTATTCTTCCCTTATATCTCCTTTGCTCCTCGTATACGCGGATTAGTTATTCCGCTCCTATATAATACTCTTTAGGCTCCTAGCTAGTATACTCTTTAGGCTAGTCCTTCTACTATACTAAGTAATACTACTTACCTCTCTTCCTCTCTACTCCCTTAATTATAGAGACTTCCTACTTATCTACTACTATAGCGAGTAGTATAGGTACTATAGGTTCCTCGCCTACGCGCTAATTCTATAGCTCTAGTAGTAATATATAGAAGACGTTATAAATCTTATATAAAGTCGGGAGTACTAAGTAGTAAGCTTACGAGCCGACTAAGTCCTATACTTAGAACGGACCTACGAAGCGCGCGCTTAGCTTTTTCTTTACTCCTAGTAGCTTTAGGTTCCTTATAGAGAGAAGCACTCGATCTCTAACCTTAAACTCTATACGCTTCTATCGCTTATTCTAGTACTTAATCTACGACTCCTAGGCTTCTCGCTAGTAGCCTATAAGTATAGTATACGTATCGTATATCTATCTCGTACGCTCCGTCGTAGCTAGTACTCTTTCCTTATACAATTCGTCCCGAATTAGAGAGCCTCTAATCTCTAGGTTCTACCTATATAATAACGTAAATAGACTTATACGTATCGTATAGTATACGCTATTATTTACTACGAACTCCGTATATATAAGGAGTTCTAGCTAGCTATCTTATAACTCTAAATAGTAGTATTATAAGTACTACTCTAAGGTCTAGTTTATTCGCTCTATTTGTCCGTCTATCTATAGATAGAAGGCTGTACTAAGCTTATGTTTTATACGTACTTTATATACGAAGTCACTCTAGTACTAGCTAGTAAATAATAAACCTCGATCTAATAGGATTCCTTTTAGAACTCTATACCTCCGTACGACCGCGTCTATTAGGAGCTTCGTAAGCTCTACGCTATCGTAATGCTTAGTAGTAGGGATAAAGATATTTATCTTTATATATCTATCTATAATTACTAGGATTAAATTAACTACCTAGTTGTTTAGCTTCCCTAGGAGGAGGTTAGTAATAAAATCAAAGGTAATTTCTTCCTATACTCGGCCTAGTATACTTAACGCTTACGTATCGCTATAGGGCTAGTAGCGTCTAGACTTTATAACTTAACATATTTTATATAAGGCTACTCTTCGCGCTACGTCTTTACTAAGGCTTAGCTACTAATACTTCCGGTATAAGAGCTCTTTAGTTTTGTTTCTACTAAAGTAGCTAGCTAGTTTATTATCGTAATGAATACGTAGGAGTTCCGTATACGTAGCGCTATCGAGAGGTATATATAGCGTATCTCGATAGTACTATAGATCGCCTTACTTACGCTATATATCTTCCTCTCCTATATTACTACTACGCTTCCGTAGCGAGCCTAACGCGTTATACTTAGCTTATAGTTCTTAGATAATACTTACTAGGTCGGCTATAGGATCCTAAAAAGGGTCCTTAAATCTTATAGTAGTATTTACTACTATACGTACTATCGTAGAGCGTCCGTAGTACTTAGGCGATACGCCTACGCTAAGTAGATATCCTTCTTATATTTTAACCCTACTAATTAATAGCGTAAGGCTAGAGTTAGAGCCCTATACTATAAGTTTATTCTATAATATAGGGAGAAGGTAGCTCGGCGTACGCTCGTCGCCTACGTAGTCGGAGCGTCTAGATAGCGTATCTACTAGGTTTGTCTTACTAGTACGATACTTAATTACGAAATCGAATGAGATAAGGAAGGTAGCCTACCTAGCTTACCTACTATTTAGTTACTTTACTCCTATAAAACCTCTTAGGTTATTATAGTTAGTTAGTACCTAGACCGTATACGCTACGCCTTCGAGATAGTATTAGTACTATTTAAAGCCCTCTACGATCGTAAGGAGTTCTCTATTATACGTCTTATAGTTATACTCCGTAGGGATTAACTTTCTTAACTAGAAGGTAATTAGGTACTAATCCGTACGCTCTTCGCCTACGTAAAGCTTCTAAGATAGTATCGCGGAGATTACGTATATAGACGCGTCTATCTCTATCCTTAGCTCTATAACTAGATCGTAATAGCGAAGTATAGAGGCTTCTATAAAAGTAGCCTTTACTACGTAGAATATATACTCCTTATATTTACCCTATATAAGAGGCCCTACCTTCTTTCTATTCTTTATACCCTTTAAGAGTGTAGTTAGAGGGGCTACTATCTTCGAGTACTACTTAATAAACCTCCTATAGAAGTTCGTAAAGCCTAGGAAAACCTATACTTCTCGGAAAGTAGTTAGGGTTAGCTAGTCCTCGACTATAGCTACTCTACTTCTATCTATCTAGACGCCTATAGTACTTATAGTATAGCCTAAGAACGCTACCTTATCTATAAAGAATTTACACTTCTTCTAGCTAGCATAAAGAGCGAACTTCCTAAGCTACTTAAGTACTACGCGTAGGTCTCGTACGTATTACTTACGTATATCGCTATAGACTAGGATGTTATCTAAGTATACTACATAGTAAACATCTACTAAACCTACTATAGTATAGTTGATATATACTTAAAAGGTCGTAGGAGCATTTGTTAAGCTAAAGGGTATTACGTTATACTCGAAGTATCTATACTACGTACGAAACGTAGTCTTCTACTCGTCGTTATACTTAATAGGGATATAATAGTACGTATCCTTTAAATCTAGGGCTAAAAACACTATCGTATACCTAAGCCTATTAAGCGTCTCGCTTATAAGAGATAGGGAGTACCTATTCTTCTTCGTAATTATATTTAATCCGCGATAATCTATATAGAGGCGAAGGGAGCTATCCTTCTTTAGAATAAATAGGATTAGCGTACCTACTTCGCTTACACTTCGCTTAATCTACCTATTCTTTAAGGCTTACTCTAAATACTCTCGTAGAGCTATTAGCTCTTTTACTAAGAGGTTATAGAGAGGCCTAAATAGAGGATACTCTCCTAGCTCTAGATTAATTATATAATCTACGCCTTTAAGGAGTAGGTAATCTATAATATCGCTACTTATAATAATATTATAGAAATCTCGGATCTCTTTAGGAAGCTCTAGAAGGTCCTCGAGCTTCTTTAGGTTCATAGCGTATACAATAGCGGCCTTCCTAAGGTCCTATTAGAACGCGCGCGCATCTCGTACGTATATAGCTAGGAGTTCCTCTAACTCTAAGAACTACTAATAGTCGTTACGGCTATCTATAATAACCCCGTATTTACGCCTCTATAGCCGCCCTAGGAGTATATCTAAGCTACTAAGGTCTATAGTAAAGAATATATTATCCGTAATACGCTCTATACCTATAGAGTCTACGATTCGTAGGCGAAGCTTATAGGCGCTATAGTAATAGCCCTATTCTCCTCTAAATCCTTCTATTAAGGGAATAGGTACATTAACCTTAACTAGGTTATACTATAAAGTAGTAGCCTATAAGATAATATTAATATCTATAGTATTATTAAGTAAGTACCGAATAGGAGTACGCTTCCTATACGCCTCTACTATTCCTCGTAGGAGCTTCGCTAGCTACGAACAACTAGATTGCTCTACTAACTCTTAGCGGACTTGCTTAATACTAGCGAGTTACTTACGTAGCGTCTCCGTTACTTTAAGCGTTTTCTTTACCTTCGGAGTACCTATACCGACCTTACGAACTAACTATCCGTAGTCTCTCTTTTCCTTCTTATAACTGGAGAAGTAGTATCTATACTTATAGTAGTTATAGTACTAGACTCCTACTAGGCTCGAGCTACCTACGCCTAGCTTACTAGGCGTACGCGTAGAGCTACTCTCCTTTAGTATACTACTATACCCTCCGGAGGGCCTATACCTCTTTGTATTTCGACTAGGTAGAGTACTAGCGTCTCGCTTAGTAGATACTAGAAGGGCCTATAAGCTACCTTAGCGTCCTACTAACTCTAATCTAGTAGTAAGGGAGACTAGATCTTCCCTTCTCTTTAGTACCTCATAGTACGTAATAATAGCTATACGTAACGTAGGCTTTAACTTAGCGAGGAGGTAGCGAGTCCGCTACGTAGGCGTATATACGTCTATCTACTCCTCTAAGGTAGCTAACTCTATAGCAAAAGCTTATATAGTCTATCCTTTACCCTACCTTATACTCTCGTATACTACGGTTATACTAAGGCTATAGTTTATAGGGTCCTTAACTACGTTAAGTATAAAGGATTTGAAGTCCTCCTAACTATAGCTATCTAACTCTTAGAGGCTATAGTTCTAATACTATATCTTACGTAGCTCGCCTACGAGGAATATAATACTATATAGGATCTTCTTACGCTCCGAGCTATAAGCCTTAGGAGTAAGAGTAAAGATAAGCTTAAGCGATCGGATAAAGTCTCTAGCCTCTTTTAAAGTCTTCCCTTTAAAAGTATCTAGCTCCTTTAACTATAGTCTACTTAAGGTCCCTCTACGTACTATAGGGTTCCCGAATACGCTACCTATAATACTCCTTACTTCGCTATTATTCTCGTATCCGACGTCGCTATTAGCGCTAGTAATAGGAGTGTAGCCTATATTACGCGCTCTACGTAACATATCTAGCTATTACTCTATTACTATAATCTTAAGCTCTTACTATAGTATATCGCGCCTACGCTATACGCGTACTACCTACGCTATATCTATAGCCTCCCTATCGACCTCCTCCTATAGCTCTAGGTCTACCTCTCGTAGGTCGGAGTCGATAGGAGTTACTTCTAAGTCGCCTATATCTAATACGCGTTCTATATACTCGTCGGTTACGTCTATAATGTTTAATAGGCTACGAAGGTAGGCGAATAATAAGAATTATTAAAGGAATACTAAGTAGTATATTTAAAAGAGGTATCTCGTAATATAGTAGATACTAAAGCAATTGCTACTTTAGTCCTAAGACTTATTATTACTTCCTCGCTACTATCTAGTATACGAGTCGTACATATCGCGCTAGCCGCTACTAAGCGTAGTATAGGCTATACCCTATACGTGACCTTAGACTTTATCTTAAGGACTCCCGTAATACTAGATTAGAACTAACTTACTATAATAAGGCCTTAGGTAGAAGGTTAGATAGTAATAATATTCGTTACGACTAGCTACTAAGATAATAGAGTAGATTATTATATAATCTATAGAGTACTCTATTACTCTATAGATATAGAGTAGATTATATACCTTATAAGTCTCTATAGTATATAGGATAGTAGAGTTTCTATCTTCTATAGAAGCCTTATACTTAACTTAAGTAACTAACTTAGAGTTATTATTTATAATTTATCTTAATTAGTATACTACTAAGATTAGTCTTCCTTAATCTAAAACTCTTAGTACCTTATTCTATATTCCTACTCTAAGTATATCCTATTATACTTTAAGTACTATTCTCGGATATTAGTTAAGAAGTATTTTAGATTCGGATATTAGTCTATATCTAAAGAAGAACTATTATCTATAACTAGTAAATTATCTATCGAAGATATACTTTTAGAGCCTAGATTAGAACCGACTTATAAAGAATAAATCGAATTACTTAAGATTACTACTTAGTAGTTAGATAATTTATATCTCGAATCTAATATATCTAGATAATTAATAGTTAGAGCCCCTACTAATAGTAATAGTAGAACTAAGGTAAATCTACCTATAGAATTTACTAGGTACTATAACTAGATAAAATCTTTCTATCTTTAGTATAAATTATACTAGGAAATAAATCTCGAATAATTTAATAATAATATAAGAGCGAAGCTACTATTTATAATATCCTACTTCTAAGATAAGGCCTTAGAATAGATCTAGCTATATATAGAAAACTATATCGATAGTAATACTCCTACTAATATTACTAAGAATATATATACTATCTTAGATAGTATAGATATCTTCTTTACTATAATAAAAGAAGTATTCGATATTAGGAACGATATACTAGAAGCTAACTTAGATATTAGAATATTATACTAGAAGATATCTACTACTATATATTAAGTAGAGTTTTCGATCCTAGTAGCTAAGGTTAGTTAGAATAATAATATACTAGCTTCTTAGTTCTATTAAAGACTAAAGGAATTCATTAGAATAGAGATTACGATATATTATAATCGACGATTAATTCTAAAGGATATAGTAGAACTCGCTATTTAGATTAACTCCTATATTTTTAAAGTATAGATAGAAAAAAAGAGTAGTTACTTCTAAAGTAAGCCGAATAGTAAGATCTAGAAGGATATTCTAGCCTAGAAGAATAACTACTATAGATTATAGAAGATATAGATTAATATAATCTAGAGTAAGCTAGATTCTATAATAGAGTATACTTAGAGTAGGAATATAGAATAAGGTACTAAGAGTTTTAGGATAAGGAAGATAGATCTAAGTAGTATACTAGTTAAGATATATTATAAATAATAACTCTAAGTTAGGTACTTAAGTTAAGTATAAAGCTCCTATAAAAGATAGGAACTTTATTCTCTCTATATATTAGAAATCCTAACTACTATAGTTATTAGAAAGGAGTATCTTATCTATTAGCTAAATCGTCTTACTTATACTCGCTATAAGTATAAGTACTCTAGCTTAGTCGGCTCGCCTTAGCTTCCTATTCTTATATAATAGAGTTATATAACTTTACTCTAAATAGTACTATATCCTATAGCTATATAGTAGCTACTATTAGCTTCGCCTACTAATCTAATTAATAGTACTTAGCTTAGAGATTCTTAGCGTACTCGTTATATTAAGCTAATTAAGTATAATTAGCTTAAAAATCTATATTAGTTTTAAGATAATTAGAAAGTAGCTAGCTTCTAATACTAGCTAGTCTTATTTACTAATATAATAATTAATACTAAGAGAAGAATCTATTAAGTAATTAATTAATATATATAACTTATCTAAATCTCTTCCTAATTCTAACTATAGTTTTTTATTTAATAAAACTTAAAATATTATCTTTTTAATATTCTTTAAGTTTTATAAAGTACTAGAATAACTTATAAATAATCTATTCTTAATTTTAAGATTATAATTATAAGAGAATTAAATATAGTATCTATTCCTAGAATACTTTCGTATTAATAGATTTATAAGATAATATTATAATACTATTTTTATCTATAGAAAGTAATAATACTTTAAAGTAGTATTACTTTTATTAGAGGTTAAGAAGTACTTAGGTAATATTACTACTAAGCTAAGTAAGTTAACTTCTAAAGATATAGAAAAGGTCCTAGACTCGATTCCTAGTCTATTCTAAGTATCTTTAAGTCAAATCGATTTTACCTCGCTCCTTTAACAAATTAAGATCTCGGGTTCAAACTATACTATAATCTCGTATAATTGCTTACCTCTTATGAAGTAGAAAGTAATAGCTGCGGGCGACCGCGGACTGCATAGTTAAGTAGTCAATACTTTCTCGGTCGATATCGCTACCTCCTAGACCCCGCGAAGGCGCCTCCGGAAGTGGGGGTACCGTTCCTCGGCCTAAGGTCCGTTAGGCGGGGCCTCTTCACTCGATCGAACTTCTTGCAAATGATATTTCCGTTCTCGAGCGACTTGTTTGGATATCAAAAGAGTGCCGCGGCACCTTGTACCTAGTTATCGCACGTATTTGCTGCCGAGCTTTGCAAATTTGTCATTTCCTGATGTACCTCTAATAGAACATCTGCCAAAGCCATTGAACAGGCTGATGCCATCCGCAGTTGTCTGCGGAAGAACGGAGCCCGGCAGTTAGGATCTCACCTCACTTCACAGCTTTGTTTACATTTACCCCTACGCTAAGTGCTAAGTACGAGCCAGGCGAGACCCATTCCTCCGTCCAGCATCAACAGAGAAGGCGGAGATGCAAGTAGTCGACATCACATGTACGTACCCATGTACTGCTATGGCGCGATTGCTTAGCACGAACCATCGCACCTATTGTAACGATCTCCTACTGCGGTGTTCCTGCAGCTAATGCCTCAGCCCTCTTCAAACCCGCACTACTTCTGCATTACGTAGGTCTACATGGGCGACTTCAGGGAAACTCCTCCTCTCGACCATACACGCGCCAAGGAGCTCGTCGCATCTGCCTCATGCGCTGTGGGTTCTGAGTTCGAGGTAACGATCCACACTGTTGCTATTCGACCTATACAACCGCAGCATCCATCCCACGCCTCATCCGCGAGGTGAGGGGTTTTAGTGGGGTGTTTTGCAATGATTTGAGCGACTGTGAATGTCTCAATGGCCATAAATACTCAGCCTCGGGACCCGACTTCCTCTTCTGTTCAATCCACTCCAATTCAACAATTCACTCCATTCACAACTTTACTTTACAGACCGAGTAGCTTTGACCAGTGCTTGACTGTGACTTGCCTCAACCACACATTTTCCCATAGCGACGGAGACCCCTTGCAACACTACCTACTCCCTCGGACAACCGCCTATTCCATAGCACCAACAGCCCAGAGCACCGCCTCTTCCAAAGCAACTACCCGGATTCCAAAGCAACAAATCCCATTGCAACTCTCTTCATCATGGCCGCCGCCGCCCCTGTTCCCTCTTATGAGCACATTCATGGTGACAACCCGTTCCTGGCCCGCTCCTATGGCAACTTGGACATCAAGGAGATGACTAAACTGTATGATGACTGGGCCAGCACCTACGACAATGATGTGATCAACGGTGAGGAGTACAAGGCTCCTCCACTTATCGCCCAAACCATCCTTCAGCACCTTGCTCCTAATGACAAAGAGAATGACCTCATTGCTCCTTCCGTGAAGATTCTTGATGCCGGCTGCGGCACTGGCCTCGTCGGCATCTACCTGGCCAAGCTCGGAGCCAAGCAGGTCGACGGCATCGACCTCAGCCCCGGCATGCTGGACATCGCCCGCAAGACCGGCGCCTATAACAAGCTTGAGCCCGCCGACCTGACCAATGCTATTGATGCCGAGACTGGTGCTTATGATGTCGTGTCATGCGTCGGTACCTTCACCGCGGGCCACGTCGGGCCTCAGTGCTTCGATGAGCTTGTGCGTGTCACCAAGACCAATGGCCTTGTCGTCGCTACTGTGCTTGATGAGATCTGGAAGCCCCTCGGCTTCGACAAGAAGGTCCAGAACCTTGAGGCTGAGGGCAAGGTTGAGATCATCGGTACTGAGCTTATGCTGTATCGCACTAAGCACAAGGCTGCTGCGAGGAATGTGATCCTCAGGAAGAATGGTGGCCGTGACTCGCCCTTGCAGCAGTAGATCAAAGGCTGTTGACAGTGCAGACCTGAAGCGAAGGATACGATGAAGGCTTCGCGATTTAGTGCCAGGCTTGTGGCTTGAACACATATTGCGACAAAAGTTGCTCCTTGACATGAACGTACGAACGAATTTTTTCCCACATTGTTGACTTCCCCGCCCTGAATTTTCTTCGAGATCCTTTTAGAATCTTCTCTCTGATCACCGTTGTCGCCAACGACGTTGCGCTTCCTTAGTGCCACGCTCGTGTTTCCCAGTGCCTCCTAAACCTTTCGTCTCCATCTTCTGCGGCTTCTCTGATAGTCTGAGCGAAAGGAAAGCTCCGAATTTCCCTCAGTCTGTCGTTTCGCCCGACACTTCCCTGTACCACGCGATGTAAAGAGACCAAGCTCTCACCAG
This sequence comes from Epicoccum sp. F181, assembly GCA_037042865.1. Lineage (NCBI taxonomy): Eukaryota > Fungi > Ascomycota > Dothideomycetes > Pleosporales > Didymellaceae > Epicoccum > Epicoccum sp. F181. The sequence continues at coordinate 666,484 of JAJSLS010000005.1, forward strand.
TCCCCAAGGCAGAGGTAGCGCTTACACACCAGCATCATCGTGGTATCCATTAGGCAAGAGAACCATCGGTCGCTCTGAGTTACCGTGCTCACAACACTGCTACCATAGACCAGAAGCACAACCATCAATATACAAGCCACTGAGATACTGTTCACGGCACCTACCAATCTCCGCGACTCGTGAGCTCGTACATTTGGCCATGGAGAAGAACTAACCTAGATAACGGGCCAGGGAGGACTCTGTTTTTCGTAACCTGCACTCCGAAACTTGAGATGGTGCCATTTCGGCAGGTACCTGCAAAGTATGTTGATATCACCAAGCCACTCGAACCCTCCAGAGAAACAACCTTGTCGACATGAATGATAGCTCAATATGTATCCGCCAATGTCCAAGGAGAGGCATTTCAGACACAGCAGTGTCGCATTGAATGCGTAGGTTGCGCGCTTTCACACATTCTTCAGTCAAAGGTTCCAAGGCTTTTTGGCTCCCGCTCAAACATACGAGTTAGTACGGTGTAGGTGACACTCTCACAGACGCACCACACGCCTGGACAGGCTTTCGTGTTCCATCGTGGCTGTGGAGACATAATCGATCGCGCAAAAACCATACACCCATCGCGATTCGCAGCAGATCCAGGCACAATCGCATGGCGATCTTCTCAAGAATTCGTGCAGAGGGTAAGGATGGTCCAGGCTGTTGAGCTGTGAGACATGGTGACATCGTTCGCGAACGCTGCGATTTCAGAACACCTTGTCTCGGCAGAGCGCGGCGGCAACGAACCAAAAGAGGATACGTCGCTGCAGACATTGTCTGATATAACATCTACCCGGATTGCAACTCCTGTGCGAGCCGTACCACGCCAGCCGTTCGGGGCCGCCTATCTTTTTGTTTTCAGCAGAGCCCGGCGTTCCTGGGACACGCCCGAAGGATTCCGCAATACCTGAACACAAATCCGTGGTAAATCAGCAAGCAGCCTTCTCCATTATTTGGAATCTCCAATTATCCTCGTGTCTTAACGAAGCAGGCGAAATAATTCCACCCAAGATCTTGACAACCGCGACATCTGCGAGCCATCATTCGTGCACCTATCTCACTATCGACTGACTATCAGCACCATGAACATTCTCATGCTCCATGGCTACGCGCAAACAGGCGATACATTCCGCCGCAAACTATGCAGGCTAGAGATGAGCCTGCGAGAGCTCGATGCGAAAGCCGAATTTGTCTACCTCGACGGTCCGATCAAGCTGGAAACTCACGACATACCAGGGAGCACGGGAGCGTATCACTACAAAGCCGATCATGACATGAGAGCTTGGTTTGACCTTCGTATTGTGCGGAATCCTGCGACTGGGATCCATCGGTCGCTTGATTTGCTGGCGGCGACTTTAAGAGAGCGAAGGGCCTTTTGATGTGATCATCGCGTTTTCGCAAGGGACTGTGGTTGGTGCGATGGTTGCGTCGCTGTTGCAAGGCAGTGTGCGCCGGATGGCTTACGAGGCTGCGTTGGAGCAGTCGGACGATATTCTGGATCATCCTGAGACTTTCTTGCACATTCGGCATCCGCCATTGAAGTTCGCATTATTCTATGCGAGTCGTGTCGGCACAGGATATTACAGCGGCTGGATGTATCATCATCCGCGAATCGAGACGCCGTTCTGCCACTTCTATGGGGAATGGGACCGATGGTCAGCTACGAGGAGCGCGATGCGGTGCTCGAGAGGGTTCGCGGCGATGAGGAAGCGATGGTGGTCGCTCATGGTGGCGGGCATTTTGTTCCGACAGATTGTCGTAGCATCGAGACTGCTTGCGATTTCGTGAGGCGCTGCATGTTAGGTGCTTGTAAAATCTCACGCAAGGATAGCGGGGTGGGTCTAGAGATATAAATATGGTTGGAGCGGCGTGATCTTTGACTGACTTATAAGTACATGATAATCAATAGAACACTTGCCTATGGCCTCGGAGATGCAATAGAGAAATGAGCTTTGACTAGTACGAAGATTCGGAGCTCTGAAGTGGACGATTGGTCGGGCATACGATCACGAACGAAGGTGGCTGAGATGACCCAAGCTTGGATGCGAGGATGTTTGGTTGCATCGTATCGTTAAGCTGCTGCCTGAGAGAAAGCATGCGCCCAGCGAAGGATCCGCCTGCATTCGCCTATATTTGTATGCACGCTAGCATTGGAGTGATGGCACGCCGCCCAAATTCAACAAGCGATACACTTGCAAGCGCGCAAACACTCCAACACTGGCAATTTCGCCAATCTGCACAAGTGACGAGGGAAACAGGTAAATCCATGGATGGCGACATCTAGGCCCGACCAAGGGGACGCCGCGTGTACGCTAACCCATACCAAGCACTCGGGAGGAGCCATCCCGCAAACCCCACTCTTACCCGACTGGCGCGCTGGACCCTTCGATCTCTGCTTCTGCAGGCAAAAACGCCCAAGGAGGAAAGACGTCCTTGGGATTGTCTCTCTCAAGCCTCAAGCCTCCTGGCTGTCCAAGCTCCACCAATGGCTTGCCTTCCCCAACAAAACGTGTCAAGCGAAATCGCGCACGTTTGTTCTGCACGCCTGAAAAGTGTATACCATGCGGCGCTGAGGCTGATGCGACAGCTGAGCTAGGCGGCCTAGGTAACCGTGTGGCTGTCTGTCTGCTGTCACCTCCCCTTGCTTGCTTGCCTGCGCTCGCAGCTTTCCTTACAATCACTACATGTATGTAAGCACGCCCAGCTAACGCGTGCTGCCCGTGCAAAATGTACACCACCATCGCCAGCTCCATGCGCGCCCGGCTGGCCAGAAAGCACGTGCTCGCGCTGTGTCTGTTTCCCGCCATCTGCTTGCTCGTTTTCTGGCACGCCTCTCTGTCGTCGCCGTCGTCGAGCTCAGCAATCGCAGCACCGCGCATACAAGCAGTGCGCACTGGGCGTGGAGGAAGTACGCGACTGCCAGCTCTGATTGTATAACTGACCTCGCGCTGACAAAATCACAGCGTGGCATATTCCTCAGTCATGGATCGATAACGACAGTTCAGCATCGGGGTGCAACGCGACAGACACGGGCCACATCATCGATGCCGCAGAATGTGCCCTCCATCTTGCTCTGGCAAACAACGCCTTCATCGTCAACACCCAGATTCCTCTGATCACTCACCAGACAGCTCGCTCCGCTGATCCCGACACTTGGTCTACGATCATTCGAGCTTGCGTCGAGAAGTGGCTAGCAGCTGCCAATAAATCCAATGATCCGTCTACCGCAGAGATGGCGTGGTTCATGTGGGACGACGAGGGCATCAGAACTTTGGTCCAGAAGTTTGAGCACGACTTGTTCCCAGCATTTTCTGCCCTGCCTTATCCTGTCGAGAAGGCCGATCTCTTCCGCGTCCTGGTTTTGAAATGGTTCGGCGGTGTTGTAAGTGCAAATTACGTGTGTCTGAACGCCACGATCAAACAGCTGACTTTCTGTAGTACGGCGATATTGACTCAAAGCCGCTGAAACACCCTTCCAGCTGGGTCGAAGCTGCGGATGTTGAAGACTGGTCTGATACGGAGGGCAACAAACACACGCAGCATCAATCTTCACAGCCAGCATATGTCACTCCTCCGGACGCCCCGGCCAGCTACATGTCCAGGACTGGAAGCATGAGCGCCAGGAAAAGCGCCACGAAGAAGACCGTCAACGCCATCTTCGGTCTAGAAGCCGACAGCCTGCCCGAGCCAGACGACACCTACTGGCGCATGGGCTACACATTCCCAGTGCAAGTCACAAATTGGGCGCTGGCCATGTCTCCGCACCATCCCATCGCTTCACTCTTCCTCTCCGGCTTGGCTGCCAGAGTACAGGCCGACATGGACATCCTCTCGAACATCGACCCACTGAACATCACCGGCCCACCGGCTCTGACCCACACGCTCGTAAAATACACAGAGCGTGTAGAGCCTAATTTCTCCTGGCAATCTCTCTCGAACATCCCCGCCAAGGGCCGGCCAGGGCGCTCAAAGATCGTCGCCGGCGATATCCTGATTCTTCCAATCACAGGCTTCAGTCCAGGCCGCGGCTGGTTCCATAACATGGGCAGTAAATCCGTCAGTGACCCGAGCGCGAGGCTGCAACATCTGGCAGCTGGATCATGGCGAACGCCTAATCTGGCTGTAACGTATGGAAAGCTGTGTCGGACGATTTTTGGGCGGTGTAGGGAGTGGAGTAAAATTCCGCATGTGCATCCACGGCCATCACTTGGGTGATTTGGGGGTTGTGGATTTCTTGCATTTTTGACGCGATCTAGCGCGCTTTTATTTACGACTTAATTTATGTCTTTGACGTTTGCAATTGTTCTTCTCGTGCGACGCGCGATTCACACCCAATTCTGATCGTGGCTCATGAACTCTGGACTCTTAACTTGAACGTGCGGCAGCATCACTCTTCAGCATGTCCACACACGTCGTGGCAACTTGACTTGCGCACTGTGATCTCTCGGAAGTGCAACGACCACCTGGAGACGTTCTTTGCCCGGGTTGCTTATCAATTTGTGTGATCCTGCTGCAGGGCGCGCAGGGGTAAGAACAATCTGTCGAAGCCCAGCTGAAATCAGCCGGTGCGGTAGAATTGCGCCGTATAGCATTGGGCGATGCGCTAACTCGCCCTGATGCCTGCAGCATTGTTCAAATGAACCCTCGGCGCCTGCATCTTCGACCTCCAAACTCTCGATTGCTTTCTCGGTTGCTTTCTATTGATTGACCAACCTCGATCATGGCGATGTATGGAAGCCTTGGTACCGTGCTTGTCACGGGCGGCTCAGGTGGTCTGGCGAGTCAAAACCTCCGGCAGATGTCGTCGTCAAAAGGAACAGCACTACATTCCATTGATATCAGGCACCCGACCAAGCCTGTCGATAATGTCACTTACCATATCGCGGACCTGACAGACTATGACGCTCTCCGCACTGTCTTCGAGCAAGTCGAACCCGAAGTAGTCTTCCACACTGCGAGCCCGAGATTTGACTCCCCGAGACATATCATGCATGCGGTTAACGTCAAGGGCACTGAATTACTTGTGAAGGTGGCGAAGGAGCTTGGCACGCAGAGTTTCATCTACACGAGCTCCGCAAGCGTCATCAGCGATGGGAAGACAGACCTCGTGGGTGCCGACGAGACGTATCCTCTTGTCATCGGTGACCAGCAGCCCGAGTACTACACTCACACGAAGGTATACATCCAAGCACTTATCTCACCAATTCACCCAACTAACATCTTCAACAAGGCCCTAGCAGAGCGCTTCGTCCTCTCCCAAAACCGCCACCCCTCAACCCCCACCTTCCAAACCTGCGCCATCCGCCCCTCCGGCATCATCGGCGTAGGAGACACCACCGTCCTCCCCGGCATGGTCGAAGCCTACTACGCCGGCCGCACGAAATTCCAGCTCGGCTCAAACCGCAACCTCTTCGACTTCACCGACAACACGAACGTCGCGCACGCCCACTGCCTCGCAGCCATGAAGCTGCGCCAGCACCGCAAACTACCTCAGCCCGTCGGGCCAGACATGCGCGTCGACGGCGAAGTGTTCATCGTGACGAACGACGAGCCGCGGTATTTCTGGAGTTTCATGCGGCAAGTTTGGCGGATTGCGAGCGATAATACTAGGCCTGAGGAGGTTTTTGCGATGCCGAGGTTCGTTGGGATGGTGCTTGCGGCGGTGATTGAGTGGGTTTTTTGGGGGTTTGGGTTGGGAGATCCGCCGTTAACGAGGTTTGCGGTGAGGCTTGCTTGTTTGACGAGGTGGTTTTGTATTGAGAAGGCGAAGAAGAGGTTGGGGTATGAGCCGTTGATTTCGCTTGATGATGCGATTGTGCTGGGGGTTGAGGATTATGTACGGCGAAGGGAAAGTGAGAGGAGTGGGCTTGGTGAGGAGGGAAAAGCGAAGGAGGCATAGTGAGGTCGGTTTTGATTGCCACCGCAGTGTTGTATTGGGGACTGCTGACGGTTTCGCAAGATAGGCAGATAGGATCTAGTGATGCGGTTAAACTTGTATGAAATTCTGTGCTATACTTCACAATGCACGAATGACACACTGCAAGCCTGTAACTTGCGCATCTCCATCAACGGGCTCGGGCTCAGGAATACTAAAGTTTCGAGTTAGGTCTCGTCAACGCTCTGCTTTCCCGGAACTTGCGAATACTGCTTTCGATGTCAGATCTGCTCCGGAACAATGAGCCGCATTCACAAACTTACGCCTCCTCGTCAGCCTCTTCGAACAAAACGTCCTTGGCTCCCTCCCACAGAACCAAGTTTCCAAGCTTCTTGAGATTCTCGTTACCCTCAGTAATAGTAAGGAAGTGATTCGCCGCCAAGCTTCCCATTCTACTCGCAAACGAGACTCCACCGTAGCAGAACAAGATCTCAGTCTCAGAGAATCCGCCAGGGTAGAATAGGATTTGACCAGGACCACAGTGGGTGGTGTGGTTCTCGAAACTCACGCCGAGCTGTTCTTCGCCGAGCGGAATCCAGAGGCCTTCGCCGCTCCAGCGGACGTGAATCAGCTTTTGGCGGTAGGGCAGGAGTTTCTTGAACATTGCGGTTGTTTTTGGTGCATCGGATTCGAATGTTGCGAGGAATTGGTATGGAACTGCTGTGATTATGACTTGGGATGGTTGACTCATGTTGGCGAGAGGGGCGCTTTTGAGCTGGAACAGAATGGGAATATGGAGACTGTAGCACTGGGCTGATCGGATTGAAAAGGAGGTGGAATCCTTAAGGTAGATGAAATTGGAGATTTAGAATACACATCGGCTATTGAATGCCAAACAAAAACCAATGGCGACATGGACTCAATATTGCCAAGTATACTGAATTCTGCCGGCATCATATAATTGAGTTTTGGAAGGCCGATAAGGCCAAGAGGCGTCTGGGCAAGCGGTGGATGTTGGTCTCTTCAAGAGCAGACGTTGCTTGCAATTTGAGACGCATCGTCTATCGAATTGTTTTCAGTGGGCGATCAAACGTTCGTGTATCTTCCGTGTTAGTTCTGTACATGTACTTCTTTCTAGGTTCCATGTTGGTTGGACTCGGCGTCCGTCCGAGGTTCAGGAAGGCGATGACGTAAGACTGGACGGACTCGCTCAGGATAAGAGATTAGACATCCTCTGATCGTGCTCGTGATGCCATGGACATGATTCATATCAGAACCACCAAAGTGCACAACAACCTGCGACAAGTAGAATCTTACACTCAACAGCACTCATGGTCCAAAGTAACTTTGTCGACAACGTTTATCGCGCCGATGCACGATTACTCCAACAAGATGTCATCCTCAACTCCGATATCATAGCAGACATGGCTGCCTCTCCCAACCTCGCTTCGAAATACGTCGGTACTACAGAGATAAAGATCGGTGCAGGCTACACCATCAGATTAGAGAACGAAGAGAAGAACCTCTACAAAGATGGCGTCAAGTGCGAACAGCACACACGTCCAGAGGGCGTCATCTCTGCGATTGGCCAGTCTCGCGGCGTTTTTGAGACAACTCGCATTGGCGAAACGATTTGCGAGAACTATGGCTTACACATGAGCCCCGATAGATCGTTCCAGTTGTACAAGCGCGAGTCTTAGACAGCTATCTTGCAAGAACCTCAATGCAGCGTTCGCGATAGCACATTAGCTACCACGATGTTCTCGATATCCGTGGTCTTAGCGAGAACTACCACTGACGGACAACAGAGCGTGGCATGTATCTCGACGTCTAGTATACTGATATTATTAAACTTAGATTCGAGGACAGCTATGCTTGCCACTGAGACACAAGCAGCACAGAGATCGAAGCTGTAGGCAAACTCATGTGCAACGAGTTTAATGAAGAGAATTACTGTAAAGACTGGGAATGACGGCACATACAAAACCAATAAACACCCACCAACTTCGGCCATCCGCTGCGGCTCGGACAATGCAACTCTGTCCATCTATCAACTCCACCGCTCAAGCAGCCTTGAACTGCTCATAACTAGCGACCCCGACAAACGTCTCGTTCTCGCCAGCAAAGGATCCTTCCACCGTCCCGATAAAGCGGTTGTACAGTGAGTTAGGGACCGGCGTCGCGAAAGTTGTGACATTCACCCTGAACTCTCGACCTTCGACATCCGCGAATGTAAGGACGAAGCCATCAGGTACCTCCGTACCTGCCGGTGGCGGATAAGTATCTTCTCCGCCCCAGGGTCGCGCCACCACGGTGCTGTCTTCGCAATTGGCAGTCAGTACTTCGCCGTCTCGGGCCACGTAGCTGCTGGAGTGTTCGACTCCTTCGGTATCAATCGCATCGAACCAGACAATGCTGTATGGGCCGAGGGAAGCATGGCCCCAGTACCAAGACAGAACCGAGTCGTTGAAGAAGGGACGATCGGCCCAGTTCTGAATTCTATCAGCAGGACTTCAGGGAAATTGGAGCGCAAGACCACGTACCTTGTCATGATAACCTGTTCCAGAGAAGCTCAGCGCAGTGCCGTTGATCTCAATATCGACGGTGGCGCGCGCATCTGGTACTGTGTTGACCCACCCTACATGCGGCAGAATCACCTCGCTCGCACCCGGTTCCACGAGTCCACACGCAAAGTGTGGAGGTGCGCGCTAAGATACCTCGTTAGCATAGATCCGGACAAGTTCCCGTCGAAATCAACACACCTGCTCCAGACGAAAGGTCCCCCGGACGCCGTGTGAGTCAAGAAGATCAAAGCTAGCCGCCCAAGTCCCGGTCTCAACATCGCCAGCCCAGTGACCGATGTCGCCCCAACTACCCTGCGAATGCGTCTCATCCGCAACAACCACCGCCTCGCTCACAAAGCTGTACGTTCGCCATATGGTGCCATTCGGAAAAGTGCCAGCGAGCGTCATCGGGAGCTTGTTGGGAGAATCCGCTAGGGTTTGGAACCCGCCGCTTGTGCCATCGTGGAAGACGGCGACGACGGATGAAAGGTCTCCTTCGGCGACATTGTCAGAGACCATGTCGAAGTACCACCAGTCGAAGACAGTGCTGTTGACGTGGTCTACTCGGGGACCGTCTAAGCCGTAGCCGGGGTAGGTGAATTGAGCAGAAGATGGACCATCTTCGATGACAGGGTATTTGGCCTGCGAGACGGTGATTGCTGGTACGAGCGTAGCCGTTGCTAGCAGACTCAGGGAGATCGCGCCGACTGAATAGTGCATGTTGATGATGAGAAATTTGTTGAGTTTTCGGAAGTCAGAACGTGGATTATATGGAAAGAATGTGTTCTAGATTATGCGACTCCATCGCAAGCCTTTATATAGCTGCATGGCATAACGATATGGTTTGAGTGTTCATGCCTAGTTCATTGTTGTCAAGTTCAAATTATGCGGCTCAGCTCCGTGGATTGCATGCTCAGCTCCGCGGCGTCGACATAGAACTGCGCCATGATCCTGCAGGATTAAAGCTCAGCTCCATGGCAAGTGGAACACTCACCGCTGGTGGGGATCACACAACCGTCTCGCGAAAGGTAAGACCCAGGAGAACGTTGATAGCCTTTGAATTTGTTTGCTACGGAAGTCAACCACCGGGTCTAGTTGATCTTTCTCTGGTACTCTCGCGCACAGAGAATCTGATAGATTCCGTCTTCAATAGTACTTCACATCAACAGTGTACTTGCTAGTGTTGAAAACAGCATTGTCTCCCATCGTCGGTTCAGTACCCGCACCGAAGCTCTTCAAGTACTGGGTCGGGGCAACACCCTGATTTCCAGTGAGGTACTTCAAGAAGACATTGATGTCGCCCTTGAAGCTGGCAATGTTCTTTCCGTCGGATGGCAAGAATGAGAAGACGGTCATCTGACCGTTGGGGCCTTTGAAAACATCCCAAGTGATGCCAGCGAGCGTGACGCCCTTCGTGAGAGGAACAGGCTTGCCATCGGCGCCCCATGCGCTGAAGAGCGGTTAGTTTAACGCTTCAGAAAAGGCTTGAGGCTAGAGTAGCTAGAGTATACCTTGCAATGGGGCCAGCGTTGAAGTTGCCGAGCCAGACCATCAGCTCGTACTCTTCTGGTCCATCAGGAGTACTGCTTGTAAACGCATCGTACGCGACGTTTGTCACCAGATTCTGCCCGGTGTAGCTCCACTTCCACGTCGTATCGATCGACTTAATCTTCGCAAGTGGCACGTCCTGAGTATCCACAACCACATTTGGGTATGACTTGACGCTGTACTGACCGCCAGCCCAGGACCAGGCGGAGTGCCAGCTAAGGACGGAGCCGCTGACTTTGTCAAGCGTGGTGCATTGGCCACCAGATGTTGCGGCGCCCTTGCCCCAGAGGTTGTTGTAGAGAGTGTAAGCGCCGGTCTTGATGGAGTCCCAATCTGGATGGAATGTCAGTCATTGCAGTGAAACAACTATTTCGAGTTGTGTACCTCCGCACATGGGATCGCCAACAGCACGGCGGTCGATAACAGGAGTAGGCGAAGCGGCCGACAATAAGCCAAGCGACGTGACCAAAGCTGTAGTTGTGAGCTTCATGTTGGCTGGCTGTGACTCTCAAATGATCCGGGTATGTGTGCGGTTAAAGCTGGTCTTTCGGTTGAGGAAAATCCCTATCAATTCCGCTCGCCATCGTGTCGTTCATATATCTTGCAACAACTTGCTCAGAGCAAACACTACCATTCACATAATTTTTCCGAAGTCTTTGAGCATGCGCTTGGCCGAAAGTGGCACATATAGACCGGACGACCATAAATGTAGGATCATTACCGTTTAACAGCTGCCGGGCTACTCGATTCCGAACAGCTTCGCGCCGGTCGCACCAGCTCCGACGTCTTTACTAGGGCCGTGACAGCCGTACAGAAGACTGGAAGAAAGGTTTCGTGGAAAATTTATCTGTTGAGGCTGCAGGGAGAAAGCAAGTTGATGGACGTGGTGCGGCGAGGATCAGGAGAGGGAGCGGCGGTCACGGGCCGTGCGCCACAACAGGACGTGAAGAACGCTGCAATAACGACATCAAGGATGTTCTTATTGTGTTCTTCAATTGGTGCTGTGCCTGATTTGGGCTCTACCATGTCGAACCGACTCCCGTTCTCGCGCGTCTGCTAAGTGACACCTATGGCTGACATTGATTCTTCATGCACAAACCCTATGCATCCTGTACGACACTGCAAAATTATCAATCAGCAGTCATCCGCCTATGCGACCTTCGGATGGTGCGAAGTATAGCACGCTGATATCAAAAGACCTGTAAGTAGGAATACCGTAGCCATCTCAAGGACAAGGTCCTCGTATCCTTCGTCGGTACCTCGAGGCAGTAGTGTGAGTATTTATACGGCACTCGTGAGATTATATTAGTATCTCGGAAATCATTCTTCTATTGAACCGCCTGCACGCGATAGTACCCGTACGAGATCACGTGCTATACTTCTCACTACCCAGGGACGACACTACGTGCCACCGAATTGGATTATAGGACAGTATATCTGTATACCATGCCGTTCTGCGACCTCGCAACCTCATCTTCCAGCATTATCAGTGTACCCTCTCTCATTCTGTTCAGACAGATCGACAGCCGATGACCTCCGCTGTCTCCAAAGTCTCGCGCCGACAACCCAAATGACAAAGAGCAAAATCAGTCCCGCAACAGCACCGACGGTAATACCGGCGATCTCTTTCGAACGGAGCGGCGCATGTCCACCTACGATCTCAAACTTATTCGATCTGACGTAGAAGGTTGTGTTCGGATTCAGCTGGCCTTGCTCGTCAACCTCTATGGCATTGAGGAAGAAGTCATAGAGTCTGTAGGATATATCAGTCAGTCAACCTATGTACCAAAAATGGCAGACTACTATGGCACGCACCCGTTCCTCAAGTTAGGGACTTTCCATGCAGATAAGGATTCGCCTGCATGGATGTCTATAAAGTGATTGACCATTTCTCCAGAAGGCCACGACGACCTCTCAGATTCGCTCCACTGCATCACCTTAAAATCCATGATTTCCTGGGAACGAGTTAGACTCAAGTCATGACCAGCGCATCATATACGATGCAGGGAGCTCACGTAGTTGCGATCGCTGGTATACTCCACGTAGTACCATTCTCCGACCTGGACTTCTGATGGGATGTCCTTCATTGTGATACCTGCGGAGGTAAGCGCGCAGAAAGAAGAAACAAGGCCGAGGGCATTGGGCAGGTTGAAGAGCTTCATGGTCGTAGAGTCGTGGCCGATGAATATGTACGTTTGGAGAGACGATGATGGTCCTTGGAGCACTTCGTGTATTCTGTACAATAGTACAAAGATATAATATGGGAGTGGAGTTTAATTCTGTCGCCTACAATGCTGCCGTACATTGAGGCCAATGTGCCCTGAGCGGACATTAGCGTAACTGTAAGAAGACGTTCAAATGCGCCAAGCTCTGCTGTCTGCGATACTTGTAGATACAATATTAAGGCAGTCTAGCGGCTTCCTTGATCGGCATCTGATATTCTGTATTACCCAAGCATGCTTGCTCAGTAGCATGGATCGATTTTTGAATGCTTTCTGATCATTTTTTGTTGGCCGAGCACGCGAATTCGGTCGCGTGGGCAAGACTGTGGAGCTGATCCACATATGTTCACAGTAGCGCACATTGACCTCATACCTCCTACCACGAGTCAGGCGGATCGGAGGACTGATCAGGAACTTTTGGAACGACGATATCGGCCGTCGAGAGTGAGCAAGACATCATGTTGACGGAGATCTGTACAATGGAACAACACTGTGCAAGCTTGAACCTTCTCCACACCAGATGACATACGCGCCCCTCTTTGACCACGTGCAAGTGCCGGCCTGATTTCACCCGTCTCTTCAACCCCACCTATGTCGTTCTCTATCGGGAAGGTCGACAACATCATGATAACGCTCTAGCAAGTCCTCCATTCCTGATATAGTAATCTTGTCCTACCTGCCGTAAGTATATCTCTATATCTCGTCTTCTGCCTCTCATGGAGAAAGGCCCCGAATCATCACTCAAGACTCACTTCAAACCATCCGACTGGCGCAAGCTACAAGCAAGCAATCAGCAACGCCGAGAGAACATGGCGCAAGACTGGAAGAAGGCCGCTAAAGACAAGGCCGACCAGGTTCTGTCGCTCATTCCTCAGGAATGGCGCATCTCAGATATCCCTTCGGCCGAGCAGCAGCGCGACGTGACTGGCGCATACATCCATCAATTCCTGGACAAGAAAGAGATTGAGATCACAGAGACGGATGCCGTGGGTGTGGTGGCAAAGACTACAAGCGGACAATGGTCGGCGGTGGAAGTCGCGAAAGCATTCTGCCACCGTGCTGCGATTGCCCATCAACTGGTCAATTGCTTGCACGAGATCTTCTTCGATCATGCGATCGCTGAGGCGGAGAAGGCGGATAAGTACTTCAAGGAGAACAAGAAGCCGATCGGAGTATTGCACGGTCTACCTGTCAGTCTCAAGGACCAATTCCATGTCAAAGGGTGAGTTGCGTGAGCATAGAGGTGCTGTGACATGCCTGGCTGACCTTGAGCAGCGTGGACACCCACATGGGCTATGTAGGCTGGATTGGCAACTTCGAAGGCAAGACTGGCACCGGTAAGGAGCGCAACTATGAGAGCGAGATCGTCAAACAACTTCGCAAGATGGGTGCGACCTTGTACTGCAAGACTTCTGTCCCGCATACCCTCATGTGTGGTGAGACTGTCAACAACATCATAGGGTACACTTGGAACCCCAAGAACCGCAACTTGAGTAGTGGTGGTTCATCCGGTGGCGAGGGTGCGCTCATTGGGCTACGTGGCAGCTGCGCAGGCTTTGGCACTGATATTGGTAGGACTTTGGAAACATTCTGATAGTTGATGACTAGATCACGATAACTAACAAGACCAACAGGCGGTTCGATCAGAATTCCTGCGGCTTTCAATGGTCTCTATGGCTTGCGCCCTTCAGTTGGCCGACTTCCATACGAAGGCATGGCCAACAGCTTCGATGGACAAGGGAGCATGCTTTCCGTCGTCGGGCCTCTTGCAACCACCCCAGACTCGCTGAAGTTCTTGACTCAAGCTCTACTCAGCGCCTCTCCCTGGCTCCATGATCCTCTTGTTCACGAGATCCCGTGGCGTCCAACAGCGGATTTGGCCGTCTCAGACCCTCACGCTCGCACCGAAGCTCCTCTCTCTTTCGCAGTGCTGACCCACGATGGCAGCTGCGCTGTCCACCCACCCGTTGCCCGCGCTCTCAGAATGGTCGTCGACGCTCTTCGCTCTCGCGGCCATACCGTCATCGACTGGAAACCAACACCTTCCCACGCCCACCTCGCCGAACTTGCTGGCAAGATTTACTCCTTCGACGGCGGCGCCGACTCCAGGCACCACTTCGGCCTGTCAGGCGAAGAGCCAGCGCCACAGCTCATCAGCCCTGAGAGCCCTGAGTACAGCGCCTCAGACATCATGGCTGTCAACGTCGCCAAACGTGAAGCGCAGAAAGAGTACATGGAGTATTGGAACTCGACCGCGGAGCACACTGGAACTGGCCGACCTGTGGACGCCATCATCAGCCCGCTTGCACCGTTCGCTGCAGCGAGACCTGAGAAGTACACTTACCTGACGTACTCGAGCTACGTGAATTTGCTCGACTATACTAGCGTGGTCGTGCCGGTCACTCAAGTCGACAAGAGTGTTGACAAGAAGGATGAGAACTTCAAAGCTGTTGACGAAGTCGACCAGGAGACGCAGGACACCTGTAAGTCTTTTGAACGTATATTGTCTTTGTACATGATGGATCTGACAACCTCCCAGATGACCCCGAGATCTACGATGGTGCACACGTGAGTGTACAACTTGTTGGACGCAGACTGCAGGAAGAAAAGATGATTGCTTTGGCGAAATATGTCGGTGATGCTTTGCATGGCAAGGCGCATGCTTTGTGAATTGTATGAATTGGAGATACTGCGCACACCTTATGATTTGAGATTTATGCATATGTTCACATCCGTGGAGACTCAATGTCTGCTATTCCGTAGTCGCACAGGCGTGGAGGGTCTGGCCAATGAGAGCGGGGCTCGGGGCGCGAGTGCCTTAAGTCAAGTATATGCAGTCGCCCAGTCGCACGTTTTCTTTTCCTCAACAGCACTTTGACAACAACATACATCACTCCTCGGTAACATGGAACCCAAAAAAAGTAGCAAGCCCTCTGGAGGAGGTCAGAGGGTCGATGACACGCCAGCCGCCAGATATAACCGGAAAATATTTCGGGCATTGAAGAAGGAATTGGTAACGAACCCAGAGATGGACATTGCTGCCGCTCTTCCCAGATACTATTCAGATAAGCTCAAGTCTTTCCAGCAAGAGGGTATGTATTTGCTCTATCTGACCACCGACGAAATCGACTGACAGGTGGCTAAAGAGGAGCCGAAAGCATCGGCAGACATCGACGAATCAACAGATCCATATGATGACGTTCGAAAGTGCCTCTCCGCTGACGACGACTACACAATTATCGAAGCGCTGTCCCCTGATGTCCGGGCGCTCCTCTCCCCGTTGGTCAGTCTTCCGGACGCCATGGTCTAGCTTATTGCGAAAAGCGAAGTAATTTACACAGGCGTCTTAGCAGCGATTGTGACCGTATTTCGGATAAGCGAAACAATCGCTCTGAAGGTCACCACCCAAAAGTCTGCAGTGACAGAGAGCCTGACGCTGCACTATCTAGAAGGGCACCTTCCCGGATTCCCTGCACCAAGACCACATGGCCTCATACAGCTTGGACGTTACTACCTGCTCTTCACCACATTCATGGGCTCTCATGACCTCAAAGAAGTCTGGCCGCAGCTTGACGACGTGCACAAGCGAGGCATCAGTACGCAGCTCGACAGCGTCATGATTCAGCTCAGATCGCTGGTTCGGCCGGAAAACACTCCCTTCGGTAACGCTGCAGACGGCGTATGCACAGATACAAGAAGAGGAACACGGTCCAGCAAAAACCCCATCATATCTGGCCGCGAATTCGACGACTTCATCTTCTCCGGGACGCAGTACGCCACCACGCCTTCATACGTTCAATTCCTGCGCAACTTCAAGGTCGATCTCTCAACGCAGTGCGTCTTCACGCATGGAGATCTTCACCCCGGGAACATTATCGTAGAGCAAGCCGAAGACGGCTCATGGCAGATCGCTGGTATCGCTGACTGGGAGAACAGCGGCTTTTATCCTGCTTACTGGGAGGCTGTCAAAATGACGAATTGTTTGGCGCCCATGGATGCCAGCGATTGGTATCTGTATCTGCCAAAGTCTGTTGCGCCGCAGCGATATGCGGTTGAGTGGTTGGTTGATAGGCTGTTGGATCGGCATTTGAAGAATAGCTAAAGCGTGTACCATGAACACGAGTGGGTCAATACTAAGCGCAACAGCCCAAATATTTCATGTGTCGTTTCGTGTATCATTCGTTTACATGCACGACGGCTGTATGTTGACGTAAGTGGAGAGCTCGTGTTGCTCCATTCGTCTTTTAAGCGCGCGGCGGCTGTGTGCTCAGCCTCGCGCCATGAAGCTGCGCATTTGCCATACTCTTCCATGCCTTCCACATCATGTCCAGAAGAGCCTCAAGACAGTTTTCGGGAGAATTAAGGTCATGTCATCCGCCGAGGAAAGATTGAGGCACAACTTCTCTGGATTCACGGTGAGTGGGAACGCTCGCGTGCACGCTGGTGACCATTACACAAATATCAATAATTATCATTCGAGAGGTATTTTCTTCACTTCCGCTTTTCTATATGTCGCTGACAGAAAGCAACAGAACGCCCGGCGTCGCCTGTTCGACCGTTTTCCAACGTGCCCTTTCCGCACGATCCGGACTACATCGATCGGACTGCCATATCGGATGAGATCCACCGCAAGCTCGTGCCCGGTGCAAGATTGGCACTTGTCGGCCTGGGTGGAGCTGGGTGAGCCTGTCAAACTGCAACACTGTTGGGAAACTAAATACTTACACGAGTACAGAAAGTCACAGCTGGCGATCGAGACGACATACCGAGTCAGGAGGACATCGCCCGAGACTTTTGTCTTCTGGCTGCACGCAAGCAGTATTTCACGGTTAGAACAAAGTATTAGGAGCACGCTCGAACAGCTGCAAGCACCAGGAGTCGGTGATTCAGAAGCGAATGTTTTCCAGTTGTTCCGCACGTGGCTGCTTGACAGGAAGAAACGGCGGACATGGCTGATTGTTCTGGACAACGCCGATGATGCGCAATTCCTATACCAATCTCCGACCACCATAGGAAACGGCCAAACTCAACATCATAAGCAGTACTCCGAACGATATCTCGACTACCTGCCAGTTTTCGAGCACGGCACTCTACTCGCGACCTCAAGAAACAGGGAAGCGGCGTTGCAAATTGTTTCGCCAGATGACATAATCAACATCGGCCCGATGGACGATATGCAAAGGATCGCAATGCTTCAGCAGAAACTCGGATCGAGGAGTGTTCACACCGTTGCAGAGCTTTCCCAGCTAGCCGTGGAGCTTGACTCAATGCCACTGGCTATGGCACAAGCCGCAGCATATATCCGCGAACGAAGACCACGATGTTCAGTCAAAGAATACCTCGACAAACTGACCAGCGAGCAGACAAGACTGAACGTTCTTGGGCAGCACACAAGGGATCTGCGACGCGACCGCGATGCGCAGAACTGCATCCTGAAGACTTGGCACATCACGTTCGAACATATTCGCAAACGAGAAAGTTCAGCAGCCGATTTACTGTCGCTCATGAGCTTCTTCGATCGAAACGCCATCCCTGAAGCCTTGCTACACAACAGGGGTAAAAATCAGCCTTCTACTTTTAAGCCTGCTCCTCCTGCTCATTCCAGTGTTGCTCCTCCTGCTCACTCCAGTGTTCGATCCATTCTAAAAGAGTTCATCCATCGACGTTCTACTCCGAAATCGCGATCTCGTACGAATCATGATAAGCAACATCTGAATTCATCAATCAATCCGGAGGCTCACTCCAGTGTCAATGGCAGACCACTCGCTCGTACCAACCATCCGGCAAATGAGCAGACACCAAAACTCGACGATGACATCCAGATTTTGCGAAACTATTCTCTGGTGGCCATCATTGCAGACTCACAATCGTTTGAAATGCATCGTCTCGTGCAGCTTGCCACGAAAGATTGGCTCAAAGCCAATGGTTCCCTCCAGCGATGGGGTGGCCAGTTCATGAGGAATCTCGACAAAGCTTTCCCCGAGGGCGTTTTCCATAACATGGCAATCTGTCAGCCTCTTCTACCACATGTATTTGCCGCCATGAAACTCGAGCTGCAAGATCGAGACGCTATCCTGCGGCGGGCTTCCATACTTACAAAGAGCGCACTATACACTCGTAATAATGGGGCCTATACCGACAGCTGTAATATGAGCGAACAAGCATTCAAAAGCAGGGCCGAGCTGCTAGGACCAGAACACAAGGATACAATCTTTAGCATGCAGGATCTGGGTGTCGGATATTTGATGTTAGGAGAGTACGAGAAAGCTGAGACTGTGTTAGCAGAGGCTCTGAATCGGGCCAAACGGCTATTGGGAGTCGATGATCATGTGACATGGCTTGCCATGAGCGATTTGGCTACAATATATTATCGAACTGGGAACCATATTGACGCAGAGATGATGCAAACCAAAGTACTCCAGCAGGCGAGGAGCATTTATGGCGAAGACAATGACAGAACAATAGCTGCCACGCGCTATCTAGCAGTCACTATATCGAAGACAGGGCGATACAGCGAGGCGGAAGACTTGGCGAAAACGGCGCTGAGAAGCTCGAGGAGGCTCCATTCTGGGCGACATCCGCTAGTCTTGTGTGCACAACATGACCTCGCAACAATTTATTTCGAGGCTAGTAAATTCGAGGAGGCGAGACGATTGTTCAGCGAAGTGTTCCTGTTCTCAACGGAGCTGCTTGGAGGCGATCATCCGAACACGTTGACAACTATGTACTGGCTATCGCGCGCTATGTATGAGTTGGGTCTGCAACGTTCTGCGTTGGATTTCCTGCGCAAATGCGCAGAGAAGTCGGAACAAAAGTTGGGTCCGCATAATACAGCCACGGTCGAGCGGTATGGGCTGCTGAGAGATTGGGAAGCCGAGAATGGACTTCAAGAGATCGCCAGAGAGCAAAGATACGAACAAACGATGAAGACCAAGTGAGAGAGGATGGCCCCAGACCGTAAGTCTCGGAAACCTCATGAAGCGTGCTGATCACGAGCCAGAGAGACAAATTACATGCCACTGTGTGCTTGGACCTTGAGGCATCGGCGAATTGTGGGTATGCGCTATCGTGCTGACGACAGCGCGCGATTGTTCACGGCAAGGGAAAGATTGGTACGCATTTGGGGTTGACATATTTGACACATGTCATATTATCAATGAGCCTAGATTGAGTGGCAATTTTAACTGGGTTTTCATACGCCCAATGAGCGTTTTTCTTAGACCTGGTGCTTCTCAGATCCTGTAGTCACAGCACCGTCAGTCACAGCACCGTCAGGGTTCGTGCCCTCAATAGCCTCAAACTCAGCAGACTCGTGGTTCTCCGTAGTCTGGGTAGTAGACAGGACATATTCCTCCTTGTCAATGTGGCGGAACAGGAAGTACTGTAACGCAGGTCAGCGAATGAAGCAAGGCCAGTAATAATGCAGGGTAGGCTTACGAAGAGCACAGTCACAAAGCCACCGACGATAGCAGGGCCACCGAAGTCCCAAACGAGGTGAGGATCAGTGATGACGGGCGAGAGAGCCAAGTTGATCACGTAGGCGAAGCCAGTGTTCAAGAGGTTGATGGCGGAGACGAGACCTCTCATGTTGACGGGCGCACGCGAGTAAGCGATACCGTAGGCTATATTCTGCGTTAGCGTTCATTTCTTTATACGAAGATCAGGAAACCATTTCAACTTACCAGGAACGTTGATGAACAACTCGGAGAAACCACCGAGGGCGAATGGAAGCGCAGCCCACCAGAGCGAGATAGGCGAGACGAGACCATTGTCGACGCACTCGGGATCAGTGCTACCGTACATGCCACAAGGGTTGGTCTGGTATGCTTTGTGGCAAAGAATGCAGTATCCGATACCGGCCAAAGTACTGATGAAGAATCCAGTAGTGATACGGGCAACGGGACCGTAGTGAATGCGCGCCTTGCGGAGGGCAGGGTACAGGCCGTACTAAAAATGTCTCGTGTCAGCAGTAGTTTCAGCTTTATATTTATGTAGAAAGTGTACGCACGTTCAAGCAAGGACCGAGAAGGATGATACTGAGGGAGTTGAAGTTGCTGATGACATCGTTGGGGACACCGTTACCAGTCAGCATGGTGGTCAAGAAGTTGGCAGAGCTTCCGATTCTGTAGCAATCAAAGTCAGCATAGACCCAAAATCGACATCCATTTGTTCCGGCTTACCCATTGTCGTTCCAGTACTGCACGGGGAAGAAGCAGAACATTCCAGTCGCTTGCATGGTTCTCTTGACATCCTCAACAAACTCATCGTTGTAGTGAGTCTCGTGCTTCCATCCCTTAGCTGCAATGACAGACGGCTTGCCGTTCTCCCACCATCCGCGGCGGCCGATTCTGAAGACGCCACCGTGAGACAGGCAGTGACCAATGACTCTGAAGGTGTTGGGCAAGTCGGATCCACCAGGCTTGTGCAGGATCAGACGCGGCTTGAGCCACATGAGCATGAACGGCAGGGGAATGTAGAGCAGCAGAGGAAGCAAAAATGCCAACCACCAACCGATGTCGTGTGCAGCGTATGATGTGGCAGTAGACATGAAAGCTCCGATGTTGATGAGGAGGTAAAACCAAAGCATGACTCTCTCAGTGCTGTGTTCTGGGTCCTCAATAACACGCTCTCCGGACTTGAGGGTGATAACTTTGGGCACGTGAGACTTCATCTGATCGAGAAGAAGAGGAGTGACGTTAGGCTTGAACATAGCTGAATAGTGTGTTAGTCTCCAATTCCCAAGTTGTAGGACTTGCACCAAACTCACCAGCACCAACAGCGAGAATGTAGACACCAATGAAGAAGGGAATCTTGGCAGTATCGTTCTCGATGAGAGTCTTAGCACCACCAGCAACGATGAGGACGTGACCAACACCGCAAAGGATGATTCCCCAGAAGATCATGGGATAGCGACCAAAGCGCGAGTCGGCAAGGTATCCAACAACCAGAGGCAGACAGTAGGCGATCAGACTGAACGACTGGCTGGTAGCGTTTGCGATCTGCTCGCCGAGACCAAGTGCACCTTGGGTAGCCTGGCTGCCAGCGGCAACGGCACCCCAGCCGTTTCCACCCTTAGGCAAGGGACGGTTGATGTAGTTCGTCCAGATCTGGGCGCAGCCTTTATTTCATGTTAGAAGTGTGATTTAGCCCAACTTTTGTGAGATGTCGTACCATAATAAGAGGCTCGCTCGCAGAACTCGACCGCGCAAAGAAGGTAAGCAACGGTTGGGAGTGCTCCCGGTACTCGACGCAGCGTCTGCAGTTCCTCAGGCGTGGGCTTGCCTTCGTACTCTGTGTTCAGGATAGCGACATCGTAGTGAGGCTCATCCGAAGAACTGTGCTGGGTGGGTGTGACGTCGTACGAAAGGCCATCGCCAGTCTTCTGGTCGAGGTTGGCAGCCATGGTTGCTCGATCGAATCGGATCAAAGATTCACGACAGATGAGGTTGGCGTAACGAGAAGAAACAACGGCTTGGACAGGGCATATCAACGTTTATGAAGAGCCAGCCAAGCCAGCGGCTGCCAGCCAGCGAAGGCTTGAGGACAGGCAAGCTTTGATCAGGGTCGCGACAGAGTCAGGCGGCCAGAACCAATTGGAGTGGTCGGCATCCTGCGATAACTAGGTGTAGATCTAACATTGGACAGCGAATGGCCGGAGGACAAATACAGCTGCCTCATCAGGCATGGCTCTATCGATGAGGTGATTGCGCTTTGCCTTGTGGCGCGCCATTCGAGAACTGTCGAACATGGAGGGTGGGCACGCGACAGGACTAGTGTGTGCTCTATTTGGCGGGATCAACTGCAAGGCGTGGTGAGGTTCCATCAAGCCGTAACCCACCTCGGGCTAAGGTAGGCTAACGGCGTAGCCGCTTGTGTTGGCTGCGGTGGCAAAGGTAAGGTTCGTGTGGAAGCCAGGGTTCTGCATGATTGCACACCTGCAGAGTAAACTTCTAGATCGTTTCTTCATTTGGTTGCTGTCGATAAGACGATACATGTTCCTTATCGTCCATTGTCACATTTCGTATCCTTCGAGATTGTATCTAGTGACTTGTGTCTGTCTCGAAGGTTGCGCTCGATATCGTACTGCGAGTCGCGCAATCTAACATGTGTCCGCGAAGGTTGTCAAGGGGAGATAAGCAAAGTCCACCTGAGCTTAACCGAAGCTTGGTTAAGGTCTAGCGATCACGTGCTTGAAGCTTCCCCAGTGCACGCACGGTTGGGTGGCCCATGTTGCCGCTCTGCCCACTCAAATTTCGGCGATGCCGTCGATTTGCGGGTTGTCGCCGAGAATCAAAGGGCTGGATAAGCGCTGTAAAGCATGGCCAAGCTCGAATTAGCGCACTGCCACGAGTTCCGCGTATATCCGTGCATTCTAGGCGTTGGCCAGGTCAGTCTGGAGGTCAGTCCAACCGAAGTGTCGACTCTGTCGAGCGCAAGATGCCGCGTGGTTTTGACTTCATCTTCTTGAGATCCTCGCATCTTGAAGTCAGTCTGCAGTACTGATTTTGAGCACAACTCCCAGTCTCGTTAGTGTCTCGTATGTGATCCTTGTTGACTATCACGATGTGATTCGCTTGACTGCCGCGGCACCTTCACAAAGCATGCAGGGAAACCAGAAGCGCAAAGCGTCTACCGGGACGACTCATGGATGGGATGGATTCTTGGCTAGGTGCCTCTGAAGCTACTACTGTATCTCAATCACAGCAGAAAGCTGATGTCGTACTCATCGTGCTAGATGTTGCTGAGCGAAGAGATTGATCGTAGTCGCTGGAGCTCGTCTCCAAATTGGGTGTATCCACAAACAAGCTGTCGATCGAACGTGCTTGCATCCGGCCTCCGGTCACACATTGTCCATCTACTCCTGGGCATGAGGACCTTCCTGATGCAGAACCACCTCTCTTCGTGGTGCGCTCCTGTAGGATTCGCAGGTGACCGCGCCCAGCAAGATGCAACACGCCACCGAGCTCTCATCTTGCTGTGAACTACTGCGGTAGGCGTATAGTGGAATTAAGCTTCGTGGGTGGAAACCAAGCCTTGACGCCGCGGATGTACTTCCATTCGTTCAGAAGCTTTTGAATGATAGGTTGCGCATTGTGGGCATCGAAAGCTGCCTTGCCCTTATATCGCTCGAACATGTGGAACATGTCGGTGTCGTCTTGGTCCTGCTGTTTTGTAAGATGGTGCTCGCAGGACATGGACGCCAGGGCTCATACTCTACAAATACAGTAGTACACTGTGCCTGGTTCATCCTGTGCAAGGCGCGTTGTTTCCACATAGACGGCCTCCAGTGCATCTGCCGATCCTGGGTGAGCGTGAATGGTGCCGTAAACCACGAAGTCCTCGTCTTCGGGGATGTTACTGATATTCGAAACGAAGCCTTCCGCGTCTCTGGTTGCTTGAGCCATTGCAAAGTGAGTGCAAAATGGAGAAAGGCTTGGATCAGAATGTGTAATCTTATGTTGTGGAACTGTTGTTGCTAAAGTAGCCAGGTAGCCTATTTAAGCGAACGCGACGCCCTTCAGCTCGAAGGTACTCATGATGATTCACACGGAATGCGGCAATACTTTGACGCCTATGGTCCAATGGCGAGCAGATCCACTTTTAAGATACAGTCACCTTTCAGTTCCTTGCTACATGCAAGGACGTACGATATATCTTTCATCAATAACCCCGTATGCTTGTCGTCGTGAGATGTTGATGCCTGAGGCAGGTGGACATCCTCACACGGATAACAGGATGTCGGATACCTAGATACAGCATCACATTCATACCTCACACTTATTTCCATCTCACTCGCACACTTTTTTCATATAGCACTCACACAGCCGCACAAGCATGAAGTCCAAGCAGATATCTCCCGCGGCTGGAGTGCATTCTGTCCTGCCCCAGCCATACGCCGCTCTGTTCATGATCATTGAGGTGAGTCCTTGATGAGGCAAACATCAAACGACTCAATCACTCATTTCTCCAGCCAGCAATCATCTTCGCAGCATTGCTCAGCATGATCTTTGACCCAGAAGCTCACTATGCTTCCATGGCACCCAACCCATGTCCAAGCATAGCCCTGGATCAGACCACAACCCAATGCATAACGCCACGAATCCGAGCAATGCAGTACTATCTCATGGGCGCACTTGCCTTCAGTACCGTTATCGAGCCCGCAGCTCTCTACGTCGCCACCTACAAGCTCAGAGACCAACGAGACAGCCGCCTCGTGGCTCAGACAATTCTCGCATCATTTGCTGCTTTTGACATCTTCCATGCCGCAGCGGCGATCGCAGGCTCAGGGTTCCAAGCAGTCCTGCCGCTGGCAGAAGAGTTCGACATCTACTCGGGTATCAACTTTTGGGTTCCGTTGCTTTGGCTGCTGGTCAGATCTGCTTGGTTCTTTCGCACGGGAAGTAAGTTGAAGGAGCTTTGAAGATAGCTTGGACTACGTGCGATGTAAGGACGGAGTTCATGGTTCCATAAATGCTGTTATAAACACATCCGGAACTGGATGCTGTATGATCTTGAGACAGATTGAGATAGGGTTAGAGTTGGGGTCGGGCACATTTTCCAAAATATTGAATCGCATCCATAAAAATGCACATATGATCGCGTGTGACATGTTTTCATTATTTGACATGGTTTTTGGGAAACAATTCATGTTTGTGAGAGAATTTCCAAGGGCGTGGGAAGTGCATTCGAATAATGTATGGTTTCATCCGACTTGACACAAGGTCTCGACTTCGACAAAACGTTTCCAAGGATAAATTCGGTCGAGCACAAGGTTGAAAGTGCTTCGAATCAATTGAAAAAAAGCCCATAATGATGATAGTGTATACGAGCCGCAGATGATCATAAGACTACAAATGCCCATTTACACGCTGCTCAACAGCAATCATAAACCCACCAAAGAACTCGTCCAGCGGCGCAAAAGCATCCTCTCCCAGTGGCAACACGGCACTAACGTACTGATCCGGCCTCACCACAATCACACAACCTTCCTTGCTGATACCTCTCGACTTGTAAATCTCACCATGCCCGAAGCCATAAGAGGCCTCGTCCGTGAACACCTTCTCGTAGTCCTGAATGCTGAACTTGCCTTTGTGTGGAAGTAGCACCTCTGGCAAGTCGGAGACGTTCAACGTTTGACGCTCCTGCTGTAATACTGCGCGCATGTCAAAGATGGAGTCGATGTCCGCCTTGGAGTGAGTGTAGCGCGGTATGAGTGTTTCCTTCAACCACTTGCAGGTCTTCATCAGCCGAGATGCAGGATCGAGCGGTGACTCTGTCTCAGAGCCGAAGAGGACGATACGCCAGCGGCCGTCTGCTTTCATCACGTGGCCCAGCTGGACCGGCTTTGCGTCTGCGAGGCGTAAAACTTGAGCTGAGTGGAAGCGTTCCCCGATTGGGAAGCCCGTGGCAAGATGTTGGTGTTGAGTCTCAGTGGCAATGATAGCAGAAGGCTTGTATTGCGTTTCCAGACCAGCCATGAAGCGACCTTTGCGTTGGAAGTATCCTTGGAACACGGCTGGGTCGATTGAGTCATTGTCATCGCTACCATTTCCTTCGGCCGACTTTGCTTTGGGTTTCGCTGCAAACTGGCGAGAGATCTCGCGGTCGAAGTCGATGAGGTGCTGAGCGATGGCTTGACGCTCGGCGGAGTATGTGTGCAAGAGCTTTGACTGTGCTTGGCCGCGAAGGACAGAAACCAGCTTCCATCCCAGGTTAAAAGTGTCGTTCATGCTGACATTCATACCTTGACCTGCTTTGGCGGAATGGGTGTGGCAGGCATCGCCAGCAATGAAAACGCGCGGTGACTCTGTGTCGCGGTCTGCCGAAGCAACGTTGTCGAAGTGGTTCGTGAGGCGTTGTCCGACTTCGTAGACACTCCAGTGTCCGATATGCTTAACTTCGAATTTGTAAGGCTTGAAGATGCGTTGAGCACGATCGACCAGGACGTCGGAAGTGATGTTCTTCTTTGCAACACGCTCGTCTTGTTTCAGCTTGTCAAGCTCGATGTAGAACCGTGTGAGGTATCCGCCTTCTCGTGGAATGATCAAGATGCTGCCTTCCTCTGCTGAATGGATTGCTGCCTTGACACGAAGATCTGGGAAGTCGGTTTCCACCAGAGCATCCAGCACACCCCAGGCTTGGTTCGCAAAGTCGCCCTTCATCTCGAGTCCTAGCGACTGACGCACAAAGCTTCGAGCACCGTCGCAACCGACAAGGTATTTCGCGCGTACATGCTCCTTCTCACCACGGTGACCCTCGTCTTGTCTCTCCACAACGACATTGACAGGCCCGTCTTTTGGTATATCTAAACTCGCCAGCTGCCGACTATAGCTCGGTTCCAATCTTGTCGGAGACCACTTCATAGTATCCAGCCACATTCCCTGCATTCTCGCCTGATTCAAGATTACATGTGGGAACTCGCTGAGTCCATCTTCAGTATCCCGTATCCTGCCCGTCCGCCTCAAGCCCTTACCATCCTCCGTGGGGCTCCAGAAGGTGGTCTCCATAACCCAATACGCCTCTTTCAGAACTCGTTCACTGAAACCGAAGGCTTCGAAGATCTCGATCGTGCGGCATTGCAGGCCATCGGCGTTGCCTTGCTGTAGCGGACCTGGCTTGGGTTCGATGATCCGTGTGGTGATATCCGGGAACTGAGCCAGCTGGGCGCCTAGTAGTTGGCCTGCTGGGCCGGCACCGACGATCAGGACATCGACTTCGGAGGGGAGGGAAGATTGGAAGTCGGGTTCTTGAGAGCCTCTGAACTGGTACTTGAGCGGGTCATCGCATCCATCGAAGCCGTTGAGGTGGAACTGCATGACTCGGACAAGCTCTTCGAGTGTTTAGATATTGATACTGCACAGCATGCCGTTCAAGCAATTCGAGATCGAAGTACGCGGAGTGCTATAGCACGCTTCGTATATGGACGAGGATGGGTCGTGTGCTGTTGAAAACGTGGCAGGTTGTGTGTGTACCAGATCGGAACGTGAACAAGATGGACGAGACAAATAGACCTTACGTGGAGGACCTACCTTTGTATATATATCAACGCCTAGACACGACTCCTCGAGGTCGGCAAGAAGTATTGTGACGATCCTACGGACATGGAGCTTGATCACCACCACGATTGCGGAGAGGTCTCCACCAACCATGGAGGATGCGGGGCCGGAGACATTGCGGACCACAGTGCATGTAGCCAGTTCGATGTTATATATGCCGTCGAGGATACCGAATATCTTTCTGTATGTAATTTGTGACGAATAGTGATATATGCGACAAAATATACAAGCCCAAGTAGAACAGATGTCGAAGGGCGTAGAGCTGAGCTCCACTTTGGAAACTCTATCAAGACGAGGACGAAGTATCGGCAACACGTTCGGGAGCGTCTCGACATCGCTACTCTACATGCGATATCGCCTGGTGTGACATCGGCTATTGTATCGGCATGCACCAATTTGTGGGCAGGGCAGCGACGATTTCACTTGTGCCACGTGGTGTGAGTATTCCAACGCTCGAAAATTGGTTGTTACCATCATTGAGACTTTGTTCAAGATGCCTCTCGATCATACGACTCGCTGCAGCGCTATATGCCCTCGATCATCGTCCCCAAGCCCTCAGCGACGCAGCTGTACGCACATTGAAGAGAATAATCAGCGCACTCAAGATCACCCTCGAGGTGGTGTCCCAATCCAACATTCACCTCCCATCATCTCAAAGACACCGCCACACTTCAAAGAAATGTCGCCCATCTCCCACCAACCAAGAACACCTTCCCAATTCCATCCCATCCACCCTCGCCCTCATCAATCTTCCTTCTCATGGCCTCCAAAGTCTCCTCCAAGCTCCCAACCTCCTCCCTCAAGCCGTCCGCAACCCTTCCAATACGATCGTCTCTTTCTCTCACGTAAGCCGCAACGTCCTCCTCGAACCCGCGCAGACGCTCTAAACGAGCCGCGAGGCGAGCATACGTAGCGTCTGAAGCAACGCAGAACTCATGAAAGCTGTAATCTCGATCATGATGAGAATAGGTAGACTCAGGGGTGACAATGCGGTGGTAGCAAGGATACGACGATCTGGCGGGCTTGCTTCTGTGTGGCGACGGAGATGAAGTTCTCTTAGGTTTGCGTGAAGACGGAGAAGAGGTGCTAGTGCGCCTGCTCTTGCTCCTGCTCGATCGCTTCTCAGCGTAAGAAGAGCGGCTTTCTGCGTGAGAGACACGGCGGGCGAGACCGATGCCGAAGGCTAGGTGTGCTTCGGCGGTCCAGTGGATGCTGGATCTGCGGCGGGTGGTGGTGTGGTAACCCATCGTGTGCTGTGATTTGTTGTTGTATGCTGCTGAGTGGTGAATTGTAGGAGATGGAGAAGGTTAGACATGAGTTGGATCGTGATATATCCGTGGACTCTGAGTGCTGCTTGCTAGATTTGAGACACTGATCAATATGCAACCTACATGCATGCATAGTGAGCGAGGTTGCTAACTGCATGTGCAAGCAGTTGTATACTCAACATGCATACCTATGTGAGACAGTTTGTTGACTGAATTCTGAGATTTCGGGGACGTGGAAATGATGTAGGTATTGCTTGATCTCATTAGACATACGCCGTAGAGGAAAGAACGGAAACGATAGCAAAAGGGTATCTTCCAATGCGCCCCAAGAAATGTAAAAAGCTCCCGGGTAAGCCACATGCAATAGTTCTTCGTGTCATCATCCAAACGGATTCATCGCAGCACGCGTGCTGTTAACGAGCTGTCGTCGTAGAGCATCTTTCTTTGTCTCGCTCTTCTGGCCCGAAGCGTTTCGGGACTTCGATATTGGCGTCCTGGAGCTTGTGCGTGCAGGTGTCCTCAGGAATTTCTCAGAAGCTCCCGTAGAACTGGTCTTTCTTCTCTCAAAAGCCACCAGCTTCGCCCTCTGCGCATCCAGCTCCGTCTCCGGCAAAATCTCCATATCAGTCCCAATCCTCTCCTTCAGACTCTCAACAGCCCTCTCCTCCCTCTGATGCACCTTTCTATCCCTCCGAAAACTCTCCCTCAACCTCCTATTCACACTCCCAGGATCCTCCCAGTCCCGCTCACGCGAACGATACAACTCCTCGATCCTCTTCTTGTTCCCCTGCTCAGCCTCCTTCTCCTCAACCTTCCCCTCCAACGCCGCAAACGCATCCTCCCTCCTCCTCTCCCTCTCCGCCGGCGTCAAAATCGCCCTCCCCTCCTCTCCCTCCCTGTCTTTCCCCTCCCCATAATCCCTCGCCTTCCCCCCCTCCACAACAACATACGCCGTCTCCTTCGGATCCGTCCGAATCTCAATCCACCCTCCACACGCCACATGCTTGAGCCTAAACTGCCAAATCGGCGTGCTGTAATAGTACCCTACTTTCTTCTTCTCGGCGTTAAACCGCACGCCCTGCCCGATGATGGCGTGCGGAGTGCACGTGTGGCACCAGACGGCGAACGGCATTTCGAAGCGGACGGTCTGCGAGCCGTCTTTGCGCAGGGTGCCGGGCGCGCGTTTGGCGTTGAGGCGGTTGCCGGAGGTGGTGCCTTCGAGGGCTGGGGGGACGTAGCGGCCCATGTTGAAGCCCTGCATCTTGGGCGAAGTGTGGTTGTTGCTTTTTGAGGTGGGTTGCGTGTGTGTGTGTGGGCTCTCGGGCGGAGAGTTTTTCTTTTGGTCGCTTTTCTGTGGTGCGACCGGATGTTGGCTGTGGACGACGGGTTTTGCGCGAAGCACGCTCTCAAGGCGCGCAGAGTGGTGAGAGCGCGATCATCGCATTGGCATTGGCATTGGCGTATGCGAGGGAGAAGTGTCCGGACACGTAATGTGTGTTTGTATTCGCGGCCAGGTGTGGCGGTAAAGATGGCGAGATCGTGGAAAGAAGAGAGCAAGCTTGGAGAACGTCGTCAGCCAAAAAGCTCCGTCTGGCTGTTGGACTCTGGGCACATGTGCATCTGAGACATCACCCGACGCCTACATTAATAGGTGGGCCACGATACATATGTGTGCAAGGAGAGGTTCTCCGGACAACATGAGGAGACGTCAGCACGAAAATGTTCGAAGCTTGATCTACAATGTGCTGATCGTCGTCTGCCTGCATTCGCCCAGATACTTGCTGAATGGAGTTCATGTTGCATTCTGACTTGCGTCCAGCACACCTGTCTACGCTCATCACTATACACCCTCACGATCCATGCGCGTCCAATCAAATCGTCAAGCGTCTTTGTATCTCTCCCGTCCCTTTCGCTCCTCTCTATCTCCTCTCTTCGTCCTTGTTCTGTATCGGGACAGGAACACGATGGTATCCTCCACAGCCCTCCCTTCGACGGACTGACACGTGCCGCTTTCTTTCGAGCACAACCGCATAGATCGGAAGCAAGAAGGGCTATTTCCCCGTTTCAAGAAAGGGCGCCTTGCGTGGTAGTTCTCGTGCGTAGTTTTCGTGGTCTGGGCTCGTGTCGAGCGGCAACACCAAGAGCAGTGCCCTAAAACGCTCTGCTCAACAGGGTTTCCCAAGCCAAAGCCAAGCGTATAGAGCCCCAGTCGCGAACGGTTCGTGGTACCTTGTGTGATGTTGGAACGAAAAGAACAATGGTTGTGCTTGTAGCGACCCGTCGTTGAGACTTGGGAGACGGGCTGTCATAGAAAGCACAGGTCGGTTTCGGCACGCTCTGTGAAACGACTGAGCCGTGGTCGAGGTCGTGCAGCGCCTGATACTTGCATTGTTGTGTATTGCTCAAACGGCACGCATGGCACCGAGGACAGGCCTCCCGCCATTCGATCATCTGAGCCGTTTTGCAGTGGAATCTAGATCTCAGCATTGGCGGATCTGTTGATTCTTGGCCATTTGTGCACTCGGCACTGGGTTGTAGATCTCAGCATTGTCGGATCTGTTGTTACACGGCCAATCTGAGCACTTGGCAGCGATGTCTAGATCTTAGCATTGGCGTACTCTCACAATGGGGAGATGAAAGGACTGTCGGGTAATTCATAAGCCATCTTACACATACATGTAGGAGTGCATGTAGTATAGGCAACCATAAATCGAGACAAACACAATGGGCAGTTCCCCGCGTGAGGCGTGAGACGCTAGATCCTGCTGATGGTACTTCAATCTCAGCAAACGAAAAAAGAAGACCTTGTGACAGGCTCTCAGGATCAGCTCGAGATCCTGCCTGTTCCTGACTTCCCTCTTTGGACCAGAACCGCTGGCTCAACGACCACGGGTATCGACACGAGAGGATCCATCAGCCGTACGACGTGACTTCCAATTATTGCAGTGGGCATGCACATTTTAATTTCCAGAGCAGGGCAACTCGCTTGTGATTCCATGGTAGCGGGCTGCCTGGCAGAGGCAAGTGCTTACGTTGTGACAGCTGCGAGCAAGGGTCGCTTGGCGCCATGGACATGCAAGCACATGCAAGCTGCGCCCAGTGCGACCAGTGGAGTGCTTTGCGGGCGCCCACGCGGGCTTGGTAGACAATAGTTGCGGTGGCTAAGGCTGGCTTGCATTGCTTGTCATAGTATTGATATTTGCTTCCTTCGATGGAAGGGCACACCGGAGTACGAGCAAGGCTGACGGCGGACAGGCCGGAGATACTTCTGACCTCTGACTCCTTTCAGCTGGGCTTTGTTGATGGAGCATCTCCAATCGGCAGGGCTGGAGGGCATCAGGACAGCTCATTCATGGGCAGTCTGCAGATGTGCCGCTGTTGCATGTCGGTGGTGGCGCCCAGAAATGCAGGTTGCCGACTCGCATCCCCGCCCGCAAGGACAGACAGTCAGTCAGGGCTGAGTCTGATGATGTTGCTGATTTGGGAGGGTCAGTCTAAGTTCAGCTGAGAGATGAGAAGAAAGCGGGAGACTACTCACGGAGACAGAGAGAGAGAGAGAGAGAGCTCGCGCGCAAAGCAAGGCGAGGCTTGAGACAATAGCGCCGATCTAGGAGCTTGATCGCTGAGCTTAATCCGCCATCTCACCAAGTGACTTGGCCATGTGGGTAGTCGTACAGAAGTAGGCAATACACTGCTCACACTCAGACTGACATCTCAGATACACATACACTACTATCATCATACTCTCAACTAGCGTTTGTCCATCACAACATCAAACCCACTGATAAGGCACGGCCGTTGAGCCTCGTAGCCAGCTGCAACTGCAAGATAGATCCACCCTCATACCTTGCCCTCTTCGGCTGCACACATTGCCTCGCAGCATATGCACTTGCAAGCATGCTTTCGGAGAATACTGCACCGGCAATCACCGCATTTAGCAAAGCGAGGAGATCATCTGCCGTAGCATCACGCTGATGACGGCTCACGGCGCCACACATCCTCTCGTCTGCTCTCATCTGGTGCCACTCTCACCACGGAGGTACTACTAACTCGACATCCTTGCTGCGAGCGTGCACTGTCCAGGCATGTGCTGGTGTCTCACTGCCGCCAAACCATACCACATGCAGCAACCTGACCACCCCGGCATCCCCGGCCTTGGTCATTCTTGGGATCAGGAAGGGCATAGCGGTCTGCTCATGGCGCTGTGGATCGCTAAATGGGCATCTGCCAAGGGACGAAGGCCAGCCGCAGCCCTCGTCGATGCCGTATCTGAACATGCCATCTAGGCCTGGGCACTGCCTCTGGAAAAGAATAAGTAGCACAGCTCAGGTCCGCAAAAGATCATCGTCACTCTCACCAGATCCCTCGTACCAAACACTACCCACAGCTTTCAATCGTTCGTGCTACCAACACTCCAACGACTACTCATTCGTTCAGCTTCATTACCTAGCCTTGCAACTCATCCCCAAACACCACCTATCACCGCAAACATGCGTTCCGTTCTCGCCCTCGCAACTATTGCATTCACTGCATCCGCAGCCGCCACTCCCTGGGGCTGGGGAACTCAGCGCACCACCTCCAACTGCATGAGCGACTCCGATGCGAGCAAAGTCGCCAACAACTTCAGGACTCTCATCGCATCCTACAGCGATGCCTTCGCCAACGAGACCTTGACCGTTGACTTCGTCGACTACTCCGACTCGGTCATCGAGCTGATCAACGGTGCCTGCACCACCAACCAGAATATCCCCGTAAGTGACACCTTAGCCGATCCAAGGATTGTCTCTCGCCTGTCTGCAGTGCTGCATGGCAGGCGAGCAAGCGCTCCACGATTGCGTGCATGAGCAAAACGTGAATGCGATGTACCGTGATGCTGACCTAATCCCTTGCAGCTCGGTTCTGCAGTCTTCGACTCCCGTGCCTCGTTTGAGTCTGGCCAGGGTGCGCAGCCGGCCATTCCCTTCGAGATCCTGAACCTCTGGAACAACTGCGGCTCCGTAAGCATACAATGCCCACTTGTCTTACTGGCATTGTCAAATCTAACATTTTCATTCACAGGTCACCATTCGCTGGCTCTCCAAGGGCCCCGGCCAGGAGCCCCAGCAAGTCACCGGCATCATCGTCCTCGAGGTCGTCAAGAACGCCGACAAGAAGGCTTCGCAGAAGTGGCTCATCAAGACCGTCTACTCCGAGTTCAACTCTGGTGCGTCATCCCTCCACCATGCTGTACAACGACCATCCTTGAAATCAGACTAACATGATCCCAGGCGCCTGGCTCGTCAACCTCGGTGTCTTCAACCCGACCGTCTGCCCTGCTCCCCCACCACCTGCCGCTAAGACCAAGCGCTCCATCTTCGTCTAAATGGACGATGTGATTGTCTTTGCAGCTTGCTACGCGATTACAACGACTCCTTGACAACGATGCTTCGATTTTGCTTTTGCTCCGGCAATCGCAAACTCGGTATCGTCGTTCCTCAAACCCTCCGCCGCGAAACCGGCAAACACCTTACTTATCCGACCATGGTGACGAGAACAAATATATAATGTGAATTTTGATTAGCCTCGAGATGACAATATGAAAAAAATATGATTCTATCATGTACATCCCTTTCCATCCTCGATTTTGCATGGAACATTCTCAAACGATCCTCACAGTTTCCATCCTGCACTCAAAACCCAGGAATCACCATCATAGAAACCATGACTCGCCCTCCGTCACCAATCCCCATCGATCGCAAATCGCAATATCCCATGGCCCCAAACTCAGATCAAGTAAGCACACAACGTGGTTGAATCGACAAATGTGATCACCCCGGACGTCAAGTCGTGGCTCCCCACCCGCGAACTCCGCCGGGGAGCAACGGTCGAAGGATTCCCCAATTGCCGATTTGGGCTTGACTAGCGAAAGTCTAAATATCCTCAAACTAGATTAGGTTAGGCTTTCGCGTGCTTTGAACGCGAGAGAGAGAGTTCGGACTTTGGGATCTTGAGAGGGAGACCCTGAGCATGGCCGTTTTGTTGATTGTGACGTAGAGTCGTTTTTTATTTTGTTGTTGCTTGCGCATGGTTTTGGGATGCTAGTTTGGGCCGTGGGAGATTGTTCTTTGGTCACTGTGTATGGGAATGGGAAATTTGATGAGTTGTGCGTGGGGAGAGATATAGTAGTCAGACTGGCTCTCTCGCGAGCTGCTTGGTCATGTTGTTCTGAGAGGAAGTGTTGACGCTTGCGAAGTCGATGGAGCCGGACATTGAGGAGGAGACAGCAGCAAGTCTGCCACGACTGTCCTTGTTCGTAACACATTCCAAGTGATAGGTGGACGTGACACGTGTTTTGAGGATTGTGAGGAGACGTTTCATCTATCATTCGTATCTAAAAGCGTGTGATGTGGAAAGAAAAGAAAAAGAAATGAGAACCATGAATTATTGACCACCACCGCCACCATCACCATCACCGACCCTTCAAACACGCTCAGTACCCAATATCGACACTCGTCACATCCTCCACAAAGTGCTTCTCCCTGCTCGCGCGCGAGAACCAAAGGTACCACGGAATAATGTACGTCTTGATCGTGTGGCCGATGTAACCCGCATCGCTCACAGTCGACACGACGCTCTTGCTCTCCTCGAAAGCGGCTTCGATGCGCGAGCGACGGAGTTTCTCGTAAGCGTCGAAGGCTTCTTTCATGGTGTTGGGCTTGCCCTTTTCGATCCAGCGGGTGAGGCAGCGGGAGAAGAGGACGGTGTCTTCGAAGACAATGCCGGTGGATTCGCCTTGGGGTGGCATTGCGTGCTAGAGGATATTGTGTTAGCTTCCGTGAGTGCTTGTGGTATTCGATATGCCGTGGCGGTGGCGGTGGTAGGATGGAATGGATAAGACTTACAGCAGCATCACCAAGTAACATCACCCTCTCAGTGCTCCACTTGCCATGCTTCGAAAGCGTGAACACCGGCCACAAGAAAAAGTCCTCCGTCTTCTCGATCAACGGCTTGATACTAGGGATCTTCGCATCACCAAATCTCTCCATGATGTCCGCGCGGATCTTCTTGGCGTCCGCGCCAGCGGCTTTCCAGCCATCGCGAGACTCCAGCTCGGGGAGCTGCATCAGCGCGCCGACGTAGACGGAGTTCTTCTGCGAGTTGTGGTAGCTGGTCAGCAGCATGCCGCGGCGGGCGAAGTTGATGGCGGTGCACTCGAAGTGCACGGGGAAGTCTGGCTCGACGGGGGCGAAGCCGAAAGCGTTGCAGAGACCCGAGTAGGAGGCTTTGCGTTCGGGGTCGACGTGCTTCAGGCGGGTGACGGAGTGGATGCCATCGCAGCCCATGAGCAGGTCTCCGCTGACGGACTCGCCATCTTCGAAAGTGAGGGTGACGTTCTCGGGGGTTTCTTTGATTTCGACTGTGCGTTTGCCGCAGGTCATGGAGATATTTTCTTGCTTGTCGACGGCTGCTAGCACGCCCTTGAGGGCATCGCCACGGGTGATGCGGAGGGCTTTGTAGGGTGGGTTGCCGATGCCCTTGCCGTCAGGGCCGCTGAAGTCGGAGGTGGCGAGGCGGGTGGAGTAGACGTCGAAGACTTCTAGGTAGTCGATTTCGCGGCCATAGTCTCTTTCACGGATGATGGGGAGAGCTCCTAGGTCGTCGAGAAGTCTGAGAGCGTTGGGTGTGAGGTTGACGGCTCCGCCGATGGTTGCTGGTTCAGGACGGATCTCGAAGATGCGGATTCTGGGGACTTGTCCTGTGGGAGCGTATTTGGTGAGGGCGAGAGCGGTGGTCAGGCCAGCGATGCCGCCACCGAGGATGATGATGTCCAGGCCGTCCTTTGAGGCGGGAGCCATGATTGTGGTATGGGTGTTAGAGACGAGTACAGCAGTGGAGGAGGGATGGTAGCTTGCAGTCCAGGAGGATAGCTGAGCAAAAGAAAAGGACAGAATGGAAAAAGAGACGGTATAGCACGCAAGGTCTAGACTATAGCAGAAGTCTTGTCACCTCGCAGATGGCCGTATGCAAGCTACCTGGACACAGCTGATGGCCTTGCTCTACTGCTGACGCCGGCCTGCATTCAGCTCACGCACCGCGCCGCACCGTATAACAGACAGGCAGTGCCTGAGCCTGAGCCTTGCAGCATGACTACTCACGGAGTAAGAGAGGTGACAGTGGCTGCGGCCTTTGGGTGAGGGGATGCCGAATGGAAGCTGGCGAAGAAGTCTGGGGAGGCACAAAGCAAGCAAGCAAGCACCAACATCGGCGCAAGCCAACAGCGAGAGGCCGATGGGCGTGCATTGGCGCCATGCGAGTCCATCGCCACTTACCGCTACACTCGGTATCGCAGCTATCCTGCTGTATCTGACATGCCGACCCACCGTGATAGAGCAGTGCTGAGTGATCTCCATCGGCGCACTCAAGTGTTTTGTTTGTTAGCACACCCGATACAGTAGTGCCGGCGAGCTAACTCTCACTAGCGCTCGGAGTTTAACAACAAGCGAAGCGATCGGGAAGGATGATCTCACTCACGGACCTCCAAAAATAACCACTAACTGATTGGGAGGATTCCAGAGGATTATTGGCTGTCACGCTTCTCAGCTTTCCATTCTGGGGTTGGTCGTCGTATCTGCCCTGCATGTGGTATCCATGCGAAGGAGGTGAGATTGACTGCCACGCCTCACATCTAACATGGGAATTTGTAGCTGGTAGCCTTCCATTCGTCGGTGGCGTCCTGGTCAATCGCGGATACATGCATTGATTGCTAGAGGTAGAAGCAAAGCAGATTCATCGATTGATAGACGTCACGTTTCAGTCGCTATAGCGGAGGAAGAGACAAACGCTCGTGTCTCTGAAACCTCTCCTTTCTCAATGCAGCCAATGCAACAGCACTGATCACTGCGCGCTAGCCCTATCCCATCAGTATACCCCACGGGCCTCACACTGCTCACATCTCGCGTTCCTCCGATGCACAACACGCCAGAATGACGGCACCCGGGCATACAGCCTGCCCGAACCACCGTCTCTCGTCACTATCAACAGTGTCCGTTGGTCGCCGATATGCGACGACAACATACCAGAATTAGGCAGCGCTTTTCCATTCGCTACTCCAAAGAGCACATCACTATCTCAAACACTGGATCAATTAATCAATCACTTTCCAACCAGTCCGGTTCCGCATCGTCGTCTTCCGGGTCGTGCGATAACAAGCTGCCATGGTCCGAGTCGTGTTCATCGTCAATACCGGCCTCATCAACTTCCACCACTGATGTGTCGTGGTCTGGCGCTGCGGTATTCGTGATGATGGAAGACTGCATAGTTGGGACGTCGGTACCAGAAGGCTTTGTAGAAGTGCCCATCTCAACCATAGTGACTTCTTCGTTCGTCTCGCTGTTTGGAGCGTCGACGGGTGTCGGCGAGTGATCCAGATCACCGGCGTTGTTGGTTCCAGCATCCTGCGTCTCCTCGTTGAATAAGCCATCAGTCGAATCGTGATCCGCATCTTCGGCGAGGAAACCACCGCCGCTATCACCTGCACCGTCCTCAGGCAAGAATCCGCCTCCTGTGCCTTCTGCATCGCCTTTCTCAGGTAGGAATTCACCACCCACGTGTTCCGATTCAAGATCCTCGCGCACGAAGCCGCCGCCATCATGCTCTAAATCCCCATCCCCAGGCCCTTCAGGAACAAACCCACCGCCAGTCTCACGCACTTCCTGAGCATCTTCGGCCAAAAACCCACCGCCACCACCCCCATCCACAGCATCCGGCACATATTCGTCTTCGTCGTCCTCAACCACAACAGCGCCACGCTTACGACCACTGCGGTGACCTGAGGGTGCAGGCTGTTCGTATTCCTCATCTTCACTCTCGACAACTTTCTTCTTATTCTTTCGAGCCAGCTTAGCAGGCTTCGCAAGCTCATCGAGCGTGTATTGGCCAGCTGTGGGCATGGTAGGATCGGGACCGCTGTCCAAATGAGCACTGACAGCACCATTGGCAAAGTCTTTCTCCTCAGTCTCTTCATCATCAACGTCTTGCGCTGCGACCTTCTCGCTGTAAGACGCCACTCGCGCAGCGATGCGTAAGCCCTTCACGAAGCGCGACCAGAGACGAAGAGCAAGCAGGCTGCGAGCTCTGCTTTCTTCTTCCAGAGCTTCTTGTTCCAAGCCTTCGACTACTGCTAGTACAGCTGCGCGATGCTCTTCAGGAACGACGGCGCCTTCAATGATTGCTGTTCCCTGACGTCCCTGGAATTTGAAGCCAGTCACGGCGTCAGCGTAGTCGATTTTGAGAGCGCGGGCGGCTTGTTGAGTCAGTGGGTGTCGGATGTGTGCGCCACCTGGAGGCACCATTGATGGAACGTAGACATCTAGATTGCCGAAGGCGTTCTTGGTGATTCTGCCACGTGTGACTGGTGGTGGTACGTAAACTTGAGTCTGATGAATCGAGTACAGTCCGGTCGTGCTGGACTCTGTATCATGACCATCGTCTTCGAGGTCTCTTCGCCGTGAGATCCGAGCAGGCACGTGTTTGAGTGGTTGCTCGCCTTGCTTGACCTCGCGACCCAATCTGTACCACTTATCTGCGCTTTTGCAAGACAACACATCCTGCCGGCGGAAGACTGGTTCCATCCTCGGCTTTGCAGCGGTACCTGCATTAACCTTGCCTGCTTCCCGCCGTGGGTACAATACTTCATGACGTCGCAAGTGCCTTTCCAAAGCATAGTACGGATGTCCCTTAAAGTCAAGCACATTGCTTGGAAGACCCTCACGCGCTTCTTTTTGCGCAAGTTCAGAATCCTCGACTTGATCTCGATCAAGTCTCTGGCGGCGACGGAAAAGACGCAGCGCTGCTTTGAGCCACTTTGCGCCATCTTCGCCACTGCTTTCCACACGCTGGCGTCTGGTCTTCGCATTGAAGGCTTTTGCATATCGTCTCGTCACATCTCGCGCCACACCGTCTTCCTCAAAAGCTACGACATACATCATCTGATTAAGATCGTAGGTCATGGGTGGTTCGATCTTGGTAGGCTTGTTCACCGTGTTGGTCACCATCGGATCCACAGGCACCCATTTTTGGTGGGCTTCGTTAAAAGCCTCTACCCAGTAGACTGGGTATGACAGCGTACGAATAGGAATCTTCTTCTCTTTCGGCGGCGCCACTCTCGGGCTAGTGGCGAAGCTGGGCTGACCGAGTCTCCGTCGAACAGATGGGATTTTGCCAATTGCTGCAGATGAGCCGATGCTGCCATCACTAGCACTGGCGTCGCTCAGATTTGGATCGGTGTCAGACGCAATCGCAAAGACAGCCGGCTTCTTCTTTCTCACTGGTGTACTAGCTTTGGGTGGAGGATTCGCGAACGGGAGTGTCTGCAGAGAGCACACAAGCCTTGCTTCAACACCCGCAGCACGAAGCATGGCGCAGAATAGCTGGTTGCCTGTATCTTGAGAGCCTTCAAGATCTTTGGCCGCCGTTGCGAAATCGGCGAGGTCCATAAGTTCGCCACCAGAAGATGAAACTTCCTCGCCGCCGTCCACTGGCCAGCGTGGTCTCGCCATTCCAGACGTTGTGATCCGAAATTCAGCTTTTAGTGCAGCTTTCGCTTGTTCCAATCCATCGATGAATGAGCGGTTCCGTTGGAACTGACTATCGTTCTTCTTCGGATTCAGGTAAGATCTCATGCGTTTGTCGACCAGTCGCCCCACGATTTTCTGCACTGTTGGATGGTTACATCTGCTATTTGCATACATGCAATGGCCCAACAAAGTCAAGAAGTGGATCTTGTGCACCCGCAGACGAAACGCCTTCTCCAAGGCAGTAGCTGGTTTGCGGCGATTGGCAGCAGACTTCTTGGACGCACTCGATGGTGCCACTGATATCGATATGTCTTTAATCTCGTCATCGTCATCGTTGTCAATGTCTTTCGCTGGGGCTGGACTTGCAACAGCGTTCTGACCCAAGTCGACGTCCTCAAAGGCAAATTCGCTCTCTTCGGACTCTGACGAGTATTCAGCAGTCTGTTGTGGCTTATTGAGAGTCGGGGCATCGCTATCGTATTGATCGTCTGTTTGCTGTGCTGGAGTTGACTTTGCAGATTTGTTTGCTGACGAAGGAAGTGCTTGTCTTCGGGTAGTTGATTTGACAGGAGTGACAGGCTCCCGTGACACTTTACGACGCTTCAACGGTCGACTATCGATCTCGACTGGTTCAGCAGCCACTGCTTCTGCCACCATCTCGCCGTACACATCAGGTGTGGTGTCCACGGTGGCACTCTTGCGATTTCTCGTGCTGCGTCTAGGGGCTACCGCTGGAGTCTCGCGAGCCTTACCTTTGCCCCTGCTTGGAGCCATAGTATTTGTGTGTTATGCGTCGAATGATGCGCCGCTAAATTGCTGATGCCTCCACGCGAAGATGTCGCGCGTGCATGTGATCAGCGTCTGAGCGTGACTTGGCTTGAGATTTGGAGTTGGTGAACTTCGCGCCCTTGAGTTGCGCCTTCAGCAAGTCAAGGTCGGTGACATTGTAGTGAAGGCGAACAGACAATTAATAGCAGGGAAGTGCCTGTGATATGCGAGCACGACAAGATGAGGTCACCGGGATGCTGGCGATGCCTAAAGTGAACACCGCATTGACCCGGCTGCTGTCTCAAAACTGAACGTGTCGCGCTCCCGCTAGTCCGCATCGGGCCTTGTTGTTTATTCGTCCGAGGGGACTTGCGCGCGCTGCTCGGTCCCGCCATGCAAAGACCAGAGCAAGTCAGCAAAACAATTGTTGCTCCACCCACCACCCACTCACTACACTAACGACAACAGCGACCTGCCGACATAACACGACAAATACACGACCCGCCACATGAACAATTGACCTCACGACACGCGCTCCCAGCAACACCAGCTCGTCCACACCGACACCGCCAACACATCCCTCCCACCCGACTCTGCGACTCGCTGCTCGAGGCATTGTCCATACCTCACTTCCTCACTCACTCACACACTACCCACTATGGAGAACTACCAGAAGATGGAGAAGATCGGCGAGGGTATGGCATTGCAGTACAATCTTCTTACATTTCTTGCACCTCGCTAACACCACTTTCCCTCACAGGCACGTACGGTGTTGTTTACAAAGCCCTCGACCTGAGCACTCCCGACCAGCGCATTGTCGCCCTCAAGAAGATCCGTCTCGAAGCCGAAGACGAGGGCGTTCCCTCCACTGCCATTCGCGAGATCTCGCTCCTCAAGGAAATGAACGATCCCAACATCGTGCGCCTCTTCAACATTGTCCACGCCGACGGCCACAAGCTCTACCTCGTCTTCGAGTACCTGGACATGGATCTGAAGAAGTACATGGAGGCTCTGCCCGTCAGCCAGGGTGGTCGTGGCAAGCCTTTGCCTGAGGGCGTCATGAACGGACGTCAAGGACACATGGGTCTCGGCCCGGAGATGGTATGTTATGGTGAAAAGGCAGACCATTCTGATGTTATTCGTATGCTGATTCCCCGCTGTAGGTCAAGAAATTCGCCCTTCAACTCCTCGAGGGCACTCGCTACTGCCACGCCCACCGCGTTCTGCACCGCGACCTCAAGCCGCAGAACTTGCTCATCGACAAGGAGGGCAACCTGAAGTTGGCCGATTTTGGTCTCGCTCGCGCCTTCGGTGTTCCTCTCCGCACCTACACTCACGAGGTCGTCACCCTCTGGTACCGCGCGCCTGAGATTCTGCTCGGTGGTCGCCAGTACTCCACTGGTGTCGACATGTGGTCCGTTGGCTGCATCTTCGCCGAGATGGCCACCCGCAAGCCGCTCTTCCCTGGCGACTCCGAGATCGACGAGATCTTCAAGATCTTCCGCATCCTCGGCACCCCGACCGAGGCAGACTGGCCTGGTGTGACCTCCTTCCCAGACTTCAAGAGCAGCTTCCCTAAGTGGGAGAGGAAGCAGGACGACGAGATGGTCAACGCAGACGGCATCAAGATCCTCGGCGAGAACGGCTTGGACCTGTTGGAGAGCATGCTGGTTTACGATCCCGCTGGACGCATCAGCGCAAAGCAGGCTGTACACCACCCGTACTTCACCGAGGGCGGTCGCACTCTGAACAGGCAAAACGGTTACCACTGAACGGACATTCATGGTGCATTGCAATCTCCGCATGCACCAGTGTGCGTATGACAAGACAAAAAAACGACAGGCATGAACATAAGGACTTGGAGGTGTGAGAACGAGGATATGCTCTGAGCTGAGACGGACCAGCAGGAGCTGAGCTGTGAGTTTTCGCTCGGACCAAGGAGTACCCAAGAACGCGACGTGCGACGACTGCGCGCGCGACGGATTTCGCATTGTCAT
Source organism: Epicoccum sp. F181 (assembly GCA_037042865.1). Lineage (NCBI taxonomy): Eukaryota > Fungi > Ascomycota > Dothideomycetes > Pleosporales > Didymellaceae > Epicoccum > Epicoccum sp. F181. The sequence continues at coordinate 709,370 of JAJSLS010000005.1, forward strand.
TGCATGGCCTTGGACAAGGCATTGGGTTCTGGCTAGGCGTTGTAATGGGGTTCTCGACTTGATAGTGCTATTCGAGCTGTGCGCGATTGCCACAGCAGATAGTCTTTTCTGGCAATGCTAGCAACTTTTCTATTCGCAGTCTTGTCCTGATGCCTTCATTAACACTACTAACAATACTAATGCAAGCAGCAACATCCATCCATCCCATCAAAACGCAGCCCACACCCTCTTCGGTCCAGCCACCCACCTCGCCACCACCCACGCCCCTAACGCCAAACCATAACACCCACCCGCAAAAACCACCAACCACAAATACCCACCCCCAGGACTCCCATCAACAATCGCCCCTCCAATCGGCACCCCGACCAAAGCCCCAAAACTGGAAATCGAAAACGTCGTTCCCACCCTCTTCCCAATCTGCTCGACGGGACTAACCTGCGCGATGCAGACCGGCGTCAAACTAATCGCCGCGCCGCTCCAGAATCCAAACAGCACGGCGAAACTCGTCAGCGCGGCTTCACTTCTCACGTCTAGAACCGTGGGCGGTAGCCAGAGGCAGAAGATTAGGATGCTGCAGGCGAGGGCGGTGGAGAGCATGACGTTAAACCGGCCGAGTGTGTCAGAGAGGTAGTTCGGGAGGGCGCGGCCGGGGACGGAGGCGGCGTTTAGGAAGACTATGAGGCGGTAGGATGTTTGTGGTGGGAGACCCGATGTGAGGGCTGCGGAGGGGAGGTAGGTTATTGGGAGGAAGACGGCGAATTCGATGAGGGTTGTTGCGAGGGTTGTGGTTAGGTAGGCTGGGTCGTGGGCGAGGGGGCGGAGGTCGATTGCGTGGAGGAGGGTTGTTGGGAAGTTGGGTTTGGGGGTGGTGGTGTCGGTTTTGTGGGTTGCTGAGTTGGTGGTTGGGCGGGTTTGGAGGGTGAGGCAGGCTACTGTGCAGCAGGCTAGGGAGATGAAGGCGATGATTCGTATCGTCCAGGGGAAGCCTATGACTGGCGCCAGGTATAGGGTGATAAGGGAGAACGTTATCCCACCTATTCCTCCGGCTGTGCAGGCTACGCCTGTTGCGAGGCCTTGTCGCTTGGAGAACCAATGTCCGATTGTTGAGACGCTTGGGGTGAATAGGAAGCAGGCTGATAGGCCTCCTAGAACGCCGAAGGACAGCAGGAACTGATAATACTCTGTTGGGGAAGGAGGTCAGCTTACGACATAGGCAGAGCAGTTCGCTGAATTGTGGCATACCTTTGCTAACGCTCAAGCACATCAGCGACGCCACCATGCCGATAGACCCGGGAATGATGACCGGGCGCAGACCGTATCTGTCGAATATTGCACCTGATTGAAACCATTCGTAGTCAGACAAATCAATCATCAACGCAACACCTCGAATTTCCTCACGATTTTGGCTCGCCTAGGTAAGCGTTTCATCACTCACCCGCACAAGACCCCCCAATGTACAAGAAGAAAGCGTACAAGCTGACGACCCAAGCAGTTTGGGACTTTGGCAACGTTGCGAGTTGGTTCTCTCCGATCCAGGCGTCGAGCACTCCGATAGTGTTGAGCATTCCCATCGATGGGATCATGGCACACCAGGCGCCTAGCACGACTGACCAGGCGCGCCAACCGCCTTCTGGGAAATCTCCATCGGAATCATTGATTTCTGCGTTGACACTTTGTCGGCGTCCATTATTGGAGGGTTCACGAGCCGTCATCATTGTATCAGGCTGGACAAGGTTTTGTGTTAGAGGAGGACTGATGGTGATTTGGATGATACATCAGGCCATCTTATGTATGTAGGGTTTGTGCCCTGCGAAAAAGAAAAGAAAGAAAATAATTGCAATTTGTAAGCCAAATCAGAGTATATGCCTGGTTGAAGTTGAGAGTTTAGGGCATCGGCCTGACAAGTTGTAAGGCATATACTCGATGGGTGGTATGTAACGCCGGGAGTGATATAGAAGTATTTCACGAAGTAAGAAAGCCGGTACGTAGATCTTTGACGGCACAAGTGGGTCTTCACTAGTGGGAAGCGTCATACCACGATAAGAGCCTTATCGCTCATTCGCCGAATACAAGTAGGAAGAATACTTTGATAAACCGACCTTTCGAATAATCAGGAGGATTCGATTGTTCACTTGTGTACATAGGTGTGTAGAAGGCCTCGAAAGATGGAACTTACACGTCTTGGCTAACGCAATGGTTAGCATTCGCTTTCATGTTAGAACGTTGTCTTGCAAGAAGCATCGCTCTTCAATTTATTTCTTGTCCACTTTGACCAGAATGAGGTTCGTCACCAGAACCTGACTAGACAAAACTCCACGAGACGAATGAGCGCAAGCGCCACCCTAGCTTCATATGTGAAGGCATCTCTCAGCGGCTCTGGACATGCCGAAGTCTGTCTACAGCTCCGTCTAAAGCCCAGCCATCCCATTTTCGGCGACAGCGATGGAACTTCTCGAGGTGTTGGAACAAGTGATCCTTGCGAGTGAAAGTCCGTTCAGCGACATTACGGTCCGCGCACGCGACAAATTCATGCGACAGAAAATGCTTCTCGTCTGGATCCGGGAGCCCGCAAAGCGCACACTCAGGTCCGGGTTGCAATATTCTCCATATCATGGTAGGTTCTCCTGGTAAAATCAGGCTTGAACAGATCCACGTTTCTTTCGAGCGAGAGTGGATGGCTCGCCCGTGACGGAGCAGATCAGATTTTCGAGTAAAAGTACGTACACATTCGGTGCATTGGAACTCAGAACGTTTGGAACGGTGGTGTCGCTTCTTTGCAAGCACTTCCAGACCGTCCTCTCCGAAGGAATGCCTGGATGATGTTCGAGACAGTCGTGAGTGACATGACGACGTTGTCGCGGATGATGTGTCGACTGAGCCTGGTAGAGAATGCCATATTCCATCGGAGTCGAAGTCCGACATAGGCGTGTCTTCATAGCTATAGTGCAATGCTTGCTGCTGCAACGCATCAAGGCTGCTTGTGCTTGATGCCAGTCCTATGGCGCGCTCGATATCGGCGAATTGTGCTGGCTCCGCATCTGGTGGAGAGTGCTGCCACCTCTCTAATGGAGTCATGTCCACTGTAGATTTTGTTGGCATTGGAGACCCTTGACGATGAATTTCTAGAGTCGCCGCAGAAGTGGCCTGCTCTGACTGCTTCTTCCGTCTCCGAGCGTTGCTGAACCAATTGTCGATCTGTGTTCTGCTAAGCCCAGAAGCAGAGGCGAGCTGTTTCTTGTCGTGTTCAGTTGGATATGGGTGCTCCAGATGACTGCTGAACCACAAGCGTAATGGTCGTGTGCTTGTTTTCGACCGAGACGTAGACCTCTTGCTAGCTCGCATCGTAGGCTCTGCAGTAATTGCCATATTTCCGGTACGGCTTTGATTGGCTTCAAAGACGCGCTCGTCTTCGTAGACCCCATGCAGCTGACCTATTACGGGATTTGGCGTCTCAAATGTTGAGGCTTGCCGTTTAGCAGGACCAGCCAGACTACAATGTCGATACAAAGCCACACAACTCGAGCATGCCGTGATAGGGTTTGGATTGGCAGCTGTGGTCTGGAGCATGAAGCACTGGAGGCGCAATCGTTTGCAGTGGTTGCACGGGACAGGTGGACGCCACCCACCTTGTAGCCGGAAGAACTCGTCCATGGCAGAAAGTTGATCGGTACCAGTGTCCATCAGTGGCATTTGTGCTTCTAAAGGCATCATAGTCTGTTCTGTCTGGTCCGAAGATCCGGAGACATCCTCTTGCACACGGTATAAGTCGGCTGGATTTACATAATCGTTCATGGAGGTGTGCATCGTGGGATGTGCATGCTGATCTCTCTGCTCAAGGGTATGATCTCCAAGAAAGCTTGTTTCTACATTGGCGTCGTTGAAGTCGAAATCTTCAACGCAGTCGTGCAACCACGAAAGGTCCTCAGAGCCAAGTTCCATCTTGAAAGCCGTTTATGCCGGACCGGGTAAACGTGTTAGGGACGTATCGGGAGGTGGGGTGTGATAGACGGAATGTCGGTGCGTAGCCGCGCGGTGATTTGCAACGACGAGACATCCCGCAGTAGCTCTACAGTCAGCCTTTGCGTAGTTTGCGTGGTGGTCGAAAATGGATCCTGTAGTCAGAGGGCGCAATCGAAGCACGAGAACAGTGAGGACAACCTGGAACCGAATCTCGGAGCCCGGTCTGCCGTGCTGACAATTACGCCCACATAGACCAAAAGATACAACATGACGCCGAATGAGTGCGAGGAAAGGCCCAAGGGCCATCATCTGTCTCCAGAAGGCGTGCAATCTTGTCCACAGAAGGCGTATGTAGGTCTTTGCAGCATTGTACTTTCAGCAGTATAAAAGTCTTTGGAAGGTAAGGGACATCTCATTTTTACGCCGTCACTCTTCTTCTTCTTTCACAATTATCGCCCTGTCATTCCTTTCCTGAGTCACAATGAGCAGCTCACGCCGAAGTGTTTACTTCAATGACAAGTGGCAGTCATGGAACTCAGGTCCAGACGCAGCGACCACGAAAGTACGCGAATTCCACCGCGGACTTCCAAACTACAAGCAGACCCCTCTGGTGAGGCTTGATGATCTAGCAAAAGAAGTCGGAGTACGAGCAATCTATCTCAAAGACGAAGGTAGCAGGTTTGGCCTGCCATCTTTCAAGGTATTGGGTGCATCATGGGGCACATATCGAGCCATTGCCTCACGCCTCGGTTTACCTCTTGGTTGCGACCTGAACACTGTCAAACAAGCACTCGTTGGACAGGGCATCTCGTTACATGCCGCGACTGATGGAAACCATGGGCGCGCCGTCGCGCGTATGGGCCACTGGCTGGACCTGCCAGTGGTGATCTGCGTACCTTCGGGCATGCATCGGTCTACGATAAGTCTTATCGAATCTGAGGGAGCTCGTGTTTGCCAGTCTACTGGCAATTACGATCAGGCTGTCCTTGAAGCGCAAGCTGCAGCAAATACGGACGGCGGTATTCTGATCCAGGATTTTGCTTTCGGCGACTACACGGATATTCCACAGGTCAGTCAAAACACGGCGACGAGGATAACCGAGCGCCCAAGCTGACAGCAACACAGTGGATCGTGGACGGGTACGGTACAATGATGTCCGAGATCGATGACCAACTTAAGGGGGACAACGTTACACATGTCTTCGCTCCTGTTGGCGTCGGTTCCTTCGCTCAAGCTGTTATTTCACACTTTCGCCGAGAAGGCAGATCGACCAGGGTCATCGGTGTTGAGCCAGATACTGCTGCATGTCTATGGAAAAGCTTATCCTGCGGCACGTCCATTGCGATCGAGACGGTACCGACTATCATGGCCGGCCTGGACTGCGGTACCGTATCTACCACTGCATGGCCAATATTGAGCCAGGGTCTCTCAGCGAGTGTCACAGTATCTGACTTTGAGTCGCATTCCGCTTCGCTCTACTTGGGCTCCTGTGATGTTTCTGCAGGTCCGTGCAGCGGCAGTACGGTCGCAGCGCTACGACGTCTCTCCCCAGCCGATAGAAAGCACCTCCAGATCGACTCAGACAGTGCGATTGTACTGCCATGCACCGAAGGAGCGAGGGACTATGATACACCATTGGATGTCGCTACGGATGATCCTGTGGAGCTCACTCAGCTCTTGGTGCAGATCAACTCAGCCAACCCCAATATGGGGTCCATTCCAGGCCTCGGAGAGACTACCATCGCACGTTACATCGCAGCTTGGCTTGAGCACAGAGATCTGGAAGCCCATTGGATAGAACCTACTCCCGGACGCCCCTCGGTCGTTGGAGTCATGCGCGGCACTGGCGGAGGGAAATCACTCATGTTTAATGGCCACATCGACACAGTCACCTTGGTAGGCTACGAAAAGAACCCGTTGAGCGGCACGATCGAGAACGGCAAACTCTACGGAAGAGGTGCGGCCGATATGAAGTGCGGTGTCGCTGCTGCCATGGTCGCTCTGGCAAACTCCAAGCACTTGGGTTTGCGCGGAGACGTTATCTTCGCTGGTGTTGCCGACGAAGAAGACTTGAGCATTGGCACCGAAGATGTCTTGAGAGCTGGGTGGAGGGCTGATGGTGCCATTGTCAATGAGCCGACAGACTTGTGTGTCGTGAATGCGCACAAAGGCTTCGTGTGGCTTGAAGTCAACATACATGGCGTTGCCTCTCACGGTTCAAGAGCAGATCTTGGAGTGGACGCCATTAGCAAAGCCGGACATTTCCTCGCTGAGCTCGATCGACATGCTCAACGTCTTCGCACATCCAGGTCAGACTCATTAGTTGGCCCTCCTACTATACACGCCTCGCTGATCAAAGGTGGCGAGGAAGCGTCATCATATCCAGCCAACTGTCTCATAACTCTGGAACGCCGTACGCTGGTGGGTGAGACGGCTGCTTCGGTAGAGCGCGAGATCCGAGATCTTCTTGAGAAGGTTCAGAAGCAAGTGGAGTATTTCGACTTCGACGTCAAAGCTACTGCATCAAGGCCGGCTTTTGAGAGCGAGCGTGACCACCCGTTCTGCCGTCTCGTTTGCGAAGAAGCAGGTGCAGCTATGAATACCACTCCAACCGTCAAAGGCGAACCATACTGGACAGATTGCGCTCTTCTGGCAGCTGACGGCATACCATCTGTACTTTGGGGTCCGATCGGCGGAGGTCTGCACGCGAAGGAAGAGTGGGTCGACGTCGAGTCTATTAGGACAGTTGCAAGCGCTCTGATATCGATCGCCAGCAAGTTCTGCAAGTAGTAACGCGGAGGACATGAGTGGGGTTTGCAGTGCTCAATTCCAATATACTACGTGCGCCGGGTCATCACAACTTTGCACTCGGCAGCTTTGGTAAAGAAGCCCTCACGAACCACAGTCTCTTCTTTGTCGACACGCGTGAGTTCGAAGAGTTTGAGTACCACGACAAGCGTCTTCAAGATCTCCATCACCGCAAAGCTACGATCCTAGATTAGTCTGCGATCGTGATGCGTCAGGAACCATGAGTACACTCACTTTCTTCCGATACAGGCCCTCGGACCAGTAGAGAATGGCAGGAAATATTCCATCAGCTTGCTGGAGTCAGGACCCAGCCATCTCTCCGGATCAAACTTTTCGGGATGGTCGAAGATCCTGCTGTCGTTCATCAAGCCACAGGTTGGCATGCTTATAATTGTCTATATCTATGTTAGCGCCATCGAGCTGCAGATTTGCTATGATGGAGTACAACTTACGCCGCCCGGAATGAACGTCCCTGCGATGACTTTGCCTCCAGGAGGGGTCACTCGCTCGAGGCCTGTGGAGCTAGTTGGACGAACACGCATTACCTCGCGCATGACTGCATTGAGAAAGGGCATATTGACGAGATCGCCGTTCGGAGGTACCCAGTCCGCTTCCATCTTCCCCGGGAAAGTCGAATTGATCTCATCCACGAGTCGTTGTTGGATCACATCGTCGCGGGCTATAAGGTCGAAGATGTTCGTCATTGTGCTGCTTGTAGTGTCGCTGCCGCCTACGATGAAGCTGATAGACTCCGCTATGATCTCTTCATCTGTGAGCGGCTCTTTGTTCTGCTCATTCTTTCCGGCTAGAAGGTAACTCAGTAGATCCTCCCGAGTTTCTGAAAGAGTAGTACGACGCACGAAAGCCTCCTGTCCAACCTTACCCAGGTTAGAAGTCGCACGAAGACCTTCACTCCAGAACTTGTCGAAGAGGTTGTACTTCATCCATGGTCGCACCCACAGAGGCAAAACGCCTAAAGCATTGAGTACTTCGCCTCGGACATCAATTGTGCGAATTAGATCGCAGAAGTCTTCGCCGGCCTCGATAAACCCGAACGATGTGCCAAACGCGAAGCTCCCTATGACATCGAAGGCCAAGAAATTGGCTAGGGAAAGATCGTTAGCTAAAATCTTCTTCAACCAGAAGCATGAAAAGCACTCGTGCTTACTCCAGGTAACCAGATCTACAACGGCCGGCTTCGGTTCCTCTGTCATGTCTAGAAGTTTGCGCTTCCATTTGCAAAGCTCTTCGTCCATGTAAGGCTCAAACTTCGACAACGCTCGTGCGGAAAACGCCGGGTTTATATACTTCCGCTTTCTCTGATGCTCCTGGACGTTTCTGGTGTTGAAGACCACTGGGCGGACTTGGTGGAAGGCATTATAGAATTCGCTTTTCAGGAACCCGCTTCGTTGGCCGTAGATCTCGGCCGCTGCCGCAGGATGGTTGATCGATATGTGGTTGTAAGAGATCCTGACGAAATCACTGCCATGTTTCTTGTGCTGTTCCATCACCGCCTCCGATCTCCGCGTCTGACGACATTGACGAACGAGCCAAAAGGATGAAAACTTTGCTGAGAGTGGTCCCGGGAATGAACGCAATGGAGAGGTGACCAATGTCAGCAGGATATATGTGACCTTCTGGTGTTAGTTGAACGGTCGAAGCGAATGATGGAGCAATTTCGAGTCTGGCGGACATACTGTAAAGCCCACTGACAATGCCAGGTAGCCGAAGAAGCTTCCAGGCATCGCCAAACCAAGTAGTGTTGCGGTGCTTAACATGTCGCCTGCAAGATTGTTTTAGATCCGTGGTAAGGCGTGGATCGGAGTGAACATGTATACTGTGTATATAGCACCTTGTAAGACGTTCGGTCACGGGATGTCGCTCAGTTCTTGTAGCATTGCAAGGGTCACAATCGTTATACGAGTCCGTTCGTCGGTGCTCATCTTCACTACAGCGATGTTGCGTGCTGGGTGATAGACCGGGAGAGGACCGGAACCATGCCGCTCGCATTCGTTCGCGACCGGGGGTAGATCGGGATCCTTTACACACCTACGGACGGAGTCTCTTGCCAGAAGGTCAAGCGCTTCGTCGAGATTCGACAGCGCATTCCGAAAGTAAGAACGGTAATACCACGTTGATCCCCTGGGCCCGACAACAGAGGAATCCAATGTTGGCTGTCCAACAAATGAAGCCTCTGCAGCCAGCGAATAGAGCATAACTCGATGACCGTCCACTAAAGGTCTCCATCAAGTATACATTTGCGACAGAAACTGACAATTGAGACTCAACATGAAGGAGAATTTAGGTGCGATTAAGGAATAATACATGGGAGGCAGGATCACATACATTACATGTAACAGGCCTGAGGTGGCAATACCAAAGTGGCTGGGGAATGGGCAACGTCATGTAAAACAAATGCTATATCTTATGATTCAATGCCAGCTCTATAGATGCGCAATGCTACTCGAAGGCAGTGGTCACGCAAATGTCACACTGTTGCGGAGAGTGCCAATTTGCGATATCTCAACGTCCACCTGCGTACCGGGTATAAGATATTTCGGCGGGTTCATTCCCGCACCGACGCCTGTTTGGTCGTTAGCCATCGCGATTGTTGGTTGGCTACTTCAGAAATTGCTCACCTCCAGGTGTTCCAGTCAAAATCACCGAGCCTTTCTGTAAAGTCGTACCTTGAGAAAGATACGAAATGATGTAACTGCAGTCGAACAAAAGGTCCGACACGCTTTCGTCTTGACGCACTTCGCCGTCTACAATCGTTTTCAGATGCAATTTTGCAGGATCCGGGATCTCTGCAGCAGCGACTAGGCAAGGTCCCAGCGGTGCGAAAGTGTCGAAACCTTTCGAGAAGCCCCATTGCGGGATTTTGCCGGCGTATGCAGGATCTCGTTGCAGTTTTCGAGATGAGATGTCGTTGCCAATCGTGTATGCGGCGACGTACTCGAGCGCCCTCTCGCGAGGAACATCCTTGGCATCTTTGCCTATAACCAAGCACTACATGCCGTCAGCTGAAAACATGCTGTAGGCAGGAAATAAATGCGCACGAGTTCGCCCTCGTAATCGGCTTGATCATCTTGCGCGATCTTGGGAATGACCACGGCTTCATTGTGACCGATGACTGTCGTGTTCGGCTTAAAGAAGATAAACGGGAACGGAGGTGGCGATCTTCCGGCTTCTTTGACTGATTGATGTCAGAACAGAGATTACCACTTGATGTAGGAGTACGACGAACTATGCTTTGCGTAATTGAGACCGACGCATCGCAAGATAGGTACCTCAGCTGGGGTCAGCGGGCCCAGGATCTTTGCCACAGTCACAGACTCGTTCGTCAAATGGGTAGTTCCGGTCGTATCATAGATATCTTCTCCAACAAGCACCTTCGCTTTGATCTTGTCTTCTGCGGTGGTTAAGCCGAGGTCGACAGAAGCGTTGCCTTGCAAGATGGGTTCTCCCCGAAGAATGCGACCATCGTCGGCTTCAAAACGAATTAGCTTTCTCCAGGCGAGTGACATGGCGATACACGGAGAGACGATGTTGGAGAATGAAAGACGGCTCTACGTATAAGTTCTTCTGTTTCGACGGTCTGTATTGGTATATGCACGGGCGTCTGTGTCTGTCTGGTCTTGCATGATGGGCGCGGAACCATCGGCTTTTGCGTCAGTCCCGGGGCAATGACGGAAACCATAAATGGAACTCTGTCTGTGGAACCCGGCGAAATTAATGTACAGTCAGTCAAAGAATAGTTTGGCTACTGAGCTACATTGGAAACGTTCCTGTGTATTTTTCAACAATCTATACAACTTACTTCGGCTGGTCTCCGCTTCCAGGTATCTCTCTGCCACAAAATGGATTCAGAGAAGAGCGCAGAAAAGTCGTCAATTCCGCTGAAGCAGCGAAACAAAGAGTACTATGAGTTGAAATTCGATAAAGCTGGCCTTCCGCCTGGAACCGACTCCCATGATCAACTTGATAAAGATCCTCGATTGCCACGCCCTCCAGCCACACCAAAGCGACCTTGCCCTCCCTTGCCTTCAACTTCAGACCGAAAAGGGAAATGGCTTGAGAAGTATCTTGATACTGTGAGAGCTGACCATTAAGAATTCTATCACGGATACTGGTCGACGGTGAAGCTGACACCCTCCTAGCTTGATCCCGAAACAGAATACGACCAGATCATTCGAACCTGTACTTTCTACAGAGGCAGTGACTTTAATACTGCGCTCGGATATGCCGCGGTGTTCACATGGCTGACTTCGACACCTGCTGGTGCTAACGCAATCCATGGTGGCAAAGTGATCGACCAAGGCCATCAGAGATACTATGAAACCCAAGAAATGAACTTGCACTGGGTTCACTGGGGCAGTGGTTCAGCACAAACCAAAGAATACATCGAGAAGATCAACAAGGTTCATGCTGGCGTATGGAGCAGAGTGCCTGGTGCTTTCAGTTTCGCCTGGGAAGCACAAGCGGCAATCATTCTGTTGTCGTGGTACGAAAGTTACATTCGCCGCACCGTTGGTGCAAAGAATGATATTCCGCCTCAATTAAAGAAGGCATGGCCAGAGTGGGGCGAACGAATAACATCTCACTTCAAGTCGGAGCCAATGAATGGCTCTACTTCGTTCGGTAACAATTACCCTAGGAACTGGGACGAGCTTGATAGCTTCGCAAACTGGTTCATTGATGCCGACTTCGACGATCAAAGGACGGAGGAAGATATCACCAAAGGCCATGAGACCGCTGAGGCCTTTATACACCAGTGGAACGAGCTTTGGTTTCCCAGGTGAGTGCTGCATTGCTTACAGTCGCAACGTGCCTTAATCGCGCCTTATCATCAAGCGTGGGCTGAGGCTGATTGGACAATGTGATAGACCGCTTCACTGGCTCGGTCGTGCGGTTTTGGTGACATTCTTACCGCCCGGTATACGCAAAAGACAACGGCTGGCCGACCCAAATCCAGTCCTTGAGTTCATGATCAAAAAGGCATTCAAACTTTTCATCGACTTCGGAGACGCTCAGCCGGATCCAGTGGTCGCGCCAATCGACGCCTTCTATGCGAATATTCAGTCTTGGGACATGAGGGAAATTGATGTCGTGGAAACGGAGAAACGAGACGCGCAGACTCGGCGTTTCAATATTGTCTTTACAGTTTTCGCGTTCTTGGTGCTGGGGAGCCTCGGTTATCACTATAGCTACATTCCGATTTAGCCAGCTTGTGGTTAACGTTTTGAGTGATTTATTTGGAACATTAAGACACGCCTTACATAGCCATAATGACAATGCTTGTTCGAACTTCTGCTCGCAAGATCTTCAGTCTATCATACGTGTGGTAGTTACGACCAACATCGGCTATGAGGGCGGCCTTCGGTACGCCCGGATGAGTGCCGCATTTGGGTCCTTTCATCTGCAAACTACTCCCGTGCAATATGTTCCTTCTTACCCGGCGACCCCGGACATTACCAGACGGTGCTATGCTGGTGGAATAGACATGGATACCAACACAATACGATCGGAGCCACGTACGGCGGAGTCGCAGAATGGTAACAATCCTCGCCCGTTGAAACGCCGCCGCATCCCTGTTGCTTGCGCGCCGTGTCGGACAAGGAAATCACGTGTACGCAATGCTCTTGCTTCAAATGTTATGCACTGCTAAAACCTCTGCCAAACAGTGTGACGGAGGTCGTCCTACCTGTCAAACTTGCAGCGAATTTGGATTCGAATGCAAGTACACCCAGCCGGCGTCTTCTAGCAATGCTATCGTTGGAAAAGAGTATATTCTTCTCTTGAGCCGTATCATGCCTGTCTGACCGCGATTCAGTTACCTGGCCGGACTTGAACAGCGGCTGCAGGATGTAGAAGGATCAATACGCGAGATCAACGCGCGCCTGGGTGACGATGTCCAAGCTGGACCAACTCCACGCTCTGATCCATCTCTCAACGTGCCGCTGCCATTACCTCCTGAAAGTGAGTACCAGAATGACGCTGCCGATGCCATGTGCGCGGTGTCTTTCGCCGATGAGAACGATGTCAGCTATTTTGGACCATCTTCGAACATTGCATTCCTAAAGACCATTGCGGAGGTCATGTTCCAAGAAAGCAGTGTAGCCCTTAGGTCGCCCGTTGAGTTATTCACCAATGCTCCCAGCGGCGTAAGTAATGCGCGACCGGTCGAGCAAGAAGCATCTCTGTCTCTTCAGGAGCCTGCATTAAACACTTCTCGAGAAGCCTCGTATGACCGCAGCCTGCTTGCGACAAATGAGGGCATGCAGCTCGTAGAGAAGTTCTTCTACAACACTGGCTATCTCTTTCCATATCTGCATGAAGGTCTATTCAAAGAGCGATATCGATCGATGCTGGAATCTCCCCAACGGCCATCAACCCGATCGTGGCTGGCCTTACTGCACATGTTATTTGCGATGTCGTCCAGCACAAGCCTTGACGAAGGCTTTGGTCCATCTCACCGACGAGAACGGTCCGATGCCTGTGCTCAAAAAGCCTTGGGATTTCTCGGACCGCAGCTCATGCGTGGAGCAAATCTAGAGCACGGTAAGCCTCCGACTTTCAGCAAGTCTGCAATCAATAACGTTCGTACATTGTCTTCACGAACCGAACTAACGGCGAACATGCGTTCCAGTGCATTTCCTTCTCCTTTGGGGCCAGTATCTTCAGGGTACTCAAAAGCCTTCAGAGGCCTGGGCTGTCCAAGGATTGACTGTCAAGGCCGCTTTCCAACTCGGTCTCCACGCAGCATCAAGATCCACTAGTTTTACACCGCTGGAACGAGAGATTCGTAAGCGGACCTGGCTAGGGGTAGTCTTGCTTGATAGGTTTGTCCCAGCGGCGAACGATCAATCCAACTAAGCTGACTTACCTTAGAACCATGAGCATGACCTTCGGAAGACCTGCATCGATACCGAGCTCCTATGTTAATGCTGACGAACCGCTTCCCTTCGTGTTCGATCAGTCCTCCGGTTCTGCATCACCAACAGTGGAGCAGGTCAACTCCAATAATGTCCCTTTCTTCGCGGCCACTATGTAAGTCTCTCAAAGGCTGTTTCGAGGACTATCGTCTTACTGAAGTGTTATAGAAAACTATATGGTATACTATACACGATCATAGATCAGCTCTACGGTCAAAATCTAGGATATGGAGATGACTTGACTATCAGCAATGTCATAACGAAACTATTTCCCATCGAAGGATCCCTCATCGACTGGGAAAGCATGTTGCCTGAAGGTCTAAGCATCATCCAGCCAGATGAAGTTGCACAGCGGCTGGCACAAGACGAACCTACTTCGCCATCACACTTGGCGCTCAAACTACAGATGGTCCTAACGCTGCGATACCTCAATGTCCGATTACTTTTACATCGTGCAGTATTGCTCCGTGCATTGGGCAGTAACGGAGTGGTTGGCTCCGTAGACCACGAGGCCGCATTGCTCCAACACATCGGCCCAAACAGCGCCAAGACATGTCTCGACAGCGCGGTGCACACACTGGACCTAGTGCAGGCGACGGTTACTTCTCCTGGCTCGCATAAAGAAGTGCTTGGTGCTTGGTGGTTTTCATTGTATTACAGTGAGCTTGTCCCTTCACGACCAAAGTGCCGTCCTTTAGTCTGTACAATTTTTGACGCGCAGTTACAGCTTTCAACGCGGCCCTGACTGTCTTCGCTTGTTTTCTCAGCTCCAAGGTCGGGCCAACGAGCGCGCAGCGGTCGACTCTGATAGACGACGCAGGAACACTTGATAAGTTAAACACCGCAATTCGAAGCATGGAACTTCTTGACACTGGCAACAGAACGGTCGATCGATGCCGACACTGTCTTCAAATACTGGTCACCGCGACTACACGAATCGGTATTTCTATGCTATCAAGGCAGCTCGACATCCTAGTATTCACTAACAAAAATGTGCAGGGAACAGAGGTGTCTCTGACAACGATATCTTGCTGGACACAAATAGTCTCAGAGATGAGCTGTTCAACAGCCATGAGCTTGGTTTCGGATTTGATTTTGGGCCCAATGACGACCTCCAGGGCTTCGATATTGATAAGTTCCCAAGCATGAGTATATAGGATTTGTCTCAAAATGCTGTAACAGTGTTCATGTCAACTGCCGAACACGCATATATTTCACTACCATCTTAACGCGGGTCTTGATTGCCGAAGTTCACTTGGACCGACTCGACGTTGCAAATGGTCGATAGTGTTCGCGCTCTTCTGGTCCGGCGTAGCTTTTGCACTGCTTAGGTCTAGAGATCTAAGTTAATTAACAAGCCGCTGGGCACAGAGTCAATCCAATTGCCGGCTCCAAGCAAAGCCGAGCATCCGAAACTCAACAGCTGTGCGGGTGTAGGACGGGAGCTGTTGAAGGAGTCACTGCCGTCGAGCATAGACACTCTGGAAACAATCATTGATACATCTCAGCCAGATTCGTGAGCCTTAGTTGCCAATATTTGCAGGAGCTACACGGATTGTCAAACAATATTGTCAAACAAATTTTTGTATACGTTTGCGAGCAAGCATCCAAACATATTCACACCGACGGACGACTGGAGAGAATATAAATTTGAAGCGCGAGTCCCACATAGATGCGTGTAAACACATACATCAAAGCCGACAGGTCAGAAATGCCGACGCCGGTTTGTGAGCGTACTCGCACTTCGCACATCGAGGTACGTCCAAGACATCTAAACCTTGTTCGAATGCGATCTCTGACGCCACGACAGGATGCTACCTATCCTACCAACAGCTTCAACTTCTTGAAAAACGCTCATGGCGAAAACGGGAATCACCAAACCAGCAGCAAGAATAGCGCCATCGACGATTCGTCCAAGCCACTCAAGCTCAATGTCATCATTGTGGGAGCAGGGCTTGGAGGTCTTGCAACCGCCGTGGCTCTGCGATTGCACGGCCATCAAGTAACAGTGATAGAACAAGCACCGGCGTTAGCAGAGGTCAGTGTTCACTGAAGTCAAGTCTCTGCATGACATATCTTTCTCACTGATAGTGATAAAGGTTGGCGCTGGAATCCAGATCCCGCCGAATTCGAGTCGGCTTCTACACGACTGGGGTCTTGGGCCACGCCTAGATGCAGCGGCAGTACACCCAGGCGCAATGATCATCCGCCGTTGGGAAAACGGTAGAGCTATAGGCTTCACGGACGTCGGTCCAAAATTCCGGTCGATGTTCCATGCACCGTACTATGTCATCCATAGGGCCAATTTCCACGAGGTCCTGCATGCCCGAGCACATGAGCTGGGCGTCGACATCAAGCTAGGCAGCAAGGTGAAAGCTTACGACGCAGACAAACCCTCAGTCACGTTGGACAACGGACAGATCTTGACCGGAGACTTGATCGTTGCTGCAGATGGTAAGAGTGTATAACCGCTTCAACACCGAATGCGGCTGATCCATACCCAGGCATCAACTCGAAAGCGTCGAAAGTCGTCGCCGATACGGCGGAAGGCCCGCAACCCACAGGATATGCAGCGTACCGAGCAACAGTGAAATCTGAAGCCATGCGAAACGATCCAGATACCGCGTGGCTGTTGGAGAAGCCTAACATCAACATGTGATTCGTGCGGCAAAGCTGCACGACTTAGCGTGCGCTGAAGGCTGATACTTTTCCTAGGATTGGCGACCACAAGCACGCCATGACTTACATGATCTCCGGAGGTAAGACGTTCAACATGGTACTTGCACATAAAGATGCTTCAGATCCCTCCCTCTGGACTTCAAATTCGGCACGCCGTGACATGGAGGACCATTACGAAGGATGGGATCCCAGGTAAGACCCCTCGAGTGTCTACATGTCGTCTAGAAGATAGAGTCTGACGATTCGGCACTTCGCAGATTGCGCAAGGTGATCTCCAAGGTCGACAAATTGCAGAAGTGGCCACTTATGACGGGTGCTGCACAGAAGGGATGGGTGTCCCGCTCCAACAAACTGTTGATTCTTGGGGACGCAGCACACGCGATGATCCCGTTCATGTCACAAGGTATGTTGTCGATTTTGCAAAGCCACTCTTCCAAGCATTCATTGAACGTACGTCAGGTGCCGCTATGGCCATTGAAGATGCTGCTACTTTGGCGACTGCATTGCAAGATGCACGGGGCCAAACCGATCTTGCTCGAGTGCTCCGTGTTTTCGAAGAGGTCAGAGGCAAGCGTACCAGGCAGATGCAGCAAGCGAGCTCTCTCAATGCTCAGCTTTTGCATTTCGCAGATGGTCCAGAGCAACAGGCAAGAGATGCGGCAATGGAAGCTGAGGTGTTGGGCTTGCACTTCGAGACAAGCTCGAACCAGTGGAGCGATCCGGTGGCACAGCAATGGGCGTATGGCTACGACGCTGTCGGCGTGATGCAACAAGGACTGTCGGCATCACGCAAATAGACTCCCATATCCTTGAACAAAGATCCTCAGCTCTGATGTTGTAACTACACAATTTATCCTTGGATATGGAAAGAAGTGCATGTAGTGCCATACCGCTTGCATCTGACGTGACGCTCTGAGAAGCGAACACGAGCTCATGTGGGGCCGGGCAAGGCAGCAGCTACAGACAAAAGCTTCCAGAGGTTCACAAACAAACATCGCACTGGTGCAGACCATTAACAATGGCGAAAACATTCATCAGCCTAGTATTGGTAGTTACCAATGTCGCTCTTGTACTTACTAAATGCTTCGAGCCTTCGCCGGCATTCCCGGTGCCGCAATGGGACAAGGTATTGCTTCCACAGCCAGCCTTCTGCCTCTTCAGACCATTGACCATAATTGCATTCAGTCAGGACCATCGATTCCAGCATCGGCTTTCGCTTCCATTGCTGATGAGATAGAGAAAATTGACAAGGATCTGCTCGTCCGCTCATCTTTCTCCGTCGAGGTGACCTCGGCGGACGCTACTCTGTGGACCAAGTACCACAGTTCTCAGCTACACAACAAAGACAGGCCAGGCGTGACCCATGTTGATGGAGACAGCCAGTATCGTATCGCTTCCATCACAAAAGTATTTACCACTCTCGGACTACTGCACCAGCACGCGTCTGGGAGCCTCAATCTCGACGACCCTATTGACAAGTACATTCCGGAGTTGAAAGAGTCCGACAAAGGCGAGCTACCATGGAAAGACATTACTCTTCGTACACTGGCTAGTCAGTTGTAAGCTTATGTTCCCTTCGTTGGTACTAACGTGATGATACAATCCCACTAACACACTCTACCTCTCACAGATCTGGTATTCCCAGAGACTTCGCCATCGGCGTGGTGGTCGGCAGGCAAGAAGATCCCACCGTGATCGGTCTTCCTCCCAGACAAAGCAACACCACATTGGCGTGTCCAGCAGTTGCAAACAACGGATCATGCACTCGCCCGGACCTCCTGAGAGCGGTAAAGCAGCAGAAACCAGTCGTTGCGCCGAACCAAAAGTCCACCTACTCTAACGATGCCTTCGAGCTTCTGGGCCTGGCAATCGAAGAGGTCACTGGGCAAGGCTACAGTGACTACATCACGGAGGCGATTCTCAAGCCCCTGAACATGACCAAGTCCTCTTTTGCAACGCCATCGGACGACCATGCGGTCCTCTCATATGGCAAGTCAGCCATCTGGGATGTCGACCAGGGCGTCCAGCGGCCCACTGGCGGCTTGTATGCCTCTGCAAGCGATTTGAGCAAGTTCCTACGCTACATCTTGAACCACTACAACGCGATTGCCATTGGCGTAAATTGGTTGCTGCCGGTCAGTTGGGCGACCGGTATGCAAAGCTTCTACGGCATGCCATGGGAGACGCTGCGCACTGACTCTGTTCTCGAACACACCAAACGACCTGTCACGATCGTGTCAAAGTCCGGAGGTCTGCCCGGATATGTTTCATATATCCACCTGCTTCCCGAATATAACCTTGGTGTCACCGTCCTCGTCGCGGGAGAGGTCACACTGCTCGATCAACTGTCAGAAATAGTGCTAACGGGCCTGATAAGGACGGCAGAAGCCTCCATCTGGGATCACACCAGCACCGTCTACGATGGAGACTTCATAGCTACGAACTCGTCCCTGAACTCCTCGCTATCGCTCAAAAGCACGCCAGAGCACGGCTTGACGATCAGCAAGTTCATCTCCAACGGCACGGACATGCTCGATAATGTGCTCCCTTCGATCCTCGCGCCCTACAGCCCAAAACAAAAAGCGGGCTGGCACGCACAATTGGTTCCGACACTGCTGTTCAAGAACGAAAGCACCAAGCAAGGCGAAATCTGGAGGTTCTTGATCGTGCAAGAACGGACTGAAAAGAAGTCGGGGCACGGCCTGTTCGACGAGTTCTGCGTGACTGACGTCGACACTACGTCTTATGGCACGTTGCCTCTGAACGAGGTCGTCTTCTGGCACGAAGAAGGGCTTGTGGAGCTACCAGCGTTCCAGGCTGTGTTTAAAGCGGCTGCTGACAGAGGTTCGGAAGGTGGGTCGTTTTCTGCGTCTTTTGAGAACTTGTTGCAGCATGTCATTCGCTAGTGGATTGGTTCTCGCAGGAGTAGACCGCAAACTCAGGATGGATTGCACGGAGTCTCATCAGATTGTGATATTCCTGGTTGGAGCATGGTAGACCATACAACAAAAGTAGTCTGTTAATTTAGGCCTTTGCGTACACATGTCGAAGTAAACAGGGCGCCGGTGAAGAAGATCGCACATCATCTCTTGACCCCATGATAGCAACAGTGAACGGCGCTGCGCCATTCCCGCACGCATTTTATATCAGAAATGCCTTCCGTGGTAGGTATAATTCTGACTGTGGTATCCCATCGAGCGCTCCACAACCGAATAACGTAAGCTCAACTTGATCAACCATGTTCAACAAGATCAGGCGCAAGCTAGCCTCAGTAACGCGCAAACGCACACGGGACCCCGAAGGCTTCACACGTGCAACACCAGGCTTCGACTCCGCAAGAGATGCATTTCCCTGGCACGATCCATGGAGACGAATCCTCCCAAAAGAGCGCGGAAGCCCACCACAACCAGGAATCGGAGCGAGGACAGACGCACGAGTGGAGAGATTGACGATAACCGAGCAGGTCTCCAACCTCAAGCTCGACAGCGATGTTTGCAAACCTCCTGGCGCAGCGAATCGTCCGCCACCAAAGCCGAAAGACGATGAGATTGACGACCCACAAGGCCTTGTCAGAGCGCAAAGCAACTCCCACCAGCAGGAAGTGGGAGAATCGTTGGTCGAGGATAAGACCGTAAAATTCATCACCTTCCAAGCTCGGTCTCAGAAGCTACGGGCTCTACTGTTGCCCCCGTGCACATTTCAGAGAACTCAAGCACTCATTCACGCACGGCAGGATCTACGGGCGGCAGAATCAGAGCTGGCCACCACTGCCGCGGAGATGGAAAATTTGGTCGTGGCAAGAAGCGAGCTGGAACAACAAGATGGTCTCGAAGTCCCAGGAGCTTTCTTTGACGATGATGCTTATGCTGACCGGGAGCGGCGTCAGTTGCTGATGGCTACGATCGAGAAGAAGATCAGTTTCTGGAGACGGACGTTGGAATATCTTGAAGCACAAAGACCGCGATTGGAGGCCGATCTTGAGGCGTTGCAGGAGCAGTTTCTCGATGATCTCGAGCGGGCGGTGCGAGACGACGTGGCGGCGAAAGCATCAGTATCGAAGACCGGAAAATCAGGGAAGTCCGCTATTCTGTGGACAGAGTGAAGTTGGTAGGCTTGTATTTGAGAGAGCGCTGTTTTCCGTTTGAGCGAGATATCTCAATCAACAGACATTATTCAAAACATTCCCCAGCGCCGCCTTCTCAAGCGTATCAACGCTTAAGCCGTAGTACTGCTTCACCTGGATCCAAGCGCGCACATACTCGCACTGGTAGTCCTCACGAGCAGGCAGCCACTCAGCAGGGTCGCCGTCTCCCTTCTGACGGTTGCTAGTAGCACTAACGGCAAGAAGTTGAGGGCGGGTCAAGCTTCAAAGGTCAGCAAATACTGTGAGATCCAATTAGGCGAGGGGGAGTGCTTACTCGTTGGCAAACTGCTCGCGGCGAGCGTCGGTCCAGGTCCTTGCACCGGAGACCCATGCTTCTTTCTGGACAGGTATTAGTAAAAGCTTTGTTGTGTCACCTTCATGTGATGGACTTACAAGAGGGACCAAATGGTCAATGTCAAGTTCGCTCGCAACCGTGAAGGTCACGCCATCGTAGTCACTGTACCAAGAGCCAGAGGTCGAGGCGCAGGCGCTGCTTGTCACGACACCGCTGCCGTCGCGCTTCAAGACAGTCTCTCTGGTGTTGCAGGTGCCACTGATTGTGATCCAGTGGTTGAATAGATCGCGATCGTATGCCGGGCTATTGCTCTCGGCTTCGACGGTGAGCTGCGACAGATAGGTCCTAGCAGTAGCAACAGAAATTGGTGTAGGGAGGTTTCCACGGCGGGATACTACCGGTTCGATGGGTGCAGCGAAGGCCGCGCTGGCAGCAAGGAAGACAGCAAGAGCAGTGTTGAGGGCCATTGAAAGCGAATGACTGTGTCAGCGAATGTGAGTAAGAATTCAAGATTCAACGTGAGGCAGCGTGTATAATGGAGGACAGAGTGAGGAGGATTAATTATATTTATGATGGGCTCGAGTTGTGTTATCCGTCCAAAGCACCTTCCTCATATGTGCATCGTGTCTCCGTGCTAAGCGTCGAAGCAATGTAGGCATGCATGTGCTACGTGAACCTTGAGCCCTACACGTGTAAGTGGCCAGCATTCTTGCTTGGTGTTTCAGTGTCGACTAACCAGCTGGCTGCATTGGTTTGCTCAGGGCCAGCGGCCAAGTCCTGCAGGATGCCGATCTTTACCATCGAAGCGAAGCCTCGGCAGACAGCTGAGCCAATGAAGCAATCGACAATCTAACACGCTGGTGATAGTAGTACAAGGATCAGCCAGAGATATGCGGAAGTTTCACTGTTGGAGCATTCTCCTGCAATGATAAGAAGCACGTGTGTGGAGGTCTCCGAGGATACCCCACATTGCTCTTTCCTTTCTGGTCTTGCGCCGGCGCTCCGAATGACCGCTACTTTGCGGTGCCCTGACTTCCACTATGCCTTCGAGATAAGGATGCAAACATTTGCGGAAGAATTATCTCAATTTCTCACAGCGTGGAGTAGCCGTTTCCGGGCATTAATTGAGTTGATGTTCAAAAGCCGAACGTGTTCTGGAAAGCAGCGTCTGGCACATTGACATTGGCGAATTGATTCTGTTGAGCAGACATGACCAGATTGGGGTTCAAAAACATATCCCACTCGAACGGCATGTCCATGTTCCAATCGACATTTGGCGCCTCAGTCATGCCGCTGGTCGAGCCAATGCTCGGCGGGTTGTCGAATGTAGGCACCTCGGGCAGCGCAGAAAGAGCTTCAAGTTCTTTCTCTTTACGCAAGCGACTCATGCGTACCATTGCTATTGCTTGATTGTTTGCCTCCCGAACCATATGCGTCGGATACGCGTCTGCAATTTGCTGAAGGAGTGCCATAGCGTTGGAGATGTGGCTGAGTGATTTAGGCGTGCTGACTGCAAGAGCAACATTCACAAATTGGAAAGGGACGTGTAGCACATTCCACCAAGGCGTGCGGGTTTCCAGTAGTGCTCTCGAGGCTTCGAGCGCAGCCTTTCCAATATTGAGGATCGATTCCGCACGGTCTTTAGCATCAGTCAGACTCATAAGCCAGAGTCTTCGGTAAATGGCGAACGCCATATCAGCTCTGAGCAGTGTCATGAATGAAGAATCTGTAGTCATTTCCTCGATGCGCGTGAGCGCGTTTCCCAAAGCCGCAGGCGGATCAGGTTCCCGCTCACGATCCACAAAGTCACTAGGTAGCATATCGGCGAGCTCGACAAACAGATGTGCGTGTCCGGTGACGTCTGGCGCCGGCTTCTTGGTCGTGATCACATCAAAGTTGACTCGTGATCGGCCGTACTCAAACGAAAAGACAATGTTGAGTGCGCGGGCGATCCAGAAAAGCTTTCTCCGTGTCTTCACTAGTCGATGGTCGGCAGCGCTTGCTGCTGGGTATACGACTGCAATCGTCTGCATTTCCTTGTGAAGTCCGCTTGCCTCTGCCTGGTGCATCGCGATGGAGCTTGCCAACCAAGATCCGTGCGGTCGTCCGGTGCAACGCATGTAGATTGTGATGAGAATCCAAGTAGCAGTAGTATTGGGTGACGGGTTAATGCTGAGCCTGCGCCATGTCATGATCGTCTTGGTCATGCGAACGCATTCAGCCTCCTTCGGATGAGGATTGGGTGAAAAGAAAGAGCCCAACGCCGCGACCATGAGCAGGATGGGATCAAGCTCATTGAACCCATTCGTGTCTGAGTAGCGAGCAGCAGCGCGTTCCAGAAAGTCGGCCTCTTCCAGAAGTCCCAATTCCGGCTTCACAATGGCAAAGTAAACAGAAGCGAGGCGTTGCATGTCGATCCATGACACGATGGTGCTGATGTCGAAGACAGGATCCTGTTCCTCTTGGCGGATGCCCATGCACCATCCAAAACTGTGCAGACGAGGGATAGTCTCAGACTCCATGTCCATGCCGAGGATTCTAGGGAAGGCAATGGCGGAATTTGCTCGGACGAATCGAGTCTTGACGGGATCCAAAATACTGCGATGATGGAACCTCGCTCCAGGAGCAGTGAGAGGATGCGCCTGGAGTTGAATAACGCTTGGCTTCACATCGTGAGTCTCTGGCCAGCTGGGCTGTTGGTGCACAAGCTCAGGCGGGTTGTCGCCATTCATGTGGTGGGTAGAGTGGCGTTTGCCGGGCGCATACTCGCACTGGTACTCATAGCGCACACAAGTGCCACAAGGCATCTTGCCATCGCATTTGCGCTTCCTTTGACGACCTGGGTAGGGGTTAGTGGATGGGGATGTCTCGTAGGGCTGAACGGGAGCCAGCAAGCTGAAGACTCACATGGGGCGCAAGCCGCTCTGCTGCGCTGACGGCCCTGGTGGTCTCCCTCGGGCGTGGCGGAGCGCGATCTTTTGGCGTCGCTATCGCTGGGCATTTTCTGGTATTGCTCAGGCCGTGAGGAGGAGTTGTTGGTTGAATTTTCTTCGCGTTCGCTCAGCTGCCCTCGGACATGGACGCGTACTTGCGCTCTCAGGAGCTACGCTGGGGCGGCCAGTCTTGGGTTAGTGTCTGCGATCAGGCTTGGCTACGATTAGCCAATGAGTAGCGGCTCTGCTTCCCGACCGATGTACTCTGATGACTGCACATTATCTGCGGCATTGCTGAGTAAACCAGATGTGTTGCACAGGCAATTAAAGCAGTGCCTGAGGCCGAGAGAGTCGCTTGAGCGCTTCTAGGACTAGGAGTAGCCATCTAGTGGGCGACAAGAGGAGCTACTTTTTGCACTGCCTCAATACGGTGGGCTACAAATACTATAATGCCAATTGCGTGCCGAGACAAAACTATTTCGAATGTAGTTAGACTTACTCGCACGGTTGAACGAGCAATGAGCCGACTTTGTGCTACTCGACTGTCTCGCGGTTCAGGTTCAAAGTCCGTACTGATCACCCAGCGACTGGCGATACAGTATGAGCTTTGAAGTCAAACTGCGAGATCTGGTTTGCCGACAAAGGCCGACATTCGTGTTGACATGCGGGGCTTCGTGTTGGTTGCAGACATATATATGCTCGATAGAGGTGATAGTTATCAGACGTATACAGAGGTCGCCACCATCCGGAAATCATTTCATCATGGTCATCGACAACGAGATCAAAGGAAGGCTCGCCCTGATCACAGGAGCTTCAGGAGGGTAAGAACCAGATAGCCGAGAGGCACTCATCAACATAAGCATTCACTTATTGAAGAGTGATACAGCATCGGAGCAGCCTGCGCTCGCGACCTTCTCGCAAACGGTGCATCCCTCGCCCTCTCATACAGCACCAACAAAACCAGCCTGGACCAGTTAGTAGCAGACATCACCCCTCAAGCAGAAGGCCGAATAATCTCCTCCCACCAATGTGATGTCGGCAAAGAAGGCGATCTGCAACGACTGTTCGACGAAATCAAAGAACAACATGGCCAGCATCCAGACATCCTCGTCGTGAATGCAGGCTACGGCAAGCGCGTGAGCAACATCCTCGAGATCGGCATCGAGGAGTGGGACTATACGATCAATGTCAATCTGCGCAGCTCGTTTATTATAACGAAGCTGGCGGTGCCGCACATGCTTGAGCAGGCTTGGGGGAGGGTGATATACATTTCTTCGATTGCTGCAGGTGGCACTAGCATTAATGGTTGCCACTATAGCGCATCAAAAGGTATGTCCCTTCGTGGCTCAGCATTTGTTTCGTCGCTAATGACCAGTCACAGCCGGTGTCCAAGGCTTGTCGAAGAACCTTGCGAACAAAATGGGCAAGAGTGGAATCACATTCAACGATGTTGCACCTGCGATGATCACCGGCACCGGCATGATTCAAACCGAAGAGCAACTCAAAGGCACTCCTGGTGACGTCAAGAATATTCCAGTAGGACGCAGTGGAAGCACAGAAGAGTGCGCGAACGTAGTGACCATGCTCTGTCGAACTGGGTACATGACGGGACAGAGTCTTCTGCTCTCAGGAGGACTGAAGTAGGTCCATATCACGAGAAGTCCTGTATGGCTGTCTGGGCGGGTTTGTTTTGGCCTCATAACGTGTTGTAAAGTGAAGCGTGTGTAAGTCCCAGGTACAAGGCATGCGACTATTTCTTGTCTAAGTGCTGCAAACCTGCTCTAACAAGATCTGCTGTGTAATGTGAGGGTACACTTCCAGTGATTGTAGATATTGGTTTTCCGCATCGATGTTGTATGAGGGTCGATTCTTCACGCCACGCGAGTGGCCTAGCAAATTATCTCTGCGGCAATATTGTCGTAGATGTGGCACCAGACTGGTGAGTTGCTAAGCATGGCTGGTACATTTCCTGTATACGTGTTGTGCTTGCAAAGCGATATGCTTTTGCGTGAGACCGCGGGCAAGTTTCGAGGCGGTGTGAATCGGAAGCGGACAGATCCATGGCAATCCAGTTCATGGGGCAATGCTCATGTCGAGGGCGTCAAGACGAGTAGTTATGTCGTGTAGCACGCATGAACGCTCGAAGATTGCACGAGCGGTACATTTGAAGAATACATGTTACTTGACGACATGCCGAGCAGGGAAAGAAGGCTCGCTTGCTCGGCTGGTGAGATCGACAGTGCATGTGCCACCACCAGGCCAAGGGCATCCTTGTTTGCCTGTCATGAATTGTCAACACAAGCCCCGCCACGCTTCAAGACGACCATTCACGTGATTGAGATATCTTAATCCTTTTGCAAGATAGGTACTGTACACTCAAAGCATCATGGTCACCCCGATACCGATACCAGCAAGAGAAAGCTCCTACTGCAAAGAAAGAATCTAAGAAAAGAGAAGCACTCCCTCCTCACGGCAGCCCTACCCGTGCAGCAAAAACAGAAACCAGCAGCAGCATGACTTGCACGCGCGCCCGAGGTGGATGCAAGAGTGGAGTTACGCGGAGCCAAACACAGCTGCAAAATCCCAAGCCTTTCGTCATAACTGTGGCACGCCTCCTCCAGTTCATTTGTGTACATCGGGAGGGCGGCCACACAGGAAGTACACACGATGCGTCTTTCGTCAGAGATGTGGCGGCCGAGCGATGTAGATCTGAGGATTGATTGCACATAGTAGTACTAGCTGTGGCACAGCAGCACATAAGCTACGTATATGTACATCATGAAGTAGGTTTGACGCGGCTCTGGTTTGCTTCCCTGCTTATCTGCATACCTTCTTCACAACTGCTTACCGAGGAGGTTATACCATCTGCTTTCTGTTGCTCTGCTCAGTATCGACAAGCCCTACCAAATAATCCGAGCCACACTCTCATCCTAGTACAACACATTCACATCCACATCCCATACAAAATGCCCGACATCGCCCCCGAAGGTCCCCTCGACCAACACAAAGTAAGTAAATCAAACCCTACCACCATCCTCCTCCCCTCCTACGTCTCCCACTGACCATACAACCAGGGTCTCCTCAGCGTCGTGGGCGACCCAGTCGGCCAAGTCCTCGAGAAAACCCTCAAGCCCACCGTCGGCCACGTCACAGGCGCCATCGGCGGTCCTCACGGCGAAGCCGCCGAACGTATGCAAAACGTCTCTAAAAACGCGTACAAGTGGGAGGGCGAGAAGACGAATGTGAAAGACAAGGACCTGCCCGGTGGAGAGAGGATCGGGGGAAACAGGCAGACGGCGCAGAATCCGCTTGGGTTGTAGGCGTCGTGCCACTGCGAAAGGTTCCTTTCGTTGGTCCGAGCACGACCTCTTTTTTCTTGTATGATAGCGAAGATTTGTTTGGGGAAGATGTTGCTGCCGATGGTTTTGAGTCTACTGATAGGACGAGATTGTGCATAGCGTTCTGTTCATTCATTTGCATCGGGACATGATTTACCAGTATGGAACATGAATTTAACGGCCGAGAGTTTATCCTTGTCTATGCCCTTTTGCGGTATTCATACGCTAATCTACAATGTGATCCAACATCTATGCGGCAGCAGTGGGCTTGCCGCCACTCGAGATCAGGTCCAGGAAACCTTGTTTGCTCATCTCGTTCATCCTCTCTTCTCTCTTGCCGAGACCAACCACGCCGTCCTCCTTTGCAGCCTTCATAGCAGTCTCAGCCTTGACCTGTGCTGCCCTGACAGCGTTGAAGAGCTTCACAACACCTCTTTGCGCGGTCTTCTTCAGTCTCTTCTCCTCCTCCATCACCGCACCTGTGGCTACGTTCTCGTTCTCCAGACCCAAGACATCCTTTACGCGGCCCTTCTCGAGCAATGCCCTCTTCTCAGTTTTGATCTGTGCGCGAGCCTTTGACTCCAACTTCGAGTCTGCCAATGACTTGTTTGCCTCTGCGGCCGTCTTCGATCTACTCAGAACAGGGTCTGCTCGTTTCGATGTGCTGAGCTTTGTGTCGAGAATCTTGGAAATGCTTGTCGCGAAAGCATTGGGGTCGTTGCGCTTCTTTTTTTCTGCGGCTGCATTGCTAGAAGTCATGGACTCGGTGTCGGATTCAAGATCTGGCTCGTCGTCGTCATCCTCATCCATGCTACTCTCGCCGGTCGCGACCTCGTCCAGATCCATGATGTCTTCGTCGGCATCGCTTTCGTCGTGTAGGGGTGCGGCGTTCAAGGCTGTGTTTGTGGCAAGGTCGTGGACCTCTTCGTCGTCCGAATCCTCATCTTCTTCGTCATCGCTCTCGGGAGCAGGCTTCTTCGTCTTGATCGGAAGGGTGTGCTTCAATATGGGCTTTGCAGGTGTTGGTTTGGCCTTCGCGGGCGTTGCGCTGGGCTTGGTGACAGGCTCTTCGGCAATCTTTTCTGCAGGCCCAGTGGTCTCCTCGGCGGGCTTCCTCGCGACTCTCGGCTTCAAAGGAATCGCGTTCGCAGAAGAAGCATTGTCTGAGCCTTCATCTTCGGACGAACTGTGGTACTGAGGCTGGCGCTTCGAAATGCGAATCTTCTTCTTCTTGGGGCGCGGCTCGTCGGGATCTCTTCTCCTTTTCGCATGCGGTGGCTTCGCTGAGGGATTTCCCATTGTGTGAGTTGTGGTGCGAAAGAGTAAACTCTCGACAGTAGTTGGTGGAAGATGCAAATATGCTTCACGGCTTCTTTAATCCATCTGCGACTTTCTTCGCAAGCCAGACCCCAAAAATTACCTAGTCTGGCGGAAACGCTCCGTTCGGCCCTTCCCTTGAGCCTCTTCGCTCTTTCCCCGCGTTGCCTTGTGGGGTCCGCGCAATTCATCACTCGTGTCAACTATCGCCGCAATTACACTGCTCACACGAGAATCTATGTGATCCTAGTTACACATACCACCTGCCTCACCTTAACCTCACCTCCACCGCTCCGCCGCTATGGTTCTCTCCGATCTGGGACGGCGCATTAACTCCGCCGTCACCGACCTCACCCGCTCCGCCACCCTTGACGAGAAAGCCTTCGATGGCATGATCAAGGAGATCAGCAATGCTCTCGTGGAAGCCGACGTCAACATCAAGCTGGTCGCCTCGCTGCGCAAGCAAATCAAGGCCTCTGTCAAATTCAACGAGCTTCCTGCCCACGCGAACAAGAAGCGCATCATCCAGAAGGCCGTCTTCGATGCGCTCGTCGACATTGTGAACCCGCACCAAACACCTTACACTCCGAAGAAAGGAAAGAGCAACGTTATCATGTTTGTTGGTCTGCAGGGTGCGGGTAAGACGACGACATGTACGAAGCTGGCTAGGTGGTACCAGGCCAGAGGTTTCAAGACTTGCTTGGTGTGCGCGGATACTTTCAGAGCTGGTGCTTTCGACCAATTGAAGCAGAACGCCACCAAGGCGAAGATCCCCTACTATGGTTCTCTCACACAGACGGACCCTGTGGTCGTGGCCAGGGATGGTGTGGAGAAGTTCAAGAAGGAGAAGTTTGAGATTATTATTGTCGATACCTCTGGAAGGCATCATCAGGAAGAGGCGCTCTTCTCAGAGATGCAGGAGATTCAGGCCGCCGTCAAGCCACAACAGACCGTCATGGTGTTGGATGCATCGATCGGTCAGGCAGCGGAGGCACAGAGCAGGGCTTTCAAGGACGCGGCAGACTTTGGTGCCATTATCATCACAAAGACAGATGGTGCAGCAGCAGGTGGTGGTGCTATCTCTGCAGTCGCTGCCACACATACACCTATCGTCTTCATCGGTACCGGTGAGCACCTTTTGGACATGGAGAAGTTCAACCCAGAATCCTTCGTTTCGAAGTTATTGGGCATGGGCGACATGCAAGGACTGGTGGAGCACGTGCAAAGCTTGAAACTCGACCAGAAGGAAACCATGAAGAACATCACCGAGGGCAAGTTCACTGTTCGCGACCTGAGAGATCAACTACAAAACATCATGAAGATGGGCCCGCTTTCAAAAATGGCTGGCATGATCCCTGGTCTCAGTGGCATGATGGCTGGCATGGACGACGAAGAAGGCAGCTCAAAGCTCAAGCGCATGGTCTACATTTGCGATTCTATGACCATGAAGGAGCTCGACTCAGACGGCAAGATGTTCGTTGACCAGCCCACCCGTATGACCCGTGTAGCCCGCGGCTCAGGCACATCAGTCCGCGAAGTCGAAGAGCTTCTCACACAGCAAAGAATGATGGCCGGCATGGCCAAGAACATGAAGGGTCTGGCTGGCAACGCGCAAAAAGCAAAGGGCGCCATGGGCGGTGGCAACAAGCAGCAGCAAATGGCCGCCATGCAGAAGAAGATGCAGAGCATGGGCGGCGCCGGACGTGGCGGCGGAGGGATGCCAGACATGAGTAGCCTGATGGGCATGCTTGGAGGTGGTGGAGGCGGTGGCATGCCTGACATGAGCCAGATGATGAACATGTTTGGCGGAGGCGGTGCTGGTGGTGGAGGTATGCCTGACATGAGCAAGATGATGGAGATGTTTGGTGGTGGCGCTGGTGGAGCTCCTGGCGGTGGTCGTGGTGGCCGCAGGTAGTTTAGTTGGCTCACTTGCTTGCACACGGAGATACACCTGAGACGAGGTTTTATGTTTTGGTCATAGCGATGGCGTTTATTGATGGGGTGCTTTCGAACGGCAAAAATGGAGGCATGTAAATTGCAAACCCTTACGAGGGTAATGTCAATGAAGACTTTTTTTTGAAAGCCATGTGGCATCAAGAGTGACTTGTATTGAGCTGATATAAGAAATGTTTCCGGCTTCTGCGCTGGGCGCAGTTTTGAACATTCATGAAGGCGCGGCTCGATGGTCTTCACACGGCGTGGTAAAATATGTTGCTTGTCATGACCACACCTCAGGCCTCATACAACTCGCATGCAATTTACTTACATGCCACAACACCATGATACGCCCACTCTGTCTGCGATACACTGGCATGAGACGCCTGCGCGTCCACATGGCATGCTCAAAAGCAACATCACATGTTCCCACTTGTCCAGGTCTATATGTGCGCTTCCTGACCACTAGAACAAGAGCCGAGTCCCCCATTTTACTGCCCGCATCAACTACAGCCATGGAAAGGAGGCTCGATTTGCTGCCCGCTACTGAGCGCATCGAAGAAGAAACGGTCGCAAACTACCAGGCCGACCACTACTATCCCGTTGAACTCGGCAACGTATTTCACTCGAGATATCAGGTTCTTGCTAAGCTTGGATTCGGCACGACGTCTAATGTCTGGCTTTGCAGAGATCTTGTGTAAGCATGAATTACTGCAAATTTCACTGCCAGAAGAGGAACATCGCTGAAATTGCTTTCACCAAGGACACAAAGGCTGCATGCACTGAAAGTTTGCATTGTGGGAGACGGACTCTCCCAGGATGTCCGCATCTCGAATTATCCCAAGGATTTTGGATCAGAACATCCCGGCCTACGCATCCTCAGGTTGCCATTGAACTACTTCAAGCTTGAGAGTTTGGCAGGCGTTCACCAATGTCTGGTTGTCGACCTTCTGGGCTTCACTTGGACAGAGGTCCAGAAGATGTACCCGGATGAAGTGCTGAGCAGGAGAATGCTACGGAGTGGCTTGCAAATAATCTTGTACGGTCTGGACCTACTGCATCAAGCTGGAGTTGTTCACACAGGTAAAGCTTCACAACTTCTCAAGCGTAGTCGTCACTGACATGGCATACAGACTTATCCCCGAACAACGTCATGCTGGGCTTGAAGGATCGCACAGTCTGGACACAAATCGAGC
The DNA here is from genome assembly GCA_037042865.1 of Epicoccum sp. F181. Lineage (NCBI taxonomy): Eukaryota > Fungi > Ascomycota > Dothideomycetes > Pleosporales > Didymellaceae > Epicoccum > Epicoccum sp. F181. The sequence continues at coordinate 740,910 of JAJSLS010000005.1, forward strand.
AACAAGAGATTGACCATTCATCTCCACGGAAGTTCGTTGATGGGCGGACCATCTACCCATCATACAGAACACTACACGAACTTTGGGGTGGCATACCTACAATCACCGCCTTCGGCGCCGCACGCTTTGGAGACCCGGGAGAGATGCATACTGGCGATGTTATGCCCAATATATACCGCGCGCCGGAGGTGATTTTGGATATGCAGTGGGATTCTAAGATCGACATGTGGTCAGTCGGACTCCTGGTACGTTGAGCCTCAACCTTCATCCGCACCCTGATCTAACACAGTCCCAGATATGGGATCTGTTCAAAGGAACCAGCCTCTTTCGAATCATGAAAGATGGCCGTCTAGATGATGAGCAGCACCTTGTTGAAATGGTCTCGCTTCTAGGTCCGCCGCCTAAAGCGTTCCTGAAACGAAGCGAGAAATGAGGCCGATACTGGGATGACGATGGTTGGTAGCTCCACTGAACAATGCCTGATGTATATTGACCTTATGAATCAGTGTAGGCAATTGGATCGCCTCCACACCGATTCCTGACCAGAGTTTGGAGTCCCTAGAGACACGGCTCAAGGGAAGAGATCAAGAGATCCTCCTCGCGTTCGCGCGCAAATTGTTACGATGGTTACCAGAAGATAGAGCATCTGCTGGAGAGCTACTTGCCCAGGACGACGAGTTCTTGACGCCGACCAGAACCGAATGAGTCTCGGTTGAAGCACATTCTGCATACTTCGCACAGGACTTATCATCGTATAGCACCAGCCAGCTTCCTCACTCCGTCCTCAACTTAGCAGAGGATCGTCCGCTCACATACATCAGACAGGGACTCAGGACAAGCAACAACGGCGAAAGCCACTTCGGAGCATGTCCAACCCATTCCGAGAACCTAGCAAAACCAACATACTTCTCGACACCCAATGCATCGTTTCCCCAAGCTCCAGCAAAAGCTTTCATCCCAGCGAGCCATCTCACTCCACCTCTGAGCAGAGTTAGTAGCAGCTGATTTGCCATTTGCGGTATCACCACTTCTCTCGCTCGGTGCTGGCCCAAGTACAAAGGGAGTCCCACGACCCGCGCCAGGTAGCAGTCCGCGAATCGTGAGAGGAAGAAGTAGAATAGGCCGGCAACCAGTAAAATGACGTGGACTGTGAAGCATTTGGAATCTGTAGGTTCAGTATCCTGTTCGGCTAAGAGTAACGCAGCATTGGAAGCCGATGCAGTCTGGATGAAGCCAGCGACGAAAAGGTACAGGACACTCCCATTGATGTCTGTCGTGGGGGCAATATGGATACCTTCTGCATCGAGCTGCTTCTCTGGAGCAGACTCACACTCTGACTGGGCTTCTTGGTCTCTCTCCCGAGCATGGCTTAGACGATGTTTGGCAACACAATCGAGCATGATCCAAAGCCAGTAGACTTGGAAACCGTGGACAATCGTTGCCATGAAGAAAGAGAAAGCTGGATCAACCGGGAGACGAGTTAGCAGTAGAGTGTAGAGCGGTTCCGATACTGCATATCCGACAGATCTTAGTGTTGATCCAGCAAGTGAGTTTCGAGTTCGGCCTTCGCGATGTGCAAGAGGTGAAACGATCCAGATATTGAAGAATAACGTGAACTCGTTCAGTTGAGCGATGAAGCGCAGGACTGATCTGAAAGCCTCGTAGTACATGGCAGATCCAATGATCGTAGTTGTATCGCACAATGTCCCTTGTATGAGAACACAGAGATGCGACGACATCGTTGAGTAAAGTCGAAACACACCCGCCAAGGCCTCGTTGGAGAAAGCGAACGCTAGGAGATAGGTCCTGGTCGTTGTGCTCCACTGTCGGATCCTTCGATCCACATAATCTTCCCAAGTCGTGGGATGTCGACGGAATGATTATTAGCGGGGAGGGCGGAGAATGGTTACATCTATGGGAGTTAACTGTTGTAGTTCCAGTCGACTGGTTGCTTTTGTCAGTCAGATTTTCTCACATCAAGCTGTCCTGTTGTCGCTGTATTCGATTTGCATAGATGTTGTGTTTTGAACTATACGTAACGAACAATCGACGATGGTCTACAATATCTCATCGTCTAACTATCGGCTGCGAACGTACACACTCACGCACACATGAATCCGGCATACATTCGAGTGACTTCTGGTTCTCTAATACCCTAACCCTGCTCAATTTCTGCAGAACATCGCGCAGCTTTCGAGATCAAAATCTTATATAATATGTTCATGCACTGTACATGTTTGTTACTAGTAATGCTTTAAAATGGCATCAATGTTTATGAGTGCTCTTCCTTGTGTATCGATGCTTTCTAGAGCTAGTAAGTAAGCTTAATAAGACACAGAAGGCAGGGCCTGGAATTGCGGCCGAAGTCGAACATAAAGTCCCAGGAAAAAAAGCCAGACGGCAGAAGTCGCATAGTTCCTTACATGTATGTAACACCGAAAGAACTGGACAGTGCGGTAAGACATAAGAAGTGAGGGGAGTCCCCTATGTGTCGATCAAAAAGCAAAAACATACAACAGGCGGGATTCCCAGATGGTCACCCACTCTAGTACTAGTCGCCCGGTTCAGTGCTTATGTATGGCAGAGCGGACGGGATGCCCAGTTTTCACTGACCTATGGTCGTATGTGCTTGGTCGATACTGACGCCTTTTATAATACTAAAAATCTGGCGATTTATGTGTGTACATGCGTGCGATGGCGAGATGTAACATAACGAATGCCATGTCCATGTGCTAAAGAAACAAAGCAGAGCAACAACTGTCGGCCGTCACGTGCTCTCAAGTCGCAAATGGATAGAAAGATGTACAGATGTCCTCACGTATGCGCACAATGGATCTGGTGAACGCGCTTAAATTCAGAGGCATTCCAGCGATGACTTTTCCACTCCAATGCAAATATAACGCCTAGAGCTCCCACAATCACCTGCTAGCTACGCGTTCGTCAACATCATACATAAGATCTGTACATTGACCGCGAAAGTAACGCAGACGGGCTCCTGCCATTGACACAATCATAATCCATAGGCTGCAAACTATACTGACTGCCGAACAGATGGCCAGATTGTCGTTTGTTGTTGACGAAGATCAGCTGCTTCGACCCCGAAAGATGCTGCTTATCGCCCGCTCTACAGCGTGAGCAGTAGGTCAAATCATTTCTCACGCTCTCGGCTGGGTCACTACTGAAATGTCGTAAGACGCCCAGCTTCGCCACAAAGTCTAATTCGTTGGCGAAGTGTTCTGTGCCTGCAGTGTACGCATGGACTTCCCAATCGTGAGCGGGGTTGCCGAAGGTATAGACATGTAAGTGAGCGTGCATTACACCTCGGAATTCCCCTTCGGAGGATATCTCTTGGAGAGCAACACGAAGGAGGAGACAGCCTTGCGAGTGAGCGATTATAACGATGTCCTTCCGTGAGCTCTTAGAATCAGAGAGAGCAGATCGGATAGTGGTTGAGAGCGTTGCTTGGGCTTCGCGACTACTTCTTGTTCGAGAACTCAAAGGAGCTCTGCACGAAGTGCTTAGGCGTTTTCTCTCCTTGTGAGTCTCAGACTCACCAACACATCCGATCATATCCCAGAGAATTCCGTCGCTCCTGTTGAAAACGCTCTTAATCTCTGTGCGGCGTGCACTCGCGTCTTCGCTGTTGTCTTCCGGGTTGTCAACGTCGAAGAAGAAGTCCTGGATCTTCGAGACCGCTAGATGGTTCCAGTAAAACTCGCCGCCGATACCATTGACAAATAGCCATGACTCAGCCGATCTGACTTTGTCATCCTTGCGTTTGAGCGCTGTTCTTGTCACACAAAGTTCAGTGATATCTGTTTCGAGTCTTGTGTCCATCTCAAATCTGTCCACGCCCAAGTCCCTCTGTCGGAGTAAATTGAAAATAGAAATGAAAAAACGCTGGAGTTGGCAAAGAACAGCATGGCGGTTCATAGCTTGCGAAAGGTCTAGCTCATTGTGGGCGTTCCGTGTTTTAGCTTCATAGGATGGATCACCGTTCAGAGATCCTGCGCTTGCAAACCGCTTTATAGGCTCTAGTAAGTCAACCAAGAACCGAGCGGCCACCCACCAGTCGTTTTTGAGAATTTGGAACAACTCCTGGTTATCAGGGTCCCTTATAACAGCCTTCCAGATAGAGTCGACTGGTCCAAGATAGCCTATCATAGCACCTATGGACATCTTCAAGATTGCAGTGACCGAGACAAGTAATGCTTTCTGCGCAGCTCCTCTGAAGCTGTTCCACAAGGTTGCTAGGTTGCCATAGTTGTCTACAGTGCCAATCGCAGCTTTGGACGCTGGCTTGATGACTTCGCGGGAAGGTCCGAAAAACCTGACGCACGCATTTGCAGCGTGTGAGAGCATGTTTGACGCAAAAGCACTGACAGCAAAGATGGGCCTTTGCATCGTTCTTCTAGCAGCCCGCAACCAAATTTGGAAACTTCTCGCGGCTGAGTGTGATACTGTTATCCGAAATGCTCGAGTGGCATAACGTGATTCACCACTGGCTGTGGAGTACGGTTCGACATTGAGCAGGACTCTCCCTGTCGGAAAGGAGAGTTGTGGATCTTTGGTGAAAGGATGCCAACATGTGACGGCCCTGATATCGGCTCCAGTCTGTGCTATCCAGTCTTCAGGCAGATCAAAGCCGTATCGAGCGCCAATGGCAAGCGCGAACATGAAATTTCCACTTTCCATTGCACTTTTGCGCATCTGCTCGGCCAGCTCGGGTAAATTGACATCTTTGGCATTCTGTTGTTCCGCGGCAAAGAGTTGCAATGCTTGGTACGCACTTGATGTTTTGATGGGGTATTGCGTGCTGTCCATCATGCAATCGCTGCCTTTGAGCGCTATGCCGACCACCTGGCTCCAATAACCAGTTTTGTCGCTTGACAAATCAACACATCGCAGACATTTGCTCAACATTGACAGTTCCAGGAGACTGTACATCGTATCGAGATCGCTGGGAACAGCGTCCAGTATCTGACGAAATTCAGCCTCATCGTGGGATCCTTCGTATTCGATGTATATCGTGAAAAGGGTGTGAGCTTCCCAGACGTGATTCGCTCTCAGCAAGGAGATAATGAGATCTCTCCAGCCAGTAGGTTTGCCCGATTCGGGATCTACGCTGGCCTTCATGGACATCTTGAGACCCTCACCTGTCTGTGCGTGTCGGAGTATGATGCCAATGATGCGAAGGCTGATGATTTGGATTTGCAACTATAACCTGTTAGCAAGGATCATGCAGGAATCTCATTTGACGAACCCGTGTTGGCGACACATCTTCTTCTATGAACACTTGTCCGACCCTGCAAACAGCTTCGGCTGCAACTTCGGCCGCTTCGCCCAACTCGAAACGCGTATACATTCTGGCGTTGGCGTACAACAATTGAAATACGGTTTGCTCTTCTTCTGCAAACATTGTGTTGAAGACAAGACCATGGTGGAGGAAGTCTTCGGCAGCCTTGAAAGCCCCTTGTTCGATCAGCGTGTCTGCATATTGAGCAGCAATAGCGAAGTCCTTCGCAGCATGCTGTTTCAGCAGGTGATCATAGAACAGATTCGCCTTTGCATACAGTCCAGCCTTGGGCAAGCGCACGAACGTGTCCAGATTGTCGGGTACATCGTCAGGCCACTCTGAGTCGTCTTTCACGTGTGGAGATGGCACGGAAGAAACTTGCTTGGTCTCGAGAGAGTCGTCTTTCACGTGTGTAGACGGCACGGAAGAAACTTGCTTGGTCTTGGGGGAACCCATTTTGGAGGCTGCTCATCATGTTTAGACGAAGGTCTCGAGGCGTCAGAGGTGTAGAGATATCATGATAGCTATGAAACAGCGTTCGCTGACAAGCGAGAGCCTAGAGCTTTCCGTCAGCTAGGCGCATAGTGGAGTGAGGCTGTTAGCGAATCGGCTGACATCCTTATATGCTACATGCATGGAACAGCCCATGGATGTCTCCTGATTCTCTTGGCCTACCTTGTGGTATGATTGCGGGGACGCGCGCGACATAACATCGATCAGAGTTGTCCAAATATGCTGGTCGACACTAAGCTACAAGCTTGATACAATATTTCATCCCGAATGTATACACGCCATGGTTAAACACTTCTTTTCTTTCGGACGCCCAAGGGACGAAACGCCTGAGCTCAGGACTTTGGAGTCCTGCGTAGGAGAGAGTTTGGTCAGCATCCCTCGAAAAACAGCGAGCATTCAGTGTGGCTTTGAGGAGGATACAATCTGGACGAGAGAGACACTACCGGAAGAGCCACCGCGAATTCCATCGCCAGATCTATCACCATACGCTGAGAGAGGATTTGCTGCTCTAATTTCGCTCTGCAAACGGGGCCTTGCTGCTCTGAAATCGCTCTTGCAAAAGAAAGAGCCACCACGAGATGCTCAGGAAGACATTGCTGGCCAGGAAAGCTCTGCTGGTCAGGAAGGTTTTGCTGGTCAGAAAGGTCTTGCTGCGCTGAAGTTGCGCATACACGCCACAAACCACGGACCTAAGCCGCTTCGTCGAATGGAACACGTCTTCAGATTCTCACAAACCACGGATGGCAAGTTCCACAGCGTCCATCAATGCTGGCCATCAACGCGGAGAGGACCGCCAAGCATCGAGGAGCAAGAAACCGAGGCAACATTGGCACCTTCCGTGCCTACCCCATTTGGAGAGATCCATCTAGGCAACCTCCGACGTCGTACCCAAAGATCGGAGCAAAGCAATTGGACAGTGGGATCACAAAAGAGGCCAAGCAATGGGATGGCTGGAGGCAGATATGACGAGTTTGCTGTTTATTGGGAAGCTCTTCAAGCAAATGATCTTGTAACATGGGCTAATCGCCCATTGTACACGTCGGCTGTCTTGAGATGTGAATTCGAACCCCTTACCATCACCGCGGCGGTTTACACTTACAAGAGTGAGTTCCACTTGAAGAGTGGAGGGCGTAGATTTTGCAAAACGATGCTAGGATGCTCTTCTGTTCAGTTCAACTTGAACCCCGGCCTTGAAACGGACGTCGACACTCTGTGCGAAGAGCTGGAAAGCTGGACAAATGACAAGAACGTCACCTCAGTTGAAGATGCTTCCTAAAGCCACATTGAATGGATTTTTCTATCGAGTCGTACGAGATGTCTTCAAAACGTTTCATGTCGATTTAATGCATCATGATAAGGTTGATCGAGTTTTGTTCGGGCTTCAAGTGTGCTGGTCTCTCCTTTTGTAAGCTTGAATCTTTCCATAATTAAGCGCGTCAGACCTAGTATAAATAAGATGTCGTCAATCTCTACTGCGGAGTATTCGTCGGATCCATTCGCCAAAGTAGCTCCGGTTTGGAGTCTTCTTTTGAAGCGTATGCTGTCAGAGCGGTAGCGATTTCCAATGAATTGACATGTCGCTCGTAAGGACCAGCGCGATGATGTTCTTGATAGCCTCCGTCTTCGCGAGTCAAAGTCGACTTCGTATAGTTGGAAACAATATCAGAGACATACCGTGCGGAACACCCTCCGCAACGCCCTGAAACCTCAAGTCGACGGTTACAAACCGTGTAAGCCGTATGTCTCTGCGCGATCCAGTCCAAGGTCCTATATGCCCATAACAGAGCACGGATATCGGCATACCGGAGGCCTGCTTCCACAGCCGCTTGTCCGCTCGTTACGTCCAGATGGCGCTGCAGCAATGACCAGCAACAGCATACGCACGATCTGGCGCGCCCCTTTAGCAGATTCGCATAATGCTCATAGTAGATCCCTATGATCTCAGAGCGCGATCTAGGCATGGTTGCCTGGTTGCTTAGGAGATGGTTATAAGGATGCAAGTGTGCATCATCGTACAGTACCCTTGTACGATTGCAAGCATCGTGTGAGCGGCTGGTTCTTCTCCGCACGGAATCGAGCGGCCGAAGCTCGCCAAGTCAGCTTTTATTTGTCTCTTGGTGTCGGGCTTTGAACGTGAACCAAAAGATAATGACTCTTTCGATGGAATCGGTGGATGGCGAATGCAAAGTAGACGGTGTGATAGTTGATGTGATGAAGAGATAGACCATCGTGCAGCTGGCGTGATGCACGATGGATGCTTTCGGGCGCTCCTACCGAGCAAGTGGAGCGAGGCTGCTGTGCATAACCTGGAGCAGGAGATCGTAGGCAGGGGCCTTTGGCTTCTGGGGGATGGCGTCGTTATGTGCACAGACTTTGGAAGGACGACGGCGATCGAGTCAGTCAAGACGTGCCCAGGTGATCACGCACGCCATCAGAAAGAGACAAGACGAAAGCCTGTCGTAGTCTTCCGTAACGCAGACTCGTAAGCCCAAATTATCCCCCTAGAGAAGAAGACTCATTATCTTCCTCTCCACCCATCGTCAAACCTTTGTTCTAGTGTTATCGCAAGACGATAGCCGGCCTCTCCCACACTTGACCGCGTGCGTACTAGCCGCCCTGTGGACCCGGCGAAGTTGTAGCTTGTGACGAAGCCCGACTCGCCCAACAGCACACCACGAGGCCAGCCCTCCGTCCTCTCACCAACCAACCGCCCAGGGCCCCTTCATCAAGGTCCTCAGCACTCGCAAACAGCTTCGCAAAGCTGCACACACCCTCGCTCTACCCTTCTCTTCGCTTTGCTCCCATCCCGAACGGACGCAGACTCCGCGATCGGCTTATCAGCACACGCCTTTCCCCGGCTTCGTCTGGACACTTGAGACGGGCAGGCTACTGACCGGTTGACTTACCTGCGAACTTGCTTGCTGCCTCACCAGTGCACTGCCATGTGCCGTGCGATTTGAGACCCGGTCAGCTGCAGGAACAGCCTACGTCTCTCTCAGGCACACACACACTCTCGAACACACCTGTTCCGCTTCGCTTCGCTTCGACATACTCGGCTTCGGCTGCCTCTTCGTCTTTCTTCACTGCTGGCTAAGCCCGTTACCATGGAGGAGCACGCAAGCCGCTCCAGCCATAGCACCATTCTGTCATAGCAATCCGCGCCATTCACAGATTCGAATCTCGCCTACTCTTCACCATACACCAGACCATCACAGCGTTGCCAGCAGCGACCGGGCATCACCAAACCGACAACCCGCGAGTTAGACACTCTTGAGTGTCATGCACCAGCACATCCGTGCACCACCAGCCCGGAGCACCTCAACCACGAACAACCCATCAACCAACCAAGAGAGGATGAACAGCTATAGAGACCAGCCGCTGCAGCGGGCAAGATCCAGCGTCGATCTGGCGTCATACACAGAGAGAGCGACGGCGGCGGCAGAGGCTTCGAGAGCTGCGGCTGGCAGCACGCTGCAACAAGAGAAAGACCATACCAAGTTAAATCAGATCATCCAGGTGCGTGTTTGAGCAGATGATGGTGGGTTGTGGATAGTAGATGGATGGAGGGCTGACGATCAACTCGCAGAACTTCCATACAAAAGCTGCGTTGGCAGTATGCTCTGCGCGAGCGAACTTGCCTCCGGCGTATAATAAGGATGGTGGCTTGAGGCAGAATAAATGGGTAAGTCTGGCTTTTCTCATCTCATATTGACTGGAGAGCGCATGTGATTGTATACCCATCGAGGACTCGAGACGACTCCAAAGGATTATAGCTGGTATCCGATGATGCTGGACGATTTACATGGAGTTCCCACCGGACAGTGTCGATCTGGAGCCTGGCAGCGTCCTGCGTTGATCACTGATCAAATCACCGTCGATTGAGGATTGGAGACGCAAGTCTGCCATACTTTGCGAGATTCCAAGGCCTGCCATAATGGTCGCTGTGGTCCTGAGTGGTACACATGCAACGGGACTCGCGATCTAGGTTTAACCTCCGTGCGTCCGTACGTCCGTACGGACCATGCAGCTGTTAGGCGCATAGTACGGGTTTGATATCCAGATCGCGAGAGGACCCAATTTGAAGTGTACGCGACTTAGCTGGGGTTTTCGCTGAATCAAATCTGAGCGATCGCACGGTGACACACGCGCTTGGTGTCCGCAGACTATAGCTACTGTCGCCGCAAAGCTCTGTGCGAGACAGCCATTTCATGGAACTCAGCACTTTCGTCCAGAGCCTGTGCATGGCGACTGTGCGGTGTGGAAACATGGTTTTGCGGACCTTTTTGCCGGCGCCCCACGCTCTTGAGCTGGTGCTTTGGTGGCACGATTCCTCTTTTGACTGCCTAATTATACTGTGCTGGGAAGCTGGGAATTTCCTGTGGGCAACGTGGTTGCATCGGTGATGGTGGTCTGGTGGCGACATCCTTTGGAATCGTCTTTGTGTGTGTCTCGGCTGGCTTGCTGGATGTAGCCTTTTTCGTGTGCTCTCCGTTATTGATGTAGTTTGCTGCTTTGAGTTTCTTGCTGACGATTGTACTAGTTCAACATCATGCTCGATGAGACGGATGTGCTGTCTGAAGATTTGCAGGAGTGGAGGCGCCCAGATCTCAGTGACGAGCCACCACCACCTCTTGTGATAGAAGTGTACGTCGACACCTCGCATCTGACACAAAACCAGTCTCTTGTCATTGTCGACGATGTTGGCAGGCGATGGGATGTGGCAGACTCCGTGGCTGCAGAGTCAAGTCCAAAGTCCAACAGGGCTGGAGGGCGATATTACGAAGTGGTGCTGGAGCGGTGGACGATCGAGCTGGGCGACATGGGCCGGTACAAGGCTTCTCAGCTGAATGATCAGCTGCCGAATGTGTACAAGAAGGGCGTCTTGCTCTTCAGGTCGTTGTACACATATGCACGATTCTTGCCTGCGTGGAAGCTTCACAAGAGGTTGAGTCGTCAACCAAGCAACGCACAGCCGCTGAAGCTGCGATTCCGCATACGACAAGGTCGACCAAGCACAACTCGCCAGTCTAAGGATACGCTACACACTCCTCTCTGTCCGTCAGATCTCAACAATCCGTCCGTTGCAGAACACCACGATTTCGCCCCATTGCTGTGCTCGGCGGGACCTCTTACAATCTCTATCGACTACCGAACAAACGCAGACCTCAGCATAGCAGACGCGGAAGCGCTGCTCTCGTCACGGTTCGCAGGTCTCGATGCAGCTGGGGGAATTTCTGCTCGTCATCCTGGCGTGTCTGTTGCTGGTCGATCTCTGCCTGGAGGTGCGGTGGGTCCGGAGGAGACTACTGCTTCTGTTCATCGATCTCGAGTAGCTGGTGGAGGTGCGTACGGAAGTCTAGGTACCTTCCACGCCACTGGCAAGCGCGAGTCACCAGTCTCCGCCCTTCGAAACCGCGCTGTCTCCGGAGCCAGTGACACCGCACCCTCACCAGAGCGAAGGATAACACCACAATCAATACCAACATCCTCCGCCGGAATGGACTATCTCAAGAACCCGCCCTTCAAGGCCGGCAGTGTCGCCTCCTCCCCCCGCACCCATGCGGCCTCTCCCTCCCCCTCCACCTCCGCTCCTCGCCCGTCCCCTCTCACCGGGACGTCGGCACACTCAAAGCGCCTATCGCTGAACACACTACCTCAGCAAGCGCTCCGCAACCCGGGCGGCATCACCCAAGACACGGCCATAGCGTCGTCCGGGTCCACATCACCAAAGCCGGCACCAGTACACCGGTACAGCAGCAGCTTCGCCGGCCGCAAGCGCTGGACAAGCACCTCCCAGAGCAGCCGTGCCGGAGAGAGCGCCACTAGCAGTGGCCGCGGCAGCAGCAGCAGCAAGGAAAAGTCCGGCCAGCTCGCGCCGGAGCAAGTATCAGGCACGCCCGGCAGCTCAGGAAGCGCCCGCACCGACGAAGACGACATCGCCGCCTTCATCTCCACCGTCGAACGCGCCAAAGATCTCAAAGCGTTCTCCGCCCGCAAGCCTGCCGCTCACAACAATGTCATCAACCTGAGCAGGTTCAAGAACATGTCCTTAGCAAGCAGCGAGCTCGCCGACGAGATGAGCTCCTCAAGCCTGGTGCAAACCTCTCTCACACCACCCTCCCGCCGCCTCTCCAACGTCCCCGGCCTCTCAACCTCCTCCTCACCAAGTCGGATGCAGCCACACGCTCCGCACGTCCGCTCTCGCCTGTCGACACAGAGCATTGCCGAAGAAATCGGTTCGGAGAAGAACCGCAAGCCCGAGCGGGAGGTCGAAGAAGAAGACGAGGAAGTCGACGAAGACGACAGCGACGACGAGCCGTTCATCTTCCAGCAGGATAACATCCTGTGAGGAGGTAAAGTTATTGGAAGAGATTGATGTTTTCCCTTTTTGGGCGTTTCTTTATGTTTATCTTTACTACCACCACTGCTGCACCAATGGAAGGAAGCGAGGAGTTTTCTGCTGACCATCGGGAGCCTCGAGAACGAGATGGGTGTTGGGATTTGCTTTTTTTTCCCTTTTCTTCTCTACTCTGATTTGCTTTGCTTTGCTGTTGCTACTTTGGCGTTTAACCAGACCGGGCGAGTCGGGTTCTGGAGGAGACTGATACCGAACGGACGAACGTGCATATGCCGTATAGAATGAAGCCAATGATACAGAAGCGTTTACTGTACATCTTGATCCTGCGTATAATTGGCGTCTTCATGCTACGATGTACATACCCGCGAAGCCGACATCAATGATGAGGTGCTTGTTCCCGATCTCCTCAGCTATCCTCCACTACCTCCTGCTTCCTTGACCTACGACAATACATGCACAATCGTTCTCATACATCACAATGCCACTACCAAGTTGCTAACACAAGTATACTTCCATCGCGCAGATCACGTCCCCCTTTAATCGCAGTAGATCCAGGAACCGGGTAAAAGTCCCTCGCCACCTGCCTGCGTTGACATGGATGATGTCCCCCGTGCCACGGCACTTATTTAGGACGAGATAGGGGTTGGCAAAAGTCGTGGTTGCACTCTGCATTTTGCGTATACTTCGCCTGATCAGAGTCGCGTCAGAATCAGGTCAGGATGAGATTCGTCAGATTGCTTGCCTAGTCCAATAACCTGACGGCAACTCTGAACCTGATGCTCGGAGCAGCAGGTTGGCGTCAGGATATACCAAAATTCAGCGTATTCTATATTTTTGCGCATACCTCGTTGGTCAGATCAGGTTAAAGAATTCCCGATTGGGCTACTCTGATACCGCTTCAGATTTCCATCCCGCATCCTCACCTGATGACCTGATCCTGACGGCGAAGTATGCGCAGCCTAACTTGCATAATTAAGGCTGTGTAGTTACCCTGCCGGCGTCCGCATTTGTGATCTTTCACGGCCGATCGTTGCAAAAGCACTGACATTATTCGGTGTCACTCAATCTCAAACGGCGACATTATCCCAGGATACAATGGCCACTCGAGGCCGCGACAGAATGGCTACTCGCACAGACGTGAAGGCCGCCCCCAGGCTGCTGCCTGCCCCGAAGATATATAAACCCAGCACCCATCCTTCAGATCGTGAATGTATTTCAGGCGAGCATATTAAAATCCGCTGCATTTCGCATCCCCCATCATCTTTGGTACCAGGTGGAGTCAACGCGAGCGTACCACCAATTGAGCAACAACACATTCGACATGGCCATCATGCAGTCAGATACCAGGAGCACTGGGTATACGTCAATTCGTTCTGATGATCAAGACAACACAGTCAAGAAATTCAATAAAACACCCTCCACAACATCAACCACCCCCAACGCAGACAATGTATCAAGGTTCGAGCGTTTGTCATTCGAAGAATCTCACACACAAGCCACCTCAACAGCGAGACACTTCCCATCACTATCAACACTTGGTCAACTATCCCTTGACATCATCCTCGTGATTACGATCATACCATTCTTCGTATACGCTGGCTTTGTGTCGAGTCATGACGGGCGCCACATGGATCTTAACCCTGTGCCAGCTCTGCTCGAGGTCGCCAAACTCGGACCTACCATCTTCCCCATAGTCTACACTGTTGCGCTGGGCAACTGTTACAGAGCTTTTGCGGCATATCAGCTGGAACGCGGGATAAAGATTCTCACGCTGGAATACATACTCGGCAGCCGGACGCTATTCAGTGCAGTGATAACGCAGCTGAAACTTAGATTTCTCAGACCATTGGCACTGGTGCTTCTCATTCCTTGGATACTGTCCCCCGTGGGAGGACAAGCTGCATTGCGGGTCGTAGAAACGCCACCGATGAACATCTCCACAAGCTCGCCCGTCAAATATCTCGAGTTCAAGTCCAGGCTCACAAACTTCGGGAGCAACGATGCTAGGGCATATCTGACACTTCCGGCGGCTGCCAGCGCATTCAGTGCCGCCCTTGCAAGCCCCCATACGGCAAAGCTCGCCGGCCAAGACATTTATGGCAATGTCAAGATTCATCTAGTAGAGGGATTCGAATCGATGCATATGATCAGAGGTTCAGGTGGCTGATATGATGTTGGAGACGCTTCAAACGTCACATACGCATCGATTCTTGGACTGCCATTCAGCGCCAACAACACCGGCACCAACATTACCTTCGGAGTCCAGACGTCGTATCTCTACACGACGTGTAGGGTCCGCCATTTCGAAGAATTCCAGTTCAAAGACAGGATGCAGTACATGAGCAATCGGAGACTTTTGAACGGAGCGTATTCCAACGGTAGAACGCTGTTGCTTCAAGTTGGCCACCTACCGACAAACGCCACTACAGTGAACCGACCTTCCTACGAACCGATGCCCATGAAGATCCTTTTCACATCATTCAACCCAGACGGCGTGACGAATAGCTCATGTGGCGTCACGACATCGCACGTCGAGGCTGAGATCTTTTGCCACAGTGAGAACTGTACTGCAGTCCGCGTACGACGGTCCAACGTGGATGATGCCACACCACTTCCGACAGTTCTCGATTTCGACTTCGAAACCCAGACTCCTGCCACATCGACGGCAGACGCATTCTTTGACAGTTTCGTCAACGCTACTGATACTCCTTGGAGCTACAAATGGGAGGCTCAACTTAGACCTTCACCGCTGGAACTATACTTCACCGAGCAAGATTACCCGTATTCTGTCGAGTCGTATGGCAATGTCATCTGGCCAATTGGAGACACGCTTTTCTCGCAGCGATTCTCGCAGCTGTTGAACGCTTGGTGGATTGCCAACGTTGCGCCCTTCGCCGTCACTGGGAACTTCGCATCGTCTAGAACATCGGATTTCCAGGTCAGAACAGTATCTGGCAACTTCATACCCGACATCCGCGTCCTGCATTGCAACAGCACATGGCTCATCGTCCTGATCGTCGCTTCATCAGCCATGTTGATTGCGTCGATCCTCGCAGCAGTCCTAGGAACCTGGCGCAAAGGCCCGGACATCCTGGACAACCCGAGCAGCTTGCTTCGCGATTCGCCGTTTGTGAACACAAGGTGTCTGCCTTCCACCGAAGACGCCGTCGATCACGCGAGGAAACTGAAGGATGTTATCATAGTCATGGGAGACTCTCAGCCTAGGCGAAGGGTGGGCCGCATGGCTATTGGTACTAAGGACACGGTGAAGGCTGCAAGTAAGCTTGATCCTCAGAGGCTCTATTGCTGAAGTCACCGGGATCGGATGGCTTGCGACATAATTGCGCCGTTGGCCTGTACACTTTGCATGCAAGATGCAATTCGGTGATGTTCTCAGCGTCAAGGGTTCGTGTAGCCATGCGAGGTGTTTATTTATTTTTATTTCTGTAGCTTGGACAACGGCATCTTGCCTTCCTTTCGTCCCGTCGTGCCTTGTTGATACTGGAAGTTGGCTCGGCATGCAAATTTGATAGTGTTACACAGTGTATTCAGACACATCCGTCACTCGTCGCTTCATTTGGTCTCTAGAGTTCAAAAATTGATGATATGAGTAGTACAATATCAGATTCGCCATGGGTTTCGTAGCCCATAGGTACTCCCAGTCTTCACTAGTACACGCAGATCGATCATTGGGTTGTCACAAAAGTGGAAACTCTCCGAATCCTTCGCCATAGACTCTGTATCATCTCCGTCTGGTCACAGGCCTGAGTACATTTTCGAAGAACGTGAGCATCAACAGATCGAAGAAACAAGACAGGACTTTGTGAACTCAACTGGAGCCGTTGTAGAGCAGTGGAGAGGCGGTCGCGTTGAGGATAGTCTGAATGTTCGGGGCCGTGCGGACGGGGATCTCTGCGTGCGGAAATTCGTCCTTCAACTTTTGGTACTCGTACCACCACTCGCGGTTTTCGTGGCGTTGAGGCATGAAATCCCAGCGTATCAGCAAGGACTCTTCGATTTGGTTTAAGTGCAAACGTGCCCATGCGACTGCTCGCCGATCCTGTTTGCGATTGTATCCGTGGGATGTGGCTTCGAAGCGAGGAGGCAATGTTACGTGCAGATCCCAACCCTCGGAGTATGGAAATCTGTAAGTTTTCTCCGTGTCGTCGCCAGAGCTCATGTTACTGACCACTGTGCGACCTGTGTCGAAAGCCCAAGCAGAATTCATGATCCAGGTGCTCAAGCCCAATAGGGCGATCGTGTAGATCTGCGAAAAGAGAGTGCACATATTGAGGGTACACAGGTGGACGCTAAGAGACAACCAGGCAAGGCGGCGAGTCATCTTGTAGAAGAGCCGATGCTCCACCTGGTTCGAGCGAAAGAGTCCTTCGGTTAGTTGTATTGGCGCGATGCATGTGATCATGCGCGAATCTGGCCGTATGATTATGCTGCGATTTACGGCGTCGTCCGAAGAAGGGCGCATGGAATGGCGTGTATTCATATCGCGGCCATGTCGTAGTTGCGAGACAAGTAGAATTCTGCACAGCACGGACACGATGATCGCACAGGCGTTGCAGACGCCATACCAGTCTGCCATGAAGATCGTGCAGGCGAGTAGTGGGCTAATGACGAAGAATGACAGAACCACCGATAGTATATCTATACCGAATAATCTGCTCTTGATCTCGTGCTCGACAGGTTTCCAGGTAAGGATGGTGGTGGCTTGTGTTGTCGGGACGAACATTAGGATACGAGCGAATGATTCGTTGAGCTCTGTTCTCTTATAACGATTGCTCATGTCGAACATTGTGAATCCAGGCAGACTGCTCGTGAAGCTGTTCGAAGCTATGACTTGACCGGCCAACAATGGCAGACAGTCCGTATACCGGCGTCTGATCAGAGTTCCGACGGCCTGGTCCACTTCTCCCGAGCCCAGAATCGCCAGTATACTGATTGCGTCGAACTTGAAGGAATGCTCGCTCCAGTCCTTAATGTATCCGAGTGGGAGGTTCGCGTGACGCCTGACGAGCCGCTCAAGCAAAGTCGTGGCGTTAGTTCCGGGGCGCATGGTTGGCATTCTCTTCGATCGATCAGATGGCAAAGAGAAGAAGATTGATCATCTTCTTCCACCGTAAGGGTAAAGTTCATATTGTCCAGGGAGAACCGTGACACAGCATCAGGCTGAGTGCTTGGAGGCTGAGTGGAACAACGCATGCATGCATGTAGCTGGTGGCGCAGTCACATCGAGCTGCCAGCAGGTTGTTGCAGGACATCATACCAGACAATGAGCTCGATATGACCTATCTGATGGATTGGCACCCTAAGCTTGGGAAATTGGTCCTATCTGTGAGCTCCGCCTGCCGACACGCAGTCGTGGAAGTACCTACCAGCAGACATGCACTACATCACGCCATCTCGAGCAACGTGATCTGCAGCTTGCGCATGTCGGAAAGCATACAAGCGTCATTGTATCACCGCTTCGTCTATACTTGCGAAGATTGTGAATATATTGGTCAAACCACTGTCGATTAAGTAATGTAAGAACAGGTTGGTGTTGAACAGCGTGAGGTGAAGTGATGCCTCAGGCGCAAAGAACAAGGACAAGCCGAGGTTGCCTCAACTCGAGCTCAAGCTCAACATTGAAGCTACACCAACGGGCAAGGTCCAACATTAGAAAGACCTGTCAAAGCAAGACCACAGATCGCAATCATGCTCCTCCTCGGTCTAACAGGCAGCATTGCCACTGGTAAATCCACAGTCTCTTCAATTCTCTCATCACCGCCATACAACCTTCCCATCATCGACGCCGACAAAGTCGCTCGTCAAGTTGTAGAGCCAGGCACTTCAGGCTACAACAAGATTGTATCATATTTTGGACCCTCGACTCCAGATCTTCTGGTCCCTCCTACACCCGAGAACGGCGGCGAGAATGGACACAATGGCAAAGGCCGACCACTCAACCGCCCGGCGCTGGGCAGGAGGGTGTTTGGTGAAGGGAAAGATGAGGACAGGAAGGCGCTGAACAAGATTGTGCATCCAGCTGTGAGAGGCGAGATGTACAAGCAGATGCTGTACGCATACCTGCGCGGGAACTGGGCGGTGGTGCTTGACGTGCCATTGCTGTTCGAGTCAGGTTGGGAGCCACTCTGTGGAACAATCATGGTGGTTGCTGTCAAAGATGCGGCTGTACAGATGCAGAGACTGCGGGCAAGAGACGAGCATTTGACTGAAGAGGACGCTAAGAACAGAGTGGCGTCACAATGGGATGTGCGCGACAAGGCAGAGAGGTGTTTGAGAAGAGGAGAGAAGGCTGGTGTTGTTGTGTGGAACGATGGTGATCAGGAGGATTTGAAGAAGGAGATCGGTCGTGTGATGGGTGTTGTAAAAGAAGGCAGTCCTCAGTGGTGGGCATGGATGCTCTTGTTGTTCCCTCCACTCGGACTGATGAGCGGAGGCTGGAGCTACGTGCGAAGCTGGTACATCAAGAGGCAATGGGAGCAGGAGAAAACCAGAGAGAAGGCGAAGCTGTGAGTACGCATTACATGAATAATTGAGGACCATCTACGACGGTACGAATGAATGAACGAAATGAGCGATAGTCCGGACTCGAAGTCGGTCAAAATATTGACAACACCCCTCAGTTTGTAACATCGCTAACTCCCACTCACTCGCTTACCCACACCCACACACTCACTCTCACTCACGCCTGTTCCTGAATTTCCACCACCAGTCACAGTCACAATTCTGATACCACTCCCCGGGCTACCTATTAGCCACAAGTTCTGACGAGTCGACGTACACTCACTCACGTTGCCACCACAACATCTCGTGCTTCTCTCATGTTAATGAATACTTGACCACCACCCACTGACCCCAGCACGCATCAGCCTTGCGACGTTCCCAAGATGTCCGCCTTCGAAAGCGCCATAGATGACTCTTTCGACCCGATCCCGCAGCCATTGCCGGACGAAGAATACACAAACGACAACTTCTTCGACAACGCATACCAAGGCCCTAAAGATGGTCACTGGGATGTCACCAGCAGCGTCGGGTCTTTCATTGATGACCGCACTCCTACGGTCTACGGCTACCACAACAAGCCTTATGGCACTGGACAAGGGCTCCACATTGACGAAGGACTTGCGAAAAGGCTGATGCAAGCGACCATTGAGGATAAGCGCGCTGCAGCAACTGCTGCTATAAGATCACCACCGTCGGCGGACCAATTGAGTGATCGGATCAAAAGGTCATCTGCGCCATCTGAGGCGAAGACTCCCAAGCCGTTCTTCGTGCCACCATTGCGCAACAGACCATACAACCCTGTGGTACCAGATATCCCAGAAGCCGCAGACAACGCCCCGGCTTCTCCACTGGCAGCATCAACACGGTCAGAGCGCAAGCCCAGCAAGTTCAGCAGTAACTCGAAGGCATCCATACGTCCTACACCCTCGCCAACCGCTGCACAGACAAACTCCGCATCCGCTAGACCTGACCCATCGCCATCAACCGGCCGTACCATCAGAATTCTCGGCAAGAACGGCGAGGAAGCGTTTGTCAATTTGCCTTCACTTCCAAGAACGTATCCGCAAGCATCGAGTTCGGTCAGGAATTTATCTATCGAGCAGCCGGCTGAACGCTCCGAGACCTCATTGAACCATAACAAACAATTTCATTCATCCCATTCCAATATCGGCATCCAGAACGACGAGACAGACATGATCCCGGAGACCCATGCTCCTGCCAGCAAAGAACAGACGCCGAGTCCGGATGGTGAATGGGCCGCCATACCATCCGCTAGCGAACCCAGACAATCACATAAATCACATAAATCAAGATCAGCGGTCATGTCTGGCGCTTTACCAATGCCGTCTCCCTGGGCATCACCCATACCACAATCTGCAGCGCCTTCTTGCAAAGACTCGGGCATTGTCATGGGCGGTATGTCTGCCGTCGCCTCGAATGCGAAGTCGAGAAAGACTGCTTCAACCAAACTTGGCTCTGCTATATCGCAAGGAGTGTTCAGCATTGCCCAAAACATCGCGAAGATGGCATCCAATTCAAATGGAAAGTCGAGTTCCGTACAAGCTGAATTTTTACAGCCGCCATTCGAAGAATTGGGCGTGGGTGTGACTACAGGCTTCCCTGCTCAAAAGGCACAAAGTGAGCGAAGCAATTGGATGGCCAGCTACAAAGGCTTCGGGTCTGGAAGGGCCTCTAGACGCTCTGCGGAAAACGATGCACCGTCTGCAAGATCATCCCGCAAGCGCGGCGAACAAGATACAGCGCATTCGAACTATAAGCCACCAACTGTGCGTTCAGCCAGCAGATCTACCAGCACAAGCCATCATGGCTTTGGCTCAGAGATAGCATCACAGCACACCTCAGGAAGCCGTGCGCCATTTTCAAGAACAAGTCACGACTGTAGCGAACAAGACTCGGCGCATTCGAGCTTGAAGCCATCGACGGTTCGTTCTGCCAACAGACCTGTCCATGCAAGCTATCACGGCTTTGGCTCAGAAAATGCCTCATACCGGTCTGTAGACAATGTTGAGACTTCTAATGAGTCAGCCCACCGGCGTCGCAAAGAGGAAGAAGCACGTTCAGGCTATAAGCCACCGACTGTCCACTCTGCCAGCCGCTCTTCCAGTGTAAGTCACGCATTCAGCGGCTTCCAGCACAATAACATCATCCAACAAGCGGACACTCAGAGTGCTCAGCTTGAGGACCGGCAGAGCTCTGTTCGTTCTCGCCATACTCAACGGGAAGCTTGCACAGATACTGAATACGCATCCAATAGCAGTAGAACCAGAGCCGCTCCCAGTATCGCCCGCTTGGCTCGTCCTGAGCTTCATTTGGATACCAACGCTCCAGTCTCCCCGTTGAGTGATGGGGCTAGCCCTCTCTGCCCAAGCCACTCGCCCGTTTCACCGCTCGCCCTGTCACCTCACGTGTTGCATACTGGACATCATCAGACAAGGTTCGCTGGTGATGGCTGGATATCGCCGCACCCACTAAGTGTAGCGAGTTCTGACAACGGTGCTCCTCAATCCGCGATATACGTATCCACTGATGGTCTTGGCCATCGCGGCCCTCTCACGTACAGCGAGTGGATAGCCCAGCGTGATGCGGCTAAGTCAATCTCTGAGAGTTTTGCTGGCTCTCACGTACCAAGTGCCCTAGAACCGCACATCGCACCCTCAGCAGTGTACAACTACCCGCCACCCGACAGCTTTGTCGGAAGCTACGAGCTGCAGACACGCCAGCTGCACCAGTTGCGAACTTCGCATGACCCTGATATCGACCGAAGGAGTCAGTATAATGAACGGGCTTCTGAACGTCGTGCATCGAACCATACGGTCTTTTCACAACACCATGAACAGTCTTACCATGATCAAAGCTCCGTCCGCGGCCACCCTCAGAGTCTCAGGTCAAGGCACAATAACTCTGTGTACGATGGTTCGGTTCATCGGATACCTAGCGTGCTTGCTCGTGATACAAGCTCGAACTTCCTATCTGAACATGATGGCTCTACATCCAGCGCTGGACGCAATGCGTCAGTCTCTGGCTATAACGTGGGACTGACACCAACAGAGCTTGCCAACTACCACAGGCAGCTGAGCAACACTATCTCACACCACTCCTCGAGAATATCGCACGTGGAGCAAGAGCAAGAACCTCAGCCAGACTATGACGTCTGGAACAGCAGCCACGGCCGCGCATCGCGCCGTGCAGTCTCTCAAAACTCTGCAGCCTCGCGTCGCTTTGCGCAACCATCTCCGCCAAACTTCTCATACCCTCGTGAGAAGACTCAAATGAAGATGCCATGGGATCGCGCATCGAGTCACTCAAGCTCATCAAGTGCGAGCTTCCGTGACACCCGCTCTCAGCGTCAATCTTCTGCACACAGCGGTAGCCAATTCACTACACGTGCACGAGAGGCAGGCAGCACGATCGTGCCGTCACATGTCAGTGACAACAGATCTAGAGTATCTGCCGTGTCCCGTGCGAGAAGCAATGTGTCGCAGAGCCAAGCGACATATGGTACGGAGGGATGGCAGGATCTGGAAAACGCCGAGGATGGACATGGGAGATTCCAGTCTCGCTACGACTGATGAAAGTTCGAGAGTTGCCCAAAAACGGCCTGCAGTTGAATAGGTAATTGTATTGAACTCGCGGCATTAGCACACATGAATAGTGTCACGAAGAGAAAGAAATTGGACGATGATGGAAAAATTGGAAAAACTTCATTGCATGAATGAGTCAAATCGGAAACTCCTGGGTAGTTGTACGTACAAACTGAATACCACAGAACACAAAGTTGCTTGCTTCTGTCGTATCCATTGCGTAAAACAAATGTAACTTTGCGAAGTCATGAAGACGCCTCGTTGTGGAGGACCTTCGACTTGGACCGTGATGTGGACATAGTGGGTCTAACGTCCCGATGGCTTCGAAAATCCCCAAAGTCAGGCCTGCCCCAAACTCCCCCAGCCTTTCGCCCCCAGAACCAGAACACAAACCAAAGCGTGACCAAACAATTAGGAAACTCAAATCGACCACGTGGCCAAACGCGACGAGAACAAAACGAGAATTATACTTGGCCAAAGGAAAAGAAAAAAATTAAAAACTACTCACGCCATGTCATCCCCATCAATCGCCGTGATCGGCTCTTTGAACATCGACTTCATCACCCGCACGCCTCGTGTGCCTGGCCCCGGCGAGACTCTCACTTCCAACTCTTTCTCCACTGGTTTCGGAGGCAAAGGCGCCAACCAAGCCGTAGCATGCGCTCGTCTCGCTTCCAAGGGCACCAAGGTTGCCATGGTCGGCAACGTTGGCGACGACAACTTTGGCAGGGATTACTTTGAGGCTCTGGGCAAGGAGGGTATCAACGCAGATGGCGTGAGCACTGTCAAGGGTGAGACTACGGGTGCGGCGAATATTGTCGTTGAGGAGGAGACGGGCGAGAACAGGATTATGTTCACGCCTGGTGCGAATGTGGCGTTTAGCAAGGAGTATGATCAGGGGTGGGATTTGGTGCCGAGTGATGCGGGAATTGTGGTTTGTCAGTTGGAGATTCCGATTGATGTGGTATGTTTTTGAGAGAAGAAAATCTATCTCTGGTATGACGGATGGCAACGTAAATTTGCTAACGCTGTATCCAGGTCCTGCACAACCTGCATCTCGCTCGCACGCAAGGCAAACACACCATGTTCAACCCAGCACCCGCTCTTCCACTTCCCAAGGCCTCATACAAAGACATCGACACACTGATCATGAACGAGAGCGAAGCCAACATCCTCAGCAACGTCTCACCCTCAGAGAAGCGCGACGACCTGACACCTCTCCTGTCCCACTTCCTGCAGCTCGGCGTAAGAGAAGCCGTCATCATCACTCTCGGCGGCGCCGGTGTCATGTACGCTACTGCGAGTGGCAAGCAGGGCAAGGTGGCTGCTAAGAAGGTTAAGGTTGTTGACACGACTGCTGCGGGTGATACTTTCTTGGGAGCGTACGCTGCGAAGAGAGCGCAGCACACTGACAGCGATGGCGATTTCGACTTTGAGGCTGCGTTGGAGTTTGCTACGAAGGCTGCTGGCAAGACAGTGGAGAAGAAGGGTGCTATGGCGGCTATTCCGAGGCTGGCTGAGCTGAACTAGGATGTAATGAATTGATAGAGGACATGAATGTGCATGCTTTCGAGGACTATCACATCGTTCACGTAGGGCAAGTTCGGAGATCCGTGTCAGTCAATCACAGCAAATTGTATTTGGACTGAGAAAAACGCCACATGCTCAAGCGATGACTTAATTTCGAATTGTGAAATACAATAGACATTCTGCATGTCATATAATTATACTAAGTGATATATCAAGATCGAAGAAATAGTTCCAGATTTGATGTGATGTGTAAAGTCGTCGCTGCCATTGGAGCGCAGCAAGAACACAGGCGGGCCGTGCACGGTCGTGCTTTCCGCGTCTCTCAAGCTCGACTCCAACAGCAAGCGACTTCACCCTGCCCGCCGCGCCAGCAGCACCACAGCCACAACACCCACACAATGCTCTCACGAACTCTGCGCGCCGCTCCCAGGAGGCTGCCTGCCCTGCGCAGTGCATACAGCACCACTCCCGACAACCCCATCCCGGCCAACGACCCCAAAGGCCGCCATCCCAGGTCTCCCGTTTCGGCCACCAATGCCACACCCACTTCCTCCGAGGGCAGCCAGGACAAGGTTCTCCAAGAGAGCGTAGAGAAGGGCGAGCAATTGCGTGTTGCGCAGTCTCCGAACCGTCAGGGTATCTGGAGCAGGAGCCAGCAGCCCCGCGAGAGGGCTATGGTTGGCCCGCGTTTCGAGCAGACCATTATGGCAGACCAGGTATGTGCTGGGGAATGAAGGAGAGAAATAAACTGGGCGATTGGACGTCCGTCTAGGATGGGAGTAGTGGGGACATTAGGGACATTGGCTGACAATGGCACAGCCGAGACCGATGGCAGCTATCGAGCTCATTCACAAGCAGCCAGTGCGCTGGACTGACCAAAAGGTTGTCTCTTGCGACGGTGGCGGAGGTCCTCTTGGCCACCCACGTGTCTTCATCAACACAGACAAGCCCGCGATCTTGCCCTGTGGCTACTGCGGCGTGCCATTCGTACGTTTCCCTCAATCCTAGGATATTGGTTTGATACTAACAATGTCTAGGCAAACACGCACAACCGCAAGTACCTCGAGAGCCTTCCCTCCACACCATACCCTCTCGACCCTCCCAGCGACCCTGCTACCCTTCCTGCGTCTGACTTCCACTCTGTTGACGCAAAGACTGGCTCCACTGAGCCTCTTCAGTCCAACACCGGCCGACCTCTTGAGCAGAGATAGATTTGATCACAAGGTACTGTAGAATTGTACATACGCACGCGAAGATTTCATTCCATAAGCACGAGACTTTCATCTTCAGTATTGGTCTTTATCATAAAATATCATAAAAGTCTTACGGAGCGACCGTGACTTGTTCATGCGACGATCGGGTTGCAATAGTGGACCATTGTATCATTCATTACACGCTTAAAGCCCTCCCAATACAACATCTAAGCCTTCTCGCCCTGAATAGTAGCCACAAGCTTCCTCGAGTGCTTGCTCGCCCTAAATTCGCAATAGTAAATTCCCTGCCAAGTACCCGTGTTCAACCTGCCATTCGTAATCGGCACACTAACACTCGCGCCCACCAAACTGCTCTTAATGTGTCCAGGCATATCATCCAGCCCCTCGTCGTCATGCCTGTACAACACACCCTCCTTATCCTCAGGCGCAAGACGGTCGAGCGCATCAGCCATATCCTGACGCACGGTCGGATCGGCATTCTCGTTCAAGGTCAGACCGCAAGAAGTGTGCTGAATGAAGAGGTGCATGACGCCGACTTTGAAGTTCTTGATCTCTGGGACTTGGCGTGTGACTTCGTCGGTGATGAGGTAGCAGCCGCGGGATTTGGAGGGGAGGGTGAATTGTTTTTGCACGAAAGACATGCTGGGCGGTTGGTCTTGTGGTGTTGCTGAGGATTGGCAGGAGGCTGGCGGGCAGCAGGCGCAGGTTGGGAGTTTGAGGGCGGGTGCGAGAGGTGTGTCGAAGATGAGTTCGAAGGGGAGGGTTATGGGTTTTAGGAGGAGGTGGAAGGCGCTGTTTTGTGCTGATTAGCTTTCGTGATTGCAATGGGAGGGTATGTGTCGTGTAAATTTACCTTGGGAAGAAAGCGACAATGAAGATAGCGAGGAATATCAGAGTGTTTCTTAGGTTCGTGTCGAAAGGCATTAATGTTGCAAGGATGAGTGCTGGTTTAAATTGACGTCACAGGTGGTGGTGGAACTTTTACCATGTGGCAAAATTATAGATACGGGCTACCGCATGGTATGTAGGTAGGTAAGCAGAAATAGTGGCTGCAGCCATGCTATGATTAAAATTAGGAAAGTAAGCACGTGGTATCACTCGAATCTCGATGCAATCTCTTCGACTAGGTGGGTATACAACTGAATGACCTAGGGATGATTTCGCTCAGGCACACAAAAGGCAATATGAAGAACTAGTATTTCTGTATTTCTTGCAGGTGAAGGATCTCAACATACATACTACAAGACATGGCATGCAATCGTGCAGTGCTTATGTGGATAAATTGACCGGCTGTCACATGTTTCGAACGCTTATTAGATGTGCTCAAATAAATTACACGGTTCTGCCCTGCACAGCCCGAAGCCGTCTCTTTCAGCAATGTCTCCCTAGATTGGTACAAAGTACAAGGTACTATTGTGGTCTTGTTTCTGTCTGTGTGACCTTGAAACTTCTGACATCGGTAGGAAAAGAGCAACTGTACAAGTTTGTTTATACAACATGTGATGTCTAGACCGCGCGGCTGCCAGATGGTTCCTTGGTTGTAGTGTAGTGCCCAGATTTGAGGGTCTACAAAGGTTGAGAGAAGGCCCGAACCATGGGCATAGTCGGGTCAACGCTTCGTGGAGAAGCCACACCACACCTCGCCTCGCCTCGGCTACCACGCTTTAGAAAGACCGTTGATGTGATTCCAATAGTGATGTGTCGAATAATAAACGAATCTGATGAGCTCACATGTGAACAGGCAACTTCAGAAGCAAATCTTCCACTCCTCACAGCTGCATTTGGTTGTCTTCTTCAACAGAGTTGAGAGGACCCTCAAACACCCGCACGGAGCACCGGCCGACATGATTGCGGAGATGTGGTGGAGTCGGTTGACTAGTTTCCTTCCCAATTGAGCGTGGAGGGATCCTGGAGATACAGTTGGCCTCACAGAAGTCGGTTCGTTGGCGGTTTGTGGTCTCGGTGGTGCACGACAAACCCGTGATAGCACGTCACCGCGAAGTGCATGGATTGCTGCAGAAGAGTCCAAGCTCATTGGCTGGCGAACACGTGAACCTGTTTTCTTCACCTTGCAATCGTGAACACGACTCTCTGCATCTGATCTTCAAGGCAAGACCCATTGACCAACTCTCTCGACACGTGACACCAGCACCGAATTCATTGGACGTGGCAGTGTGGATCAGATACTCAAAGTCTATCTATCTACCTAAGCCCACAGCGGACTGAGCCGCAATCGAGGTTACCTCGCCTCCCCTCACACACATATCACCTTCACGACAGGCCCCGCAGGTAACAATGCCGGTGCTTGATACTAAGAAGGATCTGTCTGCCCTGTTCTCGCTTCAGGTGCAGGCAACTCCCGATGCCGTCGCCCTAGAGGACGACAAGACCACTTACACATATGCCGAGCTCGACCAGAAAGTCGAGGACCTCGCTCATGCACTCCGCAGTCATGGAGTGAAGCGAGATAGCCTAGTCGGCGTCCTTCTACCGAGAAGTGCTGACTACATTATTGCATGTCTTGCGGCTCTGCGTGCCGGAGGCGCGTTCCTGGTCCTGGAGCTCGCCTATCCTCCCGAGATGCTCTCAGATGTCCTCGAGGACGCCACCCCAGTTGTGGTGGTGACATACCGCGCTGAAGTCGGCAAGCTGAAAGAAGGCATCCCGCTTGTCATTGTCGATGAGCAAGAGAAGAGCACAGACCCGTACTCAAATGGACTGGCACCTGTGCCTGTCGAGACTGACCTCGACCGTCTGGCATTTGTTGCCTACTCTTCTGGCACCACAGGCAAGCCCAAGGG
The DNA here is from genome assembly GCA_037042865.1 of Epicoccum sp. F181. Taxonomy (NCBI): domain Eukaryota; kingdom Fungi; phylum Ascomycota; class Dothideomycetes; order Pleosporales; family Didymellaceae; genus Epicoccum; species Epicoccum sp. F181. Next base: position 768,746 of record JAJSLS010000005.1, read on the forward strand.
TATTGCGAATCCTCACAGAGCGTCGGTAAACTCATACGACCTACGATTCGAATTGTCAGACGTTCAACCCGGCGACAGAGTTGCCGCCAATGTCTTCTTCGTTGTACGTATCAACATACAGATCACACTGAATCTCAGAACTGACATTGCATAGTGGGAAATCCTTCGCCCGCTTCTTCGCGGCGCTACTGTCATTCCAGTCGCGGATGAGGTCAGCTACGATCCTTCTGCATTGATCGAGCTTTTGGCCGCAAAGAATGCCACAGAAACTCTTATGACTCCGACTCTCTTGGCCGCTGTGCTCTCTCGCCACCCAGAACTTGGCCAGCGCATTCCCAAATTGAAGACGCTTTGGCTCAATGGAGAAGTGGTCACCACAGATCTTGCGCGTCGCGCTATGGAGGCATTGCCTAATACGCGCCTCCTTAACGTGTACAGTTGCTGCGAAACTCACGAGGTTGCTTGTGGAGACATCAGAGAGATCTTCGACGAGCAGGCACAGTACTGTCCGGTTGGTCCCCCGGTTGATCCTAAGCATATCTACATCTTGGACGATGCCGGACAGAGAGTTGAAGATGGCACGAGCGGTGAGCTCTATGTTGGTGGCCAGCTGCTTGCTCGTGGCTACCTTAACAGGCCCGACACCACTGCAAAGGCTTTTACGCCTGATCAGTACGACTCTTCTCCCGGAAGCAGAATGTACCGCACTGGAGATCTGGCTCGTCTTCTGCCTAATGGTTGCCTGGAAATCACTGGACGAGTTGGTGCTATGATCAAACTGCGTGGATACTCCGTCGTACCCGGCAAAGTCGAGAACGCCATCACCGCGCATCTTGCGGTCAGGCAATGTGCAGTCATTGCCTACGGCGAAGGACTGGATCGTCAGCTTGTCGCGTACTTTGTGCGTGACACCGAGCCTTCAAGCGAGCGCCCGTCTTTCGAGATTGACGAATCCGGCTACTCACCATCCGCCAGACGCGCTCTTTCCGACTATCTGGCACACTACATGATCCCAGCTCTCTGGGTAGAATTGGAGAAGCTCCCTACGCACGAAGTCTCAGGCAAAGCCGATCTCAAGAACCTGCCTGCACCACCAAAGCCTGCAAACGGCACTGGCAAGGCTGAACCTAGCACTGAGAAAGACCCCATCGACACTGATGCCATTGCAGAAGTTTGGGCTGCGACTCTCAACATCTCGCGCAGCTCTATTACACCTGAGCACAGCTTCTTCGATTTGGGTGGTCACTCTCTGTCACTCGCGGATTTGGCATCTAGACTGTCAAGGAATTTTGGTTTCCGCGTGCCTGTTGCACGTCTTGCGGACCCTGTCACGCTTAACGGTCACCTCCAAACAGTTCGCGCAGTCAGAGACGGACAAATTGCTGAAGTGCAGTCCGATCTACCTGCAGCCCTGCGCAAGGACACCATTCTTGATGCAGACATGCACCCCATTCCAGGTACAAAGATGCAGGGCCTGAAGAACGCAGAAACTGTCTTCCTGACTGGTGCTACTGGTTTCCTGGGAGCTTTCCTCCTGCACGACCTTTTGGAGAACACATCCGCGCAGATTGTCTGTCTTGTGCGCTTCAGTGACCCATCTCAGGCTGATGTCCCTTCGGGTATTGCACGCATTCGCCGCAATTTGATCGACCTTGGTCTGTGGCGCGACTCCATCATGGAGCGTGTCGAGATTCTTCCCGGCACGCTCTCGCGTAAGAGGCTTGGTCTGTCTGTGAAGGTTTTCGATGAGCTCGCAGCTCGCACCCAGGTTATCATCCACGCTGCGGCCACTGTCAACTTGGTCTACCCGTACGCCGCTCTGCGTGCTGCCAACGTCGGGGGCACCCGCGAGATCTTGCGTCTTGCATGCAAGGGTGGTGCCACACTTCAGTACGTGTCTACCAACGGTGTCTTGCCTCCATCACCTTCTGGCAACGGTTGGCCCGAGGATTCCATGCTCTACGTCGATGCTGTGCCCGAGAAGATTCCTGATGGATATGGCCAGACCAAGTGGGCGGCAGAACAGCTTGTGCTCGAAGCTGGTCGTCGTGGCTTGCCAGTCCGCATCTTGCGTGCTGGTACCATCTCTGGCCACAGTGCAACTGGTGCTGCCAACGCCTGGGATCTCCTGACCGCGCTGTTCGTCGAGTCTATCCAGCTCGGCTACAGACCGAACGTTGAGGGCTGGCGTGCGGAGATGACCCCGGTTGACTTTGTTGCCAAAGCCATCGTCCACTTGGCAGATCAGACACAGGCTAAGCAGCTCGTCTTCCACCTCGGTGATCCCGACCCAGTGGACACTGGCGTTGTCTTCAAGGACCTTGAAGCGCTTGGATACCCAACCAAGCCTCTCGAGTGGGATGAGTGGGTCGCTCTGTGGACAGAGAAGAGAGGCTCTGTCAAGGGTGGCGATGGTGCTTTCACCATTGACATTCTGCGCAGCGGTATGCCCAGTGTTGAGTTCTTGACTGGCATCGTTGTCTTGAACAACGCTCAGACTAGGCCGTATCGTGCCATTGTCGAGCGTCCCAAGGTCGACCATATCCTCATGGAGACCTATGCTCGTCACTGGTATGCCAGAGGATGGCTGTCAAGCCCACCTACCACTCAGCTCGCTCTCGGTGGCGCTGCTCACTCTGCACGCAGGAGTGTTCTCTCTGGCAAGGTTGCTGTCATCACTGGTGCCTCGTCTGGCATTGGTGCCGCTGTTGCCACAGCTCTTGCCAGAGAGGGCTGCCACATCGCCTTGGGCGCTCGTCGCGTTGATGCCTTGGAGAAGGTTAAGCGTAGACTTGCCGTCCGCGAGGGCAAAGTCATCATCCGCAAGACCGATGTGACTGAGGGCGAGGCCGTCAACGCTCTCGTGGCGGCGGCCGAAGCTGAGCTCGGCCCAGTCGACATCCTCATCTCCGTCGCAGGTGTCATGTACTTCACGATGATGGCCAACACAGACATGAAGCAGTGGGAGCAGACCGTCGACGTCAACTGCAAGGGTCTGCTGCACTGCTTGTCATCCGTCGTACCTGGCATGCTGGCCCGTGGCTCAGGTCACATCGTCGCCATCTCGTCCGATGCCGGCCGCAAGGTCTTCCCCGGTCTTGGTGTCTACTCTGCCAGCAAGATGTTTGTCGAGGGCACGCTGCAAGCTCTACGTGTCGAGACTGCAGGCAAGGGCCTGCGTGTAACTAGCATGCAACCCGGCAATGTCGCCACAGACTTGCTCGGCATGTCTACTGATGCTGAGGCTCTCAAGGCGTATGGAGAGCCTTCGGGTGCGAAGGTGCTTGAGCCGGAGGATGTTGCTAATGCAATTGTCTACGCGCTCAAGCAGCCTGAGCACGTTGCGGTCAATGAGATTCTCATTGAGCCGAGAGATGAGCCAATCTAAGCTGTTTGGCCATTTCAAGTTTTTGGAAAGTGCAAGATGAAGGAAACGAGTAAAGTTGGTAAGATATGCCGGGCCGCGAGGCCAAAGTACATATTGGTACAGGATACACGTAGGCTAGGATGTAATGCCGGATTGAATATGAATACTGCGATTTGTACAATACTGGCGCAGTCTTTCTAAGTGGCGCAACAATCACCAAAATAAGTCAAGTTAAAAGAAATTGAAAGTCTGGGGGAATCGCTCAGCCTTGCACACTGGCGCCTGTACAGTACATGGCAAGGGACACCGCTATGCATGCCCGTCTTGGTTAGCGATGCGCTATACGAGGAACGAGATATCGCAACCGCTGATTGGCGCGAACGAACGGTTGGCCGGCAGCGAGCGAGTCCGAAGCGCCGTCCCACACCATCGCCGTGAGGCGCCAGGCGTCATCGAAGCGAAAGAGAGAGGCAAGCACCACCTTGCAATCAAACACGTTGCTGATTAGACCTGTCAGCTATATATTCGGCGTGTGGTTCTTGATTCTCTGGTTTGGTTCATCTGGCACTACTGACTGGAGTACATATATCGACCTTGGAGCATCAGCCAGCCGTTTCGTTGGCACTTACTTGACATACATACATGTACTTGTGACGAAACGCTCGAACCCTATTGGCGCAATACACTGAAACATGCCTACCACAATACAGCTCTTCGTCTTCTCGGCTGCCGCTTCTGTGCTGGCGCGCTCATACGCACCTCGGTACTCTCTAGGACTTATACCAACAACTCTACTCCTATTCCTGGCACTCTTCATCACGAAGATCTCATGGCAGGTGGTCATATACCCCAAAGTCTTCAGCCCGCTACGCCACTTGCCCACGCCGGATGATAACAGCTTCTTCAGCGGGCAGACGAAGAGAGTGTTCCGCGAGGCTTCAGGAAGGCCTATGAGGTATTGGATTGAGAATGTGAAGAATGAGGGGCTTATCAAATATGCGGTTTGGTTTAGGGAGAGGGTGCTTGTGACTGATACGAAGACGTTGGGGGAGGTGCTTGTTACCAAGGTGTGTTTTCTTGAGAATAGTTCGCGTTCGATTGACATGCTGACGACTTTCTAGAACTACGAATTCATCAAGCCAGGTCACTTCCGTGAAGGTCTAGCCAGAATCCTGGGAGTCGGCATCCTGCTCGCTGAGGGTGACGAGCACAAGAGGCAGAGAAAAGCCCTGATGCCGGCTTTCGCTTTCCGCCATGTCAAGGAACTCTACCCTGTCTTCTGGTCCAAATCCCGGGAAATGGTCGAGCGTCTGAAGGAAGCATCCAAATCTTCGGTGCCCACATCCGAAGCGAAGAATGCTCCTGGCCAGGACCCGGAGAAATCCGCCGCAGATGCCACTGTGCATGCTCCTGGTGCTGTCGAGGTTGCTAAATGGAGCTCCCGCGCCACGCTTGATATTATCGGGCAGGCGGGTATGGGCCAGGATTTCGAGGCGCTGAGAGACCCGAATAACAAGCTTAATATGCACTATCAGAATGTGTTCAGTTTGACTAGGAACGGCAAGATTTGGCAGACCCTCGGATTCTTTGTGCCGTTCTGGATTTTGAAGAGGATACCGGTTAGTCATGGATTCGTGTTTGGCATCTTCGAAGCACCTACTAATGATCTCGTAGTATGTCTTATCTTTCTACAGCCTGGATCGCATACAACAAGTTTTATCGGCTCGCCATACAAGGCATCATTTACAATTATTCAAGTGCTAATATGCTGACCCTTTGATCTCATAGTAACAAACGCAACCAAGAAATCGTCGAAGCGAATCGCTTCATCAAGCAGACTTGCAGGGACCTTATCCGAAGCAAGCGTCAAGCGATGGAGGAGAAGAAGCTTACAGGCATCGACATCATTTCAGTTGCACTAGAGTCCGGTGGCTTCACCGATGACGAGCTGGTCAACCAAATGATGACATTCCTAGTCGCCGGTCACGAAACCACCTCCACTTCATTGACGTAAGTCGATCTCTTGACAAATTTCTACTACATCCGCTAATACGAACGATCAGCTGGGGCATCTACCTCCTCTCCCGCAATCCCACCATCCAAGCCAAACTCCGCGCCGAAATCCGCTCCAACCTCCCCTCCATCCAAGACGAGATTACCGCCGCCGACATCGACAACTGCCACTACCTCCACGCCGTCTGTGCTGAAATCCTGCGTCTCTGGTCACCCGTGACCCTTACCATGCGCGTCGCCGCAAACGACGCCACGCTCGCTGGCCAATTCATCCCCAAAGGCACGACCGTCATCCTCGCACCCTGGGCCATCAACACATCCACAACCCTCTGGGGCCCAGACGCTCTCGAGTTCAAGCCCGAGCGCTGGCTAGACGCCGATGGCACGGCGAACAACCGTGGTGGTGCGGATAGCAATTACAGTTTCCTTACTTTCTTGCACGGGCCTAGGAGCTGCATTGGTCAGAGATTTGCACAGGCGGAGTTCGCGTGCTTGTTGGCTGCTTGGATTGGTAGTTTCGAGGTCGAGCTTGAGAAGGGCAGTCCGCATGCGGAGGGTGAGCCTGAGGTTGAGGGTGGCATTACGTCGAAGCCGAAGGGAGGATTGTGGGTGCATTTGAAGGAGGTCGAGGGGTGGTGAGGGGATTTTGTGATTTCCTGATTTTGATGACTCAAATTGAGCAATCTAGTAATTTGGGCGGTGTAGTGGTGAAGCAAGCTAATAGTGAATTTCTCCATGGTCAACTTCTACTACCACGAACTCTCCAAAGCACGCCCTCGCATCATTTGCCACTCCCTGCACCCGGAGTGTCGGCAACCTTGAAGACGAACTTGACAGCACTGGCAGAGCCATCTTTCAATCGCTTCAAAGCACCTTCAACCCCTCCCAGGCCCCCAGGACACTCCTCCTGCTTTTGAGCCCTGAACCAACCCTCTTCAAGCCCCTTGGTGAAGTACCTACTAAACAAGTACCCAATATCACTCTGCGACCCATGCACATCTCCCGCTTTCGTCACGCTCTGCTCAATACTCGCAGGGATATCCTTGTGCTTCCCCTCGAGGTCATCCATCGGCGGCAGCACAAGCGTGATTTTGCCGGTCTCGTGATCCAGGACTTTGCAGATGTTGACAAACGAGTTGTGCTCTGCGGTCGCGTCGTAGGCGTATTCGAGCTTCTGGCCTTTGAGGGCTGATTTGATGCTCTGCACGATTGCGTCGTCGCCGGCGCGGTAGTCAATGACGAAATCGCCTTGTGAGGCGTCGAGGAGAGTGCTCACGTGGTCTGAGGCTCTGCCGGCGATGGCGATGATGGGGTGGATTTTGGAGCGTTTTGCTAGTTGGATGGCGTAGGTTCCGACTGCTGAGGAGCCGCCGTATATCACCAAAGGGGTTGGCCTGGTAGCTGGAGCTGTGGGTGGAGGAAGGTTCAGACGATCGTTTGCGTAGAGACCCACTGCAGCGGTCAAGGCAGCAAGTGGGATGGCAGCTCCCTCTGTTGGGTGTTAGTTGCAAGCACTTTGAGTAAGTCTGTCATATTGAAGTTGACCTTGGAATGAAGTGTTCGCCGGTAAGAAGAAAGTAGTAAGCGCTTCGGCAAGAGCGTATTCCGCAAACCCACCACCCGACGTGCCCAAAAAGGCCGCGACTCTATCGCCTTTCCGAAATCCGGTCACTTCGTCGCCTGTGGACTCCACGAAACCGGCGACATCGTTGCCCTCATTCCTTGGTGGACCGAGAGCTCCCCATTCTGGGATTTTCCAGTCTTTGGGGTTGCTGCCGCTGTAGACGACTTGTATCAGGACCTGCTTTGGACCGGGCGTTGGGATCGAGACGTCCTCGATGACGACCTTGGGTCCGGGGTGGACGATGGCGGATTTCATCTTTTGAAGAGGTGTGATCGTTGGTAATCACTTGATTCGGATGGATTGGTTCACCGGATTGGATAGACTACACGATACGTTGGTGCGAGTACAAAAGACGCCGGTTGCTGAGACGAAGGAAGGTGCTGTCTATGTGTAAGAAACTACAGATTACATCCCACCTGGCGGTTGTCATGCCACAGCCCACGAGAGGCCTGATTTGCGTAAGCTCTCGCGCGCAAAGGCATCAAAGTAAGCCGAAGACCCATTCGCACATGCGCTGTCTACCAGAATCACGACCTTGCTGACTACTCGGAGTGTCCGAGCGAGCGGAACAGGCCTCTGATAGAAAGAGCCGCTTCCCGGTGTACATGCACAAGGCCGAATCGTGTGCCATCGGCTGTTCTTGATTCCGATCCGAGCACGAAAGGCCGGGATGCAATGCAACAATGTGAGGTTCTCGATTGTCCTAGGAAACTGCTCGAGGTGTCTCTGCTGTGTGGAATGAAGCGCATTGTTAGAACGTGGTATCAGAAGGTGACAGCTCGAGCTCATCAGGTGTCACCTTGCCTGCCACCTTCCCCATCGGGCAACAATCAACCTCACGCAGATGCGTCTCCATCATCTCGAGTGGACATCTCGTTATCTCAAACACCGTTTCTAGAAAGACAACCCCTTCGACTCAATTGATAAACCCAAGTGACACAAAATCAGTACTACTATTACATACATACATCAGAATCGCCCTCCCTCTTCCAATTCCAACTGTCATCTCCCAGAGAGTCCACGATACAATGCCCCCCTCATCATCAGAGAAACCCACTCACGTAAAACCCCGTATCATAATCCACGGCGGCTGCGGCAACATAACCCCCACCAACCTTCCTCCCTCCCAATGGACCCTCTACCGCTCCGCCCTCCATTCCATCCTCCACTCCTCTACCCAAGCCCTCTCGCAACCCAACGCCACAGCCCTCGACATCGCCACCACAACCGTAGTCCAGCTCGAAAACAACCCCCTCTTCAACGCCGGCCGCGGAGCAGTCTTCACGCGCGCCGGCACCATCGAGCTGGAAGCTAGCGTTATGGTTAGCAACGGGTATCGGAAGAGGGGGGTTGGTGTGATGGGGGTTACGAGGGTTAGGAACCCTATTCTTCTGGCGAAGGAGATGTTAGTTAGGGGGGAGGATGGGGATGGGGAGGGAGGAGGGGCGTGGGGGCATTGTCAGCTTACGGGAGATGTTTGTGAAGATCTAGCGAGTAAATGGGGGTTGGAAAAGGTGGAACGGAGTTGTTTCTGGACGAGGAGGAGGTGGGAGGAGCATCGGAGGGGTCTTGGGCTGAGTTGTGAGAGGGGGGAGTATGAGAGGGAGAAGCGTGCTGCAGGGTGTGAAGGGATTACTGAGTATGAGAACTTCATTGGTGAGGGTGAGGATGGCAGTGTGTATCCCACCAACGACCCCTCCTGGAACGGCACCGATTACCTCCCCCAAGGAACCGTCGGCTGCGTGGTCCTCGACAGCACCGGCAAGATCTGCGTAGCCACTTCCACGGGTGGCATCACGAATAAACTCCCAGGTCGATTCGGCGATACTCCCACGCTGGGCGCAGGGTTCTGGGCTGAAGAATGGCAAACTTCAACAACAACAATCCCACAGCAGATCTCGCCATCTCCCCTTTCTTCACTCCTCTCGGACTGGACGTCCGTTCTGACCGCCTGCATCCCCTCCCTCACCGCCAGTAGCAACAGCAGCAACACCTACATCCCCATCCCGCAACAAGAAGTCTCACACCATCGGCGCCGCGCTGCCGGGATATCAGGAACAGGTAACGGCGACTCATTCCTCCGCCTCTCCGCCGTGCGGACAGCTTGTGCTATCGCGCGCTTCTCGCAGCCCGAGACGTCTCTTCAGAAAGCTGTGACGGCCGTCGCTGGTCCGAATGGGATGCTGCAGCTTTCTGCTGAGGATCGGTGGCGGAAGACTGGTGAAGGCGAGGGCGGGATGATTGGTATTGAGCTTGACAGTGATGGGGTTGGGAGGGTGGTAGCTGATTTCAATTGTGGTGGGATGTTTAGGGCTTGGGTTGATGGGGATGGAGAGGAGAGGGTTATGGTTTTTAGGGAGGAGTTTTGAGTTGGATGAGTGGACATGATGAAAGCGACGTGCTGTGATGGCAACTTACATGCTGTAAGTATGAGAGAACGACTATGACATGCAAGACTTTTCAGGGTGGTAAAGTTTTCTCTGAGTAATCGTGTGGCCATTAACAGCTAATGACTTGAATGCTGGTCGTCAAGACCGCTGCAATGTTGATGGAAAAAGCAAACATGAGGCTCTCAGCGGGACTGCTCATCGCATCGCCGACTGGAGTCAATAACCATCCTGATCCCTTCAATCCTGATGTTTCGAGCTTCGCACTTCATCACGAAACCCCATCTCTCCTCATGCTTGGTGGCGGGAATAGCGAACTCGTCGGTAGACCTACTTTCCCTCCGGCTTCGCGCACACGAAGTACCACGAGTCCTCGTAGCGCGGGTCCTTCTTCCAGTCGCCGTCGAGGTCCTTGATGGCGGCGAAAGCGCTGTAAAAGTTAGCATAACTCTGAGGTCGAAACAGCAAGACGTTCATCACTCACCGAAGAGTGTAGGTGTTGTCGACCTCAACGACCCAGCACATCTGATCATTCGCCATCTCAATCGGAACGACCTTGCGCTTCTCCCAAGCCTTCTCGTCCGCGGCGATCTTGAGATTGTCCTCTTCGACCTCGGCGCGAGTGCGGCCCTGCCACTTGTTGGTAGCCTCGGCAGGTTTCTCGGCGACGGCCGGGTGGTAGGTGTAAGTGTTCGGGACCGGAGCATGAGCAGGAGAAGCGGACTTGGGAGCCGGCGGCGGAGCAGGAGCAGCGGCGACAGTGACGGTCGCAGCGCCGGCGGGGACGTAGGCGTGAGTGGTCATGTTGGCGGGCGCGGCGTAGGTGTACTGAACAGGCAGCTCGGTTAGCACGGCTGCTTTGACGCTCTCCTTGGGAGAGGGCGGCGGCGGCGGCGGCGAGTCGGCTTTGGTGCTCGGAGCGGCGTGGCAGTGGCAATGCATGCGGACGCCGGCGCGCGGGTCGAAGGGTTGGGGTGCGACGGCGGGTGACGGGGCGGGTTTGAAGTCGTCGGGCCAGTGCTCGTGGTCGCTGCCGCTGTCTTCGTCGGCGGCGGCGAAGGAGAAGACGGTGGATGCCATTGCGGGTGGTTGTAGGTGGTGAGGGGTTCGGAGGAGGTGGGAGAAGATTGAGGGTGGGAGAGGATGGGAAGTGGGAAGGGGATGGACTGATATATGAGCTCAGTCGCGAGTGAAGTGAGGGCAGGGATCAGCTCGTGCAGTGATGATGTTGGGAAGAGTCGTTCAGGGTGCTCTGGCGTTTCAAGCTTTTATTCGCGCAAGCATGTGATCGCCAATGCGCAGGTGAAAGGCGGGATGGTGGCGACAAGGGACGGGAGTGAGTGAAGTAAAGAAGATAGACTGCAGTGCAAAGCTCACATACCTTGACTTCGTATGGGCGAACTTCGCGGATCAGCTCAGTGGATCTGTGCCGGTGGTGATGGCGTCTTCTCGGTTTCGGTTTGCGTGGTGGGTCGGGATCTTCGATCCAGAGGTCGACAAAAGGCCAGCAGCACATCAAGTGTTGTTGGATGCAACGTGAGAAGCTTGTCATTGAGTGGGAGAAGGTGCGGTCGGGCGCGGTGTTTTATGCGCGCGGAGCTGCTTGGTCATGGGATCAGGACCCTGCGTTTCGCCGCCTGAGTGTTAAGTGATGTAAACAACGTGGCAAAGTGGCGTAGTGCTTGTAGCAATGCAGTTAGGTGTGATCGTTCCCTTGATGCTTTCAATGCCATCGCTACTTCCTTTCACCTGAACTACAGACTTTGATTTGCGCGCAAAAATGCAAGCAAACAGCAAATCAACCTTCCCTCACTCAGCGACCGCCGAGCTTCCTGCATTGGGCTGCCAACTTGTGCGACCTAGGTGGTACTTGAGGTCTTCAAATTTGGAGCTCACATAGGAATGAAGTTAGTACTGGCAAATTAGCGCTTCTCCACCGGCTACACAAGACCAAAGTATAACTCTCATCGGGCCATTGCAAGGTCAGGTGTATTTCTCTGTCATTTCCAGTGACTATGATACATACCGCTGCTCATAATGTACAAGCAATTCCAAGCAACCCCTTTCATCAGACCACACACATACCCTCAAAGCAAGCCCTGCTTGTTCAGATCGTTCCACACCTTCCACGGCATGACGGTACCAAAGCTGTCCTCCATCTCCACCACATCCTCCTTGGCCTGCTGCTGCGCCTGGCGATCCGAGTTGAGCTTCGCGTGCAGCCGCTCCGCCTCCTCGATCTGTGTGATGTCGCGGTACATCGCCGTGTTCGTAATGCCCAAGCACTTGAGGCCGTAGATGTGTCTGGCTTCCGAGAAGTGCTTGTCGAAAGCGCGGCGGCCCATGTACACGTAGTTGCCACAGATCTCACACGCGAACTCGACGCCGAGACCGTGCAGCTTGTACAGCCAGAAGGGAATGGGCTTGCCGTCCCACGATAGGGGGAGTTTGAGAGGGTTGTAAACTTTCTCCTCGCCGTCTTCGTCGTCTGAGCCTTCTTGCTCGGCGGTGCCGGTCATGGCTTCTTCTTCGGCGTAGAGGGCGGCGATTTCTTGCTGGCGTTCCTTGTCGGTCATGCCGAATTTGCGCTCGACGTTGATGCGGGTGTCCTCGCGGGTGCCTTGCATCGCTTCGGTCAATTTGCAGACGCGGTGTTCCCTCTCGGCGATTGCTTTCTCTCTTAGGCGCTTCAGCTCCTTGGCCACATGCGCGCTGGCTCCGTTTGATTGTGCTGCTGGCTTCTCGCCACCGTTCTTCTTTGCCTCTGCGTTCTTGATATGCTTCTTGCCCTTCAAATGTGCCTGGTACACATTGTCATTCTTGAACTCCTTCCCACAGTCGTCACACCAAATGCCTTCTCCCGAGTTTGTTGCTGCCGCCTTTGTTTCTTCTGCTTGTGGCTCCCACCCAGGCACTTGGCCCTTTTCCCATTGCTCTTGGAACTCCTTGTCAAACTCGATGAACTTTTTCTCAAGGTCCTCCAGCGGCCGTGACCTGCGCATGAAGGATTGTAGGTACTCGGCCAAGCTGCTAATATAGCTGAAGTACTCGTCTGTCATTTTGTGTTGAGTTTTGTCGATGTTCAATTGAGGCGGTTGGAACTTGTCGAATGTGTCCAGGTACTGCAGGTAGGTCGGCTTTTTCACTTGTCTAATTCCAGGGACGTTGAGGAATTCCTCGTGCAGCATAGTCAGATCGAAGTAGCGTCCGAACTGCTCCTCTCCAGTGAACATGCCGTTGATGTCTCCCGCAAACCCTCCAGGCGGTCCTCCATGTTCGGGTTTCTTGTACGCGCGCTCCAAATTCTCCACGGGCTCGTTGGGGTTGCGCTTGTGGAAGTCCTTGATGTTGTTCAGTTGCTTGTAGAATTCCTCGAAGGGATCGCCACCTGCGCTCATAGACTGAATCTCTTGTGTCCATTGCTCTTTCTGGTTGTTGTATATGTTCAGTGCGCGCTGGCTCTGGTCTGCGATTCGTGCGGTGAAGTTGGCGATTTCGTGTTCGCGTGCGAGCTTGTTGCGAATGTGCTTGGGCTCGTCCATGACCCGCTCGGCGATGGCAGCCTCGAGTCGCTCGACATCCTCGTGCGCAGAGCGCAGGTCTTCGACCAGCATTTTGATTTGGTTGTTCTGGTGTGCTTCGTTCGCGTGCGGTGTCCTCGACTACTTTTTGCGACGCAACGTGCTCGCTTCAGCACTGGATTTCTGTTCCTTTGCCTTTGTGAGAAAGATCCGATGGTCCAGAATCCACAGATTATTTTCCGGCTGAGTTTCCAGTAAATCGAAGTTGCGAGTTGTGAGGAAGAGCACTCGGAATGGTGATGTGAATTGGATCTCCAAAGCTTCGCGCGCCAGAACACGATTGCGAGAGAGATCTCAAGCGCAGGCGCAACTTGGACCTGGTGAAGCTAAAACTGCGGCCCGGATTGCGGAGAAGAAGACCCACTTTGCACGAGGCGAGCAGTTGAAGTTGTCGCGGGCGTAACTTTTGGATGTCAAAGCTGCCTTTGCGACGACCAGCAGAACACCTTCACCACCACATCACCACCCGCAACATCACGATACAGACACACTGCCCACCATGGCCGACGACGCAATTGACCGCAAGGCGGAGGAGCGCATGGAGTTCACCACCTCCAAGGAAGTCTCCGTCGCGCCCACCTTCGAGGCCATGCACCTCAAGGAAAACCTGCTTCGCGGCATCTACGCCTACGGATACGAGTCGCCCTCCGCCGTGCAGTCGCGTGCAATCGTCCAGATCTGCAAGGGTCGCGACACCATCGCCCAGGCTCAGTCCGGAACAGGAAAGACTGCCACCTTCAGTATCAGCATCCTCCAGGTCATCGACACCGCCGTGCGCGAGTCGCAAGCCCTCGTCCTCAGTCCGACTAGAGAACTGGCCACTCAGATTCAGAGCGTCTTGCTCGCTCTTGGAGACTACATGAATGTGCAGTGCCACGCATGTATTGGAGGCACAAACGTTGGCGAGGACATCAGGAAGCTGGACTACGGTCAGCACGTCGTCAGTGGTACACCCGGTCGCGTGGCAGACATGATCCGCCGTCGCAACCTGCGCACTCGTCACATCAAGATGTTGGTCCTGGATGAGGCCGATGAGCTCCTCAACAGGGGTTTCCGTGAGCAGATCTACGACGTCTACCGTTACCTTCCTCCCGCTACTCAGGTCGTGGTTGTCAGCGCTACTCTGCCCTACGATGTTCTGGATATGACGACCAAATTCATGACCGACCCTGTGCGCGTTTTGGTCAAGCGTGACGAATTGACCCTCGAGGGTCTCAAGCAGTACTTCATCGCAGTCGAGAAGGAAGAGTGGAAATTCGACACCCTCTGCGATCTCTACGACACACTCACCATCACACAAGCCGTCATCTTCTGCAACACTCGCAGAAAGGTCGACTGGCTCACCGACAAGATGCGCGACGCCAACTTCACCGTCTCAAGCATGCACGGAGAGATGCCTCAGAAGGAACGTGACAGCATTATGCAGGAATTCCGCCAGGGCAACAGCCGTGTGCTCATTTCGACCGATGTGTGGGCTCGCGGTATCGATGTGCAGCAGGTCAGCTTGGTCATCAACTACGATCTTCCAAGCAACCGTGAGAACTACATCCACCGCATCGGTCGTTCCGGCAGATTCGGACGCAAGGGCGTGGCCATCAACTTCGTTACTAGCGAGGATGTTAGGATTCTGCGTGACATTGAGCGTAAGTTGTGACGTCCAGTATCAACAATGAGACCTTGACTAACTTCCTGAAACAGTTTACTACTCCACCCAGATTGACGAGATGCCCATGAACGTCGCCGACCTGCTTGCATAGGCGCCACCGGCGTGCTGGGCGAGCACTTTGAAGCAACAAGATTTGAATGAAACACAAGCACCAGGTGTTGAGACCAACCTCGAGACAGGGCTAGCCTACGCTGCGATTCACCTCTCAGTAGCAGGATGATGCCTGGGCAGAAGAATTATGTAACGGCAAACGGCCACTAGGGATGGAAATGGGTACTTGTAACCAGATTGTAAGTTCAATTACTTGCTTGCTTAGCTTTCGTCGAGCCTTTACTGACATACCCCAGGTATTGAACGAAGATTCGAACCCAAACGAAAGGCCATACTGCTGATCCTGCCGATCGCGAACTCAATTATCACACAAGGGGCTTCGCAGGAATAACAAACACCAACTTAGCACAACGCTCTCGGGTCGCATTCTGCTTGTTCCGTACATTATGAAGAACGCTCCGCGCGATTAGTGTTTGTGCGGATCACGGAGACGCCGATGATGCCGAGCACTGCTACACTTCACACCTCTTTTCAATTGAGTTTGGAGAGTCTTTTTGAAACGTCAGAGACATTTGCTGTTTTCAGACGTAGGGCATTACGTAGGAGACAATTTGCACAGCAATCTCACGTGTAGCTCACGATCATATGCAGCCATGTGTTGAGGATGAATGGCAGCTCGTTGATGTGAAGCGTCCGCTTCAATATGGGCAAATCGGTCGCTGCTCTATATCTGCACGAGTGTGTTTCTACAACCGCAGAGAGCTGACATGATTGATGACTTATACAAGCAAACAGACAAGAATGAGGAAACCATTAAAAGTCATTAGAAGAAATCCCATCTATCATTCATTCCGCAGAACATCTCATCTCATAACATTCAATGCTCCCGCCCCTCCGGCGGATCTATCCCCAACGTCTTCCAAGGCTGCTTCGCAGCTTTCCCCGGCGACGACGACAACGCCTCCGTAGTCCTCACCACAGGCCCTTTCTTGCCCACTGGCCGCCCGAACCCACCACCACCACCAGTAGTAGTAGTACTACTCAACCCCACCTCCCCAAGCGCCACACTCTCAACCCGACAATGATACGTCGGCACCCTCCCCCTCCCATTCCCCATAGCCTGCCACGACCTCCCATCCTCAACATCTCGATCCGCAAACGACAACGACGACGACGAAGAACTGTTTCCTCTCCTCCTCCTAAGCCGCCAACACCCGTTCTGCCATCTACCGCTTATGCACGCGCAGCAGCAGTAGTGCTTCAAGCTCTCGGCGTAGATTTCGCGGAAGTGGGATGTTGTGCCGAAGACTAGTAGGCCCATGTAGCCGAGCAGCACGCCGGGGATGAATGTTAAGACGCTGTGGATTGTGCTGGGGTTCGAGAAGTCGGGGCCGGGCATGGCGGCGAGGCGCACGCAGGCTGCGTGCCGGGCGAAGGCGGTTTTGATGATGAGGACTTCGAAGGCGCTGTTTCGCACGGAGGTCAGATTTTTGGCTCTATGTTGTAGAAGATTCTGCTGGGAGAAGTAGGGGTGAATAGACTCACCTCAAAGCCACGAACGTGAACGTAAATCGCACTAGCAGCCACTTGTCTGTTTGGGGGGCTGTTGCTATTTGGCTCTTCCCCACGGTGGAAGCGAGCGAGAGGTCTGTTGTTTTCGAGCCGTCGATTTTCTTGAAGCTGACGAGGTGGTAGACGTATTTGATTAGAATGGCGACGATGCAGACGCTGCCTACGGCCCAGCAGCAGAGCACTGTGTCATCTTGTGTTAGCTGGGTTTTGGCGTGGTGGTTTTGCGATGGGATTGAACGTACTTGGAGCGCATGTGATGATCAGGCATAAGACACCATGTTTCGAAAGTGCTGGTGCGAATGGCACGGTGACCATGACGATTGGCAGCACGATGCTGGCGATTTTTGTGGCTGGTGCTGCGAATGTGTTGGGGCTTGATGAGACGATGGGTCGCATGTTGTAGACGCCTCTTACTAATGCCACGGCCCTTTTGGTTCGTTAGTTTTGGGTATGTGGAGGGTACACATTCGTTTCTTACCAGCAGAGGCAAAGAGCACTGGATTCCGTGTTAGCATTTCTGTGCATGTAGTCGAGAAAGCTTTGCTTCCGGAGACTCACGATAAAACATTGTAGCAGTACAACTGTATCCAGAACAGCACCAGGCTAGGTCCCAGAGAAAGCGGTCCGATGGCAGGTATGGGATTATCCACACCGAGTAGAGCCTGTTTGTATTCTGAGATTCGATCAAAGCGCCAGTTTGTCATGTACCAGAACTGCTGTGCTATTGATGCTATTGTTGAGACGATGACCGAAAGTGCCATGAGAGAGATATCTGTCACCGCCGTCAGTCTCGATCATCCATAGACAGTGCATGCTTGTGCAGAGGGAGGTGAAAGCTTACAGCTCCAGCGCTCACTGTGATAGAAATGCATGAGAAACAATATGATGGTCGCCGCTAATGAGATGATGGACAAAATCAGGACCGGGATGGCAACCACTAGGCCCTGCTGTGGCATGGCCAAGGGTATGCTGTCGTAAACCGAGTTGTTCATCGTGGCAAGGCTTCCTGGCTCGCACGCAGTCGTCGCGATTCCCAATCAGTCCAACGCGTAGGGTCCGATCAACAGACTCTCGCCTCTATCCGCAGTCGGTGGTGGCTCAAGATAGCCTGTCGTAAAGAAGCATCCCAGAGTGAACCAGGGTTCGAGGGCGGAAAGGTCGCAATCAGTACTATAGGAAGAGGCAAAATCCTTCGTTCTTTGCAAGGGGAGTGATCTGGGCGCTGTGTGGAGAGTGGGTGGCACTCGTGTTTGGGGTTATCGTTCCCGCCGGACAGGCTCCTTCGGGCAGGGTGTTCGTCAGCCAGCTAGTTCAACGGTGGCTGCCACAAGATTGACTCGAGGTGTAATATAGCACCGGGGTAGAGACTGCTTTAGGTATGTTGGGGATGGCGTATCGTGGTGGCGATAAGAGGGAGTACTTATGTAGGCGCCACAACATAACAGATACCTGTATGCACATGTTGATACATTGAGCATAATGTTTCCTGTAGGTTTGAGCAACACATCACCTTCAGGATGACAGGTCTCCCGACTTCCGCCACCGCCCAGGAGCTGATCGCGTCGATCCTCCACAATACACTGCCCTACCTTGCGGTGATCCAGTAGTTTGACATGGGTGTTGAAGTAAGGGCCAGACCACACCAACCTCACATAAACAACTGCCGACCAGAAATATGGCCAGTCTGACACAGTCCGCGGACCAACCGTTTGCGAACGCAATGTTGAGTTCGCCCAAAAGCTGTTCTTCGGTGCTGGGGATTCGGGAGGCTTCCTCTTCCGATCCGCCACCCTCCGAAGGGCAGAGCAAAGAAAACCGCGTGCGAGTCAGCATTTTCGGTGGAAACCAGTGGCCTGGTTTCCGTTTCACGCCATCCGCGCCACGCGACGTGGAATTAATTAACGTCGAAACGCTAGCGCGGAAAGCTGCAAAGCCTGGAAGGCTGGAAATCGGATGCCGTGCTCTACCAGACACATGATATGGGCCACCACGAGGGAAAGAGTGTAACTTTTTTTGTTGCCGTTGAGAATGATAGGCTGTCGGTAGTTGCAGGCAAAGAAGCACATGAAAAACTGATGTGACGCTGCTCGTTGGTGAGGAGATCGACAAAGTGAGGTCGGGCTTCAAGGAGAGTGTTATCAGATTGATTTTCTGCTTCTCATCTTTCAGTATACTGAGCCCTAACCCGGAACGTTCCCTCGCACTTGGATTACTATTCAAAGGTCGAGTCTGTGGAAATTGCCATCGATGGCTGGGAACCATGACGGTCGCTTCATCACAGGAGGCTCTGCTATATTTTCTCGCAGCACGAGTGCTGAGACACCACTTTCTCGTGAGGAGGACCGACGAAGTGAAGTTGGGCTTCCAGGAGAGTGTTTTTATCTGGTGATCTTTTTTTCTTGCCCCCTTTACATGTTCTCATCTCGTGGCTCGTACCGAGCTCTGACCAATGCAACGTCTTTTCACACTCACTTGTTCAGAGGTCTGGTCAACGGAACCTACCTTCTCTTTGAGAGAAATAGGGCAGTCGCTTCACCGTCAAAGGCTTATCCACGATTTATGCAGCACGATACTGACATTGTTGGCCACGCGCATTCACTGGCCAGTACAGTATTTAGAGACTTAGGTCAAGGGAAAATTACTTTCTCTTTGGAAACCACGTTAGTCTGCTTCGTCGTCAGTGCTTGCGCATCGTGATATCGACATCGTGGTCCCCACATGCGATGCACTGGCCAGGATCTTGAGGTTTAGGTCAAGGCAAAATTACTTTCTCTTTGGAAACCACGTTAGTCTGCTTCGTCGTCAGTTCTGCGCATCATAATATCGACATCGTTGGTCATGCGATTCACCGAGGAAGAGGTAATCACACTGTGGCACCCTTTGCCCATGTTGCTACTCAACTGCCGGTGTTTGGTTTGGTGGACATGAGTTGTTGTTGTTACCACGATGTTGCTTAGCCTTCAGATTGGTTCGACATGTGAGCCCTACATGTATCAAGTTTTGCGGGAGCGGCTCTTTTCATAGCATAGCTTTCGTCATGTGTACGTCCTCTGTCTCCTCAGATGCCCTGCACAGGGCAGATGTGACAACATGAACTTTCAGGTAATGATATGGAGTCAAGGGAGTGTGAAGACCGAAACAACCGGTAGGCTTGCACGCAGCCATTGCCATTTACGTTGTTGGCTGGTTTGGACTCTCAAGGGCTGGAGCACATGTACCCACCACTCGCAGAACCACAGCCTACCAACACGTTAAAAATACTACGACACTCGAGGGTCGATATCGCTTGACATCATCAGCTCCTGCGTCTCAAAAGAAAACACACAACATCTTCCACCATGTCGTCTCCCCGTATTCTCCGACCTCATCAGTAAGTACCCGGCAACTGACTAACCCTCCCCCCATCCAACACCGTAACATTCCCATTCAAATACGCCCCCGCCCTGCTCGCGATATACATCACCGTCCCCACCATATCGCTCTCCACCCCAATCCTCGCCGCCGGAATAATCGCCTGATCAATACTACCCTCCTCGCCCGGATCGCCCTTTGCTCCCACACCCGCTATCAAACTCTCCGCCAGATCACTCGGGAACAGTCCCGGCGCAATCCCGTTCACGCGGATACTGAAAGGTGCGAGCGTACCCGCAAGATGCTTGATCAGGTGCGTGGCGGCAGCCTTGCTGGCGCCGTAGGCCATGTTCGAGCCTGGGACGCGGAGGTAGCCTGCGATGGAAGTCGTGACGAGGACTTGGGATTTGCGGCCAGGGGCATTGGCACGCTGGTTACCAGCATCGAGAAGTTCGAGGAAAGCGAAAGTAGTAAACGCAATAGCAGTGGAGTTCGTAGCAAAAGTCGTGGCCCAGTCTTGCGGGTCTAGTTCGAGAGCTGCGCGGGCGTAGTCTGCTACTGAGGTTGTGAAGGAGGGTTTGACGGAGACGGCGGGGGGCATTGTGCCGCTGTTGCAGCAGATGAGGTTGATGTAGCCTGTTTCTTGCTTGATTTGGGCGGCGATGCTGGTGAGGGAGGCTTTGCTTGTTACGTCGCCTACGATGGGGATGATGTTGGTGGGGGAGAGTTTGGCGGTTTCGTCGAGTTTGTCTTTGCGGCGGCCGATGATGTAGACTTTGTGGGCTTTGTTGAGGGCGAATGCTTTTGTGAGCATGAGGCCGATGCCTGGTGGTTGTGAAGCGTTAGCCGATGCGGTGTGTAATACATGTATTGTTGCAGTGGCAATCGCCTACCTGTGGCCCCACCAGTGATTACCACTACCATGCCCTCCACGCTGAACAACTCTCCAGGGGTTAAATTGGACATGTTGAATCTCACGGTAGCCGTGGAATCACTGTGGTATTAAAGTCGATTGATCAAGTCGGTATAGGTCGGTGAGATCGATAGGTATGAAGAAAGATCAAAGATAGTCCGATCAACCCAAGAAGTAATCTCTAAGATCACAGTCCCAGCCTCACAGCAAGAAACGAGTTCTCTAATATTTATGTGAATACTCGGCATCGAACTTCCGTCGACGACAATGATGCGCACATAGCGAATACCTCGCCTGAAGCTCTCTCCGCATCGTTCCGGACATTATGTTATCGCCGCTTTTGTGTGGAACCAACGTGCATGATTACTAACTCGCGAATCTATCGTGTGTCGTGCGCCAACCATATCGTGGGTGTTCAGAGGCCAAATCAGGTGCTGTCAATCGAAAACGAGAACCCCGAATTTTGTCGACAGAAGTAAATCCACAGTTTTGAGAGAAATTCAAGAATCGACTGAGAATGAAAGGAAGCAATTGATTTATAGAGACACATGTGTGTATATATCTTCGAGGAAATAAAACAAGGGTATCATAAAAGCTGTTCGAAATAAAACAATCTCACCACCTATCACTTCGACCTGAAAATCCCCTGCCCCAACGCAGTCAAATATCCATACCTCGTCAACATAGTCGGATCGAAATTCACATTCGCACTCCCATTACCATTACTCGCATGCGCAGCCTCCCCAACAGCCGCGTCTGCCAACCCCTGCAAGCCATCCGCATCGCCCTGCGCAAGCATACGCTCTTTCTTCTTGACAACAAGCTCGCGGATCGCGCCATCCCAGCCCTCGCTTTCCTGCTTGCCAGCCAGTCCTCTACCTTCGCCGAGACACTCGACCATCTGGTCTAGACCTCTCAAGGCTTCTGCGCGGGTGATGGGAACGTCGCAGAGCTCGCAGAGCGTCATAGCGGCGAGGGCACCGAAGTGGTGGTTGAGGGGAGTTACAGGTGTTAAGCGGGAGTTGAGCACTGTGGCGACTTTGACGGCGTGCTCAATGAGTTCTACTGGTTCTGTTGTTGGGCTCAAGCGCTTAATGAGGAGGTGGCAGTGGTGATAGGAAAGATGAACCAGGTTGAGAGTGCCCCAGACGCTCTCGACGGATTCACGGAAACGGTCGATTTCTCCTGCAAGCGTGAGGCCTAGGAGTGCTGATGCTGGATTCGAGGGTGCCATCACATCTGTTGATGGTGTTTTGGTGGTCGTGAGGATAGAAGCAAGGTGGCCAATGATAAACGAGAGACGAGCAAGATGGTAGGTACTCTCGCCGAGCAGAATCTGATCTTCAGGGAGGAGGACCAGACTGTTCTCGGGCAATTTTAGCAAGTCCGCGGTAGATGAGGCATGCCAGCGATCTAGGATGAACAGAACCCACCAGACACGGCGAGCCAGACGGTCTTCGCTATCACGGTCGCCTTCCATTACGCTTTGGCTAGGAGCCGGGATCGTATTGATCTGGATTTGTCCGGCGACACCAGCCGCACGGCCAAGCCATTCAGCGCGTGAAGGTCCTGCCTGACCTCTGATTGTGGCTGGACCATGATTGTCGCTTTCTAAAGCCATGATGAGCAGTGTTTGCAAATACACAAGATTTGTGGCATTAGTATGTGTGCTGGGATTGTCGAATGGGTACTTGGCGAGCAACTCTGCTGCACGTTTCAGAGCTTGCGGGTACCCAATATTTGGCGGCAGAGTCGTGGTTGGAAATGTTCGCATGTAGCAGTCCAGCGCAGCCAAGAATGCTTCTCGTAGTGATGCGGGACACTCGCCTAGCCGTTGACGCAGCCGGTTCTTGTTGTTCGGCAACAAAGGGAAAGTTTGGTGGATGACCCTATAATACTCGTTGACAACACTTTCGTCCCAATCGAAAGATGTGATGCTGGTAGTAGCTTGAGCATCAGGTGGTTCGTAAGGTAGGCTCGTGGTATCTTGTCTCGGTTCCATGGTGCCCATTCTCCAGAAGGGCTGTGCATTGTGATATGAGGGTGTGGGCGGCTGTGTTGTTGGCTGCGACTGTGAATAGCTAGGTTGGTACCCAGGGTGATGGCTTTGAGGTGGCAGGTGCGGTGCTTGCTGAGAAGGTAGCGGCATGGGTCTGGCATTGCTATTCCAACCTCCAGACATGCTGCCATATCGCCCCTCAGCCACCGAATGTGTTCTCTTGTCCCCAACTCGCGGTTCCATCGCATGGACTGTATTTTGTGAAGGCTGCCCTAGACCGTAATCTTGCTGATGTCCACCTTGGCTACGCTGAACTTGCATCATCTGTCCATATCCACCTTGCTGTATGTTTTCGGCGATCGCGCGCTGTACCTGCTGAATCTCTGCCTGGTGATGTGGACCGCCAACACCAGGTTCGTGGACCTGTTGTTCTAGTGATTGCAGCCTCTCTGCAAGTTCTTTGATGTATCCTTTGCTCGGCCCTCTCTTCAATGGCTGTCTGCTGAAAGCACAATTAAGTCCACTTCTTGAGCAGTGTGAGCACGGAGCGGTTCCCGTCTCGTCTTGCGCATCGCATCGTATCTTCTTGCGCCGACACTCGTCACACGCGCGTGAAACTTTGGATCTAGGTGCCTTCTCGCGAGCCGAATTTGAGGGACCGCGATCTGGACTTCCATTCGTATGCGAAAAGGCGACATTGCCCTGGGCAGCAGCTCCAGCGAAATGTGCATCTTGGTCCGCCTGCGAGGAGGATGGTAGGAGAGCACCTAGGTTGCCAAGTGATCCAAACATCATACGCTCCAGGTTTGCGCGCATCTGAGGGTCATCTGGCACATAGTCGGAGCCAGAAAGATGGCGGTGGTGCTGATCACCGTCTTGTCGTGATGCGCCGCCATTCTGTTGAACGCCGCTGCTGGGTTCCGCGTCCTGGCGGTGGTCGTCGCCAGCATGCTGATAGAAGGGTAGTCGAGCGTCTCTCGAGGGCGACGGGTATGAGCTTCGTTGTTGGCGAGGTGTGCCGGCGGCGGATGGTCCCTCGGACATTTTAGTGGTGAGTCGGTATCGGCCTCTGGCGCTAGTTTGCGCTATGTTTCGTGAGAGACACTGTTCCGACTGCTTGTCACGTGCATGCTCTTCAGTCGTCTCTCAGCTCTCTGGGGTGTAGTCGTCAATGTCGTTAGTCATGAGGTGTGAATGTTGGTATACAGTGGTTATAGAGGATGTTGTCGGGTTGTGGTTAAAGTCGAGGCCTCGGCAAGGTGGCAGCCGCCAGCGAACGAGCTCGCGCCCAATGGACGATCGCGCTAACGAGCAACACGCGAGCTCTCTCGCCATATCTATTCCACTGCGCAAAGGCGGTCTCGCGTAGTGGCAGTGGAGCCGGAAGAGTCGGTCCTTGTGAATGGACGTTCTTATCCACATCTATAGATTTGCCCTTGCTCAAAGACAATCTTCAAGCCGCCTTCGGTACAACGATATTCCGGCGCGGCTAAATTTGGTAAGGAGAGTCATGAAGAACATGGGAAGGTTGAGCATCTGTGTCCTTGTTCCCTTCAACGAGCCTGATGATCAATTATGTATTGCTGTACCGTTACTACATGCTAGACAAATGATCGTCTGTGTACGAGGTCTCATAGTGGGCAATATGGTAGGGCGTAGCGGCACGGCTATACTAACTCCCACGCAAGACAGCTAAATGACCACAGCATCAGCACACTCCGTTGGCAAGTTGACGAGCAAGAGCTCAAAGACAATTGATGAAGATGTCGCCAGCGATTCTACAACACATGCATATACCTGATGTATCAAGACCCTCGTGATACACACAATGGCACAACCTGAAGCATAGTACGGCTTCTATATGCAGGGTTTCGATCCTTCAGCCTACCATCCAGACTAAGCCATTTCCAGACATTGGTATCAAGTACACATCAATGTCCCGATTGGGACCACAGTCTCATTCGAGGCATCAAGAATGGAGAGTCGCTATCACAGATCGCTTAGCCGGTAGACGTGGACAAGACATATAAGTCGCATTCTCTCGTCATCATTCAACAATGCTTTCCACTCTCAATCCAATTCACATCAAATTCAAACATCACCAACCATTCACGTTCCACAAAAACAACCAACCATCTGATTCAAATCCCACCATGTCCAACACCACAACAACAACCCCAAATTACTCCCTCCACTCCATCCCCCTCGCCTTCCTCTTCGGCCTCCTCCCTCACACCTACGTCACCGCCCGCCTCATGCACCTTACCTCCAACACCTCCTCCAAAGCCATGCCGCGCACCAACCTCGAAACCTGGAAATCCAAACTCCCTGCCGCGACCTGGAATCACCTCGTCCGGGCGCGCGGCGCACATTTGAACTGCATGGAGGTGTTTCCGCTGTTTGCTGCGGCGGTGGTATGTGTTGTCGTTCAGTTACAGTGGAGTAGGAATGATAGGCTGACTTCCATGGCTAGGTTGCAGGGAATGTCGCGCAGTTGCCGGCGAAAGACTTGAATAGCATGGCTCTTGGGTTCTTCGAGGCTCGCGCGCTGTACGTTGCGTTGTATCTTACTATCAAAAGTGATAGGCTGGCGTATGCGAGGACGGCGGCGTATGCGTGGAGTATTGCCATTCCGATCATGGGGCTTTGGCAGGCTGGGAAGGTCGTTGCGGCTAGGGACATTTAAGGAGTTCGAGATTATACTGGCCACGGGTGAGGAGAGTGGTTTGCGTGGCGGGAAGTTTTCTGTGCGTTTGGTTGCTTGCGTGTGTTGACTTTCCAGTATTAGGTTTGCGTTTCTGTCAGAAGTGTATGAGAATTCTTCATTAGCCGTAGGTCCCAGTCGCCAACATCGATCCGTCCGCAGTCCAACGTTCTCTGCAATTACGACGCACCACGCGTGTCGAAGTACCTCAGGCGATTCAAACCCCAGGTGCCCCCTCCAAATGAATATACCGATTAAACCTCCTCCACCGCTCACACGCCAACCGCCACCTCTCCTCAAATCCCATACTTGGAAGGCACTCCCTCTCCCACTCTTCTTTCGTCATCTGCACAACCGCCGCCACGCCTTTCTCCTGCATGCTATAGATCCACGAATGCCTCGGCGCCGGTTGCGTGTGCAGCTCGAGTAACCGAGCCGCGAGAATTTGCGCTTCAGCTTCGAGCTGCAGCCGCTCTGCTTCGCAAAACGATGCGAGTATGCGCTTGTAAATGCAGAGGGTTTCGAGGGCGGTGCCGTAGATTTCGCGGCGGAGCGCGAGTTCGGATTGTGGGACGGCGGCCATGGAGGTGCGGACGACATGCGCTTTGTATGTTTCTAGACACTTGAGAATAGCGGCGTGAGTCTCGCGCGCTTTGAGCTCGAGCGTGAGCTGCTGGCCTGAATCCGGGAAGTCTGGATTCATGGCTTCGGTGACGTCCGGGAGCATGCCGCTGAGGCCGAGGATGCGCATTCGCAAGCGTATGACGACTTCGCTGCGGTCGGTGAGGTGAGTAGTGTTTTCGATCAGAGATTCATATAGACGCATCCATTCGGGTTGCTCGAGGTAGCAGCGCTGGTTGTTCATGACGGCTTCGCTGAAGATGGGCCCGATGTGAGCGTGGAAGAGCATTTTCTCGTATTCTGTTTTGAAGCGAGAAGGGGTGCGGCGTTGGATCACAAGAGCAGAGCCATTGATGTGGTGCATGTATTCGGCTGAGCGGCTGGGTTCGAGCATCTAGTTGATAGGTATTAGTACATCGATTTGCGATAAGCTTCACGATCAGTACGCACCTCATGCAAGCTAAGCATCTGGATTGCGCAGAGCAGATCCGGGTCCAAGCTACTCTCATCCCCTGCAACAGCTACCTGCAGCTGCGCTAGGGCTTTTGCGTACATTCGCAGGATCATGCCTTCGAACATTTCGTTCCGGGGATACAGCTTGCTGTGCACTTTGGCAGAGACGCAATCAATAACTGCAGTCAAGAAAGGCTTGTGACCATAGCGACTGGGGATGAATTGAAGATAAGATTGCATCTCTGAGCCGAGGAGTGTAGTGAGAAGCTCCGGATTGCTCGAAATGGCAAGCATGGTGCCTTTGCCGATATTGAAGCTGGTCAGGATGGACAAATCTCGGATGTCAAAGTGGTACTTCATGCGCAGTCTCTCGTAGTCAGTGGCGGGAGGGCCATTGAGAGGCATTAACCAATCTTGATCAGGCAGTTGAGAGTGCATCTGCCTTGTCACGACAAGCTGGTCATCTGGAGTGGTGGCATCCGTGTCTGATGCCGGGGCAGAGGAAGGTGAGTCCGATTCTGGCGTCACATGACTGTGGTGATCTGTATCGGTGGAGTTACCACTTCCTTCTGATGCCTCTTTTGGGACACTGGTGTTGGTATCGCTGGGCGGTTGTCGTAAGTTCACACGACCGTACCCGCCACGTTTCTTCCGTGCAATACCGACATCCTTCATCGCCTGCTTGCGGATCAATGTACGCAGCGCCGGGTCCTTTGGCACCTTTGGCCCGGTTGCGTTGATGAAATGAAAGCTAGTGTCTGCCATATTGGTGTTGTTATCAAGCTCTGGACTGCTATGTGGCGGAGCAGTCACTGTCAAGTCGATGGTACTGTTGAGAGGCGATGATTTGGTGGCAATCTCAAGAGTTGACTCATCCTACCTCCTAGAATCTCATCGTACAGATGCATCGCCGAACCAAGAGCACTTGTCAGCCCACATACAAATGTGCTGCCTCACGTAACAAGAGGAGGATCGCAAGTCGTGAGATGGTGGAGCCACCAAAAGACCAGGGTACCACACCCCCAATCCAGCCTAGCGCACGTCAACTCCAAACCTTAAGCCCGCTCAGCCCTATCACAATCCCACCTACATAAACACCACAACACCACCTCCCAGCGATCAAATCAACAGGACCTTAAACGCGGTTCCCGCCATGGCCTAGTAGTCACGGCGCGAGAAACTTAGCGACGGTTGCGACTAAGTCTCCACGTTCGAACCCTCCCCCCTTTACTCAAAGAGTCTTTCGCCGAAGGGGGGGGCAAGTAGCAACCTCGGGACGATTGTTATGTAATAGCTGATGTTGACTGGTCTCTTTTTTTGTTTTTCGGTTGTTGTTCGTTGTTTGTATTGGTGATGTGAGTGAGGAGCGTCGTCGGTGTGTGATGATAATCAATCATCCATCCCTCCTTAACAGGAGTTTTTGTCCAAATCGCATTCATTCCCTACCGACATGCGCCTACCTACCTACATTGCATCGTCGAGCTTCGAACATGCATGTTGCCAGGCTGGATGATTATCCGAATTGCAATGCTGCTGATGAAGTCACCTTTGATCATCATGTCACAGATCGAAGTAGGTTATCTAGGGAGGCAGGATTTGCTTGCTACCAAGCCAACATGCTCATCACAACTAACCCTGCAATTCAAGAACATATACATGTACATCATGGAAATACTAGAGAGCTTCCCTCGAACTAGGATCGAACTTTGGAGGAATGAAGAAGATCATGTAGAACAAAATATATTCGTTGGAAGTCTCAGAAAGACCATATGGGTATTCAGCCAAAAAAGAAACCATATATGCAACGCCTTCTAAAACTCCCCAAACAAAACTCACTCGCTAAATAACCAATGCATATCATGCGACCCCAAACAAAAACATCCTCCTTCTAAACTCCCATCATCATAACCACCATCAATCAGTCAACTCACCACATAGCACTACTCTTCTTCGCCAACCTCTTCTTCTGCTCCCCATCATCGCTCGAACTCCTCAACCCAAAGAAACTGCTCTTCTTCTTCGTCGGCCGCGGAGCACTAGCGCCCGGATTCCCGCCAGACATCACCACCGCACTCGCACTGGCGCTGGGGTTGACATACAATCCATTGCTCCCCAGTCTCCCACTACTGCTAGACCTCCCATGAGGTGGAGGCGGCGCAAGGCTCATCTGCGTCTGCTGCGGGATCGATTGCATGTAGGGTCCTTCCTGGCGTTGGCGGTGTCTTTTAGGCATTTGCACTGCTGAAGGCGGCGCGCCGTAGAGTCTGCGCAAGCGTTCGGTCTCGGCGTCGATGGCGGCTTGTTTGCGGGCGGCTTCGCGCTGTTCTTCTTCGACCATGCGCTGCAAGCGGCGGCGCTCGGCTTCGTCTGCTTTTTCGCGTTCGCGGCGGCGGCGCTGCTCGGCGCGTTTTTCGCTCTCGGCTTGGGCGCGAAGGCGGGCGGTTTCGGCGTCGAGTTCCCATTGGGCGCGCGGGTCGGCCATGGGTGGTGGTCTAGGTGGCGAGGACATTGGTGGTGTGGTTTGGAGGCGGGGGAGGGAGTTGCGTTTGATGTCGTTTTGGGTTGGAGGTTGGACTGCGGGGGCCATGGAGCCTGGTGGAGGGATTGCTGGGTATGTTTGTTGTGGACTTGAGAGTTTGCGGCCTGTGGCTGAGAGTTTGCGAGGGCCGCTGTCTGAGATGTTGAAGACTTCGGTCATGCGGTCTTTGCTTGAGAAGTAGAGGTCTTTGATGACGACTGCGCTGAGAAGGAGGACGACTTCTAATCCCTTTGGGTCTTCGATGTCGACTCTGCCCAGATTTGACTCGTAGATGGTCATTTCTCTCAAGCTTCGCCACAGCGCGATTGCAATATCTGGATCTTTCTTCGACTTCTTCTTTTCAGTATCTGTGCTCTTGCCCGTCATGTAACACGTCAAATCCTTGCTCAGCTTACTCTCCCTCCGCCATACAAAGTTGACCTTGGGTGTGATAGCAAGACTCGACGGATCATCCTGCCCTCGATCCAAATTTGAAGCAGAAGGTGTCCGGAACGACGTCTCAGGCATACTGAACTCATAGCTATCGCTCGATCCCCACTTCCCCTCCTTCACCGCACACTTGATCTGCTGGTCGGGGTTGTACAGCTGCACGAAGAACTCATGCGGCAGCACAGGCAGAGGCGGCGGCGGCACTCCACCATTCCTCCTGATCTCCTCTTGCGAAAGCGTAGGCTGATTCCATGTTGGCCGCGCTAGCACTTCTCCGTATAGAATCTCAGGTTGGTAGGCGTCGAAGAGGGCGGCGGCGTAGCAGTTCTTGTGGTTTGCGGATGGCGAGGCTGGATCGGCGTGGTGGAGCGCATAGGCTGGTTCGGGGTCGGAGCCGTGGTAGGAGAGGTAGAAGGCGCGGTTGTGCTTGACGCCGTCTGGCGAGGGCTTGAGGAAGAAGGCTGGGAGGTTCTCGTCCAGCATGGTTGTGGATGTAGAGTACCTCGAGAGTACCTAGCGTGGTTGTTGTGCCAGAGGATGTGCAATGCGCGTGCGGGTTAGGGCGGTTATAGTGTAAGGTAGAGACCCTGGCGCTGTTTCAGTGGAGAGTGAAGATGGAGAGCCGTTGCAGGTTGGTGATCTCAAGTGGCGTCTCCAAGAAAGGTATTGAGAAGGAGTGGTGGTGGCATAAAGAGAGTAAGTCGGTCGCAGTAGTTGAAGGTATGCATGATCGCCTCGCTACTAAGGTACCAGCAACAACAGTCATTCGTCACTCGACGAGGCTTGGGTACTTTGCTAGGATGTACCGCGCACACACTCCACGAAAGGCGCATGCGCGTCAAAGCCGTGCCATGCAGGAACGCACGTGCTTACAGCGGGCCGGCATGTCTTGCTCTATCTTTAACCCTCGGATCACTCGGAAATCGGGCAAAGGATCTTTGAAACAAAAGAGGATCAGGCTGTGAGTGGCTGAGCACATCACCAAAAAGTCCCGCGTGGCACGAACGTTGTCTGCCCTGCCCAACTCGAAGAGGCGAAGCGGCCAATAGATAGAAGGCATATCTTGGAAATATTCGTGCATTACAACCAGTCAACACATGTACCATCATCACTCCTAGGTAGGACCATCATCGTCATTATCGTCAACATGCATTCACCATCTCATCCCGCCATACATACGTAATCAACCCTCCAAGCACTATAAAAACTACATCACACTCGTCAGCACCTAAAACCCCAGCCTGCGCGTCCGCCAAGCATACAGGACAAGGGTATGCCTCTCCTCCGCCCGTTCGCAGTCGAGGCAGTTAAACAATAAGCCCACTTGTTCGTCCGCAGCAAACTGCGAAAGGCGGGGTGTGGTGTTTTTCTTCCTCACTTAGGTCGGTGTATCCTCGATGCAAACCCCTAGGCTGAGAGGTGGGTTGGGCGTGGACGCGCAATGCTTAGCAGACGTGTTTGTTTGTGGAGGCGTGGTTTGGGATCTTGGCGTGAAAGACGCGCCGTTTGTTTGCGTCGGAGATAAAACGTACGAGGATGGTGTGATGAGGCAGAGTGCTGACGTTTGTTCGACACTTCATGTTTACAGTATCTTGCCTCGCTGATGACTTGGGACCTACAACTCAAAGATCGGTCGCAAGACGGGCATGGCAAGCGCGTAGTAATATCATCGTTCATGTCCAGCAAGGTTCTTCGGGATGAGGTTTGGTCTTTTGTCTTTTTTTTTTCTTTTTGTTAAGCTATGGAGGTGGTGAATGCTGATGCCTGGGATCTGCAAGCGATTGCATACCTGTCCATCTCTCATCTTGCTCTGCTGCTCGCCATAGCTGTGTGACGCAATCCTTAGCGATGTTTGATATCGCCTGCACTCTTCGACTGTCATTCACACCGTTCGCTCGAGCTCTGCCCATGCGGTGGGTCGGCAGCGTTGTTCAAACGCCATTAATAACCCACCACCCACCACAATCAGACACTCAATCAAGCACAAGCAAACGTCTCCCCATCCCACCCAAAAGCCCTCTTAAGCCTATCCCCAAACCTGCGCACCATCGTAAGATCGATCTTGTTGCCACGACGCACGCCTTTCGGCTCGTGGAACTGGATGGATCTTCCGACACTGACAGGACCTTCACCTTCCGGCAAGGGCTTGAAGATCCACACGCTGCCGTACAACTTCTCGGGCACGAGACCGATGTTGTTGAGCGTGTAGACGAAATCGTCCCAAGACACCTCGCGTGGCGCTTCTGAGATGGTCGAGGACGAGGGGAGGAGAGCGGACATGACCTTGAAGCTGCGCCGCGGGATACGGATCGGCTTTGGAGTTGCGATGGTTGGGTGCACAGCGTTTTGCGATGAGGGAAGTTGTGCCTTCTCTTCCTCCTGGGCTTTGCCGTGGGTCTTCCGCTTTGCCTTTTCTTCGGGTGCGATCTCTGTCTTCTTGTTCTCGTTGCCCAAGTGCGGTGCAGGAGGTGATGTGTGAGCGGTGGTCGTCCAAGAAGGTGCCTTACTGGGAGTTCGCGGATCGAATCGCTCTTCCTTCCAGTCTTGCGTCATATGAACCTGGCTCGGATCCTTCGACAAATGCTCCTGGAGAAACGAATTGAGTGAGACGCCGCAGTGGCGCATGCCCTGCTCCAACTCTGCCCAGTATTTCTTCAGTGCAGCCTCTGCACTTTGGAGCTCCCGCACGTTGTCGGCAGTCCGACGCTTGTCACTGGGGTAGTTGAACCGGCCGTCTAATGGATCTTCTAAAGACCTGGTCCACATACTGCCCCAGCGTACAGATTCAACAATGCGTCCGACCCTGGCGAAATACTGATCCATGCGACGTGCAGCTTTCGGGCGCTCCGCAACGTTTTCTGCGGTCCATGTCCTGGTGTAGGGATGGAACTGATCGATGCGGTCTTGAAGGTCTGCCAGAACCGCAAGCTCAAAGAAGTCGGTGAGTAGCCAATTGTCGATCAGCTTGTTGACCTCAATGTCATGTTCGAGCATGTAGTGTGCCTCTTGTACCACAGGTCGGAGGCCGTGTAACATCAGTCCGTGTTCGTCGAGACCAGACAACATGTGGAATATTCTCACGGCGCGGAGCGCTGAGGGCGCAGCATTTGGCTTCATGTGCCAGCCATGCTCAGAACCTTCGACACATATGTCCAGACAATCGCCATACATGTGCGGCTCCTGCATGGTATTGCGTAATCCCGACGAGAACGGAAACATGAATTTCAAGTTTTGCATCGGCTTTCTGAGCATATGAGCGATGGACTCCTCGAGAACTACCCATAAGTACTCATCGTTCGCTCGGAGGCGTGTGCCATGTTCGATGGCTGCAGAAACTTGCTTGTTCAAAGGGCGCATGTCAGCAAGATGATCCTCGATCCACTTCCAGGAGTGTAGTGCGTCCAAAGCGTTACAGCAGATTTGTGCGGCCATCGTACGCCAAAGCTGCGGAGTGAGATCACTTGGATCGGGTAGGAAGTGGTGCTCTCTCCATTCTTTGAGCTGCTCGAGGAAGTAGCCTGGGTCTTCGCGCAAAGAGCACACGTGGTCCTCGGCAGCGAGACGTCGACCATCGATGAGAAGCTTGAATCGTGCGAGCGTTGCCTCACGTGGCAAGTGATAGTCAGCTTCCAGCGTAGACTGAGATACGCTGTCCCAGACGCCTTCTAGCTTCGGTAGTGGCGGTGGCACTGGCTTGTGAGGCGCCAGCTTGAAGTCCGCCGGGTGTACATCATGAAGGATCTGCTGGACGCATCGCAAGAGGAAGGTGTAGATGCCCTGCTGGATCTCCAGTGTGAGAAGGCCAAACATTGGATCAACGCTGTGAGTGTGTCCAATCCAGGGAGGCAGCTTGGACACTGGTTGTAAAGCACCATATCTGCGCGGTGTCTGACTGCTTTCATTTAACAGGAGCATGGCGATTCCTTCAGGATCGGGCTCCGAGCTCCAGCCATGACCAAGGTGAGCCTTTCCTGGATCAGTCGAGGCGAAGACTGATGGCCGATGGCGCCCTCGTGAGTGAATGAACAGCAGAAGATTGTGACCTTGCTGAAGATCCTCGAGATTGATGTACGGAGTAAGGTGCGCCTCTGCGCCACAAGTGACTGTGCGCGACACGTGTAGATGGCCCAGGTCCCGGAAGCCGAAGAAGTCGGCGCGATGAACATGCGGAATGTTTGGCCGTGCAGTGAGCAGAATCTCGCGGCGCTGCTTGGTGGACTTTTTGAGCCAGCGCTTGCGGACCACCGTCTCAAAGCGTTTGAGAATGGCGTTCAGTTTGGTCCAGTCGGCGAAGACGCTGTGGGAGAAAGATGTTGCCAGCTCGTGAATCTGCTTCATGTTGAGCTCTTTCGGGACAGGGAGGTCTGAACCGTCACGAAGTCGGCAGCATTTGCATGGTACCCATTCAGGATTGAGTTCGCGCCGTCTCACGTCGCCGTAGGTGTAGGATGCCATGGCGTGCGAGATGCATGTACTGTGCTGTCTGTGTCCGAGTTTCGTGTGTCTAGCTCGATGGTGTTGGGAGTTACACGCTGAGGTGGAATTTACCTCAAGTTCTCCGACGTGCAAGTGACTTGACGCGATTTAGGCAGCAGGAACAGCCGCTCCTTCCTAACATGTTTTCTGCCCCGGAAGTATTGGTTGGCGAGACAGAGCCATATCTCTGAAGTTTTAGTGAACATTCGACCTGTGAGTATTTCGCTGCTTGTACCTGATGTCGCACATGTCTTGGATGCAGAAAGTCTGCATAATGTCATTTTGCCATCACGTGCGCACTGTTTAGGTCTTGTAACCTCAAGCAAGAATGAGTCTGTAATGCAACATGTGAAGACACCAAAAACACCAAAAATTGATTGAGGGGTATAATACCTAAACCGCATGTTCGTCATCCCCGTATGTATGCCGCAGGAGGAGAATACAGCAACCACCCATGACCCGCTCAATCATCACAAAACCCAGTCCAGCCGAGCAAATTGTTCGTACCAACGCTCCCAAAACAACAAATCCACATCGACTCCCTCATTTTTTCTTCCTCATGTAGTTCAAGACCATCGGCGTCACAATCGGCGCCACAACCCCGTAGTACTTCTGACCCTTCTCCAGCCAAGGCCCGATGTCGTACTTGCCGACTTTGATCTCCTTCGGAGGGCGGTCGCGGTCCCGGCCACCACCTCTGCGGTCGTCGTAGTCATCATCGGAGTACCGGCGTCTGCTCCTGTCTCTGTCTCTGCGCCTGTCGGGCTCGTCGCGCCTCATGGGGTCATCACGCCTGCGTCTCGGCGGCTCGTCGTAGTCATCGTAGCGGTCGTCACGTCTGCGGCGCGGCGGCTCTTCGCTGCGTCGTCTGCGGGGTCGGTAGTCGTCGTCGTCCGAGTATTCGTCGTACTTGTCGCGGCGGCGGCGACCGTCGTCTTCGTCGCGCCTGCGGGGAGGCTCACGCTCTGTTTGGCGGCGCTTGGGTTTGATGGGGTCTGCGCCGTATTCTACGCCTTCTCTGGGGCCTTTGCGGCGGGGAGGCAGGCTTTCGTCGTCATCGTCTCTGCGGCGCGGTGGACGTCTGCGCTCGCGGTCGTCGTACGGGTCGTCTCTGGGTGGTGGTGGGCGGCCGTACATGTCTCCGTCTCCCCTCCTCCTGCTGCTGCGGGGAGGGAGCTCAGACTCGTCGTCGTCGTAGCGCGGCTTTCGTGAGGACATGGTGGCAGCTCTTCTGTGTCGTTCGCCTTCGTCGCTTTCGTAGCCGTCACGCTTCTCACGGAACTGGCGCTCGTCCCGGCGGTTCTTGCGCTCGAGGTCGTGAGAGCGGGGGTTGAGGTATGAGGCCTCGTCGGGAAACTCCGGGTGGAGGTGTGCTTTGCGGTTACGGCTGCCTTCGCGCTTGATGGCGCTGCCTAGCGGCGGCGGAGGGAGGCTGCTGGACGAAGTGGCCGCTGCTGCTGGTGCTACTGCTGGAGGAGCGTCGGGCGCAGTAGGAAAGGCGGCGTCGGTGGGAGGGGGAGCAAAGCCGTCGTCGGGGCCGACAGGATAAGGTGGGCGGTTATCTCTGTCTCTGTGGCGGCGAGGGCGGGGTTGGTCGTAGTCGTCGTCGTAGTAGGACATGCCAGCCTGGGGAGGGAGTGGAAGGGAAGGTGTTTTGAGTCACTTGGACGGGTGTCCAGTGTTTTTGTTGTGGAGAGGCAAAGAAACAGGGGTGCAGATGATTGTTGCCGAGTGAAGGTAAAGTTTCGCCTTGCTACCAGGATTGCGCCTGCGCCGGTGATCGGTGAGTGGACTCGTGGGCGAGAAGATGCAGGGAGTTCTGGACTGCAATCTGATGAGCACCGCCGCCTTCTACTCGTGCCTAACGGTGGAGTTCCTTGTACGTCACACTGCACTTTGTCCAAGTGGCGCAGTCACACGCTCGGACTTGGCTGCGTGGTGGAATGATTTGTTTTGCTGTATGTTGATTCTTTTATGATAACGAGAATAAAATGATAACTATTGATAAAATGATAATTATTAGGGAGAGGTCTTCAACAATAGCAGGAAGTAGAAAATTTGCTCAATGAAGCAACTAGCTCTCAACAATAACTCGACATCGCCTCCATACCTATCACTTTCAAACTCGGTTCACATGGCTTCTCCCTCACTCTGCATAGTGTCTCGGACCCTCGCAGAAGACCGCGCAACAACGGGAAGAACGGCCTGAGTACCCACCAGCCACAGCTTACACAGCCCTACAGCTTGTGGCCATCTGCACGAGGTGGCACCCTCTCAGCCTGAGGGATCATGCGGCCTTGGACCAATTGTGTCAGCCGCACGCTGTCTTTCCTTCTGGCTAGATTACTCGGGAAGGTACTTATCGGACATGGCCGAGGTATAGCCTCGTATGTGTTTGAGACGTGATCTTATTACCTGAAGCAGCACTCTGCTTTGCCTACGTGCTGCTGTTTCGGAAGGACACTGGCGAAATTGGAAGCGTGATGCCCAAATCCATCGAGCCCAACTGTATACGAAACGGCGCTCTCGAAGCCTATGCTCAGACAGACCGGAATTCCTACGTCTTTCCTTCTGGCGATGGACTGTCGTATACTCTCGCTATGCTCGTATCGACGAGAGGACAATACTTGACCTGTCAATTTATGCGAATCAGCATATCAATAAATCTCACCCCTTCGAGAACAAGAGGCGCATTTCACACGCTGGAAACCACCAACCAATAAGCCAATCCAAACATTAACACTGACAAGTAAATTAAACTCCTCACTACAGGAACTAAGTACACACCCCTACACCATCGACTCCTCCCCAACACTCTCCCTCCTCTGCGCCCTCCCCTTCTCACTCCACGGGAAATGCACCACCGGCACCGCAAAGAACGAATTCGACGGCTCCATGATTCCCGCCAGCATATTATACCACGCGATAAACGCAGCGATCATGCCGAAAACACCGCCCGCCCGCGTCAATCCCACGTTCGGGTGTCCGTCCGCGGTATTGGGCGCGTCGAGGTATGCTGCGCCGAGGAAGATGAAAGCGATCCAGACCATGGCGAAGAGCGAGCTGAAGGCGAGGGTCGATTTGAGGGTGCAGAGCCAGAGGAGGAAGGTGAAGATGAACCAGGCGAAGATCTGTTTGCAGTGTCAGCTTTGGTTTGGAGCAATATGGGTTGTAGGTGTTTTTGGGATACTAACGTAGAACGCAAACGCAGAGTAAAAGTCAAAGGTCGCTCCGCCGTAGGCTTCCTCGACTTCGAAACCGCCTGGGATCAAGATAATAGCGAGGCCGATCCAAAACCCGCCGTATGAGCTAAGCGCTGTGCCACCGAAAACGTTACCTTGAGAAGAAACACATTAGCAAACCTGAAGAACCCCATCCCCAACCCAGCCTTCACAAACAAGATAAACTCACCAACAGCAATCTCCCACATCCCCGCCAACAACTGAATAAACCCGCCATACACCAACGCCGGCGCAATCACTATCGTCGGCGCCGCGAGCCCCCTCACGCCCAAGTTCACACAACTCAGCAGGAACGTCGTCAGCGCGAAACCTGCCAGTCCCAGAGGCGCCGGGTTGGCGATCTGGGTTTTGGGAGGTTTGTAGAGACCAGGTTGTGCGGCGCCGCCGAAGGCGGGCAGGCGAGCGCTGTCGGTAGAGTGGATGTGGGCGAGGGGGTTGCCGCCGTAGTCGTAGGGTTGGCGTTGGCGTGCCGCTGCTGCGATGTCTTCGTTGTGGGCGGTTTCTTGGGATTTTTTGGCCATGGTGATGAGATGGTTTGTGGTATATGGGTGGGAGGGAGGTCTAGGAACGACTACACTTGAGATGAGATACTGTAGAGGAGGCAGAGGCGGCACGGCAGCATACATACATAAGAAGGAAATAAAGAACCATACGAGCTACCACCGTGGAAGGGACCCACCAGATTGATCACCCGGTGTACCAAAGCACCACCACCTTCACCATCATCATTGCCCGCAAAAAACCTAGAATGCCCAAATGCCAATACCGTTTACGGTCCATCTTCTGACGCGCGGCGATCCCCCTCTCGAACCTCTCTAGCACCAGAGCAAAAATGCCATCATTGATCTCCGCTCCGGACGATCCGCACGTGTCATCTCGCGGGAAAGAACCTCAGAGCTCGTCATGGGGCAGTTACGTGCTAGGCGGGTGAAAGGCTACAGGAGTTGATCAGGCACCGCTCTTCAGTAGTGGAATGGAGTCCGGAGGGTAGGACATCGGAACTCATCACATTGGTCTACTGTAAAGGTCGGTCTGGGGCAACGGGGACCCCGGATTCGGGTGAAGGGGAGGAGGAAGGGGATCGTGGAGAAAACATTGGATTTAGTGGGGCTCGTTTCCACTGTTTTTGCTATGAATATCGGTCTCTGTGGAGTTGCGTGATGCTCTCTTTTCATCCTCCGATGCAAATCATCGAGCTTCCGCCGCGCGGGCTCCTCCAAGAGATTCGTACCAAGCTTTTGGTGGCTTGGTGGCTTGGGGGCTTCGTGAGCTTCTCGTGCACAGAGAGAGCTTTTGGTGCTGATGGGCTTTTTGGAAAGGTTCCGGGTTTAAGAAATTGGTAACTGGGAATATGAGATATCTGAGAAGTGCGTTTTAAAAGGGTCATGTGATTTAGCAGTAAGCTGGTGGTCGAATGGATACCACGACAAGACAACAGACGATTCAGGTTCTCAAAGATATATGGCGGGTTCGTGTGAAACTCGTAGACGGCACGACGATCGATGGTAGCGTTGTGATGACGTGCGTGTTTGTATGGAGAAATGGGGGACGGACTGGAGCAATGAAGTTCCGAACGTAAAACATTCGTATCTTGAACGTGTCTCCTAGTGAACAAGTCCGATGTTACCGATTCAACAGGGGAATAATCGAGACTCGGAAGCTTCGGGCTGTACACAAATCACTACATTTATGTGTCGTGTGAACGATGTTCGATATCGTTGGAATTGTCATGCGAATTTGCTTGAGGTGTGATGTTCTTGGATGCAATTGCTGGTCACATTCGCGCATCGACGCCTCTGTATGGCGACATCATGCAAAAGATCGTTTAGAGACATCATAGGAGCAGAAAAAAATTCTCACAGGTCACTACATGGCATGGAAACCATCAGAAAGCATAAGATGTAATTAGGTAGCAAAATATCGTCGTGGACACATCGAACTACTAACCCTAGTAACACTGAGCATGATCGCATGTTCGTAGAGTTGAGAAATGAATTGCCCGGAACGGCCTCCGATTCATCGCCGATGATCGATGGAATGATAGCCGGTCAGGACAACAAGATCGCCGCCCACCTTTTGCCCATCTCATCTCTCGCCTCGACTGCCTTTCTGTACTCATCTTCACACCATGGCTTGGGTCTCATTATGTCGATGATAATCTCCAGCGCCAAACCAATCCCTGGCGGACTTCCCGAGCCGGTCTTCACAGTCATGCAATAGTCGATGCTACGGAGGATGTTTCGCACCGGAGTCAGCCAGTACCGATTGGGCGCGAGATCGAAGAAACGAGCAGTCCGTGGAGAGTCGGGCAGTGATTGTAAGATGCCGGTTTGTGAGAGGCTGGCATGTATTCCTTCCAGTCCCGACCACACCATTGTTCCGATTGACCAGTAAAGAGTGAGAAGCGATGCGGTCTTGTGGTCAGTAAATGCAAGATGAGATGGCCCGCTGCGCTCGATGCATCCTGGCGAGAACACGCCCGAGGTAGGCGCCTCCCAGAACAATGGACATATTGTCATAGACTGCAGGCCGCTGTAGAAGTCCTCCAGCTCTGCGTCGATGTCGAGCAATCGGCTCATGATGGTAAGCAACGTCGGCAGACTTTGCTCCAAAGGCTTGTTGGGAAGGTCATCAGCTTCATGGAGGAGCTGTGGGCCTTTGGCTAGGATATCTGCTAGGCGGTGGACGTCGTCTTTGGGAGTGAATTCCCACGGCACCGTCGACCACTCGCGCGTACACAGGAAGTTCGGTCTTCGCTGTTCGTAAGCGTAGAAAATCTGCGATGTTCGTCGTCAGTCAAGGCTTACTGTCAGACAGGCCAGGTTGTACGGACCCCATGCAAACGAACGGCCAAGAACAGTTCGTGCCCCAGTCCGCTCCGATGCATCTTCGCGCCTCGCATACGCACGAGATTTACGCTCGCACGTCGATGCCATTGATATGCTGCGCGACATTGAGCAGGACACTCAAACACTTCAAATGCCGCTAGAGAGAGACACGCTCCAAGTGTCTCGTCGTCGAGGATAGCTCCTGGGACTCGCAGCGCTGTACGGACTTCACGTAGGCCCTCAGAATATAAATGTCGGCTGAAGTCGGTCATCGAAGAGTTGAAATCACTTCGTGCGATCCACGCAGCACAACATGCGAGAGGTGAGGCCTTGAGGGGCGACGGGGACGTGGCAAATTGCTGGAGAGTGGGAATCCATGTTTGAAGAAGGGCAACATCGGTCGGCGGCTGGGCGCTGAAGTGATAGAGCGCGTAGGAGAGAAGCTGCTGTTGCATTGCACCCATGTTGGAGACATGTTGTGGTACAGGCGGTGCTCTTATGGACGGCATTTGAGCTTCAACTATCGTATAGAGATTTGCAGGCTTCTCGGAAAGCTCAATAACAGCAACAGCTTCCGAAGAGTCTGTGGGTACATTTTCAACACGCTCGGGAGTTGCCAATTGAGCTGGCTGAGGTTTTCGATATGCAGTCCGGTGAGAGCCAGGATCGTTCACAACAAACGTGAAAGAGTCAGGGTATCGGCAGTCTCGATCTTTTGTCTTGCATCCGATGCATCTTGGACGCCCGTGGTCACACTATTTGAGGTCAGCCAATCGTCGTCTGTATGATCAAATGTGCTACCAACGTTGATCCGCCGTTTCCGACAAGCTTCGCACCATTTTGCACGTTTCGGCACGCCCACCATGCTGCTGTGTTACTTCCCGTACATTGTTGAGCAGTGAGAAGCCCATCGAAGGAGATTGCTCCCAGTTTTGGTCATATTCTGGGAGGATTCAGATGGTCCACATGCAAGTATGGTTCGAACGTGGTCTGATACGTTTGCGCTAACCCAATGTGGTGCCATTTCGTGCAGGGTCTCAGTTCTTCGGTACGTACTCCTTCCTCGTCACCCTTCGCAGTCGCCTGCACTGTGCGTTATCAGCAATGATTCCTGAAGAGTCTGCTTCTCTACTGGAAATTGAGTTAACCATATATGGAGCCATTGCATGAGGCTCGGTGCACACGCCGCATTGGAACAATGGTTGCTTCCAGGAGCCACGTCGCAGGCGTGTACTTAAGAACAGAGAGTGGCCCACCGAAAGCATGAGCAATGCAAGAAACAAACTATTCAATACAAGACCACTCGGTCCAACCACACATAAGCAATGCTGTCACCACTCGCCAGCTTGGGCACCGCCACACTCTGCTTCTACACCCCAGCCACACTAGCTTCTCTACTCCTCTGTTTCAAGCTCCGCAAGACTCCGGTACCAGCAACGTGGTTTTTGCTTCTTCTAGTGTGCCTCAGTAGGTTCCAACCTTAAACGAAGAAGCTTCGAGCCGGATGCTGACCATGGGTTTCAAGTTCGCATTGCCGGCGGCGTTTTATGTTTCTTGCTGCCTGACCGGAATACAGGGATTAATGCAGCGGGCTTTGCCATATTGAGTGCTGGTGGCCTGCCCTTGGTTCTGATCACGATCTTGGTTTTGAGCGTCATGTGGGTCTTGATCATCCCCATATCCAGGTTGTCGGTCGACATGGGTGTTTAGTAGAGATCACATGGAACATTTTGATTGAGCCCAAGTATAGACTGACATCAGCACAGCAGACGGGCTGAGGTCTTGGAGGACTCGGCGTCGTACTATGGCATTGTTGCATTACGTATCCTTTTCCTGACGACTTTGGCATTGACGATTGCCGGCGTGCGTATGCATGCACAACCGGATAATTCGACCATTGTTCACATTGGACAAAAGCTAGCGGAAGCTGGCTCCGTCCTGTCTATCGTCCTTCTCGGTCTCTGCCTCGTTGGGGAAGTATATGCTTGGCTGAACTATCGTCGTGCCTTGTCGTTCAAAAGCCAGAAGGTATACACACTGAGAGTACCGCATTCACGGAGGAAATCCCGACTGACAATGCCGACAGATGTTGATTGGGAACATGATGGTCAAACCGCTACTATGCCTCAGATTAGTCTACTTCTGCTTGGCGATCTTCCATCTCGGCACCGCAGACAAGATTTGGAATCCTTTGACAGGCTCCATGACTGCGTTGGTTTGCATGGCCCTAATTCCCGAGTTCGTTACAGTTTTAGTGTACTTGTGGGTCGGATTCGCGATTGATCCCAAGGGCACGGTTGAAGAGATGACGATTAGCTTTCCTGGGGACAACGACCCAAAAAAGCGTGAAGGTTGAAAGTAACATACACGAAAAAAATAGCAGTACTAATTCTGAAACACACCGAAAGTTCGAAACAGAAGCATGAAATCATACTTTTATGTGATTAACATTACAGGCATACTGCTTGCCCTGGCTTAGCTAGATTCCGGCTGGAGGAACTTCCAAAGTCTACCAAATTCAGAATCCTCGCCTTGCGCTAGCAACTCGTGAGGATCACCGATTTCCGCGATTCTACCTCCGTCTAAAACGACGACAGTGTCGTGATCCAGGATACTCTCCAGGCGGTGAGCGACGGTGATGATGGTCTGGCTGCCGAAGTTCTGCCTGATCACCTTCTGCATGATCTCATCGGTGTGCTCGTCGACGGTGCTGGTAGCTTCGTCTAGGACCAGGATCTGGCTGGGGTTGAGCAGGGCGCGGGCCAGGCAGAACAGCTGCTTTTGGCCTTGGGAGAGGTGGAGCTCGGAGATGTCGCTGGAGAGGCCGTTGGAGCCCTTCTCCTCGATGAGCTCGAGGAGCTGGACGACTTCGAGGGCGTCACAGATTGCGTCGACGTTGTGGACGTTTCGCGGGTCGATATTGTCGCGGACACTGCCTTGGATGAAGACACCGTCTTGTGTGATGGAGTTGATGCGGGAACGGATGTCGTGGCGTGGTAGTGTAGAGATGTCGAGGCCATCGATGAGGATTTGACCGGCGCTGAGGTCGAGCATGCGGAAGAGGGTCATGGCCAAGGAGGACTTGCCACTGGGAGGATGTTAGTTATGCCCTTGAGATACATGTGCAGAATGTGAAAAGCTTACCTTCCGGTTCTACCACACAGGCCAATCTTGT
The DNA here is from genome assembly GCA_037042865.1 of Epicoccum sp. F181. Lineage (NCBI taxonomy): Eukaryota > Fungi > Ascomycota > Dothideomycetes > Pleosporales > Didymellaceae > Epicoccum > Epicoccum sp. F181. The sequence goes on from JAJSLS010000005.1 coordinate 811,737, forward strand.
CACCAGGCTGGATGGTCAAGGACAACTCCTTAATGGCGAGATGAGTTGGAGAATAGCCAGCAGAGATCTTGTTAAACTCAATCTTGCCCTGTTGTGGCCAGGAGTTCGGCACTGCCTGACTGCTCGCATCCGTCTGACCTTCACGAGGAGTCTTCTCGGAATACTCCTTGATTCTGGCAATCGATCCAATGTGTGTTTCCAAGTTAGTCCAGAACTGGATCAGCATTTTAATGCTCTGGGTGAATAAAACCACGTTGTACAGGGCGACGCCCATGTATGCTGTGTTGGTGCTGTCGAGCGTAGCGACGAGAATCATGAGAATCACAGCGATGCCCGCAACCATGAGATCGAGGGTAAGACTGAGCCAACGCTGGATCGCGTTCATCATGTAGAAAGGTCTCTGGGAAAGCTCGAGGAGCTCGAAGTTCTTCTCCTCCATAGGGTGTTGCCAGCCAAATGCGCGGATAGATGGCAATCCTTTGAGGGTATCTGTGAAGTGTGCGAAGAGTGGCGCCTTGGCTTCGATGTCGAGAAGACGAAGCTGTCGTGAGGTGCGGAGATAGACTCTCTGAACAAGATAAAGGAAAATTAAAAGGAAGGGGAATGAAATTGCAGCGTACGACGCAGCTACGCCGACCAGAATGATCTGAGCCAAGCAGAGGAAGCCGGTGGCGACGACGTTGATAGCTGCGACGGGTAGGTCCATGTCGATGAGTTGCAAATCTTGACTGAAGCGGTTGAGGATGCTGCCGGTATCTGTGATGGACAAGAAAGACATTTTGGCTCCGAGAGTCGTCTCGAGAAGGATGCGGTGGAAGTTTGCACCTGAGATGGGCACCATGGTGACGATCAACTGGTAAGATCCAGCGAGCAGTGCAACCATAGCAATGCCACCAAGCATTGCATAGATGCCCATGTAGTAGTTCTTTCGTCCGGTAGGATCGGCGTCGCTGGCCCACCATTTGAGCCAGATACTGGGGAACGACAAGCAGAAGACAAAGACAGCCATAGCACCGATGAAGATCAAGGTTGGTCCCCAGCCGACAGACTTGACGTAGTACATGTAGGTTGCTGTGTCGCCTTCCTGGCGAGTCTTGTCGTGTTCTTTGACAGCTGCTTCTTTACTCAGAGGGATAGCCTCGACAGTAGGGAGGACCGCAATGATGGGCTCGTACTTCCAGTCAGGCAAGCCCAAGGCGAATGATGCAACATAACCACCCTTCTTGTCCAGAGTATCGAAGCCTCCAGTCTCAGAAACATGACCTTCACTGTCCAGAGAAATGATGTGGTCGGCGTAGGGAACACGTTTGACAGAAGAAGATGCGATAATTACAGTTGCACCAATCTCACGGAGGAGTCCAGAAGTGCCGAGCAGATTGTGGAAGATCTGGTTCTCCGTGGAAGCATCGAGGCCACTGAAAGGATCGTCCATCATGATGACAGTCTTGCGCGAGTAGATTGCGCGGGCGAGTGCGATACGCTGGCTTTGACCACCACTAAGCGCAGTACCTCCACTGCCGATAATCGTATCCTCACCAGCAGAGATTTGCTCAAGATCCTTGTCCAAAGCACATGCTCGGAGTACGGTAGAGTACCATTTGGCATCGAAATCCAGCATTGCAGTAATACTATCCCGAATACTCACATTCATGTGCCAAGGTGACTGCGAGCAATAGGCCATGGAGTCGACCTGGGCCTGTAGCGAGCCTCCCATGCGAGGCACTTCGCCAAGCATAGCCTGCAGTAGTGTCGACTTACCAGAGCCCGAAGGACCGATCAGCATGGTGAATGTGCCTGGTGCGATTGTGGCTGTGATATCCTTCAAGATGGGCTCTTTTTCGGTGTCCCAGCCAAAGCTCGCTTTCTCGATGTCGATAGCGGCTGAACCGGAGAGGGCAAGGAACGGATTCTCAGGGTGCGCAGGCTTCGGCTCCATTTCGATGTCACCTTCCTCTGAAGCACCACGTAGAGACTTCGCGATAACATCAACGTGATCCTTTCGCGATTTGGAAGCGCCATCTTTGTCAGCACAAGCGGATGCCACCGTGTCTTTGTTGAGGAACTCTTCAATACGGGTGAACGATCCGGCGGATGCAGCGAATTGCATCAATGCCATGACCAAAGTCAACAGCGGATCCGTGCCAAGGGCAAAGATAGAAAGGGATGTGTATATCTTGGATGTCGAGATTGCGCCACTGGAGAGACCCACGAAAGTACCGATGGTGGCGATTGGTGAGAAGACGCGGGCCAGCCACGCGAACGCCATGTTGACAACCAACAGCTTTCGGAACATAGCAGAGTCGCGCATCTCGTCCATACGAAGACCATGAAGCGAGTTGAGAAGGACGTTTTCCAGACCCATCATCTTGATGCCCTTGAGGGAGCTGAGCATGTTTCCTGTGGATGACAGACGTCTCTCGATAGCTTTGAGCCAGTTTGCTTGATGCTGCCCAATGCCTCCCATAGCAACCAATGAAGCGAGCAGAGCGAAGACCATAACACCCACGTTCACCGCAACGGCGACACCGAGTTCTTGCTGCAAAAGGAAGATAGCAAGGCCGATCTCAAGAGGGTTAGCCCACATGTCTGTAATGGTGGACCATCCCTGAACAATACGTTCAACATCGGCACTCATTAAAGTGACAGAGTTGGCTGGATCGGCATCTGTAAGGGAGAGAGTTGTCGCTTTGCGGTAGATCATTGAGACGAGACCTCCACGAAGCATGGTGATCGCGCGGTAAGTGCGGTGTTGGTGTTGACTCAGAGTGATGGCCATGCCAACGTAGACAAGGAAGTAAGCGCCGATAAGCGCATATCCGACATTGTTGTTGTATTCCGAAGATGGGTTGCTGGACACAGCCAGAGCGCGCTTCAACAGAAGTGGCTGGGCAAAGGTAAATCCAATAAGGGCAAGTCGAGCAGGCGCAGCGGACAGTAACGGCCACTTGAGTGTGGAGAAGGCAGTTCCGAGGAGAGACGCTTTCCCTTGAGCTTTGTTCGCTTCCCAGGAGGTTGATAATACGAGGTAGCTGTTCTTTGCACTCAGAGACTTGTCTAGGACGGGCAGATCAGGCACCTCCAGAGTGCTTGAATATCCACGAATGAATGTTGGATTGATCCACCAGAAAAGAGCTCGGTTCACCATATCAGCACGAGCCTCGGGGCTGGCATCGCGGTAAGGTGACGCAGGTGCTTGACATTTAGGCAAAGACTCAATGGCGAAGAGGCAGATTTTGACTGCAAAGGCGATCGTGTAAAGAACTGCGATGCGATGCGACACCGGAGAATAGTCCTGACGGAGCCATAGCGTCCGCACGCATGCAATATCCAGTGTGATTGTAATGAAAAGATAGAATTGGTGAAGTAGAGAAGGTCGGACAGAACGAGTGTGTTGTAAGAAGGAAGTGCAACCTAGGAAAATAAGACCAACTCCAGTTACTGCACCGGTAGCGACAGATGCCTTGGTGCTAGTTGATCCTGGAGTGGCCCACACGCCGGCCAGCGCGAAGTAGAATGCCGCAGCACATGTCCAACAAGCCTGTTGATTGTCGAATCAGTGTATGGTCTTTTCTTCAACAAGAACGTAATACGAACAGTTTTGACGGCACCGAGCCATAGCGATGCTGTTACGACCGGAAAACGCAAGAGCGATGAAAATGTAGCAGCTGCGATTAGGATCGCCAATGAGATTGGCAAAAGGATCAAAATTGATTCTTCAAACAGCAGAGGGAAATCAAAACCACCACGACAATGTCCTGCGTACAACCGTACTGTGTTGTCGATGCTCACGCAGTCTGCCATGTTCAGTGATGAGACTAAACGATTCAAAAGAGTGGAAGGCGTTTAGAGTGAAAGTGACACAGTCTCTCCATCGGCGACGGGCTGATGTGAGGAAACGACAACGACGAAACGTATCGTCGAAGGCTCAAGATCCCAGACCTGCCGTTCATCATCGTCGGCTCAAGCAGACCCAACGAGGCCAACCTCCACGACCCGACACGCTGGGCGAGGATTAGCAAGTGATCGACAAAAAGCCGAGAGATTGGCGGTCATAGCGCCAGGGGTGAAAGGTATTTGGGATGAATAGTGGGCCATATTTCGTGAGTGCAAAGTGCCAGCTGGGCATAGCGTAATGCGCTAGCGATCTGGGTTGGCGGTACGGTGCGCTGTTGCGAAGTAAGGCTGTTAGTCTAGTGATATATGACCAGTGATGAGACAATGTGGAGGCTGCCAAAAAAACATCGCGGCTCAGGAATTTTCCGACCGTTGACACTTGCCGGTGGTTGAGATTGAAGACGCGTGCAGGGGAAATACTCGGTGTACTGTAGATCTCCTCACGATTCATGGCCTACCCTGGCACCGTACCCCAGTAGATCTAGTATACATCGCAGGCTGACGAAACAGATTTCCGGTCGTGGCTTTCTAAGCTGTCAAAGTATAATCCCAAAATGGTGGCGCCTCCGCCACATCCGTCACATGGCGGGCTGCATAGGGTATTTGGCGCTACTGTATTTCCACGACATCAGGTATAGGACGGTGTGTGACAAGCAAATTAATAAAGGATTGTATACCTCTAGCAGGGCTGGCCATTCGATAGTTCTCTTTAGGCTGGCCAAGGATTGCATGCTCTGGTAGCGAGCAGGGTGAAGTGATCGCAATGCATCGCAGAGAACGTCGATGCAGGGAAGCACGGGGTTCTTGAGTTGCCTTGGGCTCGGACTTCAGAGCATGCACAGGGCGAACTCCCTCCGTCGTCTGTGAACGAACTCCTCAACACTGGCCAGTTTCCGCTTAAAGGATTGGTGCTCTAGCGAGTAAGGACAGGGGCGTGAGGGTGTTTGCCTGACGGTGCCCACGCCGTCGCCGACCCGATGTTTACTTCAGCCTAGAGCTATAAGAGTAATTCCAGGATAAAAGGATTGAAAGTTCTGCGTCTAGAGGAACGGTCCGTGGACTGCCGACTCCGCTACGCCTGCGCGTCTCGGCGCATTGACATTGGCTTTTCTCCGATTTCCCAGAGAAACTACACCCATTACTCAATCCCCTTCACCAGCAACACGGCACACGATCACAGCCAAGCTAGTAGTGGACTCCCCCCAGTATAACCGTGCGGTGGCTATGATGCTTCAATTGGCTGTCTCACCGAGGGTGGGGATCAGGATTAATGCGCCACCTACTGCATTCTTCGCAAAACGAACGATGGAAAGGCGGCCATGCCTGTTTCGATGGGACAGTGTGACGAAAGGAGACAGGCTAGCAGACCTGGCAGTCGCTTCTGGACGATCGAGATGCTAATCTTGACGGAGTTTCCCCTTCGATCCCATGTTTTCGATCACGTCTGTCCGTCTGCACGTTGCTTACTCTTCTACTCACACATACATGTGGTACTCGTTCTCATAACGTCCATCCCAGACTAATCGTTGTACACTTACACTAATCACACAAGATGGAGAAACAATGCCTCCTTCCCATCTTCCCTAATCCTGCGAGTCGCAGCGCCAACAGCAGAACAACAGCATCTGTGCCAGTATCATTACCAGACCACGACCTCGATCTCCTCAAATCCACCTACACAACTGCTGCTGTCATCGATGACCTCTTAATTAAGGCGTGGGCTGTTGTATTGCGCTGCTACACTGGCTCAGACGATCTAGTTCTCGGCTACCAAACAGAGCTGCCAGGTGGGGATGAACGCCTGGAGAGCCACATTGTGGCAATCCGCATTGGAGACGAAGATCGAACCTCCGAGCTGCGACGACGAGAGATATCCACCTTGAGAAGTGACTCCGATCGCTTCGACTTTATCTCATTCAACACCGTCTTCCTTCGCAAGATTGAGAAGGAAGATGTCGACTCTACCTCATCAGAATCCATCCCAGAGGGCTGCCGGACACGATTCTGTATAGAAGACTACTTCGGTCGTCCTTCGCTAAGTCTCGAATATTGGCGTGACGAGATGTCAACCGGGCACGTCACATGCATGGCTCAAGTTCTGAGCCAAATAATCACACAACTTCTGGCTTCCGAGGACCGGACAGTTGGACAGCTCGACTTCTTCACGCCACAGGACAGCACACGTGTTGCCAAATGGAACACCTCAATGCCCCCAACTCATCACAGCTTGATCCATGAGATTGTGCAGTCACAATGTCGCAAGTGGCCCGTAAAGGAAGCCATCTGCGCATGGGACGGAAGCTTCACCTTCAGCGAGTTTGACTCCATCACTACACGGCTAGCAAGCTACCTGCAAAGTCAGGGTGTGGGCCCTGAAACAATGGTCCCTCTTTGCTTTGAAAAAACAGTATGTTCACCAAAACCTCGTACGCCTTGAAAAACTCCAACTAATGCTCTATTCGCAGAAATGGTACACCATTGCAGTCTATGCGGTGTTGAAGGCGGGTGGCGCATTCGTACCTCTGGATCCCTCACATCCCGAAACACGTCTGCGGTCACTCATCGAGAAGGTTGGAGCCAAGCTTGTCTTGACCTCTTCCGAGCAACAATCGAAACTAGCACTCACGACTCTGCTTCCTGTCATTGCGATAGATGATGATCTCCTTTCCAGATGTATCTCAACTGTTGTCGACCAAAGCGTAACACCCGACAACGCGGCATACATTATCTTCACCTCAGGTTCCACAGGAGAGCCTAAAGGAACCGTCATCGAACACCGAGCCTTCTCATCAAGCTGTCACGCCCACACTCCAGCACTGCGTTTCACGCCGGACTGTCGCGTTCTGCAATTTGCTGCGCACACTTTTGATGCCAGCTTGGCCGAGATTCTTTCTGGCTTGATGAATGGCTCCACTCTCTGCATTCCCAGCGAGGAGTCTCGTGTCAATGACTTGCCTGGTGCAATCAACAAACTACGCGCAAACTACGTCTCATTGACTCCATCGGTCGTGGAGTTCTTGACACCTGCCATGATACCACAGGTGCAAACCATTATTCTTGCTGGTGAGGCTATGGCAGCCCACCAGAGGGACATGTGGTGTGGTATCAACCTGGTGAACGGTTTCGGGCCCACGGAAACGTGCATCACTTCTGCGGGAAATCCCAATGTCACCTGTGAGACGGACGTGAAGGACATTGGCCTGCCCGTTGGTGGACGTTGCTGGATCGTGGATCCGAATGATCATCATCGCATGATGCCTGTTGGTATGTGATTCTTGCCAACAGAGTAATCCCCTGTTGTGTATCGGCTAATTGTTGGCAGGCGCGGTTGGCGAAATGCTGGTGGAAGGCCCCACCCTTGCAAGAGGGTATCTCAACAACCCGGAGAAGACTGCAGAAGCATTTATTTACGCCCCAAGTTGGGCAACAGACACTAATGAGGCGGGCGAGAAACGAAGATTCTACAAAAGTGGAGATTTGGTAAGGTACAACTCGGCTCAGGGAGCACTGACATACATTGGCAGGAAAGACACACAGGTGAAGTTGCACGGACAACGCGTGGAGCTGGGTGAAATCGAAACTCGCTTGACGGCGGATGTCGATATCCAGCTCGCTGTTGTCTATGTACCAAAAGCCGGATACGCACAAGGAAAACTCGTCACGGTCTTCTGCTTTGCAGGAGCAAATCACACAGAAGCACGCGAGCTTCTATTGGAGCATGCATCCGAACAGCGCATCACAGGTCTACGGCAGCGCATCGGGGCTGTTCTTCCCACTTACATGGTTCCTGGAATCTGGCTCAGCGTGGAATCGCTACCTCTGCTCTCTTCAGGCAAGCTTGATCGCAAGAAGGTTGCTAAGTGGCTGGAGGAAATGGACGAGGACCCCCAATTCACGCTCAACGGAGATGAAGAAGTCGACCCGTCTCTTTATACACCAGCGAACGAGACAGAGAAACTACTAGCGGAAGCCTGGAGCCGTGTCTTGAACATTCCTGTGCACCGCCTCAAACTCACCGAAAGCTTCCTTAAGCTTGGTGGTGACTCTCTGACTGCCATGACATGTACAAACCTCTGCAAAAGGGCAGGATTTGGAGTCACCGTGCAGGACATCTTGCGCCGCACTTCTATCCGCGATCTTGCTTTGCACACATCTGCCATCGAAACACCGACCTCTTACGAGGAGAAGCTAGAGCAGAAGTTTGACCTCTCGCCTATCCAGTATTTGCACTCTCTCGTGCGTACTGAGGGGCAAAGCTACTTCAACCAGAGCATCCAGACCCGCGTACAGCAGACCCTCAGCGAATTAATGCTTCGCGACGCTATCTCGGCTCTCGTGGCCCGTCATGGAATGCTACGTGCACGGTTCTCACTGGAAGGCCCCGAGCAAAAGATGCAGCAGCGCATCACTTCGGAGATCGAATCTTCGTTCCGTCTCAACTGTCAGAGCGTCCAGAATGAAAACCTGGTCGATCACGTGATCTCTACCAGCCAGCAATCCATCAACTGCTTTGTCGGTCCGCTGCTATCGGTGGATCTGATCGATGTACCCGGGAAAGGCCAAATCTTGTCACTCGTGGGTCACCACCTGGTGGTCGACATTGTATCTTTCCGCTTGATCCTCAGCGACTTGGAAGAGCTCCTTCTGCAACCTGGCAAGACCGCAGTGCCAACACCGTCGATGCCATATCAAATGTGGACAGCTAAGCAGCTCCAACAAGCAGAGGCTGATACCGAATCCGTTACAGAGTTCGACTCCGCGCCTCCACACAACTTTGACTTCTGGGGAGTGAACAAGAACATCACCTATGGCCAAGTCAAGTGCTCCACATTTGAAGTCTCTCAAGAAAGCACGTCTTTGCTGTTGACAGGATGCCACGAGAGCTTGAACACTGAGACAGTAGACTTATTACTAGCGTGTATGCTGCACTCGTTCGCAGAGGCTTTCCCAGGTGGACCCACTCCCGTCATCAACAACGAAGGACACGGCCGTGAGCCATGGGATCCTTCAATCGATATCGCCCGAACTGTCGGCTGGTTCACCACTTTGTATCCGATCTGGGTACAGGGCATCTCCGCTAGCCAGGACTTGCTTCAGACAGTCGCCTGCGTGAAGGACATGCGCCGACGTGCAACTGATAACGGACGCGCTTTCTTTGCCCACCGGACTCTCACTGCCTCTGGGCGCGAAAAGTTCCCCCACCCGGTCCCTATGGAGATGAGCTTTAACTACCTGGGCCAGAACCGTGATCTACAGAATCAGAAGGGTCTATTCCATCTCGCAGACACCATGGTGGGTGAGACCCGCGAAGGCGGAGGTGCGGCCGACTACGGCCGTCAGACTCCTCGTTTTGCTCTCTTCGAGATTTCCGCTGCCGTAATCGAGGGACAACTGCGTTTCACATTTTCCTACGGTAAATCTATCTTGCACCAGGACAAGGTGCAAACATGGTTGAAGAACTGCCAGATGCTTCTGGAGAAGCTACCGCATCAGCTGTTGGCTGCTCCCCCGACCAAGACAGTCAGCGATTTCCCCATGCTCAAGATGAACCATGATGAGCTGGAGCATATCGAGTCTGGTATTCTACCCCGATACGGAATCACTTCGCTGCACGCCGTAGAAGAGATGTACCCGTGTACTCGTATGCAGCAAGGTATCTTGCTCAGCCGCTGCCGAAACCCTCTGTTGTACGCCGTACATACAACCTTCGAGGTTCGCGGCATGGGCTCTGTGCAAGAGACTACTCGCGGCATCCTCGCTGCCTGGTCGAAGCTCATCTCGCACCATTCCATGCTTAGAACCATTTTCGTTGACAGGCTCACTTCGAAGACGCCTTTCGGGCAGGTCGTTTTGAAAGACATTGGCTACGCCGAACCTGCTCAGTTCTCTTGCGAAGACGAAGACCAAATTCTCTCGACTTTCGCCAGTCGTGACACTGTTCCTTACCATGACTCGCACCGCTTGTCCGTCTGCAGCGTCAACAACTCCGGCAAAGTATTCTGCAGACTGGAGATGAACCACGCCGCCATGGACGGTGCTTCGATTTCGATCCTGCTCCGCGACCTCAAGTCTGTTTGCACCAAATCGTTCGCAGAAGGTGCGAAGCCCGAGTTCAAGGAATTTGCGAAGCATGCTCAGAAGCAGACATCGCAAGAGAGTATGAAGTTCTGGACGTCATACCTCGATGGAGCACGCCCGTGCCATATCCAGCTCAATCCCAAGGGCAACAATCTGGCAAACAGGTCCTCCATTCGTACATCTCGCATTGAGCTCAAGGACTACTCCCTTCTTCACAGCTTCTGTGAGTCTGCAGGCATCACCCAGTCCACTGTCTTCAACGTGGCTTGGGGCTTGCTCCTCGCGTTCCTGACACAATCCGATGACGTTTCCTTTGCTTACACCACTTCTCTCCGCGACGCCCCTGTTGAAGGCATCGATGCTATGGTCGGCCCGGTGATGAATCTCAACGTTTGCCGCATCAAGCTGTCCGCTGCTGGCGCCGGTATGAGTCTTTACGACGTTCTGCAGAAGACTCAGGATGACTTCGCTGCTTCTCTGCCGCACCGCGCTTGCTCTTTGATCGATGTACTTCATGAGATGAAACAGGGCGACAAGTCGCTGTTCAACAGCGGTGTCTCATACCGAAAACTCCCGCCGCAGACAAAGGACTCTGGAGCTGACGCCATCGAGTTCATCCAAAAAGGCTTCATTCACGACCCCGCTGAGACTGCGGTGTATGTGAATGTCGAAGCCACTGACAAATCGGCTTCAATTGAATTGAACCATTGGACTGACTGCCTATCGGAAGCGCAAGCTGAGCTCATTGCTGAGCTTTACGTGGAGAAGATTGAGGACATCATCCGCGACTCTGGTAAGCAACAGATCGTTGGACAGCTTCGCCAAATCGGCAACGAGGAAAAGTCCATTTTCGAAGAACAAGATACAGAGTTGTGGGCTCAGGCAATCGCTCATGTGGAGCCCTGCCTACTTCCATCTCTGGTTGGAGTAGACTCCGTTCCTGAAGACGTTGCCGGAGTCCACTCTGTCGTGCAATACTCTGTACAGCAGCCCGCAAAACTCCTACAATTCTGCAAGGAGAACGACTTCGATGCGCCGCTTATCTACCAATTTGTTTGGGCCATTGTACTTCGCTTGTACTCAGGCAAATCGCACCCATGCTTCGGAACTCTTGATACGCCTGACGCAGGCCACCGATTGGGGCATCGAGTTGTCAACACTGAAGACGCCACTCCAATCATTGAGGCTCTTCAGCAGTTAAGGAACGACTCGGTCTCTCAATCTGCTACCTGGATCTCTGCCGTCAAAGCCGCTCAACAAAGCGCCAACGCAGAATTGCCGTTCAACACATTGGTCTACACCAAGTCAGGCGAAGAAGCGGCTACCATTGCCACCATCAACAGCTTGCTGTCTGGTGGCAACGTAAGCGCAGTGCTCCTCAACCCAGCACCTTTGACCCGTCGCTCGGGATCGGTCAAATTGTATCACTCCAAGAGCCACTCACGAGACCACGTCGAGGCAATGATCAACTGCTTCCTTCACATCTTGACCCAGTTGCCTACCAAGGCTCGCCAATCGATCGCGGACCTGGACTTCGTCGATGACAAGTCATGTGCTCGATTCGAAGAATGGAGTGCTCCCATGCCCAGAGTTCACAGGTGCTGTGCTCATGATATCATCACAGAGCAAGCGATCCGTCAACCCTCCGCACCGGCAGTAAGTGCTTGGGACGGCAGTCTTGACTACTCCGAGCTCATCGCACTTTCGAACCAATTTGCACTGAAGTTGCAATCTCTCGGCGTTGGTCCAAATGTCTTCGTGGCATGCTTGTTTGACAAGTCAATGTGGGCGGTTGTCGCTCAACTGTCAGTCATGCGAGCTGGAGGTGCATTCGTCTCCATCGATCCCACCCACGCGGAAGAGCGCCTCCGTACTCTGGTAGGCGAAATTCAGGCACCTGTAGTACTCTGCTCTGCATCCCGCTTGGACATCGCCGAGCGTATTTCGGACATGGCTATCGCTCTTGAGAAGGAAGAGTTGATAGATGATTCTCCGGTGCTAGACCCGGCGACAGTCAACACAATGTTCACGGACCCAGCTTATGGTGTTTTCACCTCTGGCACGACTGGCACGCCCAAGCTCACTGTCGTCGAGCACGCCGCTCTCACTGTCTCCGCGGCGGGATGGAAAGACATCCTGGGATTCAGCGAGCGTGCACGCGTGTTCCAGTTCTCGGCCTTTACCTTCGATGTCGCCGTCATGGACGTGTTCTTCACTCTTCTCAACGGTGGCTGTATCTGCATGCCTAGTGAAGCAGACCGCATGAATGATCTAGCAGGCGCAATCAATCGCTCTGGCGCTACACTCATGTCACAAGTGCCCAGCCTGTTTGCCACGATCGACCCGGCTTCGGTCCCCACCCTCCAGTATCTGGTTTCCGGTGGCGAGAAGATGTCTCCCGCATTCATGAAGCAATGGAAGAGTCGCCATGTCGTCAATGCTTATGGCCCTTCAGAGTCAACGGTTGTGGCGACAGTGAGCATCAAGTCTGACGGATCTGGCGAATTGATCAACAACGATGGTACCGATATTGGTGTCCCAGCTTGTGGTCGTGCTTGGGTCGTCGATGCGGAAGATCCTAACAAGCTTCTTCCACACGGCGCGATTGGAGAGCTTGTGCTCGAAGGTCCCAATGTTGGTCGTGGCTACCTCAACAACCAGGCAAAGACCGACCACGCATTTGTCAAGAACCTGCAATGGACAAGCGACGTCCGCCTTCGCCCTATCTTTGGCGGAGAAGTGCACCGCATGTACCGCACTGGTGATCTTGCTCGCTTCGCAACTCACGGCTCGTTGACATTCCTTACCAGGAACGACACGCAGGTCAAATTGAAGGGTCAGCGCGTTGAGTTGGAAGAGATCGAGCACCATGCCTCTCTTCTGGCTGCTACCGATGTTCTTGTTGATATTGTCACCCCCAAGGAGAATACCATGGCTGCTGGCCTTGCTGCATTCTTTGTTAGCAGTGTTGAGAGTGGTGAGCCAGCCGACAGCCTGCTCCTTCCCATGACTGCTTCGAGACAGAAGGTGGTCGATGGTCTTCGTCAAGGACTGCCGCATCACCTGCCGCTCTACATGGTCCCGACTTTCTACTTGCCATTGAGTCGCATTCCACGCACGACTTCATCGAAGTTGGACCGTCGTGGTCTGCAAACTATGGCGGCTGCATTGACCAAGGACGCGATGAGGCCGTACACCAGTACTGCGAGCGTCGCCTCGGACACCCCTAAGACTGGTCTGGAGCCTTTGCTTCGCGGTCTATGGGAGAAGGTCATGAACCTCAGCGCCGGATCCGTTACCGATAACGATAGCTTCTTCGGTCTTGGCGGTGACTCTTTTGCCGCCATGACTCTGGTCAGCGCAGCCCAAGCGAAGGGTCTTTCTCTCACAGTCGCCGATGTGTTCTCTCACCCAACTTTGGTGGACATGTGTCATGCGTGCCAAACCAACGATCCCAAGCAGGCGGAACGTGCGTTGTCTACAGAGCCCTTCTCCCTGATCCCGGCCAGTGCATCGCGCGAAGAGGTCTTGGCAGACGCTTCAGACGTTTGCGACGTTGACATGGAAGCCATCGAAGACGTCTATCCTTGCAGCCCGGTGCAGTCTGGCCTCATCACATCTTCCACCACGAAGCCGGGCGCATACGTGGTCAGATCGATCTATCGACTGGCCGACTCTGTCGATCTGGAGAAGTTCCAGGCAGCCTGGCAGCGCACCGTAGATGAACTCGCCATCTTGCGTACCAGGATCGTTCACACAGCCGATGCTGGCTTCTGTCAAGTCGTTCTACGCAACTCACAAATCAAGTGGAACTATGCTAGCCACTTGCCCAAGCACTCCGACAACGTTCCCGCGCTTCCCAAATCCGAGGGCGACGTTCTTACCGATTACACCATTGTCAACACTGGATCAGAACGCTTCTTTGCCTGGTCTTTGCACCACGCTGCGTACGACGGTTGGAGCATTGGTCTGATGCTACAAATCGCGCAAGAACATTACATGAACATTGCTAGTGCTCACAAGACTACACCGGCACCCTACGGTCTTTTCATCGACTACTTGTCCAATGCTGACTCCACCGCATCTGACGAGTTCTGGAAGACAAACCTTGACGGATTCAACACGCCTGCTTTCCCTCGCATCAAGGATACCTCACGCCAGATGGTAGCAGGATCACGTCAGCACAACACTATGGATCTCCCTACGATTTCCAGCACTGAAGTGACTCTACCTGTGATGATCAGAGCAGCTTGGGCTATGACCATCGCCGACCAGTCCGAGGCGGCCGATGTGTCATTCGGAGAGACTCTCATGGCTCGCAACATTAATTTGCCTGGAGTCACCACCATGGCAGGACCAGTGCTCACCACAGTGCCAACCAGGGTGCAAGTGAACAACAAGAACACAGTCCTCTCCTTGCTGCAAAGCATCAACCAGCACATGATTGATGTCATTCCCCACCAGCATGCAGGCGTACAAAGAATCCGCCGTTTGGCGACCAGCGCATCAGCTGCATGCGACTTCCAGAACCTCCTCGTGGTGCAATCCGACGACCAAGCATTGGATAAGTCGGTATGGGACTTTGAGGATATTCAAGCCGGCGAGGAATTCTTCACCCACCCATTGGTTGTTGAATGCAAGGTGTCAGGATCCAAGATCAAGACTACAGCCCACCACGACGAAAATGTCATCGCAGCCGACAAAGTCAACCGTCTTGTTGACCGGTTCAACTTCATCCTGAAGCAGCTCGCCGAGCTCCCCAAAGGCTCCGATATCACGGTGGGCCATATCGATCTCGTTGGCCCTTCGGACAAAGCACAGATTCTCGAGTGGAACAGCAACCGCATTGAGCCCATTGAGAAAACAATCCATGATCTGGTCTTCAAGCAAGGCGTTTTGCAGCCGAAGGCTGAGGCCATTTGTGCTTGGGATGGCACACTCTCGTACCGCGAGATGTGCGACCACGCAGCAGTCTTTGCCCACTACCTCGTGTCCCTGGGACTCGAGAAAGAGATGTTCGTTCCAGTGTGTATGGACAAGTCAGCCTGGATGGTTGTCGCCATCCTTGGTGTGCTTGCAGCCGGTGGAGCGTACGTCCCACTTGATCCTGCGCACCCGGCGTCTCGCCACGCCGAGATCATCGAAGATGTCGGCGCCAAATTTGTCATTTGCTTGCCCAAGTACACCCAAAGATACGCTTCCAAGGTCGAAACGGTGTTACCCGTCGACCTTAGCGTTTTCGACTCCATGAAAAAGATGTCCAGCGAGCGCCCTCTGAGCCGCTCTGCAAGCAACAACATGGCATACGCCCTATTCACATCTGGCAGCACCGGAAAGCCAAAGGGTATCGTTACCGAGCATGCGTCCTTCGTCACCAGTGTCAGCGCTTTTGGTCCTGTGGTTCATCTGAACCGAGGAACTCGCGCTTTCCACTTTGCTTCCCTCACCTTCGATGCTGCTGTCATGGAGATCTGGGGAACTCTCATCTTTGGTGGATGTGTCTGCATTCCGAGCGAAGAGGACAGACTCAACGACGTCGCTGGAGCGATGAGTGCCATGCGCATTGAATGGACTTTCTGCACGCCTTCCGTGGCATCCATCATTGAGCCTTCCAGCGTGCCGACCCTCAAGACTCTTGTCTGCGGTGGAGAAATGATCTCAGCCGAAGTCATCAACAAATGGACCCCATACGTTGAGGTCATCAACGGATACGGTCCTACAGAAACCTCGGTCTTCGCGACGCTGGCCAAGATCACCCCGGCAAGTGAGCCAGCCTGCATTGGACACGGTATCAGGTCGACTTGCACATGGGTCGTTGATCCTGATGATCACGATCGTCTCACTCCTGTCGGATCAGTAGGCGAGCTAGCTTTGTCTGGACGTGCTCTTGCTAGAGAATATCTGAACAATCCGGAGAAGACAAACGCTGAGTTCATCGACAACCCGAGATGGGCTGCTGCTTTCCCTACTACCACCGCCAATCGAATCTACAAGACTGGTGATCTGGTCCGATACTACCCCAACGGCGCCATCGAGTGCCTTGGCCGCAAGGATCACCAGGTCAAGTTGCACGGGCAGAGAATGGAACTTGGTGAGATTGAATCACGTCTCAGCCAAATGGACAGCATCCGTCACGCTATCGTACTTTTGCCGAAGACAGGATTGATCAAGAAGAGACTGGTTGCAATCCTGGCTGTCAACGCAGGCGACAAATCACTCAAGTCGACGAACGACTGCCAGCTCGTGGACCCTTCAGTCATGCACGCCGCCAAACTGCCTGAGGTGCAGGCCTCTTTGGAGAAGCAGCTGCCAATCTACATGGTTCCCCAAGCTTGGGTAGTCATGCCATCTCTGCCAATGCTGGTGTCTGGTAAGATCGACCGCAAGCAGATCGCAGCCTGGATTGAGCAGCTCGACAAGCCAAACTACGAGCGTATCATGAAGGATTACGACAACATCAAACGCGGGAAGGTACCCGTGCCCGAGACGAAGCCGGCAGAGACTGGTGTCAGCACTTCCGACATCCTTCGGGAAGTCTGCGCCCAAGTGCTGAACCTCGAGGCCGCTGAATTGGACATGCAGCGTTCTTTCCTCAGCCTAGGTATGTGTATCACTGATATCCTAACTTTTCGAAATACTAATATGACTCCCCAGGCGGAGACAGTATCACTGGTATGGCAGTGGTCTCAAAGGCCAGAAAGCAGGGCCTTACGGTCCGTCTCCAAGACATCATCCAAACCGAATCCATTGAGGAACTTGCAAAGAGGGCGACACTCACCGACAACAAAAAGAAGCAACAAGTCGGACGTCCTCGTGCAGCCTCCGGCACCAATTTTTCTCTGTCCCCCATCCAGGATTTGTATTTCCAACATGCTGCCAACGGACACAAGGGAACCAGCCGGTTCAACCAAAGTATCACCGTCCGCATCTCTCGCAAGATCGACAGCGCCAAGATCAGAGAAGCCCTTCAGACCATCGTACTCCGCCACGGTATGCTCAGGGCCAGATTCAGCAAAGACAGCGATGGCGCTTGGAAGCAACGTACTACAAGGGTAAGATCCAGCACTGTTCAAATCAATCGAAACCAAAATTGACATTGCACCCACAGGATATTGAATCATCATACGCTCTACGTGTACACGCAACAAGCGATCGTGAACAGATGAAGTCCCAAATGGGAGAGTCGCAGCGAGCACCGGATCCAGAAAACGGTCCTATTGTAGTTGCCGATGTCTTCGAGGCACCTGGACAGGACCAAGTCCTCTTCCTGGTAGCCAACCACCTTTGCATCGACATGGTGTCATGGCGAGTCGTGCTTCAAGAGCTGGAAGAATATCTGCATACTGGGACTATCGCATCCGAGGTTCCCCTTTCTTTCCAGGCTTGGTGCGGCTCTCAATCCCCTGGCGAGAAGAACGGACACTCTCTTCAGATTCCCGATGGTCTCCCCAACGCTGATTACTGGGGCGTGGGAGGCTTTGAAAACACTTACGGACAAGTTAAGACTCGTGGCTTCTCTCTTGACGAGCAGGCGACTGGAATGTTGCTTGATGGCGTGCACTCTTCTGCCCAAGTTGAGCCTCTGGATCTGCTCCTCGCTGTTGCCTTCCAATCATTCTCCCAGGTCTTCCCTGATCTGGCCGATCCTACCATTTACAATGAAAGCCATGGTCGCCAATCTACCACGCAGGATGTATCCGAAACTGTCGGATGGTTCACATCTGTGAAGCCCCTCCGAATCACAAGATCAGCCAAGATCATGGACACCATCAAGCAAGTCAAGGACCTCAGGAAACAGACCGGAGATCTCAATGATCTCTCCCGTCGCACTGGCCCTATGGAAATTCTGTTCAACTATCTTGGAAAGCTTCAACAACTCGAGCGCTCAGATTCATTGTTCCAACATTACGGCGACGTCTTCGCCGAAGGAGAACTGACTGAATACGGTGACATGGGCTCCCGGACGGCGCGATTTGCGCTTTTCGAGCTTTCTGCTATTGTCATCAAAGACAAGCTGAGGATCGCGTTCACATTCAACAAGAAGCTCGAGCACCAAGACAACATCGCCCAGTGGATTTCAACCTTCGAGGCGCTTCTGCGTGAGGCTCTACCTGAGTTCAAGAAGTTTGCCAACGAACTGACGCCGGCATCATTCCCTCTACTTCCCACCTCTTCAAAGGAGCTCAAACAACTAGTGGAGCGCACCCTGCCGCGCATGGGAGTCCGCAGCATTTCTGACATTGAGGATATTTACCCCGTTGCAGCTGTGCAGGAGGGCATTCTTCTCAGCCAGCTCCGTGATCCTTCGAACTATATGTTCCACGCTATCTTCAAGGTTACTCAGAACAGGTCCGGAAGCTCCGTCGACACAAAGATGCTCGCCACTGCTTGGCAAAGGGTGGTGGACCGCCATCCCATTCTCCGCACAGTGTTTGTCGAGAGCAACTACAAGAATGGCACATTTGATCAGGTTGTCCTAAAGAAGGTCAACGCCGCACCGACAACTATTTCATGCAATGAGGATCGTGGCGCAGCTAAGAAGCTCTCAGCGGTTCGACTGGATGATGTCAACAAGCAAAGGTCGCCACGGGTCCCTCACCACGTGACTATCTGTCGAGTCATCTCGACTGGAGAGGTCTACATCAAGATGGAGATAAATCACGCTTTGATCGATGGAGCCTCTATCTCTATCATCCTAAGGGACTTCTCAGCCGCTTACGGTAACCAGCTTAGCCCTACAATGCCTGGCCCGGCATACTCCCAGTTCGTCCGCTATCTTCAAGGACGTTCAGACATGAGTGGGTTGCAATACTGGGCTCACCACCTACGCAACCTTCAGGTCTGCCACATGCCTGTCGCACAAGATCTTACCAAGACACGTCGCCTAGGATCTCTCAAGGTGGCCTTCCACCGTTTCGACGAGCTGCAAGCACTTTGCAAGGAAGAATCCATCACATTCGCCAGTCTGGCGATGGCAACATGGGCTACAGTTCTGAGCGCTCTGACTGGGCAAGATGATGTCGCGTTCGGCTACCTTTCTGCCGGCCGTGACGTTCCTGTCACCGATATTCAGGACGCCGTCGGAGTGTTCATCAACATGCTCTGTTGCCGAGTCAAGCTGTCATCTCGCCAGGGCTATGGAAGTTTGTTCCGTCAAGTTCAAAACGACTTCCTTGAGGGTCTTCCTCATCAAGCTACTTCGCTGGCAGAAATTCAGAACCACATTGGCATGGATGGCCAGATGATGTTCAACACCACACTTTCGATCCAGAACCAGATGCCCTCTGATGCCTCACAGGCGGAGACTCTTTCCTTCACTGCCAAGGAGGTCCACGATCCTAGCGAATACCCAATGACAGTCAATGTCATCACTGCACGTGACAATGAAGGCATTATGCTGAGATACTGGTCAGACAAGATCTCGGACAGCCGCGCTCACGCTATCGCTGCTGCAATCACTCAGACATTCGAAAACGCACTGAATGATGACAAAGACTCTGGCACATCCACTCCCCCTGGACTCCGTTCGCCCATTCCTTCGACACCTATGCTTATTCCTGACATCACTTCCGCTCCATCCACACCCCAGTTGAGAGGCATAATGACGCCTCCATACAGCGTCGACTCTATTGATCCCGCTTCGTTACACAGCCTCATTGACGAGCGGGTGCACGCGGTGGTCAGCCAGCTTCTCGCGAGTACCAGTATTGTGAAGCCCAGCGCCATACAGCCTAGTCATCTGGCTGCGGTCCGGAACATGCAACCCACACTTCACACACCACCCCGCAGTGAGGAGAACTTGTCTGCTGCTCACTCCGCGCACGCTATGAAGAGTGTGCCAGCTGTGGCAGTTGATGCCCCAACCAAAGTCCCTGTCGCAGCGGTGTTCGAACCGAAACTCTTGAGCATTTGGAGCCAGATTTTGGAGGTTCCCATTGACACCATCGGCCGCGAAGACAGCTTCTTCCGTCTAGGCGGTGATAGCATCAAAGCGATGAAGCTTGCTAGTGCGGTTCGTGAGCAGGAAATGGCTTTGCGGGTTTCGGACATTTTCCAAGCCCCTGTGTTCATGGAGATGCTCGACCTCATCACAGCAAACTCTGATGAGCCCAAGGCTCCAGTTGCCCCTCAAGCGATCGGAAAACTTTCAGCGGAGACACCTGCGAAGCTCGAACCTGAACAGCCAGTCAAGCCGACTCAACGCCCACGCGCAAGGTCTGCCTTTGAGACTATGCAGCTAGACAACGACTTTTTGCAGCGCAGCATCTGCCCACAGATCGGTATTTTCAAGGGTGCCGTGGCCGACCTCCTTCCCGTGACTGATTTTCAGGCATTCTCACTCACTGCACAGCAGTTCAAGTCTCGCTGGATGCTGAACTACTTCTTCTTTGAGGGCAACGGACCACTCGATGTTCGCCGTCTGCGCGAAGCCTGCAAGCGTGTCTTGGACACATTCGATATTCTGCGCTCGGTTTTCGTCTGCGCTGAAGGACAATTCTACCAGGTGGTACTCAAGAAGATGAAGGTTGATCTTGGAGTACACGACACTGAGATGGAACTTGATGACTTCGTCGCCGATCTGCAGCAGAAAGACCGTGATCACCCACCAAAGAACGGGGAGCCCTTCGTCAAGTTCGCTGTTGTACGCAAGGCAGGCACAAACCTGCACCGTATCTTGGTCCGCATGTCCCACGCTCAATACGATGGTGTGTGCCTCTGGAAACTGCTCGATGCTATCAAGCAAGGCTACGAAGGTGGCACTCTGCCCAAGACATCTTCTTTCGCAAACCACATGCGTTTGATGTCCAGTAGTGTCACGCCGGATCACTATGAGCACTTCACGACCTTGCTGAAGGACTCGAAGATGCCTGAGATCATTCGTCGCAACGGTCCGAACACTTACTGCCACGTCGGTTCGTCCACCAATGTCAACAAAACAATCGACATCTCAATGGGTAGCAAGGGTAGCATCACTGTTGCCACGGTCGTCCAAGCAGCCTGGGCTGTGACCTTGGCCAAGATCTCAGCGCAGCCCGATGTCGTGTTTGGTCTGACAATCAACGGCCGCAATGCATCGGTCCCCGGTATCGAGACAGCAGTCGGTCCTTGCGTGAACATGATTCCTGTCAGAGTTGCCTTTGGCGACCAATGGAATGGTTTTGACCTCCTCCGTTACATTCAAGATCAATCGGTGGCAAACATGCCATACGAGAACCTTGGATTCCGCGAGATCATCCATCGATGCACCGACTGGGAAAACTCGAGCTACTTCACCACGTCCGTGTTCCACCAGAATGTCCACTACGAAGGCAACATCACGCTCGACGAGGAGCAGTACCGTATTGGTGGCGCTGGTGTCGTTGACAATTTATCTGACCTCACCTTCGTTTCCACTCCTCTTGCCGAAGAGGGCAAGTACCACGTCTCCCTGCATTACTCCGACAAGGGTCCTATCGACTCAGCATTCGCTACTCGCGTCCTCAACATGGCCATCGACGCAATCAACAGCCTCACGACCAGCCCCAACTCTACTCTGCCTTCACCTACTACCTTGACCTCCC
This sequence comes from Epicoccum sp. F181, assembly GCA_037042865.1. Taxonomy (NCBI): domain Eukaryota; kingdom Fungi; phylum Ascomycota; class Dothideomycetes; order Pleosporales; family Didymellaceae; genus Epicoccum; species Epicoccum sp. F181. The sequence continues at coordinate 833,270 of JAJSLS010000005.1, forward strand.
TCCCAGCACGACAAATCGAAGAATCGCCTCGCCCGTCTGATGGCGAATTCCTAGGAGAGCGCCTAAAGGGCACCAAGATCGATGACCTTCTCATCCACTCTCCTGCCCTGACCCACGCATGGAGCCAAGTCCTGTCACCCAACAAGAAGAACAACGACACTTCAGCAAACAACGATGGCTTCGAGCTCCACTCCACTTTCTTCGAGCTCGGTGGTGATCTTTTGGATCTCGGTAAGGTCGTTTACATGTTGCACCAAGACGAATTCGACGTGACCTTGGAAGATCTTCTCGAACATCCAACCTTCCTTGGGCAATTGGCGGTACTTGCTCTGAACAATGAGGATGCCGTGGACGACGGCAATGAGACCGAGGGCGACGACTTGGCTGGCAAGAGATCGTCGACCATTTCGTCCCGTGGAGTCAGACGCCACACCAGGCGCAAGTCTCGCCACAACAAGGGCGCCGAAGATGACGCGCCACCACTGCCCACCGCACGCGAGAAATTGCTCTTACAGGAAGAGCTCAACAAGAAGAACAATGCAGACACACCTCTTGCATCCAAGCGTTCTTCCAGACGTTGGTCTCGCCTCTCCTTCTCCAGACGCAGCTCTGTCGGCACCATGGACGGCGAGAGGCCGCCCATGCCTGGCCCTGAGGAGAATCAACTCCTCCAAGAAGAACTCAACAAGCGAGCCATCGCCTCAGGCGACGTCGCCGCTGGAGTTAACACTGCTCCGCCTCCCAAGCGCCGCAGATGGACACTGTCTCGCCGCAACTCCGTGGCCGAGCCAGACACTGCCCTCCCTCCCATGCCGGGCCCTCTCGAACACCGCATGCTGCAAGAACAACTTAAGCACGCACAAACGCAAAGAGACATGATGGAGTCCCCATCGGGCTCAGAGCCAGCTTCAGAGAGGACCGAAGGCACGACCAAGTCGGGTCCTCGTGGACTTTGGAAGGCGATTGGCATGTCAAAGAACAAGCCGAAGAAGAGCGGGCTTCACGATTCGCAGTCTTGATTAAGACTCTTGGTCACTCTTTGACTATTTCATTTTTCGTTATTGTTTTTGGGTCAGCTTCAGTGCTGATATGAGCCTTCCGGCATGTTTTCATTTCTTTATCATAACGCTTGCTTCTGTATATACGATAGAACTCTGTTTTGCAATTAGTTTGACTTTTTCTCAATGATTACTCCATGTATTGAGACTCACATCAACGTACTACCAGTCTTCGACTGCTGACAGACGGCCTTCGTTCTTGTGTAGAATGCAAAGAATTTTTAATTCATTGTCGCTAACGAATGGCGTAAGTATGCAAATGCAATTTATCTTTCGAAACAGATCTAAAAACACAAGAATATTTGGGAGTCTCGAGAAAACCGTGCATTGACGACGCCCGGTTCCAGACTTTGAGAGTGCAGTAGACATTGTACGCGAGACCGAGGCTTGGGTGTGATGTCAATAGCAGTCCTAACCAAGTTACAAGCCAAAACTGTCGATAGCGCCCCTAAAGGGTTTGCAAGCTATGGACAGCGACTGTACAGATAAGCATCCGGTCTCGCCTGTCGCAGTTCATCCCTCTCAAGCCTGTGTAGACCCACTGCGCCTCACGAACTTGCTGTTTTCCCTCCATCCTTTGCCATACCTAAACAGAACGAAAGGAGCCGGCCAAAGCGCGATCGAAATGAAGCCAAATATCGAAAGAGCCCAAGCACCTCCGATACCTGTAAAATCTTGGATAATGACCAGTACCAGCGCTCCCGCGAGGAAGATACGTCCACACGCCGCTGCTGTCAAGGCCGAGAGAGTCGCAGCGGGAGGGTATGCGTCGAAGAGGTATGGGATCACAGAGAAGATAATCATGGCGTTGCCCCAGACATAGACAGCAGTCCCGATCACTGGGATTTGGAACGCTGTTTGTGGTGCGGCAGTCCAGCCTGGAGGTATTGTCAGTTGCGTTGTTCGATGTCGTTCTTCTGACAGCTCTTCATTTGTACTTACCAATCCAAAAAAGCGCAGCCGTGACCAGGAACTGTCCAAGCATCGCAGGGACAAGCCGATATTCCAGGTACTGCGCCATCGTCATCCCACGATTCTTCATCAACATGCCTGTAGAAATCTGCTCGATAGCGATGTTGCAAACGGCTGCTAGAACTGCGCCGGCAATAGCAGTCGTAAATGCTAGACCGACACGCTCCAGATCAAAGCCATAGACTGAAGATAACACGACAGGGACGGTTATGAACCATTGAAAAACAACAGCAAAGTTGAAGATCAAGATAGCGGAAGCCAACGCAACGATTGGCTCGGTGAAGATCATCTTCACAGGATCCAGGACTGTCACCTTGAACATCTGCGAGATGGTGACTCCGCTCTGCGCTGGTTCTTGATGGATCGGTTTCCCTGCGCGACGAGCGCGGCGGCGAGGGATCTCTCGCTGGTAGGTCTCGGGCATTCCGATTGCAAAGAGGAAGGAAGCTGCAATGACGACGCAGCTCAAGTACTGAGTCCACCTCCAACCATAAGCGGTAACAACATACCCTCCGGCGATCGGGCCGCACGCAGCGCCAATATAGGCTGCAGTCCCAAGGAATGCATAGTAAGTGTTGGTTGTCTCGGCGCTCCAGATGTCAGCAAACGTCCCTTCGATCAACACAAGACATGGACCTCCAGCGAATCCCGCAAAGAAACGACAGATTGCTACGCCTGCGAATGTTCGTGCGACTCCGGCGCCAACAAGAAAAAGGCCGCAAGTTGGTAGGCAGCAGAGGTAGATCAGTGAGCGACCTGTTCTTTCTGTGATGTGTGGCGTCCATATCGGGGCGAAGGTCACTCCGAAGAGGTACAGCGACATGCCTAGAATGGCCTGGGTCATGGTGATGTCAAAATCTTTGATGATCGATTGAATTCCTGTGGTGTAGCAGGTGATGCCAAATGCTCTGGCAGAACGTTAGCCACTGGCCTCATGTGGCGACAAAAGCTAGTCAGAGGTACTCACACAGAAGCCGCGCAGAGGTATCCACAAAGCGAAACGTAAAGCTTGCGGTGTATAGGCCAAGCCATTGGATTGTCTGGATCGCTCGGCGACAACGAGTGAGACAGAATGTCGCTGGCCATCGGTTCTTGTGCCACCAAATGGTGAGTATGTTGATCGCTGGTCGTGAGCATCTCGATGGAGTTGGTATGAGAACCATTTGGGCTCCCATGAGTGCCAGAAATCTCGCCGTATGATGATGCAGATGCCATTGTCGCGGGAGTTGGACTGAAATGGATGCGGTTTGTTGCGTTACGTCTTGTGGATGTTTTGTGTGCTTTGTTGTGTCTGGCTCGATCCGACTGAACGGTAGATCCGACGAGCATTATGTCCTCTTCATCCCAACGGCAACATTGTCACCAGCCACAGCCTTAGGACCTTCTGTCAGGCAGGCAGTGAACAACAATGACAATTTCCAAACGTTCCACATATTTGTCAAAGATTTGTGTTCAAGGCCCTGCATACCATACACTGCCTCGCAGGATCAATAGACTAGGTACATAAGCTCAGCCATGCTACACAACCCAATCAGACAGCGATGCATCCAGGAAGTCGGAAGTCGCTGACCGGAGCTCCGTAGCTGAGCGATTGTACCGCCACTGCGATGTCAACTTGATCAACAATTTCCAAGGGGCGGTGCAGTGTGATTTCAGCCCCCGCCATGCTTACTCGTGGGTACGGCATTGACATGTCAGTCTGTAAGAAGATCGAGTCTGCCGCGCGTCGTTACAGCATCGTAGACGACGGTTCGATGAAGTAAAGTGCATGCATGTCTTTGAGGCTATGTTGAAGCCGTCGAGATAGCGAGACGTGTGGCACGCAATCTCGAGTGAAGTTTGAGTACATCTCAAGACTCTACTCTACTGGTACCGCCTCGCACAGACACTGTAAGAGAACGGTGTACCATCGAGATTCTAGTTGAAGAACTTGAGTATCTCAGTAGTGTTAGCATCGCTATCTCAAGGCATCGGCGGAGGATAAAAGTGCCGCATGCTTGAGATGCCTGCCATATTTCATGCATAGGCTTACGATTACCCACGAGATGCAATGCTTATCCCTGACCCAAGTATGCGAACTAGCAACGGGGCGCATCTTGCGAGTCTAGTCGCAGTATCTCCAACATCATGCTGTCATTACCACAGGCATCGGATATGACTTCTTTTCTTCGCCAGCAAGGAGACGATCATCTCCCAGCACTGTCGGTGATGGAGACGAAGCGGCACTTTGATCGAAGAGCGAGATGGAAAGCAAACGGGGTATCATTCCAAAAGACCTATTCCAACAAGACGGTAAAATAACAAGAGCCAAACGCTGCTTAGGTGGCCGTGGTCCATCCAATCCAATCCGTACGTTCCTCAAGGAACAAACTCTCACTTCCCTCTGTTCATACCCTTGACCCCACTAAGAACCCTCTCAGTGCTCTCGAACGCCCTGTCCAATTTCGCAAGAGCTTCGTTCTTCTGCTTATCAGTGACAAGCTTATCTCCCAGCGGCAAGTCTCTTAGCGCATTCTGCATGAGCTCTGCGGCTTTCTCAGCCGTGGTTTTGGTGGTTGGGAGACGAGGCTTGCTGACGCCAGCTCCTGTTGCTACGGCTGAAGCGGATGGGAAGCCGCTGTTCGACGCGCCGTAGCCGGCGGTACCGTGAATGTTCTGGGGCTCTTTGCGGCGCAGGCCGACTTGGCCTCTGCCGTCCATGAAGGTCTCGTAGCCGTTCGTGTCGAGCACTTCTCTGGGGACGTCCTCGATTGCGCCGAGGGTGACAGCACCGCCTTGGAGGTGGCGCACGCCGGCCATCTTCTTGATGACGCTGGCGTTCTCTTCACAGCCTTCGACTGCGAAGCGGAGACACATGATTGCGTGTTCGCGGATGTAGGGGTTGTGCTCGTCGTGGCGGCAGCAGCCGACCAAGGCCTCCAGTCCGCCGTAATCGCGGACTTGGTCTTGGACCATGCGGTTCTTCCAGATAAGAGATGACAGCACCAAAACAGTGAGTTTCTTGAGGTTTCGCCACTCGAAGTCAGAGGGCTCGTCTTGGGCGTCCTCGGGGTACGCGAGTGGCGTCTCAGCCTCGAAGATCTGAGACTGTGGTTGTGGCAGTGGTACTGGCAATGGGAGTGGAGGCAGAGTTGGATCTGGCATGTCGACGTCAAACGGTCTCTCGACTGCAACAGGAGCCGGGCTTTGCGCAGGCTGACTGGGCACGCGAGCATCCGCAGAAGAAGATCTCTGAGGCACGTGGCCAGCTGGAGCGCTTACTCTCCGTGTGGGAATTGGTTGCATCATGCTGGCAGCACCCATCTTTGGGATACCACCCTCCAACTCTCTAAGCAGGGTCACAAGCTCCGATGCAATCTCCCAGCCACCTAAGATCTCTTTCCAGACACCCTCCTCGGTGAGTACAGCAAAGAATTCCAGGTACTGGTAGACTCCTTCATACATTCTCTCCATGTCCCAAAGATTCAGTGGGAAATCCTCAGGCGAGGCACGTCCCATATGGATCTGGCCTTGCAAGAAGATGAGTGCGCAGGTCTGTGGTATGATGTGTTGTCGAAATTCAGTGAAGATGAAGTTGAGAATGTGCAAGTCGACTCTTTGGGGTACGTTGGGAGGTAGAGGTGTGTCCGAACGCAGAGTCAGAAGAGTCTCGACGTCGACCATTGGTACGGGTGTGGACAAATCGGCGGCTGCTGCAGCTTTGTTTCCTTCGCTGCGAGCGCGGAAAATGTTCGTCAGCAGCTTCATGATCACGGCCTGTGCGGGTGAGATGATATCTTTGCTGCGAGACCGATCCCTGAAGGCGTGATATGCGTATGGCATCAGGCCATTCTGTAAGATTGCTTCCATGATCTTCACCATGAACTTGAAGTACAGCTCTTCCTCTCTAAGATCCCAAGCTGCCACGAATATAAGAAGCTCGCGAAGAAGGTTTCGTCCGTTATCCTGCGCTAGCAAGAGATGACATCTGACTGTGTGCATGTTAATCAGCGCATTGCGCTCTTGCTGCGTCTTGCATTGGGCAAGCTGATTTGCGGGCGGAACAATGCCACTCATGACTATCATGGGCAGCACTTCGATCTCGCTTGGGCCAAGGATTAGAGGGACGTCGGTCAAGAGGCCTCGGCCGTCTTCGGTCGAGCCTGGATACTCCTCTTCTTCGTCCACTTCCTCCTCAGACTCTTCCTCATCCTCCTCACTGTCTGATGTCAAGCTTTCCTCATCGAATGTTTCCGAGTCGAGTAATGCACTTCGTAAACGTGGCTTGGGCTGGCTTGGTGGTAATCGAGGGTCCGAAGGATGAAGACGTGGAGGGCTGCGACTCATAGTGCGCGTCCGCTCAATAGGGTTACCCACCATGTCGGTTCTCTGTGGCCTTGTGTAAATTCCATCGGGGTTCCTGCTGGCTGGGAGGTTCGGGTCTGGCGGTGGTGGAGGTTCATAGCCTTCCAGTCGCTTCATGAGCTCCGACTTCCCAGATTCGAGGATTTTGGTGCCAGCGTCAGCGGTGAAGAGCATTTTGAGGTCGTCGTGGTTGATGGGTCGAGGCTGAGCACCTTGTTCTGTCCAATTGAGAGATCCATCACTGCCATATACGCCAGGCTCTATGGGCGCCACACTTGGTGCCTCACCCTTGTAGCGTTCTGAAAGCACCTCTTCCAATTGTGCGATCCGTCGTTCAGCACTCCTGCTGTTCTGTGCATTGTCGGCTGCACGGGCTGCAGCTCGTTGCTTCTCAGCGGCGAGTGCCAGTTTCGCCTCGTATACCTTAACATCGGCCAGGTACTTCTCTTGTGCATCTTCGTATTTGCGCTGATAGTGCACCTTTGCAGGAATGTCGAGCTCCATCCACCTCCTAGGCATATCGAGATGTACTTCCGCATACGTAGGGTCGCGCTGATATGTGTCCAAGTATTCTTCCACGCAGAAGTCCAGGTTTCTCTTCACGAACAGCACATAGCCGTTGGGTGTCATGGTTTGCCTGCCTTCTTCCACCTCTTTGGGCATGGGCTTCCAGTCGTCCTTCATGAGCGGGACTGCGCCCTCAAGGCTCAGTGTCTCCTCTCCATTCGTGCCGAAAGCCATCAGCATGTGGCGCTTGGTTACTGGAGGCTCAGGTTCCCTGGTAGGATTCGAAGGGATATCCTTAAGGCCTGTGGAGGTGGTGTCTGGAATGTCCTCTGGCGCAAGTACTGTTTCGGATGTGCTGTCAAACAGACTGACCCAAAGCATGAGTTTCCTACGCTCATTCTGTGCCACCATGTTGTTCAAAAATTGTAAGCTGGTAATGAGCAGTTTCTTGTAGGCGTTCACGATCCACTGCCACTTCTCTTCCTCGCCGGTTCCTGCATCGCCATCATAGCCTCTGGCCGTGACCCGCACAGCGCAGTTGACCAACTTGAACACCTCTTGCTCCACACTGTTCTCTGCTGCAAGGTCCTGCGCCCGGTCGCCAACCGTGAGCACGTTGCGACTAATAGAGATCAGGTCGTTCAGTCGTTCCAAGTCCTTCCAGAGGCCAGGGTAGTGACTGGCTATGAGCGCGCCGCTCGTACTTTCGTAGTCGACGCTTGTAGGGTCCCATATTGAAAAGCTCCTCCTTTCCAGACTGGTTATAGCCGCCTTGAACAGCGACACGAGCTCCGACCAGAACTTAGGATCTGTGCCAATAGCCTCCCTGACTGCCGGATTCTGTGCCGTGCCTCGCAGAGTCTCTTTGCAGACTTTCTTATCCAACATGTCAAGAGTGCTCTCTTTCATGTATTTGGGCGCTTTGAAGTGGATGGTGTATGGAGGGAGGACGAGACGCACGAAGACGCTATGCGCCTTTGCCGCTCGGGCGAGATCGTCTTGGTCGCGTGCCATGTTGTAAGCCATGTGAGATGGGATGTGGTGTGTATTGCTGTTTCCAGTGGTGGTATCGATGTTCAGTGGCCACCGCCGGGCCCCATTGTATTCCTGTCGCGAAGATGTTCGGACAGCAGTGTCGAGGCTCCTCTGCAAAGCGGACTTCGGAGGAACATCGATGAAGCTGGAGCCAGCGGCTTGGCGTGACTTCATTTCCAATCAGTACAGATTACTCTCGCTTCTTCTAGCTCTTGCGTATTGAGCATCCTACAAAACTACACAACAAACATATCTACTCTTCTCGGAGCTCTGCTGCTGCGATATATGGAAGTCGGAAATCGCTACGTTGCTGTCCACTGGCATAATACAGGCACGGGCGTGCTGACTTCTGTTGCACAACCAATAACCAATAACCAATCAATACCGTGATATTTGTTATAGTGATCACATTAATCTTTGTTCACCGGTTCGAGCCTGTCGAGACTTGTGTACGGAACATACTGGGAGGTCTGCTTTACGAGACCAATACGAAAATCTGAACGTTTGCCATCATGCCTCGCCGCCCCAAAGCACTACGATGACCTCGAGAATTGCCCCAGCTAGGAGGCAGAGTTTGTGTAGAGCCACCACAAATCCATAGTGCGGATCAACATAGGCGGAACACCGATGCCACTTACTACAATTCCTCGCGACATATCATTTTGCATTAGGCTCGACGGCGACGCAGTTCCTACGGCTGGAAGGCACCTGGAAGCATACTCGAAAGTTCGGATGACCATTCGTTCACGCAATAGACCAGGTGAACACATGGTAGTTGTAAAAGGTCTAGTTGATCGACAACCTGCCTAAATCTATATGTACAAAAAATGCTTTTCTCCTGCCAAATCCAGCCGTCTTCGAGCCAAGCCGACACACCACACTCCTAACACACCTCACAACACCTCAACCATCCTTTCAAACCCCAGCTTCGACAGCTGAGAGAATCTAGCAGGCAGCAGGGCTGGGAACGTTGGCGCACTTGCCGCTCTTCTTGCCACCAGAGATGCTGACGCCAGACCACTTCCAGCCAGAGCAGGAGCCCTTGCCGCAGAGAATGTAGACGGGAGTAGCCTTGGAGCCGACGGTACCCTTGACGTTGTCGATGGTGAGGCCGGTGATCGGGACGCCGGTGGTGGGCTTGCCGGTGGGAGAGCCGTTCTCGTAGTCCTGCTGGATCACGATTCCGTTCTTGGCGATCTGCGGGTGCTTTATCAGTATCTCTGGGCTTGTGATCTGGTTTAGGAGGGAAGTGGCTGTGCTTACGTTCTTGAGGGTGATGCCCTTGTAGGTGACGTTCTTGACAGAGCCCTTGGCGTTGGAAACGGTCTTGATGCGAACACCGTTGTCGGAGTCGACGATCTGAGAGTCGAGGATCTTCACGGTGTCGACGACGTTGTTGTCGCGGCCGCCAACGGAGCCGATGGAGAGACCGTGGCCACCGGAGCAGTAGCCACCGGTGAAGGTGATGTCAGTGCCGCTGTTGACGGCGAGGCAGTCGTCCTGGTTGTAGACGGTGGCGCCGGAGATGGTGATGTGCTGCGAGTCACCGACATCGAAAGCGTCGGTGTTGTGGCCGCCCTTGGAGTCGCCGTCCTTGTTGTTGATGGTGACGTCGTTGACAGCGAGGGTGTCGGCGTTGTTGATGGAGAAGACCTGGACGGGGGAGTTCTTGATTGTCTAAAGAGTGGGTATTAGCAACTGCAGGTCTCAGGCAAGAATAGGCGGAACGTACGATGCCCTTGATGACGGAGTTGGTCATCTTGTGAGCGTAGAACATCTTGGGCTTGGTCTTGCCACCGTTGGTGCCCTTGGTGTCCCACCAACGGGATCCATCAGCATCGAGAGTGGCACCAGTGCCGTCGACGGTGATGTGGTCGCCAGAGATGGAGACAAGGGGTCCCTTCCACTCCTTGTAGCCGAAAGTGGTGGTGCCCTTGAAGACGACGTTGGTGCCCTTCTGGAGGTTGGTCAAGTCAAGAGTGGTACCGGCGGGAACGACGAGGTTGCTCAGGGTGATGGTCGAGCAAGACTTCTTGTTCTTGATGGCGTTGGCAGCGCCGCTGGAGCCGCTGAAGGAGCAGCTATCGGCGCGAGCATCGAGAGAAGCGGGAGCAGCAATGACCGACGTGGCAGCCAGTGCCACGGTGGCGAGGGAAGAGATGAAATGCATAGTGAAAATAACGTTGGAAAACGAGTGACTGGGTGAGATAAAAGATGAAGAGAGTGTTGGTGATGATACTTAGCTGTAGAGACGGAGTTCTGCGTGTCTTATACATGCCATTCGCTTGTGAGGGCAGTAGTCAGCCCTCGCAACAGTTCGGTCTCGTGCTCCGCTATCATGGCCAGGCGCTATAGCGTTAGTGTGTAGCAATTACGACCCCAGTCTCTTCATCTCAAAACCTCACGCTAAACAGTGTGTGGACAGCGGCAATGCTGGATATCGCGGGAGGAGTTGTGCAGACGGAAATGGAATCTCCCGAGCTGGAGCTGGCACGGCTTGCATGGTTGTTTGGCTTGCTTGTGGTCTGATGCTGGTTCACCGTAAGAACATTCGAGTCAGTATGGCAAAGGGCAAACGCCCAACATGGATCACAGCATGTTTCATACCGTAGGGCTGTGTTTCTAGCCTTATAGGGCGCAATCAAGACTTCTCCAACAACTTTGTTCTATTCAAGCTCGGCGCCGAGCCCCTGAGGTAGACGACTTCGGTTCCAGAATGTGGTGGCTGGTGAGACAACCACCATCAATGAGTGGAGCAGTTTTCACGATGTGCCCTTAGCGACTCCGTGCGAACCCTACATTGTGGGTAGCTTTCCTCATTACGACATGGCAGAAGAAATACAACGGAGCGATTGCTTTTCTGGTCGAAGTTCGCATGGTTGTTCGGTGAAGAATCGACGTTGCCGACTCCCGTGAAGTGGGTCGCTCGCTTGCACGACAGGCGCCACGTGTTTCAGGTATACAACAACACCTTTCGGCAGACTGTGCTTACATACAGAACCTCTACCAAGACATTTCGAGATGGTACAGGAAGTAGCATCAGCAGCCGCACCATTGACGATTTCCGCCACCAACATGATATTGTATCGATGCACGATTTCACGGATCACGACTGTGAAAGCAGTTCTTATCATCTGCCACTGGGACATTACATCTGAAGCAGCGCCATCGAAACCGACACCAAACAATCGTCCCATACCTCCAAGGCGACCAATCCTGTTTCATTATTCGTAATCATCGGGCTCCGACGCTTCCCATGCGACCTTGCGAAGCGAGTTCACGATCATGAGCCCTATATTGGAACGCATCTCCCTCTCCATGAGCTCGATTGGCCACACAATAGTGCAGAAGGCATGCATGAACTTTGCCCTGGGAAGGTGTAGAGCTTTGCTCAGATCTGTCCGCTGCACGAGTGCCCACTGTAGGAAAGCTGCCTCCAGCCTCACGGCGACGAACTTCTGCGTTTTGCAGCACAGGTCGTCGTGCCCAATTATGCCAGCCACGACTTCCTCATGAGAAGATTCGGTCGGTGTGGCCTCCGGAATTCGGCGCTGGAAACCCAAGTGCATAGTCGCGCCTTGCCAGCCGTCTGACATGTCTTCGCTGATCGGCAAGCGCTGCAGGTGCTCGTCCAAAGGAACGACGCAAGCCCAAGGCTTCTCTCCTGGAACGGAAACGAATTGTGCAGTACAGAGGTCGAGAGCGTAAAGCTCTCCGTCTGCAAGCTCAATTCTGAAAAAGCAGTGGTACGGGCCACCCTCAGTCGACTCGTCATCATCGCCGTTGCCATCCTCTTCTTTCAGTGCCTCGTCCTCGCTCGGAAGGATGGAAGTCACGACCGAGCGATCGATTTTCACCACATTTTCCTTGATGTGAGCCTCATCACATGTGCCTGACGTCGTTAGCAGGGAACACATGCGGAATCACTAAGGACTCTTACCTTGGAGCAACAAGCGCAATACTGAACTCATGGTCGGCAAAGCCACCAAGCCAGCTCCGTCCGCTAGCAGTGCTTTCTTAGCTTGCTCGTCGGGAAGAAGCTCGTCCTGAAACTTATGGAAGTCCGCACCCGTAATCATCTCGCCGAAGCGTACGACCAGTTTCTTCTGTTCGCCCTCTCCATCCCATTTGGCCTCGAGAATGTTGTCGAACCATGTGAGGCGACGGACAGCTTCGAACAGCGGCTCAAGAATTGCACCTGCTCTGTAGAGTACTTTGCGATCATTTGCAGCTTTGCACTCACCCTTGTGAGTGGCCTGCCAGTGCTTTTGCTGACATTCTTTGCCGCAATAGTACGTTGGCGAGCGGTTACCGTGGCGATCTACACCTTCGGCGCAACCTGCACACCGGTTTTTAGGGGCTTCGCCGCAGTTGGCGCATGCCTTGCCACTTATCTCGGCGGGTGACGTTTCGAGATTGATCAAGGGTGGAGTGGAGTATCCGTTGGCGGATGCGTATGCCGTGAGGTCGGGAACGGAAGCGACGTTGTCTATTGATTTGAAGTGCGCCAGGGACTTACTGTAGTAAGGCTCCATGGTTGAGGGAATAGGGCGAGAGTCGAGAGGATGCTGGTGATATCAATTTGTCGTGGACGATGATATTTTGGGGCGATAATGAGTTGTCTAGCGAGAATGGTGGCGTGTTGTCGTATTTTCATGGATGTTGATTCTTTGTGCGATGCTTGCGTTGTTCAAGGAGGAAGATTGGCGGTGACTGGTGAGAAACATTCTCTGGATGTAGCACTGAGAAATGTCGGGAAGTCACATGCACGTCAAGTGAACGACAAACGCGAAAGCTCGGCTTTCACTGGTGAGGATCTGTGTTTCATTTCGGTTGCCGGGGTTCACACCTCACTTTCTCTTTGGCTACATGAGTGAGTCAAAGACATTTCTTATCGAAGTCAGACACCATTCAACTCCACGCCAACATCCCCAAAGTCCAAATGACGATCTACTCGATGTACTAATAACTGCATTGACTTGTGAGATCAGAATCTTGCTTCGCCCGGCGACAACAACGCGACTTCTCTAAAGCTACTAGAATCATCCCTTGCGATGCAGACGATCCATAAGAACGTCTTTGATACCCATTTCCGTGGTACGGCCTGCTTCGATGACCGCCTCAAGATGCTCCTTGAAGACACTGACGTTGACAGCATGCTCTATCTGCTTGGAATCGCCAGCCATGAGCTTGATTAGAGTAAGCCTGGTCGGCAGGGTCACACAGGCTTTGGCAAGTCTTCCCGACGCTATGGCCTCAGCCGTTGACCTAATATCGGCATCGACGAAGATGTTTCGTCTCCCATCCTCGAAGTTGCCCTCTGGTGGGACACTTGCCATCGGCGACGGCGCATGAAATCCCAGGCTGTCTACATTGATAGGAGCGCCGCTTGCCAAAGACAGGCGACTCAAGTAGGAGTTCCAAGGGAAGACGCCGCAGTTGCGTTCTTGGGCCGTTGTGAAGCTGTACTGTGCATTGCATGGATCGATGGCGAACATGGACCCATCTTTCAAAGTAGCCCGAAAGATCCAGTAGGTAGGAGACTTGTTGGAAGCTGCGACATCGAGCGGACCAAAGCGTACAGAACGAGGAGCTTTGGGTTCGATGGTCACTTCTTCGATGCGAATCTGTGACTCGGAGGCTGTCTACGTTAGTGGAGGTTAAAAGATACTGTCAAAAGGCATTGAGACTTACCATTCACGAGCGGCCACATTAGTGCGCAAACGCTAGTCCCGGTGCAAGCTGACGTTGCGAGCACTGCTTGTTTGTCATGCTCCTCCAGCTTCTCGCCGTAAATGTTCGAGAAGCTGCCCTCCGAAAACTTCGGGAAGTCGGAAAGATCATGCTTCTTGCAGCGCCACAGCTCCAATTGGGCACCATCAAGAGCTTCGGTGTCTCTAGTCCTCTTGACTTCCAGGATTCGATCGTACCACATGGTCCTAACGCTTTTGTAGAACGCCCACTGAACAAGACGTCCGATTCTGAAGACCTGTCTGCGATCGAGAGCGAGTGTGCACTGGGGCTTGTGGGTCTTCCAATACTTTCTCTGGCAGATTCTACTGCAATAGTAGATCGGTGGCTCTTCTGCTTTGCCTTGTTCGTCCACGTCGCTGGTGCAACCAGTGCAGCGTTGATAAGCAGGTGTGTTGCCACAGTTCGCACACACGTTGACGTCTTCTGTGGTAGGTGCAGCATCGGTAGCATCGGTAGCATCGGTTACTGCTGCTGTGTTTGGGTCGTCGGAGGAGGGTAGGGAAGCCATCATGGCAGATGCAAACGCAGATACGCCGTCGGCGGCGTCTTCGTTGGCGGGAAAAGAGGGAGGGCTTGTGCCAGAAGGGATCTTGTTTTCGTCTGTCATTTTGACCGCAGAGAAGTGATGGGATTTTGTGGGCAAAGTGAAAATGTCGAGATGAAGAAATAGGATTGTTGAGATTGTGTATAAGTACTTGCACGCCAACCAGAAATATTCAACAATGACTGTATGTCTTGGACCGTTCAACGCACGTTGAATGTACCAAACTTGTGGAAACTGTACGCAACAAACGCTCAACTTCTTTCTTGGACGATCGATTGCGGTTTGGCGCTGATACCGCCTCAGACGCACGATGAAAGAGTTCTTACATGGTAGCAAGCTCGATCTCATGCCGAGCTTATTACCAGCATAGATTTGGAATCGTGCACGTGGTCCTCTACTGAACTGGACAATATATCTGTTACTGCCATGTCCAAACACTACCTGAGCCTATGCCCGTTCGACAAGAAGGGATTGGCTGCATTTACTTGACACTTGAATGAGGAATACGAGATAGTGTAGTGGTAGTCCGCAAAGTATATACACTGCAAGACCGCACTGAAGTAACAGGAATTGCATCTCGCTGGACAGCTTGCCGTACGTCTTATTCATGTTCGAATATTCTACCTTGCTACCGTTTGAAGTTCTCATGCTGTGCTTCAAGGACTGCTGTTGCTTCTCTCCCGCATCTTCTCCCACGCCACTTCTCGAAGATCCGTCCTCGAAGAGTGTCCTCCACGAACTCCTCCATCTCCAGACTCAGCTGTGGTGTAATGTTCAGACTCCAGGCTGGCAGTTCTCGCAGAGGTTCAACGGCAGCGACTCTTTCCCTTGTTCGTCAACACTGTCGACACGACTGGTGGAGCGCTGACCCGCGAAGCCGCCGCAGTTTGCTCACTCTTGGTCTGGACGAAGAGTGACGTTGGTCGCAGGTTCATCTTACGAAGAGCTGGTAGCCACACTGGCACTGGCGGCGGTGGCGTTGGGATCAGGGCGCTGAGTGGCGATCATGGCGAGTGAAGAGAACACATCGATTCTCTGCATCCCACGCTGCTGTGCGACGAGGGACTGCAGCTCATCTGGGGCAAGTTGCTCGTGCTGCTGTCGAAGCTGCTGCCTGATGTCGACCTGGCCCGGAAGGTTGCGACTCATGATGTCTTGTCTCGCTTGCTGGTAGATGTACTGGATGAGAGGATCTTTCTTGATTGCTGCAGCTTGCTGACGTTGTTCCTCGCTCATACTACGCATGACTACATTACGTAGCTGGGATCTCTTCTTTTCCGTGAGAGATTCCAGTTTGCGTTGAGCAAGCTCCTGGATCTCCTGCGGAGAGGGTAGAGTGATCTCACTGGCGTTGTCCAGACCAGGTGGGTCGGCCCTGCTGGCAGGGGGCGCATCGTTGCCTGACATTCTAGCGAAGAGCTTTGTGAGATGTGTAGCCGGGCACTGAAGTTGTGATGTTGGGAAAAAGAAACAGGAAGACTAATCAAGTGGTAACCGAAGGAATATGAACGCCAAGTGGTTCCGTGTGACATGCACGCATGACGCATCCGAACACCACATGTGAAAGTACCACAAACGCCGCGTGTCTGGAACCTTCCGAAGTTATCACATGTGCAAGACATATGAAGTCGCCCGCGAGTTGATAACGATGTGATTGGCCATGTGATTGAGCGCGGTCTGGCTCATCTAATCGATGAATGATGAACGGCACGATCAAGTATCAACGGATTTTCGTTTGTGACTATCACTAAAACAACTCCACCCTTCAGAGCACACTCTCATCGTTTGTACACGTGATCCTCCCAATCCACCAAGGGCTTTTTGCTAGGCTTAATGACATGCAGCACAAAGTCTTCTTCCCATACGTTCGCCGGCAATGCGTTAAATCCATAGAGTCTTAGGCTAGAAGCAGTTCTTCCTCAATTGACTGCAGTGCGCCTGTCAACAGACGAGGGTGACTCGGACTTTGTGATCTCTCTCCGGTGATCAGCTCGCCTCTTTGACGCGGAGGCGGCCCAAAAGTGCCTCCTTCGTTCCCACAGAGCGAGAAAGTCTGATCGCCTCCTGGAGCTGTTGTTTGAAGGCGTAAACTTCGCTTGCGTGCTCGTGACTGCTAGAGGAGCGACTCATGAGTTTCACAAATGTAGTCTGGCAGGTTTCCGGGGGCAGAAAAGCCGGCAGTTGCCCGCGGAGGCCTTCGCCGAGCATAATGAAAGTGGTGACTGCTTTCATCTCGGCGGTAGACCTGATGTCTGCGTTCAAGAAGTTGCCAGCCTGGCCGTCTGCAAGATTCCCGTAAGGCACAAGGAACGATGGAACACGTCGGAGAGGCAGCACCTCGATCGTAGTGCGGTCGGCGATGTGAAGACGATCTATGTACAGTTCCCACTTGAATACACCATGCTCATGCTCAGCCGTCATAGTAAAGTTGTAGGCAGAGCTTCGAGGATCGATAGCAAACATTTGCCCGTTCCTGAGCGTAGCACGAAAGATCAAGGTCGAAGACGGGGGAGTCATGTTTGACGAGTCCTCGTCCTGCTGAAGAACCTTCACGTACCGAGAAGCCATGGGGCGAAGACCAATTACTTCCAGTGTGATGTGGCATTTGGCCGCTAGCAAGGTCAGTGGCAGTCTGGAAATGTTCAAATGGTGGGAGAGAACTCACTTTTCACTAGATCGTCCACAAGTAAAGACATGATGTTTGTAGCTGACGTCGCGTTCGCCAGAATGGCTCGTTCGTCGCGCTCCTCGTCGATGAGGTCGTCCGGAAATGCTGGGAAATCAACACCATCTTGTCTCTCGCTGCGCCACACCAACAGCCTCGGACCATCTTCTGTCCCCAGGTGCTCGATCTTCTCAACTTTGCTCACACCATGGAACCAGATATCCTTGCTACTCTGGTAGAAAGCCTCCTGTACAAGAGAGCCGATCCTGAAGAGCTGGCGACGGTCGACTGCGACTTTGCACTCGACCTTGTGACCGGCGGCCCAATCCTTAGCTTGACAGGACTTGCCGCAGTAGTAGGTCTTGCGTTCTTGTCCGCGGACGGCGACACCGGTCGCGCAATTCGGGCAAAGTAGCGCGGCAGGTTCCTTGCAAACTGCACACTGAGGAATGGACGCCTGTGTGCTGCTCATTGTTGCTTGTGTCAAAGACGATCTCAATGGGCAGGTGTGGTCAGTAGTGATGCGGTGTGACTTGTAGTAGCGCTGTTGGTATGCACGGTGTCGCGACAGTTAGAAGTCTTGTTGAGGTCGTCGAGGTGGAAATAAGATGGACTCGATGATGCCGGATAGGGAGCAGAACGTGGCGGAGCAAGTAAAGAGGCGGCGATGCTGATATTGATGTGGCGTTGTTATCTTCGCGGTATCAAAACAGGATGTTTGTCGATGTCCTCGAGTTGAGTGGGAGAGAAATTTGGAGAGACTAAATAATGTTGGAGGTAGCGGAGGAAGTGAACGGAGAGGTCGCACGGAGCATGTGCACTCTCAGAGACTTCTTGTTGAAAAAGAACTTTCAACTCACTTTGAGAAACTTTTCGTACGTCTCACTCTTATCGCGCGGCTTCACATCTCAATCTGACTTCACGCATTCAATCCGCTCCAAACGTGACCTTGCGCTGAGCATAGGCCAATGATCGCCACTCACAACTTTGCGAGCCACCACCTCAAAACATCAAGGAAGCCGTTCCCTTCTTTTCCTGTTCCTCCAAGAGCCTACGGGTGTCTGCGTCCATGCCAGCCACCTTGCGAGCTCTCTTCCGTTTCATCCTGGCTTTGTCCTCGTCCAACATGTTCTCCGTCCCAAAATTCTTGACCTCAATGGGTCTGTAAGTGGAGCTCGGGTCGCCTTGGATATGCTTGAGGGACTCGCGAGCCTGCGTGGCAAGGTGTGCAACGAGCGCGGTCTTGAGAGACTGGTACGCCTCACGCTTGGCCTTGAGGAGCCCAGGAATGGCAACATGGTGGTGCTCCCACTCGGTAAGCTCGTCGATCTGGTGTTCAAGGGTTTGCGAGAGCTGTAACATGAGCAAGATACTGCCAGGGTTGCCAGGGTTCCGAGTGCTGACGGGGTCATGGATGTTCCTGAAGCTTGTGCCGAACGGGCGTGTGGCTAGAATCTTCGCAATGGAGTCTCGGGCATACTGAGCGAATGGCACGACTGAACTATGCTGCCCATGCTGAGCACCGGCCACGTCTACGGCCCAGACGCTCCCGTCTTTGAGAGTGACGCGCAGGATGTGGTGGACGGTGTCGAAAATTGGTGTCGATGGGTCATTAGCGGTGTGGCGGTAGGTCAAGATGCGCAATCTGAACATGCGTACATCCACCTCCTCGACTTTGGCAGTGTATCCTGTCGACATGCTGAGTCAGTATGACCACTAATCATACAACCAAGAACAGACGTACCTCTGAGAGCCTGTTTGCTAAGCTCAAACATTAAGCCAGCAAAAACATCACGTCCAGCACCCCAGGACAACACAGCGTTCTTCGTTACGACATCGTTGGTCAGACCGGTCGGGAATGAACAGATCTTCTCCGCCGGCGTATCGAAGAAGTGGACATTACCGTCTTGGGCACGATCAACACTGCTAATACACAAGTCGAAAGCCTCTGCTCGTGTGGCTAAGAAGCATTCTTGAAGAAGCTGGCCTGCGCGGAAGAGCTTGATCGAGGGCTGAGCGTCCCGGCAGGACTTTTTGTGAGAAGACCAGTTAGAAGATTGACAGTCTGTGCTGCAATAGCGAGTTGGTTCAAGGGATTTGCCTGCAACATCTCGGCCGTCTGCGCAACCGGTACAGAAAGTGCTGGCAGGTTTGCTGCAAACGGTGCAGGCTGTGTTTGGTGTGTTAGAAGTGTTCATGGTTGGCAATGGTGTTGGGTTGGATTTTGTGATCTTTGGGGAGTGGGAGGTCTGATTTGCGCTGAGGGTGATGGCAGTGGGCCTTGTGGGAGTGTAGAGAAATTTGATGGTTGGGTTGAGGAAGAGGGAGCCAATGCAACAACAGAAAAAGTTGGCTGCCTTGGGTACTGCAGATACCCGCAAAACGTCAGTGCTTGACAAACGCTACACACCTGGAACCTTCCAATGCACCATCGATGTCAAAGCATCAACTAACTGCCATTTTTCCAACGGTCCCATCCAGAATGGTTTGGTGTGCCATTGGCCACACGCAATCAGAGCATGAGTACCGTGGTCCCCTGGGCCCTCTCTCTCTCCACCATCTCTCGAACGCTTGGATCTATGGCAGCCATATCCCTAGCCCGCTTACGTTTCATTCTCTGTTTGTCCTCCTCGGAAAGGTTTGCAGGGTTGGCATTGAGGTCGATCACCATAGCAGTACTAGTCGGGTCGCCGTTGGAAAGTTTGATGAACTCGCGCGCGGTGGTAGCGAGGTGAGCGACAAGCACAGCTTTATGGCGTGAATAGTCGCTGGCGTTGGCCTTGACGATTTCCTTGAGACTGGCATGCTTGAGCTGCCATTCTTCAAGTTCGTCGGTGATGTGATCCATGATGAAGCCAAGCTTGACATCGACCGCTTCGTACCATTCTTGACGCGGGTGTCTCTCACTGGTGAAGTTTCCCAGGTCGAGCTTGGTGTTGCCGTAAGGACGGCGGGCAAGGACCTTTGCGACGAAGTCTTGCTTGTACTTATCAAAGGGAAGCACAGGCTCGATTTGACTGTGTTGAGCTCCGGCAGGATCAATAGCCCAAGTACTGCCGTCCTTGAGAGTGACACAGATGATGTGGTGGAGGCTTGAAGTGGCTGGTGCAGTGGTGTCCTTCGTAGAGTGGCGGTGGAGCAGCACGCGAGAGTCAAGCACACGTACGTCAACCTCTTCGATCTTGGTGGTGTAGCCTACTCGAATGTCAGTGCAAAGGTTCGTTGGAAAAGCGGCGTGGAAGCTGTAATTTACCTGCAAAGGCTTTCACAAGAATGCTGTAGAAGGCATCCGCGAAGACATCTCCACCAGCGCAGTAGGACATGACAGCGCACTTGATGTCGGGAACTCCTTCCAGGCATGCCGAGATGTGCCCATAGACCGGGAGGCCTTTGAACGGCGCATCGAAGAAATGAATCGTGCCATCTCCGACACGCTCCACCTTGGTAACATTGAAGTCGAGGATTTCGGCTTTGAGAACGAAGAAGGCTTCCTGAAGAAATTCGGCAGCTCTGAACAGCTTCCTGCGGGCTTGCGTTGACTGACACACGGCCTTGTGCTTTCCCCAATCCTTGGTCTGGCACGCCTTACTGCAGTAGAGAGTCGCGCCCTGGGTGCCTGTGTGTTCAGTATTTGCGCAACCTGCGCAGTGCGTGGTGGCGGGCTGGCTGCAGATCGCGCAGACGCCGCGAGGCGCATTTTTCGTGGCCATGGTTGTTGTGGTGTTGCAATAGGTGGTGGTACAAACGAGAAGTCGCAGTACATGAGTGGCGGCGTGAGAGCTTTTGACTGCGCTGATACAAACAGCGTTCGTTTGCATGGCACGGGCCATCCATTGAGAATGGTTTTGATGAGCTTATCACGTGCAGCCGTGCATGAAGTGAGGTCTGTAATATCATATGGTGGCTGGATGCGGATGATCACCAGACACTAGGCGATTTGACCCTGACCTCATTTCTTCCCCTTCTTCTTACTAACGTCCTTTCCCTCCTTCGCAACCTCGGATGCGAAATCACCCTTCACCATCGCATCTCTGGCAGCCTGGTTGATCAAGCGGAACCGATCAGGTCCGAGATGAATGCCACCATACCATCTGGTGACCACCACCATAGCATTCCACACACCCATCAGCTCTAACAGATGCAACAGCCGGCCACCAGCAGCACTCTCTCCATCATCGTCGCAGTCCTGAAATTGCACTCCATTCTCGCCCTGAATACGCCACGCAGTAATATTGTGCGTCGCTTTGGCAGCTTTCTTGTCCGTACCAAGCAAATGCGCAAGATACGACTTTGCCTCGTCTACAGAATGCACCTCCGCGGCGCGCGCGAGGAACACACTTTTCTTTTCTGTGATGACGTCTGAAAGAATCCATGGCGGAGCGTCTCCTAGGTTGTCCAAGGGCTGGTGCTGCTCGTCAGAATAGGCTTCTTGACTGCCATTGTTGGAGTCTGGATCCTGACCGTTCGTTTGAGCAGCTTGTTGCTCCTCTTCCCTTGAGCTTGCAGCGAGGCCGAGCTGCTGAAGTTTCTGGCCTCCTTCCTCGATGAGATCGAAGATACATGGCGAGCCGGGTATGTAGACTTCAGCGAGGACGTCGCGAATGCAGTCGACGATCTGTTGACCCTCGCCCTTGGCAACATTGTCGCCAATGTGCTGGGTGCCAAGGATCGAGGGTGGTGCATCGGGGTAGTCTGCTGGGAACTCGGTCCGTAAAGATATGTTGGACCGTATGGGAAGAGTCAATGCGTATGTTGTGATGTCGTCTGAAGTGGCAACGAGAGTATCCTCGCCGTAGATTGAGTTGATGGAAGTGATCTCGTCCAGTAATTCCTCTGACATGTCTTGAAGAATCAGATGCAGTAGCGAGTAGTCTCGAGAATTGGAAAGACACAGATGTATATTACGATTATTGCATCAAAGATCCATGAAAGATAAAAAATGTGTCGTAATAATTGATGTGTTAAGACGCCCGACCAAAGTGAAGTGTAAAAGAGACAAGCCCCCGAAGTCAGCTGACCAATGACAGCGCAGGCAGCACGACCCGAGACTTTGAACTTCTTCAGAACATGAACACGCGCGCGCAGCGTAACAGCATCCATCTTTCTTCATATCTCTACAACTCACGACATGGCTGCGACCGGGAGCGCGTTCTCGCTATCAAGCGCATTACCCAAACCAAAATACACCGGCGAGGACGAGGAGCTACCAACACACACCCAGCAAAAGGGCCCACGAGTGGTCGACTCGCGCGAAATCGAGTCCAACCAGCTCGTGGTGAAGAGATCCGGCCCGCCTCCCTATGGACAGCGATCATCATGGCGACCGAGAAATGCGGAAGACTTCGGCGACGGCGGCGCCTTTCCTGAAGTGCCTGTAGCGCAGTACCCATTGGATATGGGTCGCAAGGGCGGCTCAGCGGCCAGCTCTTCGAATGCGCTGGCTATTCAGGTCAACGGCGAGGGCAAAGTCAAGTACGATGCTATTGCGCGAAGGGGACACGACGATAAGCGCATCATCCATGCCAGTTTCAAGGACCTTATTCCACTGCGCCAACGCGCCGATGCAGGAGAGATCAACTTGGAGAAGCCGAGCGAGGAGGAGGTGCAAGCAGCAAAGGAGAGAACACAGAAGGCTCTATCTGGCCTGGTCGCTGGTGCGCTGGCCGCACAGAAACCGAAGAACATCAAAGGAACGTCAAGGCCTGAACCGACATTCGTGCGGTACACCCCAGCAAACCAGATGGGCGACCAGAAGAAAGGAGACCGCATCATGAAGATTGTGCAAAGACAGCAGGATCCCATGGAACCGCCAAAGCACAAGATCAAGAAGGTTCCCCGTGGACCTCCCAGCCCGCCTCCACCTGTTATGCACTCGCCGCCGCGCAAACTCACAGCCGAAGACCAGGAAGCCTGGAGGATTCCGCCACCAATCTCAAACTGGAAGAACCCGAAAGGTTACACTGTACCTCTGGACAAGCGATTGGCAGCAGATGGAAGAGGACTGCAGGACGTCACAATCAACGACAAGTTTGCACAATTCGCCGAAGCACTGCAAACTGCAGATGGACACGCGAGAGAGGAAGTTCAGCAACGTCAACGCATGCAGCAAAGATTGGCCGAGAAAGAAAAGGAAGCGAAGGAGGAGAACTTGCGCATGTTGGCACAAAAGGCTCGCGAAGATCGCGCCGCAGCAGCGTCTGGCAGCCGTCGCGACTCAGATGCTCGATCACGATCTCGCAGTCGATCTGTCGACAGCCGTTCTTCATACTCTTCATATTCTTCGCGCTCAAGGTCTCGCAGCCGAAGCAACAGCCGCGACCGCATGGACCCAGCAGAACGAGACCGCCAGGAACGTGAGAAAGCTCGTGCCGAACGCCGTCGCGAAGCTCAGCGTGACATGCGACAGAAGAACATGGGTCACGAGCGTCGTGTACAGATGATGGCGCGCGAGCAGAACCGCGATGTCAGCGAGAAGGTCGCTCTGGGATTGGCGAAACCTACACAGAACAAGGAAGCCATGTACGATTCACGACTATTCAACCAGAGCTCTGGATTTGCCGCAGGGTTCAACGAAGACCAGCCTTACGACAAGCCACTTTTCGCTGAGCGTGATGCGCTCAACAGCATCTACAGGCCGAATGTCGGCGACGATGATGACGATGATGGTGGAGAGACTCTAGACAAGATCCAAGGCACGAAGAGATTCGAGAGTCTTGGCAAAGCACCAAAAGAGGGCTTCAAGGGCACTGATGCAGCAGAGCAAAGGAGCGGACCCGTCATG
Source organism: Epicoccum sp. F181 (assembly GCA_037042865.1). NCBI lineage: Eukaryota > Fungi > Ascomycota > Dothideomycetes > Pleosporales > Didymellaceae > Epicoccum > Epicoccum sp. F181. Next base: position 856,930 of record JAJSLS010000005.1, read on the forward strand.
TTCGAGAGAGACCGTGGCGAGACTGATCCTTTCGGCGTTGAGGCAATGGTCGCAGAGGCAGCAAAGGGCGCGAAACGCGGTGCTGAGGACGATGGCGGAGGAAAAGGAAAAAAGGCCAGGGTGGACGACGATTAGATTGATTGCTATCTCATGTCGCTAAGTACAAGCCTTCTTTTGGTCAATGTATCAGAAATGCAGAGTTAATGTCTGAGACTGGCAGCTTGGTCTGAAGCTATTCACTTGTCAAACTGCTTGCGCCACTTTCCAGTGTGACTTCTTTTAAACTCTGCCCATACGATCTGTTCACGCTTGAGCACTCTTCACACAGAAGACGTTCAGATCTTCTCCAGCTCCAGAAAGTACAACATTTACAATTCGCAACAATGCATCTCCCAACACACGCCACATCACCCCAAGCTCCAACCTCACTCACCCACCACCTTAACACACCCGACACTTTTCCAACTCTCACTGAGCAAGAACACCCTAATCCTCTGAGCATTTTCACTCCACCCACCACCGGCACCACCAACGTCCAAACCAGCCGCCGCATTGTCTGGCAAACCCCCAACGTAGTCATGGACGACATCCCGACCACGCTCGTCACTGTTACTACTACTGCTCATGCTACGCGCTGGGTCACACTGCCAGCAAAATCAGCCGCTATTGTTACAAGTGGTCTGCTCACTTCGGCTACCGCGACTCAACATGCTACTACGCCTCCGGCCGAGCTCGCCGATGTGGGCGAAGGCGTCCCAGATTGGCCGCCTTTGCTTATTATTTTCCTGCTTTGTTGGGTGATTATCGCTTGGGTGGTCGCGTTAGTTCTTTTTCTTGTTACTTTTCCTGAGAGGGTGGCTTGGTTGGATAGGATGTTGGGGAGATGGAGGGTTGGAGGTCATGAGAAGAGGTACGTGAAGATTGGCAATGGCATGTAAAGATATGTTACTGACTATAGACATGCAGACGCAAACACTACTCCGAGCAAGAGAATGGTGCAGACTCGGGAGAAGCTACGGCAGCCTGCGCTACCGGTCTCGGAATCTCTTTCAAGAAATCGCCAAAAACTTCACGGCTCCGCCGGCCACGCTCCTTCGCCTCCGAATTCATTGAGCCACGAGAACCCAGGTCACAACAAGGCGAGATCGCTGCAACCGTACCACTGCCCTCTTACGGAAGCTTCAAGATGCTCTCGCCAGATACAAACCCGACGAAGACCGATAGAGCGCGCAAGAGTTACCAGGAAGACCTGGAGAGCGGGCAACGAGAAGAGAGAGCACGCGAAAGCAAGCTTCAGGACCAACCGCAGCCAGAAGTTGGTGGTATTGCGGGAGTTCTTGAGAGTGTCGATGCTTTGATAGACTTTGTAGCCAGGCATCTGGCGAGGATGGCGAGCGATCGGGTGGGTGATAGTGCGGAGCGAGGGTTGTTGCTTTCTGTTAAGGATGAAGAGCGAGAGCAGCCTGGGGTGGTGGGTTGAATCGCTTTAAGAACGAGCGTGGTGCCATGTTTGGGATCGGCCATAGCGTGTGTTCGCAGCTTCAGCGTATCAACAAAATTGTGAAGCATGACCAGCTATTCCTTCCCAACCGCTTTCACGCACCCGGAATCGTGAACACGAAATCTCGCACATCATACTTCACTGCGCCACCTCATTTCCCTCCCCATCCACCCCCAAAATCCTCAAACACTCCTCCCTCTTGAACATTTGCGCCGCCTGCACCGCATTCGGCTGACCCGCCCTAACATCCGCTTTGCCCTCATTCACAAGCAGCCTTACCACCTCATCATACCCCTTGAACACCGCACCAGCAATCGGACTTTGACCTCTATCATTGATTGCATCCACGTCTGCGCCCTTTTCGATCAACACGCGCACTGTCTCAACGTTGCCGTGATAGGCTGCTAGCATGAGCAAGGTGTCGCCTTTGTGGTTTGTGAGGTTTGCGGGGATGCCTGCGGAAAGATATTGGGAGAGAGACGAAGTGTCGCCGGCGCGGGCGAAGTCGAAGAGCTTGGTGGCGAGGGCGATGGCTTCTGGGGGAAGGTCGGAGATGGAGGTTGGTTTTGATGAGGGTGGTGGTGCGGAGGTTTGCGAGGGGTCGGTTGTTTGGGGGAGACCCATTGTGTGTGATTGATTATAGGGGGGTAGTTTTGGTGTTTTGGTCTTGTTGGTTCGGTTGAGTTGGGTTGCGAGGTGATATGAGGCTGAAGCTTACTTCAAATTGGTGAGGATTGATAAGCTTATTTTTCGATTTGCCTTGCATGTTGTCAGACAAATTCACAAACATCATGACATCAGCGTCGGAGGAAAGAGCGGCCGTCGTTCGATGGCATTGATGATTGATGTGTGGGGAAAGCTCACCTCCTCTCAGACGAAGAGCCTCGGCTCGAGTGACGACGACACGAGCCTTCTAGCCGACATGCAAGACGCCGATCCTATGGGTGCTCAAAGTCAGCTGTCATACGCTTTGCTTCTTCCTTGACGTCTGTGAATAGTATCAGTATATTCACCTCCTCCTCAACCATTGAGCAGTCATGGCAATCACTAGGATCGCACCCTCACGGGCAACAAGAGCCCTCAACCTCCTCCGCACGATCAACTCGACCCACAGTGCATGCCCATGCCACTCCAACCCTGGTCACCATCACAACCACCACATCCAGAACCCTTTCGCTGGACGTACGCGGTCTCTCGCGACGCCAGTCGATTTGAGCCAGCAGAAAGAATATGCCTTCGAGATGGCCGCATCGTCGATTCGCTTCGGACCTGGTTGCACGAAAGAGGTTGGGATGGATTTCAGACACTTGGGAGCGAAGAAGGTGTTAGTGGTTACGGATAAGACGGTGCTGAAGCTGGATGCTATGAAGCAGGTTGTTGAGGGTTTGGAGAGGGAGGGAATTCCTTATGAGGTCTTCAGCAACACCAGAGTTGAGCCGAAGGACTACTCGTAAGTGCTTGTTGGGTGTATCCTATAAAGCGAACGCTAACGGATTTCGTAGTATCAAAGAAGCGATCGACTGGGCCAGGCCCCTCAATGGAGATGCGTTCCTCGCTGTTGGTGGTGGAAGTGTCATCGACACCGCAAAGCTCATGAACCTATACACCACCTTCCCTGATGCAGAGTTCCTGGACTTTGTCAACGCACCGATCGGCAAGGGTCTACCTGTCACTTCGAAGCTGAAGCCACTGATTGCGGTGCCTACGACTGCTGGTACTGGTTCGGAAACCACCGGCACCGCTATCTTCGATCTCGTCGAGAAGAAGGCCAAGACAGGCATCGCCCACCGCAACATGAAGCCTACACTCGGCATATGTGACCCGCTCAACACCCGAACAATGCCTTCTTCCGTCCACGCCTCTTCCGGCCTCGATGTCCTATGCCACAGTCTCGAAAGCTGGACAGCAATCCCCTACTACGAGCGTACTCCCCGGCCCCAAGACCCCATTAACCGCCCAGCATACCAAGGCGCCAACCCCATAAGCGACATCTTCTCCCTGCAAGCTCTCCGCGATACAATCAAGTACCTTCCCAGAGCCGTCAAGGATCCCGATGACCACGAGGCGCAGTCGAAAATGCTCCTCGCGGCCACTTTAGCTGGTGTGGGCTTTGGCAACGCAGGCGTGCACCTGTGCCACGGTATGAGCTACCCCATCAGCTCCCAGAACCCAGGCTACAAACACGCCGGCTACGAAGTCGAACAGAACATCATCCCGCACGGTGTCTCTGTCGCCGTCACCGCGCCGGCGGTTTTCAAGTACACCGCTGCATCCAACCCCGAGCGCCACTTGGCTGCTGCTGAAGCCTTCGGCGTTGACATTTCGAACGTCAAGAAGGAGAGCGCTGGTGAGGTTCTGAGCGAAGCTCTGGCGAATTTCCTGGTGGGTCTTGGTGACCAGCCGAGAGGTTTGAAGGCGCTTGGCTTCAAGCACTCGCATGTGGATATGCTCGTGGAAGGTACGATTCCGCAGGCGAGAGTCCTACAGCTGGCGCCTAATTTGGATACTTCCGGTGGATCAGAGGAGAGGGAGCAGCTGGCTGGGCTGTTTGAGGACGCTATGGAGTACTGAAACTGGTCGTTGAGGCATGGGTTGACCATTGGCGAAACTGGCGACAATATCTTCAACATAAGTATCGCGGGGATGCATTGATGTAGTATGAGCATGAATCAAAATCCCGTTTCAAGTACGATCTAGTGTTAGTGTTCATTGAGTGCAATTGCCTCTGGCTTCTGGTGATGATACAATTAGGCGAATGATTCTAGCCATGATTTCTTGACCATTGAGATGCTACTGGTGATCATCGAGGCCTTTTCATGGGTATCGAAATCGTGTTCGATATGAGTATGAAGTATGCAGTCGTTCGAAAAGGTGTTTTGCTTCTCGGATGTTGTTCACGACATGCACGTGCGTACCTTCCAATATTGGCTCAGTCTCCGGATCAAATTTCACTTAAAACAGAATTCGTGAGCGACGACCGGCATTCGCAACAGGATGTACATGTAACTCTCGCATGGCAAATGCAACGTATGGGTGTACTCACAGATGAACGCATAACATCACCTACATGTATATAGTGGTCTTCGTGACAATGAAACCAATTGTTGGGCAGATTGATGTAACCCCAGCACTAACCCTCATCATGTGTGGTCAGAGGTACACATACTCTGGGGCCACTAGTTCGCGTATGACAGCTCCGATACAACACACGACTGCGATTGCGGCCTCTACTTAGGAGGTAGTATGAGACCTGCTCGTGAAATGTGGGCACCGACGCTGAAAAATACTAGCTGTGTTACCATACTTCAATCGTCGCTAGCGACAATCTCCACCAACACGATAAGGTCGCTGTGAGCAAGGGTGTGGAGGAGCACACAAACGGCGGCACGTTGAGACACAGCAAGCCCCAAACCGATGGTTCATCAGCAAACATGGTCTCACTGGTCGCTTGGGAGAGGATGCATTCGTGGGAGGCGATGATTTATCGGCACTCTAACCAGGGCTATGCATCAATGCCGAGTCACAGGCCCAAAGTGGGCACAACACCAAAATACACTGTCAAGTAGGCCAGCACATGGTGTTACGATCTCCCTCCTCATATTACTCTCGACGCTTGACGCGAACAGGTCGCGGGAGTTTCCTGGCAGTTTGAGTCAACCAGCAATCACCAGATCCAGAAACGAGCAGAGCGCTAGTAGGGCCTTCGCTTATGTCACTCAACTATGCAAGCAGATCTTGTTATGTTATCGCTCTGCAAGACACGACGTTGGAGGCCCAGGCAGGATGTTTGAAATTGGGAACGTTGCCGAGCGAACACATGGTGCCAACTGTCGGCGGTGTGGTCTGCTTTCCACGCGTAATGCGCATGCATAGGACATGGTGACGACAAGCTGAGGTTGTAGTATGTGTTTGGATGACTCCTGGGTCCTAGCAAACAGCAGTGTTGCGCCAGACAGATTCATAGTGGCGTGGTGCAGAGGGTGGGAGGGGGTTGTAAATTGCCAGAAACCAAATATATACCTGGAGCCCGCAGCTAGCGCCGGAGTTATCCAATTGGCTTTCGAGACCTCACACACGGATCAAGACAAAAACAGCAACTAATGAGTTGGGGATGGCGATGGAAAAGGCCTTACCACTCGAAGTTCTCTAATGATGACTTCAATGAGTATGATCAAGGTAGGTAGAACACGAGAAAAGCTGCGGGAGGTACTGTATTGCTTCAACTCCTACGCGTCTGTGCTCAGCCGGCGACCCTTTTGTTTACCAGACGTTTCAACTGTTCAGGCTTCATGAACTTGACCGTGCAACTAGTACCACGATAAGACACAGAACCTATGATGCATTGGATACAGCCATGCGGGCGCTGCTGTGCACAAGATGAGTTGCGAAGATGAACTTTGTTGCTCTTCCATCGTTGAGGATTTCTCGCCACCAGGGATCCCACACACTGCTGCGTGGTCAGATCGGACGTGCCTGGTTGATGTCGACTTACAGGGAATCAGCTATCTGCTAGTTGTAATATTCAAAACCAGCTTGGACGGACTATCACATGAAGCTGCTCCGTGAGCCCACCTCAGCACTAGGCTACCGTTCTGCAATGCAGCATGGCCAGCGTCCTATACCCTCACGGGCCAGCTATCCCGTTACGTTGTCAAGTCCATCAAATTAGTGTAAGTCTCCCAACTACCACGAGGGCCGTTCAGGTAGCGAGGCCACTTCCAACACCGTTACCCCTCCCACCGATGGTGAGACATCTTCATCCATCCTGCTAGACTTATGCTGCTCTCCCATGCCAAACTTGCTCTTTCGCTCTCCAGTCGCTCGCTTCTGCGTGTAGCTTCGTCCTACCCTTACTCTCTACACCCTTTCTGTCTTCACGCAGCCAAGTCAATTTACAGCATGAAGACCACAGCCTGGATGGCGATCCTTGCGAGCGCTGCTCCGGCACTCGCAATGCCAGGCTTGAGTGGATTTGCAGGCACAAAACGCGGTAACTGGGAACCATTAAATTCCCTAAAACACCACAACACACCGCAAGCCGATGGCTTCAAGCCATCAGCACACATGAGTTCCTCTTCACTGAGTGAGCCAGCCTCAAATCCGCCCACAACGGAGTCAACATGGGGGAGTCGATTCATCGCAGCACTTCAAATGATAGCAAAAGGCAAGGATAGCTTCAGCTACGTGCCAACTGCTTCTGCGGAATCAACCCCCTCGCCCGAGGTTGCACTTACTACCGTGATCTCTGTGATCACGGAGTATGCATCTGCGACACCAACGGCTGTTCATCTCGCTGAGAAGACCGTCACAATCTACACGACAGTCTTCGAAGCGTTATGCACGAAAACCGACCACTGGACCAAGGACGGAACCGTCTTCTCGTCGACATACGAGACGGTGACCACCTCATCCATCATCGACTTTTACAAACCAAACAGCCCTACGGCTGCGCCAGAGACCATTCCAAGCTCACCATCATTGGAGCTCAGTATACTAACCCCGGATTGCCCTCACGAGCATATCCCCGCTTCTGGCGACAGCATTGTTACATCAACCTCGACCTCATTTTCGACAACAACGGCGACGGAGACTAACTACCACACCATACCATTTTCTGCTGAGTCTGAGCCCTCAAGGGCTAGTCCTAGCAACTATGGCAGCATTCTCCTGACCCACTCCACCAAGAGCAGCCCATCGACTTCTGTGGCTTTCTCGTCGTTCTCTACCGTAGAACACAAGCCCAGCGCCAAGGCTAGCTCGGCCAGCGCGAAGTCTCACGACTCCGCTCACCCTTCACCCTTCGGCAGACCATCAAGCGCAGGCGCTCTCCCTGGTTCATCTCAATCAAGCATGTACCAGAGCCCTGCTGCTTCGGTCGCGCCACCGGCGCCATCTGCGCCAGCACCTGTTTCTGAATCGCGCACCCACGTTGATACGCCATGGCACTCCCAAGCTACCCATGACGCGCCATCCGCATATTCCGCCGCACCTTCAGTTGCACCCTCTGGCCCATCGAACTCTTTCGAGCAGCCATCGTACGTCGCACCGACCCCCAGCGTCGAGTCAACCCCAATTGGTTACGCACCTGTGACCAGTACTTGGGTCGATGAGGTTGTCTCGGAATTCACCAGTGTATACGCCACTGCACTTCCAACAATCAGTACTTGGACCTACAAGAACAGCAACATCACCAGGACCAGGAACTACCTGACAAACACGACAGTAACCAGTGTCTGGACAAGTACCATCTTCAAGACCCACACTAGTGTCAACTCCATCGTGACCCGCCTACCCACTCCTCTCGGTGGCAACTTAACAGATTCTCGCGTACCAGCAGTTCCTGGTACTGGCAATGACTCCTTCCCAGGTACCGGAGTCCAGCACAAACCATCCCCTGCAGCTGCTTGCACAACGAAGCCTAAGCAGACCGATTTCTGCATTCCCTGTGATGGCCAGCCTGGCAACGACCCCAACAACTTCTGCGGCTACACCGTTCACGACGACAGCTACAAGGTCACCCCCAAGACTTGCCGTACTGTTGAGTACACCCTCGAGATCACAAACACAACCATTGCCCCGGACGGCGTCGAGCGTATGGGCCTCCTCATCAACGGTCAGATGCCCGGTCCTCTCATCGAAGCCAACTGGGGAGACACGGTCATTATTCATCTCGAGAACAAGCTTCAGGATAATGGCACGTCTCTTCACTTCCACGGTATGCGCCAGCTGAACACCAACGAGATGGACGGTGTACCCTCAATCACACAGTGTGCTCTTGCACCAGGCGAGAAGATGACATACACGTTTGTTGCAAGCAACTATGGCAGCACATGGTATCACAGTCACTTTGCCCTTCAGACCTACGATGGCGTCTTCGGCCCCATGACTATCCATGGTCCTTCATCGGCCGAGTACGATATCGACGCTGGCTTCGCTGTTCTGCAAGATTGGAGCCACCAGACCGTCGAAGCTCAATACCACAATGCAGAGACTGTCGGCGCTGCACCTGAATTCGGACCTCGTACTCTGGACACCGGCCTCATCAACGGCAAGAACCTGTGGAGCCCAGACAATGGCACAACCGTCACTGGCTCGCGCTTCGAGATGACCTTCCAGCCTGGCAAGACCCACCTGATCCGCGTCGTCAACACTGCAATCCAGTCGACCTTCAAATTCCACATCGATGGACACAAGTTCACCGTCATCTCCGCCGACTTTGTCCCAATTGTGCCGTACGAAACAGACATCCTCAACATCAACATTGGCCAACGATACAATATTCTAGTCAAAGCCGACCAGGAACCCGGTGATTACTGGATGCGCTCCGACAATCAACAAGCATGCGCTCAGCTCCGCAACTCAAGAGACATCAAGGGCATTGTGCACTATGCAGGCTGCACTGGTACTCCCAACACTGTCAGCCGTGAATACATCGACGAGTGCATCGACGAACCTTACGAGAAGCTCATTCCCATCGCTCCAATCTTCGCTGGCCCCCAGACATCCCAGATCCACAAGAACATTCTTGTCGGCGAGGGTCCCAACACGCCCAACCTCTTCAAGTGGACACTTGACGGCAACACCTTCCAATCTCAATGGGGCGACCCAACTCTTGGCGGCATCTATTGGAACGACACCATCCCTAGCTACTCTGGTAACCTCGCTATCGAGGTCCCCAAGCTCAAAGAATGGGTGTATATCATCGTCGAGTCCCCCGTGGCGCTTCCTCACCCGATCCATCTCCACGGCCACGACTCCCTTGTCCTTGCACAAGGTACTGGCCCTTACAGTGATGATGTGGCGCTCAAGCTCGACAATCCTCCTCGTCGTGACACTGCGCTCATGCCTTTCAACCCTGAGACTAAGGAGGGAGGATACTTGGTTATCGCGTTCGAGACCGATAACCCAGGAGCTTGGTTGTAAGTACTCCCTGATTATTACCCCGTATCAGAAAGCATGCTAACACGAGATTTTAGGATGCATTGTCACATAGGTTGGCATGTTTCGATGGGTTTCGCTCTTCAAATCATCGAAGCTAAGGAGCAGATCAAGGAAACCGTCACGGACTCCTGTCAGCTCGAGGGCACCTGCAAGACCTGGAACCAGTACGCCACACTGAACCACGTCGTCGCACACGACAGTGGTGTGTGATCGGTCAATACTGGTTCTTTGGTCGTCGATGATTGGATGGATGGCTCCGTTGAGCGAGAGCAGCACTTTTCGTACTACATTGTCCTTTATACCCACTCTGGAGAGCAGCGCGACACATGGGTCTGGCCCTGACTTGGACGTTGATCGTTCAGGATGCATTCGGTTATTGGAGCGATACTAATTTGGCAGTTTTGATGGAGCGTTTCTAGCGATGTTGTTTTACAGTCGATACCCAGTTGCGTGCAACTTACGACTCTTCTTGCAGACGTCTTAGCCTTAGCGCGGATGTATGGTTGCATTCTAATGATATACAGCATTACGTGGGAGTGCGGTTCCCATGAGGTGCACCCGGAAGAGATGGAGCGACTTTCTTGTCGCACTTTTACATCGGCGCGAATTTCGCCTGACACGCTTTCTTCCTTCTCATGCATCTGAGCATCTGGGAAATCTTTCTGAAGCGGCTGCTTCAACTTTCGATTTTGCGCCGTGCCCTTGGATGGAGACATGGCCGATACAGCAGACTATACGGATGGCACTGATATGATTGATAATAATGGGATAGACATTTGCTAGATAGGGATGAATGAATATCATCGATCTTGCAATATACCTGTTGACATTGTGCATTTTCTCGATACGATGCCTAGGGCTTCGATCGCTCGAAAGTCGAAATGTTGGTTTAGGGTTTCACCGTTGTGTTTACGTATGACTTCGTACTCGGCCGCCCAATGATCTCATGGTACCAGACTCTTAGCTTTGAAATATTTGAGATATTCATTCTTGTATAATTGAAACACCACTACACAAACAAGATTCGGCTGCTGCCTTCTCGATGCATTTCGAACCTACAGACTTCAACGATCCTATCCAGATACATTCAATTGAATCTATTTGATCGTCCGTTGACACGACAAAAATAGGACACGGTCCCACGGATCGGTCGTACCCGCATATTAAGGGCCCTTAGTTGAAGCTAGCCACCAAGCTTGCCACTCTGTCTCGCACAGGATCCCCCGAACACGAGCTGCACGCCTCCAAACTTCGCAGCTACCAGACTTTAGCACCGCAAACAGGCCGTTTCCTGCCCCTACTAGCACGCTGGTGGAAGGGCATTTCTTGACAATGCGTCGTCATGATCTGCTTCCTAGTGCCCGGCACCGTCAGCAGGTGCCGTGCTCCCCTGGTCTGGTGAGTACGTTAGTGTCTTCGCTTGCTATCTCCCCTTGTCGCGTCTCATCTATTCTTCCTGCAAGAGCATCCTTTCTAGACCACGCCAATTCCTTTGGTGGCGCCTGTGGTGCTTCGATTTTTGGAGTTGCAGTATGATGTTTCTCTCTTTGCCACATTCGCTTCTTGCTCTGGTGATTTGCCTGCTGGAGCCTCGAGCGCTGGCTGGTTCGGCTTCGTCTTCTTCACGAAAGGCGCATTTTGGCGATTATGTCGCTTCCGGAGTTGGGTTGAGTAACAAACCCACGGAAACATCCACATCTTCGACCACAACACAATATACCACACCACCTGCGCTCACTACTGGAACAGGGCAGGAATATGCATCGTCGTGTGCATCCGCTCTTGCAACATGGAGCAGCTCCTCCTTTGACTGGCAGTGGAGCAACGCCCATGTCACCACCTCGACATTTTCAAGTGGCTTTACCGAAGTTCTGGACTTGCCAGGAACAACAAAGGTCACGTCCTTAGTAACGCTATGCGATGGACATCCACGCGTTGTGGGCTACACTTCGGTGTCGACTCAAGGCCTATCTACATCAACAGTCGCCTGGACGAACACTATCACCGAAACTGACCCAAATTTCGCGTATCCTACACCGCCACCTTGCTCTATCCAGCCGAGTGACTGCAAGACATTGTCATCGTCATATAATGTATGGCTATCGTCGCAATTGAAGAAGTATGGCATGGCCACCGGGGCTGGCCCATTGTGCACAGTCACGCCTTCATCGTCTGTCTCATATTCTACAAATTCTGGGGGCCAAACCTGCGATAATTGTCTGATCGCAGCCTCGACCGCGAGAGTCATGTTCTGGCCAGTCACAACTGCTTCTGGTGGCAATCTCTGTAACAACACGGCTTCCACCATCACCGCCACGCCGACTGGACCGCCAAACTCTTTCGTCACGGAAGGAATCACCATCACTTCGCCCACGGTAGCAGTGTCTATTGGATTCATGAGCCGCGTGGACGGCTGCGGTACCACCGTCAACCACACCATTATTCCCGTCCACCCCGACCAAGTCTCTTCTGTACGAGGCTACCGCGCGCTATTCTCACACCACCGCTTCAACTTCGCAGACCTCAACTACTGGTGCGGAGACACAAACACCACCAACGCCACAATCGCAGAGGGCCAGGGCGATTCCTGCTACCAGCAGGTGCCCGCTGCGGCGTACTTTGGTGGCCTCAACAATGCGGTCGTCTACGCCCAGGCGCCTTTCCGCAATCTCTCGGTAGCAGATATGACCATCTGGGACGACTATCAACCCCAGCTCCTACCACCACAGACCATGACCGAAGCCATTGCTAGTCTATGGGGTCCCAACTGCTACATTCATCCTGATGGCGTGTGGGATCCTCCCATCGCACTGACACCTGAGGCGTCTATAATTGTCCCGACTTGGCCCTCTACTGAGCCCGGCGGCCCAGAGAGTACGCCCGCAAGCCCCATCAACAGCTATGGGGCCCAGCCACCTAGGCAGACGGGGATCAATGCGCCTATACCTCCGAGTGAGGATACTAATTCAGGGAAGCAGCACTTTACTGCTCTTCCGGAAACAGGAGGATATGGTGGTGGTGGAGGAGATGGGACGGGCGGTGATGGATCGAGTGGGAACGGTGGTGATGGGAACACTTCTGGTGGATCTAGCGGTGGAAATGGCCAGGACGGCCAAGGGTCCAATGGAAACTCTGGAAACAACGGAGGGTCGCAAGGAAGCAATGGGGGATCGAATGGAAATTCTGGATCAGGAAGTAATGGAGGATCAAACGGCAACTCTGGGTCAGGGAACAATGGCGGATCGCAAGAAGGTTCTGGATCAGGAAACAACGGAGGCTCGAACGGCAACTCTGGCTCAGGAAGCAATGGTGGCTCGAACGGCAACTCAGGCTCTGACAATGGTTCCGGCCAATCGAATCCAGGCGGTGTCACACAGGTCAACGTGCACACAACAATCATGACCGTCGGCAACAAAATTGTGCAATGCACGCAAGACTCGAACGGCGCTTGGATCATTCCCGACATCACCACTACATACACCGCTTCAGCGGGCGGTTCAGCCGTAGAGTTCGAAGGAGCAACTCTGACAGCAGCCCCCAATGGCCTTGTCAATGTTGACACGCTGAAGACTGTCCTTACAGTCGGCAATAGAGTCATGACGGGCTCAAAAGACGCGAACGGCGCCTGGATAGTTGCAGATTCTTCTAAGACACACACATTATCGCAAGGAGGTTCTGCTGTCGTAGTCGACGGCGTAGCCTTCACAGCAGCATCTCAAGGATTAGTAAAGGCGGATGCATCAGATACCAGCGATGCGTCAGATGGGTCCGCCAAGGGGACTGGCACAGGTACACAGGACTCAGTTGCCACGCAAACAGACAGAGCACAACAGTCGATAAGTGCAACAGGCTCAGATGGCGCAGCAGCAGCCTCAAATACCGATGGCAGTAGCAGTGGTGCCGGAGCCACAAGATGGAGTCCGGCATTCCTTGCGTTGGCATTGCTTTCGATTTATGTTTTGGCGCTATGAGAGTTGAGCGAATAATGTCTCGTCACATACCAGTATATAATTTAATGAAAATAACAATTGTATAACGATCATTAGAGTGTACAATGAATCGTTCACTTGCGCACCCGCCTCTTTGGTATCTTGCATACCTTATCTACAATATTAATGCCCGAGAGCTCGGAATTCGGCATCCCATACCAAAAGCCAACTCCGAACTCGCTCGGTACAACCATCCAAGCGGGTCCTGCCGAAAGAACGTCATATTTAGCTTCGGCCTCATTCTCTCACAGCTGCATAGCTCACCACAACTCTCGATTGCACACAACCGGCTAAGCAAAATGTCTGGGTCCGGGAGTAAACCAAAATCGAAAGACCTCCAGGTCGTCGAACCTCTACCGGTGGACGAACGATCGCCTTTGCTGCACCGACACAGCAATGGCGAGGCATGCGAAGAGCAGGACACAGAAGCGCTAGAAGAGCAAGCAAGACAAGAAAGGAGAGAGCACGATGTGGGACATGTGCCTGTCGCGGAGGAGATGAGTACGAGGAGGTTGGTGGTTACTATGGGGAGTATGTGGTTGGGGACATTTTTTGCGGCGCTTGATTCTACGATTGTTGCGACGCTTTCTGGACCGATTAGCGCGTCTTTCAACTCGTTTACGCTCTTCTCTTGGTTGGCTTCTGGATATTTGATCACCAATGCGGCTTTCCAGCCTCTTTCGGGAAAGCTCACGGATATCTATGGACGCCGGGCTGGGCTTGTGTTTGCGAGCACTTTCTTCGCCATTGGGACACTCTTGTGCGGTCTTGCGACTGAGGAGTGGGTTATTATCTTGGGACGTCTGGTTGCAGGAGCTGGCGGCGGATGTCTTAATACGATCTCTACCTTTGTCGGCTCGGATCTGGTGCCTTTGAGGAAGCGCGGTATCTGGCAAGGAGTCGGCAATATTGTTTATGGAACTGGTATGGGCCTTGGGGGTCTCTTCGGCGGCGCTATCCACGACTCCATCGGTTGGCGATGGGCGTTCTTGATCCAAGTCCCGTTCATCGTCTTCGCCGGCATCCTGAGCTACTTCACCGTCAAAGTCCCCATCAAAGAGTCTGATACCTCCAAGATCCGCCGCGTCGACTTCCTGGGCTCGTTCGCCCTGAGCGTCACCCTCGTCCTCCTCCTCCTGGGTCTCAACTCCGGCGGCAACCTGGTCCCCTGGACGCACCCTCTCGTCCTCACAACCCTCCCCCTCTCGCTAGTCTCCCTCCTCGTCTTCGTCTACATCGAAGACCGCATCGCCTCCGAACCCGTCATCCCCGTCCGCCTCCTCGCCCAACAGACCGTCGCCGCCGCTTGCCTCACAAACTGGTTCATCACAATGGCCGTCTTCGCCCTCCTCTACTACATCCCCATCTACTTCCAAACCGTCCTCTCCCTCTCCTCAACAGCAGCAGGCGCCCGCCTCATCCCTCAATCCGCCGGAACTGCCCTCGGCTCCCTAACCACAGGCATCATAATGCGCGCCACAGGCAAATACCGCCTCTGGAACTTCGCCATGCAAGTCTTCAGCCTGGCCTCCGCAGCCGCGATCCTCGCCTCTTTCGACTCCCGCGTCAACGCCGTCGCGCCGTTCTTCTACCTATTCATGAGTGGCACAGCCTACGGCAGCATGCTCACCATCTGCCTGATCTCCCTCATCGCGGCCGTCGAGCACAAGCACCAAGCCGTCATCACATCCGCTTCATACGCTTTCCGCTCTACGGGCTCCACCATCGGCATCACCATCTCATCGGCCATCTTCCAGAACCTCCTCAAATCAAGACTTCAAACGCGTTTTGGCGACTTACCCGGCGCACAAGAAGAAATCGGACGAATCCGCGATTCGGTCGATGAGATCCATCGGTTGCCGGAAGGATGGTACGAGGGTGTTTTGGAGGCGTATGTGGAGAGCTTCAGGGGCGTGTGGGTTGCTGCGTTGGGCTTCGCGGTGTTGGCGGCGGTGTCGAGTTTCTTTATCAAGCAGCACAAGTTGCATGGGAATTTGGAGAGGAAGTGAAAACAAGAAGAGGGGAAGTGGTTGTGGAAAGCTGTAGATGGGAGTTCGTGTACATAGATATGATGATTTTTAAATGTAGCATAGAATTGAAACATCATTCTTGTTTAGAAAACTCTTTCGGGTATGTGATAGTGTTGAATCTGATATGAACATCTTGGTTGGATGGCTTACAGAATACGGCTACTTGCGTCCAAGGTATCCCACAGACAGAACCCCTCGGTTCATGTCCACGCCGAGCTAGTAGCGTGGTTGCAGGTGTGTACACACACTACGAAACGACAAAACCAACCTCCAGCGGCAAGACACAGCATGCCACTACAACTCAAACGCGCTCCACATCCTCATTGTCCCGCCCTCCACTCCTGCAAAAACTTCAACCTCAAGTCATACTCCTCCCAGCCCTTCTTCTCACACAGCGCCTTAAAGACCTTGGCGTCGGTAGTGCCGACCTGCGCATCATCTTCCGCGGACCACACTTCGGGGAGCTCAGGAACCGGCAATTCCAGCTTCTCGTACATAGCGACGACTTCGGCGGCTTGCAGCTGCGCTGATGTGCGATAGATCGCGTTGCGGATAGAGTCTGGGGCGTGGCCCGTTGCTGTGAGGCGGGCGATGAACGATGCGACTGATTCGGTTTCGGGGGTCTCGGGTTCTTGGCGTGTGCTTGTCGGGATCAGCTTCCTGGGCGTTGCTGATGCGGTGCGTCTTCGTGAAGATGTTGCTGGTTTTGGTGTGGTTTGTT
Source organism: Epicoccum sp. F181 (assembly GCA_037042865.1). Lineage (NCBI taxonomy): Eukaryota > Fungi > Ascomycota > Dothideomycetes > Pleosporales > Didymellaceae > Epicoccum > Epicoccum sp. F181. Next base: position 873,112 of record JAJSLS010000005.1, read on the forward strand.
GCGCCGACGTGGGCTTCTCCATCGGATCAGCAGGGAGTTCCGCTTCATTTCCCTCAACATCAGAGTCTGGAGGAAGTGGAAAGCTGAAATCGGGTTGTTGAGCGCCCGTGGCGTAAATGTCTTGTGTGTCGAGAGCAGCTTGAGCTCTAGATGCGGTTGCTTTTGCAGGTGCTTCTTCCATAACTTCGTCCTCCGAGAGTTCTGGAGCGTCTAGGTTGCCATTCAGGCCGCCGTTCACGTTGGCTTGGTTGAGAACAGGCGGCTGTGTAGGCTCCCATTGGTGTTGATCGGTAAGGCCGTTAGCCTGAGTGTCCTCTTGCGAGGAAAAGGTAAATCCACCTTCAGGTTCAGCTAACGTGAGATCGATCTCAACATTGTCGGCCATCTCTTCATCGAAACCCCGCTGGCCCGAAGCGCCCTCGGTTTGCTCGTTCGTTGCAGGTTGGACCCAGTTCCTCACCGCATCGTCGACTGGTATGAAGCCGGTGTTCAGTGCGTGATCCTGAGAATTGAAAGGATCGAACTCGACGGCGACTTGCGAAGAGAACACCTGGTCGCCGCCAGGCAAATGGCTATCAAGCAATCTGTCAAATTCGTCATTGGAACCCAAGCCTTGGGTGTTTTCAGGAACAAGGTTGGAGCCTGTGTCCTGCGCGGCATGCCCGTTTGATGTAATCTGCCCATCCTTCGGTGCCGGGGTCGATTTCCCATTAGATTTCAGTTCCGCATCAGCTCCAGTCGCGTTATGATTTTCTTCTTCCTGGTTCTGACCAGTCCTCCTTGCAATATGACCAGCAACAAGCTTTTGCAAATACTGTGCATAATTGTTAAGATCTCCATCATTCTCTCGAAGATCTGAAGCTCGCGCAATTTCCACGCCATGAGCTGCTTGCTGATTGGCCAAGTTCTCTTCTGTGAGTTGGAGGCCGCTCTGGGGGATCATTTCGTCAGACGCACTCGCTGCTATTTGACTCTCGACGTTGCTCGGGGAGACGGCGCCAGCCTGTTCTGCTTCTGGGGCCTCAATTGGCGATTCCTGGTTCGGGGCACGGTTGGGAGCAGTCTCAGTTTGTTGGACGTCAGTCTGCGGAAGCGGCTGAGACTGCAGTCCTGATTCGGGGTTCTTTGCATTGGCTTCGGCAATCAACTGAGCCTTTGCCGCACGATTTAGTTCTGAAGTTGGCAGTGGTTCTTCCCCAGGCAGTGCAAGCTCGTCTTGAGTTTCGCCGTTCTCGCCCTCGCCGTCTATACCCAGCTCGATAATGTTTTGTGCGTTGGTGGGAGATTTGGATGAGTCTGCACCAGTGACTTCCACACCGTTTCCAGCTGGCTGTTCCTCCGCTGAGCGATCGGCTCTGGCACGTTTGCGAGGCTGGGTGTTGCTCCGCGGAGTGGCTGTTTGACGTCTGCGTTTCTGACTGACCGAAGGAGATGGTTGTCTGTCCCGAGCGGCCTTCTCCCTCATCGCGACCAATTCTGGAGTTGTGGGCTCTGCATTTCGCTCTAGCGGCTCGGGCGTAGAGATACGAGCTTTGCGTTTCATTGGCGAAGCCCGAGCTCGTTTCGCCTTTTTCTCTTTCGCACGGAAAGCCGGGAGAGCCTGTTCCTCGTATAGACGCTTCCACTGGTCGGCAGTGAGATGCATCGACGTCTCCTCATCAGCCAAGGATCCCCAAACAGCGTCCAAGTCCTCGACTGGAATGTTCAGGATGTCGTCAATGTTCTCAAGTAAGAATAGTACGTCTGGGTCGACCTCCTCTTCATCGTCCTGCTCATCTTGCGCTTCCTCCTCCTCTTCGACCGTGCCATCTACACCCGAGGGTCGCACTGCTTGCTGCGTTGACATGACTGCAGTATTCGGCTGTAGTTGGACACCCGCCGGAGGGTTGGCCATGAGCCTTTTGACATAGCGATCCCTCCACGACTGGAAGGTGTGCCTGGGGTTGAGAGCCTCGAGTTGCTTGTAGATCTCGTTTCCTTTAATCCCATGCACACCTCGATTCTTGTAGTCTTGCACCCAGTTCCACAGATCGCGGTCGTCTTGCGGCGTGAATGGAGTCCTCGTAGACTTGGGTGGTACGACAGTGCTGCCGACCGTTCGCGCATAGCCCGGCGCGGGTCCTGCGCGGTGGTCGTTCTTGTCTGGGAGCGCGCCTGCGCTGATGGCAGCCTCGATGAAAGTATAGCTCAAGCTGTTGGGCGGGCAGTCGTTTCGCATATGGTCGGCGATGATGTGGTCGGCCTGGGCCTCGAGGCGCACGATGCGACCGCCATTGGCGCGAATGCGGTCGAGGAAGTTGGAGCGCATCGGCACGCGCAGGCCGACAAGGAATGAGATGCCGTCAAAGAGGCCGCCGATGTTGGGCGTGTCCTCATTTGCCTGAGTGATGACGACGCCTTCGGTAGCCATGACGGCGGGTGGTTGTGGTGTGTGTTGAGTGGTGCGTGGTAGGAAGCTGGGAGGGGAGGAATATCGCTTGAATGCGACGCGAAGAGCGGGCGCGCGTGGTCACGGGCGGAGCTGACCTGAGCTTGAAAGCCGTAAGGTTAATAGACTACATATGCCTCGTTTCTTTTTATTTTCACTTCACTTGCATTTGGAAGAAGTAGAGGAAAGTGTCTATAGCTATTCATATTCGATAGCTTTTTTACACCAATCTATGCCTGTCAATTCAATATCTTCTTCGGACTTGTCGCCGCGAGTGAGCACATGCACTTGCCCGCCGCCACCGGAAGAACGCGCAAGTGCCCTACTAAATATCACATGCCCACTTCTTGATCCATGCAGGCATCCTTGGAAAGCCACTCATCCTTCTTGCGCCCAATATAACAACGTTAGGGCTTCTTGTCATTCAAAATACTCACAAGCATCACTGGACGGACCTTGAGCCGTAGCCTTGCTCGCCTGGACATGCTGCGTGCCTCCAAGCAAGCATGGGCATCATCAGCAACGTCCTCATCGGCATCCTTGTCATATCTCTCATAACTTTCGTCGCACTGTTCGGACGCCTCCCAGCATTGCGAAAGACTCCCATCGGCTGGCTGCAGAGAGCATTATGTCTGCACATACCAAACACTCTTAAGGCGCTTGACCGCCATGTGACTGGAGGAAAGTTGTCTGTCAAAGGCAAGAAGCTTGGCCATTATCTGTTCTTCCAAAAGAATCCCATAGTACTGGTGAGTCTTCAAGGAGACTCGAAAATAATGAAAAGGTTTTGACATTGGTTTTCAGATTCTATTTCTCTTCATCCTCTCCGGCAGTGCCTTCTTGTTCCTCTACCATGGCGCTCATCGGCTGCCATCATCCTTGCTACTCCCAAGCCCGATCTTGATTGCACTACCTTACATCTTCACCTACCTCTGCGCCTCACACACAAGCCACTATCTAGGACCGCAGACCAAACACCCACACCAATACCCATACGACCATATCCTCTACCGACCCGCCCAGTCATGCCGTACTTGCAACATCCCCAAGCCAGCCCGCAGCAAGCACTGCTCTCTATGCAACACCTGCATCGCCAAGCTCGACCACCACTGTCCATGGGTCAACAACTGCCTCGGCCAAGGTAATTATCGCTGGTTCCTCCTCCTGCTCGTCAGTCTCAGCGCCCTCGAATTCTACGGCGCCTACCTAAGCTGGTATATCCTCAACCCGTATCTCCAAACGCCACCCGGTCCAGTGTTCTTCAGCGCAGAGCACATGAGACATCTTGGTGATGCTATAGTCCACGCTGTTAACGTCGGTGGTTTGTCAATCGCTGGTGTCGGTATGCTGGCGAGCTCTACGGCTTCCTTGCCTCTGGGCTTGTTCGCTTACCATTGCTATCTGATCTGGGCCGGCATGACCACAAACGAAAGCCAGAAATGGGCCGACTGGCGAGACGACATGGCCGACGGCCTGGTTTTCGTGTCTTCCCGTCGCGCTATTCGAAGCCACACCATGGAACAGCAGGAGGCGCAAGCACGAGGCAAGGGCGACACTGCCGCCACGGCTCACGCCAAACTTGGCACTGAGTTGGGCCTGATGGCTGGTGCGGAGGACGATCCGGATGTCATTTGGCCTGTGGACAGCAATCAGATTGTTGTTAGAACTAACGATGGAAAGCCACCCAAAGGACAGGAGAGCCTATGGCGGAGGATCTGGAGTTTGGATGAAGTGGAGAACATCTACGATTTGGGCGGGTGGGATAATTTTGTGGATGTTGCGATGGGAAGGTGATGCTGTTGATGCCTGCTGCCGGGATACCAATGTTTGTGTTACATCGACTCCCGGGCCATCGACTTTTAGAACCAGGTTGCAGTCTTGATGAACGAGCAACCAACGTTGAACTTCATCGCAAATCAATCTTGATGCAAAAAAGCACCTTCACACACATACATAAATCGATCTTGGTATGCCGCTTCGGCGGGACCTGATTTCAATTCGAAGAGCAGCCTTCGGCTCTGTACGTCGTAAATTGCACGAACTACCCCGAATGTAATTTTACGCAAGCACTGAAGGTATGCCCTCCAGGATCTCCGAAGATGCAAATGGTTATCAAGTTGATCGATATGTCTCATTCACCCGAAAGATCCCGATAGGCGAAGCACAAGGATGCTGCATCCGTGCAGATCCGGGAAGATCGGCAGGACCGAAGGCCCGCTCCTTCCGTGTGATGCCTTACTTAAGGACATGGAAGGACAACACCTCGTGAGGGCAAGCGAACTGATAGAATATCTCATTGTCGCCATGAATGAACTCGCAGTCACTGGTCAGCAATGTAACGACCTTGTCGCGAGCTCCACAGTGCTTCACGCCGCACGGCGGATGCGACCTCCGCAGTCGCGATCACAATGGTCACTACGTTTCGAGAATACAACTGCTCTTGCTTGATGATCATCGGTCGCAGGCTACAAAGGGCTTCGTTGTGACTCTTACATCTGGTTTTCTTGGAGGTAGCATTGACAGCAAGCGGTGAGTGCATGTTGAGCCAGTTACGCAGCTTGCTGAAGAAGCTTCATGGGAGATCCATCTCGTACATGTAACATCGAGTGCAGGTATGCTAACGACTCAGTCTTGGGCTTTCACCGTAGTGGCATGTACGCGCGGTGATGCGTTCTCTTGCACCTTAGGCATGAAACCTCACCCACTGCCATGACATGGTGCAAGGGATGAATCGGTGATAGGAGAGGTCGTGTCGCTCCTAATTTATTTAAGTGTTGCAATTTCGCACATCTGGAACTTGCCACACGCTCGCTCAAACATCCAATCGCTTGCTCAACCTGTCAAAGCACTTCTTGCACTAGTCACCGTATTGTTCGACTTTCAAATTGGTTCTCCACCACTGGTCCGTCGGCGACAGGAACGGAAAGGGCACGTTCAACCACTGCCGGGTTGCCGAAGCGGACGCCAAAGACTTCACTACCGTGAAGAAGGTTGAAACCTGGCATGCGATGAACGCAGACGACAATAAAAGACACTGGCTCGCTGGAATCCGCTTAACTTTCACTGACGGCTACCAAACTCCAGTACACGGGTCCGATTCGTCATCTCATGCCCGAAGCGATTACGAGTTTGAACTTGGTGAGATTATCACTTCAATAATGATTGGAACCAGGCCCGACGCAACGATTTGCAGCTTCTCCATCTCAACCGAGAAAGGCCTGGTTTTCTAGCAGGTCCACGTGCTCTGGACGACCAAGCCCTGCACAGCGTGGATTTTCACGGCGGGGTTTGGTTGGTAATCTCTGGTGGGATCGACAGCCACTTGTTCTTGTGGAACTGCATCGGCCAGCTGGGCTTTTACTTCTTGGAAGACTTGGCTTCAGTCGATGTCAAAATAGAGGTCACATCCCAGCCAGACCCCAGCGCTATCATGCCTGTCCTGCATGCAGTCTCCATTGGAGACAACCGCGGGAACATCAGCCCGGCTACTCTCGATCTCGCGAAAGAAGGATCAAAGACAGTCTCCACGACTGCGACCACGGAAGAGAGCTGGACCGAAGAATTTGGAGTCGAAGTGTCAGTCTCAGGGGGCTTCTTTGGCATGGATTTGTCTGCCAGTTCCAGTGCTAGCTGGGGTCACTCAACGACCTATTCCAACTCAACCTCATACGAGGGTACCAATACCCTATCTTGGAATGGTTCGACTATCATCTGACATCCCGTAGTCACGATCACTGCAGTCCCGTTGAATACGCACTCTCTCCAAATTTCTGCAAAAACTTCCTTTCCAGAACAAGCATCCTCAAGAGGTCTATAGCACAGTAGAGCTCCGTGGTCTCCGCCGTCGACCGTTTTCGCAAGATTCTAGCCAGGTCTCGACGCTGCGCAAAGTGTGAGACGAAGCCCAGTCATACAGTACCGTACATTTGCGTGTTTGCGAGATGATTGTCCGACTTACCGCTTGCGCTTCCTCCCTTCGACCTCTGGCGAAGGCGACGGCTCGGCAATTCGCCGCCATCGCTCTCGGTCCTCTTCCGCTTTTATATTTGCAGCAAGCGTTGGCTTAGCAATCCGCCGCCATAGCTTTCGCTCTTCGGCTTTTAGCTCTGCTTGCAGAGAGGTCTCGCTCTCTGTGTCACTGGCCGTCGAGGAGATTGGTCTCCGTTCGAGGGTCGTTATCCACTGCTGCAGAGTCGTGACTCGCTCCGAATTCTTGTTGTAGTATGTCCTTTGGCAGACGAGCATGTACATTATTTCTAGTTCGTGCTTTGTGAAACGTGGGTCGCTGTGTAGGGCATCGTTGAGGAGTCTTGTCGGGACGGAGCGCAGGTCTCCTCCCCCGTCGGTATGGGCTTTGAGGATTTGTTCGAGGGCACCCATATTTTCTTGGGTAGAAGTGGGAGGAAGTGGTGTGTCTATTGAGTATGGCCTGGTAACTGATCTCGCAGATGCGATTTGTGTCTTGAGAACCAGCGTGACATCACGTGGAGGTGTCGGATCTACTTTTGTCCGTGGGTGGGATTGCAACGAGTCCCGTTTCGGTGAAGTCGGGTTATCTTCTCTCGAAACATAACCTATCTATCTGAACGTTTGAGATTCGCTGGCTGGCTGGATCATTCTTCTTGGAAGACTCACTTTCGGCTGCCGTCTACTGCATAGGGTACGAGATATCCTCTTTCCTTTCCGTCTATCGTTCCACCCCAAAACCACCTTCCATGGAGACTCGACCCAGTGCCAACAGATGCAGTTTCAGAGAATACAGCCATGGTAGTGTTCCGATCGTCTTTGTCGTCCCAGCCAACACAACACTATGTCTCTCAGCCGCTTCAGGCACCACCACTGCCACGGCTCCCGGCAAAGATCCCCGCCCGCTAGTGAAACGCTACGTCTGCACAAGACAGTACAACATAGGAAGTTGCTTGTCATTCTCTAGATAAGAAGCAGCACCAAGCTTTCGCTAAATCCTACCGGCGAATGCTTGAGCAGGCTTGCGGCGCATTGGCTTTGCCATGTGACCTTGTCTGAAGTCGTTGAGCTCGCCTTTGGACTCGTGATCTCGCTAGACTTGCATACGCGTCTTCTCTGCTCATGCAGTAGCTTCGGGTTGTCGAGTTGCTACTCTTGATAAGTATGTACTTTCGCCGTGATGCCGTTTGGTCAATGTTATAACTATCGCTCGGGTGAACACATCTGCAATCATTATGCAGTGTGAGGAGCCGCCAAAGAACCAGACTATGCTTAACGTGTCGGAAAAGTCATCTGCAGAGGACGCAGCAGCAACAACACCTCAATCAGCCGACCTCGAGAAAGTGGAAGACAAGCTTGAGCCCAAGAACGAGACTATTGCAGGGACGTCGGAAGAAGAGAGAGGCGCCGCACGAAATGAAAGTACCACTGCGGCCCCAGGATATCCCAAAGCGTGGAAGTTATTCGTCATCGTCGCTGCGTTGTGTCTCGCTGTATTTCTTGTGGCTCTCGATCAGACCATTGTGGCTGTTGCTGTCCCCAAGATCACTGATCACTTCCACAGTCTGGATGATGTTGGTTGGTATGTATATAAAAGAGGAGCTGACCTGGACTGATTGCTAATGCCAACAGGTATGGCTCTGCATATCTGCTCACGAGAGCCGCGTTACAGCCTAGCTTTGGACGAGTCTATGCTCAGTTTGATGTATCTCAATTGTATCAAATGATGCTCCACATGCGCTGACACGCCGCAGATTAAAGTTGTCTTCCTCGTAACCATAGGAATTTTTGAACTTGGGTTAGTTGCTGCCTGTTGGAAACTGCTCACTCTACTAACCCCCTAAACACAGATCGCTCGTATGCGCTACAGCACAAAGTAGTGCTGCTCTGATCATCGGCCGAGCTGTCGCTGGAGCCGGCGCTACTGGTATATTTACTGGGTCTATCATGGTGGTCGTTCGCTGTGGTAAGTTTTTCAGCGCGAGATGATGAACTAGATCTATGCTCAACCTCTTTAAATTTCGCACCAAGCAGAGTCTACAGAGCCAAGCAACGATCAAGGAGTACAAGAACTAATCGTCGTTCACAGCACCTCTCCACCGGCGGCCACTCATGATGGGAGTGATCGGGACTATGTGGGTAAGACAATGACTTCCTCGCGAAGCGAGCCTACATGTGACTGATGATTCTCTGTGTCGCTTTGTAGACTGTGGCGTCTGTATCAGGACCACTACTTGGAGGTGCTTTCACGTAAGTCGTATCATGCAATATGGTGGGCAAATACTGATCAGAGAGTAGCGACGGCATCTCATGGCGCTGGTGCTTTTACATCAAGTGAGCAGAATTATTCGCATTCTATCTTCGTGTTCTTTAACTGACAGGCCCCAGCCTACCAATCGGTGGTTTCGCGATGGCCATAATTACAGTCCTGCTGAAATCACCCCCTCAAGCTCCCAGTCAGGCCACAATTTGGCAGAAGATCCTCAAACTCGATCTTCTTGGCGCACTGATCACCATTCCGGCGACAGTCTGTCTCGTTCTGGCTTTGCAGTGGGGCGGCTCGATGTATCCCTGGAACGACTCGAAAATCATCGGACTTTTCGTCGCCTCCGGATGCCTCTTCATCATCCTCGCCTTCGTGCAATTCAAGCTTGGCGATAAAGGTACATTCCCACCGAAGGTTGTCAAGAACCGCGATATATTATGCGCAGCCGGCTTTTCCAGCATGTTCGGCGCGGGTTACTACTCGCTGGTGTACTACCTGGCCGTGTATTACCAAAGCGTGAATGGCTACAGCGCTTTGGACGCCGGGATTCGCATACTGCCTTTCTCGATATCTGCGAGCATTTCTGCAACGGGCACAGGAGCTTTGATCACAGCACTGGGCTACTACACGCCATTCATGATTGTCTGCATGGCCTTATTTGCCGCGGGTGCGGGTTCCCTGACGACTCTCTCCGTTACCACTAATTATTGGCACGGCTTTGGGTTCCAGATTCTCACCGGACTGGGCGTCGGCATCGGATTTGAAGGCGGCATGATCGTTGCACAGAAGTCAGTGCCTCCCGCAAGCATCTCAATCGCAATCTCGGTCGTTTCTTTCGCGATGACGCTCGGCGGTACAATCGTCCTGTCGGTCTCACAGGCCGTATTCAATCATGGCATGCTGCGAGGAGTTGCAGAACTGGCTCCTCACATTGATGGCCAAATCCTCCTCAATAGTGGTGCCACTGACCTTCGCACACTTCTGACCTCGATGGGTCAACGGCAACATTTTGGGGCTGTTTTGCGAGCATATGCTGAAGGGACGAGAGATGTCTTCTGGCTCGTTATGGCGTGCGCGATTACAGCCTTTATCGCGGCTTGTGGGCTTAGATGGAGGAGCCTTAAGAAGAGCGACTGAGCAAAAATCCAAAAGTTTCTAGCTTTCATCATCATCGCCGCTCTCCGAGACATCTTGCTCCTCCCGATGTTTAGTCTTACTCCATGATCAGCCCTTTTTCTTGCCTTTTTCGCCATTACTTGCTTTCTTGGGCAATGTGGATCTTTCCCGTGCCTCTTCACGGCGATTGTCACATTCTGAGGCAAATTGGACTTGTTCTTTGCACGCTCAGTGAGCTGAATTGAATGAAGGTGCAAATGCAATGAAATTCGTTACTATGTAAATTTATCGTACAATCAAACATGCTTAAAGTCCAGTACCAGCTGCGTTCTTTGTGAACATCTTGGCTTCGGGCTTGTATTTTCTTGATGCAAGGCGAACGTTGTACTCCACATCAAGCGTGGCACCCTTGGGGTCGTTGTCAACAGGAACAAAGTCTAGTAGCAAGTCGTCCTTCACAGCGAAGACTGTGTCTGTCTCAAGGAAAGGGTCGTCTCTGGGGTAGAGCTGTGCGGTGACACCAAGGTACTCGTCGTGTGTGACCATCATGTGAATGTGTGCAGGTCGTTGAGCGTGGCGGCCCATCATTCTGAGCACTTCGGCGGAAGGTCCGGATGTGTCGATTGAGTACTCTGTGGGCTTGAGGCAGTAGAAGTCGAACTTGCCGTCGGCGTCGGTGCGGAATTTGCCACGGAGGTTGTTCTTGGTCTGGTTCTCGGGGTCGTGGGCGTCGTACTTGCCGTTTGTGCTGGCTTGCCACATGTCGAAGACGGCGTTGGGGATTCCGGCGCCGGTGTCGACGTCCTTGATGGTGCCGTGGAAGTGGGTGAGCTGTCCGTCTGAAGGCATGTTTTGGATCACACTGGCGCCGTTGTCACGGAAGGGGGTGTCGGGCGACCAGAAGGGACCGAGAATTGCTGATGAAGTGGGAGCATTGCCGGCGTGGGTTGTGACTGTGTGGTTGATCTCGTCTACTAGTCTGTCGATTTGTTAGATTGTTGTTCAAGGCCTACGTGATAATGTTCAAACTTACGATTCGACACCAAGAATGTCGCAAAGTCTCCATGTCTCGTTCCTGTTCTTCTGGTATGACTGGCCAAGAGAGTTGATGTAGTCTACACCGATGACCCATTCGTCCTGTGTGAGCTCGACCTCACGGCAGAAGTCGTGCACGTGCTTGATGAGAGAAGTGAGGATCTCCCTGTGGCGAGGCTTGGTCTCCGAGCTCATCAAGTCGATGACGCGCTGTGTGAATAGAGGATCAAATTTGCTCTGAGTAGTGCCATTTGAGGTTGAGTCGTAGGCGTTGCCTTCGACGCCGTTGATGTTGCTGACACCCATATTGCTGAGGTCTGTGATAAGGATTGGTCTGCGATGTAGATCGGTCGTGATAGATGGCTGATATGTTTCTAGCTTTGAGGATATGCACAGAAGGAAGTGATTGGGATGTGAGAAACATGTTTCCAATGACTGCAGACACAGATATATATATCAGAACCGGGGGCCCAGGGATTCCCTGTGTTTGACGGTGGTGAAGAAGCGATCGGTTGTTTCGAACGGGTCCCGGATAAAGACTCTTCCCTCGACCCCAACTTCACGGCAAGCCCCGACTGGACGCCTGGGTGCATTTTGCGGGCGAAGTGGACATCCGGGGCCAATTTCCAGTCTCCGAACCCCAGCCTGCCGTCCTCTGCGTTTTCACGTGCCGCGATTTCGCCATCGGCAGACACGCCACGAGCGAATCCCAGCTTGAGGCATCTACCGGTTCCGGTTCGCATTGGATGTCGTTCTTCCTAACTTGTCATATTGAAGACCCCGGAACTGCGTATCTTGACTACGTTCACCACCATCACGCTCGCGGGCGAGTTGGACAGATCATCACTATATTGACGGCCTTGCACTTGAAGCATCATGAAGGCTTGCAGAACCTTCGAACAGTACTCTATTATGGTCTGCTTCAAGTTCGTCGTAACGCGTATGGCCTGGTAGGTACAGGCGTGTCGAGGAAGGCATCGTCAACTTGCGCAGAAGCCAAGCTATCCGGACCTAACCTGTCATACCAAAGAGAGCAACAATGACTCTGCTAAGGTTGCCGATGCGGACTCCGGCTCGCATGGCCCACAGTAGCTCGACCGGGCTTTTATCACACCCTGAACTGAGATCGTTTTTGCCTGCAAGTCTGTCACCGAGACTGTCGTTACCAGCTTTGGTCTATACCGGTTGCCGCCCTATGCTAGTCTCTAGGCTTCCCGTCCCCTCCAGCAAACGCAACTCCAGTACTGTCGCAGATCAAATCAAAATTGGGCTGCCGTCGCCACAAAGCGGTCTTTCAGAAGTTTTAACATCGTCCAAGCACGACAAATGGGGCTTTATGGTCCATCGCTGCACGTATCAAGACGACCATGCTTGGGAGCGATTCAAACAAATTTTCCGTGGACGGACGCGGCAGGCCCTGCAGAGGTCCGATACGCCCGAAATCGCCGATAGCCACGAGTGGACCTTTGTTGATGATCGTCCAACGCTTGATAGCGCTTCCAGACCCCAGCTTCGCGAACGCTTCAACAATTGGGCTGCACATGCCATGACGACCGAACAACCGCGGGCCAAGGCTGAAATTGAGCGTGACCCAGTGCCAACTTTCGGCATACCGCGGTACAACTACTTCATTCAGGTGGACGATGAGGCTTTGCAAAGCGTGATTGCTGATCCTGAACTCGGCCCTTTTGGGCAGGGATTTGTCAACTTTGTGGATTCGCGATGGCAGTCTTTGGGCGAAATGACCAGTCCGTACGGAGTTGAGGAGAACGAGGAAGACGAGGGGGACGAGGAAAACGAGGAGGATGAGGAGGATGAGGATGAGGTTCTTGATCCCATCGACGGATGCACGGAAGAAAGTGTTGACTGGATGAAGCTTCAAGCTTCCACCTCTATCGGCGCAGAATTTTATCTCACAGTTTGTGGTTACCCTGCTGGCGGTTGGTACGTAGCCTACCAGCGACCACCTGAGCTCGTGATGTGGTGAGCTTGCATGGGGGCTCATCACTGTCTACTGCAAGTATCCTGATCCGATCCTCGGCTCACGTGAAAGCGAAAATGGAAAATAGAACTTCGTAAGTCAAATTTACTACTTCAGGCTCAAGCGGTGAAGGATCTGGCGCGTATAATCAACTGCAAGATTGCTGAGCTAGTAGCTGAGAGCAGGACCCGATGTCGAGCAAAACCAAAGTTCTTTCAAATACAAAGGAGTGTCTTGACCGAGATTGCTTTCTCGGTCGTATCTAACCGCAAAAGCAAATGAACCAAGGAAGCAAGTGTAACCACTATTCAATTGATCAACCATACCAAGTCAACTCGCAGACGCCCCACGTATAGCCCAACCACTCTCTCAGACCTCGTGAAGATACCACCGCATTCGTGGGGTGCTCAGCATCCACTGGCACCAGGCTCAACCCTATCAAAGTGTGAGTAGAAATCGTATCCGACCAGAAGCAAGGACACTCACCTAAAGCGCCAGCCAGAGTAAGCCGACTCGCCACCGGCGTGGCATTTCTCGATCTCGCTAAGGAGACTGATGTAGCAATCGTCGTCCTTCAAGTCGAAACTCTCGTTGGGGTTCTGGTTCTCAACTTGGAACAAAGTGTTTGGATAATCGAAGCCGTATTTGGACTTGGGACACATCATTTTCGTCTCGCCTGGCGCATAGCCTCCGGTGAACATGCCGTCTTTGGCTCTGCAGGCATCGTTGATCCATCCCTTGGCCTCTTCCTTGTCGTAGTCCCAGCCCCAGAAAAAGCATCGAGCTGTCGCAACTTCTGCGCAAGCGATGACAGCTAGAGCGACGGTGGCAGTAATCTTCATTGTGAAAGGTGTAATAGAGAGCTGGTCTTGGGGTTGTTTGCAGAGTGTCTGGAGACTGGAATTGTCTGAAAATGGTAGTTGATGATGATGATGATGATGATTATGGAGAGCTTCTTCGATAGATAGCGGACGGGTCTTGATATATACTTGCGCTGGGTCTACTCTATCATTACCCATGAGCTGTTTCAGGGTATTCACAACCGCGAGGTTTCCCGACTCTGATGTTGCGGCTGGTGTTTTACGATCCAGCTTCTCAAGAAATCGTGTTGGTGACTCTCCAATACTCGTATCGACACACTTATAAGCGTTGTTACTAAGTTGGACAGCGTACAAGCATTGGCCTTACCTGACATACGTATCGTCTTTCCCGAAAGAAAAGCATGTGCAGCATAACGCGCGGCGTAAGTAATGCCCATAGGTCGAGAACATCTCAAGGATCACTACTAGTGTCTGCCGACAGCTGAACGAATAAAGACTTGTTTGTAGCTGAGGACCAAATCCGTATACCTTTTACACGGAGAAGCCGATGGGTTGTACAAATCAGGATTGCCGTCGCCAGTCCGGCTGTAAGAACAATAATGCAAGTCGTGCGGACATAAGGTGGAAATTTTGATCCGGTACCTCTGTCAAACTTAGCGATATCGTGCTCAAGACTCGTAAAGCATCGGAAGGGTCTTCTATCAATGTCACTTGGAGCTAATCAGGATGGTTAAGTTGGTCCCATCAGTCTATCATTCCCAAATGCACGGCGCGGTATCGCATGAATTACCGAATGCGGTCTGGCCTGCTGATCTGCTGGTTCGGAAAGAAGTCTGGGGTCTCTCAGGCTCGCTAAGATGCACAGACTATCGTGTTCTAAGGCACATATCAGATCAGTCATGCAAGGAATCAGGTATCTTTAAATCTTCATGTATGTGTGGTGAGGTAGGGAGTTGGGGAAAGATCACGCAAGGACGGTGACTTATCCGATCCTCAAAGCCGGCGATGCCACCTCTCCTCCGCTGTATTCGGGAAGGAACTGACTCCATCATCACAACCCTATCCTCAGCCGCCAGGAGGTGGACTATGCCAAAAAGAAATCTTTGCTTGGCATAAGGCGTTCTCGCATAGTAAGGCAAGGCTGTTGCCTGAACACCTCTGCATCCTATTGGTGCATTACCAGCGACCGCCAGTTTTTTGGAGTTAGTGGAGATGCATGCTGCCACACAAGCCCCATTCTTCAGGTACAACGATCCGTCCCTACAGTAGCATGCCCTATCAATGCTACCGGAAGTAGCATGGACTCGTGGCAAAAGGCGATACTGGAAAGTAGCCGCCACACAGATTCTGAGGGTTAGAAAGTCCACCGAATGGTGATCAGGTTTGTTGACTAGTCTGACAACATTGATACGTCTTCAGAGGCAGACATTTGCAAGCAAGGCAAGAAAACATTACTTCAAGGAAATCCTAATTTACATTCGAAGAAGCGCGTACCTCTGACTCTTGTCCCTGCGTTCCGAGGCTTTCGCAGCGAAGATACCAATAGCTCTGGCTACCTCTTCCGAAAAAGCTGAGAGTTCATAGATAGTGGCATGATTTGTGCATCGACTAAAGGTGGCGGTTTCCTGGTGTTGGGTCCACTACACTCGTCGTGAGGCTGGAACAAGCCCCAAAAGTGGCTTACAGAGGCCCATTCAATAGGTCGTCATCCAGCAGGATAGCCGGAACTCTCCTTGCTCAGAGGCCGCATTGACGATACACCGGTCGAGCTCACACGCCTTATCAATGCCGAGAGCAAGAGCGCTCTACAAGGGCAGATTTGCACGAATCTGAAGATTTCAATTCACAGTTAGGCCCATACTCAAACCTCACATATAATACATACGTGCAACAACTCAAAGATCAGTGAATGCTTCTGAACGACCAAGGCGACACGAGACAGGCCTGTCCGGAGGTTAGGCCAAAGCACGTTGGAGCTAGTTACATGCTGCGAGCTGCACGCTATGGTTCGGCCTCTCACGAGCCGTATGACTCTGATTGGTGCACGGCGAGCAAACGCCAGTTTTTCGATAGAACCTTATGTCATGGCCACACCCCTGCTCCTCTGCTATGAATCAAGCCTCGATTCACAGGCACCAAAGCGCACAGCAAAGCACACTCTCGTACCTCCGTCGTTGCTTTGTAATCTACCTAATATATTTTAAGTAGGTTTACCGACATCTCATCTTCAAACCATAACTCAGCGAATATATATTTGATTTATCTCACTCAAGCTGTGTAAACCATTTCTATCAGTGGTTAAGTATAGCCATAAGAGTTGCCAAGCTCAAACGTGGGAGGTTGATTGAATGGGAAAGCCTTCAGATCCGTGCTCGATATCGGCTGATTTTCCATCGCACCGACAGAGGTAGGCTTAGCTGAGGCTTGTTTCTATACCCCTTATGCATCCGCGTTCGGCTTCCTCTCAACCTCGGCCATATGTATCACTAAGAGGACTATGTTATCTACTCTGGAAGTACAGCATTCCAATTGAATCCTGCTATTTCAGGATGTTGCTCATATAGTGTGATTGGGAACGTGTCGTCGTATCCAAAGGTCTCGGTGCTTGAGTTCTGCAGGAACTGTGGATCCGGCAACAGCAGATGATCCCAGCCTGGATTTGTGGTGCCTGCCTGGATGTGTGGTATTGCGTATGCTTGTCCATGTGCCGGACTGATCGCGGCTGTTGTTGCGAGCGTTGCATTCGATGAAGACGCAAGCTGCTGTTTGTAGCGCTCCTCTTCGTCAATCATAGGTTTCACACAAAGAGCTCCCGCAGTACCCTTGAAGTGCCTGGCCAGACCATCAGCTCTCGCAAACTTCTTCTTGCAGCCCCAGTCGCGGCCGTCTCGAAGAGAGCCATGGCATGTGAACCTCCTATCCCCCGAGTGTGATTTTTTGTGTCTAGTGAGGTCGGGCTGCCGCGCGAAGGTCTTGTGGCACATGTCGCAGGGAAACGGCCTCTCGTTCGAATGGACCAATTTGTGTGAGTTGAAGAGCGCTATCCTCTGAAATACCTTGCCACACACCTCGCACTTGAATGGGCCGACTGGTCGAATGCGCTTCGCAGGCTGTTGGTAGGGTGTCGGGTCGAAAGTGCTCGGACGCTTATTGGTTGAAGTGCTCGCAGTCGCTTTGTTCGCGATCGGAAAGCTTGGAGCGGGATGTTGTGTTACTGGGGGGCTTGGCGTGTTGTTCGTTGATGAAACAGCTGTATGTGGCGCTGCTGGCGATTGAGGAGGAGGTGAAGGTGGTGATGGAGGTGGAGATGGCTTTGGCGGTATCGGCGTTGGTGGCTTTGGTGGTAACGGGAAATCTTGATCCGTGAGAGACGGCTTGTGGTATGTTTGGAAATGGTTCTCGAGCTCGCTTTCGGTCTTGCATCCTAGTGTTGCGTGCGTACAGCCAATGTACGGGCAGTAGTATGCACGTTCATGTTTTGCTACGTGTTCATCGCGTTTCGCCGCAGAGTCGAAACCCTCATAGAACCATTTGCAATAAAGGCGAGGACATTTGAACACGGTAGTGCCGTAGAAGAGGTTTATGTCGTTCTGCGCAGAAGGCTCCATTGCCAAATTCTCGATGGTCAGTCGCACTTTTCGCAAAGTGTTGTACAACTTCAAGGCTTCGAAGCATGTCGAATCCTGAACTTCTGAAGCGACGAGGCCATTCGCGGATGCCAAAGTCCGCAGTAATTGGACTCTTTGCGCTTCTTCGAGGCCTGGGAGGCGTTTGGCTACAGTGACCATGCTCTTTGGAGTCCTCGGTTTCTTCTTGGGCGTCTTCCAGTGAACATCCAGAAAGATACACAGGATCTCAACAAACTCCGTGAAATCGTGGTCTGATAGCATTGGAAGATTTCTGCACCCGCCAGCGTCCAGACTTGCAAGAAAATGCGGTGTCCAGTTGACGATCGAATAGTCGAACAGAGCGAAATTTCCCGCTCGGACATGTGAGATCATCTGGTCTGCAGTCAGGTTATCGTCGAAGATGCTAAAGCAGAACTGATAGAGGCTAAGCTTTGACAGTTGCAAGTGCTCCAGAGGTTCGTGTATGACATCTGCGGCGATGAGATAACTGTTATTGGTCAGCCACCATGCTCGCTGTTCCATCCTGGGATTTTCAGGTGTCTTACAGCTTTGCAGTCGTGTGGACCAGTCGCAAGCTGTCGTCGCATTGCTGCTCCACCAGCGATCCGCATATTTCTTTAGGACCCACCCTAAGGCGTTGATCAGGATCAACTCTACCGGCGTCTACATCAGTCGAGATCGCACACTGAATCTCACGCCACCTGAGAGGACGCATAGCGCAAACCAGCCAAGCGAGGAGTTTCCGTGCACACTGGCACTGCGCTGGTCTCGTCTCGTCGAGTATTCGTTTTAGGATGCGCCCATACCTACGCAAAGTTAGTTCGAAGGGCCGATGTAGCATTGTGATACGCACGCTTGATGCAACCCGTCAGGGAACACACGCGGATCCAGTTCTGCTCGCATTGCAGCAAGGTTGATGATGGAACAAATTGTCCATTACCAGTATTGCGTAGAGAAACATTCCTAATAGGTTTAGCTTTGCAGTGCATCACAAGAACATTCTGTCTCACCATCAGCTTTGGTCGAGACGGCCTCAACGATGAAGCTTGTCCCTGCATCAGACTCGGCGAACTTGACTTGGATGTCCTTTGCAATGGCGCTACAATAAGCTTTGATGTCGTCCTTGTTGTCGGAGGCCGTTATTCGAACTGTCGGGAGAGTCGAGAGCAGGGCTCTAGTGGTTGTATCGTCTTGACTGAGGAACGCACAACGAGTGGGATCGCGTGTGGCTCCAGAGCTGTCTGCGTACTTTCTGAGCCACCTCGCGATTGCCTTTTGCTCCGGCTCGGCACATTCGTCCAAGCCATCGACAACGATATACAAGGTTCCGGCGGCGTCCAGACATGACTGCAGCAGCTCTTCGGTCCCTTTCCTGGTCTTGAAGCAGTTTTCTTTCTTCGTTGCCATGTCGTAGAGCATGTCAACAACCGAGCTTTCCATATGAGAAAGTTGGTCGACAAAAGAGCGAGCCATAGATATGAAGTTGTCTGCTCGCGGGTCGCCGTGGCGAAAATAAAAGTAGACCGTGCGCGTATTTGCAACATTTTTGCAGCTATCAATGAGAAGAGACGCGAGTACCGTTTTGCCTGCTCCAGGGATGCCGTGAATCCATAGACAGGCTGCGGCATTCATGGCAGGATCAAGCCAACCTTTGACCTTGTCTCTCGACAGAAGCCATTGCCCGCTGCGAGGACGTGCCTCCCGTGTCAGCTGTCCTTTTTCCTGCTGTCCAGCCATGTTCGGCGCATCCAGCCAGTCTTGCATGAACAGTTTACGGCGGAGTTGTTCTTGTGCTCTATGCTCTTCGTAATGCTTTTGAGCATCATCCCGCGCCTGTTTAGCTTCCTGGAACTCAATGAGGTCCGCTTGACGCTCGACCATCTCTCTGTGTTGGCTCAGATCATTGATAATGTCGTCAAATTGTGTCCGGAAGACATGAGCCTTGAAGATTTGCTTCCATTTGCCAGCTCGGAAGAAGCCAAGCGCACGTAAATGGAAGTCGAAGACGTTTTTGAACGTGCATACCAAAATCTCTTTCATGCCGCTGTGCCGTGAGAATAAATCCTGGTATTGCGCGAACAGTGGCAGCTGCCGACTGATGGCCTGATACGTATCTAGAAGTGTGGTAAATGCTTCTGCGTACTTATTGGTAACCTATCGTTGATCAGTATTCGTTCGAAGAGATATCAGCATCAAGGGTGGATATGGATCTTGGCATGCTCGCATCGGCAATGCTGTTCAGAGTGCATTATTGGTCATATTGCCGGGTGACCACCTGCGATTGAGCTAATTCTACGCAAAGCTGTGTGTAGAGGACGTGCATTCCAGAACAGGACATACTGGGTATACTCACAAGCAGTAAATATTTGATTGGACCCCAAACGAAAGCGACAAATTCACTGGTATTGACAAACACATCGAGGACTTTGCTGTACGACTCAATAGCCTCCAGAAATTCGCGCAGTCTTGCAACGTTTCTGTTAGTCCTCGCAGAGATATGTGTTTGCTGGATGCTCGCTACTGTCAAACGAACATCTTCAAGGGTGGTACTTGTGAAGCTGTTCTGTTCCACTGGTGTTAGATGCGCTTTGAAGCTCCTCAGCTCCCGCTCGAATATCGTGGCCATGTCTAGTGGCGAAGATCCAGGAATGTCGTCCAAGTACAAGTGGCTAGCACAAATAGCATGACGGCCCAATATCTAGAGAAGCGCCATGATATGAGCATATAACGACAGCGCAAGGCTGAGAAGCCAGGCTGTGCCATGGATTAGGCTGTGCTGCTTGCATGCATGCACGCAGAAGTGGGTCCCGGGCTGGGGGCAGTGGTGGCTGCATCTTGCATGAGCGCAGCTGCTGTGGCTATGTGCCCACATTTGAAGGCCAGGGAAGGCTGAGTGCCCGTGAGCTTCAACGATCTCAAAAGAGTGACATCGTCTCGGTTTGTCATTCTGAGGTTTCTGTATTGGATTCACGTGCAGTCCAGGAAGACGCGATGGCAGGCCCAGACCACATCGCCAAGCGCCGCCGGCTCAATTCTCCTCCTCCGGGCGAACAAGGGGAACCTAATGACGGATATGTCTGCTATGGCATGGTACGTCCGACAGTCTTATTGAGGTCAATACCATCTTTTGCTCATCATTCATTTTAACAGCTGCTTGATTTGAACTGCCAGGTTGTCAAAGGAGGAGTAGTGCCTGACACACGCAGCCTAGTCAACAGCAACGGTCACGTGGAGCTGCAGTTGACAGTTGCCGAGCCTCGAATCACAATTAACGCGGTGAATCATGCTGAATTCGCGCAGTTGAATGCACTCGCTGCGTCGACTTTGAGTCAAGTTGCTGGCATCGTCACGTTCGAGCCCTATGCCGACGAGGCTTCGATTCGAGCACTTCTTGACACTCAACATGGCATCGGTAGAAGCACACTGGCTCGCTTCAAGATCCATATCAACATATTTGGCTTGAAGAACAATAGCGAGCTGGTCGGCATTCTGCTGTCCGACAATGGTCTGTATCTACAAGAACCATACCAGCGTACAGAGAATTGTGACTATCACAATCCGCACGTCTGGACGTTCGATGACATACCGGACATTGACATCTGGCTGGCTGGACTCTCACGCGGCAAGCTCATTGGAGAGCAAATGGCAGCTGAGCAAGGATGGAACAGGGTACTTGACGATCTTTCCGGGTTTGACTCTGGACACAAGGACCTCGATACTTCCTGCTTGACTGTACCACTTTTGAAGTATGCCAGCCTACAGTGAAATTCTTGTATCAAGCTGACACAATCATTAGGCATCAAGTTGATGCTCTGGGTTTCATGACCGATCGTGAGATCGGTGAGCTTCGGGATTCGATGAGGTATTGGAGTTCAGGCATGGATGAAGATGGGACACTAGTGTAAGTGATTCTGTACGTCTCCTTGTGGCACTGGAAGTTCTCTAACGGACGCAGATATCGCCACTCCGTGACAGCGACAGAGCGTCGAGAGCGGCCAAACGAATCAGCCAGCGGAATTCTAGCCGACGACATGGGTCTTGGGAAGACGTTGAGCACCATTGCCCTTGTCGCTACCTCTAGAAATCGTGCCGAAACATTCGCCACCAAAGGGACCACAGAACAGATGGGCCACGGAATTTTGACCCCAACGAGATCAACGCTGGTCGTTGTGCCGTCTCTGTTGATTCTTGATGAATGGAAAAAAGAGATCGAGAAGCACACGAAGCCCGGAACCTTACGGATTGCGAAATACCATGGCCATGATCGTGTGGCAACAGCAAGAGAGCTGATGTCTTATGACATCGTGCTCACTACCTACGGTACAGTGGCGACTGAACACAGAATGAGCTATCGTGGTGGGAGAGAAGTCCTTTATTATCTCCGATGGTTCAGAATTGTGCTCGATGAAGCTCACACGATTCGCTCCTCGAGAACAGCTCAGTGCAGAGCAATTCTCGCTCTGTACGCAAGCCACTACTGGTGTCTGACCGGCACACCCGTGTCAAACAAAGTCGACGATCTCGCGCCTCTCCTCCGCTTTTGCAGAGTTCCGCTGCTTCAAGATCCTGCAGTATTCCGGGATCACGTTGCAAAGATCACCCGGAAGTCCTTTCGCCAGGGCTGTAGTGTTCTGCGACAGGTCCTTTCTCCTGTGTGTCTTCGGAGGACCAAAGCTTTACTAAACCTTCCCCAACCTCGGGCAGTTGACCACTCGGTCACCTTCTCTCCTGCTGAGCTGGAACGCCATGCGGCTTTGTTCCGACATAGTCAGCGCTGCCTTGACGCCTCAGTCAGCGGTCTGCACAACGCTAAGTCGAAGCATACCATATTGCAAGCCATACTACAACTTCGCATATTCTGCAACCAAGGCACCTTCATGCCCGACATAGAGGAAATGAGTGATGAGGCATTGCTTGACCCCGACGAAGCATTGACACTTCTCCAAGAAGATGGTCAGGCAACTTGCGCCTCGTGCTCGATCGAGGTATACATCATCAATCAAGAGCGCGACCTCAGTTCCGGAACTCTTGGCGCATGTTCGCACATCCTGTGTGCTGTCTGTCTAAAAGCAGCCATGAACGACACAGATCACAGCGAGGCTTATCAATGCCCGAAATGTGAACAAGCCTTCGCCGAAAAACTTTTATCAGATGAGCGTACCTTGCGTGGCACGTCTGGCTGGAGGAAACCACATTCAGCCAAATTGGCGAGGTTGATAGAGGACTTGCTTGCTTCTCAGGGAAAAGAGAAGAGCATAGTCTTCTCCGTGTGGAGGAAAACCCTGGACATAGCTGCACAACTCTGCAGCGACGCAAGTATCCACCATGTCCGCATAGACGGGGGAGTACCACAAGCCCTGAGGCAGCAGGCTCTTGAGGATTTCACGACCAAGCCGGAGGTGTCGACCTTGCTCATGACTCTCGGAACAGGCGCGCTAGGCCTCAATCTAACAGCTGCCACACGTGTACACATCCTCGAGCCGCAATGGAATCCTGCGGTCGAGAAGCAAGCCATCGGGCGCGTGGTTCGTATGGGACAAGAGAAGAATGCAACAATCGTTCGCTACTCCGTGAAGAATTCTGTTGAGCAGCAGATTCAAACGTACCAGAGGCGAAAGATGCAACTTGTTGCTGGCGGATTCGGGGATAGTGCAAATCATGCCGAGTACGAGGCGAAGATACTGACCGCGACGTTCTTCAAGGAAGGTGCGTTGTAGTGGGGGGTCTTTTACCGTACCTGTCTGTATCCATCAAAGTTGCCTTGTTAATGCGATCGCCTATCATCGTCATGCACGGAGACTAGAAATCGAAGACAATGCTCAAATTAGCTCAGCCAGCTAGTTGCACTTCAGCTGACCTCGAGCTGGCACGGCCTGGAGAGTGCCACGCCAAGCATCCTGCCAACGCATCGTTTGCCGCAGTAGCGCAGCCCAGGTCTTACAGCTAAGCCCTGTTGCCAGCACACGAAGACCTTGTCTTGTACTCTAGCCCATAAATCTGGAAGGTGGTGAAGCTGTACGGAACGAAACATTAAGCAAATCGTTCGCTTAGTCTCAGGTAGACTCCCCGCTACGGTTACAGGCAATGTCCTCTCGTCAGCCCCGGTCAAGCCCAATGTCATTTGAGATTTGCATAGCATGGTACCTGAGATTTGCGGCTTGACCGATCTTCATGCATACTCTGTTGATCGGCTGCATCACGGTTGTCAGGAAACGCAAGCTGGCGACTACGAGCCAATCATCATCCACATGGCAACGGATCGCTCTCCAGGAAGATTGCAGCTAGGAACTCGATTAGTGCGATCTTGCTTCTAGAGGTCTAAGAATGGTGAGGTCAGAAATGCTCTACAACCCCTCGCGATTCTCTTCAATCTCTCCACAAGGCCTGCGAGAAAATTGCATGGTATACTAGAAACTATGCTTCGAGGCATCCGGTGAACAAAGCCCAAGATCAAGGACCAGCCATGAGATAGGTACGTAGCAGGATCTAGTAGACATATGCATTGGGGCTTGATTGAAAGCAAGGTTACGCCACTACGTCACGCAGCGGGATAGGTCACAAGGGAGCCGCGCTTGCCTACTATGAACCAATCACGATACGTGCATACTGAGGCGTTACGAAGCGACTTTGGATCAGGAAGTCAGTCTTGCCTACAGACCTCGAATCTAATGAGACTGTACAGAACAAGCCATCAGGCACACTTTTGGTCGAATCGCAAAGAGAAAGTATCCGCCAAGTTCTACCGACTATATTCACCGGGCCGGCCACCGTCCGTATCGGTCAGCCTCGGCAGCGTCTAATCTCATATCTGCGTGATGCCTGGAATTTGAGGCTTGACGAATCCCTGAGGCAGACGTGCAGATATTCGTGCATGCGGTGTTGGCCACCGGTGGCGACGTTTTCCAGGGAACATCAGCTGGCCGCTGTGAACCAATCAGCATGCGCATGGCCACAGATCGCTCTTCAGGCAGCTATAGAGTGAGATACTCGAATCGTACGAGCCGGCTTCGAAAGGCCGGCCCGAAGGGCGTGAGTTCAGAAGACCTCGATAAACATCCCGTGATTCTCTTTGGAGGGTGTCGTGTGGCCTGCGAGAGATTTTCAATGATGCACTGTGGCTTCTGCTTAGAGGCAATCGGTGAACGACCGACCTCAAATCCAAGCTAGAGCACCGATCCAACGAGACAATGGATGCCTAGGTAGTGATTAGCATACCATGATCATACTGTAGTGCCATAGTGTCACTGAACTACCGCTAAGCTTGCGACTGAGGATTCGTTGCAAGCTCGCTCGTGGCCATGTACCTGCATTTTGGGGCTTGATATAGCCACAAAGCGAGTCGCATACCCATTGGCTCGATTGGCAGTCGTGACGGGGTCATTGTCGGTCAATATGCCCCCCAAAAATATCGCAATCAGTCTCGTGAACCAATCAACGCACAGCAACTTCCAAGCTTCTTTGATGTTGAGTAGCGACATATGACATAAGTTGAGTAAGAAAGGCCGGTTGCCTCTTCACTTGGTCTTCGAGGTGTACAAGATTTGCAGTGCAAAAGTATCGAATGTTCTAGCATAAGGATTGTTTACTTACAAGTGCGTAGTGCGGCGTAGGAAGTGTGGCTCCGTTTCGAATCGACGATGAATCTGCATGGTGGCGCTGTATCTGTGGTGGAAGTTGGAACGCTCTCAAGGTTTCATTTGCCTAGTCACCCGGGTGTTTGCGGGGCGCCTCATCAGTCGTACATGGAATGATCGAATCTCTGTCGATATTAAGCACTACTGCAGAAGGCAAGGTTCATCGTGCGCGGCAGAAAAGGTGGCTCAGGTGGTACCTGGATTGCGAGGCTTGAAAGTAGAGCCAGCCGACGTGCATGCATAAAAGACACAGGAAAAGTGAGCTGGTAACTGTGAGCCAATCGGCATACCGTACGGCTAAAGACTTCTCGTTAGGCTAAATACTCAATCTGCGGTCGTACAGTCGTACCTGCATTTCGGGGCTTGACATATGGAGAGACCATAAATCGAGTCACACGTTCATTGGCGGTTGCTTGAAAACCGGTGAACAACGCCGAAAACCGCTGTTGGTCGTGTGAACCAATCAACGCACAGCAATCGCAAGGGTGGTATACCGAGGGCAAGAAAAGAAAGCCATTTGTCCCTCTTTCTTTGCGAATTTCCCTAGGATATACTTAATCGATACCTCGAAATCGCTAGGGACACGGTTGGTTACCGTAAAGTTACGAGCAAATCACAAACCGTGTTGTAGCGCCCCAGCTGTCACCCTCACTAATATACTGGCAAGCTGCGGATGCGTCGCAAGTTTTCATAGTACTGCACAGTACCAAGAGTACCTGCATTCTAAGGCTACCTCGGGGCCATCCGCAATCAACCTGTTCAGCGTACGGTTTGCCACCGCTCAATCCTAGGAACCACAGCCGGTCGCTGTGAACCAATCAGCGCACAAGCGACTGCGAAAGTTACTCTTTTGCTATGAGCAAAAGAAAAGCTCATGAACTCTCGGTAATACACATCCCCTGCTCGGTAACAAGGAGTTATGGACCCATATCGTAATGTAGCATAAGACGAGAGCGTACGAATTGTGAAGACGCATGATAGATTCCATCTATAGTACACGCTTCAGGCTGCAAGCTGCCCAACGGACCATGCGCGAGACATGGTGGTTGAGAGTCGACCATGCACCCATGTAGACATACATCGTCGACCTCAGGTTGGATCGCAACCCGCGCTAGCAGAGATCGTAGAAACGGGTCGTAGAGAAGTGATGTAACTTCATATTCTAAGCATTCTCCATGATCTTGTAGCACACCATCCCTCCTCTCTGTCAGAAGCTGAAGATCCGGCAAGTAACTGACAGGCTAGGTGGCGACAGCCGCACAATTTCGAGCGCAACCTGCAACCCACCAGGCGCCGCTTCGGAGGCTGTGCTTGCATATGCATTGGGGCTTGTCATATACGTACACAGCCACCTGTGCCAGAGCTTCAAAGAAACCATCCGCTCGTCTTCTGCACCAATCAGAGCTCACGTCGTCGGAACAAGTGGTTGTACAGCTGGAACATGCACAGTAAACACTTACCTACAAAGAACGTGTAAGATTCGACATTACCTCATTGACTATTGATCTGTGTCTGAAATTGGCCCGCACATACAAACAATCCAGATACGAGACAACACCGCCTCACGTCCTCTGTCCCTTCGAAGCCCCTCCATACCCCATCTCCGCCGGCCTCTTCCCATTCGAGTTGAACACCGGACTTCCAGTATCCGGATGCCTGACATTCCCATTGATCCTGAACTTCCCAAACGTGCCCTGGCCGCTTCCAGCACCGGGACTAGTCGTCGAAGAGAAGCTGCCCTGCACAAATCGCTTCTGTTTCGCGAGCGCATTCCGATCAACGAAATTCGTGATGGAAGTATCCAGCACGTTCGACACATCCTCGTCCTGATCGTCATCCTCGGCAGGCGGGTAGGGATAGTCGTAAGTTTGCGGAGAGTTTGTGTTCGGATGCTGCGAGTCATCGTCTAAGATTGCTCCGGGGTTGGGCGGTGTCTCGTAGCTGACGACTCCATTGTATTTATCGAGATCGGGTCGAGGCAGCTCGGAACTTGTGTTGCGGCGCATGGGCCCTAGGACGCCCTGGACGGAGCCGTTCATGACCATCGTCTCGCCTAGGGTCTCGCCCATATGGCGGTTTGTATTCATGGCAGAGGCAGCGTAGTTGGGCAGGTGCGAGGTTGACTGGCGAACTGGGCGGGAGACTGTGCGAACGGTCTCGCGCCATCTCGATATGACGGTGTTCGGGTCGTAGTCGGAATCAGTGCTGCCCCCTGGGAACCTTTGCATCTCACGCGCGATGGATTCTGAGATTGGGACTGTTTTTGGTGGGCGGACGAGCCATTCGCGAGGCAGCTGGCAGCGTGAGAGGCGGTCATATTGAGCTTCGAGATGAGCCGTGTGTTGCTCTGCGTCCGCAAGGCGGCGTTTGAGCTTATTGTTCGTGTCTCGAGAGGTAGTAAAGCAGCGCAGAGCCTCCAAGGTCCATTGAGCTTGCTGGTCTTTGTCAGACATGAGGCGCCAGTTCTCAAAGGCGCCTTGAAGGTGAGCAGCATGGCGGAAGACAATCGAGTCTGTAGGGTGCTCAGAATTCGCATTCCGCATATCTCTCACGCGCTCGTTGAAGAGCCTGTTCATGACCTCTGACTGCTGGAGACCTGGCGGCTTGAGTGACCACGACTCCGCCGAAGCGAACGGTGCTGGGCTAAAAAGTGTTGTTGGTGGCGGCAAGATGTTCAAACATAAACCAGGGAAGGATTGCGCAAAGAAGTCGAAATCTTCGTAAACCGGACCAGGCTCGACCTTTCTCCTAGCAGCTTGCAGACTGCCGAGCACTTCTCTCAATGCCATCTCTGCTGCCCGCCCAATCTCAGCCTGCTCTTGTAATTTCTGAGTGTCTGCTGTGCGCGGCTCCGGTCTCTGCATGGCCTGGCCAGAGGCCGTATCTCGTCGCATCTCCTGCACACGTTGCGCCTGGCCAGTGGCAGACGCATCTGGATTGGCGCGAGGCGGCGCGCGAGGCGGTATGTTGTTGATCACACCAGTAGACTCCCAGCCCAGTGTGTTCAGTCCGAGAGCTCCGCTTCCTTCTCTCGCCAACACTGGCGATGCCGCCGGGGTATTCTCGTTCGTGCGACCAGTATAGCTCGTCTCTTTCAGCAGCCTAATGTTACTTGGCTTGTTGCTCCCCTCTGGCGTCTCTACGCTGTCGCCCCGACGCGCCGCAGCGCCGCCCTTCATGCTGTTTCGCGGCTGCCGGCGGGTGATGCCACCACGCAGCTTCCTGATCTCGTCGACATCGTGCACGCCATCGGCAGGCTTCGGGTTCTTCGGCTTAATGTATAGATCGAGGTGTCGTCCGAGAGAAGAGGATGTAAATGCTTGACCGCAGAACGGGCACGCTCTGTCTTTGGCGCTCTTCGCACCGCCTTCTTGCTCCTGGTCGCGGTTGTTGTTGGTCTCGGAAGCAGGGCTGGATGCCGCAGTCGCGTCATTCGCGGCATCTCCGTCGTCGGCCATGACGTTTGCTGGTGATTTAGAGGTGTCTTGAGATGGTGTAGTGCTGTATAGAGCGGTTGCGCGATCGTCTTATGCTTTCCAACGGCGTGTCGCAAAGAGCTTCGAGATCCTGGTGGTGTCGGATTGGTCGCGCCTACCTCAGCCGCATCGCATCCAATAATGACTGGAAGCTTGTCTGTATAGCGCGCCGACAATGTTATTATAGCAGGCTAAGCTTTAAGTGAATAGAAGAGACGTACAAGGGTGCTATACAGCGAATTGGGAAACACGCGACAGAGCTCTATTAATATGAAGAAGCACAGCCATCGTCTCCGCGCGCTCCCACCAAGCTCCGCTCCACTCTGCAAGTGCCTTGGTCGGCTCGAGTTCTCTCCGCTTCCATCCGATTTATTACTTCACCTCTTCTACCTTGATCTCTAGACACTATGTGCTCTTGTCAAATCTCACCCTCCGTTTCATCATATCAACTCTTTAGCGACGCTAGACATCAGCACTCTTGCGAACTATTCATAAATCATACTCAGTGACGTCCTTCACATAGACATACGGAAAATTGACGAGGCAGTATCATGCTGGTAGAACAACTCCGTCCATACAAAGTGCGACCGGAGGCCGCGGGTATCATCGACTATATCACAGGATCCATCACCATCGCCTTCCTCCATTCTTGCATCACACTTAGGTCGACCTCGCAAGCACCTGCCTCGCCACAATCAAGATCCACACCTCAAACAGCATGCCCACCACGAAGAACCCAAAAACCACATACCAGTCCTCGCAAGTCGATCTCTGCAGTAACCACAACAAGGAGTCCACACTTAGGCCGCTGCTTGAGGTGTCGCCTTGACACACTTTGATGATGGGTCCAAAAAGCTGCGACGCCGTTCCGATCATGCCAGTGAGGTAAAGGACGAAAAGAATGAACGCTTTCAGAATCACGACGCCTGGGTACAGGCGGCGCTGAAACGAAAGCAGCACCACGATCCAGACGAACGTCTCTGTTACGGCGCCGACTGTGATGCCGTATGGAATGATCCTGTGATTGAGAACTGTCAGTTGCATTCTTGACTTCGACCACGGTATAGTCTTGGTTGTCATTCACGTACCAAGGTGTCCCAAGCCCCAGTTTGCTCTGCTGATTCGCCATTTTGGCAAAATTGGTGATGAGATACAATCCCGATATGATCATGAAAATCGCCCAACACCACAGCGTCGTTTCTGGCCAGCGATAAGCGTGCCGCACGATGACTCGCTGGAACGACGTCGAGACTTCTGAGCGAGCCATTGCTTTGATGTGCTCTAGTCGGGTGTTGGGAAGTGGTGGCGTGAGCTGATCAATGGGTGCTGAGCCAAGTTGTTGAAGATCGTCTGTTGAATTGTTCTCCTTGGGCGTATTATGGTTGGTTTCCTTCAATTGGGTTGAGAGTATGCAGGGGCGATTTGAGAAATGCAGGTGAAAGTGTTGTTGGTAGTCGGGCACAAACTCTTACGGCGTTCAGCATGGCCATATGCATTGCTGGGGATGCCTTTTCGTAATGCTGGGAACTTCAGCAATGCGAGTCAAGAGGCTGGTCCGATGGCTATGACGAGCCATTGATCGGAACACCGGGTTTTGAAACATACACACTAGTGTACCGCTCTAGGATCTCAGCCGAGCCGATGTAAGTGATTGACGCGCTGAGCAGCCATCCATTTCAAATGTGAAGATATTCAACAATGTTAGCATGACTCCGACAGCAAAGCAGCAGACACGATACAGCATACATAGTAGGTTACTCCGCATTGCGAAAGCGTTCTTGCGAGCGAAAGACGTTGTGATGTCTCAGACATTTCCCACCACTTCGGTCGCCAATGTCTCACTTCAGGACTTTCGCCAAGCAATAAGGTCGACTCGCGTCGATGACACTATCGAGAATACTGATGATGCCAGTCTAGATATCGCGATTCCCACGACCGTCGCTCACGCCGATCGTTCACAGCCAATGTCTCAAAAGTATCCTTGCGTTTGGGCGCCCAGATCCCAAGAGCCCTTTCTGGGTTCACGGGGCTCACGCAGGGTACCTCTGACGTTGAACTCTCGTATTGCAAGGCCCTGATCATGGTGAAGAAGGCCTCCCGGACTGTTAAAAGAGCGGACGCCCTGCTTTGTCTCTGACCCTGACCGGCTTGCCACTTTTCCCAGCCATACAGTATACTACCAGCCATTCGGGTCTCAAGATGCCTCACGTTACCTTCGGCGACACCTATCCGACCAGGCTAGCACACAAGGAGAGTCGTACTATCGTCACGATACCAAAGAAGAAAGAAGACGACAAGGCCGCCATCGTCCTACGCCGTTCTCGAACCATCAGCT
Organism: Epicoccum sp. F181; assembly: GCA_037042865.1. Classification (NCBI taxonomy): domain Eukaryota; kingdom Fungi; phylum Ascomycota; class Dothideomycetes; order Pleosporales; family Didymellaceae; genus Epicoccum; species Epicoccum sp. F181. The sequence goes on from JAJSLS010000005.1 coordinate 903,799, forward strand.
ACAAAATCCCAGAAGACAAGCCACCTCGACCAGCGAAGCCAGTTGACAAAACTTGCATCGAGCGCAAAATCACCTACAAAGACAGTCAAGGAAACATTCTCAAAATCACTTACGAGGACTCGTGCGGGAAAGTTTCCAGGACGATTTACCCTGCCCAGCCACCGCCGTCTCCAGCAAAGGAATGTCGCCCGCCCTCACCACCACCACCACCACCACGAAAACGTGAATGGCCACCTGTCAGTGAGCCCAGCAATATCCCTTCGGAAGATGTCAAAAACTGTGACTGGACCAAAATCGTCGTGAGAAACAGTCGCGGTGTAGTCTGGAAAATTGTCCATGTCGACTGCTATGGCAAGACCATGAAGACTGAGTATCCGGAGCCAGAGCCGCCACGGAGACAATACACCGAGACTAAGAGGTATCTCATCAAAGAGATAGACAGTAGCCCTCCTCGGAAACGGTGCACCGAGACGAAGAAAGTGGTGGTCGACAAAGAGGTTGACAACAGCCCTGCTCCAAGACGCTACAGCGAGATCAAAAAAGTAGTGGTCGACAAAGAGGTCCGCGAGCCAACTCCAAAACCCTCGAGCGATACCATCAAAGTGGAAGAAAAGTACGAAGTCCGCACCACTGTCAAGAGTGAAGATGGTTCCAACCGCTCGGAAGAGCCTTCGGAATCCATTCCTGCTTCTGCTCCTCCTCCGCCTGCGCCTTCTCCACCACAAGTAGAGAGCGTGACTGATTCAACGATCACGAACAGGAGAGACTCTGTGACCAACTCAAGCGGCAAGACTTCTGGAGAATCTACTCGAGAGGTGATCAAAGATGAGAATGGCGTTGTGAAGAGGGTGATTTATACAGACTCCAGAGGCCGGCGGAGGACTGTTGTTTATGATGATGACGACTGAGGTAGCAGGTGAGGATGACGAATTTCTTGTGTGGAATGGTGTTGTTCCTGACGTGCAGAAATGTGTATGTACGTACTATCGGTGTAGGTTTTTGGCAGCTCATTTGTAGAAAAGTCGACTTCCATTCCACCATCGTCGTCAAACCGCCCACCATTGCTGCAGCATCGTGATTCGTTGCTCTTTGTGAGAGGCCTGCGAGTTTCTCAATCCTGGAAGAGCAATCCGGCGGCGTACTCCACGTTGCCACCAGTACTGTTGAGAGCAGCAACAGCCTGCTGTTGACTAAAGCCCAAGTCCTGCAACGTCTTCACACTTTCCGCCGGGAATGGATGTTGCGGAGGTGGCAGCTGCTGAGGTGCGCCCATACCATAAGGCCTGATAGGCACTTGCTGCTGCGGCACAGGCGCTGGCAAAGGTGTCCGTAGCACCCTTCCCATGTTCGCTGCCCATTCCCAAGGCCTCTCTGATCCACCTGGGAGAGAATTGAAGTACTCCCAGCCCATAACACCGCCGAAGTTTGGATAACGAGCTCGCAGCGTCCGGAGGACATTTTGCATAACCGCCCAGTCCACATGCCCAGCACCATTCGAAGGATTCGTAACAAGTCCCATAACAACCTTGTCTGCTCGCCACCCGAGCCCAATAATAGCATCATACCAAGCCGTAGTCGAAGGATCCCCCCACCCACAATAAAACTGCGTATTATACCACGCAATCTCATGCCCTCGCATCTGCTCCAGCAACATATACTCAATCGGCCCGGAAAGATGCGGCTGATTGGGCAGCAAAGCAGTAGCAACAGGCGCCATCGTGATCAAAAACCCGGGTCCAAAATCCGCCCTCAACCGATCAATCAGCCTGATAACCCCCGTCAACGACATCGCCTCCTCGATATCGAGGTCCAAACCGTCGAAATTCCGCTTCCGCAGCATGTCGCGCAGCGGGACGTAGTATCTCTCGAATTTCGCTGGATCAGCGCCGTCGAGACGCTCGTAGGAGCCTTTGGCGGCGCCGCCGAGCATTCCGAGGATTTTGACGCCGCTGGCTTGGAGCCAGGCCATTTCGCCGTAGAGGGTGTTGAATTTCTCGTGGTCGGGAGGGTCGTCATTGAGGGTGATGTTGCCGGCTGGGTCGTTTAAATGGATTGCGGCGACGATGACGTGGGTGACGCCGGTGTTGTTTGTGATGAGTGGGAGTAAAGAGACTGGGGGTCCGTTGTTTGGGCCATGGTGTGTTTGGTGGTAGACGACTACTTTTGGGCCTTGACCGAGTGGTAGAAGGTGGGTCATGTTTTTGTGTTGTGATATGAGTGGTGTTTCGTTGCCACAAAGGAAGTTGCAATCGCGGCTCCACTTTCCAGCCTCGATCGTGTCACGTACTGGCGAAGTCACGTGCGATAGCAAATGCGCTTTCACGTCAGCACTGCTTCTAAGCTCCTCGTGTACTGGCAAAGTAGGGCTGAGGAGAGTGATCTGCTCGTGAACAATTCCCATTCACTTACATTCTGGCAAAGAATGCGGTCGGGCTGGAGTTGTCGGTGAGGGTTAGGGTTGGGGTGAGTCGTCATCGTGGTTTAATTGATTATATGCATGTAAATGTATGTATTACGACCATAAGAGGGTTAATTCGGAGTACCAGACGACTGGACTATGAACGAAGTGTTGCCCAATGTTATCTGGGGGCATCTGGGTCAAATGTCGTGAAACTGCCACCATATGCGTGCATATTCGCAGTTCCGCACGGTCAAGTTGGGAGTTCGGTGGATTCAGGTTGATAATCAATCTTGATACCTTGTAGATCTGTTCTGTTTCTGGAGTACTGACGTACGTCGAGCCTGTTACAAAACCCGAGAGTAACTCTGATACTCGCCACAACATTCCTTCCCAAACGCCCAATTACAACAGAGTAAGTCTATGGTGAATGCAAACCTCCCGAAGAAAAGCGCCAACCCAATCTTCTAAATCCTCTACTTCTTAGGCAAGTCCACAAACACCTTCTTGAAAATATCTCTGCTCTTGTAAAGGTTCAACAGCCTAAACCTCTCCTTATCCAAATGCGCCGAATCACTCGCCTGTCCACACGGGAAGTGCGCCGCCGGCGCATCAAACTCCTTCTCGAGGAACCTGATCGCAGGGATCGAACCGCCCTCGCGGATGTAGAGAGGTTTGCGGCGAGGCGGCTGGGCAGGTTCGGCGTTGGTGGAGAGAGTGGAGAGTTTAGAGGAGAGCTGGGACGGGAGGTCAGGTGGCGTTGCTGCGATGTCGATGGGTGTGGCGATGCTGCCGTTGGCGAGAACGGAGGAGGTCGTGGGGGAGAGTTTGCTGTTAAAGTAGGACGGTGGGGAAGTGTTTTCGGCGCCGTTGTTGTTTCTGTGTGATGGGATGCTGACTTTGGGTAGAGCTGAGGAGCGGCGGCGACGGGATTGATCGATGGGCCCCCATGCTTCCATGATGGCTTCTTCCAGTGTTTTGAAGATCTCGTTGGTCCAGTCGCCTAGCCAGGGCTCGGCTTGGTGGTCGACTGTGACTGTGAGTCTGTTGGTGGAATCAAGCTTGTTGAATTGCGTATGTAGATATGAAGTCAGGGCTTCAGCTACAACGTTTGCCTCTTGGTTTGGCACAAGGCGCAGGGACAAGGCCACCTTTGCGAGTCTGGGGATGATCGTGGCGTTGTCCGGTCCCGAAGTCTGGAAGCGATGAATGGTCAAACTTGCCTCGCGCCATCTGCGCATCAAGCTTGAGGCGAGGGCGGTCGGGTCGCCAAGTTCTGGGTTGCGCTGCACAAGAGCTGTGGTGATGTCGACGTATAGTTCGCGCTCGTCGTCAGTGAGCTCAGGTATAGGATCGTAGAAGCCGGGGATCATGACTTTGCCGTTCTTGCCAGTCAGTGTGCTCAGAAGCATGACGAGATCCTTGAGCGACTCATCCAGCTGTGCGCTTCCATCAACACCACTGTGGAGATCAGGGTGGCTTGACTCGACCTGAACGGTGGCGTGAATAACACCTCGTAGTCCGTAGGTCAAGCAAGGAATGCGATCATCAAGCCAGTAGCTGTTGGCGAGCAAGATCCAGTCCACCTCGCCAATCTTGTCCTTTGCTGCTCTGACGGCTGCCTCAAAGCCACGAGAACCGCATTCCTCCTCACCTTCAATCAAGAAGATTATATCTGAATCAAGAGCCTGCTCACTGTTCAACTCAGCACAGGCAAAGATAGCTGCCATGATGGGCCCCTTGTTGTCAGACGTGCCACGTCCATACAAGAAGCCATCGATGCCTTCCATTTCGAATGGATCTGATTCCCATTTGCCGTTCTCATTGTCCGCGGCGACGACATCGTAGTGGCCATAGAATAGAATCTTCTTCCTCTTGTGTGACGTGGCTGGGTTGCCTCTGAACTTCGCTAGAATGACAGGGTTGTAGGGGTCTTTGGTCGTGAGCATCTCAGTCGTAGCTCCGAAGTTCTTAAAGACCGATCGCAGATATGATGCGCCACGGCGGCAGTCGGCTTGATGACGCGGGTCTGAAGAGACTGTGCGATAAGACACGAAGCGTCGCAGGTACTCCAGCATCATTTCGTTGCTGGTTCTGGACGCTGCGTACGGTGATGGACTGCAGTCGCTAATGTCCCAGATAGCCAGAGTGCTGTCGCTGGCGCCGGTAACGTAAATCGGTCGGCGCTTGTGGAACGTGAATGCTGATGCCAGTACGCGTCCTTCGTGTGCCTTCAGCCGACTCTTAAGCTGGTACTGTCGGTCGAATTTGCGAACATACCCTGTGACTGCGGCACTGAAGAGGAAGCCTCCTCCAACACTGATGCTGAGAACATCGTCTCTGTGTGCTTTGATGTTGCGCACAAGCTGGTGAGTTTCCAGATCCCAGACGTCGACTTCACCTCCAGAGCGGCCAGTGTAGAGGAACGTGCCATCAATCGCCAGAGTCAACACGGAGTGACCCTCCTCTCTGCCATCATCAAGCTCATATAATTGTTCAATCGCGCCTCCATTCTTCTCATCCAGTGTCCAGAGCTTCACAATGCCGTCTCCACCACCAGTAATGAGCACCTCTTGACCAGCAGTCTCTGCGACGCCCTCCTTGACAAGGATCATGCAGTTGACATATCCGTAATGTGCAAAGTGCATAACATTCTCTTTCGGGATCTCCAGCGTCTGGCCTCCAACGGCATGCCTAGGTGTGACGTCTGCATTCGGTGGTCGTGGTGTTTGCCTGCCTCCAGGGCCTTTTGAATCGAAGAACGGATCGTCTCGAAGCGACGGATGGATGATGCGAGTTGTCGGGTCCACCTGGTCGGGCCCTACCAAGCTGCACCATGAGATTGTGGTGTTCTGTGCTCCGAGGTATACAGTCCGTAGTTCTTCTGAGTATGCCACGCAGAAAATATCGCCCACATCGTACGAAGAGTACAAGCATCCTACTCTTGCCAGTGTCTTCGCACTCCAGACGTTCACGATCCTGTCCCCAGCACTTGAGAACAAAAGCGTGCCATCTTCACTCAGACACAACCCCAGCACACTTCCCCTGTGCGCATCGATCACTGCCTTCCTCTCATACGTATCCAGCCCAAACACCAAGATCTCGCCGGCCTGTGTACCAGCATAGATATAGTCTTCTCCAAGCGCAATCGTCAAAATCGAGCTCGTGTGCTTGAGGCGGTGACTCAGGGTGGGCAAGTCGCCTTGCTGGTAGCCGACATCGCGACTGGGCTGGCGAGAGAGGGAGCTGGCCGGGGAGGTGGACGGCTGGTCGTCTGTCTCAGAGAGACTCCCTGAAGGTTGCGGACGGGGCGTTAGCGATTGCTGCTGACGGAGAGCGTCGAGCCTGGACATCGACAGCAGCGAGCTTCCGCGCCGGTTTGTGCTGGACGGTGGGAAGGATGATGACGAGGGTGGTGTTGCTGCGAAGGGAAACACTGCAGCTTTTTGTATATTATAAGCTCTAGCACAATTGTTCCAAACGAAATCCCATAGCGGTCAACAGAACATCCCTTCGTCCTATCTCGGAGCAAGCTTCAAGGGTATGATGTCGCGTGTGCATGCCAAGGCGGGGAATGTTTTCTGGGGTAAGGGAGGGCAAGACGATAAGGCTGAGAGAGAGGAATATATTTGGGTTTGGACTGCTTAGTAGGTACTTACATTCCAAAGTCGAGACGGAAAAGGCTGAGCCTCGTCGAAAGCTGCCCGGAGGCCAATCCTCGCCGCAGTCGCTGCGTGGGATTGCCAGCATTGTCGTGCCCATGGGGTGTGGATGGAAGAGTTATTTTGGAGGATTGGGATTCCCTGTGAATGGCTATATTTGCTGCCTCCTGGCAATGGCGCCATCGCTCGCAATCGACGCTGAGGCCATACACACTCCTATTTGTGGGAGGCACTGTTTCACGGGCTCGAAGCTGACAACCAAGCGGTGTGCAGTATTGGACATTGGCTGTTGCATGAAACACGATTTGCAGGTTGTCTTGACAAATTTGTAATACAGTAGTCGTTCCACTCATCATTCATCACCCACTCAGACACTCATCATCGTTATACAATCCTCCTCGTCCCGCCAATGATATATCAAATGCACCCATCTAAGCCTTTGCTTCCGGGTCACCCTTGTTGAACTTGATGCTCACAGAGTTGACACAGTGTCTCTCATCTGTGGGCGTAGGGTAACCCTCTCCCTTGAACACATGTCCTAAGTGGCCTCCACAATTGCTGCATACGATCTCTGTCCTCTCCATGCCAAATGTGCGGTCGGTGTGTCTGGTCACCGCACCAGGGACGGCGTCGAAGAAAGCAGGCCAGCCGCAGCCAGACTTGAACTTGTGCTGAGCAGTGTAGATGGGCGCATCGCAGCCGGCGCAAGCGTAGGTGCCGGAAGTGGGCGAGTGCTTGTCGTACTCGCCTGAGAAGGGCGCCTCGGTGCCCTTTTCACGGAGGACGCGGAATTGCTCTGTTGTATGCACGTTAGCTTCAGTTCTTCTAGCTTGAACATCAAGCTCGTCCAGACTTGTGTCAACGTACCCTTGTTCAACTGCATCCTCCACTCATCGTCGCTCTTCTGCACAGGGTGTGACATGTTCCTGGTTTCGGCGGTGTGAAAGAAGCTTCCTATGAAAGGAATAGCGGGCATAGAACTGCGAAGAGCGATTCCTGGTCTGGCAGCGGACAGGGAAAACGGCGCTGGAGCTGTTCGGTTGAAAGTGGCGTTGCTGAAAGCGTAGAATGTGCGGACGAAGTTGGGAAGAGATGGGATACGCATGGAGAGATATACTCAAGAGTAGGAGGTAGGATGTAAGATTAATGTAAGACGTATCTATCTTTATTCACATCAACTGCTGCTCCGCCGCCGCCACTCGAAAGATCCGAGGAGCTCTAGAGCTGTCCTTGCATACGTCATCGATTCGAGCGCGGGAACGACGGGAAAGCACGTGCGCGGGCTTCGCCAGACCTCACTTCCTCTTCACCGTTGTATTCAATAAATTATCATAATCTCGATAAACAGTATCGATGCTACAATTACATTCTTCTGAAATCGTCGATTGAATGGCCGTCACTATGCGATCTTTTGTTGCAGGTAACGTATACTTACGTGCATCCTCTGAATGCGAAGACAAGACGGAGCCTGGGTAGGACGCGTAGTTGCTATCGCAGTGTTGCATCGCTCTTCTGTCTGAGATCATCACAGCAGTTGAAGGTAGGTACTAACGTACAGCCACTATCGCAATCAAAACGAATCGAACTTCAACCAAAATCGACTTGCACCTTGGATGAGTTAACTTCTGGCATTTACACGACTTGCTTCCTGGGGCCCTGGAATGTAAACACTAACACCGATGCGAAACTCCAATCCCGAACCAATACCCACCTCACTCAGCGCTAGACCTCGCGATCCAGCGACTATGCGAGCCTACCAGTCTTCTTCGCCTGCATCGTACCCCGTAACAATCCCTTTGAACGCCAAAATCCCACAAAAGCCCCCAAAAAACTCCAGAAAACTCCGGTGCCCAAGAAACTCCAAGCAGACCATCCCGCGCGCTTGTCTTGATCCGCTCCCATCCCGCGCATTTGCTTCGATTACCCAACGAGGACCCGCAGGCACGAAACCCTCCGCCCTTCCAGCATCATCCACGCTTCCCAACACTGTGCTTCCTGCCCGTGCACGGCCCAATATTCCAGCACCAACGTCGACCGCGTTTACTCCTTTCAAATGACCCGACCCGAATCCGCCTCAATCCAGCTGTGTTGATTGTTCTGCTCTGCAGTAATGTGGAGGTACTTCGTCGAACACCGGGAGAGTCAATTTGCTCTCATAGACCCGTGCTTCGTAGCAAGCTGCGGAGATCCTGGGCGAAAAACTTCGACCTCGCATTCGCTCGCGCTCATCTATCGAAGTACGGATCCTCTCAAACAAAATCAACGTCCAGATGCAGACAAGCACTGTGGTTGAGGAGATGTAAGGGTCCTTTTCAGGAATACCTAGGGATCCTTACTCCGAAGAGCAGTAATCAACCTGCCAATATCCGTCCAAGCTGGGAAGGGACAAAGCGGGAGCTATGGTCGCGCTCCTACCGCGATGTTGATCCGACCCAGGCCTTGTAAAGCGGCAACCCAAAACAACTAGCTCAACCGATCAGGCTGAGACACGCCTCAAGTACGGGCTCCCCATTGGCCGTCTTCTTTGTGGTCGACAATTTCCGGACAGTCGGGTGTTCTGAGTGGAAGTAGCCCTTCTTGGGCGACACTGCGCGGCATTCGTGGCCGGTAGGTGGTGCTGTGTGGAAAGTGCACTTCTTGCGTGGCTTTCATGGGCATCGATGGTCACCATCGCGCCGCCATTCGTGGGGTCCGTCAATTATTATCCCGTAGGATTTTGCTGCCGCTTCATTGTGCGACATTGCCGCATTCATGGCCGTGCATGTGCCGCCGCCTGCGGGCTAGAACAGTTCATCTGTGGAACTTCGGCACCGGTGCCATCCCTCGCGCTCGAGACATTTTCTTCTGTCTTTCTCCATCATCATGGTGAATTCCCCTCGTTTAGTGCGCGGGAGGCAATGGATAGGCTGTTCATTCGATGCCGTCCATGTTTTCGCCATCGTAGCCTTCTACGGCGTAGTCAATCAGAGGAGCGCTGGGGTCGTATAGTAGCGCCCGGCCTTTGCCGCCATTCCCATTAAAATGGGCCTCGATCCATCGGGCTGCTTGATGATCGCTGTCTATGAGATCAGCCGTGAGAGCATCTGGGTTATACAGAGCTCTTGGGTTGTTTGAGCTTCCCCGGATGTCCTCGCTGTCGTCCTCATCGAGCTCCATAGGAACAGCTTCTTCGTCCTGGCTAGACTCGACGACATCAGTGGCTGTGCCACTGTTCTGCGGGTGGAGGCCGTTTTCCGCGTTCTCGAATGGTCCTCTTTCGCGGAGACGACTTCGCTCCTCCTCCCACGTATCGATTCGTTCCTTCCTTCTATCAACGTCTCTTCCTTCGATGTCTTCGCCAACTCCCATGCTCTCGACATGATTGACCCAGCTTCCCTCCTTGTCGCTGGCTTGGGCAGCTTGGGCAGCTTGCCTAACTTGCTGCTTCTTCTTGTGCCGCGAACTTGGGCTCATCCAGCTGTGAATGCGGTTCTTCTTCTTTTCCGCCATCGGATAACCGTAAGCTTTAAGCGTAGATGCTGCATATCCATCGCTTATGTGGTCTCGGAAGTTCGAAGATTGATCGCTATCGCTCATCGCGTCCTCATCCTGCGCGCGATGCCGGGCCGATCGGTAATCTTTCTCTGCGTCCCGGAGTTCGCCAGTCCTTTTGATCCATCTTCGCACACGCAGCTCACCTTGTGCATCTGAGTCCAAGGATCCGGCATCGGAAAGTGGCTGCCATCTCGCGTCTTGAAGCCTTTTATGATGATATCTGACATTCCTCCTGGCACGCCTGACCTTCTCTGCAAGTGCGGACCTGTCGGGGCTTCGAGGATTCGAGCGTTGGTCCTGCTCTACTGGCTCGGCTGACCCTGACCTCCGCCCAGTACTTTTCTCATCAACCTCACTTGGCACTCGTCGAAGAAGTTCAATTTCTTCAGAATCATCCACAGCGCGAAGGTATCCAGCGGCCACGAAGGCTTCTTCTGCAATATGGTTCAGCTCTGATTCTTCCTCGTACTGTTTATCTCTGGCAGACTCCCAGAGTTTGTGGAGCCGGTCCAGTCTCTGAGATCCGCCACCTAGCTTTCTGATGCGCGCAAATTGATCATCGGCTGATTCTCCAAATGGCGCATTCTCCGCTTCATCTGCTTCTCTGGTAGATGCGTGGTCGTCGCGGGAGGCAGAGGCTTCCATGCGCTCGTCAAGCTGCCGAAGAACGTCGAATAGTTCATTCTCGATGGCGTGGATCTCTAACTTGATACCTTTGCAGGCTGTATATACCGTGATGCAGCTTTCGTACGCGGTCCAAAATTCAACAGGCAAGAAGCTCAGCTCAGCGTGATCCTCGCGAATGCCTATGAACTCATAAATGCGATCATTACGGTCGGCATGCGTGGCGTGCATGTCTCTCAATGGAGTGGTCAGTCTGTTGACGTAGCCCTGAGCTCTTTTAATCTGATACAGTCTTTTCGCATGCAGACTGCGGACAGCTTCCATTTCCTCCTCGGAGCTCTCCAGATCACGATTCAAACGCCGAAATTTATGTTCGAGCTCCAGAAGCCCGTCTCTCCCGTGTGTCAGAACATGAATGCGTTCAGTCATTCCTGTGCGTTCTTTCGTCATGCCACGAACGATCCTGTGGGTGCCGATTGTTTTAGCAAACACTCCTCGGAAATCTTGTGGGTGCTGCTCAATCCCTCTGGTACCTGGGTCACTTGGCTCATTGGCAGCGTTCGTATCCTCAGTGACTGGAGTGTCGATTACAGTTGTGAGGACCACGTCGGATACTTGCGCATCATCGTCGTTGACCTGGACATACTGGCCCGCCGGTAGAGATCCTGAGCTTTCCGCTGGCCGCCCTGCGATCCGTCTGGACTTTCGCATGCCTTCAGGCTCCTGATATTGCTGACGAACTCTTGCAGCAGCGTCGTCGTTCTTGAATTGCACCTTCTTTCGTGGTGACTGATCTGGGTGGTCGGCGGCACGCTTCCTCTTGCTGGCGTTTGCCTGGGTGGTCTGCGGCTCAGATACGACTTCTGCCTTTTTTCGCTGGCTTGTGTTGGTGCTCTTAGACTCTTGATAGCGCTGACGAACTCTTGCAGCGGTGTCGTCGGTCTCGATTTGTACCTTCTTTCGTGTTGACTGATCTATGCGGGTGGCACGCTTCCTTTTGATAGCCTTTTTCTGGGTGTTCTGCGGCCCAGATGCGACTTCTGTCTTCTTCCGCTCATCTAAGTTGTCGGAACGCTTCCTTTTGGTGGTAACTTTTGGGATGGCCTGTTCCCTGGATGCGACCTGTGTGGTGTGGCGGCCTTTCTCCCGTGTTGCGGCCTCGGTCGCCTTGCGCTTCTTTTCCAAGGCCGCTCGCCTTTCGTGGTTGTGTGTAGCCATGTTCGCTGCTCGGTACACCAGTGATCTCGATGGTTGGTCAGAAGAAAGAGAAGCAAAGCACAGTCAACAAACGTGTCGGCTTGTTGTGCTGCAGCCAAATGTGGAGGAAAGAGTGAGTTGGTGGTCTGCCAACAGTTGTTTGCTAAAATTTAGGCCAAACAAAAGGAACTTCGAGGTTTCGTTGGCAACATCACTTCACTTTTTCCACGGTGACGCAACAAGTTGCAGGACCTGAGCTCGCGTGACCGAGTGACTGCAGTTGACTGTCGCGCAGTCATGCACGGAGAAACAAATAAAGCCAACCTGCTCATTGTAAACTCTCTCAAGCTTGCGACAAAACACGATCATCCCATCGAACCCCAAAACCATGAGACCACCCGGACAAACCAAGCGCAAGCGCCTCGAGCTCGATGAGGACGATGCGAGTGCACTCATATATCTAATCAAGCAATAATCTGACATGTTCCAGCGCTCTTCTCGGGTCGAGAACTCCTCCATGCGACAATCCCGAGAGACTCGGGAGGCTCGAAGCACTCACTACACTGAGCGAACTGAGCACACTGAGCACACCCAGCGCTCCACACATACTCGACGAGACACGAGTACTCAACGTGAGGCTCGCCGAAACTCTCGCAGAGATTTCGGGTCACTCGGCCGCGACATGGCGGATGATGAACATTGCTCGGCTTCCCGCAACATCACCCGTACATCAGGTCGCGATACTTCTCGGAGAACTCCGCAGAGCACAGGGACACGCCAATCACGCGTTTCATCCGCATTCGAAACATTGGACGAAATTCTGAAGAACGACGAAGAGTTCACCGATGCGCGCGAACGTCTTGGGCACGCGCTGCACCGACTTGAACCCATCGATCCTCAAGACCCACGTTGGCTGCGCAGTACCCAGTGTGCCGAAGTCAACGACATTGTTCTCATACCGCACCTCGAGTACCTCAAGAACAAGACCGCAATGGGGAGCGAAGAACACAGCTGGGTGCCGGCACCTGGCGGCCCTATCTTGACCAAACTTCGGCGGGGTGTGGTTTTGGAAAAGTTCCACGGAGGTCTCAAAGTGGGAACCTTTACCACGTTCTCGAACACACCAATGTATTACAAGCGCAAGCAGAAAATATTCGACGAGGTTCAGAACAAGGAGATCATTAGCCTGAGTACCTACGTACACATTGTATCGGCAGATCACACAGGAAAGAGCGAGAGCTATCCGGAATGCCTCACAAAAGGTGCTCCCGTTTGCTATCGTGCCGCACGTGGGTGCGGCCCAGGCGCGGCCAAAGACATTTTCATGGACCCGCACATCCCATACCTCATGACGAATGAAACGCCTTTCAAGATCGTGGGACACTTGGAAGATCAGAAAGACGAGGAAAGATTGGATGCCGCCGTGCAGAAGGCCGCTAAGCGAACTCATGACGCCAGGGCCATGGCTTCGGCAGCTAAGCGTGAGGAAGAACGCAAGGCGAAGGCGAGGACCGAACGCTTCCGTCCCAGAGGAAGAGAAGAACGAGCTTCGGCGTTCAACTCGGACTTCCATGTTGGCAGCTCGGCATCACCATCCAAGCAGCCACAGCGAAAAAAGCTCAAGCGCAACTCTCATGGCTACGTCGATCTTGACGCCCCGGAACCCGATCTGCCGATGGATCCGGACAATGACCCACTCCCGTACGGTACCGGTACAGGGGATACAGAAAGCTCCAACTTCAAGATCCCCAATACCGCATTGCACGGATTCAATATCAACACCAAAGCCGATGGTAAGACCGCCATGTCATATGGTGGTTTGGACACACCTCAAGGCATCCCCAACTTTTGAGCATCTAGGTGCTCATGCTTCTATCGCTTTCTGGCACTACGCCAGGAATACACTGTGCAGTCCCCTCGGCAACAGGATGGCATGGCGACTGAATTGCTTTTGTCGTTTTTCTGAAGGGTCGATACAAATTGGGAATTACAGCGACACAGCCTATCGCAAAAGACTGGCTACTTTGAGCGTCACTGAATGGAGTTTGGCCATTGACTGTTATTTCGCAAATTCACAGATGGACTGAAAGGCAGCACATGCCCAAGATCGTTTGAAAGTATGGTTTCCGACATTACACTTAGCGATTGTACGATTGTTCCACGAATCCCGTCAATCTCATTTGGCTGTTGCTATATCGGTTCTTCATTGGTGTTTTGCGACTGGTGATCTTTTGAAACGCCTCAGAGGTGGACTTGTAGTTCCATGAGTATGCCTGATGATACTTACTTACAAGCTGTCTAGGCATCTAGCTAGCTGCAACAGCATCTCAATGGCAAACGTTACTACCACTACATATTCCTACACATGTACCAATACTATCATGTCGCATGCACGTACATGTCCCCAACCCTGACCCTACTGTTGGTGTGCGGTACCAGCGGCATGCACGTGACTCTGGAGCTCACCGTTTGCTTCGGTACTGGTCTCAACTTCACACCTTTGAACCTCTTTTCCAAGCTTGTCAGTACGATCGTGGCCTATCAGTCTGCACGCTCTGGCCTCTTCTGCTGTTCCGGACCTCGCTTGCTCCTTTCGATTGTGTGCACCCTTCTGCCGCACCACCAGCATGCATGCATTGCCTCTTATATGCTCTGGTCTCATCCTCGTGCCATCGGCGAGGCGGAAAGAGCTTTTCTTTGGCGATTCTCGTGGGCATCGGTCGCCATTGGGTAGCGCCTTATGCGAGTCACTATATCACCGTCGTGGCCATGCACAATGTCGTCCACCGTCAGCGCCTGTGGACCTTGGCCAGCGTGGTCGACTGAAGCTCTCCCGCTTGTTGATCCGCTTGATCGGTGACTCAGAATACTGTCGTCAATACTCTTCTTGTCGGATTGATTTCCTTCCGAGCGTCTTTCGGATGTTGAAATTGGTGTTGCACTTCCAACGACAGTCTTTTGGATCGAATTGAATATATCCAAATTCTTTGGGTGGAAGTCGTTCTCGGCCGCTTCGAAGATGGCGTTGTTCCTGAAAGCTTCGCAATCCTGCTTTCTGGCTTCGATCCGGGCGTTGCGTTTGCCTTCGATTGCTTCCCCCACATCTCCGCCAAAGTACATGAATGTGAGCTTGTTCCAGTCCATGTCCTCGCCTTCTGCTGACTTTCGGCAAATCCTGCAGTGCGTCTTCCGGTATCATGCTCCTCCACAACAGATCATCCTTGAAATCTCGGCATCGGCGCCATCCTTAACACTCGAGGCATTTTTTTGTCTCTATCTCCATTCTCCTATCAAGACTTATCGCTCGAGTCTGAGAGGTGCACCGCACCATGCATTTCGTTCGATGGCGTCCATGTTTTCTTCGTCGTAGCCTTGTATGGCGTAGTCGGTCAACGGAGCGACAGCAGAGTCTTGCCGCTGCCGCTGTTCGGATCGCGCTGATCGTTGCTGGACCCGTTTGCTACGGGTCGACCTTCAGTTCCACCCGCACTGTTTTCTGGATACTTCTGGGCCTCTTTACCTGAAGCTGCGTTTTGCGGGTCTGTCCAGCGGAACAAGGGTTTGCTGATGTTGCCCCAACACCAAGGTTTCAGCTCAGGGTCTTCACCAAATACCAAGCTATCTACGCGGTTGACCCAGCTTCCCTCGGTGTTGGAGTCGGAACCTTGTCTGCGAGCCCTCAGCTGCCGCCCTTCGCCACTTTGCGACATATTGTCGATCCACTTGTGGATCCGGTACTTCTTCTTTGCCGGCATCGGATAACCATATAATTTCAGCTCAGCACTGCGGTATCCATCGCTTTCGTGGTCCTGGAAGTTCGAAGACTCGCCTATCTCACTTGTCGCGCGCGCGTTCTGGGCACGGCGTAGGACCGATCTATGATCGAGCTCCGCATCACGCACTGCCTGGGTCAGGCGTTTCATCCTACGGAAACGCGCCTCACCCTGGCCTGTCGAGTTCAGTGAGCCTGCATTCGAGACAGGCGCCCACCTGCTGTCATCTAGCTTACGCTGACAGTCCTTGAGCCCCCTTCTTGCGTCTTTGACTTCGAATAGAAGGCTGCCAGCGCGGCGACGCGGTCGCACGCCACTTGTTGCTATGTTTTCCACGCCACGGTCTTCCGGATGGAATTCTTCTTCTTCGTCAGGTGTGTCCCATAGGCGCCAGCGGAGTTTGCTTTTGTCGACGTCAGTCTCTGCGTGTAGGAACCCAGCTGCTACGAAAGCACCTTCCGCTATCTCGTAATGAAGCATTGAGGCGGTTCAGAGTGGTTGAGCAATCACTGAGTGCACTGATCCGCGCATTCGCAGTGGCCACGGGATCATCGAAGGTGCCAATCTGAAGCGTGCTTGACGGTAAGGTCTTGTATGGGTGCTTCCAATGTGCTAAGTACTCCTTCGCACTCTTCGAGCTTTTGCAGTTTTGCACCGTATTGATCCCGCAGTCTTGCCACGCCTTCTCTAGTGCCGTCCGCGTCTCTCTCCTCATCTTCGAGCCGATCTTTCAGATCATTGACTCCATCGCGCCCATACTCCAAAGAATCAGCGCGGTCGACCCATTTGTTGTGCCTATCTATCAGGCGCTGTACAATCTTGTGAGAGCTCAAAGTGGACACCAAGTCTTCGAGGAAGGCCTGTGGGTGGCTCCGTGAAGCTGCTGAAGCATCCCCGTCATCACCATCTGGAATAGGATCCCCTTCAGTGCTATCTGATGAAGTGCTTTCAACGAATGCTCGATCCGAACGTCCTAGAATGCCGGCTTGCAAAACTACAGGATCTGGGCCAGCTGGAATGCCTGGATTGCGGATCTACGGGCTTTCCTGCAATGCGACCGGATTTCCGAACACCTTTCGGCGCTTCATACTTGGTCTGGAGTCTTTTTGCAGCGTACAAATTCTCCACCTGCACCTTCATGCCAGGTGTGCGGCCATTGCCGTCCTCGCCTTTTCTTTTCGAGCTCCTTGCCGTCTTCTGCTTCTGGGCCTGCATGGCTGCTTTCTGACTGGCTTCCCTGGGGCGTGCTTTATGGCATGTTTACATGTTTGAGCCGAATTACTTACTCATCTCTGCACGGCCAGAATACTTGCAGTCAAAGGAATTCTTTACGACGTGCACGCAAATTTGCTGGTTATCTTACAAACAAAGGAAAACAAATTTTGTGAGCAAAGATTCAGTGAATCTTGGCTAGCTGTGTTGCATTCCGCAAGCGATCGGGCGACTTTGTCTCACTGCTTGTCGATATACATGGTTAACGACACTTAGATATCGTCGTATCGTGTCCGCCGACGCCGGGAATGTTTCATCAACTTCAATCAACATTTGCCTGCTCAAGCTCGCGACCATGCATGCAAATCCTTCCCAGATCACGCGGATGCCGTCTCAAAAGCCCTCAGGTGGTACTGTGCCTTGTCCTTGCACCATCGCTTTCCATACAGCTGTACCCATTTGCTTCTCGGCGTAGTCAATGATGCGAGCCGGTACCAATTCTCCACGTCCAGCGTCTTTCAGCCTTGCGGCAAAAACGATGATATGAGCATCTAGAGCAGTCGGATGTGTCGTATTGAGGATCCAGTCCGTTTTGGACACGTGCAACGCCTCATCGGTCTCGTGCATGAGATCGACGGTCTTCACAATTGCACGCTCGGCGCTCTCCCGCTTCAAAGAAGGAATTTCTTTGCTCGTGATACTGCAGTCCACGGTCAATACTTGTACTTGGAATTGCGGGAGGTTACTCACTGGTCAATTTTGCGATCCAGCGCTTGTCGATACCTGTCGCTCGTGTCTACATGATTTCTGCGTTCCAGCAAAGTTGCGATGGTCCCGCAAGGGAACATGTATTTTCCGGTGAAGGTCAGCGAGTAGAAGTCAATCTCATGTAGCTTGGCGAGCAGGCGATGGATTTCGTCACAATGGTCCTCCGGCATCAATTGAGGATAGTGTTTCGCGATTTCGAAGGTGATTGATCTGCTGTCAGGGAAGATGGAGCCATTTCGCTTCGAAACCAACACAGGCACTTCTCCACTGGGATTGATGTCGCAGATGAATTTCTCCTCCAGCTGATCAAAGGCGGGTGGTCGTAGATCGACATGCTGTTCTTCAAGTCTGATCTCACTGCCGGGGTCTACCGCCGGACCGCGAAGTGCGTATGAGTAGCGGACGAATAGAGATCGTACCGAGTACTGAAAGTGGTAAAGAATATGCGTTGATGGATTTGTTGCCATGATGTGCAGCGGGCCAGCGGTTAGTTGATGCTTGTCGGAGATCCAGGTAGTTCACGCTCGCTTGTGCATTTATATATCCACCTCGAGCTTTGTCAGATGTGGAGCTTGAATTGAGCTTGTCAGCCGTAAACTCTTTCGATCCTGTACTACCTCACACGCTTACTCAGCGACTCAGCCTCGCGGTAGCTTGAACCTCACGTGTTTACAGTCTATGAAGTACCGCTTTTCGACGTTTCATGCAGGTCTGACTCCGATGGCAGGTAGAGTTGTGAACGAGCTTGTTCGTTAGGCGGAGGCTGACGAGGTTATAGTTGCTGAAACAAAGGGTGAGATTGCATGAATGGTCTCTCGAGGGGCCACCTGACCGCAACCTACTACGTAGATCGAACGACCGAAGTCATTGTCTGACATAAATTCAGAGCAGAACAATGTACTCTCACTGTCGCCAAGCTCAGGATTTCAGCACTGGCGAAACAATGGCTTCGGGAATTATTGCTAAGCTCACCAGGTATATATTGTGATGTCGGACCTGTCTTTCAGCGGGCCATATCCATCTGTGCAGCCATGCTGTTCGACACGGTCTCCCGGGATGCCACAGTCCAGGCGTCGATAACATTACGAGGACAAAAACCCCAAATACCATTCTCGAAGCCTGACGCAGCGGCCTTCATCCTGTAAGAAGCGTGACACCTGCGAGGAGCTATCGGAGGCGTACGGACTTGTTTTCGAGGTTGTGCATCACGCGTGAAAGGTAGGATTCTCCGTTGATCGAAGTAGAGCACAGTGAATGGGTCGAATATAACATACTGTATATGACTGGACGCCGGGTAACCATTTTCCCCCGGTTCTCCGCGGCGTCCTTTCAACCCGTTGTTGTCGGTAACGTCGGCACATGCCTGGCGACGTACCTTCCACCTTCGAGGTCTCAATATCATCTCCTTCACTCTTGATCATGCCCAAAGTATGCTTAATATTATTTACCTGTCGTCGAATAAGTCGTCATCGTTGACAGTCTTCGAAGTCGGATAACGACTCACAAATCACGAGTCTACAAAACCCCAGTTGCACACGCTTTGGTACGCGTCGCTCGGATATCTCGGAGGCAGGTGAGCTACAGACTTCAGCTAGCTTACGCCTCTTCTCCAAATGTCTTGCAAACAAGCCACCCGCGGCGAGGTTTGTTCCTGTGCCTGGTGCTTGTCAGACACTATCATCACTGCGGATTGGCCACGAGAGAGGCTCGCCAGATACGCGTAGGTACAATAGCCAATGCATGACGACACCCACGTGCCTCCGTCTCAAAATATGTATACCTCGTCCGTTGTCGCGTGTCTACCTAACCCTTTACTCCTCCATCAGCTATGTGGAACTCAAGGATATGGTTGTTGCATTGCTTGGTCGCATTAAAGGTTGGAGCACAGCAAAGTACAGATTCTTCTTCTTCTAGCACTGGATCAACGGCCTCCTCCACTTCCAACCCCAGCTCCAATACACAGTCGAGCTCAGAGGGGTCATCTTTCACCTACACCAACTCGTTCTCCATCATCAGTTCAGCAGTCCCCGAATCCGAATTCACTGGCTCGCAATACACATATGCCACGTACGATGGGCAAAGCGAAGTCAACGCGACGAGTACATTGAGCTCAGACATTACTTCTGGCATTTCTGGTACGCAGAGCGTGCAGACAACACATCATCATAATGTGACGCAGATCACTGGGGGCAGTCATACTGCATCTTCTACAACCAGCAGCGCTCCCCTTGCGACCAACACGGTGCCCTGCAATAACTATCCAGAGTTCTGCAGTAGGAAGTACAGCAATATCACGGAAGTCTGCGCGCACAACTCTGCGTTTTCTATCAAGGATAATGCAGCGAGCAATCAAGTCTTGAATATCGTTGATCAGCTTGATGATGGCGTCCGAATGAGTATGCTTGCTCAACCCCTTCCTAGGCGCAGAGACACTAACATGTACTAGTCCAAGGAGAAGTGCACTGGGTCAACAACACCATGTACTCCTGCCACACCTCCTGCGACCTCCTAAACGCCGGAACCTACCAATCCGAGCTCGAAATCGTCGCCGGCTGGCTCAAAGACCACCCCTACGACGTAGTCACAATCCTAATCGTCAACTCCGACCTAACCACAGTCGAGAACTTCATCCCAGCAATCCAGAACTCCGGCATAGCCGACTACCTCTACACCCCAGAATACGTCCCGCAGCACAAAGACCAGTGGCCTACCCTCAGCGAGATGATCCTGAACAACGAGCGCGCAGTCGTATTCATGGACTACAACGCCAATCAGACCGCAGTACCCTATATCCTAGACGAGTTCACGCACATGTGGGAAACTCCCTTTTCTCCTCAGGACCCAGCGTTTCCGTGTACGATACAGCGTCCACCCGGACTAGACCCTAAAGACGCCCGCGAGAATTACATGTACCTAGCGAACCACAACCTCAACCTCGCGATCGACGTCAGCGCCATTCTTCAAAATGGCGGCAGTCAGACAGTCCTCATCCCGAACACGGCCGATATCAATAGGACTAACGGGGAGTTCGACACGTTTGGCCAGCTTGAGGAGATGGCTTCTAATTGCTCAGGTATGTTGATGAAGAACACTTCCCATCATTTGAGGCGCAACCGCCGCGAGCACGCCGTATCCGCAAATGTGTACTAACCAGCCTCTCGCAGCTACCTGGAACGCTCCGCCCAACTTCCTCCTAGTCGACTACTACAATTACGGCGACCCAAAACCAGGCTCCGTATTCGAAGTCGCCGCGCGTTATAACAACGTCACCTACAATCGACCTTGCTGCGGCTCCAAAGATAGTGCGGGTGTCGTCTCACGCGTGAGTCACGTAGCAGTCTATGCAGCGATTGCACTGGTAGCTATCTTCCTGCAGTGAGCATGGACAAGAAATAAGAAACGTTTTCGTTTACTCCCAGCACACCATTAAAATGAGCCTGTTCTCTCAAATATTCCAAAACTTCCGTCCAAAGGCCTGTGCCGTCACTTCCACCCAATGCCGCGGAATTCTTCTCAATGCATAGCTCTTCACCCAGTCCGCCACGCCCAGCGTTCTTTACTGGCTTCCGGGTCATTAACGACTGCCAATTCAGCAGGCAGAACTTCCGCTCGCCTACGCATCTCCGCCGGGAACGCGAGAGCCGGCAGCTCAGCGGTATCGACGTTGGGAAGCGAGTGGAAAACCGCCGGCAGAATCGACGCCTTCCACAAATGCGTCTGGCGGCTCTGCGACACAGTGTATGCCACGAAGCAAAAGACAAGAGCGATTACCGCGGCAGGATAGGCGATCCAAGCCCATCTAGAAAAGAAAAAACCGTTTTGTCAGCTCGCCCATGCTGGATACAATCATGTTCATCCTAGAAGGAAAGCGGACACGATTTCTCTCACCTAAGGTCGTAAATAAGCACAGTATGACTAGCCGTGCCAGACGAATCCAGAGGGCCTGCAGGACCCGGCGCCTTCCTAACCACATTCGACATGAAAGCCGTCATGTTCGAGAACGACGCGGTCGCGCTTTCGACCAGGGCGGCCTGGCAGTCGTCGGCGCCAATGCAGGAAGAGCTGATAGCATTCGAAGCCACCGAAGTGGACCGCCAGGCTCGCGAGTCGGGCCCTCCGATCCTCTCCTCGGAACCACTCAGCAGCGGGGGCATGCCGAACCAGCCTTTCGCCAGGAAATTCTGCAGAGCCAGCTGCGCCATCGCTGAGACGCGGAATGTACAGTGCTCTGCATCCGAGCGCGTGCCCTGGTCCAGGCGGCAGGTTTCTGGGCGGATGTAGATGTCATGCTCCTGACCGTATGAGGTGCGGGCGGAGGCGCTGCTGTTGGTGGTGATCAACTCGTCTACGTTGGAATGATTGGCAGGGGACCAGAAGGTATAGGTGGCGCCGCGGATCTCTTGCAGGACGCCGTTCGTCATATGAGATAGGTTGGTGACTGCGCACCACTATGCAGCACACTTGACTGCGGCGGGTGGCACATCCTTCCTATCATTATCGTGGACCATAGCAAGATAGTGGACCAGCAGGGGGCCCGGCGATCTTGTGCCCAATCGCTCCCAGTCCGAGAATTAGGTACCAGAGGTAATGTTGATCGACCCTCTGTCAACGTCAAGACTAAGCACGCCATCTCGCAGGACATACCGACCAGAGTCGAGGCTAATGTCCTGGGAAACGTCTGCGCAGCGCGGGCAGATGGCCAACGTGTCAAATAGCCCGTAGGAACAGTTCAATTGGTCGCAAACAGCCAACCCTTGACGACTGATATCGTCTTCTGGATACAAGGAGTAACCAGAGATGACGTTGCTGGCATAAGCAAACCCAAGACTCGCGTACGAAGCCATGGCCGAAGTAGTCCTTGATCGCCAAGAGCATCCCCTGTCTCCCCGAAGCTCGAGTCTGCATGGAAACGCGAGATGGAGATCCAGCCGCCCCCTTCAGTGTACAGCTCGATCGATTTCTGAGTAATCACATTCTGTGAGAAGAGGCCCATCCCGAGCAACGCGATCATGCAAACCGCGCCCGACCAAACGGGCTTGCGGACAAGATTCCTACAGCTTTCCTTGTCAGCTGAGACGCTTTCTCCCATGTGCAAACGTCGCACTCACCTCCATGTCGTTGGGCGTAGAAGTAACGAAAGTGCACCAAGCGGCGTATTCGCACGTGCTATCAAGTCGACCCAGATGAGCGGTTTCGTCGTCCCCTGATCAAGCGAGAACCAGAGCCATTTCATCTGGCCCAGACACGAGGTGAGAGCAAAGACAAGATTGGCCTCGATCAGAGTCGTGACGAGAGCCACTGCAGAGTTGAGCGACCATCTCCAAGGCCAAGTACTGACTTGTTGCTTCTCGAACACGCGCAGGAGGACGATCTCCGCGATGAAAAGCACCAGCGCGGTCACACATGCTCCGATCTCCGGGAGCCACGAATCTTGCAGGATATCAACCAGATTCTGGTACCTGACCTGTGCCGTCCTCATTGAGTCGCCGAGGTGATCGAGTGGAGATTGCAAGAAACGCTTCATCCTCGCCTTCGATACGGGCGGAGAATGACCGTAACTTTGTTCCCAGTCTACGGCCTGGTCGTCGCCGTAACTGCTCTGTAGATTGACTGCTGGAGCCTTGTGGTCATGCATGACATTTGGCCGGTGATAGCCACAGCCTTCCTCCGAAACAGCAGCGCTCTCTGCTTCGCTCGTAGTAGTCCACTCGTACGAATTAGAGGACATGTGATCGCGCACCGCCACGCGGCGATTCGCGTCAAGTGGCAGCAGCTCGTTTCTGTCCGTTTCCGGACCTTCACCACAAGAGTGGTAGCCGCCCTGGCCTTGACCGTGACGCATGAAGTTATAGCGCGCGTCTGTGATACTTCGACAATACTTCCTGTCGAATCTCGCGCGATGCCATTCTGCTTGGAGCGCTTCATCTTATTTACCTACCTCAGCACCGGGCCCTCGAGGCGAAATGAACTAACTTACCTAGAAGCCCGGCCGCGGCCAATGCCACAAAACATCGGCATCCTTCCAATATACACGACACCGCAAAAGCGACCAAAAATAATCCAAAAGTGAAGGATTCAAGCTTTGACACCTCTGTCGTTCGTGTTATCGTGCGACGCCAGGAGAAACAGACTCAGCATTCTCTTCCTCAAGTCTTTTGGAGGAAAAAAAAAAGGGGAAAAGAACAATTCGCAATTGGCTGAGCACGCGAAACACTACCAATTCGCTGTCGCGTAAGCCAAATCATCGTCCAAGTCTTACAACGGGACATATCCACTGGTAATGTATAATCGGGACCAGGGTTCAGGACGCCCAGATGCTGCTGGCAAATAGGCGAGTGGGTCTCTAACAAATCCCTCCTTACGGGTCTGTGCGTGGCATCCTCCCAATGATCGTAGAGCATGAGAGATAAGACTAGAGAATGAATGAATACATTTATGTGTGAACGTTGCCCGAGCCTCAAAAGTGTTATCCAAATCGTGCGCTGCGGTCAAGTGCTGCATACCGTATGTATCGGGTGTCCTCCAGCTCACCAGTGACGCAATCCCCCCATCCCAAAGAGGAAATACTGGGAGCTCGAAACCGGTTTTTGTGAAGACAGGGATGTGTGAGGCTGATGAAGCAGTAGAAAGAGGCGCAACGGTATAATACTTCTTCAGCCACAGCGACTCTTTCATATCAACTAATATCTCAAATCATAAATACTCGACTTTGAAGAACGTCGAGTATCGATCGCCAAACTATCTACTCTCTCAATCCCCAACGCTCTCGCAATCATGCCCTCCTCCGCTGTCTCCAAGAAGTCTCCCGACGAAGTTGCGCAGTCTGCGCGATCAGGAACAATCGATAGTCGTGAGCACACGACCAAAGCTAGCGCGAGTGTATGTGTCTGCTTAAAGCCTTCAACTTAAGACCCTGCGATACTGACTTGTCACGCGCATCGTAAAGGCCGGCCTCAACCTTAACATCTTCGGCGCGGTGGCCGGCGTATTCCAAGGGAAATCCAAGAAAGAAACCGCAGCAGATGGCAGTTCGGTAGAACACAGAGACGACAAGGCGGCGGTGAAAGGTCGGTTTCCAATCTTGCCGATGCGTGCCTTGCTTGCAACATGAATTGCTGACTTTCAATCTAGGTGCTGGCGGGGGCAACTTTAGTGCCGTCGGTGCTGCTGATCTCGAAGAGACCAAGAAGTCCGATGCCGCGGAGTGGAGAGAAGAAGGGAAAATCAATCACATCTGATGATCCCGGTCTGCTGATGAGTGTTTGTTGGCGTTTGGTTGGTGTTGTTTTCGTAATGCATGCCCATCTCGCGCGGCTTGGTTGAGTCGCGCTCGTAGAATAGGCGCTGCTGTAATTTTGGATTCAAGTTTCTTCGTCGTCATCCAGGCTCGCCGCTTGTAGCGCTTCCCAAGCAGCCTTCTGCCTTTGCTTTTCCCGGTTACCCGCATCCTTGTCCGCATGCTTGTCTGCGAGCTCGTGTCCATTCGCCAGCGCTTCAGCCTGCGCCTCGCCAGTCTCTCGCAATTGTTTGAACGCGCCCTCCATCTTCTCTCCCGCCTCGCCAATAGCCCTGATCTCTCCCCTCAATTTCTCGATCCTCTCCTCCAGCATAAGAATGAGCGTCTCTCGCGCCTGGTGCGGTCGGTACTGGTTGATCAAATCATGCATGTTGGTAACAATCGTCTTCAAGTCCGTGACGCTATCCAAGTACACTGTGGGATCCTCACTCAAAGCGCCAGTCAATGCGAGGAAAGTCGTGAGGAGCGAGCGAGCCATGGCAAGCAGGTGCGGTTGTGGGTTCAGCTTTACTGAAGGGTCGGATGGGTATAGGACGTCAATTCCAGCATCTTCTAAGGAAGGGTCGGGAGCGTGGAGGTCGTGTTGTGCGCCAAAGGTGCGCCATTTGCCGTCTGCTGGAGGCGGAGGAGGGACCAGGTAGCGAAGGTCGGTGGGGAGAGTTGTGATGTCGAGGTCTTTTGGCTGTTCTGTGGTCGTGGTCTCGTCGTGGTCGGTGCTTTGTGAGGCAGTCTTTTCTTTTCGTATCTGGCGCAATTGCGCAAGGTTGTCCTTGGTGAAGTGCTTGTAGAATGGCGGAGGAATGGGGAAGTTGGCCTTGGTATGCAGTTTTTCGGCCATTGTGGGCAGCGGAGCCGAGTGGTATAGCGAATGGGTGACTCGAGCTCGCGCTCACGAGGTAGAAGAACAGGTGGTGTTGTCGAGAAGATGCTCGGTGGTGGTGGTGCGGCGGGTGTTGGTCTTGTGGACGGGTCAAGCTTCAGCCAAAGCTGGGGAAGGGATCCACCAAGGTGCTCGTCGTCACTGCTCCTTACAGCCTGCATATACATATTCACGACATTTCATTCCATTTCACTTACATTGCGTGACCACACCTCCCACACTACCACTTCCTCCGTCACTCTTAACCATGCCTGGCTCTGAGAGCCACCATGACCCACGGAGGATGCGCTCTTCATCGCCCACCCAGAGCGGGCTCCTGGAAACGGCACAGCGCTTCTACTCCAAGAGCTACGCAGGAGACTACATTGGCTTTGTGATACTACTCTTGACACTGGCCTTCTTCGAGTTTTCCGATCCTTTCCACCAGATGTTCACAATCGACGACCCTCGGATCCAACATCCTCACGCCGAGATCGAGCGCACGCCAGTTCGTACGTACAGACCATCTCACATCCTTCTACTTTCCAAACCCACACCACTAACTCTCCCTCGGCAGCAATGCTCTTCCTCTACGCCCTCGGTATCCCCGCCCTAATCCTCCTCCTCACCTCGCTCATCCTCCCCAACCGCTCCGCCCACAAAACCCACGTCGTCCTCCTCGGCCTCTGCCTCTCCCTCCTCACCACCTCCTTCCTAACCGACATCTTCAAAAACGCCATCGGCCGCCCGCGCCCAGACCTGATCGCGCGCTGCAAACCCGACCCTTCGACCCCCCACAACACCCTCGTCACCATCGCCGTCTGCACAGAAAAGGACGGCCACCTGCTGCAAGACGGCTGGCGCTCGTACCCCAGCGGGCACAGCTCTTTCGCATTCGCAGGCTTGGGCTGGCTGAGTTTGTTCCTTGCGAGCCAGACGCATTGTCTGCGTCCGAGGGCGTCGCATATTACTGTTCTGCTGTGTTTGGCGCCGCTGGTCGGCGCGGCGTTAATTGCGATTAGCCGGTTGGAGGATTACAGGCATGATGTTTTTGATGTGGTCAGTGGGAGTGTGTTGGGCGCTGTGGTCACGACTTTCAACTGGAGGCGCTACTTCCCCAGTTTGTGGGCGAGCGATTGCGATGAGCCGTATGAGCCGCTGGATACTGAGAGGAGAGGCAGCGGGACTGTGAAGAGGATGAGGGACGAAGAGGAAGGATACGGGGCTGTTTCTGAGAGCGAGAGGTTTGGCATTGCGGCGGATGGGGATGATTACAGAAGCAGCTCGCGATAGTATTGTTTGTTGCCGAGATGTAATTCTAGCATGGCGGTTTCGTCCGATGTACACCTAGAAAGCATTGTACACAGTGCTCTGGGTCTGCCATTGAAGACGTCGCAGCATGCGTTGCGAACCAATGGTTGCGCTGTCGCTGATTTCTGCAAGAGATCGAATGTCTACAACCATGAAGACCATTGACAGCCATGCCTGCACATACAATGAAGCACGTCCAGTTCTGGACCCGCGACAAGGCCCGACATTGGCGATATCCTCTGAGTAGCCAGCACACTCCTTCCAACGTCCATAAGCTTCGGTTGCAAGTCAATTGAATAAGAAATATTCCGTCCTGTCAAAAGGTCACACAGATGAATGAGAGTAGTCACGACGAAATGCATGAATTTGATTGGAACACTAGATGGAAACAGACCGCCACAGAGGCGAGTCAGAGCACAGATTAGTTGGGCAGCCCTCTCTCAAATACCAAAAAAAGCGTCACCTGCGGCATGGTCTCGAACTCTGAACTGAACAACAATCCGCGTGGCAATCATGAGCGACTTTCTTCGTCCAAGCCTTTAGCCCTGGGAAGTGAAGACGAAGTAATAATCGCAGCAAGAAACTTGCCCACGTCCGTATTCCACCCAACACCTTGGCATACCATAGCCACCACCCTCCAGCGTGCCAAGGTCAAACCAGGCCAGGATGGCAGTAAAACACCACAGATTCAAGGATACGAGGTGAATGATAAGGATGACTTTCCCCACGGGGAGATGCAATATCGACAGATTGCGCTGGTTTCGTCCGTCCTCCTGACCCACTGACCCGGAGAACTCCATGCACGTGTGAGGCACGGTATCATTCCTTCCCGTCCCTCATGTTTCTTTGAAGATCGGACACGCTATAACGGGCGATGCTACATACATCATGCATTGGCGGCAAGAGATCGGTGTCCATCTTGCCGGAACGTTTCAACTGCCGTCGTAGAACAGACAGATAAACGCTCGGAAGCACGCGGGGTCTCTGATTAGACTAGGTTCAACGTGTGTATGTTATACTTCACAAGCCCTTCTGAATGACGGGCAGATTTGTTTGGCAGCCTGCACCTGCATGCACGGCAAGCTGTTGCAACGTGTGCGTAGCGCCTTGGGAGTCCTTGAGGCTCTAACGTCGATTGCAACGGGAGACCAAGCAGCGAACTCTCAATCGCCTTATCGTTCCTACTGTCGCAGTCGGCACGGCTGTTTCGAGAAATCTTCCAGCGACCACGACGACAACCCGTCCCAAACGTCTAGTCTAGGCCCGCCATGCCAAGAAGGGGGTGCCTGAAGCCCTTGCTGTTGCTTGGGCCTCAAACGACATCGAACATCCAACTTTGACTTCCATCGTCATCTGCATAGCCTCACTACATATTGCAAGGTTCAGGGCTGGCGTCGCGTCGTCCAAGGTCAAAGAAAGATAGAGTCGTCAGACAGAACGCTGCTGCCGCTTCGAGATTGCGAGAGCGTTTCTTGGGACACACTACTTTGCGTCTATACGCGACTGTGGACTGCCCGTGTGGCCGTGTGGCCGTGGTCCTTATTCGGCTCCACCAAATCTTGCTTTGTTCGAGAAGGAAAAAAAAAAAGTATCGCCATCGCCGAAACGAACGAGCCTGTCGGGCTAGAGGGGCCATGCAGCCCTGCGCATCTAAAATGTCATTCTTCACGGGCCACGGGAACATCGTCGGTCTAAATCGCCAAGAACTCTGCTCTCCACTGGCATCTCTCTCTGTTTGCAGCGGTATGCGATGGTGAAGTCGGCAAAAGCCATCAAGGCGCAGTCGACATCTCCTCTTCTATGATCTCTGTCTTGGCAGGAACGTGGCGTCAAGGCGACAATAACCTCTGTACGAGTCGCGGATCGCGGTATCATTGCGTTCAACTCTGATACCCTCAAACGGGGCAGATGAGAGATGATGTCCTCATGGGCCGCCACTGGAAGGTATAAGTACTCAATCGTCTCCCCTGTTTATTACCATTTCAGCATCACAGTCCACATTCACACCACAGGCAGCCTACCGCAGACGATCTCATCAACACGATGTCTACCAAACTGATCAGCATGGCTGCACTCTTCGGAGTCGCGGCATTCGCCTGTCCCGGAGTCGACCATCAATACAACAAGAGAGCCGACGGCGCCATTAGTATGTTCCGCCATCCACCCTCCAATACTCTCCATCACCTCTAACAACTTTCACAGCCTGGTCCTACGACGAATCCCAAGACTGGGGCATGCTCTCCCCCGACTACGAACTCTGCCAAACCGGCACCCAACAAGCCCCCATCCCCCTCAACTTCCAGCAAGGCCTCTCCACCGCCCACCTCCCCAAATTCAACTACGGCTCCGACGTCCAGGGCAGCTTCTACAACTGGGGCTACGGCCCAGCCTTCAGCCTCGCGAAAACAGCCTGCACCACCGGCTCCACCGCCGCTGACTGCCCCGTCGACACCAACGCCCCGAGCTTCACCTTCGACGACAACGGCGTCGACGAAACCGTCTACCTCGTCTCCTGGCACGTCCACTCGCCGGGTGACCACAGCGTGCAAAACGACCGCAGCAAAGCCGAGCTCCACCTCGTGCACGTCGACAAGAACGGCAAAGAGCGCGCCGTCCTCGCCATCCGCGTCGACCCGGGCTTCAGCAGCTACTCAGCCTTCTTCGCCGAAGCCCCCTTCGCCAGCTCCAACAGCTCTGCGTCCGTCACCGGTCAAGGCAACGGCCTCAACAGCACCGCCACCGAGAACCCTTTCCCCAGCTTCAAGGAGAAAGACATCCGCATCAACGGCACCTCGACCCCGAGCCAGGCGCTCAAGGAGGTTGGCGACTTCAAGGAGATGTGGACTTACCGCGGCAGCCTGACCAGCCCGCCTTGCCGCGAGGGCATTAGGTTCTTCGTCGCGCGCAACATTCTGTTTGTCAGCAACGCGCAGATGCAGGATATTCTCCGCGTCAGCACTTACAGTGCGCGCGCTGAGCAGGAGGTTTGGATGCACGAGATTAATGTCTAAAGGATCTCTGTTGGTCGATTGGGGTCAGTTGGAGTTGTGGCCAGTCGCAGTCTGGTGGAGTTGGAGCCGAATCAGTCGGAGTCGAGTCTCAGTCGGAGTCAATATCAGTTGAGCGAAGTTGTTTGGAGTCGGGTCAGTTTGAGTTGAGGGTGGTCGGTGTCAGTACCTGGAGATTAGCGAAGGCGCGTGGCGTGTGCGGGTGAGTGGAAGTAGGCCGTTCTTACATTTTTTTTTCCTTTTTTGGTTTACATTTGCATGTACAACACAAGCTGTCTTGGCTCTTTCCATTAAACATCAAGTCCGTCCCTTGTGCAATTCTCAATCGCTGAGCCACATATCAGAAGCCACGGCTTCGATTCAACCGCAGTGTTTGTGGCAGGGCGCGCTCCACTGACACCACAAGTTCTTTTTGGACGATGCTTGCTGATGAATCAATTGGGAAGCTGGCGTTGGAAGATACTGATCCAAAGGAAAAAATTCAAGCGAGTGGGTATATATAACTAACTCGTCCCTACGATTCCCAAGTAGAAAAAAAGTCTATATCCAAAAACCGTCAACAACAAACCCAGCCCCCAGGGGAATATCATTATGTACAACATCAACATTTTCCGCAACCAGAAAGTTGCAACTAGATCATCTCTCTAAACGGCCCTCTGCCATTGCCGTCTCTCGGGCTCGTATCAGTATCAGTCGGCATCTCGTGAACGGGCTGCGGCTGTGGTGGCTGTGGTGGCGGCGAAGCCTGTCTCGAAATGTCCGATGTGTGCGAGTACCTTCAAAACCATGAGCAAAACAATCACAATCGCGATCTAGTTCATCATGCGCGAAGCACATACCTCATCTGCATATTCTGCACCGAAGGCCTACTATCCGGGTACGAGAACCCAGTGAACGTGTCCGAATGTCTCATCTCGGGGCTCATCGCGGGCGTCGGGATGTGTCCGTAGCCGCCGATCATGTTGCCGTCTGCTTCTGTCAAGCTGGGCGGCTTGCCTTCGGAGGCGTAGTGAGGGGTGACTTGGGCGTAGGGCGGGAGGACGCTGGTGTGTCTGCTGTCCATGCCGCCGAAGCCGTAGTTGGGGTCGACGTTGGGAGCGTTGCCGGGGTTGCCTGGGTTGCCTGCAGCTGGGGTTCTGGAGTGGCGGAGTTGTTCTGAGAGGGTCTTGCTGCGGCCGAAGAAATCTGTGGAGTTGTCGGTCAGTGTTTGGTCTCATTGCAATCGATAGCATGGCAAAGCGGTTGATCGGCCACTGCAAAAGCGATGAAATGGCGTCCACAGGATATGAAGAACACCAAGCTGTAGGGTTCCGATACGATGTTTCGAAAACAGTGAAGGTTGCAATAACTTACTAAAAACAGGTCAGTATACTAATCACAAGAACAGAAATATCACAATCAAACTTACCAGAAAAGACCACCAGCAAGAGCAAGAAGTGCTGCTCCACCAACAGCTATTCCTACAATAGATCCAGTAGACAAACCAGAACTTCCACCACCGCTCGAAGCACTTGTGTCTGTAGGTGAGCTAGCTGCAGTGGTCGAAATTGAGCTAGACGTCGATTCAGTGCTCGTGGCAGTGGCGGTCGCAGTCTCCGCAAGATTCTGCATGGAAGTCTTTACGTCTGCCGGAAGTGATTGACCTGGTGTCAAGGCGTAGGCGGCATCCTGAGAAAGTGGAAAATGATGTCAGTGGATATACTCGCGTGCGGAGTGTTGCAATAGGTGACTATCTTACTCTTGCAAGCTTGAGTTGAGTGGCGATGGGGTGCTCCGCGTCCGCATTGATCGCGCCGAGCATGCCCCATCTGACGCAACTACCTGGAGCGCCGCAGTAGAAGAATGTTGGGTCGGTCGAGTTGATTGTTAAGTTCCAGGTTGGGAGCTGCGAAATACGTCAGTCTTGATGCGGCTTTGAAAATGGTCATACCGTTGCTTACATTGCCTGATTCGACATCATGCTCGTCCGGCGACTGGACACCACTGTAGAATCCTCCATTTTCGTTGCCGTCCAGATCCTCGTAGGGAATGCAAGGGTAGCCATATTCGGCACGGATGACTGAGTGATTGCCTGGCCAAAACTTGAAAGTGACGATGTCACCCGGCAGAGCGTTGATACTGTTTGGCGTGAAGTAGTGAGTCGTGTTACTGACTAAGATGGTATGTATCGTGATCTCATCCTGTGTTGATGTGGGCGTAGTCGAATTGATGGCTTCCGTTGCGCCTTGAACCTCTTGCGCAGATGCAAAAGTTGCAAGAGCAGCCAGGCAAAGTGCTGAAAGCCACGCGCGCCGAATGCCAGGCATCTTGAGTTACGTTCGATCAAGTCGATGGTCCAGGTGTAACAGAGATCGAGAAAACTTTTGTCGAGGGTCTGCAATCCCGGCGCTTAGAAAAGCCTGGTTCGTAGTACTTCGTCACGATGAAAGGAATAGATGAAAGAGAAAAGACGGGGTGTGCAGGAGAGACATGTGGCGGTCGGTACGGGTATCAGCAGTAGCAAGATACTAAGAGAATGAAGGGCACCGTGGGCCCGGCTTACAATCCTACCGTATGGCTATAATAAGCGTGGCAGGCTCCAAGAAGGGATAACCATCGCTGAGCTAAGGCACGTATCCATGCATCCATGTCTTCGTCTCCGGCGACGGGAAGAGGGGGAGTGTTGGCGTGACCGAGGGCTGCGGTGGCTGATTGACGGACAATGGCACCCAAGAATCTGCGAGGCTGGCTATTGGGCGGCTGTGCAGGTGTAGGAAGAAGAGACGGTCAGCTCACCAGTGCAGCACGACACGCGGATGGCAGCATGGCGTCTGTGCCGAAGGATCAAGCACTCAGCCTTGCTAGACTGTGGGCGAGTCAATGTTGGTTTCACACACGTGCTTTGCCCTTGAAAAAATCTGCATTCGTGACGAAATAGAAATCGAGCATAGCTCCTCTCTTGGTATTCCGAAGTGCTGTCTGCAATTGTTTAATACAGTGCATAGCGGTATGAGTGTGAGCATATAGCTGCAAGTCGTGGGGTGAGTGAGGCTGAGGTCCAAAGTGTCCTTCAGCTGCAATCGCTTAGCAGGCTCGCTTCTCGCCTTGAATCAACGACACTAAACCCAAAATAGCTGAACGTCGTCCAAAGCGTCTCCTCGTCTTCCTTCGTCTCATCCACCGTCTACATGTCGGAAAAATCGTCTTATCGTTGCATCGGCAATAATCCGCAGAAGAAGCACTTCGTATCAACGATATAGTATCGCTCTGGTATTGCACGCCTCGCCATGCGCGGGTGGCCTTTTATCTTAAATATTGCAGCTTCAGGCTGATCACACCACGCGTACAAAGCACATGCTTCTGGCAACCGCATTATTATTGCATGCATGGCTTGGGTGGCGTACTGCTTTTTACCAGTCGGCTATTGATGTTACCTACATGAAGCTGTGCTGGCGATCTGCTGTACCGAGACCGTGTTATCGACTCTTCGGACCAGCTAGCAGGCGAAGCACTACACCACAAGAGCCAAGCTCATGCACGTCAAGGTCCGTAGCGAAGTGCTTGCATGTGAGAGCATCATAATCGCTTGAGACAATCCGAGGTCGGATTTAATGTGAAGACTATGGCCGACGAAAACAGTTTGACAGCTGCGCAGAATCATGGAATCGTTTTATGCCCTGGATTGATATTGACACAAATGTATGTGAAAAGGCATTGCCATTCTTAGTATTGATTGTAATTGTCATTCGCTCAGTACACTCCTCAAAAGGTATGCGCAAACAAGTACATGTTCAAAAACTCATGCACAACCCTCACCATGTCCTTCCATTCTGTTCTTCTCTTTTTGCCTCGAAGACCGTCAAACTTGAATTGAAAACGCCGAGCGCTGAATGCTTCCAGCCTATGCATAGATCCCCAGTCATGTCCCAATGCCCTTCCCCATAAAACGCCATACTCATCACAAGAACATCCCAAACCCTCCACGCAGCCTACGCAGCAATCAAACTGTCCCAAAGCGCGCCCTCCTCCAAATATCCATGATGAATAATGCTCACAAGCCAGTAATCCTTCCTGATCTTCTCAAGCAGCTTGCTCGTCGCACCGCCCGCAGGATACACACGCTGCCACTCGGCCCAAATACCGAATGCCTCCTCGCGCCATGCTCTGAAACTGACGGCCTCAATAATAGTAGGCGTCACGATTTCCTTACCGGTGAAAGCGCCCCATGTCACGGGGTTGACGCTCTCTTCGTCTGTGGCTTCGAAAGCGCCAGAAGCGTTGGACGCGAAGTATGTGACTTGGTCGTCGACTTCGAGGATCGGCTTCAGGCGCTTCCAGTCTGAGGACGGGATGAAGAATTCGACGAAAGGCTTTTGGAAGACGAAACCGTTCTGGGGACCCCAGCCGAAGATCTCGTGGTCGCTGGGCACGCCGTTCACTGCGGGCTGAGAGGCGACGGTCCACCAGCCCTTGTTAATGAGAGAGAGCAGTTGGGGCTTGATGGTGAGAGTTTCTGGTGATAGGCCTTCTTCGGACCAAGGAATGGCGTCGATTTGGCCTTCCAAGTGGCGGCGGAAAATGTTGTTGATGTCTCCGGTATCAACAGGGTAGCCCCACAGTCGTGTAGCATCAGGAATGCTTACGTGCAGGGAGACACCGTAGCCATCAATCTCACCGAATGCAGGTGAGCGTGCGTCACCCCAGCGACCGTTAGGGAAATCGTCCCAAGTTGCTTCACGTCCGAGTTCACCTTGACCACCAGAGATAGCGAGTGTGTGCACACGTGAATCGACCTTTTCAGCAGGCACACCAGCTTCGTCTTCGGGTGCTTCGAAAGCAGCACGGCGGCTGGAGCTGGATGATGAAGCTCTGTCGCGAGAGACAACAACGCGATTGCCAGGCTGAGCATTAATCTGCGAGGATAGGCGTCGGCTCTTGCGTCTAGGTACGTTGTTCTCAACCATCATGAAACCGTCGGCCTCTTCTTCGGCAATTGCCTGCTCAGTCGAGGCAATCTGGTCTGCACCCAAGAGTGTGTGCTTGTAGGGAGGGATAAGGTTGGTGCGCTCGAGGATCTTAGCCACAGCCTTCTCCAAGTTGAGAGTGTAGAAGTGGAAGCCGCGAGGGCCAACTTCTGGCAGTGAAGTCTTCATAGTCTCGACCATCTCACTGAGAAGATCAACACCAACCCTCTTAACAGCATCGTCATCTCCCTTGACTGCGTCCAGACGCGACAGAATATCCTCCGGCAGGTGTGCGTGGCTCAGCTTTGTCGTCCGGCGCAAGATCTGGTAAGACTGAACCGGCATAAGCCCAGGAATAATCGGAATCGTCTTGAACACCCCACTCTCATGCTCCCTCAACCTCTTCTCATACCGCACATACGCGTCCACATCGTAGAACAGCTGTGTCATAATGAAATCCGCTCCAGCCTTCGTCTTCTCCACCAGCGAGGGCAAATCATGCCCCACCGACTGATGCTCCGGGTGTGACTGATCCGAGTGTCCCTCCGGATATCCCGCCACACCAACAGAGAAGTAATCGCCATACTGCTTCTTGATATACCTCACCAAATCCACCGCCCACGTGAAATCCTTGTTACTGTCATCCTCGCCAGCTCCAGGCAATGAATCGTCCCTGTACTCCTCGCTCCTCGGCGGATCACCCCTCAGTGCCAGGATGTTCCTGATCCCCAGCTTCTTCGCCTTCTCCAGCGTTTCATCAATCAATTTGCGCGACATGTTGGTGCAAGTCAAGTGCAAGCAAGTCGTGAGCCCGAGCGAACGCTGCGTCAACTCCGCCAGCGCGAGAGACTTGTCGCTTGTGCTACCGCCGGCGCCCCATGTTACGTTGACGAACAGAGGGCGCAGCGAGTGCGCCATGCGCTCCAGACGGGCGTGCAAGTTTGCGAAACCTTGGGCGGTTTTGGGCGGGAAGAATTCGAGGGAGAAGTAGTTTGCGTTGGGCGGCAGGGCCGCGATCTTGTCGTGGATCCTATCCATTGTCGCAGATTATGGGTGTTTGCAGCGAGCTGCTGCAAAGTGGGAGTGGTATAGGGAGGAAAATGGGTGGTGGTAGTGGGTGGCACATGACAATGGGACGAAGAAATGGAAGTCTGAGTCCAAGGGTCTCCGCCTTCGACATCGGCCATGTGGGGTTTCTTATCCTTATCAGGACGAGAAACGAGAAATACGATTACATCACTGACTAGAAGTAAGGTATCTGTTGCAAGTATTCATATTATTGCAAGCTTTTTTTTGGCTCTCATAACAGATTGATACCTGCAATATTATATGGCATGAGAGACGAGCGGTCATTCATGCATTGCTTTTCTCGACGCAACAAAGCGCATCAGTTTCAATGGCTTCACAGATCGAGGGGACGTCTTTGCGAACGCTCGAAAGAACAGCAAGTTTTAACAACATCATGCCTGTTTCTCGGCGAAACCTTTGCCTTCAAGCTCACCAGCATCCTCGCTAGCTTCCGGCGCCACAGGAGTCTCGACACCGCTATTGTCGTATACGTTGAAAGGCGAGGGGTTTTTCTTCGGCTCTCCTGGACCCTCAGAGCGGAATTGGTAGCCTCTTATTCTGCTCAATCATTAGTGGGATGTTCAAGATCAGAGAAATTAGTAGCTATGATCATGCTCACCTCGGTCCTTGACCAGTCTTCTCAGGGAAGTCAGCATCGTAACAGCGCGAGAATTTCTCGACATCTGCTTCGAAGGTGCCAGCATTGATTGAAGCACGAATGTCGGCAAAGAAGGCATCAAGCACGTGGTAGTTGTGGATCTGTAGGAGAACCCAGCCAAGCATTTCTTTCGCGGCAAGCAAATGTTTCAAGAAAGCACGATGATGGTCCGTGCAAGCATAGCAGCTGCAGCCTACCCGCAAAGGGCCAAGATCTGTCGCGCAGTCTTCGGTCCAAAAGTCGATACCGAGTGGCAAAGGCTCAGATGGGATGGTCGAAGGCCCTGGGAATGTGAAGTCGAACGCAATGCCGGCGTCTGTCACGGCGCTGATGAAGGGAAGTGTGAGGATGTCAACACCATTGGCGATCTGGCGGAGA
Organism: Epicoccum sp. F181; assembly: GCA_037042865.1. Classification (NCBI taxonomy): domain Eukaryota; kingdom Fungi; phylum Ascomycota; class Dothideomycetes; order Pleosporales; family Didymellaceae; genus Epicoccum; species Epicoccum sp. F181. The sequence continues at coordinate 940,489 of JAJSLS010000005.1, forward strand.
ACTTCCAGCGGTGTGTTTGGCTCTGTAAAGTCTAGTCGTGGAAGGCTCACGAGCTGTTCTGGCAGATCCTGCAGCGTCTCCGCGTTGTAGATGGCCAGTCCAGAAATGTCGTCTCTCACGTCTTCGACTAGGAAATCAATGTAGAATTGCTGGTTCGCACAGGACAGAGGCAGAAGCGGTGCAAAAAGCTGTGCCTGGCCTTTGGTCTCGGGCGCATCCGCGTGCTTTTTCCGAAGAGCGACGTGATCTTGTATCCAGTCAATGCTGCGATCCGTAGCCTTCTGAACCCTCTTGCTTCCCAATGACCTTCCATACGGCACATCGCCTAGACCGATCACAATGTCCGCTCCCAAGCCTTCCACAGCATTCGCGTACTCCTCCGCCTTATATTGTTTGAATCCGACAGAAGTCAAGACAGCAACCGAGGTGTTGGTGTTGCTGGTGGCAGGCGGTGCGGCCACGGGCGGTGTTCGTCTACATCCTAGCACCAGTAGAGTCGGCTCAGGCAGAGCTATAAAGCGTCGAAGCGGCGGCGATCTATCAGCAGGGCGGAAAGTGTATATTGGCGGCGTTTTGCGTTCTATGACTTCACACCGCTGTGTAAGTAGACTTGTCAGCGCGTTGGCGCGAGAGGGATGGACCACGCTAGAAACTTACAGTCTTCGAGCGCTGCGTACACGCCGCTGATAGAGGAGAGCCGGGCGAGATTGTCTTGCGAGAGGTGAGGGATGACACCACGAGAGGTCAGACCAAGGTAGTGGGGTGTTTCAATCGCATTGCGGCCTGGGAGAGACAAGCGGCCGAGACGTGGTGAGAGATTGGCCGCGGTCGACTTGACGATGGTGAACATTTCGGCAGGAGGCTGACCGGAAGTTGACTGGGCCATTGTGGTGTCCGGACTATCGCATGACGTGCAGGACAGTAGGTGGTGTCGGCGAAGTCAAATGTGTTTAAATATAGTGTCGAAGGAGCGCTACAACATTTCCCATCTCGCTCTCATTTCAAAGCCACTCACCCCGCCAAAGGCAAGCCCGCCATCGCCGCCTGCCCTCGTTTGGTTGCGCATCAGCTCAACTCAGCCTCACATCTCATCTGATCAAGGTGAGAAAATAGTTGTAATCGTACGGATAAGCAGCTATGGGGACTAACAAACGGATTCAGACTTCAAACACTACCACTGAATCAACAAGGCACTCTCCTCTGAACCGCGATCATGGATGACACGAACAACCCAACCTCGCAAAAGGTCTATGAACTGGACGCTCAGTCAATCGCCACAACAACCCTGTCAACACCGAGCAGTGCTCATCCAAACCGCGTCTCCAGCTATGCTCCAGGTCGACTACAACACTCCAGCTACAGCCAACCGCAGCAGCAAACTCCTCGCAGTCCCCAACAAGGGCCCTACCGCCTCTCAACCCAGACTCTTCCCTCTCATGCATCTGCCCATCCCTCGAAACGCGGCAAGCTACTCGTCTTCGAAGGCCTCGACCGCAGCGGCAAATCTACCCAATGTGCCCTCCTGGTCGAGCACCTTCTCTCTCGTGGCGATCGTGTAGAGCACGTGCGCTTCCCCAACCGCTCCACGCCTATCGGGCAGATGCTCAACGCATATCTTAGCGGTCAAAGCGAAGTCGAAGACCACGTTGTGCACCTGCTGTTTTCCGCAAATCGCTGGGAAATGGCGCCGCAAATATCACGCTGGATTGCTGAAGGCGTCACTGTCGTTGTCGATCGCTACTACTACTCTGGCTGCGTCTACTCTGCTGCTAAAGCCATCCCGGGTCTTGGACTGGAGTGGGCTCGCCACCCTGATGTTGGTCTGCCGCGGCCAGACTTGTGCATCTTCCTGGATGTGAGTCCGGAGACGGCTGCGCAACGTGGGGGCTATGGAGGCGAGAAGTACGAGCAGACAGAGTTCCAAGCTAGGGTTAGGGAGTTGTTCGAGGTAATGTGGCGGCATCCGGATGAGGAGAACGATGTTGTTGTTGTCAATGCTGATCGGAGTATGGAGGATGTGGAGCGAACGATCCTGAAGTGGGCTCGTCTGGCAAGCGAGAGAGTTGATCGCGAGGAGATTCCACTTGGTGCTGTGAGGCCTTGGTAGATGGGGAGACAGTTTGGTGTGTTGATGTAATGCTCCATTAATTCATTGTTTATATTCGTGCAAAGCGATTACTGTCATCCATGTTCTGTTGATTGGTGTTCTGCGGGGTTTTGACATTGATCTGGCATGGAACTTAGTCGTCAGGTTGGCGAAACGGTAGAAAGAACAAATGATGTGATATATCGCCGTCCGACCCACCATGATCACAAGAGCCCTTCTATAGCAATCTATCATCCTAAATTAAGCCACATCATCAGCTTCCATGTTATAAATACTTGGTCTTGACCTCATATCGTCGACTGTCCTAAAACTAGCTTACCCCAACCCCAACCCTCAGACAGAAGCTGCGCCAAATGTCTGCGTACCGAGGCTGAGCATCCGAAGCTTCCTCATCCACGAAAAGTTCGAGGGGGCTGAACACGAACTAAATGGCGAGCCATTCTGCTTCCAATACCATCTCTTTCCATCTCCCGGCGGTTGATTAGGTCAGGGTGTTACTTGTAATGTTGCCTTCTTTGTACTTATAGCTTTCCCTGTACCTATAGCCTGCCGATGGCGCAGCCCTTCCATGCCGGCGGAGCGGCCACCCTCCTCGACTCGCCCCTACATTCCTTGAGCTTCCTAAAATCCACACTCGCCACGCGCCTACACGAACTGGACTTCACTCACTTCGGATCTATCATCGCTCTGGTCGGAATCGTACCTGCTGCTTTCCACTTCCTGCAAAACGCGTGGCGATCCGCGGCAACATGGGTGCAACGCTTCTTCATAGCTTCCGTTACGATTCCACCTGGAGATCCACTCAATCGGAGCGTCAGCAGCTGGGTTCTGGAGAATGTCGTACAGCCACGGCACATGCGCTTTCAGACTGCTCGTACCGAGATCGGTCGTGATATCGAGGCCGGTTCCTCGCTGAAGAAGACGCCTAGATCTGTACAATATTTCCCTCATTGGCGCTCTGAATGGTTCTGGCACGAAAAGCGACTCTTCGGCGTCAGTCGATCTCTGGATAGCTTCAATGCTGGGATGCAAGATCCGACTTACGATGGCGTTGGCGGCGAGGAACTGACGATTAGCTGCTTGGGACTCTCCGCGGAACCGATCAGACAATTGATCAATAAATGCCGCGAGATCGCGGACAGCAAGGCACAATTCTACGTTATCATTTACAGCAGAGACAGATTCGGCATGTCTTGGAAACCTAAATATCGCAAGCCTCTTCGACGACTTGAGACTGTTCACTTCGACGATCGCATCAAACAGGGTCTTCTAGCAGATATTCGCAATTACCTCGACCCAAGGACGAAGAAATTGTACCAGAGCCGCAGCATGCCCTATCGCAGAGGCTATCTTTTCTACGGCCCTCCTGGTACTGGCAAGTCTTCGCTCTCTACGGCTATCGCAGGAGAATTTGGGCTCGATTTATATGAAGTCAAGGTGCCCAGCATCGCGAATGATGGTGACCTCGAGCAGATGTTCCAGGAGATCCCACCTCGATGCATTGTACTGCTTGAGGATATTGATGCCGTCTGGACCGGCAGCAGAGATGCTCGCTCCGAACGCTTGACCAGCGACAGCGCGAGCGAACGGTCTGCTACTCCCAGCCTTTCGAACGTGACACTGTCCGGTCTTTTGAACGTTCTTGATGGTGTGGGATCGCAAGAAGGCAGACTGGTCATAATGACAACCAATAAGCCAGACCAGCTCGATGCGGCTCTGACACGCCCTGGCCGTATCGACTTCAAACTCTACCTCGGAAACATCAGCCGCCAGTCCGCCGAGCAGATGTTCATGCGCATGTTCGCTCCTGATCTACTGAGCTGGGCACGGCAATCTGCTTGCAAGGACATCGCTCTCGCCGAGACCAACGCCGACGCGGCTTCGGAGCCTCTCGACGAGCATGTTTCTATGGAGCAGTTGCGAATGCTTGCTGCGCAGTTCGCAGCCGAAGTTCCCGAAGATACATTCACGCCTTCACAGCTCCAAGGATTCTTCCAGCTACACTTGGGCGATGTGATGCAGGCAGTCACGAGTATTGGAGATTGGGTGAGGCAGGAAACATCTGCCAAGGGCGAGAGAGGTTACGAGGTCTGCTGAGGATATCAGCCCGTGTCTTTTGTTTGCGATTTTTTTCTTGGCTACTCGTCAGGCGTTCTGGAGGGGATGCGAACCTACTGGACCATGCTAGTAGTTCGGTGGTCAGATGTATTTGTATGTGGATGGACTTGGACTTGGACTTGGATTTGAGGGTGTATTACCTAAAGGAGTTGGATATCTTTTGTATGTGTATAGGCTGTAGAAGTACTATTTGGTGAAACAGATATTGCCCGGGTGTTCGTGAACGACCGAGGTGCCGATCACGTTAGAGCAATCTTACTTTTGTACTGTCTGCTATAGACACGAGAGACATTTCCCTTGCACATCAAGAGGCGAGAGGCAGCTGTATACGCAAACTTATGACAACACAGTCTTCTTATCGGCAAGCCGATGTCCGACTTCGGCATCTGAACTTTGGATCGCCCCGCCATGATTGATTGCTAATACATCATCAACTTTTCCCAATTTATGGCGGACATGAATGACTTCTGCCATACACTTCCCTACTCCACACTCGATACAAGATGTCGCTGAAAGATATCAAGCACATCACGCTCGTGCTCTCCGGCAAAGGCGGCGTGGGAAAGTCCAGCGTCACGTCCCAGCTCGCTCTCACTCTCTCACTCCAAGGACACTCCGTCGGCGTACTCGACATTGACCTCACTGGACCTTCGATCCCGCGCTTCTTCGGCATCGAGAATGAGAAAGTAAAACAGGCGCCTGGCGGATGGATACCCGTGCCCGTACACCAGGCAAGGGAGGCGAACGCGCCAGGTAGCGATGGCAAAGAGCTGGGAAGTCTGCGATGCATGTCCCTGGGCTTTCTGCTAGCCAGCAGAGGCGATGCAGTCGTCTGGCGCGGTCCGAAAAAGACGGCGATGGTGCGGCAGTTCCTCTCGGATGTACATTGGGGCGCTATGGACTACTTGCTCATCGACACACCACCTGGCACAAGCGACGAGCACATTTCACTGGTTGAGACGCTTCTGAAGCAAGCTACACCGGACCAGCTTTCAGGCGCTGTTATTGTCACCACTCCCCAGGCCATCAGTATTAGCGATGTACGGAAAGAGATCAACTTCTGCCGCAAGACCAATGTTGCCATCCTGGGTGTGATTGAGAACATGGCTGGGTTCGTCTGCCCGAACTGTTCAGAATGCACAAACGTGTTTTCGAAGGGTGGCGGAGAGGTTATGGCGAAAGAGTTTGACGTGCCATTCATGGGCAGTGTACCGATCGATCCTATGTTCATTCGGTTGATCGAAGAGGGCAGAAGGCCTGTATACCCCGAGGGCACTGTTGTGGAGGGGAAGAACATGGCGCAAAATATCGACGACGCTACGGCCAACGACGAAGGACTGTTGGTCGACAAATACACGGCATGCTCGCTGTCTCCTATCTTCAACGGGATGGTAAAGGGACTTGTGGACAGAATTGAGGGTTGAGATTTACGCCTGGAATTTCGACACTCATCCGGCCTCAGCCACACCGTCCCCGGCACGAGTCAGCCTGTCGTTATGCAAGGCGAACAAAGAGAAGTGCTGGTGCAGCGGCCATGTGGCTCGTATAGAGCGCGTATACCGTTCAGGAATATGCGACTGGAATGTAGATACGCCGGCTCCAGGCTCCTGGGTCTACGATTCACGGACCGAAATTCGGCAAGAGTCATGCATCGGGCCATTCCACCTCCGATGTCACTTCTATGTGCAACAATTATCAACAGGCACTTGGATGAAGATTCGGACCCTAGTATTTCCTGGACATGCAGGTTCATCAGATGCTTCGCATGCCAAGCATTCCGAAGCTCTCGACTCCGGTGGACGGCATGCCGACGCCCCGGACATACCACTTTACCCTGTCTGGTACTTGCAGTGGTCAGGAGACACGGTGACACTTGATGGGGAGACATTCCTCGACATGCAGGTTGCACCACACCATGCTGAAGCTTCGACGCTGGCTAAGCAATCGGGCGCTCACTGCGAAGAAAACGAAGCAATGAACAATATCACTTACATGAGATTCAGTAGCATTACTTGTGAGCTTCAGAAAATTGATCCGTTTAGCAAGCAGGCACTCATGTTCGTTGATTGATCCGTCGCGAACGAAAGAATGAATGATTGGACTCCGACTGTCCAACTCGCCCATGCTAGTGGCACGGAGGTACGATAGCTCGCCATCTCGGCCCGTGACAGACCACCGGTGTCTATCTCGTTTCCGCTTCCAAACTCATACCACATCTCTTTTCATTTGGACACTTTCATCATGTCAACATTGTTCAGATTCCATATCACAACACACCAAACAATCCTTTCCCATTTGGGTATGCTTGTTATGCAACAATGTCCAGATCTCATACCATCCGTTCAGAAATAGCAATCTCATTGATCAATCCGGTGCAACACCACTCTAGCAATCATCACACCAGGAAATTTGTTGTGCAAACAATCCCAATCCTCCATGCCATGCCAAACTCAATCCATTGCACACACCATAACACAATCTTACCAGTACGCGGTCATAATGGCCGACGAGTTGCGAGGGAAACGCGTTCTACACATTCCCTTCGTTCTCTTGGAGACTCGCCTCGTCCGTCGCCATGCAACCGTTGTCCCTTCCGACCCAGATCCGCCTTTCGGTGTTGGGGTTTGTTTTTGCTTGGGCTGGTGTTGATGCTCAGACACCTGTTGGGGGTGCTTCCTCTAGTACGTCCTTCACTTTGTGGAAAAGACTTTTTTGGGTACTGATTGTTGCAAACAGTTTGCGATGGCCCAGTCACAATAACATCGTATACGCCATACACGGTTACGGTGTATACGACAGGGACTTTTAATGCCTCCGACCTCATACCAGATGCCACTTCAGTGGGTGTTCCCACGTCTGTGCTATCAAGCCAGCCTGGAATCTCATCGCTCAGTGTGTCAGACATTGGCTCGGTGCTACCGACAGCCTCCACAGGAAGTCTTTCACCACCTTCGGATGCGCTGTCAACAAGTCTATCGCCAGATGTGCCTTCGTTCTCATCGAGTATATTGACAGGTAGCTTCTCGGTGCCTTCAGTTTCCGTGAGTTTCACGGCGCCAGGCCTTACAACGCCCGGTTCGATCACGCCCGGTGGAATACCGACAAGTAACCTGGCAAGCGTATTGACGACGAGCTTCTCGAGTATCGATTTGAGTGGGACTTCGTTGGACTTGCCAACTTCTTCCTCGATCGGCTCGCTATCTGTACCAGGCCTGTCGCTCAGCACGACATTGTTACCGAGTGGCAGTTTGCCAACGGTATCTTCTCTAACGATCAGCTCGTTCTCCGATGTCTCGTTGCCCGGAAGCTCGGTTTCCTTGAGCTTACCAGCGTTGACCACATCCTTGTCAACCCCAGCACTGAGCTTGTCCGATGGAACAGCCAGTCTAACGATTCCGCCGGTATCGAACACGCCATCTATAACGCTCAGTGTCCCCGAAACTAGCCTGCCCATTACACAGGTGGGTAGATACCATTTAGTTCATCTTCATGGCTCGATCAGCTGACTCACTATAGCTAAGCTCGTTGTCAAACGTGCCCAGCGCATCTGTGACCTTGCCGGCCGCGTCCCTGAGCTCTGGTCTGACAACTCTGATTCAGAGCTCCGAGATACCGTCTCTGAGCTTACAGACGCTGTCTCCGAGCTTGCTGACGTTGTCGTTGTCGGGAGTAACAAACGATCTCAACACGTCCCTCGCGATACCTACTGGTCTGAGTATATCTCTGAGCTCCGTGACTGTGTCACCCGGCTTGCCCAGCACTTCGCCTAGTGGAGTTTTATCAACAATCTCCCTCTCGTTACCTGGAGGCATCCCGACCCTGGTACCGACCGCTGTCAGCACCCGTACCACCGGCCCTGCATCCCTCATTCCTACTGCCAGTGCTTTCGCCCTGGTCTTCTGCCCATATGACAACGGCTTGCAATACTTGTCACCAGATTCTAGGCCCTATGCGATCGAGTGCTATTCACGACGAGTAGAGAATGCACTAATTGAGACTCCTGAGCCTGATCTCCAAAGCTGCATGGATTCCTGCGACAATGTACCTGGATGCCAAAGCGTCTCGTACAATCCTACGACAGGGATCTGCTCCTACGGAGATGACACGACATCAGATATCGTTGACGGTGATTACGCATCGGCATTAACGACCGACTTGTCTTGTCCCAATGCGGACACTGTGCAATACATGGACAACACCGGTTCCATCTACCAAGTGTACTGTGACTTCAGCTTCCCACAAAGCCCTAACATTACAACTGCGCCGGGCAACGACTACTTGGAATGCTCTGATACCTGTTCAAACTCGCCTACGTGCACTGGTTTCAGCTACGCCGACGGCTTGTGCACATTCACGCAAGGCTTTGGCAATCCGCCAGTAGGGAATTTCCGTAACGGCACCCATACTGTCGTCAAGTTGGCCAAGCGTATGGTGGAGACCGGTCCCAACGGCAAACCAATTGTGAAAACAATTCCTGTGACTTCGATCCCGAGCATATCCGGCCTTTCACCAGTGACAAGCTTTTCGGCGGTAGTGTCCGTGATTGACAGTTTGACAGCGACTTTGTTGCCGCCTGCGACACTTACTGGCCTGTCATCATCTTTGACCATCCTGCCTTCATCGGTTTCGCTGCCGTCGATCACGGTTTTGCCCTCGTCGATCTCGTTGCCATCAATTGCGATGTTGCCATCTTCGGTTTCGCTGCCGCCCATGACCAGTGTCGACATCAGCAGCCTCTTGAACGCCACAACGATCTCGATATCTGCGCCAGGAACACCGTCGCTTCCTTCGCTAGTCAATTCGATTCTTACACTTGCATCTGCTGCAATTCCAACTTCACAAGGACCAACGCAAACGCCCGTGACCTACTCATGCCCGGCAAATGACGGCCGCGTCATCGTAGAGAACGGCTTGACCTACCTTCTCAGCTGCAGCAGTACTACAGATGGTACCGCTTACTCTTCCAAAGAGGCTGCTGCCTCCTTCAACGACTGCTTCCGAGAGTGTGACCAGAGCAGCGTTCTTGGCGGTGCGAACTACTGTACTGCTTTTACATACGAGGGTGCTGAGAATGGAGCTGGCTCGGGAACCTGCTACCTATTCAACGGTGTTACTCAAGGGTTCCGACCATCGAGCGGAAAGACCACCATCACGGCGATTAGAGTCGTCAACTATGTGCCTGGAGCTGTGCTAGACGGCGCTTCTTCTCTAATATCAGGGCTACCAGGCTTGACCTCGCTCGTGCCCAGCAACCCGCTGGATATCAGTGTCTCTGCAACACTCGTGGCGTCGGTAACGGTTGGCGCAGGAGTTGGTGTATCATTGCCATCGACATCGGTTCCGCTCACCATCCCAACAAGTTTGACTGCCATCATCAGCAACTTGGTCCCAACCTCCAGCCTCGGTAATCTGGTGACTATTCCGACACCGCTCAGCAACTCTCTCACCGCGACATGCGACAATGGCGGCAACATCCTGAATGGTTGCATTGCCGTTACAGCGACCATAGATCCCGGAATCGGCCTCAGCGGCGGCATCGTTATCGGCCCATCAAGCAGCCCAATTCTCGCTGTAAGCCTGTCAGCCTCTCTCGGCGTCTCAGTCTCAGCCGGAGTCGACCTTGGAGTGGGCTTGAGTGCTGGATCCTCTGGCCTCAGTCTGGGCCTCAACCCTTCTCTCGGCTTAGGACTCGGAGCATCAGGAGGCCTAGGAGGTGGCTTAGGACTAGGTGGCTCTGGTGCCGCGCGCACTACGACTTCGTCATCAGCTCGCACGAGTGCTACACCTGGGTCAGGCTCACCTCCGCTCTTACTCCCAACCGCATCGACTACCTCATTCTACGTGACCCCGCTCGGTCCCGTAGTCACAACTACTCCTACGTCATTTCTATCTACTACCACGGTTTACACCACCTCGACTATCACCTCTTGCCTCACAGGCCTCGGCGGTGTCCTCACCTGCCCCATCGGTGGCTTGTTCACCACCTTGCCATCGACCAGCGGAGCAGTGACAAGCATCAGCACCAGCATACAAACAAGCATCAGCGTCTCTGTGAGCATCAGCTACATCACCGTCACAGCCCCGAGCAGCACATCATCTTCTTCCAGATCCTCAAGCTTCTCGACCATCACAACATTCTCGTCCAGGACTTCCAGCAGCTCGGCTACTTCGAGCACCGCGTCTGTTTGCCGAGGCGTGGTCAATGCTCTTGGACTCTGCGTTCCATAAAGTGCTGGAAGGCGTCGAAGTCGTGGACTCGCTCAGCCTCTTTAATAGGATTGTATTCCGGCATATCATCGGCGTTGGGATTGGATTTGGTGCGCATCTTTATTTCTTGATCATACATTTTTCTTGGCATATATATCCTTCAATGGCATCAAAACATTTACCTCTCATTTGGCTCCCTTCCTCTTCCTTCTCCATCCAGAGTCCTAGGCAACTCATCGGCAGGCGTAGTCACCTGCGTAGTCTGCGGCGCAGCATTATTGCGGTACATGAAGAATTGCGCAAACACAGCAAAGTCGAGAACGAGTGTGCCCGCACTTCCGATCAGCCAGCTCAGGTTGACCAGAATGTATTTACCGTAGATGTCAGCGGCCTCGCCGGGCTTGCAGTGGCTGCGCTCGTGCCAGTGGCCGTGGGAGTGCTTGCTGCAGATTGGCTCGAAGGCAAAGATGCTGAGGACGAATGTCAAGTTTCCAAGACAGGCGAAGAGGAAGAACAAAGCGTTGAGGCCTTCGGTGGACTGGCGGCGTCTGTTGAGCAGGATTTGTGGCACGCGGCTGCCCAGGTAAAGGACCGCGCAGATGTAGCCGAAAATCTGGCCCCAGAGAGAGAAGTGCAGGGTAGATGCTTGGTCGTCTGCATCGGTGCGGCCGTCCTCGTAGTGAGACTTAGACTCAGGAGTGGAAGGGCTGAGGTAGTAGCCTGCGATGCCAGCGATGATGACGAGCACGATAGCTGTGCTGTTGAAAAGGAGTGCTTGGAGCATGGTACGTTCCTTTGCCGGCTTTGCGCTTGCGGTGTCGCTCAGCTCGTCGGCCTGGGGGTGCATGGGAGTAGCAGGAGAGAGCATAGTGCCGTTGAGGTTGTTAAGGTGTTCGCGGTATGTCGATTCGGAGCGTGTGCGGTCGACAGTGCCATTGGTATCCGGAGCACCAAGGGCTCTCTGAAGCTCATCACGAGCACTGGGATGTGTGTGGTCCACGAGAGGAGTTCGCTCTGACGCGTTGCCGTTCTCGACGTGGGCAGCCTTGCTTTCCGGTTTCGGGTCACGGAGAGTGAAACCTCTGTAGTAGAAACATTGAAGGAGCAGGACAATATCAGCAAGAGTGTAGTAGATGGCAAGAATGATCTGATGGTTGTTAGCGGAGCCCATTGGCATAGGATATAGCCATTCATACCATTGTAGGCATGATTCCTTGAAGAACGCCTCCGGCCATGTTGAAGAAATCACCAGCTGTTGAGAAGTTCGTTAGCTTCTATGTAGATGACCAGAGCATGTATAATACCACTTACCAAGCCAGATAATAATGAATTCAATACTGAGTCCATCGGCAGACTTCTTGCTGTAGTTCTCGATAATTTGCGGCGAAAAGACAACTACCCAGCAGGCAATTGAGATGGAACCCAGAATGCCACTGATGGCCGCAATGTCGAGGCCGTAGCCCATGGATGGCGGGTACATGGCAGTAACAAGAATGTGATCAAGGCCAGTGGCGTATGGTATAGATCCAAAAGAGTCGAGATGGGTGTAGTTCGCGCGCGTGACCAGCCAATGGCCTGGTGTATGAACCCGTGTCTTATGGAGGTCGCGTCGCGTGGAGTATGGTATAAAAAACCAGGAGTCTACAAATACAAGCCGGAAGGTAGAATGCTAGAATGCCACACTAAGTGGAAGCGACTGTGAATAATGCTGGAATACCAGGAATACCAATAGCAATGCTCGGGTTCGTGTCATCGGTTACTCTAAACTTTTTCGGGACGGTAGCAGCGACCATCCAATGATCCGTGCCCACCAGCCAATCGACGTCATTAGCTAGACATTACCTTACCGAAACTGACACTACCATCTTACCTATAACTCTCGTCATTTCATCGATTTGTTCTCTCGTCTCACTTCGATGTATTTTGAGGTGTGGCGGGCTTCGGTGCAGTTGTCCGTCCTTCTCGGTGGCAATGGTTTCTGGGAACGCCACCAAGCATGACTACGCCACCGAGGCCACCAACTGCACGCGTTGCGTGTCTGGAGACAACATTTATGTTTTCATTCTATCATTCGACCAGACAGTTTCTCCTATACTGGCCCTGCTGCAGTCAGGAAGTCAAAGTCAGCACCGTCTTCCGCCTGGTTCACCGATCTCATGTACAGCCCTCGATATCCTCTCATTTTCTTCTTCGCAGCCCAAGGAGCTGCATCAGCTTCGCCAGTCGTTCCTTGACCTTCTATTTGATCCTTTCTTGCCTTGACACGTCTTGCTAACTCCTCATCACTCACATCAACTCTCAGCACTCTCTGGTCGAGATCAAACTCAACGACATCTCCGTTCTGAACAACGCCGAACACCGAGTCTGGATGGGCAGACTCAGGCGAAATGTGAAGCACAATCGTACCACCAGCAGTCCCGCTCATCCTGCCATCTGATATTCTCAACATATCAGACACGCCTTCAGCCGCCAATTTGCGAGGAATCGGGATCATGCCAGCCTCCGGCATTCCTGGGTTCCCGACAGGACCGATGCCTTGCAAAATGAGTACACTGTCCTTGTCCACTTCAAGATCGGGACTGTCGATGCGCTCGGCCATGTCTGCTGAGTTGGCAAACACAACAGCTGTGCCGCGATGCTTCAGAAGCCGGCGATCCTTTGAAGCGCTCGCTTTCATCACCGCACCTTTTGGTGCTATGTTGCCCTTGACGACAACAAGCGACGATGCTGCATAAAGAGGGTCGGAGAGAGGCCGAATACACTGTGCCGGATGACCCTCAGGGACTGGCACGTATCTAGTCTGGTCGAGAAGCTCTCCCAGCGTTTGACCGGTCACTGTCTTAGCGTCCAGATGCAACAGAGGCTTGAGGGTGTGCAATAACGCGGGCATCCCACCAGCATTGTGGAAGTCAGTCATGTAGTTTTCACCACTTGGCTTCAGATCGACAAGCAGCGGTGTCCGTCGACCAATCTCGTCGAAAGTGTCCAAGGTAATCGATCCAGCGATAGTTGGGTGGCGATTGATGATAGCCATGAGATGGACGACAGCATTGGTGGATCCTCCAATCGCTTGTAGCACGGTGATAGCGTTAAGAAAGGATCCCCGGCTGAGCACATCCTGCGGCTTGATCTGCTGTTCAGCGCAACGAACAGCGATGCCGCCAGTCTCCTCCGCAATTCGTATTCTTGCAGCAGAGACGGCAGCTGCGCTTGCTCCTTTGAGTGGCATCAGTCCGAGCGCTGCTAATATGCAAGCCATTGTGCTTGCCGTGCCCATTACTCCGCATGTTCCTGCCTGTGAAGTCATCAGTCAAGTGTATCGCATGTCGCGAGTTAAAATTTGCATACCGTTGGCGCAAGTTCTTCATTGATGGCAGAGATCTCTTCGATATCAATCGTGCCCGCGCGGTACTTGGCCCAGTTGTTGCGACAATCCGTACAGGCGCCCACCCTCGTGCCTTTGTGCGAGCCCGGCATCATAGGACCGGTCACCAATTGCACGATAGGCTTGTTGGCAGAGATCCCACCCATGAGCTGAGCCGGTGTTGTCTTGTCACACCCTGGCAAATATGTTAGCACGTCCCCCATAAAGCGGTTGATCGAAAGGATTACAGACCTCCAATCAAAACAACCGAATCCACAGGCTGCGCCTTCACCATCTCCTCCGTATCCATACTCATCAAATTCCTCAAATACATCGACGTCGGACTCGAGAACGACTCATGAATACTAATCGTCGGAAAGTCCACCGCAAGCCCTCCATTGAGTTGAATCCCACGCTTGACGGCTTCGATAAGCTGCGGGACATTGCCGTGGCAAGGATTGAAACCAGAGTACGTATTCACGATTCCGATGATGGGGCGAGAGAGTGCATCTTCGCTGTAGCCGAGCGCTTTGATGAAGACTTTGCGTAGGAAGAGAGAGAAGTGCGCGTCGCCGTACGAGGCGAGGCCTTGTCGGAGGCCGGTTCCGGTGGTCAGTGGTTGGGAGAGGTCGTAGTCTGCGGCTGTGGCTTTTTGGGGATCGGGAGGTTGGTCGGACATGCTTAGTGAAATCGTTCAACCGTGGACTATCGAATAGCTTCCTCGGTAAATTTGTTTATGATATACGTTGTTATCTCAATGGAGTGATTGGAGCTGCGTGGTCATCCAAATTGGCTTCGCCGAGGTAGGTGGTGGGGCATTGCTAGACGGACGGACGTTTGTCCGATGTATGTTGCGAAATCGTTCAGTGGTGTGCATATGCGAAGGAATCGTATATATATGTGACGGAGAGCTGTGAGGTGCAATCATTTCTTATCAGGCCTCGAAATCCTGAGTTTGGTCATTCTCGGTGCCATCACCTGATGCCCGACACGCCACCGCTCCATCATTTGCGGATCAAAACCCATAGGCAGGCCACCTCCAGGAGTCGACTTCTTGTCAGACAAGCGGAATCTGTCACGGCCAGCGGCATCTTCGCCTTCAGCGCGCTGCGAAAGGAAGCGCCCCGACTTTTGTTTCGATGCTGCGAGCTCAGCGCGGAGTCTCTCGTTCTCCTTGCGAAGCTCGTCTATGATGGCCGATGAGTTGTCGACAGGCTTGTCGTCTTCATCCTCATCTTCGGCGCCGATCAATCGTTCGTGGGCTGCGTCGAGCGCGTCTTCTCGCTTGGCGAGGTCTTCTTGTTGCTTTTTGAGTGTTGCTTCGCGTTCCTCCAGCTGAGCTTCACGCTCTACGAGAGCAAGACGTGCTTTCTCTAGATCTTCAGGTGATTCAATGGGGTCTTCATCGTCAGGCGAGCCCGAATTCGAATTGTTTGCAGCGCTCAACAGTCCACCAGTGCTACTCGAAGATTCGTGGTGCTCGTGATTTGAGCTTGTCTGACTACTGCTCGCGGCCGTGAACCTGGTGGCAGAAGAAGCCATCTGATTGAACGGGGATGGCAGTGGCAGTGTTGAGTTCTTTGAAGTATTCGACTCTGTTGTTTGTCGTCTCCTGGTCAAGTCTACACTCTCACACTGGTGTCGTTGGGTGAATGGAAACGTCAGAGCGTTGCGCTAGAGGGAGTATTCCCAAACTGGCAGTTGCAGTGTTCCTGATGACATTCACGAACAATTGGACATCTACAATGAACGTCAAACCTTACACTATCAGAGATGCATCTCACACGTACCTCAAGGCTGCTGCATCTGGTTCAAATCACGACGGAGCGATAATTTCAGTGTCAAAACTGCGCAGACCCTAACCCTGTCAACACGACGTTTACCAAGAAGTATCATGTAGCACAGCCTGTGGATGATGCGACGTAATCTTCCCGGCCACGAGAGTCATCAACCAACCCTAGTCCACTGGACGACGTCAAGCAGACGCCATCGAGATGCGGGAAGACGCTTCTGTATTCACAGATCCCGGCAGCCTAGACGCCTCGAGAACGAGATGTGATGTGTCAGTTTTGATCCCCTACTTCGATTCGCCTTAATGGCTTAGGTTCATGCAGACCTATCGACCCGGTGTGGGTACATTCTTTCTCGCTGAGCTACATGATCGAATGTCTCCCAAAGCCATCCACTATCTCTGTATGGTACCAGAAAGGAAAAGACAAGAGCAGTCTCCCTGAGCGAGCGTAGAAGTATCGATATCACGTGCCCTCTGTGAACCCCAGGTCTCTGGCGCGCGGAGACGTGGTAAGCTACCGCATGCACTTAAGGATGCCGTCATGACACCTGACCTCGTGTCAAACATCAATCGCGTGATCGCGCGCGTCTTGCCTCGTTCGAGACCCTCGTGTCGTCAACATGATGCTTCGAACATCGTTTCTCCAACAACCGGTGTGACCAGATCTCACAAACCAACTTCCGCCACCAATGGCATTGTTCAGGGACACGATCCCCATGCAGGAACACTACGATCTACCCCATTGAATCGTGATCTAGTCGACTCTAGCGCCTCGCTACCGATCCCTGGTGCCTTAGTTCTGCGGGCAGCGGTATATCGTAAACAAGACGCAATAGCATCCGTACAGCATCCGTGTCTCTTACTGGACACGAAGCGGGGAAAACAGATGTGATGCATCGAGTGCGTTGGGTCGATGACGCTAAGATTCGTCTTCGGAAGACGTGATCACGATGGCACGAGAGGCAGGACTCGTGTCTATCTTGCGAGATGACGATGCGGAAGTAGACAACAGAAAGGTATAAGTATCAGCTTGTCGAAGCACTTCTCTTGCTTTTGAGCATCAAACACAACAACCTCACAACCTCACAACAATTCAGAACACTCAACAACCACTTTCACCCAATCCACACTTCATCCACCACCATGTCTGACTACAAGCCCACTGGTTTGTCCTTTCACTCCTTCAAACCCATTGTGCCTCCTCTGACATATCTTCTAGAGCACGACGGTCTCCGCCAGGATGGCCAGCCCGACAAGCGCGTCGGCACCGGCGGTAAGAGTCTCCATGACCTTTCGTTCATCGCAGCAATGTACTAACATCTACCTCAGAGTTCGCAGGCGGCAAGGTTGACCCCCATGAGGCCGGCAAGAAGGGTGGCCAAACTGGCGGCGAGGCCGGTGGTGCCTCCAGCGGTGGCTCCGGCGGCGGCAGCTCTGGTGGCAACGGCCAGTTCGCTGGTGGAAAGGTCGACCCAGTTGAGGCTGGACGCAAGGGCGGCCAGTCCTCCAACTAAGTCTGATGGACTTCATTCAGCGGCGGTTTGAGCTAAGAAAATGCTCGCTGCGTAATTGATAGTTGAATGCACGAATCATGATTTTTAACACAGCTGATGACTGTCTCAATTTCGTACCAGTGCCAGTAATGTCATACAGTCCCTGAACATGCCCATCCAACACACCGCTCAGAAGGTATCGTCAAAGCAAGAAATCTAACGTACACGCACGACCCCGGTATCTGAAAATACCGACACGGTCTACCATTTCTCAGAATCGGGGACAACAGCAAGTATCCGCCGGCTCACAGTGGTTGACCTTCGGTGCATCACCAACGTAGAACAACAGGCTTGGGTAAGGCTGGTCGGTGTCTTGATTCGTCATGCCTTTGTTGCGGAAGATCCTCACCTGCGCAGCAAACACTCATTAGTGCCAACATACCAAAAGACATGCTTATGGATCATACCTTGACAACACTCTTGGCCCCAAAAGCCTGCTTGTGCTGTATCAACATCCACGCCAGTGGCGCACCGATCTGCGTGCCCAGTAAAGCGCGCCCTTCGACATCGTTGAGACTGAACTCAGTGCCGGGCCACAAGGGAATGTCGATCTTGCCGTCGTTTCTGTTTTTCAATGCTCTCAGCGCTATCGACCAGGTATTTGCGTTCTCGATGTTGAGGAACAGGAGGTGTTTGAGGGAGTAGACTTCGGCTTTCGCGCGCCCGGCTAGTTTTGAGTATTCCAGGAACGAGACGTCGGAGTACTGAGCAAAAGGTACCACCTCGCCTTTGATGTTGTTGGCTGCTGCTTCGTGGCGAGGGGAGAAGATGTAGTATGGTATGATGAGACCGGCGGCCACGTTGATGGCTTGATCATACACTCCATCTGACGCCTGTCTCAGTGGTCAGTATTGATCGAATCGCCACAGAAGCCCCACACATCGCTCTTCACTCACCACATAGCTAGTCCCATCAACCGTCACCGCATTCTCTTGCAACAGCTGAACGTTCACATTGTTACTGCTCGCAGTATCGATTCCAAGCTCTTTCATGACATCGTTTACACCCATATAAGCCCAGTTCACCGGATCTTTCTTTTCAACCCAGCCATACGTGCTCAGAGCACCGGCATTGTCCCACCGACTCTGAGAGCTTGTGAGTCCTGTCAGTTTCGGATTGGTCTTGAGGCGAGTCAAGGCGTCGTCGGCGTTGGCTGCAAGCATGTACAGCATGCTGCAGCCTTTGGCCGCAGAGGCAGCGAGTTCGGCATCTGTTGCCGGAGCTGGTTGTTTGCCGGCGCGGCGTTGAAGGCGCTTTGACGAGAGGAAGGTGAGGAGGTCATTGTAGATTTGGTCTGAGGCCGTCGCATTGGTTGCGATGGGTTGATGATCGTTGCGGTCGAGCAGCAGAGGCGCATATTGATTCACGGTGGGATCCGTATTGTATGGTAGGAGAGTGCTGACCGATGGGCGAACAAGAACACGGCCGGAGGCCATGTGGAGGCAGCTAAGACCGAGACAGAATATGAGTAAGAACAAGCTTGGTCCGACCTGGTTAGTGAACATGGTGAGTAGCCGTGCGGGTGTTACGATGCACCCGTTAGTTGTGCTGCTTGTGTAAGGGATACAAATGTGGTGTTGATGCTTTTCAATATTACCAAACCACGATGTTAGTCTTCGAAGTTGGATACGAACAAAGGAGGATATAGTTGTTTATCGATTCTGCTTGCTGGAAGGTCGTATCAGCGAGGACATGTTAGCAAACGTTTGCTCCCTCGTTCATTGTGAATCCTCACGTGCTAGTGAGTGATTTGCGCGGTTCACTTGTTTGCTTGCACTGTGACTGTCTTATTGTGCGGATCTCAGTCAATGAATTTGGATTTGAGATACGTGCTGATACTTCCTAAGGAGGTTTCGGTTGTGTGCTTGGCTGGGATTGAGCCATCTACCACTATCATCATTGAATGCCGACATTTGTTGTAGGCGAAGAACGCGACCGCATGATAGTCTGCGCAGCAATAAGGTGCGGAACACCGTGATCTCCGCCGCTTGACAAACTTTTTCACATCTCATGACAACTCTCGCCTGTTGACAACACTGCCGTCCTTGTTCTCCACGTGTGTAGCCGTCGCTTCTGCCACATCGCCCTTAAACCCTGTGTTCTGTGCCGCGCGCTCGCCATCGAAGACGATGCTGATCTCCTCCAAGGTGATTGACTTGGTTTCTGGGTACGTGAAGTAGACCATCAGAATCTCGAGCACGACGATCGCGCATATGATGATGTAGTATCTGGAGACCAGTCAGTGTGATGCGCAAGATACAGAATTGAGGGCTTGGAAACATACTTCCAGCTGATGTTCTCCAGAGCCACAGGGTTTAGATAGTTGAACCCAGTGATGGTGGCCTGGACCAAGAGATTCTGGGTGCAGATGAGCTTGGATCGGATGTCGTAGCTCATGACCTCGACGGTGTACCTGTAATCAATTGTAAGTAATGACCACTGACAAGCGACCACCTCAGGTATGGAGGGCATGACTTACCCAGTAAGGATACCGTTCCACACGGTACTGTAAGAAGCCGTGAATATGAAGATCAGAGGAATCACAGCTGTCCCTGCCGCCGCGGTCCCATGTGTCGTATAGATCGCACTAGCGACAGTCCATCCGATGAGAGCACACAGCATGCCAGTGAGCGAGGACAGCATCATGGGTCTTCGCCCAAACTTGTCGATAACGTAGGCGCCCCAAAACGCAAAGCCCATGTTCCACATAGTCAAGCAGCCGTTGATGATAGACTGCGTGCGAGGATTTGTGATGCCAACACCGCGCAATACAACAGCGAGGTAGTCTGGGCAGGACGTCAGCTTGTGTGTCCATATTCCTTTGTGCCATCCACCGAGGTACACTTACAGCCAGTCAACGTAGTCCCCGAAGCCTGCGCGGCAATAGCACAAGTCACACAAATCCAAGTCCGATGGCGATTGCCTTTGGTGCGAACAAGATCTAGCCAACTCCCACTGCTGTGCTCTTTCTCAAAAGCAAGTGTATGCTGGATCTCACGAAGTTCGAAAGCGGCGAGCTCGTCGTTCTCATCGCCGCCGCAATGGTGTGTGCGGAGAATGTCAAGCGCTTCCTGATCGCGGCCGCGGGAGACAAGCCATCCTGTGTGTGCCAAGAGTAGTTAGTAAAGGTCGTTCATGGGATGTCGGAGAAACAAAGTTGGACTTACTCGGGCTTTCTGGAACCCACCAAGTCAGAGCAACCGAGATCAAAGATGGGAAGATCTGGATAAGTGATACGCTTCGCCAGCTCCAGTCCGATTGAATCGTCAGCGTACCCAAGCAAATCCAAGCAGCAATGGTTGCGCCGAAGTTGTAAAGAGTGTTAAGGAACGTCGATAATTGTGCGCGATGTGTCGGGTGAGCGAGCTCCGTGACCAGCATCGGAGCAGCCGTGTACTCAAAGCTGAGACCCAGACCGATGATGGCACGAGCAACAGCAAACATGACCAATCCGTTTGCGAAAGTCTGCAAGAAAACGCCCAGTATAATGATGACTGAACCGATGATGATGGTATACTTCCTGCCGATCTTCTCGACGAGCCACCACAAGAAGAACTGAGAGAAGACACCGCCGAGACCTTGAGTGCCGTTGAAGATGCCCAGCTTGGCTCCGGTAGGATAGTCGAAGTATCTGCGACTATTAGCATAGCCTGGTTGTGTTGGAGAGTATGACAATGTACTTGTTCCAATATGTCAATGTCTGCATTCCGTTCATGATCGACCCATCCAAGCCATTCGTAGCTTGTACAAGAAGTACAACGCTCATCCAACCATACAGTCTTCGAAGATGCGGGTATTGGTACCACTTCTTGCTGAGCAGCTTGTGCACATCGATTGTGGTATCGCCTTGGCTGGTGCCGGCGACAATGATATTCTGCTGTTTCGAAGAAGACATAACTGATAGGACCAACGTTACAACGTAGAACTGCAAGCGAATGGCTCTTAACCATCCGACCCCGAAATCCATAGGCCATATATCGACCATCAAGCCTCACCTCCTCGAGCCCTGCCGTGTACAAGCCTACAAGGCCTATGCGAATTCAGCCTAAGTGAGGCGGTTCGAGATCTACATCGATCTCCCCAAACGCAATACAGACAACCTGCACCCCACGTTCTACTTCTCCGCATACTGGGGTGGACTGAGCCGTGTGTGCACCATAAGAGTCGGAGCCGGGCATACTGTGCATTGCCGTAGAGGCTTGGGATCATGCTTGGACGGCCCAAGAGCTCTGGGCGTATGCTTGCTGATCCAGAGCTGCTCAGCCTGCTGGAGTGACATTTGTGCGAAGCATCCTTTCAGGCTGATGGGAGACTGTGAGGGGCAAGGTGTGCATTATGAATCGAGGATCCTTGGATGCCAATATTTGGCACGTGAGGGATAACGTGAACACAAGCCTGTGCCGACTTACCCGTGCGGTGTTCCCGTCGGAGTGATCTGGCAGCTCCATCTCGAGCCGTGCCAGCAATGCGGTCGTCGTCAGAGAGCAAGTCTTTTTTATGCGCCTGCTTGCCCGTGAGACGTCACGTCTTCCCCTCCATTAACGCCTTCACGAGACAATGGAGTGGCTTAAGAAGACATAGGCGAGGATCAACCTCGAGTCTCTTCAGTCACTCATGGTCCCATGATCCCATCTTCGTGTTGGTAGTCAGCTGCGACGACATTTGATACTCTCTTGGAAAGCTCAACAGTCGTGGGAGTGTAGCGGGGCATCTGTAGACAACCGACACCACGTGTCTTGCGCGTTGATCCACTCTCTCAAATCCTCCATATCCACTCTCCAAACCAACGCACCAATAAACACCAACCAGCTCGCGCGGACGCTAATGGCAGGCCGCATTTGGGCAGCACATGCAAGGGATACACATGGCCGAATACATGATCGCCATAACAAGATTCACATATGCATGTTAATCCGCGCAAAGCTGATAGTCACCACACCTCTGTACGTGCGGGAGACAACACACCTCAGCAGCACAACTTGTGAAAAGGGCAAAAATGCAGTCTGATGGCGCGCTGCACCATCCAACCCATAAGTTAGTTATACACAAGATATATATATCTATCACGGCTCCGCCTTTTGCTGTCTGTGTCCAATGCACGGCATCCGCCTCAAGAAAACGCCATCCCAATGACCGAAGAAACCAACTAAATATAACAAAGAGAAACCAGGAAAACAAGCAGGGTCAGTCTCCACTCGCAGACCACCTACTCATTCTCCACAACTTTCTTGACCGGATGCAGCAGCATAGCAGGCAAACACATCCTGCCCTTGCCGCCCACCGACTCCGGCAATCCATCCAAACTGAACTCCCCACCAGTCTCTTCCAACTGCTTGCCTGTGATGGCGTGCAGCGGGCCGACATCGTCTTTGTCCGACCAGCCCAGCCAGCGCCTGTACAGTGTCTTGGGGAACTTGGAAGCGTAGTACCAACTCCAGCCATAGAAGTTGTATTCGCGGTCATGGTTGTACACACTGTCGAGACGCTCGCCCCACTGCGCGGTCTCGTTGCCGTCGGCGTTGAAGATGGCGTCCATGTACCAGCCGGGCCATTGACGGTCCGTCCAGATAGGATGCGGCGCGTAGACGGCTTTGAGACCGTGGTGGAGGGCGACTGTGGCAGGCCACATCTCGGCTTGCATGGCGCGACCGACGAGATTCTCGAGGTGCATGGCGTGTAACTGGCGGCGGGAGAAGCGGGAAAGAGTATTAATATATGTGCGGCGCTTGATATGTTTGAAGTCTTTGTGGTGGGCCTCATCGTAACCGGGATCTGCGTCGCCATTGAAGACTGGGTGCATGCCTGGGATGAAGTTCCAGATCTTGCTGCGGTAGGACCACTCTGTTTCGGTGGGATCCCAGATGGGCTGGAGAGTGATGAGGTCAGCTTCTTCGCCGACGCCCCACCCGAAATTATCTTGGTAGTATTCGCGCGGTGGCACCGGTCCGATGGGAGTCTGCAGAGTGGTGTTGTACGGCTCGGGGCCCCAGACCGGCTGGAGGCCGTCTTCCGCAATAGCTTTCTCGATCGCCCAGTCAGTGTCCTCGAGCCATTGAGAGTAGTTGCCGTGGGCGTCCGGGAAGTAGAATCGTTGGTTGCGTTCCCACAGGTATTTCCTGGGAGCGTTACGAGAAAACGTTGCCAAAGCTTCGAGGAATTGGTAGTGGTTGCCAGTGAATCTTGCGTCAGTCTCCCAGTTCCAGACGTAGTCGAATTCTGGGTGAGTCTCCATGAACCACTGCAGAGGCATGAATTGATGCCAGTATACCTGCCAGTCAGTGACTTCAGGGTACCAGCTTTCCATGATGCCCTCATTCCAGAGAATGCTGATGTCTTGAAGCTCCTCTGGTACTGTCTGCTGCAAAAGATCCTTGCGAATCTTCTCGTCGAACAGGTTGGCATGGTTGTCCTTGATGTTGACGAATAAGAAGACCTGATATTCGCCACCAGAAAGCAGTGAAAGCTCAGTGATAAGAGCACGGATGGACTGCAAGTCATTGTCCGTGTATGTGTAGCCCTCCCATGTGCGGATCAACAAAGCAGTCCTGTGGTGATGCTGCGGCTTGCTTCCATCTTGCACCGCCTCGACAAACTTCTTGGGCATATCTTTTACGGGAGCCGTGTCCACTGCAATGCGAGCTTTAGGTGCCCAGCGGTCTTTGTTGTCCAGCACGCACTCATCTTGCAGCTTGCCCCAGCCCACTCTACTCCAGTCTGGGTTCACAGTTGGCTTCTTCCAGTCTTTGATTTCAGTATTATCATCCTGGCCCAAGCCATAAGGTCCGTATCGGTGGTAGCGATCGAAGCATTTGCTGATGTCGACTCCACTCACTTCAGCGTCACCAATAGCGACATCAGGGAAGCCGTAAGGAAGAGCAGAGAATGCTTTGACGATGTCATCGGCACTCTCATTCAGGCGCTTTCCACGCGGGCCCATACAGGAAACATGGTCCCCAACCCAG
Source organism: Epicoccum sp. F181 (assembly GCA_037042865.1). Classification (NCBI taxonomy): domain Eukaryota; kingdom Fungi; phylum Ascomycota; class Dothideomycetes; order Pleosporales; family Didymellaceae; genus Epicoccum; species Epicoccum sp. F181. Next base: position 964,592 of record JAJSLS010000005.1, read on the forward strand.
CCTCTCTTGTACCCAAGCGATGTATAATCGGGATAGGGATGGTATGGCTCCAGCTTCACACCCTTTTCTTCCTTGAGTCCTTCGATGCCGTTTTGAACATAGAAATCGTTGTCGAAATCGAAACCCTCCCATCTGTTGGGGTTGTAGTCGCTGTTGATGTAGCCGTCGTATGGCGGCCAGTGGTCGCCTTGCGGGTTTTCGGGCCTCCAGGGTTGAATCAGTTCTTGGATCTGAGCTTGAACTTGCTCGTATGGTGGGCGCGGCAGAGGCTGTGGTTTGTATCCAGCGTCCTTCTCAGGTTCCTTTTCCGGAATGGAGGAAGTTTGGCGAGCAGGCGAGCTCGTCGTCGATGCAGCGCCGTAGGCTACCGTGCTGGCAGCTGGTGTGTACTTGTAACTCTCCTCCGCATCGAGATCCTCGTCATGAAATCCAGCTCTTTCAGGCTCTTCGAAAGGCAAATGTAACTCTTCTGCCGGTACTTCGACATGGCCGTTGGACAAGCGATCGATTTCGTTGCTAGATTTGTGGTTGGAGCCGTCGTACTTGGGAAGGTATCCGCTATATGAGGGTGACGAAGAGAGGTATGCGATTGCGACTAGGAAAACGAGAATTCCGACTAATGCGAGCCTTCGCGGCGAAGTGAAAGGAGAGAATAGCATGGTTGTTGGATGATTGTGGTGCTACTGGTAAGCGACAGGTCCAGCTCTGGAGTGAAGGGCGCGTAAAGGCTGTTGCTACGGCGACATTGAAGGGAATTAGTCGGTAAAAGAAGGAGTATGAACTGGTGAATGGGTGGTGTTGTGTTGGTTGAAAGAGAGTGTGTATGAGAAGCAGCTATTCCGCCCCTCGATGGATGATGCACCTGGAAGCGCCCACTCGAGTCGTGGCCAGAGTCTGGGCAGGCGTTGTCCCTGAAGATCAGACTTTCTGCCCGGCGGTAACCTTATCCCTCTAACTCCACTGCTTTCACGTTTCACGCCATGCCCAATGCGATCCTAGCCTTGCTTCACACCAGCTGCAAATTATTCCATGTCGGAGTGAAGTGAATTGTCGCCGTGCTCACGTGCCATAAGCATATAATCATATACAAGATATGGACACACCAACACCAGGCCGCGTCGGGCCAGAAAAGCCTCTACCATACGGCGATGATTTCTCAAGCACAGAAGAATATGTTGAATCTTTGCTCAACCTCGCTGGATCGAACGAACTTTTACAAACGCTTTGTGGTGGCGTACACATATTGGACTTCTTCACAAGCACTCCCGATCTATATACCAGGATCCTGCCGCAAGAATGGCGCGACTTCTTCGTCGAACACCAAATCATGGACATCTTGGATCTACTCATGCGAGAGGATCTGGAAACAGTAAATGAACAAACCTGGCGAGACGGCCCATTACCTCCAGACTCACTCCTGGACTACATTCGCCAAGTCAGAAAGCATCTCTTGATCCGCCTCCCGTTATCTTCCCAATGTGCCCGTAACAGAGCCATGAAGCCTACGCAGAAGCTTACTCGCAACGTGGCCGTGGGCATGAATATCAAGAAAGTGCACGAGGTAGGCATCTTCGCTTCCTACGTCAACAATCTCACTTCTTCCATTTCCGATGCCACTGGCCACCCCATCTCCCATCTCGTCGATTTTGGCTCTGGTCAGAACTACCTTGGCCGTGCCCTGGCTTCTCAGCCATACAATAGGAACATCGTGGCGATCGAAAGCAGAGGCCACAACCAGGATAGAGCGCTCAAGTATGATATCACGGCCAGACTGAGACCGAAGGAAGAATACGCCTGGCGCAACAAAAAGTTATTTAGAGCTGGACTCGAAAAGCCCGGAGCAGACAGCGCACCTCCCACGCCACCAGCAGAACCACCAACCCCGGAATGCGAGGATGGCGAATGTGCTGAACCAAAGGAGGAACAGCAAGCCAAAATCCTGATCTCTGCTGAAGGCAAAGGCACAATCCAATATGTCGAGCACTGGATCGAAGATGGAAACCTCACAAACGTCCTCGATCAAATCGTCGACCCATCCGAAGCAAAGAAACAAATCGTTGCCTCTACCGAATCATCCGCCACCACCACCATACCACAGGCCCTCTCCAAAGACCAACCCTCACCACACACCGTCTCCCTCACTCCAACTCAACACCCAAACGCAATGGTCATCTCCCTCCACTCCTGCGGCAACCTCCTCCACCACGCCATCCGCAGCCTAACACTCAACCCCTCCGTCCGCGCAATCTGCCTCGTAGGCTGCTGCTACAACCTCCTAACCGAACGCCTCACGCCCGCAACCTACAAACTCCCCACCCTCCGCCCCGCCGCCCACCCCCGCCTCGAAACAGAATCCACCCGCGGCGACCCCCACGGCTTCCCAATGAGCACCCGCTTCTGCACCCACACCTCCCCCAAATCCCGCTCCGAAGGCACCCCTGGCGTCAAACTGAACATCACAGCCCGCATGATGGCCGTGCAAGCTCCCCAAAACTGGAATGAAAAGGACAGCGCAGCATTCTTCAGTCGGCACTTCTACCGCGCTCTGCTGCAGCGCCTCTTCCTCGACCTAGGAATCATTCCTCCCCCCGACGCGTCCACCTCCATCCCCTCCCCGAGCCCAACATCGGGTAACACAACCGGCGGCACGCCCATTATCATCGGCTCTTTACGAAAAATCCACTACTCCTCCTTCCCAGCCTACGTCCGCGGCGCGCTGGAAAAACTCTACGCCTGCCCCGAACGCGGAGCGATTTTCAAAGAGAAATTCGCGGCGCTGAGCAATGGGGATCTGGCGGAGTACGAGAGGAGTTTTGCGCGGCAGAAGCACGAGCTGAGTGTGGTGTGGAGTCTGATGGCTTTTTCGGCGGGGGTCGTGGAGAGTTTGATTGTGGTTGATCGGTGGTGTTGGTTGGGGGAGCGAGAAGAGGTGAGGGAGGCGTGGGTGGAGCCGGTGTTTGATTATGGGATTAGTCCGAGGAATATGGTTGTTGTGGGGATTAAGAAGTGAAGAGAAAGACGTGAAGGGTATGGAATATAGCAAGGCGAGGATTGGAAGAGATCCTACTACCAAAAGTTGTCAAAAGATTAAAACTACACTACAGAGTTGGGTATATACAACACTTATACAGAACCTTTCGCTCGCATCACTCACATCTAGAACTCCCTCCAAAAAAGTGTAAAATCACAAGATTCATCAGCACAACCAGCCATCCACCTAAAACTCGCCCCGTCCGCTCCCATTTGCAGACCCAAGCGATCCAGCTCCCCACACACCAACCAGACCCCAGAACCCAACTCTCCATCCTCTGACCAGCCCAGCAGATCCCTGACCCTTGCGAACGCGAATCATACCCTTGGCATCCTTGGTCTTAGTCTCGCCTTCAGAGTACATGATGCTGTAGACCGTGCCGCCGATGCCAAGGTAAGGCGCTGGCTCGACGATGAGAGGCAAGTCGCGTGTGCTTTCGCGGAGGAAGTTGACTTGTGAGCGGCGGACGACGGTCTCCAGTGGTAGGCGGATGAAGAGTTCCGTCAGGGATGTGCCGAAGGAGGCGAACGACCAGAGTGTTGGAGCGGTTTCGGGCAGAATGTTAAATTGGCGGCGGAGGACTTGAGGCATTGAGGTTGAGAAGACTTGCGGGAGGGTGTGGTAGAGAGCTGTGGGGAGCCATAGCTTGCTTGGTAGGATTAAAGAAGGGAGGCGTTTTAGGTTGCTCAGTACTCCGCGTGGTGGGTGGGATGCTGGTGTGACGATGAGGCGGGTGCGGACGAGGTCCAGGGGTGATAGGAGCACGCCGCTGAGGCAGCTTGCAAGACCGATGACAACCAGACTTGCGATGGGCGATGGTGAGTCTGAGAGATCCAATCCTGTGGTGCCTGCACCTGCCGAGCTAGTGATTCCAGGAGTCAAACCGCCATTTTCGTTACCGCTGAGATCTGGAAGTCCGAACATGGCCAGCAGCATGGATCTCAAGAACGAGTCTGTAGTTCTCAAGAGAATGGAGTACAGGAACGTGCAGTTTGTGGCTCTCCACAGGCCGACAGCACCAGACGTCTCATACAGGACTGAGATGGCATGCATGACTGAATCGCCGCGCTTCATCATAAGTTTGTATTCAGCCTCGGGATCATCGCGCCTACTCCTTGAGTTGCGGGAAGGTGTGGGAGTTGGGTCCGGTGATGGCGAAGTAGATGGCGGCGTCCTGCGACGCTTCCTGGGAGACCGGCTCCTGGGCGCGTTGGATGTGAAGTAGTCGGGAATGTCATCGTCGCTCGCCTGCGAGCTTCCATCAAGATCCTCGTCGGTCTCGCTGTACGACTCGTATGCCCTGTCTCTTCTTCGCGAACCCTCTTTACTGCGTGCCGACGAGCGCCGCGATGTCTTGCTCTTCCTAGGCGTTGATGCTGCCGCGACGTTGGGCGGTAGAGAAACTTGAAGGATAGTCTTTGCGACATCAAAAGGCTGGGCCATCAAGCAACTGGCATATCGCCATGCCAAGGTGTCGAGCAGTGCACGGGTGTTTGTCCACGCTTCGCCGGCTGATGAACGGAAGTCCAGGTCGAGGTCGGGCAGCAGATCGGTCGCGTTACTTTGGTATGAAGACGATGGTCGCGGTGCTCGTGGCAAGGTAGATGTCTGCGCTGAAGTGTTTGCTGGAATAGCACTGGGAGCTGGTCCTATAGACGGTGGGATATAGTATGGTCGCAGCGGGTTGGGCTCTCGAGACGCCATAGGAAAGCGGTCGTTGCGGTCCATGATGGTATGTGGTATTTGTTGTTTCTCCTCGAAGCGGAGAATAGTTTGAGCAAGGCGGGTGTTGCAAAAAGGTCGTGTAGGGCTGATGTTTGCTTCGGTGCCCAGTTCCTGGTTGTTGTCGATGAGACGGCACACCTCAAGCACGAGACGATGATGCTCCAGTGCTCTAGTGCTCTAGTGCCGCCGCCGCAAAAGCATCCCCGAACCATCGCCCAATTGTACCGAGTAATCGAGTAATAATAATCCTCGAATTATATTCTCACCAACACCCACTGACAACACATATACACTCATTGAAGATATCATCGCCATAAAATACTACACACCACAATGACTCAAACTCCTCGCTTCGCCCTGAGCGCCCTCACCACCTGCTCCCGCACCCTCCGCCCAGGCCTCTCAACAAGAACAGGCCAGAACATCCAATCCGCCCTACGCTCTACGCAAAACACACGCCAGAACACCCTCTCCGCCACCCGCACACCATCACGCGCCTTCTCATCAACCCCCGCCACCTTCCACGCCCACCTCACCCCTCCCAAACCCGGCCAAGAGCGCAAAGTCACCTTCATCGAAAAAGACGGCTCAGAAGTGACCTTCGAAGTCGCCGACGGCGACAACCTGCTGGACATCGCACAGTCGAACGATCTCGAAATGGAGGGCGCGTGTGGCGGTTCTTGCGCTTGCTCGACTTGCCATGTTGTGGTTGCAACAGAGGAGATGTTCGATAAGATGGAGGAGCCGAGCGATGACGAGAACGATATGCTGGATCTGGCGTTTGGCTTGACGGAGACTTCGCGGTTGGGATGTCAGGTTTGCATGAGCAAGGAGCTGGATGGGTTGGTGGTGAAGCTGCCGAGCATGACGAGGAATTTGCAGGCGAGTGACTTTGGGAGCAAGTAAGGTGATAAGATAATGGCATGGGAGGCATGTGTTTGGGGGATCATCGCGTCGGCGCGAGAATGATGTGTGAAGAATACTACCAGGGATGGCATATGCATGTTTGACTGGAGTCCAAATCTGGAGGCTTCATTGTACAGTGAGCGAGGCGCAACAGGGACTGACTGGCCAGGGCCCTTGAGCGAAATGGTGTTAAACATACATGTATACTATATATCTTATCACGCCACTCAAGAGCGACAAGAATATTCTTCGCAGACACAACGACTCATTCTGTTGGCGGCAAGAAAAGGCAAGATCTAAGTGGCGGTTGTCACGAGCTGACCAAGTCGCCAGCAGCATCCTGGAACACTCTGGAGGCAAACATACAGCATTCACCAGCAGATACCTGTGACACCATAAGCATCACGAGCTACGAACAACATTGGTGAACTCCGTAAACCACATAAAAAATGCTTCTGCATCCTTCCATACAATCAACCAACCCAAGCCTCGCCACCAAGTCCACCATCGATAATCGACCATCAACCATCCACAAATCACCACCAAAGGACTTCAATCAAGAAAAGACACCTCCCATCGCCTCTCAAATCCCCTCAATGCCCCCTCCAACCACCACCCCAAATCCCCCACCAACCTGCACCGCCTGCCTCGACCCCCTCCCCGGCCACCACCTCCTCATCGACTCCCACGCCCTCTGCCACGCCTGCTTCCGGCACCTCTTCACCCTCGCCCTCTTCTCCGAAACCTCCTACCCAGCCTCCTGGGCCGGCCGCCCCCTCTCCGCAACCCGCTACGCCCACCTCCTCGGCCCCGAGCTCCTCGCCGCTTACACCGCAAAAGCAACCGAGTACGCCTGCCCGCCTCAAGAACGAGTGTTCTGCTCGCGCGCAGATCCGCCTCGGCGGCCGGAGGCGTGTGGGAAGTTTGTGGGGAGGTGGAGTGGAGTTGACGGGGATGTTGTTTGTGTTAGGTGTGATGGGTGCGCGTGGTATACTTGTTTGAGGTGCGAGGAGAGTTTTTCAACGGGGGATGTTGCTGGAGTTGAGGCGGCGATTGAGCATGAGTGTGATCCGAGGAGGGATGGGGAGCTTGAGGAGGGGGCTTTCAGGGGCTTGGTGAAGGGGAGGGAGTGGCAGGTTTGTCCGAACGAGGAGTGTAAGAGGCGGGTGGAGTTGAGTGGTGGGTGCAATCACATGCGATGCGTGTGTCGGATGCATTTTTGTTTCATTTGTGGGAGGCTGGTCAAGGATGGGGAGGGGCATTGGAGGAAGGAAGGAGGGTGTCCGAGGTTCGGGCAGAAGGATAGCAAGAGGGCGATTTATGATGAGAATGATGTTTGGAATGATAACGACGATGTTGGGGATGAGGAGAGGGCTTGGGAGATGCAGCGCGTTGAGAATGGAGAGGAGGAAGAGGCGTTGAGGAGGGCCTTTGAGTTGCAGATGCGGATGGTGGTGGAGATGAGTAGAAGGGAGCGGGAGGAAGCCGAGATGGTGAGGTGGAGGAACAGAGCGCGGCAAGACGATGGAGTGGTTGTTGGGCCTTTCGGCGGACAGCAGGACCACGAGAGGAGGCGCAGAAGACCTCGCGAGGATCGAGGACTGGACTACGAGCGGCGACACGAGCGACACATTGCTCGTCGAAGGGCTGAAGCGCAACCATTTCCTGCTCCGCATCGATCTGTCGACAGGGCCGAACGGAGACCAAAAGGTTTCAGAGCCTTTATCAACAATGCTATCGACGCCACTGAAATGCTTCTATTCGGTAGCCCACCACGCCGTCGCTGAACGATACCACTAGTCCATGCGCGAAGCTGCCCATACAATCCACGTTACAATCTAGATCGAGTGTTCCAAAACTCTCACGATCTCTTGAAAACCATACCCAACGCCAGAGCCTCCACAGCAACAACTCCACCGCCATCAGCCGTTTCCAACACGAACTCATCCAAAGGCAGACCACCTCTTTGGAACAGATCAACAGTCTGCTGCCAACTAATACAAGTCGGCGTTCCCGCATCTACAAGCGCGTCTTTGTCCTGGATCACAGCGCGGAATGCCCTCTTGCTACCAGTCTCGAGCTCTGTAGGGTACAGCCTGAAGTCAGTGTCAGAAGCAGGCTCTATGCCTGCGTTCTTTGCAATCTGCGCCAACCAATCTGTGCCATTGACTTTCAACTGGGTGATAGCGAGGCCAGGATCTGCTGTCGCTGGGCCGATGATAATGTTGCTGTTGTTGTCTGCGGTATATGTACCTGCGATGGTACCGTTGGCTTGGATCCGGGCCAATTTGTCGATTTGGAGCAGTGCGCCTGTGTACGAGTTAGCTTCGTTGTTCAGCAACAAAGAGTTTCATGAAAATAGTGTGTAACCCACCAAGTGTGATATCAGCATAAGCATTCAAGTCTGGTGCCTCATTCCCGCTGTCGACGGCCAGAATCGCAAATCCAACATCATAACTCGGCACCAGGCCGAAGTACGAGCTGTACTTGCCCACCGTCCCCGATTTGGTGTACACGTCGATGATGGCATCGGTCGGGGTTGCGCTGTAATGGTAGATCTCCCATGGCCTGCCTACCGCATTTCGGAGATTCGAAGTCGAGGCGAAGGGCTTGAGCCAGCGGCGGGTTGTGGCTTGTGATAGAATCGCGGAAGTCAGAATGGATCGACCAAGCTTTGCGAGGTCTGAGATTGTGGATGTTAGACCGATAGCGGCTTGTTCCCCGCCTAGGGAAGCGTTGGATATGCCAGATCCGAAGAGTCGCGAGCTGGGGTCCAGGAAGTGTGTGTTCTCCAAGCCGATTGGAGCGACGATGTTGTCGTTGAACGTCGCTTCGAACGACTTCTTCGTTGCGGACTGGACAGCGAGAGCGAGTAACTGAAAAGCCGCATCTGATCTCAACGGAGTGGTGTCTGGCAAATTGACTGGGAGCTTGTTGATAAGAGCAGACACAAAAGCGTCTCTATCGCAAGCTTTGTCAATAATGCATGCGTTGGCTGCGCGAATGTCAGCAGATTTCAAAAGCACTTCGGAGGGAGGTGTCGAGCCATACACTCTCGAGTGATGCCAGACATCTGACCAGCAAGGGCGCCGAGTGTCACTTCCTTCCATTGCACCTGACTGATGGCATCCGACGCGGACACAGAGACGTTGCGAAGCTCAGGAACGTAGTCCAAAATGCTGTGGCCCCAGACCTCATCACCTAGCGCCGCCAGCTGAGTAAAAACCGTGAAAAGCTGCGTCAGATCCCCCAAGGCAAACACCGAGTCTTTGTTCAGATGTTGATTGCCGAGATCATTCGTAGCATGATGGTACTCGTAGAAGAAGGGCAGATCGTCAGACCCGGAAACGTAATTCGAGCCAGCGAAGAGAGCGAGACTAAAGCTCGTAGTGTTCGGCGTAATGGGCCCGAACCGACCATCTCCTGCGACGATATAGTCATCGAGAAGCTCGTTGAGACTCTGAGCCACTTTGTTCAATGCTGGAGACGCAGGATCGATCAGAGGGGTGGGGAAGAATGGGCCAAGGAGTGGGCAAGGTTGGTAAAGAGAGCGCTGAGCAAAAGCTACAGTACCCAACAGGCTGATTGCAACAAAAGTAAGAAAAGGTGACATTCTAGACATGTCGATGAGCTTTGTTTGAAAGAATGTGTAGTCAAAAATATCATCGTTACCTCGCACAAGTACTTATACAGGAGCTGTGGGACGCACCAGCCATTCAACAAACAACTAGACAGGGCTATGCGACCGCAACTTCTCCGTTCAGTCTACCCTACTTGCCCACAATATATTTCTTCGTTCTTCGTAGGCCTGAGTGGTGAGGCACGGCGTTGTTGTTTCAATAGATAGGTGGAGACTCGCTTCGCCGAAAGCAGCAGCGATCGCCCGCCTTGGCAAAATGTTTACGAGCGAGCGAATAGATCCAATGGATCGATGTCATCTAATTTCAGCAGGACGACGACTTTTGACGAATCCTGTTGCCTAAAATTGTCTTCTCATTCATGATTGGAGAGGGTATAGCTCTTGTTTGTACGATTGCGAGAGGTGGCACCGAGCATCACTTGCAGAACCCCGTCGACAGAAGCTGTTGTCGGAGCTTCGGGCTACTGAATATCACTTAGAAACGGGCAAGGTGATCAAGTATAACGTGATTGCATTTAAGCGCTGATTGAAGTTCGTGGAACGGTATCAACGATGACTAACAGTACACAAAGCAAGGCATAATCACCTGATAACACTGTCCACACTTCGAGAACGTGTCGCCACCTTCAGTCTCTGATTCTCATGTTACCGAACTCTTGTTCGATATCCCCCGCGTGTTCGACTCCTTCGGCAGGGCGATGATTGTGACCTCCAATCGGAGCGTTGCACTGTGGGCAGCGTGTACTTTCCATCGGCATTCCGCATTCGCCCACCGTGAACGGATGCCCATTCTCGCATCTGTACCAGTGGCCTGTGCCACTGAACTCGCCTTGCATGGCAGCAACCACCATTCTCATCTGACTCTGGTACCCAGCCTCGCGGAGAAGGCGGCGAACATCATCGATCTCAGCGGTCACGCTGGTGGTTTGGCCGGGGAAAGCGGCGCAAAGCTGTTCAGCACCGTCTAGGTGTCTCTCAGCTTCGCGCTTGATTTCCTCGAGTGCCATCTTGTTGCTATCACTACCGTCGCGAGATTCCATGACCTCGCATTCGAGGCCAGCAAAGTGGGCCCAGAAGATGTGGCCTTCTGTCTGCTGGAGAATGTGCGAGTCACTTGCAGCGAAGTTGATCAAGAAGTCGCACAAGTCTCGATCTTGAGAGAAGTCGACGGTAAGTGAACGCCCTTGCTGTTGTTCCTGTGCGTGAAACACGCCGATGAAGTCCGATAAAGCCAAGATCTCGCACCGGATGGCCAGGGCTGTAGCCAAGAGCGTACCGCGTGTTTGCAGCAGGGACCGGTCGAAGTCGAAAGCGTCAAGAGTGCCTCCGCTACTCAAAAGGCGGCGACGGAGCGACTCAACGAGGTCATGCACACGTCTGAAAGGCTGCCCTTCGATTGCAGTTGTCTGGAGGAATGCGTCGATCCTGCCACGCAAAGCCGACAATTGGCGGTATCGTTGACCTTGTGATTTACCGAGCACTTGAACATGGGAGCCTTGGCCTAAGCTGAGCCTGGAAGTGGACAGGACAGCTCCAGTGCGCGACCGAATCAGGCGCTCCTGGGCGGCTTTCATGGCTTCCGCGTATTGCAAGTACTCCCGATTGGACCAAGAAATGAACTTCTTGGTAGACTCGTCCAACAGAGCACGTCTGGTGATGCGGCCATAGCGAGGCACAAGGCGAAGCGAGCTACGACAGTCCGGACACGCTTTCACCTCCTGATACGAGAAGGCCTTTGACTTGCCGTTGAGAGCGACCGGCATGCCAGTTGTATTGTCCATGTCGTAATAATCCGACATGGACATGACTCCATCGAGACTCTCGACAGTGAAGATGTGGCCGCATGGCAAGAACATGCAAGGGCTCTCCAATAGGTCGATCTCGCCGTATGAGCTAAGCATGATTAGGTCTGACCGAAGGTCCTTGATCTCATCCGGTGCGCAGATCTGACAGTACATCTCGTTCGGGCACTCTGCGCCACAAATGGACGGACACTGGTGACCGCATTGTAGGAAACTCTTGCATCGCTCCGAACAAGGCACCCAGTCGCATGGGGCAGCACACGGCATGCTGCACTTGGAGTGAGGGCAACAAGACGCACACTCCTCTTCGGCACAGGGCGTGCATGGTTCGCTGCACTTCTTCGAACACCTCGCATGGCTGCATTGGACCTCGCACTTCTCATTGCAAAGCGGGCATGGTTCATCGCCGTGACAGGGAGCAGCGCAGGCGTGCCTACAGTTGGTGTAGTCACGGCCACATGGCTGACGGCATTTGCCATGATCTTCCCTCGTGATCTGTGTGCCCTCACGTGAGCGACAATCGTGACATTTGTTCTTGCAAGCATGACCGCAGGGCTGTAAGGATTCGCACGTCGCATCGCAGATGTAGAAAGGCGAGCTGACATCGACATGGCACGGTATCGTGACTTTGTGTTCGCATCCAGGCACGGTGCGCTCGACTATGACACAGCACTTTGCCTTTGTGGGATCTTGATACTGCCAGCAAGGCAGGCTGTCGACATGATGCCCACACGGCAACACAACGTCGATTTTGGCAACGATGGCACTGCACTTTTCGTCGCATTGACGGCCGCACTCGTATTGGCAGTTGTGATCGCAGCCTTTCTTCACCCTGTTGCAGGGCTTGGTGCAATAGACAGCCTTGTGAAGACCGTCAGAATGACACTTGTTCACACAAGAGTGGCCACATGGAAGGCGTTCTCCACACAGAAGATCGCATCCGGCTTCTGGCGAAACGCTGGAGAAGTCGTCCGGTGTAGTGGCTTGAAGAGGCGTCTTGGGGTGGCGCGGGCAGCAGAGGTCTAGGTGGGTTCCCACGTTGCCGTCTTTCCCGAGGATGTCCAATACTTGGCCCCACATCGGAACATGAGCGGAGGTTTCTGTGTTGCCGATGATATACATCCCATGCTGAGCTCGCGATAGCAATACATTGATGCGGTTGGAGGTCCGTAGGAAGCCACACTTGCGCTGCTGATTGCAGCGGACCAGTGAGATGATGACAACCTTGGCTTCTTCACCCTGCGAGTTTGTTAGCTCTGCTCAACTTCGATGTGGAAATCGACTTACCTGGAAATTGTCCACCGTCGCCAGACGAAGCGCTTGTAGGAGTGTACTCTTGTGCACTCCAAGACGAGGTGGTAGCCGAGCCAACAATGTCGGATCCGACTTTGCGTTATTCTCGCTCTCCTCTCCGCCGTCAAGCGCAAGTTCATCGATGTCCCGGTCGTTGATGATGACTTCCGCAAAGCTGCTGAGAGCACGACGCAGCTTTCTCAGCTGACCAAGATATGGTGTCAAAACTGCAATATCAGAGGCTCTGTATACGCCTTGCCTGACGAGATGCCTTACAAGGGCAAACACCATATCCACTTCATACTGGTTCGTGTGAGATGTGGAATCTGACCGGTCCTTCTCTCCATCCTCAAATTGTTCATGGTCAAGCCAGAATAGCCTGCGTCTCATGCCCGAGACCTCAGGATAATTGGCAACTTGCGGCGAGTCCTGGAGTTCAGGGTACAGAGTAGAACGGATCAGGTTCGAGATAGATGGATGCATGCGGCGTTGAACCTCGAGGGTCACATACGGAACAGCTGGGCTCTGATTATTTTGTGGGTGTACGAGACGCTCGAAGAGTGAGATGTCCAGCTTGATTTGCGAGGCAGGATGCTCGCACGACAGCTCGTAATTCTGTGCTTTAGGTCGGAGTTGTTGATGATCGCCGATGAGGATAGCGTGCTCAATCGATGGAAGCATCGCTGTCAAGAGATGCGCCTCAAGAACCTCGCCTGCTTCTTCCACGAGAAGCACTTTGCTGTTAAGTCTACGCAGAAGGCCGAGGTTGCGTGCAAGACCAGAAGTCGTCACACCAATAACATTGGCGCGCGAAAGAACGCGGAGATCGACTTCCGCTCTGATACGGTCAATCCCAGCTTTGACGCTCTCATAGGCCTCGAGATTTGCAAGCAGTGACCTCTGAATCGGGTCCAGGATCTCTTCCTTCCAGCCAAGGTACATGTTCTGTCTTTCCGCGAGACTCAGCGAGAACAGATCAAGGTCGGCGCCGTCTCTCAGCGGAGATGACAAGCGCGGAACTCCTTGGAGCCACCCTTGAAGCCCTCTCGGCGCATTTCTTGGCCCCACAAGCTCGAATCCGTCTTCATCGATGTCAGGCTCCGAAAGCTGGCGATGATTGTCTGGATGCTTCTCCTGAAGGAAAGCCAAGACAGACTGATCAGTGCCCGCGTTTCTCATCTGGTAGAGGCTGGTATTCACGAGTCTTCCATACTTCTCGATTTCTTTCCTATACTCCCACCGCTCCCTCTTCTCCAACTTGGTCAAATCCTCTCTTTGCGCGACGGTTCGGAGGTTCAAGGGCATCAGTCGCTCACTCTTTGAGCGTGAACCGATACGAATAACCTGCTCGACATCTGCATCCACCAAGTGTTCGAGAATTTGATCCAAAGCGTGGTTTGTGAAGGTGACGCAGATCACCGGACCAAGCTTCGCAGCGGCTTTGTTCGCCATGAGCACTTTCATTAGCGCAACACCAGTGTAACTCTTTCCTGTGCCAGGTGGGCCTTGAATGAGCGCCATGGACCGAGTGAGGGTAGAAATCAAGGCCTCTGCCTGCGCATTGTCTAGACTCGTTTGTGCGCTGAGCACGCCGGCATCCATGGGAGAAGCAACGTTCAGAGAGATAGCATCTCCGCGGGTGGAAAGCGTCGACAAATCATAGCGAAAGTTCGGCCTCCTGGTGTATGCTGGTTTTTCGACGCTCTTTGACTGCGATGCATCATGAGTAGGTGCAAGCAATTCAACGAAAGGCAAGTCTTGGGACTCGATCATTTGTTGCAAGGCAGCAAGAGTAGGCTGGAATGCAGGTAATAAGACACCGGGAAACTCCAGCAGCGAGAAAGAAAGCTTGCCATCGTCCTGTCCGAATCTGAAAAGCATGGTCTCAGTATCTGCCTCGGTGCTATTGACGAGCTGGACAACAACATGCGCGGTATCATGATCTCCAACTCTTGGATAGCGCTTTTCGATGTCCAGCTCCTTGGCGGCTTTGGCTTTTGGTCCAGGCGGTATTGCGGTTGGAACGACAGTGAGGAAGACAGTAACCTGATCGGATCCAAGTAGCATGATCAGAGCCTCTGATGCAAGTCGATTGGACTCTTCCCACCAATCTTTGCGCTTTGACTTAGACTTTCTGTCCAGTTCACGTGGTTGATCGAACTGCAGTGCACACAGCAGCCCTTTGTGTTCATCAAATTCGGCGCCGACGAGACATACGTTTCGATAGCTATAGGTTCGGGCTCCTGCATGTCTCATGGCTGTGCCCTGACCATTGCCATTGTGTATGCGGTTGAGCTCAACTTTTGCTGCGTCCCGCAATTGTCCGACCGTGTCTTCACGTATCAGACGGAATTGTCTGTCGAGAAGGCCAGCCATCCCAGGCAAGTGCCAAGTTGATGGGTCGCTCCGAGGCAGATACTCAGCGCGTTCACCCAAGATTTCTCCCATGGTAGGCAGGATCTGGATGTCTTCGATGTTCTCACAGTCATTGTCGTGACGCGGGCCGAACTGGGACAGCTCGCCTGGCTGGTCGACTGAGAGCTCGAATGTAGGCTTGGGCCGGTCAGTGCTCTGCTGTTTCTCCTTTACTACATTCTTGATGTGCTCGCCGAGGCCCAGACGCAGGCATAATTTGCGGTGATACTTGAGAGAGGTACCAGTGAGTTCATGCTCCTTTGCCAGTGCGATCATGAGTTCTGCAGCAGTACGCAGGTCTTCATTGATCTGTGCGGAGCCGTTCACCTCTAGTACGGCAGAGAGCGCGATGAGACATGGCTCGAAGTCTGCTGAGATGTGCTCGTTGTAGGTCAGAGCGCGAATGGCTGCGCAGAACACTGCCACAGAGCGCTTTCCATTGATTCCGTAGAGGTAATTGAGCAGTGTCGCGTGGCGGGACTCGAGCACAGCGGATGAGAGCACCGCTTCGTGGGATACAATGCGGAAGTAAGGAAGTAGCTGATCCTTGAAAACAGCTAGCAGCGTCTGATCAGGCAAGACGCTGAAGTCAGCGTTCAGCAGTTCGCTGAGGCGCTCGAGACCTCCTTCGTCTGACAGTGAGTTGATGATTTCTTGCCTAGTCTCAGTGGCGTCCACTAGGTCGAGCGCTTGCTGAATAAACTTAGGGAACCTTCTTCCCAGGGGCTGCGCTCGCTTGATGTCGTTTTTGCCGCGTTTAATGTCGTAACGCCATTGTACGAACTGGTCGAAAGCTGTGGGCTCAGTGGGCTGCTCACGTTTCGTGTCGTTGGCATTGTGTTTGGCTGGTTGCGACGTGGACGCGGAGGCGGGAATGTCGTGGGAATAGTGACAGTTGGACCCACGGTGACACCTTCCCTTCGCAAACCCATAACAGGGTTTTGTCTTCTTCGCGGCTGGTGCAGTACCGTGACTGAACTTGCAAACGTCGCCGTAAGGACAGCTGCCACGCTCAAAATTCGGGCAAGGCTTCTTCTGTTTCGCCATGCCTCACGGCACGAGCGTGGGTTTCGCACGTTAATTCGAGTGAAGGAGATGTGCGGTTGAGGGAGCGATATGCAAATTGAGTGATTTACTGTGACGTAAGACGTTGAAAAGGATGCGATGCGATGCGTTGCGAAGTCGTGATTGCAGCAATGTAGTGGTGGAGCGGTTATTTTGTAGTTAGCGAGTGAGCGAGTGAGTGGCAGATTAATACAATATCAGGCTGCAGGCTGCGTCGCGCGCCAAGCACAGACGCCTCTGAGCTGCATACAGGCCTCGATAATGAGTGGCTGAAGGACGCGCCCGCCGCATGCAGCGCCTCATCCATAAACTGCTTCGCTTTGCTTCCGACAGCGTATTCACGTATCGCTTCGCGTCCAACATAGACACAGCCACTGAGGCGTAACTTTTGGCAGAGCGATCGCTCCTACCTCCCAAGTGCAAGAAGCATGCCTGTCGCCACCAGGGCTTAGACTGTTGGGTAGCTGGCTGTGCTGTACTGCTGGCTGTACCGTACTGCCCTGAACCTGAAGTGTTAGCGACGAATCATTTCGTGTGTGGCGTATTCACTCACCGTTGCATTTAGGCTGCAGGGACCATCGACACTATCGACATAAAAGAAGGGGTTGTCATGATACAAGTCAAAGGAAAATTGAGCAGCAACATAGTATTCTATAATCGTGCTAAGGTCCCATGACAATCACCGATTGAAACTTGCATCTCACGTGAAGTCCACGAGCGAGCTCACCCAAGTGAGGATCCTACTTTGAGCGTCCACCACCAATGTCCTGGCCAAGCTAAATGAACTGTCAGTACGCAATCCTCACCACCCATTCGCGAAAGCAAGACTTACCCTGTAACCACCAATCTTCTCCCACTCCACCCTCTGCCTAGTAACAGGCAACTGCCTCCTCAAACCCTTGAAGCTACCCTCAGCCAACTGCACAAATGCCCTGTTCAGCTCTTCCTGGAACTTGTTCTCTGCCTTCGTAATCTCCCTAACCACAGCGTCCGCACCACTGGCACTCGCAACCTCCACAGCCTTGCTTGTGCTCATCCTAACATTGCCGTCCTCGTAGTAGTGCACGTCGACCTTGATCGAGCCGCTCAAGCCACCGGAGGGAGACAGGGTGTAGGTGGACCGCCAGCGGCCGTTCCAGAAGTTCTGAGGAGAGTACTTGTTGGCGACGAGCAGGATGGCGACGTTGCTGTCGTCGGAGGAGGGGTAGATGCCGACGGTCGATGTGGGGAAGTGCTCGGAGGCGGTTTTGGAGAAGGACTTCTGGAGGGAGCGGATGAGGTCTGCGTTGGAGGATTCGAGGGGATGTTGTTGGGCTCCTGAGGCAGTCTGGTATGTTTGTCAGCTTCCCTGGTCCTTTGTAAATTGAATAAGTCCGCTTGGGCATGCCTGTGTAGTGTGGTCGACCTGGAACGACGTCTGGCTCGCCGTGTCGAAGTAGCGGTTGTCGCCCAGTGCGTTGTGCTCGCTCACAATGACCTAGATTCCGTCAGACCCTGTCTCATCTCCATCCCTCAAACGGTTCATCATACCGGCTCACTGCTTCCAGGCAGCTTCACAGTCGCATACTGCTGCTCATTGTACTTCCTGAACGCCGGCTCAAGCGACTGCAACAAGTTGGCATCGTTACCAGCCAGCGCCTTGATATCTGCAAGATCGTTCAACAACTCTTCCTTGCGATGGTTCTTGTCAGAGTAACATACCAGCTACCACGTTCGAGAGCTATATACGTCAGCTCGGATCTCTATTCGTTGGGAAGGCCGTTCCTACCGACCTCTCCCGGCGGCGCCGATTCGATGAACGAAGCGACGGTTGCTTGTTTTGTGGCCATTGTTTCTGTTGTTGTGTGGACCGTGATATGCAAGGCAACACGAGTGGTTGCGAGTGGGATGGTGGGATGTCAATGGTGAGGTCGGTTCGGGGTAAACGTGGAAGGTATGGCGTAATTCGGCCTTATTAATGCCTTAGGCTATCAACGATCCAATCGAACCAGACAAACGTGTTTACTGAGTGCCATCGCACAGCACTGGGTGAAGATATTGATTGAACATAATAATGGCCGTTTCATTCATACATGTGTGACTACCCTGTGTTCCTATGTCACTTGCATCACCAGGCGCAAGCCCTAGCAATAATCCCCGTAAACTCCACGCTAAACTACCAAACGAATATCAAACAACCTACTGAACACCAAACTACCCAATGCTCATCTTCATCAGCCCGTCGTTGGTATCGACCATGCCCTGCAGTCCCAACTTCTTCCCGGGACCAGACGCACTGCCAGCACGAGACGAACTAGCCTGGTGCGAGCTCTGCGAAGTGTCGCTGTTAGCGCTCTGTGAATTCTTTTTCTCCGGAGGGTGGCCCCAGACGCCGTTCGAATCGCGGTATTGAGGTGACTGCGTAAGCACCGGACTGTTCTGAGTGCTCATGCCAGGCGAAACGGCCCTGCGCTTGACGGTGGCAATGTCGAAATCGTCGTCACGCCTGCGCTTGAACTTGTTGAGATGCATGTCGTCGGTCATGGCTGACGCTGCGGGAGTGCCATTGCTGTTTGTAGGTCCAAACGCTTCTGAGGCGTCTGAGGCCGAGGACTGGGCGCGGCCGCGCATCTTCATGGGGTAGCCACTCTCGGATGGTAGTGGCGACTCCATGTTGATATCCGACATCATGCTGCTCCCTTGTCTGTTAAAGTTGGGAGGAGGTGGAGTGCGCATAGAACTGTTAAGGTTAATAAGAAATTTCACGTTAGAGATAGCATTGTAACTCACGGATCAAATCGGTTCCAGTAGCCAGACCCAGCGCTGTTGCGGTGCGCGTGCAAGGCGAAATTCATGCCGAGGCCTCGTTCACTATGGTTCAAGTCGCTGTCCAACTCCCGACCAAAATCTTCTTGCGCAGATTCGGGGACCGCAGGCAATAGGTTGGGTGATGATGCAGCGGTAGCCGTTTGTGGACGAGGTTTGGTAAGATCGAAGTCGACCGAGACGCTGGGCTCCCTTTCCCGAACCTGTCTGATTGTCTCTGACTCTCGCCTCATCTCGGTATCAACAGGTTGCGACTCTTCAGTCAGTGCAGCTCGCACGCGGGCAAAGCCCTTGGTCTTTGGTAGCAGGTTGCCACGACGAGTGACAACGCGCCTGATCACACCCGGAGTCGTCGGCGCTGGCCCGGAACCTTCATCGCCACTGTCATTCCCGCTCGAAAGATGAGGGCCATCTGTACCGAGCGCAAGGCTCTCCCTCCTGCTTCTTGCCGCCTTGTTCCAACCAAAATATCCGCCACCTCCAGGTTCAATGCTTCGCATAGGCGGAGGTGATGTTGTCCTCGGTGAAGCCATCGAGCTGTAGCCGCTGTTGCTAGCACTGCTCGAGTGCTTCCTGGATTTGTTCGGAGTTTTACTGTGTAGTCGCGAGCGGCGGATGGTTTTCATAAGACTTTGTGCCGCAGGCGAAAAGGCGCTGCCGTTGGTCCAGGTTGAGCCTCCGGGTGTCAGCGGCCCGCTGAAGGGTGTTGAAGCGCTGGGGTTTTGTAACTTGTGAACTTGCGGTGTCGCAAATATCGGGTCATCCTCGTCACCTGCCATGCTTTCATCTTCATCACTGTCGCTTCCTTCACTCTCACTGCCCAGCATGTTCACACTTCCGACAGAACTACTGACGGTACTGCGCTCAGGCGCAAGAGATCCCCAAGCACTCCCTGGTATCATGGCTGGCGAGTCCAATGCCATCGAGTTCACCGACATCTTGCGAGAAGGAATATTCATTGCTTTTTGTGTAGCGACCGGTGAGGAATCTGGCTCACGCTGTTCCGCGAGAGTTGAGTGATGCAGGTTAGTGCAAGCGCGAGAGAAGTCCAGTCCTCGTGAATGTCTGGGTAGCGAAGTCGCCGGGCTGCCGGTCTGGCTCTGTGATTGCATGTACGAATGGATGTTTGTTTGTTCCAGCTGTGGACTCAGTGGTGCTATCGTTGAAAGTTGTGCCGGACTGGGCATCTGCAAGCTCAAGCCGCGAGAGAGGAAATCGGGCCGTCGAGTGGTCTTGGGTGTGGTAGGAACGGCATTGTCGTCTTTGCTTTCCCGCCGTAGCTTCTCACGGAAGGACGGTGATGGTGCAAGAGCGGCCGGTGGATCTGATAGACTTCGGTTTTTTGCAGGCGATTTTGAAGGAGTTTTGGCCTCGAAGGCCGGCGGCAAGAGGTTGCTGACAGTATTCATCGTATAAGAAGATGGCGAAGGGACTGGCGGTATAGCTCGAGCGTTGATTCAATGTGCTTGGATGGGTACTGCTATGTCGGTGTCGGGTATAGTCGTTGCGAGATCGCGTAGGTGAATGAGCACGCCCGCATGCTGGACCTTCAATTTGGACCCGTTCAAGCGGTTTGCGACGTGATCTGAACTGGTGACTTTCTTTCCTTGAAGTCTTGCTGGGTTGCACGCTGGTCGCATTTGGCGCCAGCACCTGCCAGCGTGAGGTCAGTACCAAGCTGTTGATTCCCCGCCGGCGCGTATGCCGATGCCGTGCTACCGATTGGTGCACTTCACCACAACAAAGAAAGCTTATCCATGGTACGGCACTCATGATAAGGGTAAGCGTCGGGTGTATTGAGATATATTTTGGATTGACGGTAAGCATTCTTGCCTGGGCTATTCAGGATTCGCCATATTTCAGGCTTGATGTCCTCCGGTGCCACTATGTCGGACTCACACCAGGGCAAAATACATAAAGGCGAGGCGAACGACTGTGCACTGATACACAGGTCAAGGCCAGACATCGCACATGTTGGAGGTTAGGGATCTTTCAAGAGGATGGCATGTATTGAGCTTGTGGCAATCTCCGACCCGCCAACATCAACATTTTCTTGTCACACGAGAGCTACACAACGTCAAGGGGGACCGTGAGCTTCACGGAGCACGCACTGTTTTTTTAGCCTGCTACCAAGATAGATCTACTGAACACGCAGTGAAAGCTCCTTCACGAGGAGTTCGAACACAGCTACATCAAGCTTCCACCAGGATTGCGCAGAGACCACTCCATCTGGACCACTGCGGCGCCCAGACCCTGCAGCACAAGACGCTCTCTGAATTCCGCAAGACGGCGTGTCATCTGCTCGTCAATGACTTGAGGGCCTGACCACAGCGTCTCTCCAGCAGCAGCTGCTCGAGGCCACAATTTGTTGTCAAGATTGACCTCGTCTGTGAGCTCGCACCAGAGATTCGTCTCGCCGCCATGGATCAAATGGTGGAACTCGGACGGCACGCCTTCGTAGGGGTTATACGAGCATATCTGTCTCCAGTTCTTGTACGGACTGCACCAGTCAAGGAATGGTGGCTTGACGGCAGACTCTTTCTTTTCTGGGTCTGGATCGACCCATCCGCCATGGCCTGCGTCGAGATACCAGTGTGTATATGGTCCAAAGATCGCACGGTGCCCTTTCTGCACCACCCGTGCCAGATTTTCGTGGGAACGCCAGACTTGGATGATGGTTTCCTTTGGCAGTTCGATGTTCCAATCAAGCAAAAGCTCCTCGAATGCGATGGGTGTCAGGCCGGCTCGCGTGATTTCAGCCATCACAGCATTGACCAGGGCCTGAAGACCAGGTCTGATACGGTCCGGATCAGAGGACTTGACGGCTGGATCTAGCTCGTAGACCTTGGCGTTGATCTCGTCAGCACCTATGTGGAAGTGATGCGTGAATCTCGCACAGCGAGGCAGAATATCACCCAACAAGGTCTTCAGAAAATCGATAACCGGCTCTGAGTTGAGTTTGAGTTGTCCGGAAGGGGGCTCCGCGGCCCACGGCTCCCATGGGCGTTGATCGTAACCCGTGATGAGTTCTGGATGGCTATGATGAATCGACGCCATGTGTCCTGGCATGCCAAGCTCCACATAAACCTCCACGCCTCGTCGTTGGCCGTATCTTTGAACCTCTTCCAAGTCCGCACAAGACCATATTTGTGATTTGTGGTACGCGCCCTTCTCAGCCAGCTCCGGCAGTGCAGGGATTTCCAATGGCCAAGACTGAGAATCTGTAGCATGCAAGTGAAGTCTGTTCAGCTTTGCGCTGGCAAGACCTTCGATTGTCCTCATCACTGCCTTTGGGCCTATCCTGTTGCGGGAGATGTCCAAATTGAGGCCTCGATGCAGGAAGCGGGGCTTGTCTTTGATGTCGATGGGCGCGTAGGGCGTGTAAAGCACATTGTCTGGGGCACCGCTGTGTTTGTAGAAGAGCTGTCTCAATGTCTGTAGAGCGTAGTAGCCCCCCTTGAATGAGTTGATGCCACATTTGATACAAGCGTCATTGTTATCCGTGATGAGCTGGATGGTGTATTGCTCGTCCGAGTCCGACGCCTCCCGACTGAGAACTGTCACATGCACATCTTTGACCCATTGGCGCTTCTCAGAGATAGAAGGCTCGAACTCGTGGCGTGGTGGATGAAGCTTTTCAGGCACGAAAGCATTTTTGAAGAGCAGTTGCTGAAGATCGGCTCTCAGATCGTGAATCCAGGGTTCCTCCGCCGTTGAGCCTGCCGCAGTGGTGAAGTTCAGCGATACATCGACCGAGATCCATACGACGCTCTCTCCGCCCGTAGCTTCGTTTGGACACGGCCAGACTGGCAGTTTCGCCATGATACAAGGATTTGATGATGGAAGGTGGTAAGTGGTATTCACAAAGGAAGAGGATAGGATACTTGATATCAGTGCATTTGAACCATGAGACCAGGCAGCTACAAACCTCTGTGTCGTAGATGCAGCACCGTGACGCTATCTCTGGAATTTGCCCAGGTCTGGTGGCTTCTAGGGCAGCATCTCTTCGTCTACCCCTGCATGCATTCAAGTTATTATTGCTGTAGCTGCATGTTGTGTCACGTTGCCCCGCACCCTCGACGCATTGGTGGCTGCCGGTTTCTCTCGACTTCTATTCTCACACTCCCCAAACCTCCCTACCTCAAGATAATGTAGCCTACTCATCAAACAATCTTGAGTGCCGCCAATCACTTCGTTGGGGAAATCATAGCGTTATCCTTGTCATGCGTGGGCAGCTTTGACATTTGAAGCCAGATACGATGGAGCAACGTCTACACCTGACGCGCTGTGGTTTCAGCCAAATGCTTCAAGGCTGATAACGACCATGAGCCGGGAGGCTCGTTGATGCGCATGCAGCAGAGAGGTTTGAATCGAAAAAGCAAGACACCCTCCGCCTCCAACGCTTCCAATCAGATCTAATAATGGCACCTGATCCGAAGATCCCGTCTGAGGCGCGCACTAATGCCCGTCGCCTGCGTCTCTTCGCCTCTTTTGCATTTCAGGCGCCGCATTTGCGGCTTGCAATACAAGGCAGCAAATCAAGGCAGCCTCTGCCTCACCGGTCGCCTGCACACGCGGCTTGCCTGGACATCTTGCCGTCTTGCCTGCGATGCCTGACGAGATGCGTGGCCATGTAGCCGATCATGTGCAACGACGCTGATACTGGGTTGCCGCACTTCACACCATTTCCGACGCCCAGTTCGTTCCAGCACTGCCCAATCCATCTCTCTCTGCCCTACCCGCCCTTGAGCCGCCTCAGCACTGCCTAGTTCGTAGCAAGGCTGACGCTCTCGACCCGCCCTTCTCGGCTCTTCATAGAGGTCAGCCGTTGCCGCTGATCGTGAAGATATGAAATGCACACGCTTGACAAGGTTCAACAGGCTCTGCTTAATTGTCTTTTCCACATACTCCATATATCACTTTTGAAAACAGTGTTATGGAGTTCGCTGCCGCAGCAACTGTGATTCAGCTGGTTGATATCGCCCTTCGTTCTGCGTCCGCTCTCGTGGAATACACTCGCAACACACAGAATGCCACTACTGACCGAAAACTACTGGCGGAGGAAGCAGAGAACTTGACACGGGTGCTAAACCGTTTGAAAAAGCTTGCGGAAGACGGGTCCATGAATCCAGAATGGCTTGAAGAGCGCAAAGACTTGTTTCGACAGTTCGGAAGAGCTCTAGATGACCTGGCTGAGGCACTCCACCTTGACCTTTCAACTGGAAGCCTCAGACAAGAGTCTCGATTGAAAACGTTCAAGACTCTAGCCAAGTGGTCTTTCACCAAGAACGAGGTGTATGCACTCCTCGAACGGGTGACACGCCTTCAGCAGTACGCCAACGCGCTCCTGTTGCACGAACAACACAATATCGTGCAACGTATCGACCAACGGCAACAGAGCGCAGCTGACTATGCAAAACGCCAAGAAATCATTGACTGGCTGACACCACTCCGCATGCGTGATATACACTCAACGATAGCTTCACGAGCAGGCAAAGGCTCGGGGGCCTGGTGCCTCACCTCGGACGAGTTTGTTTCGTGGCGTACCCAGCGCGGCTCGCGGTTGTGGTGTTCCGGAATCCCAGGAGCTGGGAAGACCGTCATGGCATCCATCATGTACGAATCCCTTAGGGCGACATTTGCCAAAGAGATTGACGAGGGGAAGGTCAGCCTCGCGGTAGCATACCTGAAGTACAACGACGCAGCACAGACCCTGGAGAACATGTTGGGTTCCCTGCTACGACAGCTGCAAATGGGTCTCCCACAAGTCGATCCGAACCTGCTCAGCCTGTACACCAAGCATTCGGCAATGAAAACAACGCCGTCGACTGAGGAGTTGATGTTCGTTTTTTCTCGCTTGAGTAGAGGGTTTGAGAATGTATTCATCATTATCGATGCGTTGGACGAATGCAGCGACGAGGTGAGATGGGGCATCGAAGATATGTTTGTCAACGATGCATCTCACGTGCATCTTCTGTTGACGTCCCGACCGCTGGACAGCATCGCCGAAGAGCTGGAGGGCTACGCACACCTACCGATCAAGGCAAACCGTGCCGATCTTGAATTGTTCGTTGATGAACAGATCGAGAAGAATCGCCACTTGAAACGCATATGTGCAAGAACTTCTGGTTTGAGAGTTGATATCAAGAATTCCGTCATTCGAACTGCAAAGGACATGTCAGTACATACCTTCCAATGCCGAAAAGTGATTGAAGCTGACTTGACTGTCGTGATACCAGGTTTCTACTCGCCCGACTTCATACCGAATCTTTGGCAGGCGCAGCAGCTTTGTCAGTCAGCCATGTGCGGAAGAAGCTCCAGAGCTTACCGGATACGCTCCAGGCTACCTACGAGGATGCTCTCAGCAGAATTCAGGCCCAAGAGGCGGATCATCGCGCTATTGCATTAAAAGTCCTGGCATGGCTCAGCTATGCATTCCGTCCTCTCACTGTCGGAGAGCTGCAACATGCGCTGATCATCGAGCCTGGACAAGCTGAATTGGACCCTGAGATGATCATGGAAGGTGCGAGTATCACAGCTTTATGCGCTGGTCTCGTTGTGTTGGATCCGGCCTCTGACACGGTCACCTTCGTTCATTACACGACCAACAAATTCTTCACGGACATCCGCGAGGTCAGGTTCCCGCAGTTCCACGCAACTGTGACCATGAGCTGCGCCACCTACCTCGCGTTGAGGGAGTTGTCTTCAGCCAGCGTCTGGACAATTGTTCGCCAATACCCACTTGCATGTTATGCCGCTCAATACTTGGGCGATCATGCTAGGCAGACTCCCGAAGAAGCACTGGAACAGTCAGTTTTGCTAAACATCTGTCGTCTTTTAGCAAATCCAGGCAAGAGAAAGGCTCTATTATCTCTGCTCGACTCCTTGGACCTGATCAAGTCCGGGTTCTACGATGCTGAAGTCAAAGATCACTCGGACGTCCAAGCAGATTCCGCTCAATCTCAATCAGGGGCCGAGGTTGAGTCCATTGCAGCTGCATCTGAATTTTCAACAGCGGCGACTCTTGTCGACAGATTCGAGACTGGGCTTTCATTAGCAGACACTGGAAACGACAATTGGACCGCGGAGGCTAAATTGAAGAAACTGCCTGAGGTCACCGCACTGCACCTGGCTGCCTCGATGGGACTGGTGAAGGTGGCCTCAATGCTGCTGAATGATGTCCCGGACATTGACGCTGTAGATGAAAGCGGCAAAACGGCGCTTGCTGTGGCAATTGAGCGGGGATTCGAGAAAGCTGTTGAACTGCTCGTCAACAGTGGAGCGTCAGTCAATCTGGAGGAAGAACGTGGTGTGGAGATCTTCCTGCTCGTCACAGAAAGCGACTGGCATGGTGTCGCGATGATCATAGCTGGAAACGCGGGCTACGACATCTCTGAATCAACGATGGGCCAGATGCCTTCCGCAGTCAAGCTCCTGCTCGCTACCTACTGTGGACATCAAGAAAGAGTCGAACGGCTCTTCTCTGGAGGACAGGTTCATCTTGGCGAACAAAGCTCGCAGATCGTCAGCGCATCACTTTTCCTGGCTGTCGAGCGAGGACATGCTGCTCTGGTCGCATTCCTGCTCGACAGCGGTGTAAGTGTGAACTCGAGGGACAGCACTGGTCAATCTGCTCTGCACCGAGCTGTCCGTCGCGGCAATGACGAAATCATCTGTCTCTTGTTACAACACGGTGCGGTCGTGGACTCCAAGAATGATTCAGGCCGTACGCCCTGGAGTGCCAACTTGAGAACCAGGAACTACTCCAGTCTTGATTTGCTTCTGCAAGCTGGTGCCGATCCCAATGTCAGGGGCCCACAAGGAGTCAGCGAACTTTACGAAGCGGCGGAGAATGGCGAAACTAATGTAGTTCACTACATGCTGCAGAGTGGCACGGATCCTTCCATCAAGACACAGTTCCTCTGGGCACCTTTGCACTGGGCGTCCTACTACGGGCATGCCGAATGCGTCAAGCTTCTGTTGGACAAAGGCGCGGATCGCTCTCCGGTATCTGATCAGGACGCTACGCCCTTGGACCTTGCGCTGAGGGCAAATCAACTTGCCATTGTTGACATTTTAACACGAGCCGGATGCCTCGAGTCAAGAGATGTGGACTCTGTTGACCACACTCAACCAATCCGGGATGACATGGCAGAGCAGGAATGGGCAGTCAGCGACGACAAACTATCACTTGCATTCGACAAGCCAATACAGCAAGGCATGGAGGTCGGGCAGTTCATTTACCCTTCAACGATCAGAAACCCCAAGGACTACATCTACCGAATATCAGACCCACTCGACAGTTTGAAGACTTCAATTGGCATCCGACGCTCGCCCACACGCGCGGACATGGTAGAGTACCCACTCCCGCCAGAATCGTTCGACTACAACGACGCGCTCTTCGACATCCACAGACTTTCCGTCGACTACCAGACCCTCGACATCCAGCCCATGCAGCAAACCACCTCTGTCGGCGCCTTGAGAATGAAACGAGACTGGACCGGCAGCTGGAAAATCCACCGAAAAACCGAGACGACAACAGAGTACCTCTTCCGAACATCGCCAGATTGGGCTAAATCCAAGGAGCAAGGATGCAGATGGTCGACGGAAGTAGGCACCCTCCTTGCAAGAACGGGCACAGAAGGCGTGACTCCCTGGCTTACATTTGAGCCCAATCTTGGTCGCGAGATGGAGGACATTTTGGTCTCGTGCTGGACGGCCAAACTGTGGTCGGAAAGCGTCGCGTTGCCAAGACGATCTCGTGGGCAAAGTCTTAGCACGGAACTGCCTTGAGCGGTGTAGGGTATCGGGGAAGATTGATTTGGCGATTCATGTGACTATGAGATATGGCGGACCACAGTACACAGTCATTATAGACGTAGGCGTTATTGGAGAACATGGGTCTTAGCACTTTTGTTTCTTATTGGCCAGTATGTAATGCTTATCAACGGACTTTACCTGTGCGATACTTCATACGTGTGCATACATACATACATCTCAAGCGCGACACGGCTCAAGTCCGCCACCCAGAAGACACGCCACCCGAAGTAGAGACCGCAGCCAGCATCTCAGGCCTGAACTTCTCATAAGGCAAGGCCCACCCCACAAGCGAAGCACAAGTCACGATACCCAAACAAATAGGAGAGTAATTCAAAGTCTGAAGCGTCACAGGGAACACCTGCGGCAACAACAGAACGACCGAAAGGAACGCCAACCAGACGATGCAAAAACACCCTATCGGCCTGGACAGCGAGCCAAGACTCCACGATCCGGGCCTGAAATACGCTGTGCCGACTGTGTGGCGAGTGAACAGCACGAACAGGTAGCTCATGCTCTGGCAAATGACGGTCGTTGCGGTGATGGCGCTGAAGGCGACGGAGGAGCCGAGGACGGTGCAGCTGACGAGAGCTCCGATCGTGACGACCATGAGAGCAGCGTTGCGAGGGGTCGCGCTGTCGTTGCTGAGTCTGCGGAGCCACGAGGATCCAGGCAGGATGTTGTCTCTGGAGATCGCGAACGTCACTCTCTGCGCCGAGATGATGTTCGCCGTGGTAGCGCAGGTGCAGTCCACCCAGTTCACGACCAGGATCGCGACGGCTCCACGGGGCCCCACGACCTGCACGAGGAACTCGGCCCAGTTGTTGGCGTAGGTCGCGGATATCAGAGCTTCGTAGTCTTGAATACAGAATAGGATCATGATCAAAGTCGGTATCGAGAGAACAGCTGTTGAGAACGTAGAAAGCCACATACCCCTCGCAACAGTCCTGCCGGCGTCTTTGGTCTCTTCCGCCAAGTGCGCGGATGCATCGAAGCCACCGAACTCCCAGGCTCCGAAGAGGAGGCTGATCACCCAGCAGTATGCATCTGAAGCCTGCTTGGTTGGGCCTTGGTTGATTCCATTGTTGAAAGTTCCGAACACGAAGTCAGCAGAGCGGAAGTTGCCACCGGCAGCGATCGGGAACCAGATCCAGAACATGAAGAACATGGAGGAGAAGATGAAGATCGACAGGCGGAAGTAGCGATGCAACCACCGTTGACTCGTCAATGTGGGAATCACAGCGATCCCAAGGCCGGCGAATATAAGCAGCAAATTGAACCATCTCTCATGTATAACGGTCGAATCCGGGTACCTGATCTGAAGAGCAGATAGCAAGAAGTTCGTCGCGCCCTGCTGGGTACCCGGCACTCCCAGAATCCAAGCAGACCAATTCCACCACTACCAAAGAATGTCAGCAAGATCACCAGGATTACTGTAGTATTCAAAACTCAGGTTACCCACCGCAGTCATCCAGCTCAAAAAGGGCCCCCATTTAGGCCCCCCAAGCACGAGCGTCCAGAAGTAGATCCCACCAGTGATTGGAAGCGCAGCCGCGATTTCTGCAAGCGACAGCGCTACGAAACAAGATACAGTGCTGACGAGGATCCAGGACGACACGGCGGCTTGCGGGCCGCCTGTTGTCATCACAAATCCGAAAAGAATAGGCATGCCCGATACGAAGTTCATGCACTGCAATCATGCCTAGTCAGTCTCCAAAACATTTCAAAGGGGTACAAGAGTCAACTACTCACAGTGAATGTCGCCGCCCATGTGTCGAAAAGGGCTAGACCACGAGGTAGCTCTGTCGGTTCATCCGGATCAGCACTTCTCACTTTGAGCTCAAGCATATGCGACGATACCTTGTCGATATCCCAGGCGAGTGAGTATGGCTTCGTCACGCGACGCCGAGTCTTCTAACGAAGTCCCATCGTCGTGTAGCTCTGGGTGTTCACGGTCCACAACTTGCGGTGAGTCGCCGTCTTCCTGGGTGCGAAAATCGAACGGAGAGCGGTCATTCTTTGGATTCATCTCTCAGCCTAGAAGATTTTTGTAAGAGAGATAAACTGCGCAGCAAACCAGACGGCACGAACGAAACGACACAGATGATAGCCATCTCGCAGCAACCACGCTCGCCGTAGACTGGCAACATGGCAAAGCGGCTCGAGCGCCTGGTGTTGATGCCGCCGATGCACGTTCAGCAAACGAGTCACCAACGGGACGTAGACATGCAAACGCCACGATTATGCAGCAGTCTTGTTCAGAACGCCTTCACTGGTCAATTCAAAAAGGCGTCCTAGGGTTCGCATCTTCCCCGCACCTGATCGAGACACGCGTCGATTTCTTGTGTGCTGGGAGGCGCCATAGGGCAGGCAGGCAGCCGCTGGGAACCCAATGACGGGCTACTGAATGCAGGGCGATAAGAGTGAGGCGGTGATCAGGGTCGTTCTTGTCCGAGATGGAACTGATGAGGGCATCGCTTTACCTGGCCAAGACGCTTTAGTTATGGAGCGTGATAGTGGTATAGTAAATACCGTTTAAGATTACGAAATAAAGACCGGATGAATCGTGGCTCGTTTGTATGTACGCCTCCTCGAATCTGCTTGCTCGCTCGCTGAATCGCTCAAATAGAAAGTAAATGCTTTTGATGGGATCATTTCAGAATCCCACCAGGCTGAATGTTGTAAGGCACGTTCCTCCTCGAATCTCTCGATATCGACATTGTCAGAGTGTCGCCCCTCATGGTGTCCTGGCTTGGCCTCATACCACTAGCAGGTCCGCGACGACCAGTGACGCCAGCAACTGCAGCTGGCGCATAAGCCTCCCAAGCGCTGCTGACACCCTCCGGCACAGACATCGAAGAGAAGTTCTCATCGGCAGGGAAGAGTCGTTTGCTTTGAAGGTCCTCTTTGCGAGCATTACGGAATGCGGCGGCCTCGGAGTCAGAAACAGCAACGCTGTATGTTGGGTTGTCTGAGCTGCCGACGGCTGCATCGTTGCCTCCCGGCGGATCGATGGGGATGCTGCGCATGACTCTGAGGAGCTCGCACATGAACTTGTTGCGGCGGATCTGGCGGAGATGCTCGTTGGAGAAGTTTGACTGAGACCCGGTTAGTATTTCCCTTGTTGGAACTACGATCTGTCCTTGAACTCACCTTGTGTCTGATCTCGACTCTGAGATCCAACTGCTTGAGATCCCCAACACTGATCAACTCAATGTCCACATCATCCTGGAAGTCACGCTTGTTCTCGGGTGCCTGAACGAACTTCTCCAGCTGAGCGCGCAAAGCCAAAATATCCGCGTTGCTAGTGGCCGCGGAGACGCTGAAGTTGTACTGTTCCTTCATAGGCTTACTGCGCGAGACGTTCTCGATCCACAGAGTGTTTGCGATGTTGTGCGGGATTTGCACTGTCTTGTCGGAGTCGATACGGCGGAAGACAGAATACATGAGCGAGATGCGTTCGACAACAAGCGGAACATTGCTAATGTCGACGCGGTCACCGACATCGTAAGGGTGCTTGACGAAAAGGAAAATAATACAGGCGAGGAACTCGGTGACAGTACCACCAATGGCGAATGCGAGACCAGTAAAAGTCGTCCAGAGTTGCGTTGCGCGGGCGGCAAATGCTGCGCTGAAGAAGGTGGCGTAAATCAGAGCAATAGCAATGAGAACGATAAAACCGAGAATGTTGTCGAGCACGTCAATCGCGTGACTGATGTCCTGCATGCTGGTGGCGCGGTTCTTGCGGTCTTCTCCCAGTCCAACGACGAGCATTGTCATCTCTTCCATGCTGACATCTCCGTTTCCATCGCGATCAAGCGCAGCAAAGATGATATCAGCCTCGGCTTCGCTAGAAGCTCCGAGCACCTCAAGAAGATCTGTCTTCAGAAGAACATCTCTGCTGTCGCCAACGAAGGACAGCCAGAGTCTGCGTGCCAGTGCCTTTGAGCCGCGCTCAGTCTCAATTGCCTCAACCACAATCGCATGGGCGCTGGTGGTGCTGAAGACGTCCTTGCCGGTGATATCACTCGCCATGACACCAAAAGCAGCCGTGGCCTTGTCGCGCGCGCGTCCCATGTTGTTGAAGATCTTTGTACCAACTCCCGCCTTCGCCATTGCTTCGCGCACTTCGTGCAATGTGTTGCCCTGAATTTCGCAATCTTCCTGTTCAAATTCTCTACAATATTCCGGGAACAGAGTGCGAGAAGCGTCATACAACAAGTCTAGCAGTCTGACGAGCTTCTTGCTCTCCTTGATCTTCTCGTCATATTGTTTGCGGTGGTAATTGATGCTGATGATCTGAATGAGGGTCTTCTCGGCGAGGAAGATAGCTGCCACGATTATAAGGGCTTTGAAGACAGTGTTGAGGGTTTTGGGCCAGCCAATGTCGCAGTTGCCATCAAACGCACAGATGACATCTGTAGTGGCGAAAGCGACGATAGACCAGAAGAGAAGCGAGATGGGGATTTCCAAAGCAGCCAGCACGAGGGAGTACTTTCTGATTCCAGTACTGATAAGACCACAAGCAGCCTGGAAGATGAATGGCACAGCTTGAGCGCATAGCTTGCAAATCCAGAGACTGCCCCAGATGACTTCGAGCCAGACGAAGATACCCAGTAGCCTGACTTCGCCCGCCTTCGCGTCTTTGTATACAGTGTCGGTGAGAATAAGCGGCACTGCCAGCAGCGCCGCGACAGGTAGAATGTAAAGCGCGTAGCGAGTGAGCACGTTAGCGCTGTGGATTTTCCACAAGAAATTGCCGATCTTGGTGAGAGCGTCTTCGTCGTCTTCACGGTAAGTGGCGAGTTTGGCGTCTCCATGGTCGGCTTCAGGCGCGCTGTGAGTGGTTCGCCTGCGACCCAGGACCGGCCTTTCGCTTGGAGAGTCCATAGAGTTGATTGTGACGTTGGTCGCTTTCTTGTTGTTGCCGGATTCAAGGTCTTCAAGAAGGATTGACTTGCCGCCCGTGGAGGGCGTGGTCGGGTTAGAAGAAAAGTGCATGATTTTTGACGTTGAGTCGCTTTTTTGCAAGTTGCAAGTATTTCAATGGCAAACACGCACAGCGGTTTGCGACAGACAGTGACTGCAGTGACAAGACCCGCGAAAGAGCGAGCAGGGCCTGGGATTCGTGTCGACTGAAGACGACTGAGCAATAACTGCAAGGAAAGAAAAGACGTGAATACTCTTTTGCTCACCGTGATCACCGTGGCATGTAGGAGGTACACGCCTTGCGCACTGACGCGCCTGGCCAGAGTGGTGAAACTAGATAGCGATGTCCGCCTCCTGACAGCGGCATGTGGCGTTCTCGGGATGCAGGCTTGGGAGTAGATTGATTGGTGTCCGCGTGCAGACGCTGCGGCTCGCTCAGAATCGACTATCGTCACTTCCGCGGTTGATGGTGCAGTGTAGTCACATTTGAGAGCCTAGCATTGTTGCAATTGGAGCAGCACGAGTGTATTGTGCTCCCAATGGCACAATAAGAAGAGGTTCTGGACAGCGCAAGCCAGTCAAGCCTTCACAATCCCCAGACAAGCGAAACGCAGCGGATGGAGAAAAGGCGAGCGGGTGAGCAGCGAGAGCGGGAGAGGCGCTGTCTACCCGCACGAAATGTCAATGTGAAACAGACCAAACGGCCCAGCTCTTCATATCGAAATCTTCCGTGACCATGCACGCAATGGACGCTTCTACCATCTAGATCGGGGATGGCGAATTCGAGACCTCCATGATCTAACCTGCTCCTGCCCCAGCACCCGCACTCGCCCCTAAAACGGCGCCCATCCATTTGCCAGTGTTCGACGTCCCCTTGGACGCGCGCTCCTGCCCATAGTCAGACTGGAACATGCTACCATCATACAGCGTGGTGGCCAAGTAGACAACTATGACAGTGGCCTGCTGTTTGTCAGAAAGAACCGCTGAAGTGGACAGCAAACGCATGAGAACTCACCAACAACAGGTCCATGCCCTCAGCAACGCTTACACCCCACTGGTTACTCGAGAACGGGACGTAACTGGTCGCATAATTGACGAACCCAACCTGCATCACCAGCTCGTCGCCGCGATAGACGTACGTGTTTCTTTTCCAGACATCCTGCCCACGAACTTCAAGGCGTAGTTCGAGACCGGCATCTTTGACGTAGACATCGATCTTGTCTTTTAACAGTGTCGCCCGAGGTGCAATGACGGCAGCAGCAAGCGAGTGATCATTCGGTACGCCGACATAAGTCTCATTGCCTGTGAGATACCGATGCATCACCAGTATCGTCTTGCCATCGGCATCATGGAAAACTCGTCTCGGGCCAAGTCCCGTCCTGCTGTCTACGTTGTATAAGGTCTTTGATGTTGACTCGTCTGTGACAGTGAACCCGCCCTTGGTATGGTGTTTTACTCGTAACGTGGTAGACTGTGTCGCAACATGATTTGCGATCATGCAGATAGGTCGATCGAGGGTTGTAAGCATCGAAGTCATCTTGTTAGGTTCTGTCTTGATTGAAAGAGGGAAAGCTTGTGAGATGTACAGTACGCGCTGTTTACGCTACATGTATATAGAGTCCAGTTGCTGCGCTCGCCGCGGTATGATTCAAGAAGCACCAAGCCTTCGTCCGGCATTATGAAGGCACCTCATAGGGGAACACCCAGCACAGCCTAGTACAGTAGGATGCAACGATTCCTACAGACAAATCCACCTCGCACCTGGCAGCGTTTGCGACTCGACTTGTGAGGAGGTCCAAATCCCAAATGACGCAAGGAAAACCACTTTTCTCACGAAGGATTTCGGTACGGCTTCGGGCGACCTATCGCATTGATGAATGTGATCCAATCGCTGCCAAATATTTTACCTCATCCTTGAATTCTGGAGGCTGTGCTGAGGCTCAATGCTGCGCCCAACAGTTGAAGCGAGGAGTTGTGTTCGCAAGTCCAGCACATATCGAGCACGACCACGCTTAAGATATTGGATTTTCGAATCTCTATCACCGCGATCCACAAAGTGCGGCTTTACTATCAGACAGGTTGGTGTCGCAGGTGCTGCTTCAATCAACAAGCACGGGCAACTCAATCTCCACGATATCATCAACTCATCACCCAACAAGGCATACTGAAGACGACTTCGAAGATCTCTACCCAATTCCTCATCTCATGAGAGGAATACATACAGCACATAGTATGCGTCGATGAAAACATATTGAATGATCAACAACAGTGGTTCAATCGATTCAACCCTAACCCTGTCTTTGTGTAAGGGCATCTTTCTGTCAGCGATGCTGCTCAATGTCTTCATGCTTGCATGTACGCTATTCGATATGTGTATGCGGACAGCTTCGCTTCAGGCTGTGCAGTACATGTGCATACACGCACTTGATCGCATAGCTCTATGCCTTTTGTACTGGTCCCTGTCAATTTGACCAATGCGCCATGCAGACACATATCGAAGAATGACAGAGGAGATCTCTACTTTGGAATCCGGTCCATAACATGCGAATGTGATACATACATGTTTGCCGCTGATAGTCTTACGTATAAGATGCGTACATGACGAACGGTACTTCCATAGATATACCTGATTATCGCTTGCTATTCACAAACGAAAAAAGCCCCAAGAGAGCAAGAGCAAGCACAGATCGCTCCTGTCGCTAGAAGGTGGCGGAGACGACGTCACGCGATGGCCGCAGCAGACCAGTTTAGGCACCCTCAAAGCTACTGGTGCAACCCAGCCTTACAACATTGCTGTTAACCCATTCTACACCTCACAGGCTCTCACTCGAACCTTCACATCCTGTTGCCTCGAGACACCATGTTTCGCACTCAGCAGAACCCCATGGAGGAAGCTGTCGGTACGTCGTCAACCTCACTACTACATGTACTCACGATACAACTTGAAACACATTGCTAACGCACCTCACCACTCACAGTCAAGGCAACCGCAGACGACCTCGTAAACGAAGACTGGTCGCTCATCCTCGACGTCTGCGACCGCGTAGGCGCATCCCCCTCCGGCCCAGCCCAAGCCGTATCCTCCCTCATCAAACGCCTGGCCCATCGCAACGCCAACGTCCAACTCTACGCGCTCGAACTCGCCAATGCGCTGAGCCAAAACTGTGGACCTGAGCTGCACCGCGAACTCGCCTCGAAGGCTTTCACAGATGCGCTGCTGCGCCTTGCCGCCGATCGCAACACGCATGGACAGGTCAAGCAG
Organism: Epicoccum sp. F181; assembly: GCA_037042865.1. Lineage (NCBI taxonomy): Eukaryota > Fungi > Ascomycota > Dothideomycetes > Pleosporales > Didymellaceae > Epicoccum > Epicoccum sp. F181. The sequence continues at coordinate 1,000,282 of JAJSLS010000005.1, forward strand.
AAGGTGCTGGAGCGGATGGGGTCCTGGTCGGAGATGTTCAAGGGCAGTCATGAGCTAGGGATCATGGATCAGGCGTACCACAGATTGCGACAGACACAGCCGGGGCTCATGCCGCCGAGCAAGCCGGGCAAAAGTGCGATTAGCTCGGAGGATCGCAGGAAGGAGGATGAGGAGTTGCAGATGGCTCTGGCGTTGAGTGTGCAGGATTCGAGCAAGGCGAATGCGACACCGGCACAGGCGAATGGAACGGTCGGCGATGACAGCGAGTCGCAACCTGCACAAGCGATACCAGGTGCACAAGCGGCAGGAACCACAGCGGCGACAGTGAGTCGCGTGCGAGCGTTGTACGACTTCACACCCTCGGAACCAGGCGAGCTTGCTTTCAAGAAGAACGATATCATTGCAGTGCTGGAGAGTGTGTACAAGGACTGGTGGAAGGGTAGTCTGAGAGGACAGACCGGCATTTTCCCGCTCAACTACGTCGAAAAGCTGCAAGATGCGACAAAAGAGGAGCTTGAGCGCGATGCTCAGATGGAGTCGGAGGTCTTCGGCGAGGTACGCAGTGTTGAGAAGCTACTCGCATTGCTTAGTGTGGAGGGTGGCAGTGGACGACGAGGCGAACGCGAGGAGGATGAGATTGCAGATTTGTACCAACGAACGCTGAGCATCCGTCCGAAGCTCGTGGAGTTGATTGGCAAATACTCACAGAAGAAAGGTATGTTTCGATTGCTTATCTATTGGCCATGATCTGATACTAACATTGCCACAGACGACTTCACACAGCTCAACGAGAAGTTCATCAAAGCCAGAAGAGACTACGAAGCACTTTTGGAGTCTTCGATGTCACAACCGCAACAATACCACCAGCCTCAATACCCCATGCGCCACCACCAGTCGTCATATCAGCTACCTCAGCATCAGCAGCAGCCTCCTTATGGTGGCCAAATGCCACCAGCTGGTTACCCATCCCAAGGTCCTCCTCAAGGGCCTCCCCAAGGCCAGCCACCCACGACCTACCAGCCATACACAGCACCAAACATGCCTCAACAACAACAACAGGACCCGCAGCGCTACTTCTCCCCAGGACCTTCCGAACAAACAGCGCAACCAGGTTTCAGCAGCCCATACCCTCAGCAATCAGGACCACCCAATGGACAAGCTCCTTTCCACTTTATTCCAGGTGGCGTTCAAGACCAGCCACTTCCACCACAATCCTCAGTCGTAGGCCGCAAACCCACACCTCAGCAAGCCGCCGCAGACCCCTACGCCACTCCCAGCGCCCCTCCGCCCGCCTCTGGTGGCTTCCAAGGCCAAATCCGCCCCAACAGCATCCACACCCTCAACTCAGGTAACCCGCAAGAACTCGGCACCGGTGGTTACGAGTCGCCCATCGACAACCGACACTCGATCGCCGTGCCTACCGCTGTAGGCGGATACGACCCTTACGTCCCTCCGCAGCAGCAACAGCCACAACAGCAGCAAAGACCCGATCTGGGCCCGCAGATGCAAAGAATGTCGCTCGAGAGCCCGACGAGTGTGTACTCGACACAGCAGCCACCTATGCCTGAGCACAGTGCGCCGCCGCCACCGCAGCAGCAGCAGGCAGCACCGCCTCAGGGTGGGTATCAAGCGTATCAGCCTTACCAGCCTCCTCAGCAACAGCAGCCGCCGGCTCAAGGTCAGCAGGGCGTGGCTGGTGGTGATCCTGGTGACTTTTATAGGTGAGCGGCGCGTACAAGTATGTAAGTGATAGCTCTGAGAAGGGAATAGGAATGGGGATGGAAACTATGTATATAGCATGGCATGTATACCCGCAATTGCAATATTGTCCAAAAAGCGTCATCATTCAGGCTCTTGTTTCGAGAGAGTTCGTAACAATTTGGGAGCCGTTGATCGCATGGGAGGATATCGTCACTTAAATGCCAAGGTGAAAGTATAAAATGCTTCAATCAAAAAATATATCGTCGGAAAAGAAAAAGAAACAGGCGTAGCTTTGGGGACTGGCTGAACCTCGCAACCAGTACTTTTCTGCCCAAACTCGTAGCTCAACCACATCACGCTTCTATAAATCTTGCCCTCCCTCCACGGTAACAGCTGTCCTCATCATCATGCCGTACCACACCACCTCCCCTCCACTGTTCTCTTCCTATCTTGTCTGTACAAGCGTGCCGACTGTGCACCGCTCCCCATTCTTTCCGCTCAAGTATAATGAATTATGCCGAGGCTTACTGCTGATTTCCAGAAATTTATGCCTTCTGCTGGTTGGACTGCGAGAGGTACTGGTAGGCGACGAAAGCGAGAGCGCCACCGATGAGGATGACGGCGTAGAGGCCGACGCCCAGGTTGGCTTGCTCGGAGCCGCTGGAGCCAGACTGGGTGGTGGTGGTTTGCTGGGCTTTGGCGGGAGGGTCGTTGGCCTGTTGGTTGTGGTGTTAGTATGGGTTGGTCTGGTGTTGTGTTGTGATTTGCGCTGTCTAAACATGTGCGCTTCGGTATACATTGCTTTTCAGTCGCACAGTGCCTGCATGTCATGCGCTTCAGAGGTGGGGGGTGAGGAGGATTACGAGGAACACGTACACCGCGCTTAAGAGTGCCGACGAGGAGGCCCTCGAGGATCTCGCGAGCCTCGTCACTGTGGCCGACGTCCTCGAAGGCCTCGGTGGAGTCTTGGCCGCCGACGTCGAGGAGGACTTCTTCACCGCCGGGGTGCTCGTCTACGAAGCCTGGAGAGAGCGCAAAGAGTGGTTAGTTGGGAGTTGTTGACAGTCGTACGATGGGTTGGTGGTGTTGAGTTGGCCGCAAGTTGGGAGATTGGAGGAACGTACTGGTGCAGTCGTAGACCTTGTCGTGGATGACCATGTAGAGGTCTTTCTATGGGAGGTGTTAGTTTCATGGTACCGTATACGGATATGGCTTATGGATGATAAGTGAGATGTCTTACCTTGGTGGTGTGCTCGGACACATCGCTGAAGCTGAATTCCTTGGACATTTTGACGGTGGGGGGAATTATTGTTTGTGTGAGTGTATGATAATTAGTTGCAAGGTGGTGGTGGTGTTCTCGTTGGCGAATATGAGGCAGATGGAGTGGATGTAGATTGTGAATCCAGCAGCAGCAGCAAGCGGCCAGACAAGCCGACTGACTTTCCAGGTTATTACTCGCCCCGGAGGGGTTCAACACCCGCCGGTCAACAAAGCCGACTCGGCTATGATTGGCCATGCACCACTTCGATCCCACTTTCCTACTTATGCACTGAGCAGTTCTCACATGTAGCCTGCCGTACACTCGTTCCTCAGCACATACTCGGCGATTTATCACTTCTTTGGGCAGCCGAACCCACTCCCGCCTCACATCACTCTCATCCTCGCCGAGAAAGGCAGTTACGTCGGGTCGCGTCTTGCTCCAGCAGATCAAGCGAAATATCACCGACACCACAACCCTCTCTCAGCCCTGCCTATACCGATACCGCGTACCACCTACCCGTTTCTTCGTGTATTTCCGCTGCTGCAGAGCCAGCGAGCGAGCTCCTTGCCGTCTGCATCTCCCTGCTGCCATGCATGCTCTCCCCGCCGCCCCATAACCGGCTGACATGGAGGCGGACTGGAATGAGGTATGGTCTATCCGCTAGCTTGCCCATCATCTATCTACCCCCCGTCTGACCTCGCCGCTCCTACGCCTTCATTCCCACGTACATGGTGCTGACCTTGCGCCCGTGTAATTGTAGGCAGCGAGGATCCCTCTGCCTGGTCCTACGCCAAATGCACCCTCAACCCCAGTGACCACTTTTGCCTTTGATCCTCAGGAAGAACTCCTCTGGGCAGGCAATGAATATGTAAGTGGTGAACTCTATCTCTTCCTCCTCCTTTTGCATCTCGGTAGTCTCTTAAACACCAATGCCATCGTTACCTACTACACGCGCGGCTTCTCATGCTCGCACAGGGTCGCGTCACCTCTTTTTACGGCCCCGAATTGCAGAAATACACATCATATCGCGGACATGTGAGCCGCGACCAACGAACTTCTTCCAACAATGTACCCGTAAAACAACTTCTCTTCTGCGATCGTGGCGTCATCTCCGTCTCCCACGAGAGCGTGCATCTTTCCTCCCGGAGAGGCCTTGCACAATGGCACATCAGCTTGCCAGACATGGAAAACCTCCGCTGTATGAGTTTCACTGGCAAGGGAACGGATGAGATTGTCGTTGCTGGCTGTCAAAAGCAACTTTACAGAATCGATGTCGAGAAAGGCACTGTCACAGAAACTCTTACGCCGGCCACGCCAGTTCCTTACACTATGATGAAACGTGCTGGTAATTGCATCTGTGCAGCTGCTCACGACGGTTCCATTTACCTGCTTGATTTACGGACACTAGCTGTCCTGCACAGCTGGAAGGCGTACGCAGGGTCCATAAACGACATGGACGCTCGAGGAGATTACCTACTCACCTGTGGCTGGGCACCCAGGCATTACCAAGGCCTGGCGCTTGAGCAACTCGTCCGAGTATACGACCTGAAAATTCAGAAGCCTGCACCGCCAATCTCGTTCCCACCCGGGGCTGCTTTCGTTCGGATGCATCCCAAACTCTCAACGACATGCACTGTTCTTTCGCAGGCAGGCGCCATCTACTCGATTGATATCCTCAATCCTGACGTACCCATCATGCGCTTCGCACAGACGTTTGATGCTCAACTTCGTGGTCTGGATGTCATGCCGTCAGGGAAAGGATTTGCTATGGCAGACAGTCATTGCCAGCTTGTTCTCTGGGGATCAACAACAAAAATGCAGTTCCTTGAGTACGGACGACCAACCGAATTTGCCGACCATCAGCTGCCAGCGAGACAGCTTGACTGGTCACCTGACACTGCACTGAACCTAATTGGCATGCCCTACTATCGAGATATGCTGCTGTCAGTATGGTCCAGCAGCATGGTACACGAGGTCGGCGCGCCTCCTCCAAAGATCGACCCAGCTTTACTCGCATCGTTGCAAAAGTTCCAGACTGGAATGATGACTGGTGAAGTTGGTCCAAATCCCAAGAAGACAAGACGCTATCAAAAGGAAGATACTCGAACACTGCAAAAGTCGCGCCGACCATTGGCACCTCCCAAGTTCCTCAGCGAGAAGCCCCGTGATGAGGTACCCGAACAGGAAGGCCAACGTCGTATGAGTGAGGATGTTGCAAAGACCTTCGCCGAGCTCACTGTGAGCAATAACGCATCTTCCCACGTACCGGTGTGGTACCAAGCCGTTGAGATCAAGTACAGCAAATTCGGTATCGAGGACTTTGACTTCGGCTACTACAATTACACAAAGTACTCGGGCCTTGAGACACATATCGTCAATTCGTACGCGAACGCCCTCCTCCAACTTTACCGATTCACACCAGTAGTACGCAATTTGGCATTGGACCACACTGCTAGAGACTGTGGGTACGAGAACTGCATGTTGTGCGAGCTCGGCTTTTTGATTGACATGCTGGAGAAAGCGAAAGGAAAAAGCTGTCAGGCATCCAACTTCCTAAAGACGCTGAGCAAATTGTCCAGTGCATCTGCTTTGGCTGTCCTTGAGGAGCATACTGTCAACACGCCGCTCTCGGTCATGATTCAAAACCTCAATCGCTTCCTCCTCAACACGATGGAAGAGAACAATCGTTTGATATCTGACAATCCGGAACAAATGCAATACTCTTTCGGGACCACCGGGTACGCTCTCAGTCAGTGCGGTCACTGCAATTACGAAGCATCTCAGCCGAAGATCTCATACTGCCATGACCTCGTCTACCCTCCTAAGCTTCCAAAGCAGTCACCAAGGCCAATGAGACAGTACTTCTCTCAAGTACTCAAAGCATCGATCGAAAGATGCGACATACAGCGCGGTTGGTGCTCAAGATGTCAAGGTTATAAGCCTATCACGTCGCGCAGAGTCGTTCACACTGTGCCTGCAGTGTTGACACTCAATACTGCTATTCATACCGCCGAGGCAAAACAATTGTGGGCTGCACCAGGTTTCTTACCCAAGGAGGTGGGCATTATCGTTAAGGACGGATTGCTCTACTGCTACGAGGGTCAGGATTTGCGTACGCACTTACAGCGGCGGGCTTTTGACATCACGGTCTACGAGCTTGTTGGTACGGTCGCTGATATCACGCTTGGGGACTCGAAGAAGTCACACATCGTGTCAACTATCGACACTAGTCTTTCTGAGCCAGAAGTGCAACACTCGGAGGACTGGCATCTGTTTAATGACTTCATGGTGCGCAAAGTGGGAGCTGAAGATGGTCTTGGCTTCGATGCACGCTGGAAGCTCCCGGCTGTCGTCACATATCAGGTCAAGGCAATGTCTCATGCCATTGACAACAGCTGGAGGTCACAGATTGACACGCGCGTGCTGTATCGCAGTGTTGCACAGCCTGGACTCGCGACTCCAACCGACTTCCGAGCCTTCAATGCCACGGATGTTCTTCCCAGCGCAGGGACACACTGTGCCATCGATGCAGAGTTCGTTCGCCTGCTACGAGAGGAAATCGATGTTGGTGCAGACGGCGCACGCACTATCACACGTCCCCACAGATCAGGCTTGGCTCGTGTCTCCGTTCTCCGTGGCGACGAGCCAGAACGAGGCGTGCCCTTCATCGACGACTACATCTCCATCGATGACCCCATCGAAGACTACTTGACTGAGTACTCAGGCCTGAGACCCGGCGACCTGACCCTCGGCGCAAGTCGGTACGTCCTTGTCAACCTCAAAGCAGTCTATAAGAAGCTATGGGTACTGCTGAACCTGGGCTGCAAGTTCATCGGGCACGGCTTGAAAAGCGATTTCCGCACCATCAACATCCACGTCCCGGAATCCCAAGTCATCGACACGCAAGAATTGTTCTCGCTCGGCTCGCGCGCTAGACGCAAGCTCTCGCTGCGTTTCCTCGCTTGGCTCCTGCTGCGCGAAGACATTCAATCCTCAGGACCGGAGGCCGGCCACAATTCGATCGAAGACGCCGCTACCGCGCTCAAGCTGTGGCGGAAGTACCTTGAGTTTGTCGACGCAGGGATTTTGGAGGATATGATTGATGAGATCTGGATCAAAGGCAAGGCGTGCGATTTCAAGGTTCCGGCGGAGAGGTTTGGGAAGAGTACTTCTGGGATTGAGAGCGCGCCTGGGACGCCGAGACGGAAGCTCAGTGGAGGGTCGAGAGTCGGGACTCCTGGTACGGGCGTGAGTGTGGGTGGAAGTGGGTTGAATGGGGCGAGAGAATTATTTGGAAGTCCTTTGAGATGAGACGAAGTGGCAAAAGACTCTGGGGCCGCAGAGGAATTCAAGCTCTTAAGATGTCAGACAGTATATAGCATGTGATGCCTTTGAAATTCACGAGATCAACAATGCAGTGCCAAACGCACACTTAGGCAGTTCCCGCGTGCAGCACGTAAGTATGACATGAGGACTTCTGCTGCCTGCTTGGCCCAGCTCGCCCTGCTTACTGACCAGTGTCAGCTCCTGTCTTTATTATACAAGCTGTCAAGCGGGGGTTTGCTTCGCCCATTCACTTTAACCTCGCTTGGTACCACAGCACGTTTCACTAGAGCACTAGTCACTACTATCGAACATCCGCGACATTGTCAACCCCTCAAAGCCACTGTTACGTACGCTGGATGAGAACAATCTTTAAAAACCAGACATAAACAGCTTCTACTATGCATGCAATGAGTGCACAAGGTGCCGAAGATGATCAGAGCACTGTCAACAACAGCTACACAGAAGGTGTTTCGACGCATGGTTTCTCGAGTGCAGCAGGTCCTCGAAACCTTACAAGCGGGCACGCAGCAGCAACATATGCGTTACCAGCAATGCTAAGGAGTCCAATTGCTAGAGATCAAGAACGACTCGAACGCACTCTGGACCGAGATGCCATCACTCCCGCCGGGGATCCCTACAGCAACAGCAGTGTGATCGAGCTCGCTTGTGTTCAGAGGCAGGCCGCCGACGGGATTGTCTCTTCTGGCGCTTGCAATAATACCGATTCGATTGATCGAGAGCGTAGTCGCCCTCTTCCCTCCGTCTCCCAGGGTATCCCCACCGAGCTTCCGAACCTGCTCGCAGAAGTAGTTTTCGTACTCACCTGCACAGGTGGCCAGCTCGTCTCCGCTCTCCTCATCGGCCACGTCGCCGTAACACAAGCTGCTTTCGGCGACGCACTCGGCATCTTGCCCTCCCAGCTGCCCTGGCTTCTCGGATCCTCGTCGCTAGCAGCTGGTCTGTCGGTGATAATCGCTGGATCACTGGCAGATCTCACTCCGCCGAAACCTCTCATGGTCGGTGGGTTTCTCTGGTCGGCGCTGTGGAACCTGGTCGCTGCTGTGTCTATCAGGCCGCGGCTGAAAGTGCTGTTTTTCGTTGCGAGAGCTATGCAAGGCCTTGCGGCTGGGGTGCTGGTATCGGCGTCGATGAGTATTCTTGGTCGAGTGTATAATCCTGGGATTCGCAAGACTAGGGTGTTTAGTTTGATGGCCGCTGGGTCTCCTTTCGGATATTGGCTAGGCTGTCTGCAGGCAGGAGCTCTGAGCTCACATCTCGGATGGATATTTGGCAGCACGGCGATTTTGATTACGGGCTTCGCAGTTACGGCATATCTCACGATTCCGTCTCTGCGTCCGGCGAGTGATACTGGCACTGCTGAAGCACTGTCGTTGCGCCAGTTTGATTACGTCGGTGCTGGGCTGGCAGCTACAGGATGTGGATTGTTGGTATTTGGACTCACGCAGGGATCTTCTGCGCACTGGAATCCTTATACGTATGTTACTATCATTCTTGGATTCTGTATGCTCATCGGCTTTTATTTTGTCGAGAAACGGGTGGCTCGCCCACTTGTTCCTAACAAACTCTGGCAAACGCCCGGGTTTACAAGCCTTCTCATCTCATACTTCCTGGGTCTCGGAGCGTACAGTAAGTTTTTAGAACTCACGCTTCTAGCGCAAGGATTTCCTCACTCACATTTTCTCTAACCACAGGCGGCGGCTGGCAATTCTACGCCATCCAATTCTGGCAACGCTACCAGCACGCCACCCCCCTAACCACAGCCCTCTACCTTCTCCCCAACGGCGTCGTCGGCATCCTCGCCGCCTACATCGTCTCCCGCGCCCTGCACCTCGTGCCCACGCACGTGATCCTCACCATCAGCATGCTCGCCTTCGCCCTCGGCCCCGCCTTCTTCCTTCCCCAAACTCCCACCACAAGCTACTATGCCCTGTCAATGCCGGGCATCGCGCTCGCGACGTTCGGCCCGGATATGAGTTTTGCGGCTGCGGCGATTTTTGTTACGAGTAGTGTGCCGAGGAGTTATCAGGGGACGGCGGGGAGTTTGTTGGTTACGGTGCAGAATTTGACGGTGGCGGTTATGACGAGTATTGGCGAAGCTATTGGGACTAAAGTTGATGGGTTGCCTGGTGGGGAGGTCGGATTTAGAGGGATTAGGGCGATTTGGTGGTTTGGACTGGCGGCGGCGTTGATGGGGGCGGTGATTACGGCGACGTGTGTGAGGATTCCGAAGGCGGAGGAGAAGGAGCATGTCCATTGACGAGGCTGTGGTGGGTATCCTGTTGTTGTTGTTGTTTGTGAGGAAAGGAAGACGAAATGGGAAGAAAGGCGTTCAGGAAAAGGTTGACTTTACGGGTTACCTCTCGGGTTGTTGAAAGTATAGCACGTTGATATAAAAAGCCCACGTGTAGGCTATCTCAAAAGCGAGGTCTTCATACTGTTCGCTGGTGCCTTGAGATAGTAGTGCCAGTACTGCTAAGGCACGCGTGAGATTACATTAGTACATCGATGGTAGATTTTTCTCTTGTAGGGTCTGCGTGTGATGGTGCTTGGATGCGATCTTTTGCTATACATACTTTTCACTGCCCGTTTGCATGTTGAATGGATGTACCGATGTCTAGACGGGTATCTCAACGGCTTTTATGTGAGTACCATCTGATACAGACGCCAACGCGGTTGTACGCACGCCGTTGAAGGTCGGTCTGATGCGAACTATCAACGGCCGATCATTGTATCTTGCTCCCATCTCCATAACTTACACGTCCACGGTCTGGGTTTCAATCGCCAGATCTACAGTGCATGTACGCTGGCTCGCGTGGCTGGATGTATGCAAGGTGACGTCTCAGGCCATCAGATGGAAGTCTAATAATCCAGTAACAAGGCAAAGCTACTCCCCGCTAGCACCCAGCTAACGTTCACTTGCGTCTCGCTTGCGATTAGCTCGCGGATCTACCACCAGGTTTCAAGCCCTTTATTCCTTAACATCTACTTCGACATCTTTCAACCCATTGGATCACATGCACCGCACCACAGAGACATGGACAGCAGCCGCAAGAAGGAGCAGCAGGCTGCGCTAGCCGAGCGTCTCAGTGCACCGCGACGCGCCTCTCGCCCATCCCTATCGTCGACCCCGAGCAGCAGCAACACCACTAGTCCCGCCGCCGCAAGGACTGCGAGCTCCACCACCGCGAGGCCGAGCACTCCCGCCAGGACCCCGAGCAGCAACATCACTCCTAGGCCGGGCACATCTCTAGGCAAAGCATCTACAATTACCCCAGGCAGACGAACAAGCACCCTTCCAGTGAGACCCAGCACACCTGCCGGTAAACCTGCGAGCTCTACGCCTGGAAAACGGAGCAGCATTTTGCCTCCAGCTACATCACCTATCAAGAAATCGGCAGCGAAGCCTGCCAGTTCAGAAACTCCTGCAAGGCCTTCCAGCTCCAGCACGAACGCAGGAGCTTCTTCCAGCACCAGCTCGCCAGCCAAAGATCCCAAATCCCCTGCCTCCACCAGATCAACCGCAAGCGCCGCTTCGCCTCGCAAAGAAGCACACCTCGCAGAAATCAAACGCCTCCGCGAAGAACACGAAGCCGAGCTCCAAAAAGTCCGTGACGAGCACCGCGGCCACCATAGGCGCTCCTCACAACTCGAATCCGTCGAAGAGAAGATCGCAACTGTCCAAGCGGCGCTAGAGGCCAGTCGCGACCAGTACTCGAGCAACGAGGAACTGATGAAAGCGCAGCTCGACGAGAAGGAAGCCGACAGGCTTGAGCTTGGCCGCGTAGTACAAGAGCTGCAGGAGGAGATTGACAGGTGTCAGTTGAAGCTGGATAAGGAGGCGAAGGAGCAGGCGAGAGAAAAGAGGATTGCGCAGGAGGCGGCTGCACTTTTGGAGTTGGAGCTTGAGCGGGTCAAGGCTGAGGCTGCAGTTAAGGATGATGAGCTGGAGAGCTTGAGGAAGGATAATACCGCTGAGACGAACACGGCTGCTGAGAAAGCTGCGCAGCTTGAGGAGGAGCTCGAAACACTTCGTTCGGAAACTCAGGCCAAGGATGAGCAGATCGAAAAGCTTACAGCCGCTGGCGCTGAGAAGTCGGAGCAATTGCAGCAGGAACTTGAAGAGTTGAAAGCGAAGGCCCAAGAACAAGACGAAGAGATCGAAGAGCTCAAAGCTGCGAAAGATGCAGACGCCAAGACCGCAACCGATCAATTGCAATTACAAAAAGATTTGGACAAGCAGAAGCGTGTGGCACAGACGAGGTACGACGAGCTGCGAATTATCAAGGACGCCAATCATGTGCTACAGAACGAACTCAAGGAATTGCGAGCCGCCAATGGAATCCCGGAGATTGAAACGCCGATGACAGAGACGTCCGAACGAGAGCTTGGAAATGGAAACCAGGCCATCGAGCCGCAAACCGACGCTTTCAAGCTTCTGGGTCTTGAGCTGGAGCACCAAAAGCGGGAAGCCGATAGCCTCCGTGACACTGTCACCAAGTTGCAGGACCTTGCAAAGACAACTGAGCAGAAGCTAGCAGACGAACAGGCCCGATACGCCGAGCAGTCCAAAGAGCTCGAGGAGACGAAAACATCTTACGAGAAGCAGCAACGAGCACAGGAGCGCGCAGAGAAGGACCGCACTGACATGCAGAAGAAGTTCGATGACTTGCAAAAGGACCTTCAGCAGATGACCGAGAAGTCACAGAAGTCAGACGAGCAGAGCGATATCGTTGAGGACTTGAAGCAACAAAACTCGAAGTTGAGCTCGGAGATTGGCGAACTGGAGTCTGCTCTGAAACACGCAGAGAACAAGAAAGCGGCCCTCGAAGACGATCTCATGTCGCAGCTTGAGTCTCTCAAGCATGAACACGCCCTTGCGCTCATGAACAAGGACAGTGAAGCGAACCAGAAAGCCTCCGAAGCTACCCGCGAGTATGCGGAGAAGATCAACAGTGCGAACCAGGAGCACCAAGAAGCATTCGAGGAGCTTAAGGAGGCGCATGCTGAGAAGCTTGGAGAGCTTAGCAAGGATCAAGAAGCTATTGATGAACTTAAGGAAAAGCACAGCCAGCAGCTGAATGAGACAAGAACTGAGCATGAGAAGACTTTGGAAGAGCTCAGGAATGAACTCTCAAAGGTCAACACAGAGCTCAGCGAAACCAAGGAGTCTGCTGATTCGGCGAAAGAAGAGCTCACGAGCAAGGTCAATCAATTGGAGAGCAGTCTGAAAGATATTGAGACCGAGCGCGATGGCGCACGCGAGCAGCTCAAGACTCTCGAGCAAGAGAATACCCAGAAGATCGACAAACTCACCAGCGACCACTCTGACGCTCTCGAGAAACTGAAGACTAGCCACACTGAGAAGATCAGTGAGCTTACGAGTGAGAGCGAGAACAGTGACGCTCTTAAGAAAGAGCACGACCGCAGCCTCGAGGAGCTCAGACAGGAACACACTAAGAATCTCGAAGCCGCGAAGCAACAGCATGCGGACGAAGTAGAATCTCTCAAGAACGAGTACGATCAAAACATCAGCGAAATCACGGAGGAACGCGCGCAGGCGGACAAGCTCAGGGAAGAACATGCGGCCAAGCTTGAACAGCTTACCCGCGAGCACGACAACGCTAAGGAGCGCCTCAGCGACCACGCTGCAGAGATCGAGAAGCTCAAGGAGGAGCTTGAGGAAGCTGGCACGAACAAGGAGGCTCACAGTAAAGAGACGGAAGAGCTCAATCGCAAACACTCCACTGCTCTGACCAATCTTTCGACCGAGCATTCTAGCAAGATAGACTCTCTTGCCAAAGAGCTTGAGGAGGCAAAGGCGCTGACTGCAACGCACAGCCAAGAAGTGGAGGATCTCAATCAGAAGCACGCCGCTGCTTTGGAGAACATCACGACCGAACACTCGGCCAAGATTGACGGTCTTACGAAGGAACTTGAAGATGCGAAGTCATTCAAGGAGTCACATGGTCAGGAGATCGAAGATCTCAATCAGAAACACGCCACTGCTTTGGAAAACGCCACGACCGAGCACTCCAGCAAGATCGACTCGCTTGCCAAAGAAATTGAATCTCTCAAGCAGGACCATGACCAGCAGCTTAACGAGCTCAAGAAGCAACATACCACTGCTCTGGAGGCTTTGGAGTCTGAGAAGTCTGGCGAGGCTGACAAGGCTCAAGAAGAGCTCACATCACTGAAGCAGGAACACGCACAGGAGCTCGAAAAGGTCCGAAGCGCCCACGACTCTGCTGTTGACAAACTCAAGGATGAGCATGCCGCTTCTCTTCGGGATCTGGATAGCAACAAGGCGGGCGAATACGATAACAGCCGCAAGGAGATCGAGTCTCTCAAGGAGCAGCACGCCGAAGACCTTGAAGTCCTGAAGAGCGAGCACGAGAAGACCCTTGGCGATGTTAAGGACGAGCATTCTACTGCTTTGAAAGAGCTCGAGGACAGCAAGACTAGCGAACTCGATGCCAGCCGCGAGGAAGTCGAGACGCTCAAGAAGCAACACGCCGAAGCTATTGAGGCTCAGAATAAGGAGCACGCTGATAAGCTCGAGGACTTGACTAGCAATCATGACAACAAGCTTGACGACCTCAAGAAGGAGCATGCTGCTGCCCTCGAAAGCCTCGAACGCGGCCAGACTGATGAGATCAACAAGAGCCGCGAAGAAATCGAGACGCTCAAGCAGGAACACGCTCAAACCATCGAGACTAAGGAGCAAGAGCACGCCAACAAACTTGAGCAATTGACAAGCGAGCATGATAAAGCACTTGACGACGTCAAGAGGGAGCATTTTACTGCTGTCGAAAGCCGCGAGGCAGACGAGGTCAATAAGATCCGTGACGAAATCGAGGCGCTGAAGAAGGAACACGCTCAAGCTCTCGAGGAGCTGAAAGCCGAGCATTCCAGTGCCATTGAAGATCTCAATGCCGACCTAGACCAACGAGACAGCGACCTTGCCAAGCGCGACGACGACAGCGAGGCAGTCAAGCAAGAGCACGATCAGAAGATAAAGGACCTTACCAGTGAGCATGAGGCAGCGCTTGCGTCTCTCAAGGAGCAGCATGGAACTCAGCTTGCGGAACTTGAGAAGGGCGCAGCTGGCAATGTTGACCTCGAGAAGTCGCATGCTGCAGAGATTGAGAGTCTCCGTAAAGACCACGGTGATGCTCTCGCGAAGCTGGAGAAGGAGCTCGACTCCAAGGTCGAGGAGCTTAGCCAAGTGCAGCAGGAGCTCGAAGAGAGCCGCCAGACGCATGAGCAGAAGCTCAGCGAACTTACCAAAGCTCACGAGAGCGAAGTCGAGGAGCTCAGGGAGCGGCATGCGAGGGAGTTCAGTGAAGTGCAGAAGGAGCTCGAAGGAAGCCGACAGGCACACGAGCAAAAGCTCAGCGAAGCCACCAAGGCGCACGAAAGCGAAGTCGAGCAACTCAAGGAGCAGCATGCAAATGAAATTAATGAAGCTTCCAGCGCTAAGGAGGCGGCAATCGACGAGCTCCGGAAAGATCACGAGAGCAATGTGAGCAAGTCTGGCGACGATCACGCCGAGTCATTGAGGCAGCTTGAGGCTAAGCACGCCGACACGCTTGCTGAAGCGCGTACTGGCCACGACCAAGCCTTGGAACAACTCGAGAACGAGCACCAGGAGAAGGTCGACCAGTTGACTCGAGAACACGAGCACGGTTTCGGGGAGCTGAAGTCTGCGCATGATGAGGTACTGGCGAAGCTCAGCAAAGGCAACGATGAGCTTGAAAAGGTCAAGCAGGAACATCAAAATGCCCTCGCCAAGCTTGACGGTGAGCAATCGAAGGCTTTCGAGCAAACTCTGCAAGATCACCAAACCAAGCTGAGCGAGCTTGTAGACACCCACAAAGCTGCTATTTCAGATCTCGAGACACAATTGTCGAACAGTGCCGAGAAGCACCAAAGCGATGTTTCCAAATTGGGAGAGACGCACAAAGGCGAAGTCACAGAACTACAAATGCTTCTCGAAAGCGCTCGTGGCGAGATTGAGCACTTGAAGGAAAAGCACCGCAATGAAGTCATCGAGCTTAGGAACATGATCGACGTTGCCCACGGAGACATCACGTCTGAGCTACAAGTGCAACACAACCGTGAGCTCGAGGAACAGGCTCGCCACCACGCCGTCGCCATGAAGGAAGCACAAGCTCTCTACAGCCAGCGCTACGAAACTTTCAGCAAGCAGCGCGACACTGCTCTCGCGGACCAGTCGCAGGAACTTGAGGCAAAGCATGCACGTGCCCTCAAAGACGAGGAGAACCGCCATCGCGAGATTTTGCATGATGAGATTCAGGAGCTTTCCAAGCAGCTGGCTATGGCTAATGACCAGGAGGCGGCGCTTTACAAGCAGATTGAAGAGCTCAATGCCGGCAACGAGGCCAAACAGCTTGAAGAGTTGTTGCAGGCGCAGCGTGAACTCGCCCAACGCGACGCTGAGCACGAGACACAATTGCAGGCCGTGACAGCCACACTACACGAGAAGCACGCTTTGAGTCTTCAAGCTCTACAAGATGAGATCAATGCCTTGAAGGGCAGTCATGAAGACATCATGAAGGTGGCGAGAGACGATGCAGCCGAGGGCCACAATGCCGAGAAGAAGCTGTTGGACGATGCCCTTTCGCAACAGGCCACCGAACATGAAGACGTCTTGCGCAAGGCGTTGGAAGATGCTGCTGGCCAACATACATCGGAGAAGCAAGCTCTGGAAGATGCGCTCTCACAGCTGAAAGAGTCGCATGAGAAGCAGCTACAAAGTAGCCTCAATGAGGCTTCCGAGAGACACACCGCTGAAAGAAAATTCCTGGAACAAGCACTTTCCGAGCGCGAGACTGAGCATGCTGAGGCATTGCAGGCCGCTTTGGATCGTCAGCGCGCCGAACTCGAAGAACAATATCGCACCGAGCAAGCGTCTAGAAGCTCACAGACCCTCACCGAGACCCGACCTTCGACTGCCGAAGCGCAAACGGGCTCTCCTAATGCTTCTACGCGTCCATCATTGAGCCCATCGGCTACTTTCCGCCGACCCAAGCGTCTCTCAATGAGTCGCGGCTCTTCCGCCAGCGGTCTCACTCTGGAAGGTACTCTCGAGAGCATCCGCTTGCAGACAGAGCAATTGCTGGAGCTGAACGACGACTTCATCGCAGAGCGCAGGCGGTGGTCTAGCAGATTGGGAGGCACCAGGCCCAGCAGCGCGGCTACGCAGGCTCAAACGAACCTCGAGACGAATGGAATTGATGTCCCTGCGAGTCCTAGTGTCGTCAAGACAGCATCGTAGACTGGTGCTGTGTCTTGCCGAATGCGGTGGTTGAGTGCTGGAAGATGGTGAGAGCTTGTGTCATCGTATACCCTTTTGACAGCGTTCTTAGCGCGTGGTTTGGTGTACCTGTACTGTACCGTTATTTTTTCTACGGAGAGAAGATGGGGTGTTGTGGGATTCTTGGATTAGAAGTGGGAGTGGATTTGATAGATCTGAGGGTTTGGGTTTTGTTCCTTGCATTTGTAAATCTATATACACATAATCGTATTCTTTCATCGAGTGTCTATGTCACTCATTGTTGCCAAACAACAGAAGTGGATGTAGTGGGTGGAGTCTGGTATCCGATGTGGAGACGCATCTTCCCGCATATGTTCACGCCCGCCGCTCCAATCTCTTCTCACTCAAGCAGACAAAAAACAATTCAACACATTCATGAAACTTTCGCTTCACAGACGCCAGAAACAAGTTGTGTATCGTCCGTTGCGTTAGGCTAGTACAGGCGCTCTAGACTATCTGCCTATCAGGTGCGCG
Source organism: Epicoccum sp. F181 (assembly GCA_037042865.1). Lineage (NCBI taxonomy): Eukaryota > Fungi > Ascomycota > Dothideomycetes > Pleosporales > Didymellaceae > Epicoccum > Epicoccum sp. F181. The sequence continues at coordinate 1,017,402 of JAJSLS010000005.1, forward strand.
GGCAGACAGCTACTCTCTTATCAGCACCCCGGACATACCCTTGCAGGTATCCGTATTCCCGACAAGCCTATCTCGCTATCTTCACGCGCCGATGCATGACAGCTCTCAATTGAAGATCCGGGTTTCATGCCACAGAATGGTACAATTACGGACTAGCCATTCGAGGACACTTTCAGCCAGGTTGAAAACCAATGGCTGTTGGACGAATGACTCGGTGGTAGCAAGTATAGGTAGATATCTATGGTCGGAACGTGATTGGAGCGTTTGGACGATCTTGAAGTAGCATTTATCGAAGGATGGGCTGGGAGTCTGGAATATGCGTACTTTTGCTGCACAAGTAGATTGCCGATGCCTCTTGCCTTGTAGGCGTGCATCCTCCAATGCGACCGCATTGATAAGACAAAACCGATTGGGAAGGTACTGCCAGGACTCTCCCAGCAGGGCGGTTACATATATGTCTTGCCTACTTCTTAAATCACTCGCACTGATGCGCTTTAAGAGCTTCCATCTATCTATCTGCTCGTCTTTCTTATTATCCTTCCAATTGCAGCAATAATGACTGAAAGATATACAGACCCGGCCTGGCCGCCCGGCACAGTGAGACTGCAACAACTCCTCAGTACCGACAAAGCCCAGAAAGATGCTAGGATTGTCCTTCAGCCACGGCCTTCGAGCGACCCGAATGACCCTCTCAACTGGAGCACGAAGCAGAAGAATCTGAATTTCTTCCTGGCTTGCTACTATGCGATGATGGTGTATGCTTTCGTCAACGCAACTTCACCGACATGGGGCCCGTTGGGCGATGAGCTCGGCTTCAGCAGTCAGACTCTTACAGACACATATGCTATTGGATGCGCGACACTGGCTCTAGGCGCCCCGATGCTGATACCGTTCGCACTCAAGTATGGCTCGCGACCCGTCTACGTCGTCAGCAGCATGGCCCAGTTCGGCATCAGTATCTGGGCGGCGCGTACGATGACTGCTGGAGACTGGTGGGGGGTCAACGCGCTGCAGTGCTGGATAGGAGCTCTGGCGGAAGTGCTGATCCAGATGACGGTTGCGGATTTGTTCTTCGTCCACCAGCGCGGCCTCATGAACACGATCTACATCTGGGCCTACAACGTCGGCTCTAACCTGGCGGTCGTGGCGTCCGGCTTCATCACTGAAGGCCAGGGCTGGCGCTGGGTGTGGTGGTGGTGTGCGATATTTTTCGGAGTGCAGTTCTTGATGTTCTTCTTTGGGTTCGAGGAGACTAAATTCTCGGTGCCGACCGTGATTGAAGGCCGAAGTGGAAGCATTCCCGAGGTTGCTCAGGTTGATGAGAAGAAGAGGGACGAGAAGGAAGTGTCGGCGACTCCAGTGACACCAACATCGGACCTCGAAGCTGCCAGCGAAGAACCTGCTCGCAACCTCAGTGTTATCCAGATCGACTCAACCATCCCGCGGAAGACATACTGGCAGAAACTCTCCCTGACGCAAACCACCCCCGGTCCATGGTCCCACTTCCTCCGCCATGCTTACCAGCCTTTCATGATCCTGATCTCAATCCCAGGAGTGGCGTTCAGCTCCTTGACATATGCCATCATACTGGCCTTCAGCACAGTCATGACAACAGCTCTGAGCACATACATGCTCGAGCCGCCGTACGAATTCTCAGCTTCGCAAATCGGCCTGATGAGCCTGGCTCCATTCATCGGGCAAACGCTGGGATCTGTCATTGTTGGCCCGTTGAGCGATTACGTGGTTCTACGCTTGGCGAAGCGAAACAATGGTATTTACGAGCCGGAGTTCCGCTTCTACTGCTTCTTGCCGTTCATACCGTTCCAGTGCGCTGGAGCGTGGTACTTCGCCTACGCTTTGGCGGATGGTAGACATTGGTCCCACGTTGCTGTTGCGTACGGTATCTGCAACTTCGGCATGGCGCCGCTGATGAGCATATCTTTGACGTACATGCTTGACGCTTATAATGGTAAGTTGGCAGCACTGTATCGTACCCTATAAGGTGGCAAATACTAACCTGCTTCCAGAAATTGTCGGCGACTCGCTTACCGCACTCACTTTCTTGAGGAACCTGTTCAGCACGATCTTCGTCTTTGCCATGCCAGCCTGGGTCGCCGCGGTGGGCATTCCGAACGTCTTCAACACTATTTGCGCCATTGGATTGTTCATCTTGTCGTGGGCCGGAGTGTTTATCTGGAAAGGAAAGATGTTCAGGCACCGGACTGCGAAAGTGTATTGCTACTATGCTGCCAGGCAGTTTGAAGCAAGACCTATGAACTAGCGAACGATTAATGATAAGTATCGAAAGCGAACCATTCACGCAAACCCATTGTTTCTCGTGCACTCGACGTTAGCACGTCTTATGACAAAATGGCCGCACATCGCTTCCTTATCAGTGCTCTCACATCACAAACCATCATCAGCAACAGGCTTCGAATATATGCTCGCAACATGTTCCACATCGTCCCAGTCAGCTTTCCAGATGCTCAAGATCTCGAGCCTCCATTTGGTACCATCCCGCTTCATCCTTGCAATCATGCGACACATGATACCGTCAGCTCCAGCCTGCAGGAAGGGTCTGCTATCTTGCTCCCACAGGGCGCTTTGATCCCATAGTTCGAAGGTGCCGTTGACGAACGGTGGCTTGTCGTGATACAGGTCATTAATGATGAAATGCTGCTTGCGGCTAGGCTTGGGTTCTCGCCACGAGCTGGTGATGCGTGCATAGAGCTCGAGAACCAAACTTCGATTGTTTCGCACAGCTTGGCATCCGGCGTTCAGAGCTTCGCCGACACGAAAGCAGGTGCGGAGTGCATTGGTGCTGGAGGCTCCAAAGAGAGATGAGCGGTCCATGATAGGTGGAGGAAACTTGGTGCGCGCGATCGGTTTGCGCGCATCTTGCGGGACTTTGATGGCGTCTGTTCAATGTCAGTACGTAGGATTCGATCCAGAGAGTGGAGCTCGTACCGAGAAGCTTTCGCTCTTCTTCAGAAAGTAGTGCACCTCCATAGTCATCATGCTCGTGTGTGTCGCGAATGTTAAGTTTGCGCGCGCGTGAAGGTGGTGACTTGTCCGTCTGAGCAGGTTTTTCGATTCTTTTGGTCAGTTCGATGATCTCTTCGTCCTCTTCGTCAAAGGAGTCCCCAAAGTCCCCGGACTCGCTCTGTATCTCTTGGTCACAGTCCTGCGGCGAAATATGCTCGCTGTCTTCAGTCGGAGCATCTGAAGCCACAGGCGTGAACAGCTGTCCACGAGAAGATTGTGTCGTGATATGGCGATCTGCATCGGGCCCGAATGTAGGATTTGAGCCTATAGATGCTCGAGTAGGCCCTGAATTGGGCCCTAGTGTAGGCGTTGAGCCTATGAACGCTCGAGTGGGCCTGACACCTTGAGTGGCCGATGGCAAGGTTGCAGAGCTTGAGTAGAGAAGTGAGATGCCTCTCGATGAGTTCCGAACGGCTTGCATGGTCGTCTGAGGCAAAGCGTGGTGCAGCTAAAGGAGCAGTCAGTGAATATGTGCCATTGCAGCGAACATCCCCAATGCACTTGGGGTTTAATAGCCATTTGCGAGCACCCGACGAACGACGTTCACTCACACTGCTCATTGATGTCTCGAGGACGTAGGAGATTGACGTAGACTTCGTTGGCTGTGGCTCACCACCACCGGAAGCTGCTGCTTGAGCGCGTGTGTAACGAAAGCCATTCAATTTGGCCATTGAGGTAAGTGATACCAAGCCGGCGTCTGTTGAAGAACTGCTGGTGGCTTTGCCATTGAGAGTTTCGTCTGGATCTGCCGTCTTGGTTGCGCTGACGACAGTCTTTGTGGTAGGCATACTTGACTTCAAGCTGCCACTCTTGCGACGCTTCGGGTCTGGCTCGTCGCCGGGATGGTTCGCTCGTTTCTTACCTTTGCCACTGATGCGTTCAGGCGCAGTGGCATCGGCTGCTACCTGGCTATCATTCTTCTGAGCCGCAGGCTTCTTGCGTGCCGGCTGTCGGCGTTTAGTTGTTTTGCGCGGACCAGAAATTGCTGCCTCTGGAACATCATCCGCAACAGGAGCCGGCGCCTCCGGAGTGCGTGCATTGATGGCAGTGAATCCTGGCATGATGATCGAAGATCCCAGAAAAATTGTCACTTGTGGATTTGCCTGCCACACAGATGTGACTGTGGATAACGCGCTGGCGTCGATTCTTGCGAGTCGTTGTTCAGCAGCGCATTCTTAGTTGACTCTTCGTGCTGGTGTAAAGTCAATGCTTTCGTGTCATGACATGGTATGTGATTGAGGTGAGGTCGAGATATGCTTCGGTCCAAGGCAGAAGGCGCCATCGCGGAGAGCACCGAGGGTGGGAAGGAGCGACCTTTGGACTTGAGATGGTAAATGCCTCAGCACCTCCAATCTCTCACGTCTTTTACACCATCAACCTCGATACCGCCGATAGCGCAGACACGTGCTCCCTTATCGCGAACATCTACCGTGACGCGCCAAGGCGCCATTGGATGACAACAGTCTACCTGCTCGAGAAGGCTGTGCCGAAGCACCGTGGTCCTCCACCTAGACAACAAGCCCCCACCAACTTTGACCACCATTGCCCCGCCACGTCATCGCCTCACGCGACCTGACCAGCAAAACACCACAATCCTCTGCCTAGATCAACACTTTAGGCACCTACAACTTGCCGTGTTACCGACCGTATATCAACTGCTCTATCACCCGAAGGATTGCCTTGTGAGGAACCGGACTAGAGTTTCAGGAGCTTCAGATTCAGCCCTCCACAGCCCACCGCGGCCCGAACCTCTGTGTACACTCGAGACGATATACTCACCAGCTCGCACGTCGTGAAGCTCATATTCACCCGCTGCTTGTTGGCCATCCGTATCACAGCGCAGCTTTTCAAACCGCCTCCCGAGGCCCAACAATCAGCATGTTCAGTAGCTCGGTAAGTACAAGCCTCTAGCACCTGCGTTCCCGTGACATTTCTTTGTTGTCTCGCAAGGCGTTATTCAGGCTGTTATGTGTGCTGATCTCTGCTTTAGAAGAAGCCCTACTCGGCTATTACGGTCCAGATTGACCGCTTAACAAGCGAGCAATTTGAAGAAGATGATCTCAGCGGTATCATTGATCTGATCGAAGTCATTCGCATCCAGTCATCAGGCCCCACTGAAGCCGCACGAGCAATCCGTAAGAAGCTGTACGTACTTGCAAAACACCGATGTGAAGTGTGAGACTAACAGACTGTCAGCAAGTATGGCAACGCCCACCGTCAGATTCGTGCCCTCGTAATCCTGGACGGCCTGATCCAAAATGCTGGTTCTCGCTTCCAACGTGCCTTCGCGGATGAGCCATTCCTCGAGCGACTCCGTATTCTTGCTCGTGATGATGTGGCTGAAGCACAAGTCCGTCAGAAGTGCAAAGTTCTGTTCATTCAATGGGCGAATGGCTATAAGAATACGCCAGGCCTAGAGCGTATCGCAGCTTTGTACAAAGAATTGCCAAAGACTTCGCGTCCAGTGGCTGCCAGACAGAAAGTCTTGCAGGACGATACGACCCACGATTCCGATGGAGACAATGCCGCAACGCCGACAAGTAGTCGATCCCGTGCCACTTCGAGTGTCAATCCAGCGGGTCCCGCATACCGCCCAGTCACGCTCACGTCAACGACTTCTTCAAGCTTCGCTTCCAAGCTTTCCAAGAGCAGACACAAGGACAAGAACAACACGCCCTTCAGCTTGTCCAAGGAGAAAGACAACATGACAAAAGCAATCGCGAACTCGTCCATGGCTTCGATTAATCTCCTCAACGGGCTACAGCTTGTGAATCGCGAGCGCGAGCAGGTCTCGGACAATCCCGAGGTTGTGCGCCGATTCCAAGCTTGCAAGAAGCTACGCAAAGAGATTTTGCGTTACATCCAACACGTCGAGTCGGATGAGTGGATCGGCAGTCTGGTCAACGCAAATGACGAGCTGGTGAAAGCTCTGACCGCGTATGAAATCATGGACCGCAGTGTAGACGATGACAGTGATAGCGATGCCTGGGAACATGCTCCGGCCGAAGCGATGCGCCCACAACCCCATTCGGATGCGTCTGATGACCTTCGAGGGCTGTCTTTGAACGATGCGCCGCCGAAACCACCTCGTCCTGCAGGTATTGCGATGCCTGCGCCACCTGCCTTCCCCGGCAAGCCAGCTGCAGAGACACCTGCTGAGGAAGAAGACGAGGACGATCCCTTCGGAGACAGCAATGCTGCACCGACACCCGGTCAGGAGCGCCCTGGCATGACGTGGAGGGAAGTCTGAGCTCAGGCTAGAAAGCAGGACTTAACGTGAATTTACTTCCAGCCGTACTTTGTTGGTGCGGATCATGAGCGTGGGAAGGTTCGATCACCCGCAATCAGCAGATATATTTTCTATATGAACAATTCTATCTGACATTGTATCGCTGCTGTCTACTGACACCCGACGTGTGCTTACCAATAAGCTGGCACTAACCCGAGATCGTCACCTCTGTGACCAGGCGCTGTAGCCGGTCGCCGTCTGTGAATGTTATTCGGCCTCCCTCTGAGGAACTTCGCTTCCATCACAGTGTTAGGCTCGGCAAAGACAGTAGTAAACCCGTCCCAGTAGTCGACTTCATGTTCTCCTAATATCAACCAAGAATCGTCTTCTGCAGGAATGTCCGGTGTCTCGGCTGGGCCCAAAACTGAAACGTTGGTGATCTCGACTCCGGTCAACGTCAACTCTTCGGCAACCCACGCGGCGATCTTGCTCCAGTTTTCGTGTACGGTGTTGTCGTCCTCGCAGACGATGTAGATGTTGATGAGGTGCAGGTTGCGCAGCGTGGCAGCGTGAGCGAGGAGGAAGGTTTTGAGCGTGCTCAGCTGCATGCACCATCCTTCTAGTTCGAGAGATGTGAGTCTGGGGAAGCGAAGACCGGATATGAGTTGCTTGAAAGGGCGTAGGACTTGGGCGCTTGCGTGGCAGAGTCTTTCGTAGCCCTCGACTGGCCCTTTGGCGCTGAGCGCCAGGTGTTGGACGGTGTCTGGGATTGCGTGAAGGGTCTTCTCGACGTGCTCGTGCGGGAATGCCGCTTCGGCAAACAGTAATGGCAGGCGCAGTGATCGTAGGCCTTTCAGTAGCAGTGTCCAGTCTGGCGATAGCTCGCCGTCGCCGTAGTCCAGGTCTTCGATTGAAAGGTAGTGTGGCTCTTTGTAGTTTGACAGTGGCTCTTGGGGAAAGGAAACCATCTCGTAGAAATGAGGACCAAAGGACAGAGATTGGAGCCCTACCTTCGACTTGGCAATTACCTCCAGCACCGCAATGGCTTCAGTTGTGCACACGCCGTTGTCGAGCGTCCAATGCCATCGCTCGGGCTCGAGCATGTTGCCGAATAGACGTGTACAGAGGTCAAGGTAGGTCTCACCTCGTTTTGCTAGCCCGCGATAGTCTGTGAACGTGACCGCGCGGAGCTTGGGCAGTTTCTTCACGATGCGGTCCAACGTCTGCAGATACTCTCCCTTCTCCGAAAGGCCCTCGTGAATCTGGGCGTGTCTTTTGTATTTCGGAAAGCTTTGGTAGCATCCCATACGGAACGAATCCCCACCCACCTCGTTGAGGTTTGTCAGTGCTTCGCTGAAGCCGTCGACTTCAGTGTCTGGTGGTGGATCGGGCTTGTAGTTCTCGAGAAAAGCCTTTGCGTCACCAGCCGAAGGTTCGCCCTTCTTGTCGGTAACCCTTGCGTAGAACTCGCTTTCGGCCTGCACGCGGCGAGCCCATTCCTCATCTAGGAAATGTCGGATGTTGAATTCTTCGGCTTCCTCGCAAGCGGCGATGTATTCCATCATTTCGGTCGGGTCGTTCATTTCGACTTCGTTGAATTTCCAGAAACTCAGGTCGTAGACGAGGTTTGTCACATAGCGGCTGAAATATGGATGGCATGCTACTTCGTGGAGTTTTGCGATCTCAGGTAGTCTTTTTGCGAACACGACCTCTGTGATCAGGTAGGGCGAGCTGCTGTCTTTTAAGGCCTTGTTCACAAGCCGACTTGAGGAGATGTCACGGCGATCTTCAGAAAGATATTCGAAAATTCTGGCCAGTAGTTCGGGCGGTAGAGATAATATTGAGCCTGACATCACTGCGGTCGTCTTAGTATGCAATGTTTCCAGGATTGCTCTCAATCGTGGGATGGTATTCCCTAGATCACGAGGATGTTGTCCTTAGGCCAATTGAGCCTGTCCTTGGAAATGTTTGCGGTCGGTGGCGTGGCGGCTTTACGCGTCTACCATTCGATGCGCGTTGCCTTTAATTTTGTCTGCGAGTCGTGAATCCGTGGCGCATATGGCATGTTGTTAGAGGCTGAGCAAGCGTTGATCAATGCAAAGAATCTGAGGATGCGCTCATTGGTGCATTGTCGCCGTCGCCGCCGTTAGGCTAGTGCTGTGTCAAACCCTCCCACCCCAGTCCGAGGATGTCTGCGCCAGCATGTGTGACGTACGCGCCTGCTGAAACAAGCGTCAAAGTGGCAGTGAACATGCAGATGTCTGTGCCCACTTCTCGTTGTCCATGTTCTGTGTATAATTAATCTTCTCTCCAACACACCTTTTGCACACAAGTCACGGCATCTTTCATTTCCAAACATCCTCTTTATCAGTCGTAGGTGAACTCAGATCCATGTATTATACTTCAAAGCTGACCACGCAATCCACACAGCCAAACCCACAAACTACCACCACAATGCCGCCATCAACCACCTCCTCGTCTGGCTCCTCCAAGGGCCCTAAAGTTCCCATCAAGCAAGGATGCTGGTGCGGCGATGACTGCAGCTGCTGCTGTATCCCAATTCCTTGCACAGTCATGTGAGACGGTCGACGCACACACCACACAACCTGCGCCTAGGGGCTGGCAAAGAGAAGATGGGAAGATGGAAATGGACAGAGTACAGCTTGCACCTGTATAGGACAGAGATGCTTTCTTTACGGGACTTTACGGCGTTTGAGGGCTCAAGGGATTTTGCTTTGATGATACTCCACACACAGCACGAGCGCATGTCCGCAGCGGCGTTTGGCTGAGCTCGGGTTTGGAGTGCACGATTTTGCATGGATGGAAGCGGAAGACTATTGAGAATATGAACACCTGTGCAGCACAAAGCTCTCTCTTTCTGGTGCAGAATGGTATTACATGCGAGTACAACTTTGGTTCGGGTCCAGTGTCTTGCTGGCGACCCAGGCGGGATAGCTCTCGCCGTGTATGCGGATACTTGTGGTCCACCATGAGCTCATGTTCTTCAATGGGCTCCTATATGTGCATTCAGGTCTGCTCGGTCAGCTTCCCTCTCGTCAGAATGTAGGATGTGTCGGTCGGTGTCAATGCGCCGATGCGCCATATCACACCTCGCACACGGGAGGCGACCTTAAAAAGATTGTGACGACATGAACATGAGAGTTGAAGCTACAGACGGTCTATCGCCAGTCGTATGTGTTTCACAAGGATGTAGTTTTCGCATCACACTGCTTGTTGCCGGCAGACATCTTAAAGTACACTGCCGCACCCCGATTGTGATATGTGCATCAACGAGGATAACGTCGATACATCTCCAACTGATTTGTACAAACTCGATGACGGACTTGCATACATTTATGTTTATGTACGGATTCAAATGTATCTTCGGGCTTTGGTGTTAGGAGGTAGGAGGTAAGGTTACATCGTTAATTTAAGTGGGTCGGCTGGCTCCTGGAGTTGTTCGAGATGCAACAACGAGCTATGTTCTCCTCCCACACATACTCATGTATGCATCTATGCCGAGCTCCACCCACATGAAGACAGAGACGAAGGGCTTCTATCGAGCCTGACAAGATGGTCTGAAGTTCCGGCCGATGGGGTCGATGCGGATACTCGTGTGGAACCTTCCTCGTAGGGACAACGACATTAACAAGCTTGCCCTCATGCTGCAGGAAAGTGTGAGGATGTGCCATAGGTCTATGTGAGAGGATACGACGAGGGTAATGCACGAAAGTGTCACTACTACTGACTAAATGCATTAGCTCTGGCGATTCCTGCAGCTACCGCTCCCTCGAGAGGGGAGTTTTTCCGTGTCGGCTAGAGCTGTGATCTCGCGAGCGGGCAGTCAAGTGTTTATCCAAACATCTGAGTACCATGGTCTTCTCACTTCACCAACTCTACTCCCTCGACTACTGAGACTGTTTTGCAATTATCCGCGACTAAACCCCACCATCCAACGCGTGTAAACATGAAGTTCAGAGATGGTAAGTTGCTGACTCAACGGCTAAATTAATCTACTAACACACATTCAAGGCATGTGGATGGTGGCGGAGGGCAAGAGACTGGAGTATGCCGAAGACATATACTCGATCACATCGTCCGAGGACAACAAGAAGCTCAGCCTTCTTTGTCCAACTGCACAAATTCGGTCTCGCGGCGATACGCTCAACAGACCGACAATCAGCCTCGTACGAACAGACTATCCGACTCCAATACTTTTGCTGACTTTGTTGTAGGAACTCGAAGCCGTAGCTGATGGAATCATCTCAGTGGAAGCCACCCACTGGCGTGGTGCTCTCAACAAGGGACCGCACTTTGACTTGTTCCCAGCTGGTCAGCCTGAGTTTGAAGCTTCGATCGACAAGACAGAGAGCGGGACCACTCTCACATCAGGCAGCATCGGAGTGACGGTCACTGCAGAGCCTCATACTTTCGACATCAAGTTCCACAACGCCGATGGATCACAGAAATTGACATCTCTCCTCAACCGCAGTGTTGGCTTTGCATACACTCCAGCTACAAGCTCTATGATGCAGACGGCCGATATGCGAGACTTGCAGCATTACATGCTTACCCAAACGACTCTTGGTGTGGGAGAGCAAGTTTATGGTCTGGGTGAGCGCTTCGGAGCACTGAACAAGGTTGGCCAGCAAGTCGACCTCTGGAACGCCGATGGTGGTACTTCAAGTGAGCAAGCTTACAAGAACATCTCGTTCTGGCTCAGCAACAAAGGCTATGGCATTTTCATCGATGCAGCAGAGAAAGTCGAACTTGAGGTCGGAAGCGAGCGCAGTTGCAGAGTGCAGACCAGCGTTGAAGGCCAACGCTTGAAATGGTACATCATCCATGGTCCAACGCCCAAGGAGATCATCAGTCGATACACTCTGCTTACTGGACGATCTAACAAGCTGCCCGCTTGGAGCTTCGGTCTCTGGCTGAGCACATCCTTCACAACAGAGTACGACGAAGCAACTGTTGGCAGTTTCCTCGACGGTATGCGCGAGCGAGATATCCCCTTGCAAGTCTTCCACTACGATTGCTTCTGGATGCGCGGCTTCCAGTGGTGTGACTTTGACTTCTCAAGCACCCACTTCCCCGATCCGCAGGGGCAGATAGCACGCATGAAGGAAAGTGGTGCTATCAGTAAAGTCTGCGTCTGGATCAACTCATACCTCGGGCAAGCCTCGCCGGTCTTTGCTGAAGCAGCAGAGAAAGGCTACCTTCTCAAGCGTAAGAATGGTGATGTCTGGCAATGGGATCTGTGGCAAGCTGGCATGGGCATTGTCGACTTCACCAACCCCGAGGCTTGCGAGTGGTTCGTTGGAAAGTTGAACAAGCTCTTCGACACGGGTGTCGACTCCATCAAGACAGACTTTGGCGAGCGCATTCCCACCAGAGATGTCGCGTGGCACGACCCTACTGTCGACCCTACCAAGATGCACAACTACTATGCCTTCATGTTCAACAAGCTTGTCTTCGAAGCTTTGCAAGCTCGTTATGGCGACAGTGAAGCAGTTCTGTTCGCGCGATCGGCATGCGCAGGCGGCCAACGCTTCCCGGTACACTGGGGCGGTGACTGCGAAAGCACATTCGAAGCAATGGCCGAGTCATTGCGTGGCGGACTCTCTCTGGGAATGTGCGGCTTCTCCTTCTGGAGCGTTGACATTGGTGGTTTCGAAGGTTACCCTGACGCCACAATTTACAAGCGCTGGGTGCAGTTCGGCCTTCTCTGCTCGCACTCGCGTCTGCACGGAAGCAACTCTTACCGTGTGCCGTGGCTGATTGACAACGATGACCAGTCGGACCAAGGCTGCAGTGCTGTGCTCCGCAAGTTCACGCAGCTGAAGTGCAGACTGATGCCGTACTTGTACAGCGAAGCCATGCGAGCTATCGAGCACGGATGGCCCACGAGCGTTCGAGCAATGGCTTTGGAGTTCCCTGAGGATCGCACGGCCTGGACGTGTGACGCACAGTTCATGCTGGGCTCTTCCATCCTCGTTGCACCTGTATTCTCGGAAAGCGGAGAGGTAGAGTTCTACCTTCCAGAAGGCCAGTGGACCAGCTTCTGGGACGATGAGGATGTCATTCGAGGCCCGAGATGGGTCAAGCAGACCCACGACTTCACGACTCTGCCGATGTATGTTCGTGGAGGTACAATCTTGGTCCTGGGTCAGGAAGAGGAGAAGCGAACAGTGTATGACTGGACTGATCCAGAGAATCGGGTGGTCAAGCATTATGGTAGCACGGATGATGTGAGCTTTGAGCTCTATGATGCAGAAGGCAATACCTCAGAGGCGGTGTCGTCTTAGTGCCTTGAGAGATGGTTGTCGCAACGTAGACTATTGAAGTAATCGTTAGGTAGCGGGAAACCTCCTTTGTCCTCGAATTTAAATTTCTTCTTGCCCTCCGATGTAGTTGGATTCTATTATAACATCGATATTATAATTGATAGTGCTCTCTGAAAAGGTGTTGTATTGTCGTGTCGACCGCTTTAGCACGGCTTTGACGTCTAGCTATACAATGAACAATCAACCAATCATGTCATGCCACAGGTTTCCTTAGAGATCTGCAAATCCAATCCAGGATGCGTGGCGCAGTGGTAGCGCGTGTGATTCCAGTTCCCCTCGAGACTTATCATCTCGACGGTATTCAGGACATCCACAAGGTCATCCGTTCAAATCGGGTCGCGTTCATTGTCTAACGACTTATGATTGCTCAAATCTTTTGCTTTTTTTGCCATGCTATTCTTCGGCAAGAGCGATGTCTGAAATTGTAGAGAAGTGAGATGGCCTTGGGACCTTTTTGGCCTACGGTGCTGTACGTATCGAAGCGTATTATCTGCCCGACGTGTCAATAAGATCGTGCTGAAGGCTGTTACGAAAAGTCTGGGCCACTGAATTGACATTGAAACAGCATGAAATGACATGTGTATCTTTGTAGCCAAGACTATAAAGACTCTCTCCCTGGTTCACATTGTACGATAAAGCACACTGTATCTAGTAGCGCCTTGCGATTACCACAACATTAATGAGAATGGGAGGTACTGTCGCCAACATTGGAGGCAAGTGAGGTTCAGTGTCACATATCAGAAACAGCTTAGGGTTAGAGTTGGGGCGTCTAGCCCCTTCCATCTTCGTTTGCTCGTACACTGTGCCGCGTAACAGGTACTGCGCGATGGAGGGCTTCGCAAGTAGTCATCATTCGTTGTTTCCAATAAATATCATATTGTTATTGATGGCATCAGAGAGAGAAAAATTAGTAGGATACTCCATGTCCATCGATCGTAGCCCGGAATTTCTAGCACAAACCGGAGAATAGTGTGTTAGATCACAAACATTTGTGTGGTCACAGCAGTTAAAGCATAGTTTAAGCTGGTAGAATTCTAGACATCCCAGTCGTTGTTTAATCCATGACAAGTCATCATCTCAATGGACTTGCTACGTTTACGATATATCTAGTGGAAGGAAGGTGCTACAGGCACACAAGCCCCGCTTGAACATCAACCAGCATCTCACCCATTGATCTCCTGCCAACATGAACACAGGCGATCGAACCACGCACACCAATATGCCCTCACGTATACCCGTGGTCGACTTCGCCAGATGGTCAAATACCACCGACTCAGCTGAGAGACTCTCACTTGCAAAGTCACTCATCAGCGCATGTCAGCAAGTAGGCTTCGTCTATATCATCAACCATGGCTTGGAGCCAAAACTTCTCGACAACGCTTTCAACACATCCAAAAGTCTATTTGCTCTGAACCATGAAGCCAAAATGCAAGCGCCACACCCCGACGGACCTGCAGTCCACCGTGGCTACTCATACCCGGGGCTGGAGAAAGTGAGCCAGTACGCTGGCGGCGAACAGGAAGTGGGCGAGCAGCTACGCGAGATTGCCGACTGTAAGGAAAGCTATGAGATCGGAAGCGAATGGAATCACGACCAGCCGAACGTTTGGCTACCTGAGTCGACTCTGCCCGGTTTCAAGCAAGCGACTTCGTTTTTCTACTGGAAGTGCAACGAAGTCGCCCAAAGCATTCTGCAAGTACTTGCCGTGGGAATCGGACTTGATGACTTCAGCCACCTAACTGCACGCCATTCCGGGCACGACAACCAGCTTCGCCTCCTTCACTATCCGCCTGTTGCGGCTGCCGATCTGGAAAGTGAGAAAGTGGCAAGAATGCCAGCGCACAGTGACTGGAGTACGATCACTCTGCTCTTCCAGGACGACTGCGGTGGACTGGAGATCGAGGATCCACACAAAGCTGGCAAGTTCGTACCGGCAACTCCGATGGCTGGCGCTTGTGTGATGAACGTTGGCGATTTGCTGATGCGCTGGAGCAATGGTGTGTGATGTACGGGGTTGCCGTAAGTTGGCCCTGGCTGATGTAATTGCAGATACCCTAAAGTCGACACTCCACCGCGTGACCCTGCCACCTCTTGCGAACAGAATCCAAGGCGAAGAGAGGATGACCAGAGAGCGCTACTCGATCGTCTACTTCGTAGGCGCGGATCCACATGCTGTGGTAGAGTGTCTGCCAGCTTGTGTTGACGACCAAAACCCTCCGAGATATGAGCCGATCACACAGCAGGCATACTGCGAGATGCGATCCAAGGTCCAATATCGCAGCTCTGATTCTACAGCACCTTCCTAGCCTTGGGATGATGGAACAGTCTGTTGCACGAAGCGTGGCTCTTATGAATGTATTTTTAGGGCGTGACTTGTGCCAACGAAGACGAAGACGGATTTGCTCAGAGATGTCAAAACCGCTTCGTCTCGTCGAAGATCTTGGGTATCTATAAACATGAGTGATGCTCCAACACCTTGAAAACTCCGCTCGCGAATTCGAACATAACAATACATGCTTCCAAGACACTCAATTGCGAGGCCTGCTAGGCTTCTTCGATGCACTAGGGCATTGCGCCTTGATGTGTCCCTTCTTTCCACAGTTGTGGCATACCGTCGATGCTGCCGATGCTGAAGGCTTGCCAGATCCAGATATGCTCGTCACTTTGTTCAGATTCACCTCTTTCTTCCTTCGTGACTCGGCTAGTTTGGCGGCTGCCGTTGACTCTGCCTTCCTCTGTGCTTTGCGTTCGGCGCGAGCCTTGTCACCAGCTTCTTTCCTTGACTGCTTGATCAAAGCCTTTGCGCCGGTCGGGTCATCTGATTCGTCTTCGTCACTCTCAGACTCGGACTCTGAAGAGCTCTCGCCTGATGATCCTGAGTCTTCTTGTGGTTTCTGTGATTGATTATAAGCATCCGTGCTCCTTACCCAATTATACTGCTCCTCAACATACCGGTTGTTTCCTGTTGAAATTGCCAAAGTTCATCCTGCCAGGTGCACTTGTCACTTCAGGTTCATCATCTTCTGAATCGCTATATTGCGCGCCCTTTCCTGAATCCAATGCGCCGTATCCTGTAGAGATAATTCGCAAAGGCGATTGCTCTGTAGGCTTGGGTGCCTGTTGCACACTGAGATACCATTTTGTCTCGCCTTTTGCTGCAGCTTCGCGCTCGGAAGCTTCCATTCTCTTTTTCTCTTCTGGCGTGTGAATCATTGGCTGCGCTGAGCCTGGCGTTGAACCTGGGCTTGAGTTGTATGTGCCATTGGACATGCGTTGCCTCTTGGACGAGGGCTGTTCGGGGGTTCCTGGTTTCGGCGACTCTGATGCACCTGAGCGTTGCATGAACTACGTTCTCTCAGTCAGCTACTTTCTTTCTACTTTCGCGTGAAGCAGATGAAAATGCATACCTTCATGTTCGCAAGACGCGAAGACATGGTCTTCGCGCCGGCGCCGGCCTTGCTAGGTGTCGACATGGCGCACGTGTGATTGCGACTGTGCCCGAGTGCAATGATTTTGTTCAGAGGAAGCGTGGGAGTTGCAGAAGTGAATCTCTTGCGAGAATAATGTTTCTCAGAAAGTTGGATTGACATCAGCGACGAAGGCGCGGAATTTTGCCGCTTGTTGTCCCCGTCCCTGCATGTGCTTGCCTCGCCTCACATCACTCCTCACTTACTCCTCCACCTGACTTGAACGCATCTATGCCGGTTGCTAACTGATACCAAAACTCACAAAGATGCGTCATGACATGAACCCGTTATGTCTCGCTAGCCACAGCTTCTTGCTGCAGAACATCTCACAGGCGTGCGTCCGCCTGAGCGACTCAACTCATGCACACCTAGCACCCAACTTGCTGGGCATCAACATTCGTATGCGACGTTCTTTGCTATTGCACGACCCTCGCTCATGCTTTCTATCAAACAATCCGGAACAGCCCAGTCTTTGTGAGATATACAAGGTAAATCACTAGGGTAAGTTGCCTTCTTGTTGTGTTTCGCTTCCATTTGCATACTTGCGTGGGCTCGCATTGTGTCTCACTCGAGGTACGCTCACTGTCTTGCGAGCAAACATCTTTCTTCATCCTCAGCTTTCACTTTCCATCCGTGCAAGTACTATCCGTTTGCCTTTTGCAGAAATCGATAGAATGGTCCGCGCTTGCTTACTTCACTTTCATCCTGTACGTTGCGCGAGACGGAAGGCCTTGAATCTACAAAGTTCTATTGCTTGTATAGATTCACCAGCCACACCATGACACCTGCAGAGATCGAAACACAGTACATCGTCGACATCTGTCACCACGAAGCGTGTCTGTGTCCTACGGGAGAGGTTTTCAGGCCCCTAGAAATGTTACAATCAACAGACATTGCGGACACAGCGTCGTCAGACAACCAGCCTGATGTTCCCAGACCCGAGGAAGCAACTGCCGGAAGTAGATCCATTTATCCGTCTTCTACACCAACGACTACACCAATGACCACTGGCGACAACGAAATACCTGACTTTTTCAAGCCTGGGTACGTCGTCCAAATTCCTCTTCACACTCTTCAAGACGTTATTCGGGCGAAAACATGGAGCCAGCTAGTCAGCTCCCAGAAACGTGCGGTGTTGTCAGACCTCCAATTCAGTTTCCGCGCCTTATACGACGGGGTTGACGTTGACGGCATCACAAGCATACGTGTCGCGCGTTTTACCCATGCTCACCGACCACACTTCGCCCCCGCGAGGGAGCTCGCTGCCTGCCTCAGACTGCACAGTCAGGATTCTCGCGTCCCTTCACGTGCTCTCAACATGTTCAACGAAGTCACCAAAGATGGGGGAGTCTGGATTGCCCGCCACTGGACGGACGAGAGCCGAAATCTGGAAGTTGGGAGTAATGTTTGGCTGTGGTACTACAACTTCTTCAAGGACATTTCAATACGCAAGGAGGGCAAGGATTGGGATGGTGCTGATTTGGAAAGCGTCGTTGAGTTTCTCGCTGATCTTAGAGCGAGATGAACCGAGGTTTAAGTGTTGTTTGGGACGACAGGCCTTGGTGAAATAGTTTTGGCTCGCTGCTATTTGAGGAGGAGCCTGAAGACAGAACTTGGATTGTGCGACACCTATCTCTTCTATCTGACTGTTGGCGGTATCCGTGTATCTCCATGTTCACAGACCTGGCAGTCTGTAATGATGGCTGCGAGTGGGAGATGCGTGATTTGAGGTACATCATCGAGAGTCTCGAAGACTTCGTTGGCAAAGCTCCTCAACGGCATTAATGGTCAATCCAACACTCGCCGCTCAGCATGAACACACGGTTCGCAGATGGAATAAGAGTATGAGTCGTATGTTCTTGCATGCAGACCTGCCGATACCCTTACATGCTGCGTCGCCTGTACACGTAAGGAAAGTTTGAGGAGCACATTCCCTAAAACGGTGCAGTCAGGAAAGAGCGTGTAGCTCTGAGATTCAAGGAGACGAGGTCCAAGCCCGAGACCTGCTGTAAACTATGGGAGCGACATGGAACAGAGAAGTTCGCATCTCGAATAGATCCTAGTAAGTACCTTATGCCAGAGTCATATAATCGATAGCGCGAAGGGATTTTTTTTGTGAAAGTCAAGAGCTACAGCTTGCACCTAGCATATGATTGACTGATTGCACCTGATCCAAATAACGCAGTCGCGAGTTCACTTGCTGTGACATTTATATTCTGGCACGTGAGACGATCACTTCAATATAGTCGCTCTTTCCATTCACGGATCAGGCTCACTTGGACCAACCTACTGAACACGACTCTGCTTCATTCAAGCCAACATCACACCCTATATATCACGCATGCCGGAGTACAGCACCACCGCTCGAGTAGTAATTATGTTCTAATCTTGACACTCTTCCACCAAAGACCTGGAAACAGTATCAAGCTAAGGTATCCTCCCACCATCATCCAGGATCTGCATCGAGAAGCTGATTCATGTGCTGAGAAGCTAGCACTACTACAAAGCAATTCCCTTGATTGTGGCATCTACCAAGAACAGTTCGATCGTCCCTCGGGCCTCCCAACTAGGCCGCCCTGCTCACTCCGAGTGATCAATTAATCCTACAGCACTCGTCGACTACAAGGCTAACGCCGCCACGATAATTTTCCAACCTCAACACCAACATCAGACTGCAATGGCGTCTGCAACACCAACTCCGCTCGCCGTCACGGCCAGCATCACCTCTCCGTTCTTGAAGCTCGCGCCCGAACTTCGCAACCGGACCTACAAGTACACTTTCATGGCACTCGAGAAAAAAACGCCTTTACCACACGCCTTGACGAGGACCAACGGACAAGTCCGCAACGAGTGCCGAGCCATGTACTACGCATCCATCGAGTGTATCGAAATCACTCTCCGCACTTTCGTCCAGTACAATTGCACGAAGAGATGGCTGGCGGAGGAGGATTGGTCGATGTTTCCAGTGCTACCAGATATCACGTTCTTATCCTACAACGTTGACCGTCGCCGTGATATCACAATCTCGTGCCGTCGCGAAAAGATTGTTCCAGCCCACGAGCTCCCTCTTCAGCTCGCCCAACTCCAGAGCTGGTACGGGAGCGAACGAGGCAGGCTTCGCACAGCCACCGTTGATGCTTACACAAAGTGCCTTGGGCTTGAATATCAATGGTTCGCCCTCCTAACGAACATTCCAGAGTCTTTCACCCAAGTCATCCGTGACGGTGGCACATGGGACATGCGTCGACTGGAATTTTGCACGGAGAACACCGCCCTGCGCCGCAAATTCAGAGAACTTGCAGAATAAAAACAGGGTGTTGACTGGACCAAAGATGACCTCGGAGCCGTTGTGGAATGGTTCCACGTGCCTGTCCGCTATCGAGAGCGTCGCAAACGAGTTGAACGACGAACTCAACAGCCTCACCCTATAATGGAATGGACTGGTATTCATTTCGATAAATGAACGTGAAACCTAGAGCTACTTACTAATCTGTTCAGTAGATGGCATTGAATAAACAGTGCTCCGCGGAAATGGTACACAATGAGTATGCGGAAGCCGCGGTGCTATGGCTGGCTGCACTTAAATGGTGTGAGATCAGGCTGGAGAACAAGTCTTAGATATTCGGCAATGAGGGAGCTTGACTGGAGGTATATCATAGACTGCAGACATAGGCGACTCACTTCTTGCACCTAGCGCGTGCTGCGAAGGTATCAAGTGTTGAACAGTGGATTTTGCAAGTCGTGCTACAAGACTTGGTACAAAAGTGTAAATATCCCGGTCTGCCACAATACGGCTGCTGCAGATGGACAGTAGCGATATTGTGTTATGACCTTTGTGTCGCGAACAAGTGCTAGACACTCGTCAGGCAAACATTTCCGCCCACAAGCTCTTTCCCACAGTCCATGCCCATGTCCCAACAGCCAGCGTCAGACACGCAGCAGCCAACACCACAGTGGCCGTGCGCACCATGAGTCGACACGAAGTCACCACAGCCCTGGAGATCGCCGTAGCAGCGTAGCAACACTCTTCAATGAGCTCGTAAGTTGCACCGGCCACTTCTTCGAGATAATCCGCAACCGAGGCCTGTGTCGTTCTAGTGTCGGCATCGTTGTTTGTATTGCACTGATGGTAGTTGAGTTTGATCACTCCGACTGGACGTACGCTCGCATCTGACGACTGGGGCTGAGGAGCGACCGCTTGGATAGCATGAGACCTGCGCCTTGCTGGGGTACAGCATGTAGCGCTCTTGGTGTTGCGCTTTGTCTGGGTTATTTGAGGTTTGATCTCGGTGCATATCATTTCGGGTTTGTCGGATCCAAAAGCAAGCGATGACGGTAGTTTGTGGGACGCCGCGAGTTTGGTGGCGGGAAGTGGTGATGTGTGAAAGTAAGTGTATATAGCGCCGGCTGCTTCTAAAGTACTAAGACATGGTGTGGATTGTTGACTGCAGGTTATGATGCCTGTGTGCATAATGCTACATTCAACGAGGATGACCTAAGAGCAGCCTGTTAGTGAAAACAGCCAGGCTGTGAGGTGTATTGAATGAGCTGTCGGGGTGGTGTGTACTTCAATATATAGATGGCCTCATGCTTGCTTGCAAAGACTCATATTTTGATAGTCATAGTATTGCTGTTCAGATCTTACAAACAGCTTGTGTCAGCATGAGCTGACCTGTAATCTACTCACTTGTCAACGATTCAGTGTGCATCAGCGAGCGGAAGACGGGGACAGAGTGTGATTTCTGGAAGGTAAAGACTGCACATTCAGGCTGAACTGAAGCTCAGAGCTTACGTAGGAAAGGTCGCCGTTTCACGCAACCCAATTTCTCCATAAGCTCTTCCCTGTATCATAAGAATGCCTCCCCATAACCAGCGCCAAGCTTCCCACTGTCCACGTCAGTCTGCAAACTTGGGCGAGCAGATGAGCGGTAACGACCAAGGCCTCATATGTAGCTCCAAGCGCCCGACATCCTTCTGTGATGAGTTGGTGGCTTATCAGCGCTATCTCCTGAGTGCATCTTGCTGCCGTGACTCTGTTTTCTGCTGTGATGCCGGTAGTGTGTGAGTTTTAACTTTTCCACACGACTGACGTTGCGGATTCTACGGCCTGGAGACCGAGCCTTTATGTCCGGGGCTGCGACATGTTGACGCCTGGGTGTTTGAATTGCGATAGTCCTGTGTCTTTTCGCAACGCTGAGTTTTGTAGAGCGGTCGCAGGGTCATGTCGCGTGGTCGCTGCTCGGCATCTGTGTTGATTGTGCATTGCGGCCATCGCGGTGCCGTGCATTGAGTGAAGACGTTGTTAGAGAAAAAACAAATAGCGTGCGAATGCTGTTCGATGTTTGTGATATATACGAGGATATGTGCGGCACAAGGTTTTCTTGATAAGTATTTTGTTGCGGCGCTTGTGCGCCATTGACCAGATTCATGATGTCGATATGGACCAGGCTGCTAGTCAAGGGCATATGCGTGTATCATCAGCTCAGTGGCTGACGCCTTTGAGTCTGCGATAATTTTTTTTACATGTCCCGGTATCTATGAGAAGATATGTTAAGGCTCTGAGATTGCTCTTGGAGAGTCATCGCCTCAGCGTCGGCTTGAACGTTTGACAACAGTGTGACTCCAAATGTACAGAATCCTCGGACAGCCGGTGAGCTCCACGGCGCGGTTACTATATTAGTCAACTGCTCACATTGACGATATCTCGTACCAAAGCTGTGGTCCTGGGTCTGGTGCCCTGATCGTGCGCGAATCCTCCAGACCGGGGCTCGGTTGCCTCGTGATCTTGCAGATCATCGCAGGGGTTGCCAATGACTTGAAGATTGCATCTGAAGCGGTCATACCGTCACTCAGGCCTCCAGACGTGGTCAATACGTGTATATCGATCGAGCTCTCTCCGCAGTCAGGATGTTTCGGGGGATTAACCGCTTCCACATGGTGACGCCTGCTACGCATAACCTTTTTCCCTCTTGAGGAGTTGGCTCCGGCGAGAAGCAGCACAGACCACGGGATCGCGATTGAAGCAAGTGATTCGATCGCGGGCATCTGGGGAAGTGGCTCGAGTGGATGGAAGTGGCGTCCTCAGTTGCTTCATTATTGCGTACTCGCCGCCTAAGAACAGCTGCGAAAAAACTCCTCCTCTCCTCCGACCTGGCCGCATTTGGAGAGCGAATACAGCGATCTACGAGCTACTGCCGGCAGCTGGGTGATTTCCCCTCGCACAGCGCACGTGTGCCCAGTAACCAGGGCGGGTGAGTGGCGTGTGTTAAGGCACAGAGAGATACGCATATCCAGATCCAGACAGAAACAGCTGAGGTCAAGGTTGACTCGAGGCCGTCCGACATCGTCACGTGGGGAGCTCTCGCCGAAAGGCCCTTACCCACTGAAACCCACAGACAACAAGCAACAACGTGGGTCAAACTCGCAATAATCCTTGCCGGCCAGCCCTACAGACAGCTCCCACACATCTCATTCGCACACCAGCCTCACAAGCACCTCCAGTCAGCCAGCATTACACGGCAGAAGCGCGGCTCGTCATCGCGCGGCTAGTTAATTCGAGACGATCATCGCACCGCAGCACCAGTCAGACCCTTCCAGTGCCTTCGCGTGCCCGCAGCGCTGCGGATCTAAAAGCCCGCCTGTCCACCACCTGCCTGGCACTGCCTGCCTGCCTGACTCGGCGTTGGACTGCGTCGTATCGACAGTCCGTCTGTCGATGCACTGTCTTCTCTGTTCTTCTCCGGAGAGCCTCTGCAAATGGTTTCCACCGAGTCCATCCGCGCCAGCAATGCTGAAGGCCACCGCATCAAGGACTTTGTCGCCGTCTTTGTCGGTGGCACCGGTGGCATTGGCGAGTCCACCGCCATGGAGCTGTTCAAACGGACGGTGAGGCCACGTATCTATATTGTCGGAAGGTGAGTACATTTTGCTATCACCATGCATGTATTGAGCTCTTTTCCCCAGTGGCGAATAACATATGACACGAGCACAGCTAACTTCATTGCCTACCAGACGAAAAGAAGAAGCCGATCGTATCATCTCAGAACTAAAACTCCTCAATCCCGAAGGCAGTGCCACATTCATCCAAAAAGACATCACCCTCATCCGCAGCGTCGACGAAGTGTGTGTCGATCTACGTATCAGAGAACCTCTCATTAATGCACTATTCCTCACCGCCGGTTACATGACCCTCAAAGGCCGCCGAGAATCCGAAGAAGGCCTCGACCAAAAAATGGCCGTCAACTACTACTCCCGCATGCGCTTCGTCGTCAATCTCATGCCTAACCTGACCAAAGCCTCAGACGCCGGCCAGCTCAGCCGAGTCAATAGTGTCCTGGCCGCCGGCTCCGAAGGAGAAATTCGAACTGATGACTTCGATCTCAAGCACAACTTCACTCTCCACGCTGCGCTCGCCCACTGCACTGTCTTCACCGACTTCATGATGGAAGAATTCGCAAAACGCTACCCCGGCACCACTTTCATGCATTCTTACCCTGGCACCGTGAAAACTGGTATAGCAAACCAACTCAATGGCCCCATTCGCCTTGCAGTCAAAGTCATGTACGCCGTAATGACACCCTGGATTCTCAACGTGCAAGAAAGTGGTGAACGCCATCTCTTCCAACTCACCAGCATGTGCTACCCAGCAAAAAAGTGGCAACACGCCTCCTGTCGCGGCGACAGCGACGCTCCTGGCATCCCCGTCGAAGCCCGTCTGGACATCATGGAGGGCTCCGACGATGTCAAAGGCTCGGGTGCCTACTTACTGGACTGGGACTCGAAACCGGCGGGCGACGAGCGCGTACTGGGCAAGTACAGGGAAATGAATCTTGGTCCACGCGTCTGGGAGCACACAATGCAGATGTTCACGCAAGCTGAAGAGAGAGGCAGGGCTATTGGCGCGAAGCGCGCTGCATTGGAAGAGGCTGATGGCGCTGGGCGGTCTAATCCAATTGGATGGCGGGCTGGATGACGAGTCACGATGGAAGAAAGAATCGAGCCTGCGCCCACCGAAGCACCTGGCGCTCGCGCACGCTTTGTACACTAGAAGCGTCCTAAATTCTTGCTGGCGGCAGGAATCACCGCAATGCTTTAGGCTGAACGCCGGAAACTGGAAACCGTTAAACCGAGCCTTGCCAGCCAACACACACGTCGAGCAACCAGTCCGCACCCGAACACACGCATGAACACCGCTTCCGCGTCTGCACTGGCTCCCTGGACCCATGACCTGCACAACGTGCCCTTCTCTCACATCGCAGAACGCCAGGCCCAGACTCCTGACTACGCAGCGGACGACCTCTACAGGAAAATTCTTGGTGAACGAGTAGACCAAAGCAGACCTGCAGACCACGATTAAGCTGGCGATCGACTGAGCACAAGAGGAGGGTGGCGGATGACGTCTGATCTTGATGGTATGGCTCGCTTTGCTTCTGCTTTTGGTGTCCCGTACCAGCATTCTGCAGTCTGCGCTCGCGTTCTGCAAACCTTTGTATTTCGCAAGTCGTCGAGCCGAGTGCTCGTGTCCTATTTCCAAGATCCGGGCTGGATGTCTGAAGTGACGAAGCGTGGAGTTTCACTAAAAGGTACCTAGAAAAAGGCCTGGCGGATCGGGATACCCTTTCCGTAACAAAACAGATCAGATCAGATCCCAACATCTTGCTCCAAAAGAATGTAATAAGAACCCCAATAAAAAAAACTAAGAATAAAGCCATGTCTATCGTTGTGGTACGGTACTGCGTGCGTATCATGCTGGGGGAGGAAGTTCGCTTATCGGGCTTTTCCTAAATACTCACATTTTTGCTGCAAAGCATGCTTTTCATACATAGTCAACTTCCTAAGCCAGAAACAGCTCTATATTGCTCGCTTACGCATACCCCAAACATCCATCCTCACCAATCTTAACCTTCTTCCCACTCTTCCACTCGCCATCCGCGACTGCGGGACCCGAGACAACAAGCTCGCCCACTGGCTCACTCTTGCCAACTTCCTTGTCTCCATTGCCCACCACGCGAATCTCAACACTGCTCACAGGAGCACCAAAGTGGCTGTGGCCCTCGCCTTCTTCGCGGCGGTAGTCGAAGACGTGAGTTTGTGTGACGGCGCCGAAGACAGCACTGGCTGTGAGGGCGTAAACGATGCGGGCGCGGGTGAAGATGCGGAGATTGGAGAGGGTGCTGGAGCTCAGAGGTGGGGAGTCGGCGTCGAGGCGGTCGGAGGTGAGGATGAGGCGGAGTTTGCCTGGGGTGTTGGCGTTGTTGTTGGTGGAGGGGAGGAGAAGGGAAGAGCCGGGCATGCGGCCGGCGGAGAGGGACTGGGATTGTGTGAAGAGGCCGAGCTTGTGCAGGGGTGAGGTGATTTTCGCTGCGGTTTCGGTGTGGAGTTCGGCGAGCGTGGAGGCGGAGGCAATGATTATTGTTGGTGAAATCAAGCGGGACGCTGCGGCGAGGCTGGCATTGGGACCAGCGACGCTGTTGACTGCTACGGAGGCGTGTGTGAAGAGGGCCGCCAGTGTCCAAGCTAGTGTGTAAGTATGGCTGAAGCTGTCTGCGGGAAGAAGAAGGTCGCTGGGTGTGATCCTTTGACGGAGAGGGAGAGCAGTGATGAGGGCAGCAACAGCGGAGACAACGTTCAACTGAGTGAAGGTGGTGATAGTCGGCTTGACGGCACTGTCGGTGGATTGCCAGACTGTGACGATGTCACCAGTCTTCTCAATGCTGTCGTTGCCTGGCAGGGTTGCGGATGCAGTAGATGCATTGTCCTCGAAGATATCGTTCCAGACGCTAATCTTAAGTCGGCTTTGGGCAGAGTCAGGCACACCAGTCCAGTCCATGTGACGGTTCGATTTGGGCACGACCGAGGTGATTAAACGAAGGTTCTGGCACGCGCGGGCTACGCCATCGATAGGAAGAGTGCCAGCTTCGCAGACCAAGGTGTCGGCATTGACCAGGTTGAGAAGCTCAAAGACTTTCTCAGCAGGGAGGTTGTGAGGAAGCAGTACTGGTGTCAGGCCGTAGAAAGCGCAAGCTGCAGTTTGTCAGAAATGTCGACCAATATTTGAGCTTTGAAGCACTCACCAAAGATGGTCACAAGATACTCAATATTATTCGGCAAGTAGATAGCCACCTTGCCCTGGCTGCTCTCCTTCCAGAACTTGCCCAAGACATTGATCTGCTTGCTGAGCTGGGCGAGATCATGCTCTTCGACCTTCTCCTTTCCAAAGACGCTCATGATAGAGCCTTGTGGCACCTCTTTTCCATCTGTACCAACACGGCCGCCCCTCAGAACCTCTCTCCAAATATCTCTGAGGTCTCCATCCTTTCCACTCTTCCAACGCGGCTCGTCCGGCTGCTTCACATTCAAGCCAGTCTTGAGAGGGTAGCCATGAGGGATCTCTGGGCTGCGGTAGACGGCCGACTCATTCTTGTTGCGTACCGGGGCTGCTGATGCTTGTCGGGCAAGCAGGAGAGGATGGGTGTCCGGTTCACTCGGGTAGACGATGGGGTAAGCGAGGAAAGCGACGATGGAGACGGCGATCAGGGTGGTGTAGAGGTTCCAGTCTGAGAGAGTGCTGGCGATCTTCTGATCGAGGGTCTCGAGGAGGACGGGCATTTTGCTGGTTTCTCAGCCAGAGAGAGAGTTTAGCTGAGGGCACGTGAGCTTGTGAGTGAATGTCTTCTCTTGTCAAGCTGTCAACGCGGAAACATGAACACAGCTAAAGTTAAGGTGAGACGACGTCAGTGGGGTCCAGTTGTCAAACTAGGGTTAGTGCTCGGCAATCTGCAGGGCCAGTGCCGGCGAGCGGTGATTGGTCGAGGTCTTCCATAGCAACCTCGAATCCACGACTCTTTCACGAGCGAGCGATGATCCATGCGCCTGCACTCTAATCACAATCACCACGCGATGATGAAGTGCTGAGCCGTTGCCCTCTTCACCGCCACTGCTAACACTACTAACCAACACAGCAAAGCAGAAGTAACACCATAAACCACACACACACCCAACAGAATACTCGGGAAATAGTCGAGACTTCCCCAGCAATGTCGTCTACCTCTCTGGTTCAGTCGAACTCGACAAACAGCTTGCCTCGCTCCTCCGCCAACTCTCAATCGCACTCGCAGTCGCCGGCGACGAAAGTGAAGAATGCCATATCAAAGCCAGTAACAGCCCTCACACCGCAAAAAGGCCTCTTCTCTTCCTCGAGCCCACGCAATGCTTCACCGGCAGTCTCGACACCCGGCAGGTGGCAGCACCCTCGCATGGAAGAGATTGTTCGTCGACA
Organism: Epicoccum sp. F181; assembly: GCA_037042865.1. Taxonomy (NCBI): domain Eukaryota; kingdom Fungi; phylum Ascomycota; class Dothideomycetes; order Pleosporales; family Didymellaceae; genus Epicoccum; species Epicoccum sp. F181. The sequence goes on from JAJSLS010000005.1 coordinate 1,044,768, forward strand.
GAACGCCAGCTGCTTCAACCCTGGCGACTCGCGAATCGTGGTCCTCAATGCGGCTGCTATTGTGTTCACTTTCATCGCGCAGCCATACATCTCTTCGTACGTCCCGTCAGCATTCATGGTCCATCTTCCCAAGCTAACGATCTTTCAGCATCCCCATATCGATCATCCGCAACACACCATACGCAGGTTACACTATCCACACGATCCAGCTCCTCCTCCTGATCAACATAGCCATCACCCTTTCCCCTCTCTTCCGCCGCCCGGATGCCTGCGAGGACATCCCTCTCACACCGCAACAAAGGCACGCCATGGGTCTCCCTCCTATGAGCCGCCCAGCAACACCACAAGAGGAAGCACAATATGTAACACCACCGCGCTACTCTCGCAGCGCCACACCCCGCTCCTCCTTCGGCTCCGCTGGTAGCTTCGCAGACTCTCTACGCGTGCAGGCGCGTGGCTCACCGCTCTCTGGCCGCGGCAGTCCACTCGACGCGAGCGTGAGCATCAATTCGCCATTTGGAAGCACACGCAGAGGCTCAGGAAGCGGCAGCCCGTTCTCTGCTTCGCCCTTGAAGGACAAGATGTTCAGCAACTCTGAGTTAGGCAGAAGAGGAAGCTTTGGATCATCGATGGGCCGAAGGGAAAGTTTAGGATCGCCAAGAGGGAGCCCAATGGGTGGAGACTTTGACAACTTGTCGAGCCCTGCAAAGAGTGGCCGCGCGAGCGTTGGCTTGAACAGCAAGTGGTTGTATCAGAAGGGACGGGCGAGCCCGGGTTTGGCAGGCAATGGCTGGGGCACTGGAAGTGTCTTCAACTAGAGGAAGTTGAAGTTGCAATATGATGAAGCGAAACTTGTATCATGATACCCTTGTACAATGTTGACTCGAAGACCTTTGCCCAGCAAGCTATCTTGGCATTATAACAAGTCTGAACCGAGTCCTTGCCTAGTAGGTTTACGCTGTAGACGAATTGGTGCCCTTTGCAAAGTCGTACGCTTTCGTACCCTCGATGGGACTCGTCAATCCGATTCTGCGCAAGCGGTGGTTCGGGTCTTCTCGTGGTCTACGATCAAACTCCATACTGTCCTCTTAACGGCAAGACAAACAGTACGGACTTCGAAGCTAGATCGTGAGCGTCCGTAGGCTCACAAGTCTCCACGCGCGCATTCGGCACGAGGCAACGCCACTGAAAGCCAGTTACGTAGAGGGCTGAGCCGATTTTCCTGCCAATGCAGTGCGCAGCATGTCGCTGTGATCACCGCTCCTCGGTGTTTGGCTTAATGGAAGCCAGGTTCTGGACTACACACCGACGTTCGCGCGTTTAAGACGAGAAATCTCTCGACACACGTCAAGGACTGTAAGGCTATGGTCTTTTCATGTTCCTCACGCAGATAATGGTGGGGCTAGGAACAAACTGCGTACTGGCCACCCAGCGCCTGCGTGGAAAGTACGAAGTTTGCTTCTAGGCTGCGAGAGTGGCTGAGCTGGGTGATGGCGAACCCTCAAGAAAAGGCGCAGTACACGCGTAGCTACAGATTCAGATCCACTTCAGCTACCGATGATGTAGCTCGGTAGGTACCATACATTTGATGAACTGACCTCCATCCGGTCCATCTGACTGGAATGGTTCTTCCCTCTTCATTGCCGGCATCGCACTGTTGTTTGTAAAAGCTTTATGCGATTCTGTTACGGCTGCAACGACCTCGACATCCCCGCCCAGACTCGGTCCTATCACAGACCCAACGACGCCGGCTACAAGGACCAATCTATCGACTGCGGTATTCCAGAGCACACCAGCATATAATCAACAAGCGAATGCCCCTGCCTCGATTACAGCTGCCGCGGTACCGACAACGCCGTCTGGCTCGCGTCAAACCTCTTCCTCCACCACCCATTACTCGACCACCTCTCCCTCACACGCGCCAACACCCCCTGTGCGGCAACCAACCTCTCTCTCGAGCTCGAACAGCGCATCTAGCAATGTGGCTTCGCCAATAAGATGGTCTCGCTTTATCAAGGCAGCAAAAGAAGTCGCTGTCTGGGTCGCGATAGCTTTTACCATCGCTTCTTTTGTACGAGATTACCTGGATTTCACTAAAGACAAAGGTCCTTCGGCGGAAGAAAGTTGGCAACTGCACAACAATTTCCGTTCGAGCTGCGAGGAAGACAGCAGAAGAGGGCAACGCTCTGACGCTTGCGATCTGGAACTGTCAAGGCCTACAAGTCCACCACCGGGACTCTTCAAAAGGACGGGATCAGGCGAGGAATCACGTCCTAAATTCGAGCTTCCGGAGTATCATACGCAATGGGGCGTGACACTGATCATTCTCGCAATGATGGTGGCCATGTCTGCCGTTCAGAAGATGTTTAGTAAGAGCCGTCACGAAACAAGGAGATTTCATCTCGCCAAACATGCTTCTACGTCTACTGACAAGCGGCTTGGGACGAAAGTTCGTTCCCTTGTTCACTCAAAACTTCATCTGGCCAAGCACACGTTGTCCTCGATCTTCGGACGCAGTGAAAATCAGTCACGCTTTTCCAGTCAACCACCTCCTTTTTCGGTCATGCACACTTTATTTCCTTTTGATTGGCATTATGGGGAGCGGTTCCATCGATTCGTGCGCGTGAATACGATTGTGTTCCTTGCCTACGGTGCCTTCAAGGTGTATCTGCAAGTCAGCACGGAGATGGAACGATTGGCTGACCCCGATGTACGCTTCCAACTCATTGTCGAGCTTGTCCTTTTCTTGCTTGTCGTAGCCATACCATGGCTCTTACGCCACCATTTACACCGACCTTCATATCTATTTTCACTACATTTATACTGCAGCACCAGCAATGTAAGTTTCTGGCTCTAGCCTATATCGCGCCACGGAGTACCGATATGAAATTGAAACTAAAATCCGTACTAGATTATGCGCCTACTGTGTCATGCGCTCCATCCGCTCCAGCGATGATGCCAGCGCTTGATTCTTGTTCCGCCTGAGGTAAGTCTGAAACACGCAGTAAATCGTCGAAAGCTCAGACAATAACTGATGCCATGACTGTTTTATTCAGTTCAATTCTCCCTTCATCCTTTGAAGCTCTCAACTATCAATCCAACCGCATCGAAGCTGCCAACTCAAGGGACGCGTTGCTTGACAGGATCGAGACATACCTCTTTAAAAGATTGTTTCTGCGACACGCTGCCAAACTCGAGAGAACCGGAGAGTTTCATGCGGGAGGCGTTGTACGCGAGCTTTTTTAGTCTTAGATCTATTTGGGGCCATTCAGCTTCCACTGCTCTGTATATGAGAATGGGCGTCCTTGTTAAACAATGGCCGCTAAGGTGCGCCTAGCCTCAACGTGCGTTCCGTCCGCGAACTAAGTCTTCACAGGCCGTGACATGGTGGCTCCTTGTGAGGCTGCATAATTTGGAAAAACCTCAAATCACATAGCGGGCAATCATCAATCTTCACTATCCTCCAATCTTCAACGTATACCTATTTCCCAGCGGAAGATGATCCGCGTCTTGCTGCTGGCGGCAAACTCTTCCTCGTTAGCTTTCACTACAGCCGCACAATATGGATGTGTCCAGCAATTGTATCAGCCAGTGGGAAATCATAGTAATCGGCCAAAGTATAGAAGAGTAACGAAGGACATTCATCAATCGCCTCGTAAGGATAGCATGTTCCGCATCGCATCTGAGATATATACATGTGTTTAAGGGCCTTTCCCTGCCCCAACCCTAGCTACCTATACCCTATGATCGATTGCATGCCTTGTACATGTATCCTAAGAGCGTCTTTGTATTAAGTAGATATCACTCTGCTGATCAGAGCAAGATCGATTCCAGGATGCTCACTCACGACGTGGTGCTCCCGGTTGGCATTATGTGTCGCCTACGGTGATTAGAGCCGTCTAGGTGTTGTGGAGATCACTGGTGAATTTGCGCATAGCTTCTCAATGGCATCTATAGTTGTTCTTTTCTGTGCCTGAAGATAGCAGTATGATTAACCAAGGGAAGCTTGTAACTCTCCTGTAGTATCTCGGTGGTCAACAACGAAGAATACATGCCGAATCTCGAAGGCATTGGCGGAGCGATCTCGGAGATATATGTGTGCAGACTTATGGTCATTCACTTCTCTACCTACCAGGAAATCACAACAACTAATCAACCCTGAAATATTCAGCGTATCACCGTGAAAATAAGGACATACCGACCAGCCATTGACCAAAAATTGTGGCAACGGCATCTTTTGCCGTTCAGAACACATACTCATCCTCTAAAGAAACGGCGGAGACCGAAGCAGAAACAGGGCCGTCATCGCTTGGCGTCTGCCACCTTCCTATCTCGGACGCGTTGATCCTAGTCCTGATACCAATCGCGTGCACCTTATCCAGCACGAGGTGCGGCTTCAATATGCAGGTCCCGTCGGCGGCATAGAGAAAAACATTGGTAGGTTCCGCCATTGCGTAGCTTGTCTGCCTCGGTTAGATGCTTATATAGATGGTAAGATTCCTGTCTTCACATTATTTCCTGTTGTCGAACCCCTTACTCTCGTTGTCTCTATCTCGCCAACTGCAATATGAAGGCTGCCATTGCTGCCGTTGTGGCATCTGCTGCGGTCACGTCTGCCTCGCTCTACGGTCAGAGTACAGAGAACCACACTTGTGTTCTCGTCCCGGACTACCAGTCATGCTCGCCTGAAGCCAACCCTCTCACCGTGGACTCTTGCTGCGTTGAGACGTTCGGCGGCCTGCTTCTATCGACACAGTTCTGGGATGTTTACACTGGTCGCGAGTCTGAGGGCCAATTGCTGCCGGAGACAAATTGGACTATTCACGGTCTTTGGCCAGACTTCTGGTAAGAGTGAATCATGAACCACCGCGAAGAAGCAAGTAACTGACGTCTGTGATAGCAATGGTTCTTACACTCAGTACTGCGATCTGAGCCGCCAGTACGACCCAGTGCCTTCGCCTAATACCACCAATGCTCTGCCAAACGGTACATTCGTACCAGCGTACAATGGTTCCGGCATTGGCACTTTCCTGGAACCATTCGGTCGGTATGACCTGCTCGAGTACATGAACACGTACTGGATTGCGCAGAACCAACCGAACCAGGACCTCTGGGGTGTAAGTCAAAAGTCCTTTTGTCAGCCATGAAACAGAAATGCAGACCATAGCTGACAAAACCACAGCACGAGTTCTCCAAGCATGCTACCTGTTTCTCAACCTTCGATGTCCCCTGCTATGGCCCCAAGTACACCGAGCACGAAGAGGTGGTTGACTTCTTCGAAACTGTTATCCTATACAACAGCCGCCTGAACACATACCAATGGCTCGCCGACCACGACATCGTCCCATCCAACAGCACCACATACACCCTCTCCGACTTCGAGGAAGCTTTGGGCTCCGAGTACGGCGCCACGCCTTACGTTGGCTGCTCCGGCGCAAGGTACAATGAGACTGCGGTGGGCAAGGGATCTTTGGATAACGGCCGCACTCAAATCTCGGAGATGTGGTATTACCACTACGCTAAAGGGTGAGTACAACCCAATTTCGCGGTCTAGCTTCAGACTTCGTACTGGTCTTCCAGTGGGAGCGCGAACAGTACGGACTTTGAAGCTAGTCTAAGAGCCCGTATAATGTCTGAGACACTCTGCTGACTCGAACTCTTTGCTCTACAGGCGTCCTCAAAACGGTAACAATGTGCCTGTTGAGAGAACTGGAAGCAGCTCGTGTGCAAAGACTGCTGGCGCCCTCCACTACTATGAGCGCGCGAACGGCTCTGTGAGGACGACAGCACCAGCACATGGAAACGGTACTGCGATTGGATACTAGTTCTTCAATTGGTTTGCTGGTATCCTGGTGCAGATCATGCCTATGAATGTATGTCAAACTTCGTGCAGAATCATGGAGCTTCGTTAGCAAAGTCTGCCATGTGACCTGAAGTACATCTTAGTCTCTTTCGCATATGACCTGATTGATCTATGGCTGCTAGACACAGGCGCGCCGCCATCTCATGTAGCCTGAAATCGCTGAATGCAATCACAATCGCCACGCAGATAGAGAGGCGCCAGACTTGCTTTGGGCTTGGGTGGCGGCCTATATTGGTGGTCGTTACAGCCATGTATGTAACACACACACCTGCGGACATCTCTGTAGCTCTCTCACCTATCAAAATAAGAAATAAAAAACTTAACGCACTCCATTACCACCGTGATACAGACAGTGGCTCAATGCCAACACGACAGCGCTACATTGGGCACAGGCGTGTGCAATGGTGCCTATTATTATCGAGAAACTCTTGACCGTTTCCTGTATCCATGATTCTTCTCACGCGTCGTTTTACTTAGGATTCTTCCAACGAAGAGTGGTTTTGAAGATATTGTAGATGGTTGTATGTGTCGTGTTCCATCAACTTACCGTTGATACACAGCAACTGCGAGAGGTCTAAGTTTGTAGTAGCCGTCATTGTCTTATGCAGTTGAGCAACAATTACCTGCCATCGAGATGCCGATGCTGAGACATTGCAGTTCTCCGCAGACTCGTTGTAGGAACGGCAACTAGTGAGCCAGAAATATGCTTCACATTGTTCTTACGAACGTTTTAAGGCAACATCGAGGTTCGTTGCTTGTGTGATTGGCGTAAGGAGATTGCACTTTTGATGCCAGAGTGCCTTTTCAGGTTATATCCACAACGTTGACGAATTGAAGTGTTTACTGTCCTTCGTCACAAGGAACTTGTGATCGGACGCTCGAATATAAGTACCCAAAGACTAGGTCCCGTGAATTGACGACTCGCTGACCTCTCGTGGCATGCAAGTTGTGGGTTGAAAACAATAAGATCAAACATTTGCTCCTCGAGTCTCGACAGTCGTAGTGTCTTATAGTCTCAGGAAAATCGCAACATCGATCGGTCGAAGACAGAGTAGAACAAAGAGCACATTCACATGGCTCTCAACGGCCGACGAAATGACCGCTGATACCGTATTGCAGATGGTCCACTCGAACCGCTCACTCTTTGAACGAGACTTCGCCATTTGAGATCTCAAATGTAGATTTAAGAGCTGCCACGATTCCTCGAACAGCCATCCGGATATCTTTCAGATCCATAACATCCTTGACATCCAAGTGGAAGGCGAATGTTACTGATCGAGCATGGGTTGGTAATTCAAGCAGCCGGGACAATGTAATCTCTGCAGACGGGATAATTGAAGTGTTGGACTTGCGATGTGCTCAGCAGAAGACCAGAGCGTCTCTCCTCATGGTGACTGCCAACGGATCACGTACGAGGTGAGATTGACATCATCGACAAGAAAGCCTCCGAAGCAGGCTTGCCCGACTGTGATGCAGACTCACAGCCTCAAGCACGTGTGAGCAATGGCAGGGAGTACTCGTGATGGTGTGACCTTCTTGTCTCGGGCCAAGAAAGGCAGAATAGCCTGACAGCCACCTTGCAGGACTGCCTCATCTCAAACAAACGGAGCGTCCGAACCTCAATGGCAGGCACTGTCTTCCTTCCAGAACAAGGCCGTCGTATATTGAACAAAGCATATCTGTCCAGAGCTAGGAATCCTCCCCGACGCCGCGCTCGCCATTTGGAACACGCTACAGTCGAGCGACGTGATAGATGTTCTCGCCCAGGTCTAACCAGTCCAACGCACGTGGAGTTTTTCCGTTAGGGTTTCAGGTCGGACGTGGCGTTTGGCACGTGTGCTGTTCCAATACGTTTGTCATGGCATTGAGGTAAAATCTTCGATTCGTGATGAATATACCTAGGTATACGGATGCACCTGTTTTCGATCCAACAAATCGGTATCCCATTCGATAGGTGTCATTCTTTGAAAAAGTGACTAACGATTAGACTCACCAGAAAGCCTACCTGCTTATACACGCATAATGCAATTGCATAGCTTTAGGGCAGGATAAATAGTCGTAGTAGCACGACCCTCACTCTCTGACTCGCCATCACCTGTCATATCCTAGCGGTCAGCTTTCAGGCGAACCGAATTTCCCCGGCGGCGAAGTTCACTGCGGTGTGTATTCGTTGAGGTGGCGGTGTTTTCCCATCGATCGAGAGACGGCAACGCTACGAGGATGAGAAAGTGGTGCCGCAATGGCCCAGACGACAGTGGGCCAAATCTCGACTACTGCTGCAGCTAATGCTTGTACTTTAGTTATCCGGCTTTTATGTACCTGCCACTACCTGGTAGTACGAAAACTGTCACGAGCTAATCATGACTTCAGATTGCATGCATGTTTTTTCCGCGCGAGTCACGACAGCTGACAAACCTGGTTGTGGCAAGTCATGTTGAGATCGAACTCGGATATCCGACCTTTCCGTCCTCCCGGCAGCCTTTCCGGAGGGTTCCATACAGACAAATGACAGGTGCTGTCGCAATCTTCATTTCAAATTGAAACCACAGTAACCGCAACTGCGGACCGAGAGAGTGAGTGCCTTTCGGCACCGGGACTGGCATATAGTACCGCCCGGGTCATGTACTACCGAGGCGAATTGAAGCGGATACCGCGATATTAACATTGATCGCTTGATCGTCTAGACTCACGATCTTGACCGATGCCGAAGCGTAGCTTGTCGGCACTATTGCGTTGTTGTTGTTACATGTCTTGAGCATGTCGGGCGTTTTTAGTTGCTGAAAATCACGCGATAACAAGGTGTGTAGTGCACTATAAGGCCAAAGGGATGTGGCGCAACGCGACCACTCTCATACCGTGCGCTGCCTCAGAAAACAAGGGCACCAGTCATCAAACACAGCGCCAAGTCAGCGCTGGACGCCTGGCTCGTGATGAGTCTTCGGGGGCTGTTACGACTCGAAGATAGTCGTCATGGTTGCATTTTGCATACCAGAATTCAACCAAGTTCTAGACCAGAGACCCATCAGCAGGAAACAGAACCATGAATCATCTGTTCAGCAATCTGCATTAATGAATGGACGGCTTGAATCAGCTGGAGCGAACACGTCGAAGGAGCTGTCATGATTCAAGTACATGAACGCCTGAGGCGTATTCGCTTCACCTGCCGCCGGCAACGTATCTGGGGCGTAGTGCATCCTTTCGTGAAGGCCCATGACTCTGTTGCGTCCGCCTGAAAACGTGTTGGGCGCTGGCAGCTGACACCTGGTGGCACACATGTGAATATTGCTCAAAAGTAAAATATTTTATTCCAATTGCTTTGCCACCATAATGAAGTTGGCGTCATTCAGCAGCTTTATCACTAACCAGTGGATGAGCTTGATTACTTTGTAGTAGAGTTCGCCGTTCGAGACATGAGGTTCAGGCTCTGTAGATCGACGGAATTGCCTCCGAGATTCGCGAGGCGCTCGTCGAATTTGTATGCTGCAAGGTGGCAGCGCTAAGTGACGGGATCACCGTACGGTGAAATCCGGATGATGGCGTGTTCGCCCGTTGGGTGGAAGGTCTCTCGGATCTCTGGGGGCTGCAGCATCGCACGCCGCACCACGAGGAGGTGCAGCCAAGATACCAGGATTGACTAAGTGCAGCTTGACCCATATGAGCGACATTCATATGAAAAATCTCCGCACGCATGCAGTGCGCGAGCCGAGTCGTCACCCGAAGAGCCTGTAGAGCTGTTTTTGGACATATCTCCAGGACTTCCTAGAGGGCTGCAAAGACGTGGATCTTGAGACACTCGTGTATAGACTTTTGTTTGATGTCGAACTGCCGGCAAGTCCGGGAGGTATGTAGAGGCGAGGCCACGAAGCCTTAGGGACCTGTAGATCAAGAAAACCCCCCTCTTCCACATGTTCAGGCGTGCCATCTAACCATCACCACGGCAGTCTGTTTGCCGGAAAAGTAAATCAGCGCCCCGCGTGAGATCTGCTACTGAGAAGCCGAACTGTAGTTTGACCTTCGGGCAACTCTATTGCGGCAGATAGAGTTCTGATCAGCCGGCTCGGAGAAAGGCATGTTGCAAATCGGATTTTGCCCTCCGAAGAATGAGCAAGTGTAAGCCGAATATACAGGGTCCAATATTACGATGTTAGGATGTCGGTGGAAGAATACTGTAGTGCAGCACTTATGGGCAAATCTGCACGCGCAGAGACTTACGGTGTGAGTGCGCCTTTGAGTCGCGCGTGAAGGGGATTCTGCAACCGACTTGTGCCGTTAGTTGATGGTGCAGTCCACTGTGTCTAGCGCAATGACAGCAGTTCTCGCCATGATGACCGGAAAAGGCCCATGACAAACAGTGAAGCACGACTGCGTTTGTAGCGGGAATAACCCGTATTCCCATGACTTATCTGGTGAGACGTGAGGACCACGCATCGTAAACAATTGCAACGGCGTGTAACGCGTACCGCTCAACCGCGTAGGAGATCCATCCTGCGGTAACGCACTTCTGCGTTTACGCAGCCAGGGAACTTTTAGAAGGGGCCAGACCGAAGTGTGATCGTCATTCCCAAGTAGGTGGCGCTCCAACGATTCATGGAGTAGAGAACCCTGTCGGCATGCCTTGAACCAGCCCGGATATGTGATTACCCCTGTCGACGCCATGGACGCCAACACGAGAACGACAAGGACATACACAGATCAACGAATCGATCTCGATCGTGAATACATCCCAGGTCGCGTGTACACGTGTACAGGTCCAACCAAAACTTTCGACACCAGAAAATGGCAAATACACAGTCGATGCGACCGTGGTGTGCACGTAAAGTCCTCCATATTTCGTACTATGACTTGGGACCCATGTCACCCAAGCATCAGGGACACGACTTTACAGAATCTTATCCCGTCTGCAACAGACAATGCGTCGTCAAAACGTCCCTCCAACGTGCCAAGTGAGAGCGATATTGAGCGAGTTCATAAGATGTTTGAGCATGGATTATAGGCGCCAGGTCGGTGTGATGCACGACATGAATCAAAGTTTACACTTGTCAAATAAACTTTGTGCACGCGACACGACGTTTGCTGTGCGCCAGTAGCGGCGTGTCTGCTAGTCTCGATCTCCACAGCTAATGCATGACTTCGGAAGGTGGCCGCAATGGAAGGATCAGGAGATTGGAGGCATTCGGAGTAATTATTGACACATGCTCCCCTAAAGTCGAACCGAGCGGTGCGCAATGGCTCGTGAGTTCTGCGAGCCGATGCCCTCGCTACAGACTGTGCCTTTGCCTTAGGGTTCTGCGTCTCTCGGCCGTAGCCGGACAAGGGGGTCTAACTTGATCAGGGGAGCTACGCGCTGTCATCTGAACTCTGTTGTGCATATGACTATAACGATCAGTGTGTTCTGAGTCAGTGCTTCGACGAAGGAATACATGTGGTTGTATGTACGAAGTACTGCCTGTCGAGATGAGCCTCTACAAGCATGCTCTTGTCGGACAATTCAAGATGAGGACCCCATTTGAAGGCATGTCTCCGGTCATGACGCAATGCAATGATTGTCGTCTTAGTGTAATGAATGTAAAGGATGAGGAGCGACTTTGGTACGGTGCGAGCTACTTACATTTGTGAGTTGGCTTGCGGTCTGGCTTCAAATTCGGTAATCTATGCTTTGCCGCTGAGAGGCTGGTACGAGGTTTTAACCTAGACTGCGAGAATGGGTGAAGCGCGCCGAGGAAAAATCGCTTGACTGTTGTCGAACAAGCGTCTGGCTCCTTTGAAACTTACCATGAGACTTCTGTCAAAGCTGCCCGGGCAGCAAAATGAACGACAGTATTTGTCTGCAATTGAGATTGAGAATTCTATCATAAGCTCATGATCGAGGTTTTCGACTGCAAGGGTTCGCATTTGGTGCCTTGATTCAGCTTGGACTATCGGGTCCCGGCAATCACGAAACAGACTTGGTATGCCATGTGTGCAATGCGGCTCCGCGGTATGACAGTGCCGTGTCTAATAGAATTTCAACCTTGTAGTCAGAGCCGAGAGTTATCTACGCTCGGCAAAGTTCGCCAGTAAAGTTTGCGACTTGCATTAGCAGCCTCCACACGCATCTTATTGCTGTGTATTATTATCGTTCTGTGGAATGTGATAGTCGTGCTCGTCGTGCTCTTAAGGCTATTCCGCCGTTGATCGACATCGTACTCGGCGATTGAGGGGTCAAGTTTCTGTCCACACACACGGGGAGTCGGGGACGTGACCATGTGCAGTGTGCTATGCAAAATGCACATAGCATCACTCAGAGGCTGTGATGCAGATAGGTCGGCAATCTCCGGGTTTTCAGACAGAGGCACGAACTCATGCTCCGGAATCGAGCTTGTGGGTGTGAAACAGTGGCAAATACCGCCGTAGAGATAAACAGCCACAACTGCTTGCATGCTTGTCTGTTGCAACCCCGCGTCGATTTCTGTATAGTGCTTCCCAGCCCGAAACAAGCAAAAAGCTGCGGGTTGTGCAGAGTGTGGCGCTCGGAGGGTTGAGCCGAGAAGAGTTGTAATCTACGGCGCAGCGGTGCTATATACCCTGCATGGCTGCATAACGAATCTGCTCTCGGTAGGAAGGCGATTGGTGCAGCGGTTACCAGCGGCGTGCTCTGCGGCAAGTGTGCATTGCTTGCATGCCATCGAGCCACCAAGCCAATTATCATCAGAACCGCCGTGAGAGTCTGTGGCGGCTCCAGGTGGTGTGTAAGAGCTGAACTCCCGCCGGGACTTCGTGCCGTCGACTCCAGCACGGCATAATACCGCCGTTGAGCTTCTCTCTCTCTCTCGCCGGCCGACCTGCTGGGCAGTAGGCTCCACCACATGGGACGCCTGAGCGTGGATGCCGGCGGCGAGCGCGTAACGCAAAGTGCTAAATTGCTAAAGGGCTGCAGGGGGCAGACGAGGTCGAGCCAGCCTTGCGTGGCCAACCGATAGGCTTATTTAGACGAGATGGGCCAGCGACGATCCCAAACGAGATGAGAGAGAGAGGTCTTTGCATGCATTGCTAGCCAGCCCACGCTCTGGGGGCCCAAGGAAAGATGATCGTTGTCTGCAAAAAGACAGTCCATTCAAGAGCAAGCCCTGGGAGCCAGGCGTGCTGCCACCGCGGATGGCACTGCTCCGGGGGCATCCATCCAGCATACACGTAGATGGGGGAGGCGAAGGGCCTGACAGCATGGACATCCAGCGCTGTCGCCTATACGGACCCGCGCCGCGCTCGCGCAGAGATCGCCAGGCTGCGTACCGACAGCAGGCGAGAGTCATGCGGTTCGCCAAGGGCACGTCGCCGGCATGTGGCAGGTAGAGCAGGGTGCCGTGAGAAAGCTAGTCGTGCTAGTGAGTTAGTCGTTGAGGGCTCAGGCTCAGGCTCAGGGTTTGCTTCTGCACCTGGCATGGGCGACGCGAGTGATCTGCCGCCCCGCGAGGCGCATCAATCATATCGCCCTCGACTAGTCTAGTCGACTGCTCCCTCTCCCAGACGGTGCATATCCGCGACGGTCGTCTGGGGAAAAAGGCGTCGCCGCTAGCAGGCATCGTCGGCTCGGTGTCAACCCTTCACACCAGCCAGTGCGCGCAGCCGTCGGCGCACATCTCGATGGTCGTCGGCACAGGCGTCGATCCTAGAGCAATCCTCACCAGCATCCTGCAAAGCAAAGGTCGCTGTCACCACATCTCGTCCGTGTCGTCCTCCTCCACCACCCTCGTCGTCCCGTCTCAGGCACCACGCCCGTCCTGTCCTTGACGAACCCAGCTCCTTCACCTCCACCTGCTCCAGCTCAGCCACACACAGGGCCCGCCCGTTGCATCTCGTCACTCGATCAGCCTGTTGGACAAGTAGTGCATTGCTCCGAGCCAACAGCCTGGCTCCCCCGAGCCCTCTCTCGTTTCGTCTAATCAATCGACCCTAGCTCTCTTGACCACTCCCACTCCTCCTGGTTGTGATCTTCTTCGTGATCACCTCTCGCTTCTCTGCTGTTTGCGTCTGTGACCCGTCGAGAGCAACCACCACCGACAACATTCGACGTCAGCTCCCCAACTATAACTTCAACCTCGCCCCAGGTCCCAACTTCCGAGAGCTGGATCTCCCGAATCTGGCCACTGCACCTGCACGACTGTACCCCAGCTTCTTCTGGCTCGGATACCATCTGCTTTGTGTTCTGTCCACAGCCACTGACCACTGCCTGGGCATAGACTCGCGGCTATTTGTACCACGCCCTGACGGACACTTACCGGAGGCCCCTCCGTTTCACCGCGGCAACCTTTCAGGAGCCCTTTCCCCCACCACGCTGGAGCTCATACCTGCCTTGCACGTCGACTGCTCACATCTGCCAGGACGATTGCTCTTTTGCAGTGTTGACGAACTTTATGACGCATCTTTCTCCACGCAAATCGATCAAAACACCAATCCATTCGATATTGGTCGACCAACTGGCGTAGCTTCGACATGAGCGAAGGTGAACTACGCATCATGCTTCCCAGTACGGTGCCCCAAAACGGGCAACCCAGGTTGTATTCTCCTTACGAGACCCGCTCAGAGTATGCACCGCGTGCGCCTCATCCACAGGTTGGTCGCCATCAACCGATGGAGCCACCACAGCCACTTGAACCACGGTCTAGCCATCACTTTCGTGGCCCTCCCGTACAGGATGCAACGCCCCGGCACGTAGAGACGAATGGCTATCGTCCATCTGGACAGACGCTTCCCGGACTGCGGGATATCATTCTGGCTCCCGCTTCTCATACATCACCGCAGCCGCCGCAGTCAGCGTGGTCGCAACCGCCTGTACCCAGGTATGAACAACGCAACATTGAGCCCCCTAATTCACATCCGAATGGACCACATCCACCACACAGTACGCATCCTTCCTCGGAGCCCCATGGATCGTATCCGGGACAACATGACCGCCGGCTTGATCTGCCAATCTTGGACACACAACCGGTGCCCAGGCAACAGGGCCAAGGGCCGGGGATGACCTCTTACGCAACACACCCTGCAGACAATCGGGAAATGATGGATGCTCGGTACGAACGTCCGAGGCAAACATCTTCGAGCTCTTACATGACTGCGAGTGCTCCAAGTCCGTATACACCTCTTACCAGCGAACAAGTGAGCCACAGGAACTCGAATGCGTCATACGATCGATCAGGCAATCCTCCGTTCACTCCTACTGGACCTGAAGCATCGAAGAAATATCTTGGCATCAAAGATTTCCCTGGAGAAGGAACTTTCCACGTTTATGACGGCGGCTATCGAATACCGACTTCCGTGGACGGAGAGACAGTGAACCCCCAATGGGGCTTGACCAAGGCGAACAAACCGCGGAAGCGATTAGCATTGGCTTGCCTTGATTGCCGAGAGAAAAAGATCAAGTGCGAGCCTGGTGCCAGTAGCTGTTTGCAATGCGAGAAAGCCAAAAGGCCGTGCCGACGGTATGTGTAAGCTTCACCGCGTACGGTCGTTACATCCCACTGACAACACATAGAGCGCAGAATCAAACTCTTACGACTGACAGCGCTGGTAACCCTCAGTGGACGTCCGAGGCCGGCTCACCTCCTCTCGCAAATCACCCGCCGCCCCCCGAGCGTATGGCCGAACAGAACATGCAGAACCACAGACCAGTCGATCAGACGGCTGCAAAAAACAACCGCATGTCGGATCAAGATCCTTTCTCCAAACGCAGGGCACAGGACGAAGAAGTCAATGCTGGAGCATCAGTGAAAAGACACCAGTCAATGTCGCCTTCCGTAGCATACGGACACAACATGGCTGCCGCCCAACCTCAGTTCCCACATTACGCGGAACATAGGATGCCTAGAATCTCTAAAGGATCGGCCTTCATGAATTGGGAAGATGACCCATATTACACGGACCCCGACGCGACAGTCCACCTGCTGGAAGAGTACTTTGCACATGTCAACAGTGGAACTTATTGCATGTTTCCACGTGTCACTTTTATGAACTGGCTCACAACAAGCCGTGATAAGTGCCAGAACGAACGGATGGTACTGTATGCCATGCTTGCGATGGGTTCGATATTCGCAGCCCCAGGATTCGCAGGCATCGGTAAGAGATGCGCAGAGCTTGCGACTGAAGGCTTGGCCTCCAAGGTTGGAAGGTTCAGCCTCCCTGTGATACACGTTCGACTTTTACTGGCTCTGTACAATTTCGCCAAGGGCAACGAAGGCGCGGCGTGGGAATACTGCGGTCTTGCCATACGTGCCATAAGTGCGCTGCGCTACAACCACGAGGAAGGCTGCCTGATCTCGCCCAAGAAGCAAGATCCGATCCTCGAATACGGACTGACCAGGGAGCAAGTGATGGAGTGCCGCCGCCGGACATTCTGGGCCGGATTCCTGATGGACAGGTACAACGGTTTCTGTGGAGGCATGTTGTGCGTCATCAACCCTGCCGATGTATACCTGCGACTGCCGTGCGCGGATGATGCGTATGAGAGTAGCATGGCATCGGTTGCGCCTTTCTACAACAACGGCACGATCGACAGGTCGCTCACAGTACTCAATGCTTCGAGCCCAGTCTCACCCATGGCGTGGCTAGCTGTAGTCGGAGGCATCTGGGGTGAAGCGATGAATTTCATCTACCGCGCCAACAACCACAGCCGCAACACGTATCGGGAAGCTTACGAAAAGGTCTACCACGACACACATACTGCCATGGAAGAATGGGCCTCAAACCTCCCGGGATACTTGCGATATAGCGATGCGAATCTGGACCGGAGTATCCAGGATGGCTATGCCGGCACATACATTTCGCTGCACGTTCTGCATCACTTTGTGCTCATGAAGCTCAATCGCTGCATGCGTCACACACTTGCCGCTGATTTGGCGCCTCGGAACATTCGCACCGCGCATCTCCACGCACATCGTCTGCTTGGCATTATGCGCGCCATTAGGGAATCTAGACGTGAGATTGTCCATCCCCAGGCAGGTCGGTCGCCACGATTTGTACTTGCCGTACCCTTTGCCGGGTATGCGACATTATCGGCAGTAGACATCGTTGGCGGTGGTGGCCCCGACTCCACTCTCGGGCCGACTATGAGCGGCATGGAGAATGGTGTCGACTGTCTGCGGGAGCTCGCGCAATATTGGAACAGCGCTGTTGAACAGACGAGGAGCGCAGAACGCCGACACTATCAACTAAAAAACGTCCTGTCTCGGCCTTACAAAGCTTCAAGTGGCTGCTGGCTCGGCCGAAACTGGGGACTGGAAGGACCGCTCGAACAAGAATTCGAGCTTGATGCCGACTGCATCTACGGCGTCGACAACAAGGTTTACTTCAATGCATTGGAAGACGATGCTAAAAATGGGCGGGCTCGTGCTTGAGTGCATGGCGGCCACAGCAAGGATCGGGCTTACTTGGGATTTGCATACTCGGCGTAGAGACTCTTGGGTGACACTGGGTGTCACTCAAAGATGTCACGATATTGGCGGTAACCATGTGCAAAAGGATGCCTGCGGACCACAGAACCATGCTCGCTTGCACGGCTGGGCCGCACCTCTTGATACTTTCACTCGCAACTTAGATTGAGCTGTCAGCTTATCGCGAATATACAGCAATGCTGCTTTTTTTGACGGCATTCCAGTCGGAGTATAGAGATTCATTCTTCAGATATGCGTTTTACGGTCAACGTGCAATCTTCGACTCAAGTGCTGTCCTCGTACACGTTCCATGGATGCCGACAATGCGGGAAACAACCTGGCGTTACGCAAGCGCTAGGCCTTTGCTACACACACGTAAGAGGCACATGTATGCACATGCACCGCCAGTAGCCGATGCCCATCTGCTGTGCGTCGTAGAAGTCTCTAGCACCACCACAATTGAAGCATGAATCGGCCCTTTATCGTTCAAACACCGACAACTCTTGGGATTGCCTCGATCGCGCATGATTTGGCTCTGGCTTCCCAGCCTGCAGGATCATGTCCATCATCTCTACAGCGTGTACTTCCTCATCCTGATTATAGCCTACGCCACCAGTCGCGCATACTTTGGCTGGCAAACAGCTTAACAGCACGGCCCCGCAGAGCTCGCGTGCGTGCAAGTGGGGAGGAGGGAAGATAGTGCTGCAATGGTGGTTCTGTGCCGACCTGTCGTAGCGAGGCCCGTCGATCTGATGCGTGTCAATCTGCGCCCAAGGTGGCACGGCTTTCATGCGTAGAGACGTCGCCTGTGTACCTATATTACACCCGAGCTACTACATATTCGACCCATGTCCTGCTGCCGGGAGAGCCGGCGATCGATTCTCCGCCAGCGACAACTGCAACCGGCAAGCTGCAGGGGGCCTTGAACGCTATATGATATGCGCATACGTTCGTGCGTGAAGGGCTTGGTTAGGCGCACGTTCGAAGAAGGCGTCGGAGCTTCCTCCTCGAAGGTTTCGACGGCGTCATGTCTGTGCGACGGGTCTGCGTTCCTTACGGAGCACCGTTGAAGTCACAGCAGTGCGGACGAGAACCGCTGGCAATTGGAATCCGAAGCCCTACACGACTAACGGCTTGGAGACCTGCAAACACGGTGTCCTTGCTGATTTCGGTTGCATGTGCCCGCGGAGCCCGTTTGGCGTGTCTGCAGGTCGAAGGAGTCGTCAACACGCGCACACCGTCGATATGCAAGCGTGAAGTTCACGGCGTCCGCCCCGTCTGTCGCGTACTTTTGGCACAAGAGGTGAGTACTGTAAAGTATCTACCGGGGTGGCTGGCTGGACCTCTAAGGGCACGCTTTAGCCAGACTTTCGGTATTATCACGTTCTGCGGCACCCTGGCCGCGCTAATGATGCTGTCTGCAAGTGCCGTGGCTGACTCTCATCCCTGGCGGCGTCGGATGCGCTATTATTATGCTGGGCGTGGTTGTTTTCGCAACAGCAATCGCCGCTACGCATGCCCGCACCCACACCCACATCCTTCCGAAGCTCTGCAACATCATCGCACCAGATCCGAAGTCTGGAACATTTCAACGCTTGCCGTATTTCCCAGCCGTATGTAGCAGATGTCGTCAAGCATTGTTCTGGAAATCCAGTGTCTCATGTGGCCAGGGCCAGCGCCACTAAATATGCGATCACACGTATCCGATACGCTATTCCGAGGCTCATCTCGATCCGGGGTCACCTCGTTCCGGGCCCAGATTTGCCGGTAGAGTGCGTCTCCCGAGTACATGCAGTCAAGCGAGAATTGTGATGAGACACCCCGCTGCAGCAATCTATGCGCGGCTGATGAGCGGACGCAACGCACGCAAGCGTTCAATATCACACGACTTCGGCCATTCAGTCTTCCGTCTCGGCCGGCAGTGCTGATCTCACGGCAGCAACTAACCGAGCTATTCAGATCCCTGCGTTAACAATCTATCGCTGGGCGCCCAGAGGCAGAGTTGCCGACGGATCTGGCAAGTGGTAGTGGTGGACCCTGGTGCACTTTCCCAAAGGATCATTGCTGCAAGCTGTGACGAGGCAGCAGCTAGCCCTGGAATACAGCAGATTTGCGAACGCGTGAGAGCATCATATACGGACACGGAACTTGACGTGGCGTGATTGTCATTGAGATACTGAAGATGTACGAATTGGAGCGCGCTTGAGCTGCGGTGGATGGCGCGGCGAAAGCTTTGCAATAGCGGTCACGACAGGTTTTGTCCCCTTGAGTTGACGTGTCCAGCATCTGCGATGTTGAGGCACAGCCAGAGCCTTCCAGTGTATGAAGGATGCTTGTGACGGTACAAGCTGCCCGTAGCTACAGCGTGCCGCTGATACAACGCGCCGTGAGCCCGCGTGCGCCCAGCTTCAGCATCGTTGTCAAAACTCTGGGGTATGTATGCATCATGCCACGCTCATATTCACGGGACACGCCATCAGTCTCGGTAGGCCTGGAGGTGTGTCTGGGGAGCTGGGGAAGATGCCGTTGCATGAAGAACGCTCGGCACAAGCGCTCGTGGGCAGGATGCCTCGAGTGCCAGGCGATTCGCATACACTTCGTCCTGAGTGGACAGATTGCCGCGTTTGACGACGTCTCTTAGACGGCTTAGACAACAAGCCGCCCATACACGACACCCACTCTTTTGAGCCCCTGTAATCATTCATCATAACTCCGTATCGGTACATCCACATCGTCGATGCCACGAGGGTTATCATCCAAACCGTAGCCTTGACCTCGGAAACCATCCTGCCGCGACAGGTCCCTGGCTTTCTTCTCCACGATATCAAATTGCGCGAATTCCCGTCTCGCCAACTGCACGTTGACTCGCGCGGCATTGAACGTGGCTTCGTCGCTGGGCATCACCACCGCCAGATTTGTGTTCTCGGTCAGCCGTGTGATGAAGAACATGAAGGCACCTGTCTTTATCTGCATCTCGGCAAAGCTCGTCTCGGAAGCAAGCATACCCGTGTGCTTCGCCATGGAGTGTTTGTGTGTCTTGAGAATGCTGCTTATTCGCTCGAAGCGGTCCGTGTAGGGATTATTCGCTTCTTCGTCCCGTGTGATGTGTGTAACGGCCAGGCATGTGGTTCGCTCGTAGAGTATCAATTCACGGGCATCCAGTAAATCAGCAAGCTTGCGGAGCATGCCCTCAATTGTTGCTGCGTTCGGTACCAAGAAGTAGAGCACCTGGGTCCAGGCGCGGTACAGGCTCTGGTCCCAAATCGATGTTGCCCAGAACCCAACCTGTTGGTCGGTGAAGCCCTCGTCCGCACATCGCGTGCGCACCTCTTCGGTCTTCTGATGGAAGATCTTGGCCTTCTGCTCTATGGGCACAAGATCCATCTTGTGTATTAGGATGAACAGCTTGCTACCAGGGCTGTGCTCGCGTAAGGCGCGTAATGTGGCGGCAAAGTTGATCATGTCAGCTGCGGGCTCACGGGACGAAATGTCGATGACAAAGATCATGACCGCCACCGAGGAGAAAACATGGGAGCGTTGGTTGTTGAGGTATGATTCGACGAACGAGTCTTGACTGTGATGTAAATGTCAGACATTTGTGGAAAGTGATCTAGCACGAGCTCACGAAGCACTTACCCTCCACAATCCCACAGATTTAGCAACAAGTTTCCCATAAATCTGATGTTACTATGCTCAACATCGATGGTGGCACCAAGTCTTCGGACGTCCTTTGCCACATAGTTGCTGAAGATGATCGCTCGCATGGACGACTTGCCCGCACCAGAGCGGCCCATGAGCAGCACTTTGCGCTGCTTTTGGCGCTTGCCACGCTCCGGCGTGCTCATGTTGAAACTTGTCACCGGGGTGTGGAAAAATTGGGGGAAGCGTGTACAATCGCTGTATACAGGTGATGCTCTCTTATCTCGCTGCACGCACGTATCGGCGCTGAAGCGCGGGCGAACTCTCCTTGACCAAGCTCGCTCTTGCTGTGACGACACGTCTTGGCATTGACTTCAGTTGCTATACAAGCAGGGCTCGCACCGATAAGTACTTGTTTACATTCCTATAGCTATCGCACTCTATTCACAGGACGCGTGTTCCCTCTAAGCCCTTTGCAACAGGTCCGGACATTTCATTTTCCCGCTCAAAACGTGTCGCCTCACGCCACAGGGAGCGGTACGAACGGCAATTCTGGGGATGTTTCATCTTGATAGCCTCAAATCCCCAATTTCTCCAGAGCTCATGGACCGCGACAGACTCGCTACCGTTGCTGGAGTAGGTGTTACTTCAATCTTGGCATAAGTATCGCATGGAAGAAAAGCACTTGTGGTGTAAAACTTCATCGAGGCAGGCAACATGGAAATGCTTAACATGCCTAAGTTGCACCCAGCCCTGAACCAGGGCCTATCAAATACAATACCTAGCGTCTCAGGACATTGAGGGCGCCATTTAGGGTTCTCATTTGAGGGGATAGTCGGCGTCGAAGACCATTTGTATATCTATATGAGGCCGCCTCAAAGGAGAGCAAACATCTACTTTGGCCTTTCTCTCAAACCCAATCTCACCGCAGTCTCTCATTCATATTTACTACTCACCCTCGAGCAGGTTCTCGAGTCATCATGCTTTTCTCTCATTCTGTTGCAGCATTTGCAGCGCTCTTTTCTCTGGCATCTGCTCAGTCAGTTGATCTGCAAGGCAAAGTCGGCCCTTTGACATCAATTGCGGCCAAGAAAGCAGTCAAGACTTGCGACATCACCAAATATGGTGGTAAAGCCGGTAGCGACATCTCTACAGCCATCAACAGCGCGTTTGCCGCCTGTAAGAATGGTGGCGTGGTTGTCATTCCCTCCGGCAACTACAACCTCGAGAAGTGGGTCCTTCTGAATGGTGGCAAAGCATGGGCCCTGCAACTCGACGGC
Organism: Epicoccum sp. F181; assembly: GCA_037042865.1. NCBI lineage: Eukaryota > Fungi > Ascomycota > Dothideomycetes > Pleosporales > Didymellaceae > Epicoccum > Epicoccum sp. F181. The sequence continues at coordinate 1,066,952 of JAJSLS010000005.1, forward strand.
ATCATCACCAGGACTGGCACAGCCGGAGGCAACATGATTTTTATCGAGCATACTTCCGACTTTGAGCTCTTCTCAACTACGTCCAAGGGTGCGATTCAAGGCCATGGCTACGAGTTCCACAAAACCGGTTCGATCAGTGGCCCTCGACTGCTCAGGCTATACGACGTGAGCAATTTTGCGGTTCACGACATCTCTTTGGTGGACTCTCCCTCTTTCCATTTCTCCATTGACACCTGTACGAATGGTGAGGTTTACAACATGGCTATCCGGGGTGCTGCCCATGGTGGTCTGGATGGAATCGATGTCTGGTCCGAGAACATCTGGATCCACGATGTGATGGTGACAAACAAGGTTAGTCAGGTTTTGCCTCGGGAGATTTCAGGTGCTGATAATTTATCCAGGACGAGTGTGTCACCGTGAAGTCCCCAGCAAAGAACATCCTGGTCGAAAACGTGTACTGCAACTGGTCAGGTGGCTGCGCAATGGGATCTCTTGGACAAGATACCGACATCTCCAACATCATCTACCGCAACATCTACACTGTGAACTCCAACCAGATGGTACAGAACCCACACCCTTGGTGATACAGGACAAACACTGACCTTCTTCCTCACTTATAGTTTATGGTCAAATCCAATGGCGGAAGTGGAAAGGTCTCCAACCTCGTCCTCGAGAACTTCATCGGCCACTCCAATGCATACAGCCTGGACATCGAGCAATACTGGACAAGCATGAAAACGCTCCCCGGTGACGGCGTGCAACTCTCAAACATCAAGATCAGCAACTGGACCGGCACCGCACTGAACGGCATGCAGCGCGGTCCCATCCAGATCAAATGCGCCGACGGCGCTCCATGCACCGGCGTAGACGTGACCGACTTCAACATGTGGACCGAGAAGGGCGCTTCACAATTCTACAGCTGCAGGAGCGCGTACACCGATCTCAAGGCCGCAGACTCTTACTGCCTGAAAGAGGGTACCGGGGCAAAGTACGCGGCTGTGACTAAGACTGTCACGACGGCTCCCACGGGTTACGCGGCGCCGAAGTTGGCTGATGATTTGGAGAAAGACTTTGGATTTACCGTTAGCATTCCTATTCCTGCTATGCCGACTAGCTTCTTCCCGAACCAGGCACCTATCAAGGCGCTTGCGGGCAGCGCTTGATCGATTGGTTTCGGAGCTTTGTATCATTAGCTAGATCTATATACCTTGTCCACCGGAAAGCCGGTCATACGGCGACGATTTATGTTTGTCTGCGAAGTCAAGGCTATTTCAAATGTGCATATACAACTTGTTTGAGCTTGATCAACTCGCGCGGCAGTGCTGTAAGGTCATGGTGACGCTTTCCCGTTCTTCCCCACGTAAGTTCAAGATGGCGAGAGGATGGGACAGCAAATGCTTTTCTAGCCGCTTTTGCGAATGACTAGCGGGAAGACCGTTGTATACGATGAGTCGAATAGTAGTAGTGGTACACAGCTGCCACCTTGTACTTGAGCGAGCCCGTGGACCTGACGTGATGAAGACACAGTCATGTTCTTTGGACACGCCGGTGGGTGTTACACTGCATTCACATGCTGGCTCACCAGGATTCTTTGAAGCTGCCGTCCGCGCTTGTGAAGAGGACGATGAGTACAAGCGCAGCCTTGCCCCAGACGACACCGTATGGTGCACGGCAAAAGAGACGCTCATGGCCAACAACGGCACGTTCCCCGGCCATTCCAGGTGCTGGTACCAAGCGTCGCCTGGAGATAGCCATGTCCAGATGGGGCAAGCTCAAAGATAGCAGGCTGAGCGCGATCTCGAGGGACAGTCCTTCCAAGAACGACTCAAACACAGACCAAATCCGCACAGAGCACGATACACACCAGGGTCGCGCTTGGGACCAGACGCTAACATACCTGAAGCACCTGGTGAAGGTCTGCCGTAGGGTCCACGATGCCTCGCATCCACAGCAGCGCAAGTCGCTATTTTGTCTCTTCGGCTAGGAGAAAAGCACAAACAGTCGAAATCTTCTTGAGGTGGAAAGCTAGGTCGTCGACTTCGCGAACATCTTCCTTGGAACTGCTGGCGAGAGGCCCAAGTGACGGAAGCTCATGAGGGTCAGGTTCTTGCATCTAGCAATGAGCACGTACAGGCATTACATCCTCAGCAAGGCTGAGGCTGACGATGAAGAGGCCGTGGAGACTTACAGGGATCACATGTGCCGCCGTGCTATTGCTAAGATGGGACTCGGTGATACTGGTGACGTTGAGACGCTTTTTCCTCGTTCAAACATGGCTGCGGAAAAGGTCAGCCATGGTAAAAAGCGTGGTATCGAGGACGCCGAATACGTGGAGTGAGCACTCACTAGTACGGGAGGTTTCCCTTGATGTAGGTATGTGCTTTGTTATCCCTTCGTAATGGGGAATGATCATGCTAAAAATCACACAGCGACTTGTGGCTACTAGCCATAGATCCCATGTAAATTTGCGACTTATCACTCAATGAGAAGCACTTGAACGTGAGCGTCAGGCTCTTGCTTCCAATACGTTGCTTTCTTTTCGGTTCGATGTGCGTATAGGACGAAACATAACAAACACCAAGAGGGAAAACGGGAGTGAGAGGATCTGTCTACAGTGAGCTTGCTCTTCATTTTCTCCGGAGAGACAAGTTTTCTTTTTTGTCAATACCTCCAGAATACGGGCGACGATGGAAGGGGGAGGGGGGGCCTTTTCTTTCTATCTTCGTCGTCCGTCTGGGAAACAGGGAGGATTGGGAGAGTTTCGGTTTGGACAGCCACGCGGAATCACGTGCAATTAAATCATTCCGCTCCCATGATTATCACATGTGCTGTGATCTGTTCTCAGATAAATGTTGGAGTCACTCACATTGGCGAACAAGCCTCGCCACTTCAGTATTGGCAGTAGGATGGATGAGCATAGTTCAAGGGTCGAGGAAGAGTGGTTGATGACCGTTTGACTACCAAAGTCAGCTCATACTTTCGCCCTGAAACACTCATCAGGAGAGAGAAGATTGGAGGAGATGGCTTTCTGCGAGACGCGATAGGCGATGCAATTGTGCGCGTGCCGCTGTGATGCGATTGTGAAGCAGGGTAAGCCGGTCGAACCGGATCATTGACCGTCTCGCTTAGACTGAGGCGGCGCTCGGGCAGCATTCGAGAGGAATTGGGATGGACGGGCTGTGGAGTGATTCAGTCGATTTCACATGTTCGGACTGGCCGAGTGGGAAGATGAGAAACATCAAGGCACTTTGAAGGCAGCTGACCTTGAGGTGGCTGGTCAAGGGTGGGATACGAGAGATGAGATGCGAGACATGAAGGCAGATCACAGTTTCCAGTGACGCCATAGTCGACAGGCTGATCCCTGTACGGCGCTGGTTTCGGAGTGGGTTGACGGCATGGGCATCAGCAAACACAGCTGCCCCTCCATCCATCATCCGTCCACCCACGCGACCAGCGAAGACCTTACACCTTTGCGTGTGCTCCCTTGACTCTGCCCTCGTTCCCTACCGAGCATCATACACCGTCCCCTCTTCTCTCTCCTCTCACTCTTATTACTCATTCCATCTCACCGCCCGTTGCACCACATCGACATCCTTACATCCAAGCTTGCAACACCTAAACTAGCGTACCTGCGTCGTGCCTGCACTCCCCGCGTCGCACCTTCCAAACTCACTTCCACTTTCACGTGCAAGCACTGGAAAGTCGTCGTCCACTGCTGCATAACCCCTCCTCCTCTCTCTCTCACAGCACAACACAACACCACCACCAACATGGCTCACACCGCTGCCGCCCAGGACAACCCCCACGAGGTGCCTAAGAGGCCTAGAGGTATGCCAGCATTGCAAAAAGCATGCATTGATCACGAGAATCCACTTACTGACATCCGCCCTCACAGGCATCCTCAAGAACTCGAACTCCTTCCAGCAGACCTCTCCCGACGCTCGCATCTCGCCCACAAGTGAGCGCCCACCGAACAGCGCCATCTCCGACCTTCCAGGTCCCGCCGTGGCCGATGGCAATCGTCCCAATGCACCCACTCGCGGCATGTCTGAGAAAGAGATCGTCCAGCACAACACCGAGCTCAACGCCGGCGAAGCTGGTCACCGCCGCACCAGCTCCAATGCACGCGGCAGTATGAGCCGTCGCCGATCCTCAAACTCCAACTCCCACGACGAAACCAACCCACGCCTCAAATGGGACGAGGCAAACCTCTACGTCAACGAATCTCAGATGGGTGGCCGCATGAAGATCGACGAGCCCAAGACGCCGTACGCTAAGCACTACGATCCGTCAGAGGACGATGCTGAGATTTCGGCCATCAACGCGGCAGAGTTGAACGTTGACGAGCTGGACATGAAGCCCAAGGCCACCGGAGCCAAGCGTGAGAGCGATATTCCTGGCCTGGATATCGGCGAGCCGGAGATGAAGCCTGTCGCCAGAAGAGACAGTGAGAACAGTAGAAAAGTCGAACTTGATCAGGACAGCATGGACATCGACGGCGGAAACCACGGCGAGGGTGAGGGTGACATGAGCACAGAGGAACTTGAGAAGCACAAGCACTTTGAAGAGATGCGCAAGAAGCACTATGAGATGAAGAACATCAAGGACCTGCTAGGGTGAGTCGAGAAAATCTTGTACAAAACCTCAAAGAGAAAATGCTAACAACGTTCTAGCCACTCCGACGAGATTGATGTCGATGACGACGAGGACGAAAAGAAGTAGAACACACCTACACTACCAACGTTTACGAGAACTTATGCAAAATTCTCTCTTCTTTCAATACGATTACGAACAAGCATCTGCAGGCGCTGGCCAGGACGGACGGGTTCCGAAATCCGAGGCTTTTCAAGCTCACGAAGGGCTCATTTCCAGGAGTTGGAGTTAACATTACGGGTTGCGTATGACCGCAATACTAGCAATTCTTCGGCAACAATAGTATTGCACACAGAATGAAATGAATATCCGAGTCAATCAAAGTCAAGCTCAGGTCTCTGACCCATACAAATCACAAACGCCGTCGTCCCATGGTATCGCTAATGAAAATGCCCATCGCCAAAATTCCCAACATGAAGGTAGAATGCTCCCACCCATTCTGTAAAACCAAAAGTCACGCTTCTGTCTTTGCAGTCGCCACACCCACTCACATCTTCCTATTGATCACCTCCACCATCCAATCCTTCGCTTGCCTGCTCTCTTTCAACCCATACCTCCACGCCACCGGGTAGACATGCATCTGCTTCTCCCAATGCAACCAACTCCCTCCCACACCAGCTTCCATCAACCGATCCCTAAACAGCAGCGCGTCCGGCGTCAGAATATCATACCCGCCCGTCACACCATGCACTTGCACACCCCTATCCCTCAACGCCGTTAACGTGCTCAAAGGTAACAGCAAAGGCGACAACCGCGTATCGTCAGCCGGCCACTCGCCCCGCCACACTTCGCTCGTCGCTTTGACAAACTCGTGCCGTAGGAGCGGGTCTTTGCGCTCAATAATGGGAATCTCGGGGTTCGTGCGCCGGAGATCTGTCGATGGGCTGATCACGAGGATATGCGCTGGCATTGGCGGCGGAGGCGCGTCTGTATCTGCTGCTGCTGCTGCGCGGAGCATTTCCAATGGCAAAGCGAGAGCGAGATTTCCACCAGCAGAGTCCCCAGCCAGAATCGCAGTTTCGTTGGCCGCGGCACAAAGGTCGAGCAATTTAGGCAAGAGATCCAGGAGCACAGGTATCGACTCCGGAGCGGGATTATTCGGCGCCAAAGGATACGACACAACCGACACAGTCGTATCCGGACACGACGCCGCGAGTTTCGACGCCAGCGCCCAATGGTCCGCGGAAGCTGGCATGCGCCACCCTCCGCCTGCGAAGTAATATATCCTTTTCCGCCTGACTTTCTCAGAGGAGGAGGGAGAGGATTTGAGGGCGCCCATGTGAGGGAGTTTGGGCGTCATGTCGTAGATGTGGACGTCGAATACGATGCGGTGCGAGACGTGGGCGCGGGTGGTGGCGTGTTTGGGGATATCGAGTTGGGGTGAGCCGTGGGGGGTTTCGTCGCGCATTTTGGTGATTAGGGGGCCGAAGGGGCGGATGAAGGTGTGCATTAGGGTTGTGAGGAGGGAGCGGTTGGTGCGGTGGGTGATTTCCATGGTTTTTGTTGTGGTAGTTGTGGTGGTGGTGGGTTGGGGGTTGAGAGGAGAGGTTGTGTCGGTGCTGGGTTTGGGTAGACTTGAAGGCGTTTCGAGGTGGGATCCTATGGTGGTGGTGGTTTCGGAGGGTGTGTCTTTGGTGTCCTCCATCTTTGTTTTTTCTTCGTTTGGTCAAGAGTGCTAGAGATTGTTGTTGTAATCACGAAGACTGGTCCTTAAATTACGATTCCATGTGGTGAAGAGATCTGAATCAGAAACCTTGTGAAGATGCAGTCGATCAAAGGGTCTCGCCAGTAATAATCCTTGCAGTCGTACCGAGAGTAGTTGATAACATCCAAAAGAAGGGCAAGATTATTGTTGAAGAAAGACAGGAAGTTGAAAGTGCTACCTTACCCTGGGAATATTTGCAGGTTACACGGCATGGCAGATCGTCGCGGCACACGGCTCACGGACGATAACTCCATCTCGACCCTTGCACAGCCTCGCTTGCTGATTACAGACGGGAAGCACAAAGGACGAACGCAGGCAGACGGCAGGGTGTTGCACATCGGTAAAATGGTACAGAAAGGCACGTGTGGATCGTGAAAACAGTGCGTGTGGAGATGAGATGTGCATGCGGGTGGTAGGAATCGTCGATGACATCGTTGGAAACAGAAACCCTGCTTTCTAAGCGATGAAATTCCGATCCTCACGGTCACTTGGATCAGGGGTTTTCCTTCAGTGTGGATCACGACTGTTGAGATTTTGGAACTGGCGGTGCTGGCGCCAGAGGTTGTCGACGACAAGCACTCTGTTCGTTCTCCTAGACTGACGTTTACTCCATGTAGAAAGACTGGGGAGTTGGGGTTCGTTTCAAGCAGCAATCCATCAAAATTGGTCAGTGCATTCGATCATTTCCATCATTGATTTGAACACATCGAGCAGCAACGATCGATCACTGCGGAGTTTCGTCCATATGCAGGAGGCGAACAAGGTGAGAGGTACTTTAGCGACCCGCTTCAATACATTATTATTGCAGCCAAAAAGGCGCATCTACCTCATCCAAGACTCGTTCTGTTTGACCGGTATCGAACACCTGCGCGCCATCAAAGCAATGGCGTCATTGCCCTGCCCTCGTGGATTCCATCGAAATACACGAATCGTCTACGCTGGGTTCGGCTTCAAACCAATTTGAAGACGCAGCTTTTCGCGCTTTGCTGCTTCGTTGCCGGCTCGGTCAGCCTCGAGCCCAAGGAGCATGTTGTCGACTTGGAGCACTAGATATTCATCGTCAGTTCCGGTACAAAAGCCAAGATAGCACTATGTGGCATGCTTACACGTCAACTTGGCAATGTCTTTGCTGGTTTGCGGGAACTTGTCCAGGGTGTTGCCTGTCCTGAGGGAGACCAGCGGGTGCAGCTTCGCATCATTGGAGGTGAGGTGGGAGTTTGCGACTCGCGCGACGTTGTTGGCATTGATAGCCTTGGTCCTCGTCTCGAGCTTCTCGATCGCTTTGACGGGATCGTCCTTTGCGATGGCGGCAGGAGATTCAGAGGGTGCGGCTGAACCAGCGACGGATGGGGCTTTGGATGGTGTCTTGGAGGATGTAGTAGGCATGTTGGGGTTGGCGATGTTGGGCGCCTTGCCTGTACCTTGAACTGGGGGCATTTTGATTGATGAAGTAGACTGGGTTATAGTTTATGGAAAAGATGATAGCACGGGAGAGAGGAAGAGTCAAACTAGACAGTCAATTTATGTATGCAACGAGGCGATCAATGATCTGCCGGCAGCCTTATGGATCACACATATATATACACGCAGTACCTGGCAGACTGACGCAAGCCTTACGGTCATTGGGGATAGTCGATGAGAACCTTACTTGTCTTCCAACTTTCTCGAAGGCCCGATGCTCGCGGCCACTCTGGCCATCTCGTGTTTCGAGCGGCGGGGGCTCTGGGGCGTTTACGTGCGTGGCGCACGGCTCCATCATCCCTGCTCCAGCCTATCGTCTTGATGGATCAAGTTTGCAACGATGAGCTGGCATTGACGTCTATCAAGCGTTGCTGACTTGCAAAAGACTCCAATACCTGACCTCCGTGGCTGAGCTGTCAACAGACAGGGCAGTCCTTCGCATAATTCTGCGTACAGTGGTCGGTTCACTTGCTAGCTTGGGTCTAAACCTTAGTACAATCGTTTTTGGATATGTGACCGTGAGATAGATTCTAATCTCGATGGTTCTTCCAGCACGAAAATATGACTACGCCTATCAATGCTGCTACAGTAGCTGGCGAACATTGATACGTAGACTTAGGTGCAGCGATTGCCTAAGAAGGAAGGCCGTTGCAAGCTCGAGCTCAAGCTCGGCCTGCGCGTGATCGCATCCCATCACGTTGCCAGGCAAGGCTGCCTATCTACCTATCAGCCGCGTATCTTACACTGACACAAGACTCACACTTGCATCCATCCACATCCCTTTCGTCTTCTTCATCACTATATCATCTTACAATACAACACAACCTCAGAACATTCCTCACATCACGAAATCATGGTCCGCAACGTAGCATCAATGCAAAGCCTCCGCCATAACATGGAAGACATGAACTTCGATGCTCCTCCTAGACGCACCTTGTACGAGGAGAGCTACGCTTCCATTCAACATTCGCCCCGAAGGACCACTACCACACCTATTGCTCAGCCCCAACAACACCCCATCGTCCAGCTCTGCGGCACAGACGACTACACCAAACAGCTCATGAACCGCGTCGCAACTGGTGTGGCCACCGAGGCGGAACAGAAAGCATTTGCTCAACAGGTCCAGCGCGGTCTTCCTTCGATGATCAGCAACGCTTCATCCACCAGAGCCTCGTCAACACGCTCTTCTCCACGAGAGGACAAGGCCGCTCGCTTCATGCAAGCGACTCGCGAGAACGCCGAGAAGTACACGAAGCCTTTCTGCGACTTCTTGACCGACAACCCTACAGTGTTCCACTGCGTGGATGCTGTAAAGACCCAGTTGAAGAATGCTGGCTGGAAAGAGCTTAGTGAGAGGGATGCTTGGAAGATCGAGCCTTCGGGCAAATACTTTGTCGAGCGCAACGGATCGGCGCTCATCGCTTTCTCTGTCGGCGGCCAGTACAAGCCAGGAAACGGTGCGGCTATCTTGGCTGGTCACGTCGATGCTTTGACTGCCAAGCTGAAGCCTGTCAGCCAGGTTCCGAACAAGGCCGGCTACATTCAGCTTGGTGTCGCACCGTACGCGGGCGCACCAAACAACACTTGGTGGGACCGCGATTTGGGCATTGGAGGCCGTGTCTTGGTCAAGGAGAACAACAAGATCGTTTCTAAGCTTGTCAAGCTCGATTGGCCTATTGCTCGCATTCCGACTTTGGCGCCTCACTTTGGTGCTGCAGCGCAAGGTCCGTTCAACCCGGAGACTCAGATGGTACCGATTATCGGTCTTGAAGACTCCGAGGAGAAGAGTGAAGAGACGGTCGAGCCTTTCAGCAAGCCATCATTGATTGGAGGTGGCGCTAAGACTTTCGCATCGACGCAGCCGCCTCGTCTGGTCCGAGCGGTCGCAAACGAGCTCGGTCTCAAGGCTAACGACTACGGCAACATCATCAACTGGGAGTTGGAGCTCTTCGACGTGCAGCCTGCTACCGTTGGTGGTATCGATAAAGAGTTCATCTTCGCTGGACGTGTGGACGACAAGCTCTGCTCCTGGGCTGCCATCCAAGCACTCGTAGATGCTCAGGCTACCGACACCGTAGACAGCTCAATCATCAAGGCTGTCGGCCTTTTCGACAACGAGGAGATTGGCTCACTCCTCCGCCAGGGCGCCAGAGGAAACTTCTTGCCTTCCACGATCGAGCGCGCTGTTACGTCTCTCAACAACGACGTTTCAAGCACTAGCATTATCGGCCAGACATATGCCAACTCCTTCCTCGTCTCTTCCGATGTCATCCACGCAGTCAACCCCAACTTCCTCAACGCATACCTCGAGAATCACTCCCCTCGTCTCAACGTCGGCATCGTGGTCTCTGCGGACAGCAACGGCCACATGACTACCGATTCCGTCTCAACGGCCATTATGCAGCGTTGCGCAGACAAGGTCGGCGCCAAGCTCCAGGTCTTCCAGATCAGGAACGACTCGCGCTCTGGTGGCACCGTTGGACCGATGCTGAGCTCTGCCACTGGTATCAGGGCGATCGATTGCGGTATCCCGCAGCTGAGCATGCACTCTGTACGTGCCACTACTGGTAGTCTGGACCCCGGCCTTGGTGTTGCGGCATTCTTGGGCTTCCTCAACGGCTTCGAGAGCGTCGACAAGGAATTCAGGTAGATCAAATGGTGTTGATGGGAAATTATTGGTTAGATTACAGCATGGCAACAGACATAAGACATAAGCATAGGCATCAGAATACCCCAGCAGAATACGGAGAGTCAATTTCTCAATAAGATCACGTCTTTCTCATCATCGTTTGACTCGTCGCGCATCACTTTTGAAACATCCATGGGCTCGGCGTGTATCATTCACTGCGTCCTCATGAACCCTTCGTGTCGCTTTTGCAGCTCGCTGGGACGGATGTCTCGCAGCATGCGCAGGTTGATCGTAGCCCTGGGCTCTGTTTGTAACACATTCTCACAGATCCACGTTAGGTTTGTGCCAAGTGTACATCCTGAAGCAGGAGTTGTTAGTAGGAAGTCACAAGTCTTGTCGTTGCCTCAACTATCAGAACGACGAACCACAAAGCTTGCAAATCCAGTGCGGATGCTTCTTTGCAGCGCAGTAATACTCGCCGCGATGCTCCTTCAAGGAACCGTATGTCAGCAATCCCGATCGATATCGCAGGAAAATTTCTTGTGAATACGTCACGTACAAGCCCTTGACTAAACTTCACATCTGCCAATTTCGGATGGCAAGATATCAAGCCCTTGCGCTCACAGTGCGTGCAGTCGCACTCGAGCGCCGTGTAGACGCCTTTGCCTTCTGGGTCGTCGGATTCGAGGAGAGGCGGTGAGATGGTGATGGTGTATTGGATCGCGGCGCAGTGGCATTGGAGCGGGTAAGTGGCGAAGACGCCGGTTGAGGGAGGCCAGGGGACTTTGTGATCTGAGGACATTGTTGTTGCTTGATTGTTGGGGATTGGAAGAAGGATTGATTGAATTGATAGAAGGAGGAAGGAGCTATACAGTGTAGCTGCCTAAAGTTGTAGACATGGCATGGTGTGCGGCTCGGAAGGATTAAATGTCTCCGAGGCTGAATCCTTCGAGGCTAGATGTGTTCGCATTGAGGCTGTTGCATGGTAGATTGGTAAGCTGTTGCTAGGGGACTGGCTTTCTTCGTTTAATGCTCACCAATTAGCAAGAGTGAATACATGCATGTGGTTGCTGAGGATACGCTCTCGGTAAATGTACATGTACATATTAAGATATCGACAACCCTAACCCTGATGAGAACGACACTCCATGTCCCCTCATCGACTTGAGCTTTTCTTGAAGGACAGATAATTACATTCAGAACTCTATACGCAGGTGCTGATATCAGGCAATGACATGATAAAAAGGTAGCTAGAAAGGTAGCTAAAGCTGTCGCAGGTTTGGTACTTCACCATGTCGTTACCATCTTCCTACCTTTGTTAGTGGGTAGCAGCTCACCAGACAAAGGTGGAGTTTATGGAATCCGCCGAAGATCGAAAAACTGGTCCTTTCGGTCTTGCAAACCGCGATTTTGGCGTACACAACGTGCTCGTCGACAACGAAGTCAACATCGTCGGCTTCATCGACTTCGACGGCGTGATGGCGGCTCCCTCCAGATGTCTGCAGTTGTGGCACAGCTACCGGTTTTCATGGGCATGTTGCGTCCAATCCCTGGATTCGCGGAAACCAGGGAAATGGCTGTTGCTTGAGGGAAACTGCACAACTGGTCTCGAATTACTTTGAATTGGGCCAAGCCGCAGTTGATCAGCAGGAAGCTAGCACTGGCAAGAAAGATATTAGTGGGTTTGCAGACTTGCTGATGTCAGATGCTGCAAGCATCGTGCAGGGACTGAACGACTGTGGACAACACCGCAGCCTTGCCAACGATCGCTGGTCGGCGGCATGTGACTTGCTTCTGCAAAGGAAGGGAGAAGAAGCTTCCTGATTGAATGCAATTCGTCCCAGTGTCCGATCTGGAGTGACGCGTCAACACATGATCGATTTTGAATTTGCTGGGAGATACAAATCGTGTTTCTCAGGTCGCGACGTTGGACAAATAGTCAATAAACAGAAGTGAATCTTTTTCCATACCAATTTCCCATGAAGAACCTCATTCATCTCGACGGCACTCTATTGCTTCACCATGCCTTTACACCAGAAAAGTACCTCGCGCCAGCCTCGATCAGGTAAATTTCTCTCCAATCTATAAGCAGTGGTCACATACATAGAATCATCATGCTCAAGCATCTTCTTCCAATAGCTGCTCTTCGGTCTCAGCCATGTTGAATATACTCAAGGCGCGGTAATGAGCGGCATCTGCCTCTGCCTCACCTGCTTCTGCTTCTGCATCACTTCGCATGATTGCTAGGTCCACTGCATCTTGGCGCCGATGTGCTTCAAGTGTGGGGTGGTACATGGCATCTGCCTTTTGAATGTAGGACTTGGCAGTCTTGTGCGCAGTTGCAGCTGCGTTTTTAAGTTTTTGCTCCCTTTGGCTAAGCGGAATGGAGCCGTGAGTGCCACCAGCGACCAGGCTCGTCTCCCAACGACCTTGATTCTCATCTTCGGAGGCAATGGGTAAGTCTAAGCCTGCATTCCACACTGCTCTTGCGGTTCTTGATGTCGGTCGATTCTGTAGTGGGCGGTTTCGCTCCATGTGTGGTTGATCCGGGTGTTGGGCATCATCAGTTGCTTCGCTCTTGGATCTGGGCTTGGCATTCATCGCGGCTTTCCGAGCATCTGCAACATGTTTTGCTCTGGTGGCCTGGTCACGCTCAATTTCTAGTGCTCCCTTCGAAGCGATGTTGCGATCTCGCAAGGTCTCAAACTCCGCGGACGAATGGTCGAGTGTGACAGATAGACGACCGGAGGTGCTGTCCATTGCTGTTATGCTGAACGGTGTTCGAAGATGCGCAAGCTACGAAAATTAATCCTTTACCGAGGAGATGAGCAAAGGCAGTAAAGTATTGGTTCCTTGTGCCATGGCGAACACAAATGAGACTCAAAGACAAAGACAGTCCTGAGTAGAGATTTGTGTCTGCTGATCGATGTCTGTAGATGTTGTTTGCGTTTGCCTCAGTGCCCCTCAACGAGAGACATTGTCGCTTCTATTCGTGATGCGATCGGTAGCGTTCCGCCACCGAACATCGAAACCAAGATGCCTGTCAACCCATGATAGCATCGGTAGATAAAGCAGCGATAGTGCACCTGTCCCTAGGGCTATATCACTTGATGATATGCGTCTTTGATCTTGCGATGTGTTAGACATCTTCTTGTGGAAAGTGGCTGCGTAATACCAAGAATTCCAGAATGCCCGTAGGCAAAGGACTGCTACCAGATTGAAGCGACCAAGTATAGTGACACGTGTGATTCCTATTAGACATATATAACAATGTGTGCTGCCATAAGAGGTATTTTCGACGAAGATATGGCGGTGGGTCAAGCGCCACGTTGAGACGAGATGTCAACACCGTCCAGGATAGTAGCAAAAGCTCAAGAAACCTGACCTGATTTGACGACGATTCGAAGAGCACATTGTGCAACTGGGAAATATGTTATACATGTATAGTCCAATACAACTCGCGTGAGATCGCGATAGCGGATGTCTTCCATCATCCCAAAATGGAAATTCTCCGCACCACTCCCGCCAGCCTGACGCTCGCTGCACCCTCCATACCAACGAAGTAGAGAGAGACCCTAGCCGTCGCATCGTCCATTCAAGATCACAAGATGGCGAAGAAAGGTACGTTCGGCGCACGCATATATCATGCAATGGTCTACTAACAATAACAACAGCGAAGTCAAGAACCGTCGCAGTGCGCCTCATGTCGATGGCCATGACTGGCTTCTTCATGACCTTCCGCCGCCCTCGTACCCACCGCCCGCTCAGCATGCTCAAGTACGATCCTGTCGGTAAGTGCTCAGGAATTATTTGTGGGTGTAATGTATGGAGCTTTAGCTGACGAATGGCGAAACAGTCAAGAAGAAGGTACTATTCCTTGAGGCGAAGCGCGGTGGAAAGTAAACGAAATACAAAATCATTTGCGGCACGACGAAAACCACACTAGAACACAAAAGAACCGAATCGCGACTGGAAAATGTCAAAAGTCAGGGATGAGGGTCGCCCGCGGATAGATACTTGGGCGGACATGTAAGATATGGGCGAAGAGCATCGAGAAAGGAGATATCCATGAACAACTGCCGCTTGGAGAGCCATTTGACGGGCCATCGAGCGCCGGGACAGTCGACAGAGATTACAGATCTCTCTTCAACATCAAGCCGAAGCGCCTCTGATGAGGGCTCGAGCATGGAAGAGATGACAGGAGCATTGTACATACAGGGCATGTAACATTGGTACGGCAAAATCATTCTGTAAACCACGATTATACCAGCAAGACTGTATGTTCGTGGAGATGCGCTCGGAGTACCGGAATGCATGTTGAAGCATTCTACGATTATAATGTTTGAGTCTGGCGAGCTGCAGTGCTTTCTCGTTTGTCGCATCAGGCAAACCAAGCGCACCAACGTCTGATAGGTAAGGTGACATCGCTAAGAAGGAAACGATATTTGTATAATTTTCACGGAGAGATAAGTCAAATCACACGATTGCAAGAAGCTTCAAAGCACTTCCATCACCATATACTGATGTTGGTGGCCAAGAAAACGAGCAACAAGTATATGAATATGCCTAGGCTTGTGATACGGTATGACACACGGACGTACGAGCCAATTGAACAGATCATGAATTGCGTTATGTTGAACAGAAACTCGCTAAACCAACAAGTCTATCGCGTTTTCAAGATCCGCCTATGCACAGAACAAATCTTTTCATCAAACATCCAAACATCCAGAATCACTTCCTCACTAGATCAGGTCGTCTAGTAAACTTCAAGCACATACCTGCCCTCCTCCTTCAGCCTCTCAATCTCCTTCTGTCCATCCTTCTTCTTGCCCTCAGCAGCAGCCTCCTGCTCAATACCCTCCTCAAGCACAGCAGTAACATCAGGCACAGGCCAAGTGGGACCGCAAAGGTAGAAAGCGCCCTCCTCGCGCAAGTAAGCCTGGCGGATCTCGGGCAGAGTCTCGCGCATGCGGTCCTGAATGTAGATCTTCTGCGGCTGGTCGCGAGAGAAAGCGGCGCCGAGCAGGGTGACGATGCCGGCGGCTTGGTAGGCTTCCCACTCTTCGCCGTACAGGTACTCTTCGCGCTGGTGGCGCGAGCCCATGTACAGGAGGAGGTCGCCGATGGGCATGCCTTGCTGCTTCTGCCAGGCGCGCTCCTGGACGAAGGCGCGGAAGGGTGCGAGACCCGTTCCGAGACCGGCCATGATGAGGGGTTGGGTGGTCTTGGGAGGGAGCTTCATCACGGAGGGCTTGACGGAGACGGTGACGGGGCTGCCGATCTTGAGGCCGTTGAGGTAGCGAGTGGCTTGACCGAAGCGGTCGCGGCCTTGAGGATCGACCCAGTTGACGGTGACAATGAGGAGGGAGACGCTGTTGGGAGTGACCTTCTGGGAAGAGGCGATGGAGTACTCGCGACGCTTCATGGGATTGACGATGCGGACAATGTCGTGGAAGTTGGGGTGAGCGGACTTGTACTCGAGCAGAAGGTCGGCGAAAGTAATGGTGTCAACCTCAGCACGGCGCTTGAATTCCAGAACAGACTCCTGGTTGCCGCCAGTACCGAGAAGAAGCAGGTTCTCCTTCTCCTTGGGATCGGTGGCGAATTGGGACAGAGCCTCGTAGAAGCGCTTGGGAGGGCGACCGAAGATGTCAATGTTCTGCGTGAGAGACTGGTAGATGGTGCGGTTCTCGTAGACGTTGGGGTCTTCGCGGCTGGGCACCTCGACAACCTCCTCGGGGTCGAGACCGTACCACTTGATGAAGGCCTCAACCTCCTCCTTGTCGTTCTCGGCGTGGATGCCAAGAGCCTCGCCGATCTCGTACTTGAGACCAGTGTTGCCAAGGTCGAACTCGATGTGGAAGATGTTACGGTCGTAGGTGGAGGGAGTGAGTCTGCGGCGCTCCTTGACGGTGGCGACGCAGGTCTTCTGGGCGAGCTCGGGCTTGAGGGCAGTGACAGTGCCATACGCTTCCTTGAAGACAAGACCCTTCGCAGCCACGGTCCACTTCTTTGTGGCTCCAGGAACCTCGTCCTCGAGCTGCTGGTAAGCGGAGAAGCTGTTGGCGTTGAGGTCCTCAGCAACGGGCAGAGCCTCGTTAGCCTCGAAGTCGAGAGTCTCCCAGGTGGCAGGAACCTCGATAGCCTTCAATGCACTGTCGAGGTCCTTGGCGAGGACATCAAGCACATCGCCACCAGCCTGGAGCTTCTTCAAGCCAGTCTCGTAAAGAGTAGGCTGAGCGATCTTGAGGAAGGCCAGCTGGAGAAGGAAGTTCTCCAGCTCAGGCTCCTCAGTGACCTTCGCGGAAGCAGCAGGATCGAGAACGAAGAGTGAGAGTGACTTGGCAGCGATGGCCTTGCGCACAGGGGTGCTGAGCTTCTTCTCGACATCCTCGTCCTTCCAGCCAGAGGACTCGACAATGAGGGTACCCGAGGTCTTGACGCTATCGATGATATCGAACTCCTTGAGAAGTTTCTCCTGACCAACGACGACAACATCAGCAGTCTTGACGCTGTAGGCAGCCTCGATGCTCTTCGAAGAGCAACGAATGTCAGTCCTGACAGAACCGCCCTGCACCAGGTTGTCGTGAGAGCTGCGGACGGAAACGTTGAGCGAGCTGTCGCCAGAAAGGAGCTGGCCGACCTGGACAGGTGCAGGCGCAGATGCATTCGCGTCAACATCCCAGAAAGTGTACTGCTTGACGTCCTCAGCGGTAAGGTTCAATGAAGTCTCCGGCACTTCAACCTTGTCACCAGGCTTGGTACCCAGCTGGCGGAGCAGGCCTTCCATCTTCTTAACGGTCCAGACGGTCTCGCGGCCGTATTTGATGTCGTAGACACCAGGCTCCTTGCCAGAAGCAGAGGCCTGGAAGTTGACAGCAGCGAGGACATCGCTGAAGAGACCACTGCTGACAGAGCTGTCGGCAACGTGTGCGTTGTCCTTCACCTGGCCGAGGACAGTGATCTGCTCAACGCTAGGAGCGAGGACCTCAAGGAACTCCTCCTCAGCGAAGGGACGGTAGACACGGACGTTGACGACACCAACGCGGATGTTCTGTTGTGCGAGCGCCTCTGCGACCTGTGCGCCCAGGCTGGCCTCGACAGTACCGAAGACAACCATGACACGGGTGGGAGAGGCGTGGCCGTGGTACTCGAAGCTCTTGTACTCGGTGCCGAGCTCAGAGTTGAGGGCAGAAAGGATCTTGGAAAGCTTGCCTTCGCTGGTAAGCTTCTTCGAGTAAAGATCCTCCTGGACGGTGGAAAGGATCGAGTCGTAATTGCGCTTCAGGCTGGCAACGCCAAGGGCATCGACAATGCGAGTAGTTTCACGACCGACAGTGATACCGTCGTAGGTGTGGACAGTCGGCTGAACAGATGCAAGGAGGGTAGCAAGGAGAGACATGTGTTGAATCTCGTAAGCGCTCCTGCTGGTGACAAGTCCCATACCCAGCTCCTCAGCGAGAGCGAGAGAAGCAGTGTAATCAGTGACAAGGCCGGCCTTGGTGTCGGCAGCGTAGTCGACAGCAGCGATTTGGAGAGCAGTAGGGCTAGCAACATCGTACAGCAGGCTGAGCTCATCGAGCGCAGGACGCATCTGAGTCAAACTGGCGGCGCTCGCCACAATGCTCTGGGGCCAGTTCCTCTTGCTCATATCGAAGCCCGGGTAGAACATGTAACCAAGGGCCATGCTGCCGGCACCGTTCCTAGTCTGCAGAGACTTGACGTCTGTGACCTCGCCGTATGCATTCTTCTCTTGTGCGGCCGACCATGCCTGCGCGGCAACGTCGAGATCGAAGGACTCGGGAGAGTAGGAGAACAGCTTGTTGGAAAGCGCGTACGCAACCTGCTGAACAAGTGTTTGGGCAGTCAAGTAGGTAGGTCCAGAGACATCAGACAGAGAAATATCCTGGCCAAAGGGCAGTGCCGACGACTTGGTCGCGTTGGAGTCCTGGGATTGAGCCATATTGGGCGAGTATATCCGATTCTAGGAGGAATGTGTCGCGTTCCTCTTTATTTGCAACCCGTCAGCGAAGAGGGGCAAATGTAGTGAGGTTTTGAGGAACGAATGCCTCCGATGGTGGTGCAAATATGGCGATTATGAATAATGGTGAAATCAAATGGAGGCGACTGGCCGAAGTCGGGAACTTTTTGAGGATTGTAAATCCACATCCTTGCAAGCTTCAATCACGCCATCGACAGGTACCCTTCTTTGTACTCGCCCGCCGTCTCAAAACGTGGATGAACGGGTAATTCATATGCCATTCGACAATCGCATCTTGGACGTCTCTATGAATCATGTTACTGTCGCGTCTATTTCACGACGGCTATAATCATCGATGCAGTATGCTTGGCATCTGCCATCGCTCACGTAGACCAGACGATTGATTCACTCAGCCGCGACATTCTCATCAATTTCGACAACCCCTCCAACAGCCTTCATACCCCGAGGGGCAACAATAACGGGACATCATCTGCCGAGGAACAAACAGTCAACAATGCCGCATCAAAGACCGATTTGCCTTTGCCTTCGCTTGGATGCCTCTACAGGTGTCGTTGTCGCGCGGTGACCACTCTGCTCACCAGAAGGACATCCACAGCAAATATCATTTCTTACAGGGCAAGCTTCAACCATGCAGATGTAGATGCACAGCAGATCTGGTAGATCCGATCGGGCACGGACTGGAAGGCTCGTGTCTTCTGTTGAGCCGCATGATGGCCCAGAGTCCTGACGTAGCACGAGTAGTAACAGCCCAAGTCCTCACACAAAACTCTACTACACACAGCATAGATATATCATAGCCCTTAATCAACAAAATGTATACAAGTACCCAATCCACTCATAGGAGACGTTTGGAACAGGCAACGACATATCCTTGTGTATGATGGACCTGACGCGACGACCATCAACACCACCACGCACAACACACCATAACCGCCAAAATGGATGCCCCGCTCGCAACACTCGAAGCAGAATATTGCCCACCTCTGGACTCTGCCCTATTGTCTGCGATAGTATCAGACTATGACCTGTCCTCTGAGGAGGGCCTCGCGACAGCGCGCGCGACACTGGACCTGCTGAAAGAATCTGCGCTCATAGAAGAGGCAGCGGATTTCGATCCTTCTGGTACTGGAGGCTACAACCAGCCCGAAGCTGCGAGGTCGCCTGGTCACGAAGAGACGGGAACTGAAACTGGCGCATCGCAGTCACATGAGACGGATGCGACGAGCTTGTCGAATGGGCTTTCGTCGCTGGATTTGGAAGAAAAGGGAAAGATCGCGGACCGGATTGGAGCGCAGGATGTTGGCAAAGCAGAGGATTTGGATGCTTTAGATGAAGATGTGAAGGTCATGCTGCTGCGAGAGCTGTTCGGCGAGCATGCTAGCAAGTATAGCATACAACATACTTTGCGCAAATGCAACGGCAAGTGGAATGCTGCCATGGAAGAGCTGCTGAACCACGTATATTTTGGAGAGGCTGAAGACAGCGAGGACGGCGCGAAGTTACCCACAAAGGGGATAGATGGGTTCTCAGAGGATAACGTCGTAAAACGCGGTCGCAAGACGAAAGCTAAGGGCCAGAAATTGCGCGCCATGGAAGAGCGACGAGCGGCTTCTCTACCAACCTCGCCGGAAGACTCGCAGAGCCCGGCAGCCAACAAGTGGCAGACAGCAAAGGAAGACGTCAATTTCATCGCCATTCACACAAATCTAGAAGTCTCGGTGGTGAAGTCCACATATAACGAACAGGGAGCCAAAGTGCCCCAAACCATCAACGCTCTCATCAAACAAACCATGGAAGAAACGAAGAAAGTCATCACAGACGATGAGACCGTTCAGAACAACGCACGCGAACTGGGCCGCGACTTCCCATCAATCGCACCAAACTACCTAGCCGCCCTCATTCGCCTAACCTATCCTTCCACATCGTCGGCTCACGAGCTCGCCAAAGCCCTCGTGGCCAAACCCAAAGAGCCGTCAAGCGCCGGTGGCATCCAAGTCATCCCAATGTACGCGCGACCAACCATCGCCGACATCGATCCAGAAAGCAGCCCTCGTAAAGCACGCTCTGCAAATGTGTCACACCCATCATCGCTAGCCTCACCAGAAGATCCCACAACCGCTTTACGCGGAAACGCTTACGCAGCAGCCCGCGCCCAAGCATTCGCGCAAGCCAGCGCCGCTCACCGTAGAGCTGGCTCAGACCGCCTCATGGGAGGCGCCGCAGCTTACTATTCACAACTCGGCCGCGATCTATCTGCAATGGCTTTTGGCGCATCAGCAGATGCCGCCGATTCGCTTGCAGCACGGCAGTCATCTGCGACGCAACTCGATCTCCACGGTATCGACGTGCTGAACGGTGTGCGTATCGCGCAGGAACGCGTAGAAGCGTGGTGGAATGGCCTGGGCGAGAGTAGAGTCAACGGCCGTACAGGCGCGGAAGACAGAGGTGCAGGGTTCAGGATCGTCGTTGGCGCTGGAACGCATAGTGTAGGCGGGAAGGGTAAGTTAGGCCCTGCGGTCTCGAAAGCGCTTAAGAGTGAGGGTTGGCGAATTGAGCCGGCCGGTGCGGTGATCGTGGTTAAAGGGAGGCAGAGGAGGTAAAGGACTGCTCCACACAATGTTACATGCCGATCTGCAAGATATGTGAACGAATGAACACGTCCAGAAGTCCCATTCGGGGTACAAGTAGGACGAGTCGAGCTGTGCATCGCAGCAAACGCACTTTCAAACAATTTCCATTTCCATGAAATCAGCGAAGAAGCGACGCAAAGTATGGTCTGGCAAGCATACCAGTCCACAGCGGCGATATGTCCCGTCATCATTAGCAACAAGAACAAGCGCCTGACTCTCGTCAGGTGTCTTTGTGAAGATGAGTGCAATGATGCACTCCTGCTCCCACGGTATATCGTCCAGAGTGTCGACTCGGAACTCAGCACCTTCGAAACCCCTGATCTTTGTGGCAGCGACCGATCCCGGCGGGCTTTTACAGATCGGACAGTATATCTTCAGACGGGAACCAGCTTGAACGTGACCGAATTCATCGTGGCTGGAGGGTTTGCACGCGACGGAGACGAGCTGGGTTACAAGCGTAAATCTATCGAGATCAGAGTCGATCTCATCCAGGGCATCGAAGTAGAGGGTTCCCTGAACAGATCCCCACGACCATGTGGGCGCGACGTATTTGGAAGGTCGGACGTTGGTTGCTTCCTCGAACCGCCACTGGTTCGTGTACCAACATAGCGCTACTGCGAGGCCGAACTCCCATAGCCCAGCGCAGTATCTCCCGAGACCTTTGTTGGAGAATTCCGAAGCGAGTCCAGCGAGAGCTGGGAAGACGTCTGTCTCGTCACTGAGATCGGCGAAAGAGAACTGCACAACCAATTCCATCCAGTTGAAGATGAAGTCAAATTTGTCAGCAGCCTGTTCAGTCAACACTTTAAAGATCTTCCGATGGGTGTGGGCCGGGTACAAACTGTCGACCGTGCCACAATCGCAGCGAGCGGTGTGTCGGCATTCCCACACAAGATCCTGAGCTGTGAAATGGAGTATCCGTCGGCTCAGTAAACGCTCCTGTAGCGTCCATTTCCTTGTGGCCAGTGGATACTGTGTGTAGAGGTCTGTATCTGATTGTGACGAAAGGAAGGACACATGCTGACCTGCCAGTTCCAGCGACCGGTGGAACGCGAGCTTGGTCGATCTCCCATTCTCCATAGGCAAATCAAACACCCGTCTCCTTGGGATCCAGCAGCCTCCGCGACCGTCTCGTGCTGACATGGCTGATATGGTCAGCGCTGCACCCTCGTAAATTACGTGCATCCTGGGAATCTCATTCGCCTTGTCTTGCTGGTCGTCTTGAATGATGCAAAGCGCATCGATCCAGAGATAATGGATCCCGAGTCGTCTGCTCACAGCAATAGCGTCACGGAAAGTCCGGGACAGGGAGGCAGTCTCGATTCCAGTCTTGCGCAATTCGATATTGTCCTTAACAGTTTTGATCGGACGTTCCTCGCCAGAGCCCCAACAATGACTGAGGGCGATGTACTCTGGCGATATCTTATCGACATATTCTACAAGTCGAATGATGTCGAGATCGTCTTGCAGCTGTCGACCAACATAGAGAAGTCTTGATGGACCCTCGAGATGTTTGCGAACGTTACAGACATCGTGTTCTTGTCGACACGTAGTATACCACTTTGCAATCAGATCATAGGATTTGTCGCTTCCTGGTTCCAGATTGCGATGGGTAGGAATCTCAATCTCGTTCTGAACACATGACCAAGGCACCGAGTCGTCTGGAAGATAATCGTCAACAGGTCAGCTCGGCTCGACTGAATGTACTCGTACAAGGTATCACTTACCGTTCGTCTTGCATAGCTCGAAATCGCCGATCCACATCAACTCCCAAGTCCCATCCTTGAGGAGGATGAGCGTCTCAACAGTGAAGCAGTGACGATTATAGTACACAGCGAGTTTACAGGCTTCGTCCAGTCCAGTGCAATAATCGTTCAGTAGCGGGAGGAGTTCGCAGACCAGTCGACAGCCGGCACAGTCTTCGATCATTCCTTTGATGAGATCAACAAAGACCACCCTTTGCGGCTCGTCAGTGGGTTGGCTGCTGTCAGAGTGATTCAAGTCCAGTTTTCGACACCTGTAGCACTGGACCTTCATTGTGATTGCGAGCTAATTTACTGAAGGGTTCCACTGGATACCGGACACTGCTTTATGTTATTCGCATATGACTTGCCAGGCAGTCATGTCGCAAGGACGCGTTCGAACGCGTTCTATGCACGACTGAGGCCGCCTCACAGCGATGCATGTTCGGTAGCTGAGCCAATCGAAGGGATACGAATTGGTACGGCTGACTCTGTGGTGGCTGAGTCGTGAAGAAGGCATCTCGACGAATGTGTACTCAGCTTCTCATCAACATGGCTTGAAATTGAGGTATAGCTAGATCAAGCAAAACGAGAAGACATCTTTGAGTATTTGTGTTGGATGTTGTTGTCTTGTTGTTGTCTTGTTGTAACTGAGGCAGCCAATGCATTCGAATGTTGATCGACGGAGCAAGCTCCAACGATGACGGCATCTGACCTCATCGCCTGTCAATCGATTGATCAGAGACCCAAGCTCCAGTCCAGTCGTCTTCGTGAGCAGAACAGAACAGAGCACAAGACAAGACCCAATCATTCTCTTTCCAATTATACAGTCCAATCCAATCCCACACCAAACAATACTCCGACCCTCCAAACCAACCGCCACAATGCTCCTCCCCACCCTCCGCCGCTCCCTCCTCACCACCCGCGCCCGCGCCCCTCTCATCGTCACCAGCAGGCCCTTCTCTCAAGCCCCAATCCGCCTCGCCCGCAAAGACACCCAAGACAAAGACTCCCTCAAGCCCGAGCCCAACGAGTACAGCAAGTCCGGCTCCGACGACGCCGCGGCGGCCGTCGAGCAAGCAGCCTTCGACCCCAACCAGACGCGTCCGGAGCAGGAGCAGGCGAGTGCTGAGAAGGAGAGTGGAAGTGATGTAAGTTCTATCACAGTTATGTGGTTGCGGGAGTAAAGCTGTCTGTTACGAGCAAGAGAATGGAGGCTAATGTGGTGATTGCGCAGACCAACCCCCTCGAAGCATCCCCTGCGAACCACGAGATCAGCCAGTCGAAGGTCGACAAAGAGGGAGCGACGGGTGGTGCTAGCGGAGGCCAGGTCACCAAGGATCGCGAGACTGCTGCGCAGAGCGGAGGAAGTGGCGCGCCTAAGTCTGGTGGTGGGAAGTCAGGCTAGAAGCCTTTCTGGTGGTTGCAAAAAAAGAGTAGGCAGGACCTTGTATTCAATACCCATGTTAAGATGTTGAAACCCGATGAGGTTCTGAGAAACTTCTGGAGGAATCACTGAGTGAACGCGAGCTGGAAAACCAAATTTGTGTCTTATTTGAGAGTTGTACTGCAGGCAAATGCAACTCTTCTGCAAGATACAGTCGAAGGTAAAGTAAGCAAGTCTCATGCTGCCACGCTAGAGACTCGCCAAGAAACAACACAAAAACAGTCAATCGGGGGTATAATCTTCATGCTCCATCATCTTCCGCCGTCGCAATTCAACTGATCACAGAAACAGAATGCCACAACCGGGCTCATCTCAGAAACAAAATGCCGCAACAAAAAGCAAAAACTCCATCGCTCAGCTCGTCTCAGAAACAGAATGCCACACCAAACGCCATGCTGTCACGCACTAATTGTGCTTCTGCAATCCTGATGGTTGTGTACACTCTCGGGGCGCGACATGCCAGTCTAGGGCTTGTCATCCTCGATCGGGAAGTCGTCGAGCGGACCAGAAGTAGCGCTCATGCCCGGAGCGGCGGCCTTGGTCTTGATCTCCGGCGGCTCCTCAGCCATGACCGGCATCTTCTCGTCGCGGGCGGACTCGGAGGAGGTTCTCGCGGCAGTCGGGGTCTCGGTGGTGGGAGCAGGCGCAGTTGCGGCGGTAGTGGGGGCGCTTGCAGTGACAGGCGCAGTGACGCTGGGTTTGGCGTTCTCGCTGGTGGAGACAGGCTCGTGGGCAGTAGGCTGAGAAGTGAGGGGAGCTTTGCAGAAAGCGGTTAGTTTCGTGTTGCGCATTGTAAATTGAGGATCCGCTTGTTTCATACCTGCAGCCTGGACGTCGTTGGCGCTGTCGGACTTGGGCAGCGGAAGGGCCTTGTCGTGCTCGGTCGAGACAGCAGAGACAGGCTCAGACTTGAGCGCCTCGTCTTTGGCAACGGGAGCCGCAGTGGCAGGCGAAGCGGGTGCCTTGTTCTCGCCCTGCTTGTTCACCAGCTCTTTGGTAGCGCCCCCACTGCCTGCGACAACGGCCGGCGCAGCAGCACCTCCAGGCTTGGGCAGAGCGGTCTGCGGCTCCGAGTGCTTGCCAGTAGCGAGCGGGTGGGTCGGCGGGATTGTAGAGGGAACATTGGGAGTGCTGGCAGCGTTGGCCTGCTCGTTCTGCTGCTGAGCGGCCTGAGCCTGTTGTTCCTGTTGTCTGCGCCTCCTGTTGGGCCTCAGCAGGTTCTTGAGGGCATCCTTGAGCTGGGCGATGGCATTGGGAGCTATTGCAGTGAGTGAATAATTAGCCAATGCGACAGATGCGCCGAGTGAGTGAGTGAGCTAGAGAGTGAGACTTACGGACGCCCGGCATGGTGGATGGATGAGCGCTACTAAGGATACGAGGGTTCGAGGTTGGTGCAGTGAGGCGGCCTGCAGCGGCGCGCGTAGGTGCCGATGAGCTGAGTCTGGAGCTGAGTCTGGAGCTGAGTCTTGCAAGAGCTTTGTTAGTGGTGTTGTCGAATGGTAGCACAAAGCAAAGCAAACAGGCAGGCAGTATGGCGAACGGTGGTAGTGGCAGTGGCAGAAGTGGCTGTGAGGTGTCGCTCCTTCAGCCCCAACTTGGTGGTGTTGAAGAAGAAGAGGATTAAGCGAGAGCGAGGAGTGATGAGCGAGGCGTAAGGCGTGAGGCGTGAAGCGTGAAGCGCGGCGGTCTAGAAACAAACGACTGAAGCCAACCTTCTGGAAATGAGCTTGTGAGGCTGTGCTAGTCTTGGTGTTTCCTCTTCTTTTGTTTTGGAGATATGTGTTTTGCTACTGTTATTTGCTGGCGAGCACACGCACATGGAACTACCAGGGAAGCTCACTTCAGTCGCCGCACCAGACAGCTCCTCACTTCGTCTTTCCCTCCTGACGTACGTCGTGATTGAGGTATAATTTCTATTTTTAGGTGCGCGTCGAAGGAAGCAGAAGCACAGAGGCAAGTCAGCATGCGCGCGTGCCAACCACATGCACGCACATGCGCGTGATCAACAACTAGTAAGAGCGCCGGAGAGCAAGACAAGCATTCAGATACGTCAAGGGTCTGGAGCTTGGGTGGATCGCGCGGGTTAGTCTGTGTAGTCCCTGAGCTGTCACATTGGCGATCCGAAACGCTGGTCCGACATTTCGTGCACGTGAGAATACTTATGAAGAAGCTGGCAATATCTCAGGTATGACGTTGTATGCATGCATAGAGCGACGACAAGAAATCGGAACGATCGTTCACTGACAGGAAAATATCACAATAGAACTGATATTATTAGGCCTCTATATAGGCATGTCGCATAACGTGCATTGCATTATTCCATCAATTCATGTCACTGAACACCTATTCCCTTCGACGCATTGAAGCACCCTTCTCTTGTGCATTTCTTCAAATGATCTTCTCGCCAGTGACGCCCTTCTCAGGCGGGTAGCCAGTGGTGGATGGCGCGGTAGTAGCAGTGGCAGGAACAGTGCCAGTAGTGGCGGTGCCAGGTGTCAACTCGGCCTGCTGGGCGGCCTCCCTCTCATAAGATGACAAACCTGGGTCGGCAGTGCTCTTCTCGGGAATAGTAGACGTAGCAGCACCAGTGCCAGCGGCGCCAACAGTGCCGGTCTCGCTTGGCGGGAAGGTCTGGTGAGCCTGTTCACCAGCGGGGCTCACAGGCGAGGTGGGCAACTCGTTGGTGGTCTGGCCGACAACGCTGGAAATGACATCGTGCCACTTCTGGGCGTCCTGGGGAGTGTGTGCCCTGAAGTGATATTCGTGACCCATGCTCATCTTGGAAAGCACGCCCTTGCTAGAGTTCTTGCCCTTAACGTTGAACTTGACACCGTCGATGGCACCAATGAGGCAGTCGGGCAAGTACAGCGAGGTCTCAGGTTGAGGCTCCTTGGCAAAGTCATCGTCGGTCTTGAACTCGTGCAGGTACTTGGATGGTGTCACGGCGTAGAAGGAAGTAGAGTACGAGCTCATGATCTTGCCCTTGCGCTCGAGGGAGCCAGCGATGAGTGGCTGGGTGGAGCGGTGGTCTTGGTTGGCGAAAGCAATGTGCTCGACAGCACGCTTGGGTGCGTTGGGGTCGATGAGGAGATGCGAGTTGCGCTTGACGAAGCCATTCCACTCGAAGTCAGGAGTGATGCGCTGAGCCTGGCCCAGCATGTCGCCGTAGGCATTGCGCATCATCTCAGTCTGGTTCTGCATGATGGAGTTGAACTGCGCAAGGCCGTTCTGGAAGGTCTGGACAATGTGTGCCTCAAACTGTGCAAAGTGGCTCTGGACAGAAAGCATGTCGTCGCGGTTGTTGTTCTCCTCGAGCACCTGCTTGCTCAGGCGGTGGTAGACCTGGCGCTGCAAGATGTAAGGATCTTCGTGAGACTTCACCGCACCGGATGAGGAGTCGAAAGCGGCGGTGTGCTGGCCAAGAAGCTCGATGTGCTTCTGTGAAGTGTTGCGTGCCTTGTCCACTGCCTTTGCGCCCTTGCCAGCTCCCTTGGTGAGCTCTTTCGTCTTGTTCTTGATCTCGGTGTGCAGACGCTCAAAGACAGGGAGAATGGAGCCTTTGAGTGTCTTGGCTGTCTCAGCGTGTGAGGTTGCCATGCCCTGAGTGTTGCTGCGGATGTTGTCGAATAGACCGGCAACACCACCGAGGGTTTGATCGAAGTGGTGGCCTTCCTTCAACGGGTTGCTGACGGTCTTGAGCACCTTCTCGTACTCCTTGGAGTGTTGGTGGTGCATCTTCTCTGTCGCGGTGATGTAGTCCTCGATGTAGCCACAAGCGTGCTTCCATGCCTGCAGACGTTCGTGGAACAGCTTGGTGGTCTCGCTGCTGTCCTCATCGGGAATGGCATCGTCGCCGTCGGTAGTGTTGGTGAGGGTGCGAGTTGGGATCTGGGACTGGCCAGCAGTGGTGGCTGTGGGGGATGCCATGGTGAGACGTATTGGTTGTGTGTTGTTCAGTGAGGCTTGAATTGTCGGTCAGTCGTTATCCTTGTAGATGCCAGGTGGACAAGGAGGAAGGTGCTATTCAGAATGAGGGGTAGACTTACTATGTCTTGCTGTGTTGTGGAAAGAACTGTCTAGGACTTTCGGGTATCAAATTATAGTAAAGTATGAATGGTCGATCGAAGGATTGGAATGATTCAAAGGATTTGGCCAAGGGAAAGGTCTCGATGTTTATATGCTTGTCGCCCCACGCCATACAAGCCGCTGATCTGGTGGGCACAACGCATCCCAGCACAAGCCGTCGACCCATACCACGACGTCATATTCCGAACTCCCGTCACCGCGCTTGCTTTTTCCCTGCAGATCGAGCATTTGCCCGTTGGGCTGCGCCACCACGACATTCTAGTCTAATGGCTTGATACTTGAAGAGAAGCGGTCTGGTCGTCGGCAAGGGAGATGACGATCAGCCAACTTTAAAATGTTGGCATATTATCATTGTTGGGATGGCTATTTGTTTGGAGGTACAAGCAGCGCCCCGTGCTGTTGCAGGATGTTGGATAGAGTTGAGGGATGGTAATGCTCAGGTAGGTTTGAGTTTCTAAGGCGCGAAAGCAGGTAGCCCTACCATACCGTCTACGTGTCCTTACATCCAAGTGTCCAGCTCGTCACATGTATCCTCTGACATATATTACATGCTTTAAGATGCACAGCCAATTCAAAGATGTGCGTGGTGTTCGTTGAAGGCAGAGGTGAAAGGCTACCATCATGCAAGCAGTTCCACTTCACCGGAAGATGCAGCATGCCATCAAATTCCATTATCCATCCATGTGTCACGCCGGTCGGAGATGCCTCCTCCACAGGCTTGAGGTTTTCTTGTTGGTGTCACAGTCAGTTGAATGCTGTTCGAGAACAAGGAATTAGGTCCTGGCGAGTCAGTGAACCGATCTGTAGATTTGTCTTTAAAGCTATCTAGCATGCGTCGTCGGCCATGCCTTGTCGTCACAACAATAGAGACTCAGGTTCTTTAACAGCCAGACGAGAGAGGTCAAGAGAGATGTCGAGAGAAAGATACGATATGTCAATATTGATGTTGAGATAATCCCCTACATTCTGGGGTTCGAACCTGAACCGAAAAATCCTAACGTGGTGATCACTTACATACTGGGGTTCGAACTTGAACCAAAAATCCATAGCTTACCCTCGTTTTTTACCGCAACTGTTCACATTCCCTCGGAGGTACATCCGTACAATTTCGATGTCAAATAGGTAATTGGTGACCTGTGCACCTTGTTCACCTTGTTCACAGCTTTCTTGATATATGTTGTCGACCATTCACACAAACCACGACGCGCATACCCAACTCTTGGCCCGAATTTGACTAAGTTTTGCTCAACTTCGAGGCCATATAATTCAGCCAATAACTGCCTAAATTAGACGGGAGTTGTTTCGTTTTGAAGCTGAGACATAGGGCTTCCATATGGTGTATCTGGTAATTGATTTTCATGTATGAAGGATTCAAGAAACAGCCAAAAAGACAGGTCTTACTGGGGTTCGAACCCAGGTTCCCGGTATTCTGAAAAACAGACTGTCTCAAAAACCAATGTGCTCACCACTACACTATAAAACCTCCAGCTGTTTAACAGGCCATGCCCAAAAAATATATACCTGCAAAAAAAGGCGAAAGATTCGTGGTAGGTATCTTCCATCTCAACTTGAGGTAGACGAAATGGTACGGGACAGCGCGGGAAGGCCGGGATTTCCGTAAGTGGCTTGAGGCACCAACAAGTCAAGAAGGAAATAGCAGGTCTAGATATTCTACCTTATTTCAAATCGCATCATCAGACGGTTCAAATGAAAACACGATCCTACCTGGGTCTCTTATCCATCGTTTGAAGTGCTGCCATGTTCATGCGCGGCCCTCGAACAAAGATCGGAAGTTTCAAGCCGGAAACGATGACATCCAAGGATCGATCTCATCAACCACATGGACTATTCAACCCGTCGGCCTCGCTGCTCTATTGTATTTAGTGCAGCGCAGCCTGCTCCAATAGAGATCAACCATTTTGCCAGACGAGACCAACGGCACCACATGGCGAAACGATTGATTGACTGGCAACCTTGACTGCTGAACACTGCCTTCGCAGATATTCATAGTACACGTTGTGATGATGCTCTGAATGCTAGACCACTCCCCACATGTAGACTACCTTGATCATCCGGTTTGCGACGTCGAATAGAACGATCGTCCCACCTGATCTTGAAACGTGAGCCTATAGCCGAAAAGTTAAGGTCTCCCTGGTCGTCTGGAGAAGCTTCCAGTGCAGAGAGCAGAACCGCCGGTTGTTTCCGTCAGGTACCTCAAGCTCAAGTATCAAAGCATCGCTGTCGTACAGGATAGCACATGCATTTAGTCCCGCGACCCCACGCGAAACGAGGGGAGCTCTTTTGAACGCCGGCACCAATAGCCTGCTGCATGCCGAAAGGCACCCAATGCATTTTCCTCTCTGCAATCGACTCTAGCGCGGCGTGAGCATATCGTATGCTCTTACTGACGAACGAAAGACGCAGGACTCCACGCCGAGCAACGCCTCCCGCTCGGGAGCATGCATGTCGAGCAGCAGCAACAGCAGCACCTCACTTGCATTTGCAGCAGCAGCAGCTGGCCGCCTGGTCGTGGCCTTGCGGCAAGCTCTCAAGTGATGCATGTCTCAAAGACAAGGTGACACGGGATGCGTAGGGGGGCAGCTGTTGCACCAATCGCCCTGTGTCTCTACTGCATTAGCGCGCCGCGCCCGACGTGGCCAACATGCACCAACATGCACCAACATGCAAGCGGCTGGATTCTTCTCAGTCCTGCAGCAAATCACGACGGCGTAGACGCACCCTCCAGCACGACGTCCTGCACTCGTGATCGCAGGCCGTCGCTGGCAGCGCGCTCTCATGCCATGGATATGCTGACACCCTCGACACGCTGCTCATAATTCCTCCCCGAGAGCCCGTCGTCCTTGGTCGTCGTGTCTGCTGTCCACCCAGGTGTTGTTTGCCAACGCCTCGCCGTCCCTTCCCGTCGTCGCGTCTGATCCTCCGCCAGCCAGCTGTGCGCCATTCTTCGTTGGCCGTCCGCCGTCCTTGGTCATGTCCAGCGCACCACGGCTGCTAACTTACTACTGCTCTCATCGCACCGTATCGCTTGGACTCCTCATCGTCGCCGTCGTCCTTCTCGGCTGAGGAATGCCGCGCTCGGCTTCTTGCAGTGCGCCAACCTCCTCTCTATTGCCACTGCCACTGCCACTACCTTCGCCTCTGCCAGCGCGGCGACTCGGAACGTAGCCCTTGCGACCAGCAAGCAACATGTAAGACAGACCAGCCTCGAGTCATCACTACCTCTGCACCCACGTCTTCCCCGCGTCGCATCGTACCACCGCGAGCGATGCTGGAGCCCTCCCCGGGCTACTCATGTCTGGACGACCGTCCGGACAAGAAGAAGGCAACCGCTCCAGCTCGTACGTGTCCCGTTTCCCATGCTCTCCCCCCTTTGCCTTTCTTTCGCAGTGGCCAGCAGTTCGCCGCGCCTGTCTGGGCCCGCTGCACTCCAATCACGCCCGCGCCGCCCCGAAGCCTACATGCTGTACTGATGAGCTGGCACTGCTGCTGCCATCTGTCGAGCATACCCGCTAACACTCTCGTCCACGTGCAGCCGTGCTACCCCCGATGAGCTCTCGTCATGCCTTTTCTCGAAGCTCATCGACGCCCCAGCTCCATCCACGCCTGGACGGCATTCCAGGACAACTCTTTTCTTTCACTTCGCCTGCGCCAAGTACCTCTCATGTAACTACCCCGTCTCATTCTTATCCGTCTCGGTCGGCGTCTGCTCCCTTGCCGGACATGGCTATCTGGTCGACCTACCTGGAGGACGCCATCCAGTCCGAGGATGTTATTCTTGCGAAGCCTGCGAATGGACATCCCCATCCCAATGGTATGCAGACTCCAGATATCGCTGTTCAGCCACCGTCCGGACTTGGATCCGTAATGCCTTCCACTCCTGTCCCGGACTTGAATGAGGTCTCGCATCTACTGCGCCAGGCAAAGTACTACAAGCAAAGGCGCGTACAGGCTCAACGTCTCTTTCATCGTTTGCAGACTGCTACATCAAGGACCCAGCGCCTTGCTATCGCCTCACGGCACGTGCGCCGGACGCTCGCCGAATGTCTACGTTCAGAGGACAAGCACAGTTTCGCTCATATGTTCAACACTTTCCAAGCCGCTTGCGAGCAGTTACCGGATCTTTCACAGGTGGATTCTTCTGATTCAGAGCTTGGTACCAACACCATGGATGCCCTCCCCGGTTCATTCCTGGAGGTGATATCCCACTCGTCACGGGAAACCACCATCAAGTTGCTCGCGCGACTTCGGTACGATATACATTTTGTCGCTGACCGCGTAGCATCGCTCAGTCATAAAGAGCTAACATCAATGTTGTCCGACGGCACGTCATCACGGCGCGCAGAATCTGTCCTAGGCGGGTCCCAACGCGCAAGTACAAGAAGTGCTAAGCCTTTGGGATTCGTTGTGGACCGTGTAGTGGACGATATCTCTACTGCTGGTTACAGAAGCTCACTGGAAACCCTCGTGCATCTGCACAATCCCACAGGCGAGGACAGTCCATCTTATGGTCGCTCCACGGAGATGTGGGCCCACGTTGCTGCCCGTCTGATATCTGAGCGAAAGGCTGGTGGCGACCGACTGACATCCACATTACTGGACATCTGGTCCTTCCAGGGTGATTGGGTAGGCAAGGACCGTCTGCGTACATGGATGCTGCATACTTTGCAGCGCGGCCAGTTCATCTTGGAGCAACCCAGCAGGCAGTCTTTCAGGATGCGTGTTCAAGGCCAAATGGACCTCTCTGCTGAGGAGACTGCTCGCACAGAAGCGTTCTACAAGGACTCCGTGGATCAGCTCCTTGAACTTCTGGCAGATACAAACGGGGCAAGTGTTGTGCCAAACACGGCGCTGGACTTCACCTCGGCCATCCATGCAAGCCTTGACGGTAGTCCTAACCATCAGAGAGATCTGCCAAGCTTCGTGACTACCCGCTGGCTCTTTGGAAACTTCTTGATGAATATGATCGTATTGCCGGAAAGCCACGGACTTTTGAACGGTCATCACATTTCAGATCATGCCCGCTTGAAGATATTACGGGAAGTGGCTGCTCGGTCTCAGAAGGTTGTCTTCGACGTGATCTACTCATGGTATCTGCCCAGTAAAATGCCTATGATTGATCCATTGCTGACTGTTTTTTTTTAGGAAACATGGAAGTGTGCTACCCACAGAGACTGTTGACCGTGTGCAGAAGGTCATCAATCGCTTCAATCCCTCGGCAGCGAAAAGTCCAACATCAGCTTCAACGGGTGGCGTTTTGGCTGCATCTGCACCACCGAAAGAATTCATAGCTGTCTCAGCCATTGATGCTGTAACTGCTATGAATGCTCTTTTCCCTGCCAGGAGACCTGTGTCCGTATCCTCGGACCATGACACATTGCGATCGGGTCTGCAGTCATCTGCCTCTTCAATGTCTGGATTCTCACTCTTCCGCGCCGCAAATCCGACCGGGAATACATGGAACTCAACCCCAGCATCTACTCCTTGGCTGTCTGCTCCACAAGATCACGTTAATGAGGGTCCCCCTGCCTTGGAGAGTGACTTCAAGCTTGACACAGATGTCATGGATGCTCGGTCCGAGCTGGAGGAGTACGTTGCGGGACACGGCACGAACGACACCACTCACTGGGCGCTGTTAGTTGCTTCTGATGATGTCGAGCAGGTAGAAAGCTACAACAAACTCCTTAGCCAGGACACAGTTTCAGGAGACTGGCCTGTCATGCACACTTCTGGGATGAGTAGGGCGAAGCTGCCATCATTCAGCAAGGCTGCGCTTGAGACTTTGCTGGCTGACATGCATGGATCTGTTACCCTGACCAATACCACTAGACCGCTTGGTTTCGAAGATGCCACCTCCTTATCCACACTGGTCATGAATCTGTTTGACGATCAAATCACAGCATGCGAAGCTCGACACGACTTTGTGGCAAGCCATACTTGGCTCTCTCACCTTGAGGCCTTCGAAGGGTTCTTCGACGCGCATGGTCCAGAAGCTGTCAGCTCCGCCATTGCAAGCATCGAGAACTCTGCCAGGAATTCTTTGACTACATCACTATCAATAATCGACCATTGCGACGAATGGCTTAGCGTCGTTCGTCCAACTTTGGACGACGCTTCATCACGTGTAGCATCCGCATGCGTATCGAACAAAGCTTTGAGAACCAAAATCTGGTACAGTGTTGACGTACGGACATCATCCTCATACGACAACGTACGTGCAGTGACGTCTGCCTTGCGAGTCATGGGGAAGCCCAAACGTGCGAGCACCACCAAACAAGCTCCGCCACTTCGACACTGGAGTGGAACCAGGCTGTCCAGTCAGAACATACACCTCAAGTCTGAAGCACAGATTTTGGAGCTACTTGGAACGCACCCAGAGCACGGCGGACCAAACAAGCTCAGCGATGACCAATCAAAGTTGACCCTCGCTTGGTTACGTCGCAATGATGTCCAGTTGATCTGCGCTGGTGAAGAAAGGCTCCACAAGCTCTGCATGGAAGTACGAAAGTGTGTCGAGCAGATTGTGACGCCTTCGCGACAAGATAGCCCTCTTCTCTGGTCCAACATCCTCTTCACACGCGACTCGAACGAAGCGCGGCCTCCAAAGACAGGCGGCACACGACTTTTCGCACCCGAAACTACATACCGGCGCCTCGATATGTTGACTTTACAGGCGAACAAGCCCGTCTCGTTCGACAACATCTCTAACGCGTCTCGAACATTGTCAAGCACTAGTTCGCGCGAATATTTCGACAGGAGTCCGACGTTGGCAGCGAGATCTTCGACACCGTTTTGGTCGCCCGCGGCAACCGAGATACGGTCTCCGTCCAGCACCACTAGCGTTGCATCTCACATGGGGAGAGGCTGGGATACTTCTCCTCAGAAAACGAACAACAGAATAATCGCCCAAGAGTCGCAGGCAACTGACGACCTTTGCGAGCAGTTGACCGGCCTCCTGATCAGCGATGTCGGCACATCTGTCTTTGTCAATGGGAGTGAGACTGATGAGGCGTTTTTCACTGGTCTTGGTGCTGAGCTTACCAAGCCGCATCTCGAGTCCCAAGTCAGATTTGCGAGCCAGGAGAACCTTCATCACAGCTTCAAAAGCACTCGTCTTACAGGCTCTCGGTCTCGTCGCCTCAGCTTCGACTATGAACACGCCTTCAGATCTATGTTCGAGTCTTTCACTATCGACTCTGATCCGTATGCTAAACTCAGACACCTCAACAAGATACAGAAGCTCATCCGCCCGTACTTGGCGCAGCGTAACCTGAGTTCAGATGCTATACTCTCTGATGCTGACACTTCTACCAAGCTGCCGCAATCTCTTGCTGGCAAGCATGTCTCACCTGGCTCTGAAATTCTTACCGATGGCTTCTACATCCTGTTCTGTCAGCGCAACATACGACCATCAGCAATCTTTCGCGACTTGCAGTATATCGCCTCGCTCTTGCCTCATTCAATATTAGACAGCTCAGCGCAGGGGCAAGCTTTCTGGAACGCCGCAGTTGCAGCCATCCGCCTCAAGTCCGAAGCACGCAAGAAGCTCGTCGAGATGGCTGACAGTATCATCGATTACCACACGAACAACCGTGGCCACGGCCGTACTGCTTCGATTGCACAACAGCAGCGCGACTCCGCAACTTTCACTGCGCCTTCTCGCACGCCCTCAGCCGAACTCATAGCACACTACAGCATGGCAGACGCTGCACACCTACTTCAGATTACTGCACGTGAGGGCGATCCAGCTGCACAGCGTGAACTCGCCACGCTTTACCTGACGCACCCAGAGCTCATGGATCATGTCATTGCTCCCTTCGCCTCTCCTGGAGATGTGTTCAAGGATGAAATCGAAGGCAAATGGAAGCGAGACCGAGACCCAGAACGATGCGATCCCCGGACGATGTGTGTGGCCCATCACTGGATGGTGCTTGGTGCCAAGGGAGGAGATGCTCTGGCGAGGGAATTCCTGCGGCAAAGAGAAGAGATGGAAAGACTTCCTTGAGCTCCTGTTTGGAGTGTCGGAGATTTATGAATGGTCGCTCGCAAGGCCTGCGGGCACATTTTTGCATTTGGTCACGGACATTTTGCTTTCTTGCCCTTTCACCTTTGATTTTTCACTCATATCCATGCCTCATACACAGCGATGGCGTTGGCGGTGGCGAGTAACAGTGCCATGTTTCTTTTCTTCTTGCACGAGCTTTGGCCTCGATGATGGGCTTCGATGGGTCCGGGTCTTCCGGCGTTGGACTTGCTCGCTCACGCTCATATTATTTTTGATTCTTATCACGACCATTTGTAGATTATGTGCGCCGCAAGAATACGAAAGAAATGAAAGAAACACGATACCACAAAGTGTAGATTAGCATGAGTCTTAATTCGTGGATGACTTCGCCATGGAGAGTTTGATAGTTCGTGTCGTTGTGCATCCACGGCGGTTTGGAACCTAACTTTGGTGACTCCGCCCGTGTTGCTACTTAGGGCTCGGAGGTATCTGGATGAGATTTTTTGATAGCAATTTGTGTCCCAATTATGGAGTGTCTGACGATTGTCTATTCAAAGCTACGTGTAGAGCATCAATAACCTGCGCGTAAGAGGACACACTAATACTCCACTGTCACAGACCACAGTGACGACACCGTCAATCGGAGAGTGCAGGATGCGTGTGATGTCCCTCTCTTCATATTTAGTTGTTGTGCACAATTTTACGTACAGCAGTCTTGATAGAGTTACTAGGGCAGTACTGGCAGGCATGGTGTCTAGTCCGGCTACA
This sequence comes from Epicoccum sp. F181, assembly GCA_037042865.1. Taxonomy (NCBI): domain Eukaryota; kingdom Fungi; phylum Ascomycota; class Dothideomycetes; order Pleosporales; family Didymellaceae; genus Epicoccum; species Epicoccum sp. F181. Next base: position 1,104,098 of record JAJSLS010000005.1, read on the forward strand.
CAACACCATTGAGAATTGAGATGACCTTCGAGCTTCGTCCATTTCTTTTACGCAGTGCGCTGATGTCACAGAGTCCATTTCGCGAACCGACAATGCTTATCATCGAGATACGCAGATTTACGCGCAGGAAACTGCCGCCAGCCAGCCCTGCGTCTGGCAAGCTTTTCTGACGGGCTTGGCCGAGGCTTCGATTTCTGAAGATAGCCCCACCCCGATTACCTCAGGTCGGGACCAAGGACCCTCTCGTGCCAACGGTTGGTTGGTTGGTGCCGCGACTCGGCCCCGGCTTGCACACAGCCTGCGAAGAAATGGAGAAGATAAGACGCCTGGAGCTGGAAGTTTTGGCGTGTTACGTGCCGCGGTGCCGTTTATGGCCGGTAGCTTCGTGTCACCGTAGGTCCAGATAGGTAGGTGGCCGGGATGTTGGACTACTAGTCGTTTCTTCTGTTCCCTCATACTTTGGAGGCTTCTTCTTCTTGTTTCGCAAATCCTACAAGCTGTGCGAGAGGGGAAACGACGTGGAGTGGCTATTGGACGTGCGCGAAGTTTCCGATTTTGCTTCAATCTGGTCTGGAACTGGAGATACTACTACTGGACCACGTGAACGACTCTTATCGCCATGGCTACTCACAGCTCGCACGGCGAGCCAGAGATTCATACTGCACCTGTATCAACGAGGCCGCAGCGCCCGCTCACAGCAGAGGAGAAGCTCGAACAGACGAAGTTCGACATCGAGTCTTCGCCAAAGTCTTCGGAATGGGGTGACGCGGGCATCATGCAACAAGACGACACTTACGTCAAAGAAGATGACGGAATTCTTGCGAAGATGAGAGCCCTTGAGGCCACGCTGGACAGGAAGCTGGGAATCGAGAGCCAGGCGGTTGAGCGAAAGCTTCCAGAGGATCGGGTCGCTTTGACATGGAAGGATACCTTGACCATGGCGACGCTGTGGGCGTCGGGCACCATGAACCTGAGTTGTTTCGCCACGGGGTTCCTTGGATGGAAGTTTGGCCTTGATCTGAAGTGAGCAATTGCCCTGCGCGTGTGATCTTTCCCGACTCAGGTCCATCATCATGGCAAATGACCATTGAAAGACTTGACGACGGGCAGCACATACAGACTTCCTGGGCGCAGACGCTAACAACTCCCTGCAGACAGAGCATCATCATCTGCATCTTCGGATCGATACTGGGTGGCGCGCTCTCAGGCTTTTGCGCCACTTTGGGCGCCCCGACTGGTCTGCGTCAGATCTCTGTCAGCAGATACAGTTTCGGTTGGTATCCAACCAAGCTCATTGCGCTCCTCAACACCATCGGACAGATTGGTTGGAGTTCTGCCGGCTGCATCACCGGTGGTATTGCGCTCAATGCTGTCGCGGATGGCAAGGTTAGCACTGCTCTCGGTATTGTGATCATTGCAGTTGCCAGTCTCGTCGTCTCGTTCTTCGGCATTAAGGCCATTTTGCCGTTTGAGCGATACGCGTGGATCGTCTATCTGATCGTCTTCCTCGTCATTCTAGGAGAGACCGGACCCTCCGCAGACAACACAACCGAAACGAAGCTGGAAGGCGCTGACCTTGCTGGTAACGTGTTGTCTCTCCTTGCTATCGTGTATGGTAGCTCGGCATCGTGGTGCACAGTCGCCTCGGACTACTACGTCCTCTACCCAACAACCACCAGCCGCACCAAAGTCTTCCTCCTGACCACCCTCGGCGTCGCCATCCCCACCTCCTTCGGCATGGTCTCCGGCTGCGTCGTCTCCTCCGCCCTCAACAACGAACCCACCTGGAACGACGCCTACACCAACAACGGCGGCAGCGGCCTGGGCTTCCTCCTCCAAACAGCCCTCTACCCCAACGGCTTCGCCAAATTCCTGCTCGTCCTGCTGGTCCTCAGCGGCATCAACTGCAACATCATCAACACCTACTCCGCCGCCCTCTCCTGCCAGCAATTCGCTCGCCCCTTCGCCCGCATTCCCCGCGTCCTCTGGACATTCGCCTGCTTCGCCGTGATCCTCGCCATTGCCCTCGCCGGCCGCGACCACCTGCTCGACTACCTCGAGAACTTCCTGTCTTTGCTAGGCTACTGGTGCACGTCGTACTTCGTCATCGTCGCGAGCGAGCACTTCATCTTCCGCCGCGCAGACGTGGTCAACCGCTATGACCTTGAGGCTTGGAATGACCCTGCACGTTTGCCGCTTGGATTGGCGGCCATTGCGAGTTTCCTGATCGGAGTTGTGTTTTGGTGCATGGGCATGGTGGAGACGTGGTTTGTGGGGCCGATTGGAGGGTTGATTGGGAGTGATGGAGGTGATATTGCGAATGAGCTTACGCTTGTTATGACGCTTGTTGCGTATTTACCGCTGAGGTGGGCGGAGTTGAAGTTTGTTGGGAGGTGAGCGTCGTGGATGTTGAACTGGTTAAGTAAGTAGGTAAGTAGATATCTTTAACGTATGATGACAGAACTTGTGTATGTTTGAGCGTCGTAGGACGTGAGCGATATCATTGGACTTTGGACACCAATGACAGTGCTATGCGATGTTCAACGGAGAAATGTCTTCCAGCGAACAGCCACTGCGCTGAAGCCTGCGCGGAGAATCTCGATGGTAAGCAAAAGTCATTACATCCCTGTGGTTGATCATACCAGCGCGCAACTCAAAAAAATCGACATCCGCGAGTCGTAGTATATCTCAATATTCGACAACACCCCTTTCCAAGCCCATGAAGGAAAGTACATGCGGTGTTTTGCACTTTGCAGCACGTGAAAATAGAAAACATTAATACCAGAAGATCTTGACGCCCAAAATCCAACAAGGATTGATAAATACATCATACCAAAACAGTGGATCTTTCATCTTGTCAGGACCACCTCTGGAGCTGGAGCACAAAAGCGTCAAAACATTAAGTTTGGTACACTTTGCGTGGGTAGAGATTCCGGTCAAACTCTGTGCACTGATGAAAGGCTTCGGGGAACATCACGATGATCTGTAGAGAACGGACGTCTGGACGCACGGAATGGACACGTGCGTTTGACAGCTCGGATAAGATAAAGATAGAGGGCAGATCCGATGCATGGGCCTCGCCTTGGTATCCGGATTGTGCTGTAGATCCGTAAATCATGCCTCCGGAGTAGCATCTGTGGTATCACACCCTTGTGGAAAGGGATTAAGCTCGTACCTCTCATTTCGCTATGAAGAAGTATAACGCAGGATTGCAAGGAGGGCGAGGAGGGATGAAGCCGCAGTTGGCGTTTCCAACAAGTGTCAACGCATGCCAGTAAACTTTAATCTTCCGAACGAGCGAGAGAAAGGAACAGGAACAGGATCAGGATCAGACGTAAAAGGGTTTGGCAACGGAAACTCTCTGCCACGCGACACCTCGGGATAGATGAATCCTGTATCGTTACCCTTGGGGGCCTGTTGGAAGTATGAGGGCTGCCTTCATCATCTCCAGGGCAGAAAGTCAACTCAGACGCGACCCCAACACCACGTGGGAGAAGCGAGATGCTCAGCAAGCGAGGAAGGGGTGGCGCCATTCAGTAGTGCTTGATTTTGTCGCACAGCTCGCATGGCGCAGGTGGACGGGGATCGCTTGGAGCGCACTGTTGGTATATGTAAAGGAGGGCTGCCGGCGAGGAGTCTGGATGGTAAAATGGGAAAACGGCAGGAAGCGGACAGTCTGGGCGAACGTGGAGTGATGGCCGAAGGTTGAGGCCGACCGAGCGGAAAGCAGCGTGCGCTTCTCGCAGCTCTCGAGCTTGTTGGGGATCGAATCATTCAATTGCGATGCACTACAAGGCGGTTCATCTTCGTTGCTGGGCATCCGCCGAAAGTCCCACTGCGCATTTGATCCCACGGCAGCGCATAACTCTCCTCTCAACTGTTGGTCTATTCTCCATCGGCTCGGCGAAATACATTTAGTATTCACTCCTGCGCCCAGGCGACGAAGTGGGCTTATCACGCCTTTGCCGGACTTGTTCCCTCTCCATTCTCGTCTAATGTGTGCACTAGCGCTCGAAGCTTGAGGCATTGAGTTTGCGTTCGGCGAAGCAAATCTCCAACGACGTTTGAGAGGGTTGTCGGGCGGCTGCTGGCTTGTAGTGCAAGGGCTGGATGATCCGGATCGCCCTGCCGAGCGCTCCAGATTGTATTTACAGGGTGTTGCAAGGGCGGATGGGAAACGCACACGCGCATGGCGACACTAGCCGTTACCGAGATGAGCTCTTCCCAGCACCCTGGCTCGGGTTTGGCGGGCGTGCGAATTGTTCATGCCAATTGAAGAGCAGTATCACGAAGGAGCAGCGGATTTCTTCGCGTGTGAGACATGCATGAAGGACATGCACCTAAGGAGGACTGTTGTCCGCTACGCCGCGGATGGAGGGCAGACGGGACAGGAAGGTGGGTGGTATCGCTAAGGCTGGGCGCATGCATGCATTATTGAGGCGAGCGAGACGTGCGAGTCAATATCAGAGTTCAGGCGGAGCTGTTACGATTGGCATGTGTCTCGCTTTGTGCTGGGCTAGCATGACAGCAGGCGTGAGGTGTAAGTAGGAGGTGGTGCACCGTGTTGCCGTGCACGTAGAACAGCCTCTTTCGATCTGACTAGAAGGCGTAGTTCAGGGAGTAGTTCAGTGGAACGACCACTACTCCAAGCCACCGAGCCACTCTACAACGTTCCTCTCTCCCAACGGCGAGATGATGTTCGACAACGGTGCTGCTATTGCTCTCTAGCAGCACCCCGGTCGAGCCCCATCAACAGAGCAACAGACTCGGCAGGGGTTGCAGAGGCGCAATACCCCAGGGAGCAGAGGCCAGAAGGCGTGTGCCACTCCGGTACCTGCGCACGAAAATGTATGCCCAAGCCGAGCGAGGGCAATATCAATTCACCCACAGCATCCTACGAGAGTGTGCACATGTGTGAAGGCATGTTAGATCACTGTCCCATTGGACGGCATTCCCGTCTTCACGCCGGCGGAGCGCGAGCCCTGAAGCAGCGGCCGGCTCATCTCTTCCTTCACTGCCGGAGGGCCAGGAACCACCCACAATATACCCTGGTGCACTGACTCCTGCCCGTAGTGTGTCTGCAGTGCTGTGGGAGCAGTAGTAGTCTCTCTTTGCTCTCATTACTAGTAGGAGTAGTCGCCCATGGTCGCGGGCTGCCTGGCAGTCGAACTCTCTCGTGCTCTCTTCGCTCCCCTCCTCCTCGGATGCCTGCCTGCGCCGCTGCCACCACGCACTTTTCCTCTTACCTACACGCCCAAGGCGATAGCGATATCAGATAACAGCGCCCACACAGAGGCGACATCCGCCCGCTGAGCCTCACCTTGCAAAATCCGCCCTGGCCGCCCCGCATTGCCAGCAGCTGCCCGCCGGCCAGATAAGGTAACCGCTGCTATAGCAGCCCACCACATATATATACCATGGGCTTCTTCTCGAGGCGAAGCAACGGCAACAACCGCACTGCCACCCAAGAACACTCGCCCGATCACCGCAACTCGACCTTCCTCCTTAACGGCAACACCAAATACGCAAACATGTCCAAGAACCCCGCAGCCACCGCGAACCTCCCTCAGGTCCCGCTCCCTCGCGCGCCCGACCCCAACCTCGACCCCGCAGGCTACTTGAAGAGCATCTATGCAGTACGAGAGAGGAGCCACTTGGTGCTGGAGAAGGCGAAGAAGAACCAGCTGCGTCACTTCAATGTCGACATGAGCAAGTTCCAGGACACGGCCAACTACGTTGTGTCGATCATCAAAGTAGGACATGCCGAGGCACCACTCTTGTGACACATGGATGCTGATACGTAGCCACAGCGCGACTTTGACGATTACTCCACCATCCCACCCCACGGCAGGTGGCAGCACTTTGAGGTTGGCGGCCGTCCACGCATTGATCAGCTCATGGCTACCTGGCCTTCCTCCTTGGACAACCAGGAACGCACACGCCGTCTTTTAGATCTGTTCCTGGTGTCGGTCCTCCTAGATGCTGGTGCAGGCACCAAGTGGCAGTACAAGTCCAAGGAGAGTGGCAAGGTATACCGTCGCAGTGAGGGCCTTGCAGTTGCAAGCTTGGAGATGTTCAAATTTGGCACGTTCTCTAGCGACCCAGAGCAACCTTACCAAGTGGATAGCGCGGCTCTCAAGAAACTTACTCCTCAGATTATGGCCAAGGGTCTGCAGGTCACGGACGAGAACCCAATCGATGGTCTTGAAGGCCGCACCAACTTGCTTGTCCGTCTAGCGGATGCACTCCTGAACCAGGAAATCTTTGGACCCGACAACAGACCCGGCAACATGTTGGACTACCTGCTATCTCACCCCTCTACTGTCGCATCTTCAGTACCCGTGATCCCACTACCTACCTTGTGGACAACCCTCATGGACGGACTGACACCCATCTGGCCCGCTACGCGCACCCAAATTGACGGTCAACCTCTCGGTGACGCTTGGCCTTGCGCCTCCATGCCTTCACACCCAACCCAGCCTTGGGAGAATATTGTGCCTTTCCACAAACTCACACAGTGGCTGACATACTCTCTCATGGTGCCCATGCAGAAACTCGCCAATGTTCACTTTGTCGGAGTAGAGCTCATGACCGGTCTACCTGAATACCGCAACGGCGGACTACTCGTAGACACAGGCTTACTTACGCTTAAGCCCGAAGACGCTAAGAGAGGATTGGAGCAATACCAAACGAATGCTACAAGGCAGGGACAACCGAACATGGAAGTCGTGCCACTTTTCACAGCGGATGACGACGTTATTGTCGAATGGCGCGCACTCACAGTCGGTTTCTTGGATGACTTGCTGGCCGAAGTCAACATTTTGCTCGGTCTGCAAGGCGACAGCAAGCTTTCTCTTGCGCAAATGCTCGAGGCTGGCACTTGGAAGGTAAGCAAGCCTGACGTTTGAGAAACATTATGTCAATTATTGATGCTAACATTTCTTATAGGGTGGTCGCGAAATCGCCGAAGTGTCTCGTCCAAACACCAAAGAACCTCCCATCATGATCCTCTCCGACGGCACGGTCTTCTAGGAGTCTTCCTTGCTGATTGGCTACGAGCGCGATATGCCTACTCCGGCAGCCAATCCTGGCAACAGTCCTTTCGTCTCCGCTTTGCCTTCGCGTGCCGCCTCCATAGCATCAGTTTATGAGGACTCTTGCGAACGACAAAGCTATACTGGTCTGGATGGTGCAGGCTGCGGCACACGCGTCGAGGCTACACAGCAGAATCACAGCAATGGTCTCGAATCGTCGACACCCAACGTTCCTGGACCATACGTCCCGATCACGAGCCCTGCCGAACAACCTGCAAAGTCACTGACGCGAAGGAAGCGTACAACTTTTACGATCAGCCTGGGACACAGCATTATGGAAGAGTGATGATTCTTCCTCGGTTCGGCTGGCTGCCTTCTTTTCTGGCTGGCTTTGACTGCGCAAAGCCATTACAACACATTTCACGGCCCTCACGGCAGCTACAGCGCCTTCGCATTGCATCTTCCAACACTCTTCATTTCTTTGCACACTGTTACATGTGATCACTTTTTACAGCCGGAGGCATTGCTTGCTTGGGGAAAGGAGCGTGAAAACCAAAAAGAGGGATACCAGCATCATGCTATACAGATCTCGGAAGCGAGCGCGAAAAAGGAAAGGAAAAGGGGGGAAAGGAAGCCCGCTGAGGGAGACCAGCGCGGCACACGGGCATGTGCGGTGTTTTGCTTGCATGGGGGAAAGAAAGGATGTTTTGCTGAGGCGGCAAGTCTCACGACATGGAAGCGTTCTTACGCTATGGGATAGATGGTGGTGGTGTCATAGATGGTATGAAATACCTGGGTAAATGAAAGATGAGATAAGAGCGTGACTTTTACTTTCCCACTAATTGACGGTCCATTTGGCCGTGTCTGATACCTACCATCTTAAGCTGATGTCGTCTGATCTGAGATGATGCATGTACCGCATGTGAGAATGGTTTTGCGTGAAGAGGCAGTCGTACCCTCATGTTGCAGAAGCCAATGACCCGACGTCTGCTGCTAGATCGTGTCTTGTAGACTGTAGACTGAACATCCTCCGATGACGCAACATCAAGACTCGGTCATCTCGTCTCTGTTCAGGTGTCCAATGTCAAAACATGGACAGCATCACGAAAACGCTGTTGCTCTGGCGGTCATCTAGCTGCCACGTCGAAAAATGGCCAGCATCAGATGACACAAATCAAGCAAAAGCAGAAGTATATACAAGTATGTTTCCCTGATATGAAACACATCTTAGATAATTATTTGATATCTGATGTGCGATTAACTACGGGCAGTAATTGGTCTCGAAACCGTGATGGGCAGTACGATGGCACAGACATAACGCCTGGCCGGTGTAGCCCCAACCGCGCCCTTCATGTGAGTCCAGACGGCTGAATTGGTGTTCTTGATCGAAAGGAGGAAAAGTTTGGGCGCGGGAAGCTTGGGTTTTGTGTGCTCTGGCTGCTCGGGCTTTCCTATACCTCTCCCCCGATTGGCTGGCGTTGGAGCGAGGCAATCGCGGAGAAAGGCGGGCGGCAGGCGCATTCGACTTGACGACTGCAGCCGAGCATGAGAGCATTGTGATCCATCTATACAGTTGCTGCTATTGCTACTACCACCACCACCACACTCTCCACTCCACCCTTATACCCACACCAGCGCAACCATGTTGGCTCAGAGGATCGCACAGCAGTCCCTAAGGCGGCGTAAGAACTCCCCTCCCTGTCCGCGACTGCGCATCATCCATACTGACCACCTCCCAGTGGCCGCCCAGACACCCGCCAGCAGGTTCGCGGCTCCTGCTGCCATTGCCATGGGCACCGCCTTCACCACACAGCGCAGGTGAGAGCAAACCAACTACCTCTCCATCCACCCTCTTCCGCCCGCTGACCACAGCAACCCACAGACACGCCGCCACCACCCCAGCCCACGACGAGATCCTCGCAAAGCAGCGCCTGAACCGCCCCGTGGCTCCCCACCTCAGCATCTACAAGCCGCAGATCACCTGGTACGGCAGCGCCCTCAACCGCGTCACCGGCGTCGCCCTCTCCGGCGGCTTCTACGCCTTCGGCATCCTCTACCTCATCGCGCCCACCGTCGGCTGGCACCTCGAGAGCTCCGTCCTCGCCGCCAGCTTCGCCGCCTGGCCCCTCGCTCTCAAGGCTTTGACGAAGTTCACTATCGCGATGCCGTTCACTTACCACTCGTTCAATGGCTTGAGGCATTTGGTTTGGGATACTGCGAGCATGATCAACAACAAGCAGGTGCAGCAGACGGGTTGGTTTGTGGTTGGTCTTAGCGTTGTGAGCTCGCTTGCGCTGGCTTTCTTGTAGGAAGATGGGGATTGGACTGTCTGTGTACATGGTAGAATGTGAAACTCTTTTTTTTGTAAATCATCAGAGGTCTGCTCGATCTGCAATATTGTGTTGTTTACGGAGTGGAGAGAATCATGGCTCCCTCGATACCGCCGTTTGATTTGAGTTTGTGCTTTTCTTAATGTGCTCTGTGTGTACAGCAGGGAGAAGAAACCAGTCTGGATATCTTTTGGTATCATAGAACGAATATCTTTTAAGACGCAAGACCAGATATTATCAGCTACGAATCGATAGGCCTACCGAAAACCCACTGCATTAAGCCGGACATATGTGCTTCAGCGGTCTCTCAACCGCAGGTCGTGGTCTGCTATCCAAATCGCACTGCATAGCGATAGCATTCACTATTCAACAAGAGCAAGCCTGGACCTGTCTCTGACAAATGCTTACATTTACTGCTTGCACATATCTCTGGCGTGTATATCCTGGGGTCGTTTTGAGCAGCATGTAGCATCACTGAGAATAATGAATGTGGTCTGCCCCAGAGGTACTCTCATAAACTCACGTGTCAAAGAACCCTCCCAATGCTGTCAAGGGGTGTGACGTGCATAGCTTGGTATACAGACTATGTTGCTTAGGAGCCAAAAAAGGGAGGCATCGGCAAAAACATACAACAGGCGGGATTCCCAGATGGTCACCCACTCTAGTACTAGTCGCCCGGTTCAGTGCTTATGTATGGCAGAGCGGACGGGATGCCCAGTTTTCACTGACCTATGGTCGTATGTGCTTGGCTCCGCTGGATTTAAATTTATAATTACAATTTCAAAACATCCATACACCTTTCGAACTGGCAAAGTCCATCATGTTCGACATCAAGACGAAAACACACAACTTGTGACTGCGAGCGACGAATCTCGATACCCTGATTTCATGACTATGTAGTTATGTCACCGCTTGAACGTTCCAGTAACGAGCATAAATCTTGGGAGTTACATGTACAAATACATATAGTTTGTTCGCTGTCACTGCAGAACGTCATCGATTACGTTCGCCCGGTTGCGCTTGAATGGCCAACAAGCTTGAGGTCGATACCAATCAAGTCACAATTGCTTCAAAGACACAGAATATTACTGCCATACTACCAATGTTCCTGTAGGCATATCTCCAGGCTGCGTCGTAAGCCTCTCCTCGTTGCAGATCGACCTTGGACGAAGAAGCGCAAAGCTTATCAACGACAACCAATCCGTTCAGTCGGGAATGTCGCTGACTGTGATTTCTTTCTCGCACTCGTGTGCTCACCTGCCGTGTTCAGTCTAGCTGTCTGAACTTGACCTCGTATGATACTAATAACATCGTTCATGTGGCGTTCGTTGCGCGGTCACTAGACCTTCGGATGGTCTGTTTCTACCTTTTGACATGACGCACGACATGTTTTGTCAGGAGTATATCATATTCGATCCGGCCCTCGTTCAGGCATGGGTCCCTTATCGTGAAGCCAATGTCGAAAAGGCTCACAGATCGCAATCGACGACACATAACAGCACAGTATCACAATGCAGTCCTTCTTGCAATCACAAAGACTACGGGATCGCGTCGAGCAAAACATACAACGCGAAACAGCGAACAGCGAGACAATGGAAGATGGCAACGAGCAAATTATCATAGTCTCAGGCAACGGAGACGATTCCACCGACCCACGCAGCTGGTCCACCTTCCATCGCTACAGAGCCACTGGAATTGTCTGGCTGCTCGTTTTCACCCAAGGCTGGGTCGCAACTTGCGATTCCACAGTCGTCAAACTGGCAGCAAAAACATACCACGTCTCGCCAACGGCAGAGACTATTTCTACAGCTATTTTCATGGCCGGTTTGAGCGCAGGCGCTCTGTTTGCAGGGCCGCTGTCCGAGACCGTGGGACGCAATCCGATGTATCTTGCTTCGACGGGTGTGATGACGGCTTTTACGCTCGGAGCAGCGCTGGCGCCCAACTACGGTGCACAGCTGGCTTTCAGGTTCCTCAGCGGCATTGCAAGCAGTCCTTCGCTGTCGATATATGGCGGGACACTTGCGGATCTATTCGACGACAAGGCGAGACGGGCTGTCTGGCCCGTGTTCTCCATCAGTCCCCTTCTCGGGCCCGTTCTTGCACCTGTCGCTGGTGGGTGGATAAGCACCAGTAGAGTCGACTGGCGATGGTATGACTTCTATCGTTTCCCTATTTGTATTGTTCCCAGCATGCGTAGCTGACATTCGACTGCAGGACTCTCTGGATCGGCCTAATCATGGTCTTCACCTCTTTCATTCTGGCCCTCCTCGCCCTCCCCGAAACCTTCGGCCCAATTCTTCTCAAACAAAAAGCACAACATCTTCGCAAACTCACTAACGACGTCCGCTTCACGGCCCCTATCGAGCGCGGCCCAACTCTGCGCGCCAAACTCCTTACCAACCTTTCACGCCCGGTAACATTCTTCTCCTCGGAGCCCATTGTGATTTTCCTGGGTCTTTACCTCGTCCTCATATTCGTCATCAACTTCACCTTCTTGAGCGGCTTCGAGTATATCATCGAAGACACTTACGCCCTGTCGCCTGGAATATCGTCGTTGAACTTTCTGAGCATAGCCGTCGGCGTCTTAATAGATGTTGCTTTGACGCCGCTTTACAGCAGGCTGGCGAACCGAGTCCATCGGCGACAGTGTCGAGCTTTCGTCGTGCGGAAGACAGTCGAGAGTTCGACTTCGCTAGACTCGGAGCCATCAACATATGAACTGCAAATAGGCCGATCACCACAAGTCACCACCGACGCACCACCAGAACTCTCCTTAATTCGCGCCGCCATCGCCGCACCCTTCCTCCCCGCCTCGCTCTTCTGGCTCGGCTGGACGAATTACCCAAACATCAACCCAGCCTCAGCCTACGCCGCCACCGTCGTTTTCGGCTACGCGTTCGCAGCGATCTTCATCTCGAGCTACCAGTACGTTATCGACAGCTACGAGATCTACGCTTCGTCCGCGCTCGCCAGCATTACCGTGGCGCGGTATGTTGTCAGCTCGGGCATGATTGTGGCGACGCGACCGATGTACGAGGGCATTGGGGTGCACTGGACTTCGACATTGCTGGGTCTGTTGGCATTGGTCTTGGTCCCGGTGCCGTGGGTTCTGTTGCGGTATGGGGATCGTGTAAGAGCGAAGAGCAAGTTTGCTGGTGAGGTTGCTGGGTAGATAATTTCCATTGGCGCTATCTGGAAACGATCTGACGTGACGGTAATCTCACCACGCAGATTCGATAATAGCAAGTCGAGTATCTGGACCACGTAACGACCTCTAGGAATCTCAACGCTTCAAGCACATCCGTCCTACACACAAACCACTACACCCCCGCCGTCGAAATCCAGTAGTCCACCTTACTTGCAAGCCGTACACTCAAACGCCCCCTTCCCATTGCAGTATTCGCACTCGATTTCAACAACGCCGCGGCCATCGCAAGACTCGCAGAACGAGTCCCTGCCTTCGCACACATCGCATGTCACCGTCACGTGGCCCCAGCCCTTGCATGGGGAGCAATCGATATCGTCCGTGCCGTGGCAGAATCTGCAGTCGCAGAATCTGTATCCGCTTGGGTTGCGGCAGTTGCGGCCGCTGCATCGACCCATGGTTGTCGGTGACTTTGGCGGTTGGAGAGTAGGGATCAGTGCTTGCTGGACGGGACTGGGATTGTGAGATGTGATGTGATGTGATGTCCGGATGATGGGCAACCTACCAAGCAAGTTGGGCAGCGTTTGTGGATCACCGCACTACTGTCAGTGTCGTTGGTGGCGTTTATCTTGGTTCGAGGACGAGTTTCTTTGCTGTACTGTCGCTCTCATGACACGACAAAGTCCTACAAAACATCAGGCTGGGAAGAGCTTTCTTATTGCCACTGGAAGATACATGCTCGAAGGCAACAAATGCGGCGTCAGGGTCAGACGCTCCTGAACATGCGAGGCAATCAGCCGTGCAAGTGCAAGGCAATTGAATATGCATGCCGTCAGCCGAGCGTGCATATCACCAGCCGTTGGTGATCTAGGGCTGTGCCGTTTCATACCAGTCCTGACGGACACTCCTACTGCCAAAATGGCGATAGCAGAGATGTTCGTGCTCTCAATAAACTTCCAAGATATGGCTTCCAGGTGGACTCAAAAAGAGGTAGAGGGAAACTCTACCTAGCCCGTCAACTATGGTAAGATGCCAGGCACATTCAATACATGCGCGTTGCAAGTCCGCTTTGCTGGGGTGGGATCATCACTGTTCAGCCTGGCAGCGACTGCTGGTCTAGACTATTGAGCGATCCGTCGCCTCGTCTCTCCTTTTGGCCAAGGGGAGAGGGAGGCATACTCGTGGTTACGGAGCGCGTCGCTCCGCCCATACACCCCAATGACACGGTTATTGTGATTGCAAAGTCAGAAGCGCAAGATATCGCAAACGACCAGGGAAGATGTTGCCATACGACAACGTCTCCTTTTCAACATCGTGATGCTAATTGCCAACCAAGACGAAATGAGATGCGGTAGACTGCTTGCTGGTGGCGCAAGCCATACGTAGGCGACAGAACGCCCTGTGGCGGCGAATGGGAATCATGAAGACATCGTCTGCCAAATGATCTACCCCGAGACAGCTCTTAGGCTAGATGAGAAAAAAGTAGCGCGAAGGAGTGCTTTCGAGTATTGCCTGATGCTGGGGAAATCGCGATCAGGCCCTCCCTGCCTGGTCGAGGCATGGAGCCGAGAGGAAGAAAGTGCTGAGGACGCCTGGACATATGTGAGAAGTGCTCTGGAGGACTCAGGTCGGTGCGACAGATTTGATTTATGAGATTGATGAGCCCGTTCGGAAATTTGGGAGATGATGAGATACATGTAAGACAGGGGATGAGGTTTCGCATTCGTGTCCCTTTTGAAGCGTGGTGTCTTAGGATACATTTTTGTTAAGGGTTGGGGTTGGGGTTTATTCGATTACATGAATGATCTCTATACATTATAATCTGCGCCTTGATGTTTTATACCGGTGGCATAGAAGCATGAATACGATATATTTGCGTCCTCTGGATGCCGTTCAATGTGCGATAATCCTCTTGTAGCGATATCAGTGTCCTCGCAGTTAACGGACTCCAAAATTTGATCTAACAGCAAAACTACTACATCAAATGCTGTCGTGTAATCAAGACAACGTGAATCGATCAAAAACGGATAAACTCTGACGCGCACCCAAAGTGTATCATATTCAATATGTAGGTTATTGGGTCCTAGAACTTGACGATGTATCACTGTCATACTCATTCTTAGATGCACATGAAGTGGATGCGTCCAAAGATGATTTGCTATCACGTGATGTATCAGCGGCTGCCTTCGGGTGAGGTCTGAGACTGTTCGAACTTTGTTTAATTCGGGAAACGTTGTGTTTGTTGATCAACGACTGCAACAATCAACACAGCCGGTCTACCTTAGTTCGCAATACCTCCTATCACAGTGCTTATTCGTCATCCAGCAACGGCAAATCTACCAACCGTTTCCGATGCAAACGGCACGCAGCTATGAAGCCGTTTAGGATCAGCCATAGGATTTTGCGACATTGGCCAGGGTCGCTCTGCAGATCTCGATTGCCATCAGCACCCGGAGTGTATTGACGAAAGACATTTCCATGAGCCATGCTGGAATCTTGCACCGGTCGCAACAGCAAGGACACCGCTGCAGCGTTCAGGAGGTAAAGAACGTGTACGGAACTTGGCAACCTTCAGCGCACGACTTGGCGAGTGCCAAGGGTTGAGGCTCTGCTCTGCACGGTGGTGTCCGGCGAGAAAAAGCATGTTGACTTTTGCATGCTCGAAGGTCCCTTGACCGTGTCGTCAGTGTGGATGTGTGTTGGCAGCGATACGGGCTTTTTGTAGGGCAGCCTTGCGCATACGAGGTGATACAGACGGCGAAGGATTCCTGCTGCTCGCTTCTGTGGGTGCTGAGATTGCTTCTCCCAATGCGATGAAATTACTCCAAAGCTCCGACCACCCAAGACCAAAACCTTCACGCAAGACTCCATCTCGCATCGGTCCGCGGACTCTGGGCACCTCGTGTCTGCGTTGAACGGCCATATCCGGGCGAATTGGCCCGCTGAACCGCTGCTAATATGACGAGAATAGGACTGCAAGACGAATTCTGATTTGCTAGGAGGCTCGAGACCAGGAACGTCTTTCGATTGTCTCGGTACGATGAACGATAGCGCCGCCGAGCCTCACTACAAGCGGTCGACACTATTGACAGGATCCAAGGCCTTGGAAAAGAATGACTTAATGGCTGCTCGCACGCCTTTCATCTCTTAATTCTTCATCGACAGCTTGCTTTGTGTTTGTAGTGCGTCGTTTCAATACATTCTTTTAATCAGTCATTCCTTACCGGGCATCATGCACGCTCACACCACACTCGCTTTGTCCCTTTCGGCGGCTCTCGCCTACGCCAAACCGGCACACTACGACAACAGTACTACTGTCCACAACTACAATGAGACTGTCCACAGCACCACCACCCTCACCACCTACTTGACGCAACAGGAAACCCACACAGTCCACGCTGTTCCCAGCCACGCCACCAAGGACCAAGTCGCCGATCTCTCCAGTCAGATCTCTTCTTTGAAGGCACAGATCTCCAGCCAGCGTGAGGCGTCTGCCACACTATGCTACGCCCCGGCTAAGACGAGTGCTGCGTCGACCAGCCACAAGGGCAACCATGGAGGCGCACCTGGCAACCCTTCTGCAACCCACGAGGCCGCCAACTGGAGCTTCTTCAAGACGGCTCACATGTCTCGTCTTCCTGCTACATCTACCCTTTCATACGAGTGCACGTCCACCCTGAGCGGATCTCAGAAGCAAACTGGCTCGCCTGATTCATACTCATCCAAGCCTGCAGGCTATGATGGAAAGCCCAGCGCGTCTGCAGTTGTCACCGAGGCTCCTCACCCATACCCTACCTCGTACAACAACGGTACGGCCAGCTACTACGGAGGCTACGGCGGCACCGGCGGTCTCTCCACTGGTGTCACCACCTCCCTGTCACCGACTTACATCCCCAAGCTCGAGGACTACAGCATTGCTGAGATCGAGAGTGGTGACGCTCTTGAGAAGGTCAGCCAGGTCGCCTCGCACCGCCTGCAGGAGCGTCCTCAAAACGGTACCTGCACCTTCGAGAATGCCCGCGTCCGCACTGAGTTCAGGAAGATGTCCAACCAGGACCGCAAGAGCTTCACCGATGCCATCATGTGCCTGAAGCAAGTTCCCACCACCGCCGATGGAACCGCATACCCTGGTGTGAAGTCCCGCTACGACGAGTACGTTGCCACTCACATCAACATGACCATGAGCATCCACGTCACTGCCGATTTCCTTGCCTGGCACCGTAACTTCATCTGGGAGTGGGAGAACGACCTCATCAACACTTGCGGCTACACTGGATCTCTTCCTTACTGGGACTGGTCCCGTGATGCTCAAGCACCTCACGAGAGTGAACTCTTCAACGGTGACGAGTTCTCTCTCGGTAGTGATGGTGTCTTCGTTGAGGGTCGTGATGACACCTACCTCGGCCTCATGGACATCACTTTCCCTCCCGGCACCGGTGGCGGCTGTGTCCACTCCGGCCCCTTCTCTGGCGGTGACTTCAGCAACCTCGGTCCCCTTGACAGCCCTTACGGTGACAACGTCGAGAACGAATACGACTTCAACCCCCGCTGCCTGGTCCGCGATCTGAACTCCTACTTCAGCAGCCGCTACAACACCTACGCCAACGTGACCCAGCTCCTCCTCGGCCAGACCAACATCCAGTACTTCCAAGCCGAGATGCAAGGCTTCGTCGGCGACAACAAGCTCGGCATCCACGGCGCCGGCCACTGGCTCGGCGGCGGCCCTTCGCAGATGCAGGACTTCCACTCGTCGCCCAACGACCCCGTCTTCTTCCTCCACCACGCCCAGGTCGACCGCGTGTGGGCCATCTGGCAAGCTCTCGATGCCGAGACCCGCCAGGACGCTATCTACGGCACCTCGACCTTGAACGACAGCCCTCCCAGCCCCGTCAAGCAGCTGACTGACAGCATCGCGTTCGGCTTCGCTGGCGAGAACGAGATCTTTGGCGATCTGATGGACACTCTTGGTGGCAAGTTCTGCTACCGCTACGAGTAAGGAGGAACGATTCACGCACTATTTTTTCTTATTGTTCTTTTCATATGTTGGTCTTGGTCGGGCTAGAGAGAGTAGACTCTAGCTTCTGCTCTTTTCTGCGACGGCATACAGCGCGCCTACGTGGAACGCGTCGCCATTTCTTATCTTCTTCTCGTATATATACATTTGTGTAGCAT
The DNA here is from genome assembly GCA_037042865.1 of Epicoccum sp. F181. Classification (NCBI taxonomy): domain Eukaryota; kingdom Fungi; phylum Ascomycota; class Dothideomycetes; order Pleosporales; family Didymellaceae; genus Epicoccum; species Epicoccum sp. F181. Next base: position 1,121,782 of record JAJSLS010000005.1, read on the forward strand.
TTGCACACATCACATTTAGAACTGATACTGTTGTATCATAGTGTATAATACACAACTTTACAAAGCTTCAATGTCTATCATATCTCATGGACACCTTCCTATTCAGCTGTCAGAAGAACAATAATATATCATCCGAAATACGTAGCAGTATGCCGTCGAGCTACCTCGCAAGGCATGAGCCTTCCCGGGTTAAGTTGCTCAGTGGCCACATGTCCTTCATCCAAACTCGATACCATCACTCCCATCCTCACTGTTGCTTCCCGCTTCTGGGACCTCGAACTTGTTCTGCATCTGTAAAAGTTCCGCAAACGCCGAAGTCTGCGCATTGGGATATTCGGGCGGTTGCTCCCCCGTGCCCACCATCTCCGGTGAATGAATAGGCGCATGAGCGACGGAATTCTGAGGAATTCTGAGAAGTCCCTTAGCAGTGATATTTTCGCGAACCCACGTCCTATGACCAGCTATGGTATCTGCGGTGTTTTGAGGCGTATTCTGGCTGTTATTTGGAGGAACGATCAGTGTCTCGGGATCGGCGAGGAGGAGCGAGTCGTTGTAGGTTCGAGTGATGGCTAGCCATTCTTCGTCGTAGTAGAGGTGGTATCTGCCGTCTGAAGCTCTTTCGAAGTATTGTGCATCCTCAGAGCGTTCGGGAAGGTCTAGTTCTAGCAGACCGAGATATGTGTCTGTATCTTGGCCGACTTTGCTGAGTGCTAAGAACTTTGTCGTTGCATTCTTGCTCTTCTCGACACCAGCGGTGGCTGGAGTCAATGCTGCTTCGTATCCTTTGACGAAGACCGGCAGCTCTGATCTCAGTCCTCCAGAGACATCGAGCTTGCGAATCGTTTCGTCGATGCTAGCTTTCGTGTGTTGCACAGTCGCTTCGAACCTGACATGCATATGTCCAGAAAACCAGTAACCCGGCCTCAAATGATCCAAGAGCTGTGTCGCCGGCTTACTTCCCAAACAATCCTTCTTAGCACTCTCATAGAAAGGCGGCTTAGAAGCATAGAGACCTTCACCATTTCCAAACAACTCCACCCAAGCCGGCCAGTCATGGCTGAGACACACGTCGACATCGCCAGCAACCGACAAGAGTTTCCTTACATCATACTCTCGCACGTGGTAGACTGACTTGATACTCGCCTGATCGTACGGGAGGCGCTCGTGATGTGGTTTGCGGTAGTCCCTCTTGTCGTAGATTCCTGATAGTCCTGCGATGCGCCAGGGCCCGTAGCGGATCACGCCAGCGGCTCCGAGGTAGTATATATTTGGCGCCAGCCATCCGCCATGGTATAGCTCGAAGAGGTAATTCGAGGCTTCGTGGTTTCCTCCGATGACGATGGTGAGTATTGGAGCGCGACTTTGTCCGGAGTAGTATTTGTGGAAATCGCCGAGGTGGCGGTAGCGTTGTGGTACTGACATGCAGTTGAGATCTTGTTCGTTGCGAATGGCCTGTGCGAGTTCACCAGAGGTCAGATCCAAGGAACAGTTCAAGTCATAAATTATGCTATGCAGTTTACCTGAAAGTCACCACAGATGATCAGAAGATCGAGATCTGAGATTGTCCATTCTCGAGAAATGCATTTTGCTTCAAGATCCGCGTAGATAGTGTCGAGTGCTCCGTGGCCCTGCAATCGACATAAGTCAGTTTGGCAACTTGATAGAGCCAAGTCCACAGATGCTTCCTGAGAGGAGACTAACGCAACCGACCACGGCGATTCGGGGACGTCGTAAGATATTCTGCATCTCCGGAAAGTGTACTAGAGTAAGATTATGGAACGGATATTCCGAGTCCTACAGTTCCAAGTTCGCAGCGTAGTCTTGTATACACTATATACATCTAGTCGAGGCAAGGCAATAAATAGGGCTCAAGCTGCAGCTGAACACAGCCTCGACGCACATGATCGAGGAACAAGGATCTCATCACTGTGAGTCATTTGGTCCATGTTCGTAGGTGACACACAGTCACAGGACGAAAGCGAGATATGTGAAAGCTGTGCATGCGTGGTAGAAGAATTCTGTTCTGTTCCTTGTGATGGGACTCGGACCATTGACAGTTACGGAAGCAGAGGCGCGAGGACCCTTGGCCCTCCACTCTTTTCGTGATACTATCGTCTGCACGTGATCATAATATGAAACTGCATAGAATCATCGGAGACACATGGACATACCACGTGAAGTGTGAGGCATGATATCCTTTCAAGAAATCTACCGAAGCCTATTCTGGTAAGACAGTGCAAGAAGACGAAGTGAAAAAACGCAATTACTACTAACACTGTAACATGCAATGAGGGTATACTAACGCTCATCAACCCTTTTTTGGTCAATCACACACATCCATCCGTTCGCTCTCATCTAGTCTTTACAAAGCGATTTCCTCGAAGCGCTCAAATTCGTTTACCAGCCACTGTTGGGCTCAGCCTTGAACGTCTGCAAGGGAGTCGACTCGCCCTACGAGTCGCCACCAGCAGCCGGTGCTGAGGTCGCCGCAGCAGCACCGTCACCCTTGGCACCACGGTCACCGCCGCGACCGCCACGGCCTCCGCGACCACCGCGCTCACCGCGGAAAGCGCCCCTACCTCTGCCGCGGCCACCACGGCCAGACTCTGAGTCACTACCAGTGGTTGCACCAGCAGACTGGTAGCCTCCACGTGCCTCAGCACCGCCGCGAGCGCTGGGACCGCCGCGGCTAGTTCCCCACTGACCAGCACCACCGAAGCCGCCACGGCCGCGTGGGCCAGGGTTGTAGGCAGCCATGCGCACACCCTTGTGCTTCTCCTGAGCATCCTTCGAAGGGCCGTGGGAGAGGACTTCCTGCATCTGCTCTGTGGTCTCGAAGTGTGCGATCCAGGGACCCTTGGGAGTCTTCTCAACGTTGGTGATCTTGGCAGCGTCCTCAGCGCTGAACAGCTGAGACTTGACGTCTTCGGGAGATTGCAGGTCGTAGACGTTGGTGATGAAGATTCCCTTAGATTCGGGCTTCGGCTGGTGGGGGGATTGGCTAGCCTTGTCGGTACCATTGGTCGGTGTCGCATCCTTGTGCTGGTTGGCGTTTGATGGCTTGGAGTCACCGTTGGCAGTGTTTGACTGAACTGGAGTAGCAGGCTTAGCAGCAGGCGCGGGCGAAGTCAATGCAGGGTTTTGCTGGGGTACAGCAGGTCTGGGCTGAGCTGCCTGTTGCAGTTGCTGAGCGGCGAGGGGTTGCTGGGCCCTCTGGACCGGTGGCTGCTGGCTCACTGCAGGCTGCTGACGAGGCTGCTGCTGAGCGACCGGCGGCTGTTGTGGCAAGTTGCCAGTGGTCGGCGGCACAGCGGCGTTCGCAGCAATGCCCTGAGGCCTGGGCTGAGACTTGCCGCCGCGGTGAGAGAAGTTGAAGCCTTGGGCGCGCATTTCAGTGCCAATGCGACCTTGGTCGATGTCCAGAACAAGCCATCCGAAAGCAGCATCCGCCAGGTTGAAGTTCCACATGTTCTTGAAAGCGCTCTCGTCCACCTGTCCAGTCTGAGCTCCGCCGCCGAAGGGGTTGCCGCCGTTTGCAACAGAAGGCATCTTGCCGACAAGGTCGACAGCCATCTGCAAAAGCTTGTGCTGCGCCTCGTTCTCTTGCACTGCAGGCTCGACTTCGTTCTTGACAGTCTCCCAAACATCGTTGAATGAAGCCTTGGAGGCTGCAAGCTTGCCGCGGTAGTGGTCGAGTGAAGGGTTGACGGAGAACTCGTTGTAAGAGCTACCGTAACGGAAGTGGAGACCGGCGGAGATGGAGAAGTCGGCCTTGAGTGCGACGGAAAGTTGGTTGAGGAGACCCTCTCTGGCGGGAGATGCGTGGGTGACAAGCACGCGAGTCTCTGTGGGGTCGTATACGCGGTTGGCGGTGTCGATGAGCTCACCAATCTGGAGGACGGTGGTCCACATGGTGCCTTGACCACCGGCGATGGTTGTGCGTCCCTCACCGTTGTCGAACAGCTTGTGCATGACAACAGCGCCACCAAGACCGAGCAAGCGGAGCTTCACGCCGCCGATGTCCAGTAGTCTCGAGTGCGACTCGTCGATGACGTGTAGGTTGTCAATCTTGTATTCGCCCGAGCGCAGCTTCTCCAGAACCGAGACATCTTCGCAAGCACCCCAGACGGTGTAGACGGGGACTTCGAGCTTGTAGGTCTTGTTGAGGAACTGAGGGAGCTCAGAGAGTGGAAGGCGATCTCTGAGGAAACGATCCTTGACTGATTGTTGAGGTGCGGCCCGAGTGATCTCAGTCTTGACAGGCTCGTTGAGGAGTGGTGAATATTGGGCGACGTGCTTGAGGGTCCTGTGTACTGTTGTTAGACATGACTCGATGCTGTCAGTGGTGCGCACTTCACTCACTTCTCAGCAATGCGCTCTATCGATGTCTCGTCGTAGAAACCGAAGTCACCGGTGTGAATGATGTAGTCAGCCTTTGCGTTGCGCGCAAGCTCATTGAGCTGGCGCAGGTGTCCTGTATTCGTAATGAGCTTCCTATCCTGTATGCATTGACCTCTCTTGCTTCATACCTCTAACATCTGCTATGCAGAGCACACGGGCATGGCCGACCTGTTGCACGCGACCCTGGTTGGGGTCGAGAGGACGGGCGCCGGGCACTGGGCCTGATGGCTGAGGAGCGGCGCCGTTGGGAATGTATGCTTGCGAGTAGGCGCGAGGCTGGGAAGGAGGTTGCTGCAGCATGGCGTTAGTGAAGTGTGTCGATGCGGCAAGCTGTGTTTGGGCGTGGTGGATACGTACAGCAGCCATGGGGTCGGTTCGCGGAAATGTTTTGGGGGGTATCAAGGGCGCGCGGGAAGAAGTGAGGTTGAATTAGAGCTCCTCGGGCAATTGGTCGGAGAGGTGAGGGTGGCGTGAGTGGCGAATATGGGTATGCGGTGTGATGAGGTGGGTGTTCGTGGGAAACAACAAGGAGATGTGATGCGGCGGCGACTGTTACGCTCTCGGGGGTGAGCGTGGAAGTCGACCTAGACGTTCAGTTCAGACAGGTCGCGCCTGCCACAGCTCGAGACCCGCCAAGCTCACGAGCCACCGCGCGCCACCGGTGAGGGCGGCAGCCTGCTGCTAGTAGACATACGTACAGACTACAGTACATTCAGACAAACATCACTTACACTTACGCGCTGCCTACCTTAAAGTGACACGCCTCACGTGATGAAGGCATGTGACATCTCATGTGATCTCGTGCGGCTCATGGCACGCGCTCCTGCTTTGCTTCACCTTGAGCTTGAGCCGCAGCACTCCAACGCGTCCAGCATTAACCGAGGCTGGTAAGCCGACAGCAAGCGCACCACTACCACCTTGACCCATTGTCTTGCTTGCAATTGTAAGTCAATTGATTCCTTCTTTCGCTGCAGCTCCTCGTGTAATGCCACCTCCTTCCATCTTCCTGCAACCATGATGAAATCAGTGCGACCAGCTCGCTTCAGCAGCGCCTGTGCCTCCCTCATATCACGCCGTGCCTACGCCTCACATCCAGCCAAGGCACGTCTGAACATTCCTACCGACTTCAGCACAACTGCTGTCCTATCCCATACCTCAAAAGACGCTCTTTCAAACCCAGAACTCTCTTCAGCGGCTCGCAATGGCACCACCAGCAGACAGAACCTGTTCCAAGCAATCAACTCAGCCCTCTCGCACGCCCTTCGTTCAGATGAGCGTGTTATGTTGTTCGGCGAGGATGTCGCATTCGGTGGCGTGTTCCGCTGCTCGATGAACCTGGCCAATGAATTTGGCGAGGATCGTGTTTTCAATACTCCCTTGACCGAACAGGGCATCGCTGGCTTCGCAATTGGAGCTGCAATGGAGGGCATGCGTCCAATTGCCGAGATTCAATTCGCCGATTACGTCTACCCAGCCTTCGACCAGATCGTCAATGAGGCTGCAAAAATCAGATACCGCACCGGGGTTAACGCAGAGGCGCAAAGCTGTGGCGGCATGGTGGTCAGGATGCCCAGCGGTGGCGTTGGCCACGGCGCGTTGTATCACTCACAATCCCCGGAATCGCTCTTCACACACATTCCCGGTGTACGAGTCGTAGTACCACGCTCTCCGGCTCAAGCGAAGGGACTTCTTCTTGCTGCCGTCGAATGCAATGACCCGGTGGTCTTCTTGGAGCCGAAGATTCTGTACCGTGCTGCCGTTGAGCATGTTCCTGCCGAAGCATACACACTTCCCCTCAGCAAGGCCGAGATCCTAAAAGAGGGCAAAGACGTCACCATCGTGTCCTACGGCACACCACTTTACACATGCTCTTCAGCCATTCAGGCAGCCGAGAGAGACTTCAAGTGCTCAGTAGAGCTCATCGATCTCCGCACAATCTACCCATGGGACCGCGAGACAGTGATGGCATCAGTACGGAAGACAGGCAAGCTGATTGTAGTGCACGAGAGCATGGTCAACGCTGGCGTTGGCGCAGAGGTAGCCGCTACGGTGCAAGAGGGCTGCTTCACACGACTCGAGGCGCCTATCCAGAGAGTAGCAGGATGGAGCACTCACTCGGGTCTCGCTTACGAAAAGTTCAACATCCCAGATGTAACGAGGGTGTACGACTCTATCAAAACCGCAATAGAGTATTAGACGACATAATGACAAAGGAAAACTTTCAAGCGATGCCGTCTCAAGACATTCTCAATACATGAACCAAGGAACAATGGCCATCTCGACGGAAACAGTAGCAACATTCGCATCAACTCAAAAAACAGCAGCACAAAGCGAACCCGAATTTTTCGAAACATGATACAATACTATCGGCAATTGTAAGAGCAGGAACGCGCGCAAAGCAATCTCCAAAAATCAAACGCCCTCGCAATACCTCCATAAAACATGGTAGAAGCTCAATTCAAAACCTGAAACAAGTGCAGAAGACTGTTTCCTTCGATAAACTGAAATCGATACCCACCCGACATGCAAGTATGCTGGATGTCCTGTCGCTGATGCTGAAAACAAAAGAAAGAAGCGATGCGAAGACACGACAAATATTTGCGCGTAACTCCAAGATGCCGGTGGCGCTGTCGTTGGTGTCGGAAAAAAAGGAAATGCTAAAATGCTGAAGGTGCAAGAATTCTTCACCCGAAAATCAGTATGCTGGTGTTGCTACCATCGCCTTTGGAAACAGACGCACTCGCGCAGAAGCACGAGAGCTTCAAGACCTCATGAAACGCGGATCCATAGTCGACGGCGCACTCATCCGCGGCGCCCTGCTCACCGGTCTAACACGACGGGCGCGACGAGCCACCCTGTTCGCCCTGGTCCTGCGGATCGCTCGCAGGGTAGTCTGATCGACGAGCTGTCTTACGAATTCCGCATAACCAGCGGGAAGAAGGTGGTTCTCCCTGGTGCTCTCTACCCGGTCTGCGTCGCTGGCCGCCTGCCGCAGTTTCTGCATGAGAGCGGCCACGTCGAGTTTCTCGCCTGCGAGGCTCTGCAGCACGGCGTCCATGCGGTCGAAGAGCGGCATGACTGCAGGGTGCCCGGAGCCGCCGATGCAGTTGCCGCCGGCGTCGAAGGCAGGCGCGAGGAGACGGTCGGTCGCGTTGATGAGGAAGACGACGGACTGCAGGTCGGTGTGGAAATCGATGACAACGCGGTGGCGGAGATCACGCTGCGTGGGCGTCCAGCTGTCGGCGGGACGGATGAAGCGCCCCGTGATGTTCACGTTGAGTTGCTGTGGGCTGTGGCGCCACCAGCTATAGCGCACTCTGAGCAGCTCGTGCAGAGCGCGGGCGACGACTTTGGATCTGGGGCTTTCGAGGGCCCAGCTGCCGTTGGCGTTGGCCTCGAGAGCCCACATCCATTGGTTCCAGAGAGCCCAGTAGATCGCCATCACTTCGTGGTCGCTGGAAGCTTCGGTGCGCGGATCCCGTGTTGAGAGCTGCCCGGCTTGCCACAGAAGGTGCTCGAGCTCTTCCTCGTCGAAGGCGGGAGGGATGGGCACGAAGTCGTCGATAGCGGCTTCGGCGTCATCGTTGTCGGCATGTTGGTAGAGAACAGTGCGGCATTTGGGGCAAGTGTTGTTGCTAGCAAGCCATGTGCGAACGCACTCCTCTCCGAAAGCGTGTGAGTCGTGCAGCAACACGGCACGTTCTTCTGAATCGCTGACAGGTGTGTCGCCGACGGGCCTCCTGTGCAGATGGTGCAGGAGGTGGTGTCTCCGTCGATGATGCTGCAGGCTTCGACGGGATACGAGGATAGTTGCTCGAGGAACTCCCCGCGAGTCGGGAGAGCGATAGCAGACATCTTTACTATAAGCTTGATGTCGATTGGTCCCTGAGATGGATAAGGTTGAATAAGGTTTATGGGTGTGGGTCGGGTCAGGTGACTTGAGATGAAGCGCTCTCGATGGGTATGCGGATGGAATGGTGCTGCGTCCATTTTGCAGGGAGAAACGGTTGCTTATATGGAGATAAGAGTGGTAATGAGGACAGCCGGGCCGTAGAGGACAATGAGGACGAGGAGGACATTGAGGACAAAGTCATTGTTGCGAGCGCGTTTGGATCGTTTGAATATAGCTGACCGCGAATATGAGGACAGTTCTCTGACCCAGCATAGAAACAAACAGAACTTCTGACCACGAATGTGAATTGGCACGGCTGGGATTGATCAGTGAGCTCTCCGTGGTAAAGGGCACGTATGTTGGCGCGAGGCTCCCACGCAGCACCTATGAAAAGTATTTCTGCAACAGAGAATAAATGGCAAAGAAGTGACAGATTCTTTGTAGAAGAAGACAAGTTGACAAAGTATCAACACGAATGTTTGGTCTATATCAGGTGCTAAGCCGAACGCCAGAATCCAAAAACCACCATTACCGCGCGTTTAATTGCCCGCTCAACAACAACTCTCGCAGCCACAACCTGCGAAGCTTCACTCGGAGCAAAAACACGCCATAACCATTCACTGCTCATGTTGTTTTTCGATCAGTGCTCGCAAGAAAACGACAATCGCATCTTCCCAGTAGAACTGAATCCCCTTTGGCAAGTCTTCTCGCTCTCCTGTTAGGACGCCCTTAGTCCGTCGGTCGCTTTCAAGTGATGCTCGAAGATTGATCGCCAACGTCGATACGGTCATCCTCTGCCCCTGATCCTTGCGCACCTGTCGACGGATCACGCCCTGGATCCTTTGATAGAGCGGATGTGCTCCGACATGAAGAGGGAGTCCGCGCGCTGCGTTGTTGAGGCCCTGCTTCAAGCCTGCGTTGATCGCGCCCAAGAGGATTCGAAAAGATTGCTCCTGGTGCAAGACGATCTGGACCTCGAGGTCTTCGGCGTGTAAGGCTTGCGTCCTGGTGTATGGCGCGAAGTCGGGCAGAATCAAGCACAGAGGGTCGCGAACCCACAAGTCTGCGCGCCACTTCAACAGAGCAGACGTGCTGGCTACTAGCTGGGCAGTGAGCAGAGCCGATGTGACAGTCCTCCTGCCTGCCATTAAACCTTCAAAGAGCTTGAAGACTTCCTGGTCGACGATCGGCCTGTCGCGGGTAGAGCATCGTCGCAATAAGAGGCTCGTCTGCGTGATGAGATCGTTTGCAAGACGGCCGTGGTCATTGTATGTGTCTGCGTGAACCTTTGCGCGACAGCTTGGGCAGCTGTCATTCTCTTCTAGCCACTTTCGGATGCAAAGCTCGCCGAAGATGTGGGTTCCGTGTAGTCGAACTGCGCGTTCACTTGCACCTTTTTTCGCTTTGTCGGCAAGATCGCCGAAACAGATGCTGCAGGTAGCGTCGCCATTGCAGCACTCAGGCTCTTTGGCCAGGCGGATGGGTTTCAAGGTCGAGAGGAAGACCTGGCGAGAAGGGAGTAGCGCGGACATGTTTGACTCGGATGTTGATGGTTTGAGTTATGTTGGGATCAAGTTTCTCTGGGTGGAGAGTGGTGTCCAGCGTGTTGCATACGGTGTGGGCTGTCTCTGACGATGCTGGTGTATGTGAGTCTGTAGAATTGAAGAGAACATTTGAGCCGGAGGCTCCTTCGACCTATACACTCGCATCGCGGCCAGCGATAATTCATTGATGACAGTCGCAAGCACTAGCCTTTGGCTTCGGCGATGTCAGCCATGAGGACATCCCCAAATCCAATAGAAACAACATGTCGGGACTGTCCTCGATCGAACTTCTCACGAGATCTGAACGACCAGATCGGTCATGAGCATACCGCAAGGCTTGGGCCACTCAAATATGGATACTTCGCGTAGATACGTGTCGCTTTAGTCGCTTCCTGGGCTCACATCAGCCGTTCATGCTTAGACACTACCGCAGCTCTCAACCTACAGCCACACAGCAGAAGTCGCACTCAAGAGCACGCGCTCGTGCGCCACAATCACAATAATCATGGCAGCCTCTTTATTGGTGATCGAGATGTTGACTAACGCAGTGGCGCCACACTGGCTTCTAGACCTGCAAAGCTTGAAAAATAACAGTAAACAATATTCAGTATAGCGTACTGTACATTCCAGAAATTACATGCAAAGCTCGTCTCCTCTCCTCTCATATCATCATATCTATTTCTTCGCCTCAGGGTGGTTCTGCTGCGTCTGCTGCGCAGTCTCCTTCTGCAGATCGTTGATGTGCTGGTCGTGGTTGTTGATGTTCTCCTTGTCGGCAGCAATGTGCGACTCTGACGAAGACGCCAGCTCCTCGTGCCAGTGGCCCTTGCCCTCCTTCTGCTTTTGGAGCTGCTCCTGCTTGGTGCGCTCGATCTCCTCGGGGCTTCGGTTGGCGTCCTCCTTCAATCTGAGCTGCTGGGCTTGTGAGAAGGGACGAATGTATGCGGGTGCGGCGGCGCGGAAGGCGACAGGGCGCGCGATGCGGGCGGCGAAGAGCATGTTGTGTGGTTGTGAGGGGGGTATTAAGGTTTGGTGCTATATAGCGAGTCAGTGAAGTGCCCGTGCGTTTGAGGCGTTCTATGAAGCTTACTGGGTTGTGGTGTTTGAAGAAGTGTCGTTCAACGTGTTTAGATCGCGTTTCGGTCGTGAAGAAGCAGTTGTTTGTCAATAAGCAGATATCGCAGTAACTAAACTAGAAGTGAAGATAAACCAATGGCCGTGCTGGCGCGTGAGGTGCTAGGCATAAGATATGACCTCACTAAATTTGTTCATTATGACGTTTCAAGCTTGAAAGCACCCGAAATGGCAGGCACGGACGAGCTCCACGGGCTCGAACCGAGGGTTGAGCGGAGTAATGGAGAAGAACTACACGTGAACCGTTGCGATATGTATCATGGTAGCCACATGCCAACGTGCGTGTATGTGTGTGATATGCGAAGACACAATCAGGAGCTCTGCAAGGGCAACAGTTGTTGAAACAGTGGTAAGATGTCAGTTGCACGACCTGCATCGACCGATTCCATTCTGTGGTACATATTAATCTACAAGTCGTCCAAACCCAGGCCACTTCTACCCAGGAATTCGCCAGTCTTTCCTTCGCCCAACTCTTTTTGCCTCAGCAGCTCATCAATATCGACATTACCGGAGGTGAGGTACTTCTCGCTCACACCCACGTTCACTCTCTGTCTCAACAGGTCTCTCAACTCGGCTCTCATCGCAGCAGCTTCGCCCTTGGAAGTGTTTGCCGCCTCTCTCTCCTTCTTTTTCCTGTTCGCACCACGACCGTGCTTGCCAGGCGCCTCTTTTTCGAATTCTTCCGAGTCGTAATCAACACCAAGCTCTTCTGCGGCCGCACGCATGAAGTCGTCCTCCTTGCTCTTCTTCATCTTTGACGTGTTCATGTCTGCGAGCTTCTTCGCAAGCTGAGCGCGCTCTCTTAGGCGTGACACGATACGGCGATCCATGTCTAGAGATCTGATGTAGTACCCCTGCTTAGCTGACAAAGACGCACTTTCTTCATGTGCAACGGCTGTCTTGGCGTGTACATTGGCGATCAGGCGACGGACACCATTGACCTCCTCGGGACCACAGATGAGGATGCTTGAGCCTTGTTGGCCAGCTCTGGCTGTACGGCCGGAGCGGTGGACGTATGTGTCGGCAGCGCGTGGCAAGTGGTAGTGAACAACGAGCTGAACATTGGGAATGTCCAAACCTCTAGCAGCCACGTCAGTGGCAACAAGGATTGATGCAGACCTGGCTCCTGGCTTGGTCTCTCTGAAGCGCTCGACGGATCGCAGACGCTGCTTCTGGATCATGCCGGAGTGCAGGGCAAGCGCGGGGAGTTCCAACTCTTGAAGGAATGGTGTGATACGCTTGACAGCGCTGATGGAGTTACAGAACACCAGTGTTCTCGCCTGGCGATAGTGAAGTAGCAGCGTGTACAAGTAAAGATCCTTTTCAGTTCCGCCGCATTCGATCATGCCTTCCTTGAGACCGGTAGCCATTTGGTGCACTGGGTTGACATCGACGAACTTCGGAGTCTCTTCACGGAAGTTTAGCTTCTTTAGGAGGAATTCCAAAGACTCCTTGTTGCTCAGCAAATCTCCGCCCTTGTTCGGTTTCGCCTTGCCGGATAGCTTCTTCTGCAGTCCCTTATCGAAGGTAGCCGAGAAGACCAGAGTTTGTCTCTCTGTCTGTTGCGGAGCCTGAGATTGTGGCACGCCGCTCGTGGGTTCAGCATCGTCACTGTTGGTGACTTGACGATCAAGTACATCAAGAATATCTCCGACTTCCTTGAAGTGACCTTCGCCGAGCAAACGATCGGCTTCATCGACAACGAGGAATTGCAGGTGTTTAAGCGCGTCCATCAATCCGTGGCCGTCGCTGATAACTTCCCACAAACGTCCAGGTGTTCCTACAATGATATCTGCGTCCTTCACTTGGCGTTGCTGTTTCTGTACGGAGAGACCACCGGTGATCGTGGCGATTTGCGGTCCTCTGAATACACCTGTGGAGCACAGCGCCTGAAGATGGTCGCTGAGTTGGTGTGCAAGTTCACGGGTTGGTGACAAGATGAGGGCAATGGGCCACTTGTGCCCAGTCTTCTGTTGCATCGCACGGTGCTCCAAGAATTTCTCCAAAATAGGAATACCGAATGCCAGTGTTTTTCCTGATCCTGTTGACGCTTTGCCAATCACATCGTGGCCTTCGAGAATCTCCGGGATCGCCGCGCTTTGGATGTTGGAAGGCTTGTTGAACTTCAACTTCGCCAGTGCGGCCATCGTATCGGGCGAGAGCTTCAGTGGTAGCCATGCTGAAGTGTCGACATCCTCTTCGTCGTCCGCGGCTGCAGCTTCTAAGCTCTCAAACGCACCAGTCGCAGCAGCAGCGGCGGCTTTCTCTTTGGCCTCTTTCTGAGCCTTTGCTTTTAACTCAGCCTTTGCCTTCTTTTCTTTCATCTCCTCCTTCTTTTGCTTCTTCTTTTCTTGCTTGTCTTGCTTGACCTTTACCTCGTCGGCAGGCACTGAGACGGGTTCGGGGACATCTCCTTCTTTGCCACTCTTCTTAAGCTCGACTTCATCAGCGGGAACCGAAGCAGGCTCAGGAACTTCGGCCTCTTCATCCCCAAACCCAGTAAATTCCTCGCCGTCAGAAGGGTATTCATCAGATTCACCACCGTTATCTTCGTGGCGGGAGATGTATGAGACATGTCCAGTAGCCTCGTCGCGAAGCACTTCAACGTCGTCGATTTCCTCCAGACCAAAGAAGCCCTCGTAATCATCCATGCGATCCGGCATCTCCACATCTCTCCAGGGCAATTTGTCGAGTCTCACTGGTTTCTTGGTGTTGCCAGTTTTCGCCTTCTTAGTTGGGCGTTCTGCGACCGAAGGCTGCTCAACCTTCTGCCTTTTGCGCGCCCTCATGGCGGCAATTTTAGGCGGCAAAGCCTTCTTTTGATCCTCTGCAGCCATTGTGCAGGAGTATTGTGGTGGTGTTGATAGTATATCTGACCTGCAGGCGCGATACTTCGACGCCGAAAGAATTCTTAAGGATCGCCCAAAGAAGCGAGCGTTGTGGCGCAGTCAAAGTGGCTGGTGCGGCTTGGGCTCGGCTTCCAATGTTCTGCCTCGCGCTGATTGGCCACGCACCCTTGCTACTCACTTACAACCAGTCGCATGGACGACGACATCGCGCGGCTCAGGCATCCATGCAAACAAACACTTGCCGCCGCAAATAAAAGTTCCGATCCAGCCATGCGACATACCACTCCAACCACAAGCCGGGCTTGCGAAGACGCGACCACAAACTAACACGCTCATCAACACCCACACAAGATGGACCTGCTATTGAGCAAAGTGACGCAGCATGCGATGAACTATGCGATCCGATCAGGAATCACCATCACTACTGGCTACGCCCTCAAGCAATGTGGTCGCCTCGTCAAAGAAGCTCCCAAAGGCAAAGAGCGAGAAGAACTCGCTCGGCTGCAAGTCCGCCTCGAAGGCAAAATCCGGATCATCTCCCCAGCAATCGACATGATAGAGCTCATCGCTGCCCGTGGCAACACAACACTCGAGTCTGCCGTCGGTCTCACAAAAGACATCCGCTACGAAATCCAGAGTCTGGGCGTGCGTCTGAATGAAGCCGCGAACGACGAGCAACTGCTGCGCCGCAACAGCAGCAGAGCCAAGACGAGAGAGCAGAGCGAACAGCAGATGAGGTCAATCATTCAGGAGATTAAGGCTTTACTTGACCGCATCGAAGACGCTGTTCCACTCATCAACCTTGCCATCACAACTTCCGGCGTCAACCTGTCTACCAAACTCTCGGGCACAATATCGCCATCACGCTTACTGCAGGCGAGCACCTTCTTGACAGCTACAGACAGCGCTTACACCAAACTTCCTGGACGCCGAGAGCAGGTTGGCCCGACTTATGTGCTCAGCATGTACATGCTCTTCGCAGGACACGCCACGAGAGCAGATGATGAACTCGGCGCGCGCGCAGCAACTTGGAAGGAGGTCCTACACAAGGCCAAAGTGAAGTTGATCCGCCTACCACTCGATCAACTGTATGATCTCCCGGGAGAGGACTCCGGGGCTGCCCAGGCATCTTTCAGAGAAAGCACAACCTCAGCAGAGTTCGCCTATCAGCTGCTCATCGTTGAAGACCTAGACGACGACAGAATGCACACTTTCGAGTCAGAGGACTTGCAGCCTGGACCTTTCGACGATGTCGCCAACGCCGGGATCCGTGAAGTCGTCCCCATCCACGAGATATCCAAGGTCTTCTATGCAGACACCGGCAAAATTCTGAACATTGGAAGCGACGGCGAGACAAACAATCCGGTTTTATTGCTCAAACGAGACATCGACGCCGACCCGCCTCGCCGCATGTTGCAGAGGAGCCGAAGTGAAGATCGCTTTCACTTTACGAACGGCGACAGCAGTGACGAAGAATATTCCGAGATCGATATCGGGTTCAAGGGCGAGAGTTCTCCGGTGGCGCATGCTGGTGGTTCACAAGACCATCCGGCCAACAACAACAGCAGACAGGGCTGGCGATTGCCATCAGGCCTAGACCCTGAATGGATGGCTTTCGGGGTATACAGTGAGGAAGCTGACTCGGACGACGACGACTTCGAAACCACAGACTCGGGCGTTGCAAGCAACGTTCACAGCTCACCTGAACCTCAGATAACCACCGCGTTATCAAAACTATCTCTCCAGCCCATCTTCGCCACACCTTCACCAACGCGTGACCCACGCCATCCGCACGCCGCTGGCACCAGGTTGAATCTCTCACCCAACAAGCGCAACCAGCCCGCAGTAAAAACCAGCCTCTCCCTCCTCGAAATGCTCATGAAGCTCGCCGCCCTGCAGCAATTCCGCCAAGAATCACACCTCGCAATCGAAGACGAGCTCCTCAACTTCTTCCTCGAGGACAGTGCCACGGCGGGTGCCGGCGCCGACAAGACGAAGCGCAGACGCATGCGCCACGACGCCGTGAAGCAAGTCGGTTTCGACCCTTACGATGAGTCGCCCATCAAGCACCGCAATGAAGCGTATATTCAGCGTGCTGGAGCGTCGCCGCGTCTTGGGGAGTGGAACATAAAGCCGAAGATGGCGGTGACGGTGACGGAGAGTGTGGTTTCGGAGCTTTCGTCGCCGTCGCCGCGTGGGAATGATGTTTGATGATGACGACGACTGAAACAAGACGTGTTATTGCTTGTTCATTGGTTGCAGTTCTATTAGCGTTTGTTTTACATGCCTAGATACCCTTTAGCATGACGTCTGTTTTCCTGCCTGTAAAGAGCGTTCAATGGTGGATTCATGCTGAAGTCTGAGTTGTTCGAGAGCGAGCGGAGACACGCTGACAACTTTACATACGAGATCGGTGACGAATATGAGACCCCACTCCGTTAGTTGAAACAGAGGTCACTATGTACAGACTTCTAGCAGTCGCCCCATGGAGTAAAGAAGAAGGCCGTTCATCGGTTGTCCGTTGTTTCGGCGGTTCGGTACTCATGCTCGAGTCGCAATCTCCAAATCTGCACGCTCTGCGCGAAATCACGCATCCCATTCTCGCCTGTCCTGTGGTTCAGACAGGCTCCTGCATGAAATTACCCATCAGGACCTGCGCCGGGACCGTACAACACCCGATCGCCCGTCTACGTGGAAGGTGACCAGCATACCTAGCAAAATCCCACCCGACGAGCTCCGAAGCGTGAGCCAATTCTTTCTGAACGAACGCTGGCTTCTCGGCAGTCTCGAGTCGCACGAGAGGCTGACCGGGTGGGTGGGTGGTACAGCATGATGTAAGTCATTCAGCGCGCGTCGCGGACAAGACGACTGACGCCGAGAGCGCGTGTGTGCAACCAACCTTATACCAATGAATCTGTGTGCGTTAGCCCAAACGGTGGTGTTGTGCAGAGAGTTTTGCGAGACGTCATAAGTTCGTTGGCTCTCTTGGACTGGATGGAGGCCTGAACACGACTGTGACTCCGTTGATATCATCGCGGTGACGCCTGATTCAGAACGTGGAGGTGGAGAACTTGCGTGAGGCTGAGATGGGCAAGCTTCGAGGTACAGTACTACTACTAGTACCCAAGACCGTGGTAGAAGTTCACGCTTGTCAGAAGACCAGAAGAACGTAGATTCGTTTCGCATGATTCCTCCTCCGGACTCGCGGCGAGTTGAGTGGCCGAAGGGTGTTCCCTTGTGTATGTCATGGAATAAGCCGACAGTGTGTCAGAAACTGCGTGTCGCCGTCATCAGCAGAAGTTAACGCAGGAGTGTGTAGCACAGACTCGTGTGTCGGGGTTGCGCAATCTTGCCTACGACCCGACTTGTGCGCCATAGCCGACACGTGATGGTCATGTGGGAGATCTATGGGCATCGCACAAGATACGCCTCAGCGGAGGTTGATGGAAGTGATTTGGTAGGTTCCGTGGCGTGATAAAGCAGCCGGCACATGCCTTCTAGATCAGGCCAAAAGCAGCGCTACAAACCTTCGAGAATGCAAGAGCAGTTCTTAGCGAATTTCATGTATAGTGAACTCTCACGACTGGCTGCAAGGTGTACCTTTCCGAGAAGTAATCGCTTATAGATGCAGTAAGCAGACCCCGGCCACGAGGGCGTCTAGGCACGGCAACGAAAGTACAGTGATTGAAAGCTGCACCACGTAATCCCGCCGGTCTGGAATCTCGATGGAAGAAGGGTCGACTCGCAGTGAGTTCGGCATGTCTCACCTACAAGCTCACATGAGGGCGAGAACATCTTGTACCAGCGGCTCGACGGCAGGTACGGCTAAAAAGCTTCAAAAGACGGGAGCTCGCAAGCCATGCAGTCCGATTAGCATTCACGTGGCACTCTATATGATGCCCTTGGCTCAACGGCCGAAACAAACATGGCTCTCCGCGACCAGAACGGCACAACATCATATCACATCACATCATGCGAGCACATGACAACATACATATTGTGATAAGAATGCCTGACTACCTGTCGGCAGCAGTACGGAGTGTCGGGCATGGCAGGTCCGCTTCAGTTAGTCACGCCTACTATAGGATAAAGTGTGCTGTAGGCTTAGTGCTGCAGCCAGGTACTGCAACCTCAACTATCCTTCGGATGAACACCGCTATGTGTAGCCCACTGCCCAACGAGAGAGTCAGTAGGCGGACGGGAGGCGACGATTGGGCGAAGAGAAAGTTCTGTGATCTGGCGTTTCACCGGCGGCTAAACTTTCCAACCGGCCTGTCCGCCTTCACAGCCAATCGGTGCGGCTGCATGGCATCTGTGCGAGGGAGCACGCTACACGGTGGGGGATCCCATCCTCCTGAACTTCTGAGTAGCATGGATATGCCTCGAGGTCGTGTGGATGGTGTTGCGCGGCCGTCAAGCCCACACGGTCGCGGTGCTTACAGTCCGCAGAGGTCGCTGGCGACATAGGGCATACTGATATATGTACCTGCAATGCACAAGTTAGAAGAGCATTGGACAGCTCCAGACTACTACGGGACGGAGCTACAGACCTTCGATACACCATCACAGCAGCAACCACGGTCCTTCGGCGCCGCTTCGTCGCAGACATCTTAGTACAGTTAGCACAGGTTAGTGCTCGAGGATGTGGAGTGCAGATCGACACCAGCTGTTCGGAGCCGGGTTAGACCCAGTTGAGCCCTAAGAATCATCTGAATCGCCCCTCCATCTTCACACTAGCCGTTGGGCCCTGGTCTTTTAATAATCCCACATCTGCGACGCACATCTGCACTTCTGTAACAAAGCGCGTGTCAGCGCATCGCTTCGCTATTCTCGCTCTCTCGTGCCGCTCGTGCGACGACCGGATACTACCAAGTCCCGCGACCGCGTGGAATGACACCCGTCTGACACTCGCCACAAAGGCTGCTGGAAAGCATGGGCGACGTTGTCACCACTACCACTGCCATGGAGGCCTTCCTGCTCAACCCTACCCAGCCGAACGACCGCTATACTGAGTCGCAGTCACTCACCCTGAACGGTCGGCGACGCTCCGACCAGCTCGCTTCGCATCCTAGTAAAAGAACCCTTCGCCGGTCGAATGAATCTTTCTCCGATCCCAAAGTCGAAGCACTTTACTGGCAACGCTACGATTCCGACGAAGAAGCTCTTTCATCCGCCGACAGCGATACGGACAGCATCGCCTCAGCCTCAAGCGGCGAGATCCTCGAAATGACGACAACCAGGCTTTCCATCATATCTGCGGAGGAACTGGCGAGAAGCTGCAATCCCATTGAGCAGAACGTCCATCGGGCACAGGCAGTGACCTTCTGGCCGATCAACCATGGAGATATCAAACTCTCACCAAGGCTTGTCGAGATTCCTCCTCCCAGTCCTCGCTATGAGCGCGCCCGTAGCATGGGCTTCTACAAGCCATCGCCGACTTCGAGGCTCTCAATAATCACGACGGGCCACCACCGTAGCGTCACATCGAGTCCTAGGACCTCATTAGAGAACAGTTCCAACGCCTCCACTCCCTCCACACCTCCCACATCTGTCGACGAAAGATCGCCGATATCATCATCGGAAAAGGTCATCCGACGCAAATCAGCAGTGGCCGGCATGCGAGGCGCTGCCAAACGCGAATATTCGGTCAACTCCGAAAACACGCCAGACGCAGAAACCATGCGCGAATTCCTCGCGAGTGATCCAAGCACGCACGTGAGGCCGGTTTCTCACATGCCAGCAACAAATGTGACAGCACCAACCAAGCGCAAGCTGCGCAAATTCTCCTCTTCATTCAGCCTTGGACGTTTCAACCCAGGATTCTCGAAGCGCAGCAGTTCGGCAGGAAACAGCTCGGAAGAGCTAGGCTCCTCGTCCCCTATACCTGCCACACCACAGATCCCTGAAGTCTACAGACCTACACGGTGCTCAAGTCTTCAACCACCTCCACCATCGAAAATGGTGGCACGAGGCGCCAACGAGCGAGCACCTCCCATCGTCCTTCCACCCTGTCCAGACGATAGCGAATATGATGGCGACCGTGCTGCTGCAGCGCGATCGCAGGTGCAGCGCTCACCTAAAAGCTACTCTCCCACAGGCGCACCCAAGCCAGGAAAGAAGCTACACCGCAGGCAGAGAAGCTTGTCGGCAGACGACATCATGATGGCATCCACATAGTGCACATCGACACCAGAGCCATAGATGGCTGGTACGGCGCGTCGCATTTTCCTTTCCCGAAAGTCTACTCTCCCTTTAGGCCCAGGAGACACCAATGGCTTCATGGAATTCTCTTTTTTCTTTTTTTGTCAACTGCCTGCGACTGCGGTCCAGCACACACTGGCTGTTTCTGCAATGAGATGGCGCAAGCATATGGGACGGTAACGGCGTCGGGCATGAAATGGACGCTTGTAGGCGTCCTCTGAAAGAAAGCACAAATAGCTCACGTAAACGGTGTGCTTATGATGATGGAACGAAACAATGAGCTAGACTCGCATCTTTTTTCTAATGACGATTAGCATAGCATGTACAACGGCCAAGAAAGTATGAAAGATTACGTTACAGTAAACAAAGTCCGAGTGTACTGTTCGATAGTCTCGGAATAGTGTTTCATGCGGGTGTGAGTACTTGCTTTGGGGCGTACACACGCGAGGTGCGCCACGTACGTGGTGTGTAGTGCTGTGGATTCATTGTGCTCTTGAGATCGCGATCGTGTGTTGCGCTTGGGACGCTGGTTTGGTACAGTATAAAGGAAGATACCAGCTGATGCTGCTATGTACCTGATCGCCCGTGGTACCTGAAAAGGCTCAACAAGCTCTCTGTCGATCGTCGCAAACTCAAAGCGAGAGACGCTGCTATCAGCTGCCTTTCGAGCTCTCCATCCCGGCAGGACCGTCTCTCGGCTCTTATAGTTCTCTCTCCTCATACATCCTCGAGTAGCACCAATGAGATGATGTCGCAGGGACCGATGGAAACAGTTGGTCAGAATTCGCTTGATTCATTGCGTATAAAATATATTGTCATTACTCATTCGTTCAATGCATGCTGTTCGAAAGTCATGCTTGCAGCTTCCAGAGCTTGCGAAGCTTGCCGATTTCTCATACTAAAACCCTCTCTCATGGCCACGTGCGATTGCGCGATGGTTCAGCGATAGCCTTCCAGAAGCTGTGATGACTTGCAGACCAATGAGACTTTCACTCGCTTTCCTCTGTCTTGCTCACAACGTTGGGAGCTCTGCCGTGCGTTGTTCACATCTTGCTCCTGATGTCCCACTGAATAGCCGCGACTTCGCCCTCCGGATGCAGCATCTCGTGTGCCGCTGTTCATTTCACCTGGAAACAAAAGTCCAGGGCTCAACCTCCGGACGCTCCAATCCCAGCGCCTGCAGAATCTCCACAGCAACCTCAGTGACAAGCGTATAACCCGCATCCATCGCTTCGACGTACGGCTTCGGAAGCTCAGCGTCGCTCGCATTCGGCATCTGATGCAACGGAATCTCGTTGCCGTTGAAGAGCAGCAGTCTCTCTCTCCTCGCCAGCATCTGCTCCCACGCAGAGTTCTCCGTGTAGCGTGCCATCGGAATCATCGTCCAGTCGAGTTTTCCCAACGGACCAGTGAGAATGATATCGAATTGGTTGTTGTCGCACCTGTAGACTTGCAGTGTAGTGGGAACGCCGTCCAGGGTTACTTCTGCGGTGCATCGGCGGCGGATGGTCGTTTGGTTATAGGGTAGATCGACGCACCCGAGTTGTAGTTTGCGGGCTCTCAGGGTGGTTACTGCTGGATCGATTGTCTGACCCGTGCTCGCGCGCGCAGCTTTGACGATAGCGATTTTCACCGGATTGAAGATCTTGCGGCCCTGCGGGATGCCGCTGGCAGTAAGGTGGACCTTGTGTAGGTTCTGAGCCCAGCGGCCCGGCATCCTCGAGAAAGAGTATATGGACTCGCGCGAGGAGAGGAGGTAGTGGCGTCGGGAGAAGTAGATGCCGTTGAAGAGGTTGCGGGCTTCGGCGGCGATCTGGCGGGAGGAGAGGAAGAGTGAGGTGATAGTCTCGAAGGCTTTTGCCGGAGCGTACTGGATGTCGTCGCGGTTGATGGGCAACGGCAACGGTCCTGCCGTTGCCGTTGGAGTCGTGGGAGCGAGCACGAGCTCGAAGAAGTGGTGGTAGATCTCGTTGCGGATCTCGCCGGGGAGGTCGAGGATGCTCTTGCTGAGGGAGGCTGAGCTGGCCATGTTTGTGTTGAGGATGTTGTCGTCTTCCGACGATGTTTCCGATGGGAGGATGTGAATTCGATGGCGCGAGTGGTGCTGGTAGTTGCTTGAGAATTGTTAGTTTCTTGCTTGGGAGGGCAATGTGTCTCTGGTTTAGGCAGGAAGTTACTCGAAGGGCGTGAGTAGATACAAGCGTCAGGCTGAGGTAGGCTGTGCATGCGTGCGAACCTGATGTTTTTGTTCCTATTGTGCTAATTGATGAGCTTGAGTCGGAACGTATTACGTCGATTGTGTTTGAATACAGTGCTGAGATTGGATGCTATTGTTCCTATTGTGCCGGTTGATGAGCTTAAGTCGGAACGTATTACGTCGACTGTGCTTAACAATAGTGCCGAGATTGTTTGCTCTTCTCAATGGTACAATAGAACCGCGCATGCGTTTGCAGCCAGATGCCTTAGCACAATGGAAGTCTTCTGCAAAGGAGATGAGACACGCGTTGCATCATGCAGCAGGCCGCAAGTGAGGTGTGAAGCCGAAGAGGGATCTCAATCAAGCATGCATTGTTCTTGTCGTTCAACATAATTCGTTCATTTAGCTTTTCTATGCAAAGTATGTCCCCGGTCTATCTGGACCTGGTATGCAACCCCCAACGCCATGCTAATCCACAGTGATCCCTCCGATCGTTTATGCGTACATATCATCGTAATCCTCCTCGTCTTCCTCTACCTTGACAGGCTCAGGCTTCTTCCACAAAATCTTGCGATCCATCGGACATGAGGCGTTGAGCTTCAGCCAAGGCTCGATACACTCGAGATCGAAAAGATGGTCCTTGTGACAAGGCAGTTGTACGACAAGAGGGTACTTGTCGTCGAGGAATGGTGTAGCGCAGATCGGACAGCTTTGATCTTTTGTGAGCTTCTCTTTCGGCACTCGGTCGAGATTCGCTATGAAGTCGTCGGGACAGCCTTTCAGCTCGGAAGGAGGGTGATCGGCTTCTTGCATGAGTGATTGCACCAGGGTGTTCATGAGATCGTCGTGGGCCTGATCGTTCGATGTGCCGGTGCCGCCTCTCATCATGTCGAAGGCATTGGCGAGGAGTCTGTAGGCGGCTGCGACGTCGCCGGGCAGAGGTAGGGAGTGGGCATTGTGAGGCGCGCGGTCGCCGCTTGTATCGATCTCGTTGAGGGCGGAGAAGAAGGTAGATAGATCTGGACGGCGGCGGGGTTGATCTTGAGGCTTCTCGGACTTGATGTTGTGTTCGACTGACTGCAGTGTTAGCTGGAGTTGTTAACCATGATTACTCAATCAACATACCCTCGTATCCAGACATGACGGGCGATTGCCAGGATGTTCCGATTAGCAGTTCTGCGACAATAACTCGAGTAGCAGTGCATGTTCATATATTGGCTGGACGTCGATTAGGCACCTCCGGCCGCGCAGTCGTTTGGCCGCAAATTAGCCGGCTCGCTTCACTCTAGCAGCATCAAATGGAAAGATGTGGAGAGACGTCAGAGCTCAAAGGAACAAAGGGCAGGCCGCGGCTTCGCTTCACGCAAGGTGCTTTGATTGTTTGACTCGGGTCGCGACCGCTACTCGCTCTGTACTTCTGTAACCACTACCAGCCATGCATCTGCCGGCCAGATCCAACCATGAGCAGTTCCCATATACCCAAAAGTAATGCCAGCGCCCTCACTCCCGCGACGACCGCAAATGGACAACTCGAGACGCCAGCTTTGACTCCCATCAGCGAGCATGGAGACCGTGGAGATTCGCCGTTCCCGCAGTACAATGAGGATGATGCGCAAATTGAGCAAAATGGCCGAGTGAGCGGAGGCACACATAGCGGGGAATATACCAAGCCACAAGAACAATCCAATGTCCACGACAACGGTGAACCAGACATTGCAAGTCGCAAGAGCAGTGCGCCAACTTCGCCTCGAACAATGAGCGGAGAGACACCCAAGATGCTGAAACTCTCTCCGGCCGAACTGCAGGCTCTCACTTCGTCCCCCGGTTCTATACCTATGCGACCTGCTTCCCCTCCAGATGACGACATACCACCTCTGGTCAACGGCTTAGGACTAAGTGTACCTGGCGGCCTTGAACCTGTGCAGGAGAACGAAAAGTCGAAGGAGATAAAGTCAAATGGCCACACGGGGCTACCTTCTGCTGATGCGACTACGGGGAATGCCCACGGCATGAGGAGCATCAATGCAACCCCTGGAGCTCTTATGAACGGCAGACCAGGCAAAGCCACTCGGTCAGCCTCGTCGCCTGTCATCTCGCGAAAGCCGTCATCATATCGCGGCCCCAAGCCTGGTGCATTGAAGTTGGATACGGCACCACGTGAATTCTCAAGTTCGTCTAACAGACCGACTCCCAATCCCGAGACTTCTCAGCCCTCGCCCATGCCACCAATCATCCCGATGCCACCTCTTTCGCTTCCAACATACTTGCAGCTGGAGCTTTCGTCTGACCGACCATCTCCACTGTACATTCATCGGTCAGCGAGTAGCGACTTCCCGTACGAGTCGTCCAAAGTAAAATTTGAGCGACTCCTGAACTTCCTCCGTTTGCCGCCTTTGCTTGAGCAGGTGCTGGTCTTTGGTGCTCTCGCATGTCTCGACTCGTGGCTTTTCACCTTCACCATCCTACCTTTACGCTTCCTCAAAGCGATAGGTATCTTGCTGAAATGGTGGGCTCGAAACGCTGTCAAAGAAGCGCGCGATCTGGGTGCGTTCGTATACGATGGTATTGGCCGCCTCTGGCAGCGCCGCCAGACAGGGCTGGAGTCACGCCGTCCTTCAGCAGCCGATCCTGCACCTTCGCAGCCACCTTCACGTCGGCCGTCCGAAGGTAACGGAGCACTGGACGGTGCGTCGAAGCCGACGCTCAAGCTCGACACAGCATCGATGGATTCCAAAGACAAAGGCAGACGGAGGACTGGGTTCCGCCATCGTCGGACCAGGTCTACACCATCGGCACTGATGCCAAATCATAAGGCCGATTTACTTCAAGGTATGATCTCAGCTTTTGGCGGAACAGAAATTTTGGAATTGACTAACAGCGCATCTCAGGCGCCTTGATACTGATCAGCAGCACCATGCTAATGTGGTTCGATGCAAGTCGCATGTATCACTCTATTCGCGGGCAAGCTGCAATCAAGCTCTACGTCATCTACAATGTCTTGGAAGTTTTCGACAGACTCCTCTCCGCTCTTGGCCAAGATGTCCTCGAGTGCTTGTTCTCGAAAGAGACACTGGAGCGTAACCCGAACGGGCGCAGCAAAGTCATCAGACCACTCTGGATGTTCTTCTTGGCACTGCTTTACAATATCGTGCACGCGACGATGCTCTTCTACCAGGTCGTCACACTCAACGTCGCAGTCAACTCATACTCGAACGCTCTATTGACACTTCTCATGAGCAACCAGTTCGTGGAGATCAAAGGCACAGTCTTCAAGAAGTTTGAGAAAGAAAATCTGTTTCAACTCACATGCGCGGACGTTGTTGAGCGCTTCCAACTCTGGCTGATGCTCATGATCATTGCGCTTCGAAACATTGTCGAAGTTGGTGGTCTGACCATTTCCTTGGGCAGTTCACCTCTAGCTGGAACAGCTACGTCGAGTTTGGGCGCCAACGCTACCGGGTTACCGTTCAAGACGAGCATCATCCCTAAAGCCTTCACTCTTCTTCCTAGATGGACGGGCGAAGTGCTCGGCCCTTTCCTGATTGTACTAGGCAGCGAGATGATCGTTGACTCGCTCAAGCATGCTTACATCAGCAAATTCAACAATATCAAGCCGGACATCTACGGCCGCTTCCTCGACGTTCTGGCCAAAGACTACTACTCCCATGCTTTTGCCGACCAAAACCTTACCAAGCGCCTTGGCCTGCCAGTCATACCACTAAGCTGTCTGTTCATCAGAGCCAGCATGCAGACATACCACATGCTCCTCGCCACTCACATGCCAATGCCCGTTCCTGCATCAGCTACGGCGGTTGCCTTAGACCTTGACTCAGCGGCAACCAGCCCAGCCACCATGAAGGCTCTCCAGCATGTCGACCACATATTCCGTCGCGCTCTAGGCCGCTCTACATTCGGCGCCGGCATGGACTCCGGTCCTGCATTCTCCTGGTCCATGGACGACTTTATCGCCCTCGCAACCATGGTCATTTTCTTCCTCGTCCTCTTCCTCATCCTGCTTGCGCTCAAACTTGTCCTCGGAATGGTCTTGCTGTCTTTCGCTCGTCGACGATACGCGGGCATGAAGCAGAGGGAACGGCAGTCGATGGATACCAAAGGAAAGAGAGTTGGTGGATGGGGCGTTGTTGAGGTCGGCGAGGAGAAGAGACGCTGGATCTACGATGATGACCCGGATGCTCTTAGTGCTCTGAGGGAGAAAGAGGCGAAGGCGAAAGCTAAGGCTGAGAAGGCTGCTGTGGAGACAGATGGGCTGGATGGGGTGGGGAGGTATATGATGGCTGCTAAGAGGATTTGGTAGTGATGGGTGTATATTTATGCATAAGTACGAGCTGCTACTGACACGAATCGAACATCGGTACCTCATTCCCGGAGAAACTCGTCCAGTCTGGCGTCCTGCTGCTGTTCTACAAGATCATCATTGGAGAGAACCTCATCACCTCGCCCTGTATTGGCGTAAGTCGAACGATAAGTCCTCCTCCCTCTCCTCTTTCTCTTGGGCTCCTCCGGGTTCCACGCCTTCGGTCCCTTTCCGTACATCCTAGCCTTGAATCCCACGCCCTGGGAGAGCGCAACGCGCCCTATACTCTCGCGCTGCACTTCTCGTCTCCACTCCTCAGTCAGCAGACCCTTGTACCTCCTATACAAGTCTGGCATATGCACCACAGCGGCAACGGCATAGCGCTCGATCTTCAGAAACAGAGGGCGCCGATCGAAGACCCAAGTCTCACCGCCGCGCGCCGGATCGATCAGGTCTTTGCCTTCTTCTCTGGTCGCTTTCCACTGGTCTTTCTCGGCTGGGCTGATGGTAGCATCTCGCTCGATGCATTGCCTTAGACTGCGGACGTGGCGCTTGTCGTCTCCTGTTCTTGTGGCGAGTTCCATGAGCTGCAGATCCTCGATCCCTCCTAACGCGATGCGATAGTGGCTGTACAGGGCATCGGAGTCGTAGCGGACGTCGAAGAAGACTTTTGCGATGCTGACGGCTTGGAGGATTTTCTTGAGAGTTGATGTGCCGTTGGTGCTTGCGGTGGAGAAAGCTGTTTCGCCTAGGACGTGGACGTCGATGAGATGAGTTGTGTGGCGTGGTTCGACGAGGATGGTGATTAAGGAGAGAGTGCCGTGTCGGGAGAGATTGTTGCCTTCGAGATCAATGAAGAGGGTTGGTTGGGTGGTGTTGTTTTGAGGCAGGTTATCGAGGAAAGACATGAGCGCTGCAGGGGTGTAGATGATTTCTGGTTCCATGGTTTATAGGGTGTTGAGAGCGAATTTGCTCATACTGGTGGTGGTGCGTTGTGTAAGTTGATCGAGCGTTGGCGTGTGAGATTTTATAGAAGTCGCGCGGGCTTTTGTTCTACTGGTTGGCAAACAGATATGCGTTTGACGTGCGTCATGTTCATTGTGTTAGCTTTCACCCTGTTTGCTATGTCAAAGAACTCTTGCTCGCAGTTACAGTGAAGTGTGAAGTGTGCGATTCGCGCTAGTCTCTTCGTATGTGATATAGCAGTTCACGTACATGTACCTAATTCTCAATAGTCTTGAGGCCTACCGAAAAGGCTGGACACAGCAAACAACATGAAAGGAAAATCATTAAGATGGCGCGGAAATGAGACTGATCGATGTTGCGGAGAAGTGAATACCACGAATGTAGCTGTAAAGTTTGAGAGACTCCTTCAATTGCACTCTTCCCATATCCAATGCGTACTGTACCGCAGCCGACAAATGCGCCCAAACCAAAAAAGAAATCGCTCGCTCGCTACCACCATGCCTATGCAACCCCTCTAGTAAAACTCCGGCAAGTCACTAAACGACGGGATATCTGAACTACAGTTGAAGGATCTCTCGTAAGCTTTCGCAGGAAGCATCCCGGCACTCAAGCCCGACTGATAGCTCCACTGCGGTGCGCTCTCAGTCTTCCATGTCCAATAGAACCAACCCCACCCTTGCTCAAAAGAGTGCATCTGCGCCTCCGCAAACATCAGAAGAAATTGCTTGTAGCCATCACTGTAGTCGCTGGGATCTGCGTTGGCACCTTTGCACGAACACTGTGGGCTGTTCTTCGTTGGGCAAGTGGGTTCCAATACCGATCCACTTATGCTGCCACCTGGTGTAGAGACCATGTTGAGGGTGCCCTCCCATCTCGAGCCAACGCCAACGTTGTTGAGATACTGTGTGCAGTCCGTATCGGCTTGCGACCACTCGCCACAGAGCGTAGGACCGAATCCTGTTGCCTTGTTCTGCGAGCGAAGAGCTTGTTTCGTCCAGCCACCGCAAGCAAAATTGATTTTGTCGTGGTGGGTGAGCACGATTTGGTCGACGTTGAAGATGACATACTGATGGACGTCCAGGAGAAGATTCTTCTTGTCTTGCAACTGGCCTTGCCACTTGTCGAGGCCCATGAAGCCATCTCCGAAGATGATTATACCTGTGAAGTTTGCGTTTTGGACTGCGTCCGTCGCTTTGCTGGTCCAGGCGATGACTGCATCGGGGTCAAGTTCGACCATACGGGGTTCGTTAACGAGACCATACATGGTCACGACATTCTTGTAGCGCGGTTGCGAGAAGAAAGTGGCGACTTGCTTGTGCACATCGATAGTGCGATCACCATTTAGGTCGCCATCGGTGCCGTTGAGCCAGCGTGCCATGCCCTGTCGACCACTGTGATTCCATCCGTTTTGCGAGCCTGGCGCTCCATGGAGATCAAGGTTGACCCGAAGACCGTGTTTGCGACACCATTCGATCGCCCTCAGAAGATAGCGCCAGCTCACTTTGGCCACATATGGATCACCGTCGTATGTGGTAATGGCCCAGTATGAATAAGGAATTCGAACGTGGTCGATTCCCGCAGCTTGGATATCGATCAGATCTTGCTCTGAGATCCATTTGGAGTAGTGCTGTTCAAGTTGTGTCTTGGCTCTAGTAGGTCCTAGCTTGGTTGTCAAGGTCCACTCGTCCACAACGCCGTCTCGTGTGCTGTAGCTGCTGAAGAAGGATGGTGTGATCCAAGGCTCTATGCTCAGCCAGCCTCCGAGATTGACACCTCTTATGGGCATTGTGCCATACTGGAACTTTTCGTCTAGCGGAGGTACATTATCGTTCGCTCGTGTTGAGTCGTCCCATGTGGCGTTGAGTCCCATTATGCTGAGTCCACCGACCGTCTCATCTGTATATGTAACATTGAAGTCGTATGTGTCGTACCATGAAAAAGGATCCAGTTCGGTTCCCTTCGCGCTGGCGGGTATGTCGTCCTCGGAAATACCGTCCAGGTTGCTGTTGGACGGGCCATTCGAGTTCGAAGATGTGGTGCCGCTACCACTCGTGCTGTTGTCCTCGCTGGAGGATTTCTTGCCGCTCACGACAACTCCCACGGGTATCGCAATAACCAAAATCAAAATAACAATTCCAACACCAATAAGAATCTTCTTCCACTTTTTCTTCTTCCTTGCCTTCTCCCCATCAAACTCGCTGTCATTTTCACCTCCTCGTAATCGTACGTCGTCCCTGTAATGTGACTTTTCCTCGTACTGACTGTCGCGTCCCCTCTCCAACACCTGGCCGCTCACGACTCTTCGTCCACTTCTGCCGACATCCTCGCTTTCCGCACGCCGTGATCTTCGACGGTCGTATACCAGGCCGTCCGCTTCGTCCGCGTAAGCTGCAGCCTTCTCTTCCTCCCGCTCACGTCGTCTTCGTTCCTTGTGCTCTTGTCTTCTTCGCTCACGGTCCTCTTCCCTGTGTCGCTGCTCGCGGCTCCTGTCTCTGTCGTGTGTAGAGCGCCTCCGCTCGCTTTCGCGACGTTCTCGACGCTCGCGTCTGGCGTATGTATCGTACTCGTTGTATTCGGCGTCCCGGTTCGCCTGGTCCAGCGCCGCTAATTGTGCAGACGACAATGCTGTGCTTTGGCTCCTGCTGTTCTCCGACTCTGACAACTCGTGTCTCCTCTCACGCCGCCGTCTCTCCCTCCTCGGCGACTCAACATCTTCGTCCCGGTCTCTGTGTCTCCGCGGCGCTGGCAGGTCCCCATTGCTGTCGATTCGCTGATGTGTGCGTCGCCTCCGTTCTCTTCGTGCAGGCGATTCGCGTGGCGCCCGCGAGTATTCTGATTGCGATGGCATTGCAGTGGGAAATGATCTCACCTTATGCGGTCATCTGGAATGCTGGAGATACCGTGATTAAGGGCAGCCACCACTGGGCTGTTTGGAGGCCGAGGTCGCCAGGGCAACGTTTATTTGAGCTGCGCCCTGCTGCCCAGAACTTGGAACAGACTTGGATCTCATCGCGGCCACGCGTTACTCAAGTTTTCGTTCGCTCTAAGTATTTATATTTACATTTATCTACCGCTGCTGGATGACTTCATCAAGAATGATTCGGAAACGCAGATTGTACTCGAACTAGTCTTTCCGGCGCTTTAGGGCCAAGATATGGCCAATGCAGTGCAATACACTCACACATGACTGACACAATCCAAACGACTCAGCACCTGGAAAGTAAAACGATTGATTGCTATCTTGCTTTGGGTATTAATATGTTCTTGGATGTCATTTTCTCGTAGCTCGATTCAACAAGCCTCTCATGCTCCACGCGAGGCACGCTCGACCTCGTTCTTTAGTCGCTCGTAGGTCTCCTCTGCCTGCGCATCGACAAAGGCCACATAATCCGACATCTTCTCGCGGTCATTACTGCTGGGTCTTGCTGCATGTATCTGAGGTGTCCCGGCTTTTCCATTGCTTGCTGGGTTTGTTGTCGTGTGGCCGGTACTGGAACTTCCAGGCGCTCCGTTTTTAGTTGCGCCTGCGGGGCCGCCATCTGGCATGGTCGTTGAAGTCGGTAGTATGAGATTACCGAGATCAACTGTGGCTGTCGGGAACTGGCCAAGCTGAGTTGTGTTGAAAGACCATGTACTCTGATAGAGCATACCGCCAGCGTCTACTGTCCTGCTGTGCGCTGGTCAGCGTCTACGATCTGTGCAAGCAGCGCCCAAGTGCGACCTACCTGTGTTCGAAGTAAACCACTTGGAAGGCCCTGGCTTCTGTTGAGTCTGGCGTCTCGTACTGGAGACCTTTGATATGTTACCACTTGAGCCGCTTTGATGGTGTTGCCGAATGTTTGTCGAGGGTTTAGAATGTGAAGGTGGGCGATGGCGTGGCTAATGTTGAATGGGACCAAGGTCGAACATTCACAGACAACTCATCTTATGGCGATTGCGGTGTCCGTTTGATCAGTACATGCAGGATGGTCATCGTGCCGCCTTGACACTAACATTGTGGTTCTCGACATGATCTGGAAAGAGAAAGGTCTTTCCGTCTTTAGAGCTTGCACTGCTCGATAGAGTCAAAGAGCTTGCTTGCTTGGGCCGCCCCGAGGTCCCTCTGCCAATACCAGCAGATTTCATCAGCATCTGCGAGGCCCGGCGATGATGTATCTCTGAAAGTCGGGTCTCGTGACGCACGATCCAGTGGGGGAAAGAAGCTAGTGATCTTAAGCCAGCCCTTTTAGGCCATCACAGTTCCAAACTGGTACCCTTCGAGTCCTCACCGTATAAATCGACCTTCGAGAGCTTCCATCAACATCGTCATCATCCATGCGAGGATGAGGCACAACTTAATAAGACGGCATGTACACATGAACGCCGCGGAGCGTGGTGATTGTTATCGTCATGTCGCTCGCGCCACGTGTGAAACACGTGCATGTAAGTCTTTGATTGCCGTCGGCATACACTTTTTGCTCGTAGCCCTGGGGCTGGACGCTGCACACGAGATGAATGTCTGGAAAGGAGGAGTATTGCCGGGATGCGTACTGCTGAGGACATGTACTGCCATTGCAGCGTCCCTCAAAGGGGAACAGTACGGGCGTTATGTGGAAGACGATATGCCACAGTGCATAATTGCCAAATTGACTGCTCCGTGGACTCATCAGTACACCACGTAGACGTAGTAGTTGTGCGTGCATACGCACCGATAGCTGTTCACACCTAACTCCTTATCACAGTATCACCAGCTGAACAAGGGCCGACTTTGCTGCTTTGAGTGAAACCAGCATTAGTCTGCGCAGCTGACCAATGATAACGTGCATCTCATGTCGGAGAAACGACCACCAAATCGCCTCCTCCGGGTCGAACAATTGAGTTTGCTCCAGCACCCGGGTACAGCATCCCCGTTAACCGAGTGCTGTGGGAACACAAGTCACCCCACTTCTGCATGGTGGGCACACCTCCCTACACATGCATATCTTCCTTACACGCCCATCAAAAGACATCCGTCGACAACGTCCCGTCCGTTTCTCCACTCCCGTCAAACACACTCAGACTCTCAACGTTTCTTCACAAAGCAAAAGTCGATATTGGAAACAAACTTCCAACCCTACCGGCTGTTAGCGCCACGACTTCCACAACCTGTAGCTCTTTTCCAACATGGCCCAGACGACACTGCTGGCACAGCCTTCGATCCAAACACTTGGGGTCTCCAAGCCAAGCCAGTCGCTACCAGAGCCATTTGTTTTTGTTCCCATCACAGGCGCCGAGGCGTCCAAGGGGAGGGGCTCTGCCAAACAGATTGTGCGAGCTCATGTCACGAGAGTTCAGCACGCCAAATCTTCGACCTTGAGCTTCACGCAGAATCTCGAATCGTGGACAGTCAATCCACAAGTCCACCGACCACAACCCTCATTCTCTGAGAGTCAATCACAAATTCCAAGGCGCAAAGCTGCGCCAAAGAGGAGCGGTCCCAGACGCGCGAAGACTAAGAAAGTCCCCACCCCTGATGCTGATGCGGACGATGTCGAGGAAGTCATCCGACAACAGACTCCTGAGGCGGTTGCAGTAGTCTCCAAAGTTCCAAGGATTCCTGCAGCCAAACGCCTTGGAGCTGCCAGGCAGGACCCGTTCTGGACGTATCCAGTTGAGTACGAGCCATACCTGCCAGCCATCTTCGCCCACTATATCGAGAATGTCGCTGTAGAGATCCCGGATCTCGACTTACCCAACCAAAAAGGCTTGCTACGCCATCGCTGGTTCCCACTAGCAATGGAGGAGCCCTCGACTATGTATGCGGTGCTACTGATGGCCGCGTCTCACTACTGCGCCGTCAGCCCACACTCGGCCAATCTCATTGATCTATTGTATCTGAAGTCGAAGGCACTGACTGAGATCAACATTGCTCTTCGAGACCCAAAGCGAGCTACCAGCGATGCCATCATTGGCGCTGTGATGAAAATGGCTGCGTATGAAGCTGTATTCGGAGACTCCGCTGTCTTCTCAGCACATATGCAAGGTCTTTCGCTCATGTTGAAGATGCGAGGTGGGCTCGGTACTCTTGGACTGGATGGCTTATTGGAGAGAATGGTTGTGTGGATCGATCTGAATGCAGCGTTCATCTGCGGTTTGGGCAAACTGTTCGGCAATGAGGAATTTCCAACCCTGGTCGAAATTGAGAAGCCGGATCCATACCACTTTGCTGGGATTCAGTGATTGAATCTCGTGGGAATTCTTGTGGGGTTTTATATAGCATTCGCTCCATGACAATGACTGAGTATTAATTGCCAATTTTGGGGTGCAAGGCTATGTTGTTGAGCACGTGCTCAACCATATCCGGCTATCTCACTATGTTGATGAAGCAATTTCTGGAAGCATAGTATTAATTCGCATCTTACGACCTACCAGACAACCCGAGCCCGAGGTAAAATAAAGCCTACTCTGCCATGTCTTTCGCTTCACGTGGCTTGGCCCGCATGAAGCTAATGACTCCAAAGCCTGCGCCACCACAGCGTGCCTGAATGGCTTCGCTCTATTGGACCGCAACCATCAAGGCAAACACATACTCAGCCTCACGATGCGACGTTAAGCGACCGTCGCACCTACTAATCATGGGTAGCTCGCGCGCACCCCAGGGATCTGCTCCCAGTCTACGAACGATATCACTTTTCCCGAAACATCGTTCATGGATCCTATAGGCGCCGTTGCCTCTATTTTGCAGATCTCCAAAAACGCATATCAGCTCGGAAAGTATATCCACGACGTCTACGAAGGAGCCAAAAGAATCGACGAAAACGTCAGGAGCCTAGCGAGCGAGGTCAACGGCCTGGCGGACAGTTGTAAGCTGGTTCACGATGAGCTATACACTGTCTTGACCAGGTCACCTTCTGGAGCAGCTGGACCGCTATTCGACAACGACGGTAGACTTGGACGATGTGTAGACCAGCAAGTAGTACAATGCGACAATACACTGGATGAGCTCAGACGAGTCGTTGACATTCTTTGGCCACGGAATGGTACTTTGTACCAACGAGTGTCCAAACAGATCGACTTGCAAAATAGTCGTGCGCAGACCGACGAGATCCGAAAGCGTATCAGGTCGCACACAGATGCTCTTCACACAATACTACTGGTGATCAACATCCGTGTCTCACATTTCGCTTCGGATTACACACCGCAACAACTGCTGGGAAACCTGGATGATCTGAAATCACGCCTAGTGAACATTGAGTCGAAGCTTGGTGGTTCACAAAATCGCAGAAATTCGACCGGAGATGGAAACACCACACTAGTCGACGTCGCCGAGGAGACCCTCAGGAATGGCAAGACACTCTACGAAAAAAGTTTCGCTGGGACTGTTCGCGGCAATGACTCCGTAATGGGAGATGAGCCGGCGGTGACACAAGCAGGAACTGTCGGAAACTGGGTAGACACAGTCAACAAACTCCGCAGAGCATCTCGCGAAGGCTGCATCGCGGAGGTTGAGCTGCCACCTGGGTTCAATGACGATGGAAGAGACACTGCGGCTACAGGGTCGACATCTGGCGGAGCTATCCACTTGCCTAGATTGGACGAAGACGATAGCTACGACTCTGATGATGAGCAAGTTGAGCTCGCACAAGCAGCGTTGCTCAAGGGCAATCGAGCCTTCGACGCACAAGACTGGAGTCTTGCTGCCAAAGTCCTACACACATCGCTCAAACTACTCTACAAGCTACCGCACAAACACAAAACACAACAAGACGTCTTCGGGTTACAATATCGGCTTGCTGTTTGTTCGTACCACACAGGTGACGTGGACCACGCTGAAGCCGGCCTCGAGAGTCTTCTTCAACACGAACCAGTCTCGGACAAAGAGGGAATCCAGCTCTGCGACGCCCGACATCTTCTCTCTCGTATCTACGTGGAGCGCGATAAGCTCGAGCTAGCAAGAGTTGCATGCGAAGGTACCCTGAAAGCCCGATCACGTCTCTTGGGAAAGCAACACGAAGCACGATACGAGTCCATGGCACTCATGTCTCGTATATCACAACTTCTTCAAGATGACGTCCTGTCCGATCTGTACGCTTCTAGGATTCCAGACGCCAAGAGAGATGATCTTCTTGCGGCTGTATCGACCTTGCAACCGAACGCTTCTCTGGCTACACCTGGATCAGTGCTCGCATTGCCAACAACATTCGAGCCCAGCCCATACACTGGAAGCAACGCGCAAGAAGTCAGTACCTCTCCTCGGACAATGCCAGCACAGAGTTACTCTCCCAGCCATGGGCCGTTGTCATCCCTTTCGCCACGCCTCTCGCCGCTAAGTCTTTCTCCCAACATTTATGCTGGAGAGTCTCCGGGGTCTTTGGACACGGATAACACTAGCTCAGCCAGCCATATCGGCCCACCTCTTCTTGATGACGGAGAGGCTCTCAAGAGAAGATCCACGATCTCTAGGTCTTCGGGCGATGATGCGGACCCGCAAATGACGATTGCTATCGGTGCCACCGAGATCTCGACAACAAGCGATATGCCAGTGCGTCCTCACAGGATATATTCGGCACCAATGATTACCGTGACACCCACGCAATCCGTCCGAAAGCCGTCGCGTGCTCCATCGGTCATATCTCTCGATGAGCCGCAAGACATATATCTACCACTGAGAGCTTTCGGTCTTGGAGATTCTGGTACACCCTCGGGCCCCATGCCACGGTCGGAACGTCAAAAGATAGTAAAACGTTTCAAATTGGAACGCAAATGTATGCACAATCTGGACCAGTCTATCTGTGACGGGACTTTGGAGAGTTCCCTGAAACTTGTGACTATGCTCCACTCCAGCTCTTCAGGCAACTCCGCCAGTCAGATTGTGTTCAGCCAGTGGGCTGATGGACTACGGTTGGCCACAAAGTCACCCGCGCTGCATCTGGCCGTACTATTCGGTGATGATACCTTAGTGGATCCTCTGATCAAGAACGGTTTCTCTCCAACTTTCGCTTACCCGCTGTCCGATGAACCTGGCATGCGAGACTATCTTACGCCCCTTGAAATCGCCATAGCAAGCCGCAATGAGCCGATCATCCATATACTCTTGTCGAACGGAGCGGTTTTGAGCCCACCTGGCAGTGACTCGCTTTGCCGTCATCTCTTATCGAACGCATCTCTCCAATTTTGGCCACCGTCCGGAATATCAGAAGTCATGTCTCTCCTACAGTTACTGCTATCGTGTGGTTGGCCAGTCAGCAAAGGCTTTTCGCGACAGAACAAGCCATCTCCAACACCTACGTTGCTACACCAGGCCTCCGCGCTACCCGTCCGTCTGCACGACTACCGTCTGCCGCTCGTCAAATTTCTGGCTGAGCAATCAGATACTACCATACTATCTGCTTCAGCAACTGAGACTCCTCTGCATCATGCTGTTCGTCGCGATGACGCCGATGTTGTTGATATGCTTCTACAAGCGCAGGCCAGCTTCCGATTGCGCGGCTTGCTGGACAAGAAAAATTCGCAAGACTGTCAGCCTCTCTATCTTGCCGTACAGCGTGCAATTGCAGACCACGACTTGCCGTTGGACATCGTCCGCTCTCTGCTTGACCGCGGAGCCAATCCGGACGAGCCTCACACGATGACTGAAGCGCGGCTCCTTCGGCTGTCGAAGAAGACTCGGAGTACTGCTCGAAGTATAGCCATGGCTTCGGGTCGGCAGGATCTTATTGCTTTGGTGCAGAGTTTTGGAGAGCGACCAGTTTCAGGACTATTGACGAGAGCACATACAATTTCTGGCAGCGTTTCGATGGATCGGACTGTACATCCCGGTATTGGTGTTACGCGATAGTAGAGTATTTTGGCAAGATCGGAGTCGTGTATTTTACGAAGCACAATGTACTCGATGTCTTGAAGTAATAGTAATGAATCGCTTGCTTTGAATGCGTTAACGTTGTGAATTCTGTTCAACATCGTTACGATTAGCCTTTCGAGCAATCAAATGGTCAAATTTATAGCCCGCCGTCTGAAAGCAAAGATCAAAAGACATGACTGTATCTCCAGCTGGTCTTCCATCGACAAGAGGTTTCATTATAGCGATGACATGCATTGTGAGGTCGCACTCAGGAGCACTGGTAGTGATGTGCCATAAGTCTGGATGTGCATGTCGCCGTAGCCGTTTCCCCTCTGTGGATAAGAAAGGGAAGATTATGCATCCGCCATTGGGAAACGACAAGCAACACCAGATTCCTAAAAAAAAAGGTGCTGAAAATGCTATCCTTACATATCGCCAAAGGATCAGGGCTATTCGTGGGATGCTATGTGTAGACTTTTGAAAATCTGTTGCAACGTCAACCAAAACTCGTGTTATCAACGAACCTCCTCCCACTGGTACCCTTACATTCTACTGAAATACACAATTAGACTAGCAAAAATGGCATCAATAGATCATACGCGTCCATTGAAGATCTTGATGCTCCATGGTAGGCAAACTTCACCCAGACATGCCCACGTGGCGAAAACCGCTAACGCTCACCAACAGGCTTCACACAATCTGGCGAAAAGTTCCACGCGAAGACCCGAGCGCTAGAAAAGGCCCTCATCAAAGCATTTCCAGGCACTGAACTTGTCTATATCACTGCTCCGATTGAGTTAGCGCAGCACGATTTGCCAGAGGGCAAGGACTTCGTGGCGGACTCATCAACCAAGAATTGCGCTTGGTGGCAAGCACGTCGACCGCACTCCGCTCCTTTCCATGAATATGTCGGCCTGGACAGAGGGCTTGAGCACATAGCGAGCGTCTTGGAACGAGATGGCCCTTTTGATGGCGTGATTGGGTTCAGTCAAGGAGCTGCAGCCGCCGCGATGACAGTTTCGCTGCTGGAACCAGGAAGACAGGAGGCGTTTGCGGACGCAGAGAAGAACGCCGGGGGTATCGCATTTCCGCCTGCATTCGCTCGCCTCAGTCATCCACCTCTACGCTTCATGGTAAGCTATTCGGGGTTCGCATCGACGTTTCCTGGGTACGCTGCGTTCTACAAGCCCTTAATCGCGACGCCATCGTTACATTTCCTCGGCACTCTCGACACAGTGCTGGAAGAGTGTTGGGCCCGCGCACTCCTAGACTCCTGCGAGCACAGAAGTGCCGGTCCTGACGAAACACTTATTGTACATCCTGGCGGCCACTCTGTACCTTTGGGGAGACGGGAGCTACTTGTCGTAACGGGCTTTATCCGAAGCGTCTACGCACCGGACGACCACGCACAAACAACAAAAGCCTCGAAATCGTTGAGGGACCAGGATGTTCTGGACATGGATTTGCCATTCTAACACTTACAATCATAATGTTCCCGGCATGGCTGCTGCCCAATTCTGGCATAACTCATCAATGCTTGGTCCGATATCGCATGGTTGAGCGGCATTTGACTCTCTCGCTAGAAAGAACAATTAACAGTGGATACAAAGAATAATAAATTCAGAACCAGCACATACGACCATAGGTCAGTGAAAACTGGGCATCCCGTCCGCTCTGCCATACATAAGCACTGAACCGGGCGACTAGTACTAGAGTGGGTGACCATCTGGGAATCCCGCCTGTTGTATGTTTTTGCTTTTTTTGCCTCGGCATCGTAATCGGTCCGCTATTATGGCACACCGAGTCTCGTGCATACTAGAGGTTTCGGAAGTCGTTGAGGCACCAGATGTCTCCAGTGAACAGCTTACATCTCCCGCTCAATCATTCTGCGAAAACCCAGTCTCCTCATAAGTCGAACCCAGCGCCAGAAGCCTATCTCTCATACCCTCCGCCACCTGCCTCTCCCTTCCCTCCGACCCTCCCAAATCCACTTTCGCAATCCACTCCCGTCCATGCTGCAGCACATTCCTCGCCCTCATAGCTCCGCCCTGCACATGGCCCATACTACCGTGCAGCGTCATGCGCTCAACATTACTCTTATAAGCTCCGCGATGCAAGATATTGTTGTTGTAAAACGCCATCTCACCAGGCGCAAGGTGGACTCTGATCTCTCCTGGAAGTTCGTCGTAAGGTCCTGCGTCCCGTTCGGCTTGTGTACGAGCGCGGCGGTGCGTGCCGGGGACCAGGATGAGAGAGGAGTCTTCGTAGAGAGCCATGTTCCATTGTGCGTGGAAAGCTGGCTTATCTAAACGTGCGAGCTCTTCTTCATCGGTTGCTGTAGGCGGGATGTCATCTCTGTGCCATCTGAGTTCGAAATCGGCATCCGGCCGGATGAGCAGGTTGTAGAGTTCCATAACCAGATCGTCTTCTTTGCAGTCCGGTCCTAAGAGCTCTACTACAGTAGAAAGTGTGGACTTTGAGAAGTACGTTTTGGTGAACAATTCGTGGCCGGGGAGAGAAGGATTCATGAGTTGTTGCACGCCCCAGATTCCGAGGGAGGGATCAGAAGGCCAGGGTGGAAATTGGCGTGGTAGGGTGCGGATATGAGGCCAGTTGCATTCACGGGCGAGAGAGGTGATGTGCTGGGATGCGGTGCGGAGTTTTGTGAGTTCGGCCTCGCTGAGACCAGAGGACACGACGACGAAGCCGTCGCGCTCTAAAGCGGCTTTCAGATCTTCCGACTTGGACATATTCACCAGATTGGTACGATTAATGAGTCAACGAGATGGAGGTGGATTGATCCAGGATTAAAAGCAACGATCAATCCAGAGTGTAAAACGATTGCAACAGTTGCGTCGTGAAAGTGATGTTACATATCAAAGTCGTAGTAGGAGTAGCTAGGGCGACGTCAGGCCGCCACCCCACTTCGTGTGCAACATCCCGTCGCACATGCAGGAAGCGCAGGAAAGATATATCGGCTCAGAACGACCGTCCCGAGTACTATGGTACCGAAAAGTCATAGTTTACAATTAATTTATAGCACTAATCCAAGATCTTTGGGATTACAGAAATGGAAATGATCATGTTTTGAACTGATTTGTTCTTTGCGGTAAAACGCTTGCGTATCTGATTCATAAACTATGCCGTAGCCCCGAACGCCTATTAACAACACTTCATCATGTGGTATATACCCCGTTCCTTATTCACAACTCATTTTAATGATCTAGCACTGGGGCGCAGCGGCCAAGACCTCAGGAGTGGCTTGGTCAGAGTACTTCTTGAAGTTCTCGTTGAAGAGCTGGCCGAGCTTGGTGACCTCCTCCTTGAAGTCAGAGGCACCGGTCCAGCCCTTGGCGGGGTTGAGGAGCTCGTCTGGAACACCAGGGCAGGTCTTGGGGACAGAAAGGTTAAAGGTCTCGTAGACCTCGTACTCCTGGTTGGCGAGCTCGCCAGAGTGGATGGCGTCGAGGATGGCGCGAGTGTACTTGAGAGGGCAACGCTTGCCGTTGTCCTTGACACCGGCACCGGTCCAGCCGGTGTTGAGGAGCCAGGCGTTGGCGTTGTGAGATGCGATCTTCTCCGCAAGCATGGTGGCGTACTTCATGGGGTGAAGGGCCAGGAAGGGCTGGGCGAAGCAAGATGAGAAGGTGGCCTGGGGCTCGGTGACGCCCTCTTCGGTACCGGCCATCTTGGAGGTGTAACCAGAGATGAAATGGTACATGGTCTGCTCGGTGCTGAGCTTGGAGATGGGAGGAAGGACACCACGGGCGTCGCATGTGAGGAGAATGATGTTGGTGGGGTGGCTGCTGGAGATGCAGGGAATCTTGGTGTTCTCGATGTACTCGATGGGGTATGCGCAACGAGTGTTCTCGGTGAGGGTGGTGTCATCGTAGTCGACAACTCTGGTGGTGGGGTCGAAGACGACGTTCTCGAGGATGGAGCCGAACTTGATGGCGTTGAAAATATCGGGCTCCTTCTCGGCGGAGAGGCCAATGCACTTGGCGTAGCAGCCGCCCTCAATGTTGAAGACGCCCTTGTCGCTCCAGCAGTGCTCATCGTCACCGATCAAGGCACGCTTTGGGTCAGCAGAGAGGGTTGTCTTGCCAGTGCCGGAGAGACCGAAGAAGACGGTAACGTCTCCGTTCTGGCCCTCGTTGGCGGAGGAGTGAAGGGTGAGGACGTCGTGCTTGATGGGCATCTCGTAGTAGAGAACAGTGAAAATACCCTAGGGAGGTATTAGTATGACCGTAAACATATCAATACCGGAACGGGGATACTACATGCCTTCTTCATTTCACCAGCGTACTCAGTTCCAAGAATAACCATCTCCTTCTCGGCGAAGTTGATGGAGACGGAAGTGGCGGAGGTCATACCAGTGGTCCAGCGGTTGGCAGGGAAAGCACCGGCGTTGTAGATCACGTAGTCGGGGTGGAAGTGCTCCAGCTCCTTGCGGCTGGGCCTGATGAGCATGTTGCGCATGAAGAGAGCATGGTAGGCACGAGCGCAGACAACACGAACGTTGATGCGGTAGCGCTCGTCCCAGCCGGCGAAACCATCGATAACGTAGATGCGGTTGCGGGTGTTGAGGTAGTCTACAGCACGCTCACGGTTGATACGCCACACCTGTGAATGGAGAGTCAGTATACCGTTTCGATTTTCACTTCCATCTCGGCCATCAGGAAGCATGTGAAAGTGAAGGCTCAAGCCAAGCGCCGTTGCCGAGATCGCCCGAGACTTATCGCCCTATCGCCCTCCGCAAACGCGGGGTGCAGGACTCTCGGCTCGGCGAGAAGCAGCAAGCCAGCATGTGACGCAGCTTGCCCCGCCAACAGCCCACGCGAAAGGCAGGGCATTGGATCGGCGGCGCAGAGGCTTGCATGCCATCGTGACGACGTGTGAAAATGTGTCAAGGGTATCATGTTGCGACTCACATCAGGAGACATGGGCTTGTTGACAGGGCCCCACCAGATGTTGTCCTTGGAGCTGTCCTCCTCTACGACACGCTTGTCGGAAGGTGAGCGGCCAGTCTTAGCGCCAGAGTAAGCCGAAAGAGCACCCGATGATGTGATGGCGGAACCGGTCTCGTAGACGAGAGCATCTTCGTAAAGGGCAGGAACTGAAGGGTTGGCAATCTGTGGATTCTGTCAGTTTCTTCTTTGATTGCTCAAGACGGTGGATTCGAGAACGTACAATAGCGACACGGTCGTAGTCAATGTGTGCCTTCTCGTGAAGCTCCTCCTCGATCTCGGTGTGCTCGACTTGGGGCCTAGGAAATGAAAGTCAGTATCTTGTTCCAGTTGGAGCTCCTAACCATGTCAATGGCTTCGAGACTTGTCAAGGTCTGAACATACTCGACACCCTTAGGGTGAAGGGCGGTCTTGTTAACGCTCTGAGAGACCATTGTGGCGACGGTACGAAGGGATGTAGAATGGAAGTTGCTCCTCTGTTGCTTTGCGATTTGGTCTGTGAGGAAAACACTTGAAGAGTCTGGGTCTGGTGGAGGAGGAGTGTAAGCTCTCACAGGAGGGGCAGGACGAGTATTAATACCGCGCAACGGCAGCGACATTTTGTCTCTACGTCTCGGAACTGTACTCGTGGACGCTTGATGTGATGCTCCTTGCCCCACAATGTCTTGATCCCGGGGCCAGAGGGTATACGAAGCGTGATCGTGATTGGTAGCCTGGACGTAATGTAGTCGGGTGCTTACGGGTCGGGTATCTACGGAGCTGGTTTGCAGTCGAGAGCCGGGAGTAATAATCGGACCAAGAGCTTCACGAGCACGAGATGACAAAGGGCTAGGAGATATGGGCACTAGAAGACGCAGCTTCGCCCGGTTTGAAAAGTTATTGCTGAGCGAGCGAGAGGTGAGCAGCGATGATGATGTTTTGTCGCAGAAGATCGATTTTGGTGCGGGGTTTGGCGTGGCCAGCCAAAGTGCCGCCTCCTGTCTTAGCCTTCGCATGAGCGCAGCCATTCATCCATGCAAGCGCTTGAGGGGTTTACTGGCATTCATTCAAGTACACGTCATTTTCCGTAAATTGCAGAGCGTTAAAGTGATCTCAATGGGAGGCGGACAGAGACATGGTCTCGGCAGAGAAGAGCTCTGCGGCAGTTGCTTGAGAGCTCTTTGGAAGGTTTGATTTCCATGTTACACAGCCCCTAAGCACGCGAGATGCAACTTGTGTCTCATTGACGGTGCACATACCGAAAGAGTCAAAAGATGTCAGCCTCGTGGGTTGCCACGGCTAGTCACAGCCATGGCCACCAACAATTCCATCTTCACGATACATACGTCTACATTAGTACCTCTCTCCACAAACAGTTGTCTGGGCGCGGAGAAGGCGTAGATCCCTCGGCATGGCCCTTTCTTGCATCACCACCAATCGATTTCTTCTTGAAAGTCAGCACAGACTCCGTGCTGCTCGGATAGTCACGGCCTACCTCCGGTACATGTCATGTTAATATCTAAAAAATCCACGTATAGGACGCCGTGACTTCGGTCCTCGGTGGCTGACCGAGAGCATCGTGAATCAGCTCAACAGTCCATTCCGACGCTTGGAGTAACAATAGCCCGCAGTATCCGAGCAGAGGCTTATACTTGCAGAAAAAGATAACGAGATGCTCCGAAAACGCAACTTCCCCAGGTTTAGCGGTTCGCGTGTTCTCCACGACCGCCGGATAGCGTGGGTGCCCGAAACACTTCTGATCCGTGCTTTTTTATCATGTGTTCGAAACCGCAGCACGCGGAGGAAACCGCGTCCAAGCCTCGCGGTCCAGAACTATC
This sequence comes from Epicoccum sp. F181, assembly GCA_037042865.1. Taxonomy (NCBI): domain Eukaryota; kingdom Fungi; phylum Ascomycota; class Dothideomycetes; order Pleosporales; family Didymellaceae; genus Epicoccum; species Epicoccum sp. F181. Next base: position 1,165,864 of record JAJSLS010000005.1, read on the forward strand.
CACGGCTGTGAGTCCGTGGGATCAATGCTCTTCCAAGGATTTCCGAAATTGGACGCGTCGTTTCCCGTAACTTCACTTCCTCATTATTGAGACGAGCGAATTATTCTGCGGACGGTGAGAAATACAGCGCACAATCTTGTTAACACCTGAGACGCCCTAGGTCTTCGAGCTCATGTAACTGTGTATTTCGATACGCCACTGTGCTCTCATCATCGCGCGTAGGTGTTTGAAATCAGATCATTACCCTCGAGATACTGGAAGTACAGTACGAGTCTTTGGGTAGTCTTTGTGGTACTACTCTCAAGCATGAGTCAAGAATGTCGAAATTTGCCACCGAGATGTAGTCTCGCCACTAACGCGACTATCATATTCTTTACGTGGAATCATGATGCCGGCATGCTATACTTCTCGCCAGCCCCAGGACTCGACCCCGACACAAACCGTGTGCTGTCCACGCTCCGGCCCTTGCTGGACATCCCTGGCCACCATATTCCTTTCTTCCTTACTGCCAAAATCCGGACACTCAATCCTCCAATTCCAGCCTTGGGACCTGGCCCATTCGAATGGTTGGTGGTGCATAGCAGAACTGACATCGCGCTCCCAAGCCAGATCTTCGATGTATGCAAGCACTGCTCCCAAGCGCGACTCTTCACGGGACCAGATTGCCACGAGCTGAGACATCTGACTTGGTGAGAACAGATCTGCCAGCATCTCCACCAAGTTTCTGCGGCGCGCAGATGACCATATTGCGACACGGTGGTGTCTGAGACAATATTCGAGAAATTTGACGACGCGGTCGATTTGTTGACGTGTAGGTGCCGCGATTGCGGACTAGTAGTGTCCCTTTCAGTTCCATGACGATCAGCAGCTTTTTCGGTTGAGCAAGTCGGCATGGCGCTGCCCTCGCCAACTTCAGGTACTCAGGAGACGGTTCTGGTCTCTCAAGACTGTAAAATGCGGCCCCAGTAATTGTTGTGGGTAGTTTGGTTTTGTCTGGATCTGACGCCATGTCTGGGACACTGACCGAGTGTAAGCCAATCGCATAGGCTTTGGAGCAACAATATGTGCTTACTCAGCAATGGCTGACACTTTGGCATAAAACCTTCATTTTGGGCAGTCTTTGACTTTACCCATGTGATCACAACCGAATTATGCCGGCTTTCACTGGTGAGCCTCACTTTGGTTATTTGAGCCGCCTACACGTGCGCTTGTGTGAGATGTCGCGCCCATGAGTTTTACTTTTCAGACCACCACCACTTCACCTATCAATTATGGCTTAGTAAAAAGCATAATGCACTCGTCGCAGCCACCTTCTTTTCAAAATTCCTACTGAATCCAGACTCGAGATTTTCTTTTCGTCCACACTCACTATACACATATCCGACAGATACTGACCACGAACTGACCGGCGCCATGAACATTCCAGCAGACATAGAGGTACACGACGAGTATCGCATCTTCGCGGACCCAACAAGCAAAACTCTCAATGACAAAATTGCAAACACCACATTTCCGCCGGACAATGGCAAAAACCTCGATCGCGTCAACAACGGCCTAGGCGACCTGGATAAATTTCCTGTGGAACTTCAGAGCATCATCCTCGTGCAATTAGATCTCAAGACTTTGACCGATTTTCGACGTGTCAACCGACGGGCCATGGAAGTGGTCGACACCTTGCCCGAGTATCGTTCCATTCTCCAACACAGTTCAGCTTCACTGCGCGCCGTCATCAGCGTCGAACTGGGAGAATCCATCACATGTCAAAAGTTCTACGAGACTTTGTGCACCGCAAACTGCGAAGGCTGCCGCCAGCCCGCGAAGTTCATCTACCTTCTCAAATGCTGCCGAATTTGCTTGGAATGCATCTACTGCCGTGCGAAATGCTGTCCAATCACCAACTATGATGATGTCAAGCTATACGCGGTGCCTGACAAATTACTCCTCGAGTTGTGGTCGACTGCTGGTCGGTATGTCTTTTTGCGTCGGAATATTGGGCCAAACATCTAGCCGCTCGGCGCTTTGACTCGTATGAAGTCCCGCTTCCCAGCATTTATGAGCCTTTGACGGTACCGTTCCGGTACTACCCAGAACCGAATAAATTCATGGCGGTAGTGCGCGCACCCTGGTTTCAGGACCAGGAACGGAAGGGACGCTGAACGAGCGCGGGATTGATGGCTTGCTCTCAGCGGCAAGCGACCTTGTTTACGAGCACGAGCGTCCTAAATTCCATCAAATGTAAACTCCGTCAAGGTGCCCTTTATGATGTCTGTCGTTCTTCTTGCCACCGTGTTCGTTCGCCTCACCTATGCATCGGGTCTGTGTCTGGCTTCACCATGTGCTTCAAACACATGTGTTTGGACTTCGGGAGCTTGTTCTTCCTGACGGGCTCGCATCTGACGTTTGTATTCTGTTTGGCCGCGCATTGGTGGAACTGCTCTTCTTTGACGCAGCTGCAGGAGTATTCGCGGATGTCGACTTTACACATCTTTCCTTTGGCTTTGGAAGATATGAAGCAGAAGCAGAAGTGTGGATGAGTAGAGCAGTCGTTGAGTGTAGGATGGTGAGAGCGAATATCAGTTTGTAAGTACTCTACAGGTGTTTTGTCAGTGGTATAGAAAGCTGTACTGTGGTTTATCCGCAGACCTGGACGGTAGTTGGCAATGCTAATATGTGATCAGTTGGCTCTGAACTGTGACTTGACCGGAACTGGCTCGAGTTGATGCTCTGTATGCTTTGTGGGAGTCTTTGGTAATCTTGGGCGACTTTTGGCACTCGCAGCATGTGCTTGTATCCAGCAGAAGAGCCATGCATCCATTGAATAGCTGTGGCAGCGCATCATAGCATAGCAATCATTGACGCGGTGGACTGCGTGATCATAACTTGATTTCATATGGACCGCGGCCATGCATCATTTATGCAACAAGTGACTGCGTTTGCTGCGGTTATTGATTGGCCCTCGTACGACGCAATCAGCGCTTCATCACGCACCAACACCGACTCGTGCGATTTCTTTCCTGCGCTCATCCACAAACTTGCAAACACCACGTCAGGACTGGCAGTCTACTGTCGCGTGTACTTCCGACACAACTTACACCATCTGCAATCATCGCCGCAATGGCCGCAACGTCATCTTCACTAAGACTCCTTCATGCAGAGGTTGACAGCGGCGAGGAGGACAGCTACCTGCGTTTACTGCACAACAACAAACATGTCAAGTATGTCACCATCGCCGCAGGACTTTACAAGTCACACGACATGTGCTTCGAGCCCGTCATTACAGCTTTACTTGAACCGCTCCTCCCTCCTGTCGTCTGGAACTATGGCTTCGTCGACAAACACCCCGAGACTGGTCTACCTCACTTCGCGAAAGTCGCTCAGAAGCAATTCCGAGGCGTTTCAGCCGCGTGGCATCCGACTATGGTAGACCATCTGGACATCGTACACGGCGATAAGCTGGTGCAGGGCGTGTGCGACGCCAGATGCTCCCAATTCACAACTCCACTTGTCGCCAAGTTCGCCTGCTGGGAGTGGGAGATCGACTACATGAACGACGAGTGCGCCGCTTATCAGTGGATCGAAGGCCACAACATCGGGCCGAAGTTCTTGGGCAACATCACTGAAGAAGGCAGGGTCATCGGTTTCCTCATGGAGCGAGTGACAGACGAAGCTGGAGATGCTCGTCACGCGACTCCAGCAGACCTTGAAGCTTGTTCGCAGGCGCTGGCGAAACTCCACGGACTCGGGATCTTGCACGGCGATATCAACAAGTACAACATGCTCGTCACAAGCAAGGGTGTGACTCTGATCGATTTTTGTACTGCGCGAAAATGCGAAGACTCTTCAGCATTCGACAAGGAAATGCAGAGCCTCGAAGTCAGACTTCGTAGCGACTCACGATCGGGAAAGCCGGGCGGACGATTCCTCGACGAAGGTGACTTCGAGCCCTATGCGGCAACAGAAGGTGAAGGTACGGCTGAGATCTCCTGATCTCCAATGAGTGGCAAAACGCGACAACAGAAGTTCTGAGCATATGGATCGTTGAGCTTGGATACATGGGTCAAAAGATCGCTGGCATGTCGGTGGAATCATTGGGTCTCGATGGAACATTGACTTTGGAGACGCGTTGGGTCATCGGAAAGATCCCCGCTTCCACAAGGGTCACCGATGAGATGACTAGATCGATGCCGAGTAGACTGCTGCAGACATGGGAGATTGAAAGTCGATTAATGCTGGGGAGCTAGTGCAGCCGTTGTACTTTTGGGAAGGAAAGGCCCATGGTCCGTATTATCAACGAAGTGGAACTCGGAATAGCAGTCAAACGTACGTATTACTTCGTATAATTCTACAGAAGACACACCAAGAAGATCATCGAGTGCTTGATCAAATATTGGACATTGTAGTTGATTGAGGTTAACCCTACTAACCCCAACAAACCCGTGCATATACTGTAACACAAAAGTAGTTGCGCAGAGGTTTAGACGTACACTAAAACCGTCGTTTTCAATATTGGAGAAACAGGCCATAGATCCAGTTCGGTTTTGGACTTACTAACAGATACGCAAGTCATGTAGAGTCTAAAGCTCGTCCTTGCCACCATTCCACCCATCCCCAACACCCCTCATCCACTGAAGACCAACAAGCTCCAACCCATGCTTCTCAACAAACTCCTTCGCACCAAAACTCCTCCTATCAACGAACTCCTCGCCACCAACATCGCTCTTCTGGATACTGAAGCCCTGTGGCTCCTTAAACAGCAAAAACAGATAACGATGCGGTCCGCTCTCGTCCTTCGGTCCAGGCGCCAAGTACTGCGTCAATGTCTCTCCGTCCTTGACATCGCCAGATCCATCGCCAGAAGCAGAAGATGGGACGTTGACGACGACCCAGTGGCGCCAGTATGCGAATTTGGGATCGTCAGGTGTCGGCGCATCGGGGTCGATGAGTAGGAACGTGAAAGATTGCGCGCTGCCCGAATTTGATGATGAGAAGGTCACGGTGGGCTTCTCTTTGACTTCGCTAACTCGAACCAGAGAGCCATTGGAGGGTGATTTCGAAGGGAACGAAACGCTGAGGTCGTAGCTAGGGGCGAAGTCCGCCGGGATGATTTTGGAAGGAAGGAGAGAAGCGGACTTCAGGCTGTCGATGAGATTTGCGGCGGCCATTCTTGATTTCTGTTATTGTTTTTAGTTGATATACGCTGGAAGTCAGACTTGTTTCTGGGTCTTACAATCAGCGATTGGCGCCATTAAAGTACTTCTAATGTTCGGGTCGGTATATGGTGTCTTCAAACCCCAATGATGCTGATTGGTGGATAATCTTGTGGTTGCGGTCTTGGAGATCCATCTTTGCTTGGCCTGATCCACTTCTTTGATGATATGCGTCGTTGTGCATGTTTCTAGGCAGGGCTTCTATGGAACAGAATTAGTCTTCCTGGCATCCACTGCAGGAGGTAGTAAATTTGCTGCGCATCAATTCGGGTACAGCTTTGGTCGTCACAACTGCCTCTCATTGGCAAGCAACATTTATTGTAAGATGTAGTAGTGATAGTACAAAGAAAAAGTACAAACGAAGTTTTGCTGTATCTAAATGGTAGCTTGACCTAAATCAAAGTCTACACCTGTCGATACGGTGGTAGCTATGAGAATCGCCGTACGTAAACTCCTGCGCAGCGACTTTACCGAGTCACTGGCCACACAATATTCGCGCTCCCGAGCACAAAATCGTCTGGTTCATCGACTTCATCTAGAACAACGTGACGAGATTTCAAGGCAATCTGCCTGCCACCAGGTCTAATCGATCCGTTTGTTTGGATATTGCGGAAACCCGAGACGCAGAAAATCCAGGAGCAATGTACGTTCAACTAAATGACAAACGACCAGCCGTTCCCAGATACCAACAAGCCGCAAGAATATGTGAAGAGCCGAAGGAGTTCTGTCTATCCTCACCATACCTGGCTTGTGAAAGTGAAAGAGATTTAGTTCTGGATCAAAGTCACTGCCCGTTCAAGCGCGCAAACAACGCACAGGAAGTTGCGCGACAACTGGAATAACCATGTCGCCCTGCAAGCTAAAACATACAGACCGCATTGTTGGAATGTCTCAGGAGTCTCATGCAACTACATGAAGTTGATTTCTCCCATTTTCCCCCTTTGATATATTAGAGCGCTGTGATGGTTACTGTAAAGAGTGTCAAAATCCACCACAGCACCATTCGCGCCCGAGTCAATGCATGTACCTGTTGTACGCCAGCTGCTTGCATGCGACGTGCAACATGATGGCCACATGCACCGGTATATTTTCGACGACAACACAGTTCGGTACATCAAAGTCGCGACCGGTACTCACAACCACCACTTTCACAATCAAACGCTGCCACCCGTACCCACCGGAGACTGGAACCGGGCGACAGTAGACGTCGATCGAGATACCGGCCACTCGGTCTTCCAACGCGCAGATCGAACATATCTTGAAGGCGTCAGAACCGCATGCACAAAGCACTGGGACCCTCCCAGCGTCGACCATCTCGATCTACAGTTGTATCAAGGCAGCAATTCGAGTGGACGCTTCGCAACCTACCGAGACTCGACGTCTGATCTGTTTGGTTGTCCAATAGTCGTCAAAATCGCTCGATTCGATCATGAGATGCCAGACATCCAGCTAGAGTGCGACATCTACGAAAAGATCTTAGGCAAAGGTATTGGGCCCAAGTTCCTGGCATATGTGACTGAAGGTGGCAGAACGATCGGATTCGTTTTGAAAAAGGTTGAGGATGCCCGATGTCCGAGATCGCGAGACTTTACGAAGTGCAAGCGTGTCTTGAAGAAGCTCCACGGACTTGGCTTCCTACACCGGGACTGCCATCATGGAAACGTCCTGATTCAGAATGGTCGTGTGGTCCTGATCGACTTCAAATCTGCGATAGATATCAACCAGCACAGCGCTGTCGAGGGGAAGAGGCAAGACATTGCAGCTCTTCGGGTAGCTTGTGGCATGTCTGCCTGAATGAGTTGAATAAAGCCCAAGGGATTACCTCCGAGGCATGGATGGAACCTGAGTTCACCGACCAAGTACCGGGCTCCTGAAGGAGCGCAAGCGGCTTGATGATGTTGTTTGTGCCCGGGATCCTCCTCAGCCTCGTTTCAGCCAGTCGCGCATGGTACAAAGACCGTATTGCGTTGGATATCTGCTGACGGTTGAGAGACTATCCACGTCACCTTTGTATCTCGACACCTGGTGCGCTTGCATCATTCGCCTTAGCGGTTTGGTAGCCTTACTGTTTACCATTAAGATCTCACTTCAAGAATGTTGTTGTCTGAGGCAAATTGTTGTCGGTGCCATCACACACTTCACTTCATCTCCATCTCCGTTGCCGCAGCCCAAACAGCCCACTTTCCCTTTTGGGCGATTGAGCTCTGGAACCCTCGCCGCATACGACATCTCACATCACATCACTCCGCTCCGACAACGCTTACAGCTCATCCCAAATTTTATCACCGCCCAATGCAACCAAGCATCTCCCGCTCAAAATCCTCAATTGGTCTATTACTCGTATCGCTAGTCATCCTGGCCTTCAGCTTCTTAACACCGTCCACCGTCCTCCCACGCCTCCGCCTCTTCACCTCTCACTTCACTCCCACCAACCTCCGACCCATCACCACCACCGCAACCATGGCCTCCTACTCGCAAGAACTCAACATCGCCCTCCTGGCCGTCCAGCGCGCCACCCTCCTCACCAAATCTGTCTTCCACTCCCACGCCAAAGGCACCCTTAGCAAGAACGACGCCTCGCCCGTCACCATCGGCGACTTCGGCGCCCAAGCCCTCATCATCGCCGCCCTGCAGCACGCCTTCCCCAATGACGAGATCGTCGCCGAAGAAGAAGCAAAAGACCTCCGCGAGAACGAGTCCCTGCGCAATCTCGTCTGGGACCTTGTGCAGAATGCCAAACTCGCCGATGCCAGTGCTGAGGAGACCCTCGGCGGTCCTGTGAAGAGCGCGGAGCAGATGCTGGATATCATTGACAAGGGTGACTCCAAGGGCGGTGCGAGCGGCCGTATCTGGGCTATTGACCCCATTGATGGCACTAAGGGCTTCTTGCGCGGCGGCCAGTACGCCGTCTGCCTCGGCCTGATGGTTGATGGCGACGTCAAGGTCGGCGTGCTTGGTCTGCCCAACCTGCCCGAGTCCGACAGCGAGCCTCTCGTCGAGGGCATCGGCGCCGAGCAGACTGACGCGGCCGGCAAGGGTGTTCTGATCTCCGCCGTGCAAGGCCAGGGCGCCGTCTCCAGGCCTCTAGGCAAGGGCGCTCTCGCCGAGGGTCACAGCATCCAGATGAAGCCTCTCGAGAAGGTCAGCGAGGCGACTTTCTGCGAGAGCGTCGAAGCAGGCCACAGCAGCCAGGGCGACGCCGCGGACATCGCGCGCAAGCTCGGCATCACCAAGCCCAGCGTGCGCATGGACAGCCAGGCCAAGTACGGCAGCATCGCGCGCGGTGCGGGTGACTTGTACCTGCGCCTGCCGGTGAAGAAGGACTACCAGGAGAAGATCTGGGATCACGCTGCGGGTGACTTGATCGTGCGTGAGGCTGGTGGCGAGGTCACTGACACCGAAGGCAAGAGGCTTGATTTCAGCCACGGCCGTACATTGAAGGAGAACAAGGGTGTGATCGCTGCGCCTAAGAGTGTGCACGCTGAGGTCATCGAGGTTGTCAAGAGCGTGCTTGGAGGCAAGTAGAGTCTGGATCTTGGAGTCACGAAAATCTAAGAGACCAGATGGAGGACATACAAAAGAATCATGTGCATATGAAACAGGAAAGGCCGCAAAAGATATCGTCACTAGGCGAAGATTCGGGCTAGAAAAAGATAGACATTCATGAATCAAAGTATAATCGTAAGCCCTATGCAAAAAAGTGGGCAGAAGAAAACAAAAAACACATTAAGCCTCTTGCTTCCTCCTCTTTATGCGTTTACGAATCTCCTTGCCCTGATTCCTGATGCCAATTCGATCTTCTTCCTTAACACATTGCAGCCCACCTCCCAACTCTTCTAGCGTCTTCGTCCTCAACGCATGCGGTTTCTCCAGCTCTCGGTCCTGCACGCTCGGGATCCACGCCCAGCTGACCGCAGCACCGACCAGCATAAACGCAGCAAACATGAAAATGATCTTCGCCAGCGCCATCGAGTTCGGATCTTTAATTCCGCCTTTGTCGAAGAACAAAAACGCAAGCTGTACGAACACTGAGCCTAGTTTGCCGCAAGCCGCTACAATTCCGTAACCGAAGCAGCGGTAGCGGGTAGGGAAGATCTCAGCGGGAATGATGAAAGTCAAGGTATTGGGGCCGAAGGCGAAGCCAAATTGAATGAGAGCGTAGAAGACGACGAGGACCCAGTGGTCTCCTGTGTGGAAGAGGAAGTGGAAGAGGATGGCGAGAACCAGTAGCGCTAGGGCCAGTGCTACGAAGGACCAGATTAGTGCGCGGCGGCGGTCGATACGGTTGATCATGCAGATTATGGCCAGAGCGCCGAGGATGCTGGCGATGCTGGTGGTCAGGGTCGTGTTTTTGGCGTTGGCCCGCAGAACTTGACGGATCGTGCCTTCGTCGCCGAATGGGGAATTGAGGAGCCAGGATGGGGTCGTTTCGAGATTTTGCTGTCGTCGGCCGGTCCAGAGCTTGGCCATTGTGCCGGGATTGTTGAAGCCGAGGCCATACTGATGTTACGCATTAGTAAGCTGGATCGCCGAAAATTGAATGGCATAGGCCAACTTACAAAAGCGAAGTCCAAGAGGAGCCACGAGAGTGACGATCCTACCAACAATCGCCAGTTTCCTTCTTTGATGAAATATGTATGCAGCTCTGCATAGGAGAATTGATTGTACTCGTCATCGTCATCTTCAGGATCTGGGATCTCCCACATGTTGCTATCGTTCGAACCAATTGAGGACCTGCCAAAACCATCGAATGACGCGTCAGGCACTGACGTAGTCCCTGTCAATTGTGGTATAAAGTCCGGATTGTTCTGAATTTCATGAGTGCCTGCTTCGAGAGTGAGATCACTGAGCTCGGTGCCCTCTGATTGCATCGCAGTTTGCTGCTCATAGACTTTCCGAGTGTCTTTCAAGGCAGTGCGAGCATCCTGCTTTACATCATAAGTGTAGCGTCCAGACTCAGGAATGGTCCAACGAAATAGTATGGCGATCAAGGCTGGTATTGCTCCAACACCGACCACGATACGCCAGAAGATGTCGATGCCAATTTTGGCGTTGTCGATCTCGTCAGGATTGGTCGTCAGAACTCCTACCTCCATATTGTAGTCACGCGAGAGGCCTTGGAGTGCAGCCATACCCACGGCCCAAGCCACAAGCTGGCCAATGGGCTGCATGATGAATACAGCAGCCATCATACGTCCCCGAGACTTTGTTGCCGACCACTCGGCGGTGATACATGCGCTGAGAGGGTACTCGGCACCTAGTAGGATAGTCAGTTTTGGGAAAAGATACATGGAAGATGAGATAAAAGTTCGACCCACCTATACCAATGCCCATTACAAAGCGCCAGACCATGATCCAGCTGTGGGCTTGCATTGAAGACTTATCCTGCGAATGATTCATCCAGCCAACGGAGCTTTGTGCCAGTCCGATGGTGCTGAATATGACGATCATCAACTCAACACCATAAAGTCGCTGGCGGCCATACTTGTCGGCCAGATAGCCAAAGATTATCATGCCCACAGTGGAGCCTGCGAGGGTCAAGGCATTGATGGTGATCTCAATATTAGCCTCATGTTCGGATCCCCAGTATACAAAAGCCAGACAGGGTAAAATGATGTTGGAGGCGAAGAGGTTGTAGGAATCGGTAAAGAAGCCGGTGGCAGCGACGGCCCAGACGCGCCAATTGAAGCCATGCTCGTCTATTATGGAGACGAGCTGTTTGCGCTGGCCATCGATGGTCGGGATGTGGCCAGTGTATTTAGTCGGATCGAAGGGCCAGGCGCGCTCCTGCAGATGGAGATGGGCGCGATGAGATTTTGGCGGCTTGTTCGGCGTGGTCATGGCGAGGCTGAAAACAGAAGGTGCCGTGACACGCCGTGAAGAGAGTGTCTCGGTGTGTTTCGGGCCTCAAAGAGACGGCGGCGGGAGATCGTCTCCGACTCGCTCAGACGCCAGTGCTGCATGGCATGCCTGACTGCAAGGGCGAAGTGGCGAGAGTGGGTGCAAGAGACGGGGATTTCTCCAGGGAAATGGATAGGCAGAAGCACACGGCAAAGCAGGGATCTAGTAGTGCATGTATAAGGTACGTGAAGGGCACCGTGATGGCTCCTGGCTGGGCGGCAACAAGGATAAGATGAATTACTGTGAAGTCGACGCTTTGAAGGAAGCATAAACTATGTGATAAGGCAGGGCTGCCATGCGCTCTACAGTACGTGTAGTGACTGCTCAAGCAATCAGAATTAGGCAAAAGCCCACGTGCTCGCAACCCAAGAAGCCTCGTTTCGGCAATGGAGCACGTGCTCCGAACATGTTCCAGAAGCCGGGGACAAAAGGCAATTAATGTTAGCATTATGTAAGGTACCTATTTGACGAGGCTCGCGGTCTGCATTCAAACTCGGTACTACAGTAACTCTCAGCAGCAAGAGCGAGGGAGTCATCTATGTAGTGTGACGATAACAGCATACGAAATGCTTAGGAAAAAATATACTTCAAATAGTATCTCAATGGCAGGAGCGAGCATAGACTGGTCTGCCGGTTGACGATAATAGCGTACTGTGGACTACTGTGTAGAAAGGTTGAGCTTGGATAGCATCGCAGCGGTAGGGTAAGCAGTACGATCTTTTGGAGCTAGACTGTGAGCGAGGATACCTACTCACGTTGTGCATCAAGGAGGTCTTTGAGTTCCGACCTGACACATCCAGCTGCTTTGCTGTGATTTTCTGATACGAGCACAATTGTTACATATCTTTCCTTACCCCAGACACACTCTCGGCGGTGATCTCTGTTCCCTCCGTGACCAAGCTGTTCTACTGCTGCTTCTCGCTACCTTAGCGTCGGCCAGACACTGCATGCCGCTATACTACTTCTCCTGCAATCGCACCTCGTTTGCGTACTAGCCAAACAACGGCATTCGAGTCGGAGCTCCCCCAGTGCAGTAGTATCCACCTGAGCCACGCCGTCGTAACCGTCGCAAATTCTGCAAGCCGCAACCCGGCCACTCACATATTCCAAGGCTCATCGCCAGGGCACGCGCGAGAGCTCAAGTGCGCCCTCAAGAACCACCTCCTGCGATAGCGAGTCGAGCCCTTCCGCCTCTACTAAGCTATCCAAGCTTACGCCACGCCTCCAATAACACTCTCAGTGGCAGCTTTGTGTGCAGATCAGTATTATTACTCTCTGCACCTGCTCAGCACAAAGAGCCACACCCGTGAGAGACCGCTGTGCCGCCGCCATCCGTCGCCATCTCTGGCCCAAAACACATCAGTCCCTGAAACCAAGCTTCAAGCGTTCGTCACTCCCAAGCACCAGTCCCTGTGCCGCGCCGCCTTGCCCACACTCCTTCTTCCACGCACCGCACGCATCTCCTTGCAGCAGCCCTCACTGTCTCTCCATGCCACCCCCAATCTATCACTCCACATGTCGTCACCCATCATGCTGACCGTCAGCAAAGATCGCACTCTCGCCGTCCGCGCCGTCCCTTAACCCTATTTGCACGACTCACCGCCACCGCTGCCTCTTCGGATATCAGCTTAGGCTCGACCTGTGCCTGACTATCATTTGTCCAAGTGCCGACAATGACGACTGGCTTGGGCTTCAGCGTATATGAGCTATACAAGTCGGCAACTAAGTGTGCACAGGCTTACCGTGCCTTTGCTAGCGAGTATGGCAATGCTTCCTCCCACTTCGCTGCCTTCCGAGATGAGCTTGAACGCGTCGAGCAAGCCATCAGGCTTCAAGAGCCCATCAATGCCTGGACTGGCCATGAGTACTCCGGTTCTGTCGCCTTCCGCAGCGTGCTCGACGAAGCTCGCCATTTCGCTGAGAAGCAGCGTCGCATAGTCGATAGGGGTGTCCAAAGTGGTGGCCATGCGAGCTTGGCTGAACTCCTCCCAAACGCCATTGCCGCCTTCGAGGGCACGCTCCCTAGACTCCAGGAGCGCGTTAACCACAACCGCATTGTATTGCTCACCTTTGACATCACTCAACTACTGCAAAAGTCTTTCGATCTGGATTCGCACTCGACTCTTGCCCAGCTCCACAAGGCTGTCACCGCTTCCGGACTCTCTCACGAGCAGTCCGCTCAAGTCGAGCAATTGCTTAGGAAGCTTTCCAGCATTGGCTCCGCCTACGTTCGTCTGAGTAGCGACGCGACGCAGTCTGCAGCGTCGCAGCTCCCCAAACCGGATACCCTTGACAATGAATTTGAGAGTTGCTTGGCATCAATATGTATGTTAATCGGCCTGCCTAGCCACCACCTCGCATCGATCCCAGTCAATTGCTTTGCTGGTTCTCTCACACACGACTGGTGGCATAACATTGTGCAGAGCACTTCAAAAATATCCAGAGCCCCTGAGACGTTGATGCCCGAACTACGCACCGAACGCAGGTGCCGTGTCAAGGTCAAGATCGACGGCACATCGTTCATTGCCCACAGCTACGTTACTTTCAGACGATGCGTGTACTGGCGCACCGAGCAAGGCACTGTCTTGATGGAGCACAGGCTCTCTCAGTCGACGCGAAAATGCTTCCCTTACACCCTGCCTCGCATGGTGAACAAGCCACTCACGTTGACTTTCCTGGAAATGCAGGACGTGAGTATGAAGCATCCGAGCGAGCGTGTAATGGCGTGCAAGCCGCGCTATACATTCCTAACAAAAGAGGACTATCAAGTCTTCCAGACTGATGTCCGCGCCCGAGAACTAGTCCATGAGTTCCACACCAGCTCGATATCTCACAAGACATCAAGAGGTGCAGATGCACACAACGAATGCGTCAAAGTCTGGGGACCGCCTACCAGCAGTGTTGACCGCTCCATCTCCTTCCCAGCAGTCTTCAGCTCCGGCACCAAAAACTATGAATTCCCGCTGAAGTGGTTTAGCCCACCCGCCACTTCTCCGCGAACCACAACAGTCCGCCTGGAGTTTACCAAAGAGCCTGGTGGCATGAGAAGCGATGCTAGCTCCATTGGTGGCGACAAACCATCAGGACTCAGATCGAGCTTGAAGTTCATGCGTCGTGCTGCTACCACATCCACAGCGAACATTGCCGCAAGCTTTCCCAGCAATGCTAGCATCAGATCCGTCAGTTCCAATATGTCAAACTCGTCATATGCGCCGCGCGAACTCGTCGATCGCCTCGGCTACATTGAGATCAAGTTTGCCAGCGTTGCAGAAGGCAGCGATTTTGCTGCTGCGATTGCCGACCCCTTCGTAGCCGCGACCCCAGCCAGCTGGAGTAGCGCGCCGTCTCTCTACGCTTCCAGCTCGCCTTCGATGTCCTCGACCACCTGGTCATCGTCGCCTATCAGTTTCCAAGGACAAATCCAGACGAACACATCGTCTGCTCACGGGTTGGGCCCTATGACTCCGACCGGATTGCTCCAACTCCCAGACGCCGCCATGGATAAGCCTACGCCAGTCATGGACAAGTCTGTCGATGATATCGACTTGCCGCAAGCTGGTTTCGATCAATTGATGATACATGGCGAAGACAGCATGGACTGCAGTCTGCCCAGTCAAGCACTCACACCAAGTAGCTTGATGCGCGATCTGAGCCGGGGACGCCAACAAACCCCTTGACTGTATATGACGGAAATATTGCAAGACTGAGACTTTCCACATCAGAGAATTTGACACGAGCGGCTTTTGAGCCGACAAAGGGAGGGATTTTATGTTTCATTTTCATTTCCCTGTTCACGCGACTTCTGCTTTTCTGCTTTATCTTTTTTTTTTGCCGAGATACCAAATGACTGCGTCTGCTGTACTCTAATGATACCTTTGCGAATGCTGTAGATATTGCGCGTTTTAATTGATGGCTACAATCATAATGCATTATTAAGTAGTGATAGACTAACAGTCACATCACTTGGGCGATACGTGATGCAGATAAATATGGCATATAGCTGCTGCGCTCAATTTTCTTAGAGGCAAGCAAGACTAGTTGTTCTCTATAACCAACAGTACTAGTACACTCGCTCCGGTCCTTGAAAGGCATCTTGGATTGTATCTCAATGGTCGGCATGTTCTGACATATGCCCATTGCCTGTGATACTTGCGCGTTGGAAGCAGAAGAACTACGGCTAATGATGAGCTGTACACAAACTTATGCTCAAGCCATGAACAGTGAATGTATGAGGTGAGCGGCTCAGCATGCAACGATCAGCATCAATCTGAGCCGAGGCAAACAACGATTCACTTCGACTTTTTTTTCTTTTCACTGAGATTGTTAGGCACCAGGTGCACTGCAAGCAAGCACGGTCTCATTGCGTTTGTGTGCCGTAGAGGAGTACCATCAACGGCTCGTCTACACCTACACAAGAGTGAACGCAAAGAAAATCTCATGGTCGCTATGCCAGCTAGGGGCAAGATCAATTTCTTGCACGAAAAATAAACATTGACGCAAGCAGGTCAAGGTTTAGTGTGGTGTCATTTCCAGAAGCCCCCACTCAGGCTGAAGAACCCTTTCCGGCTCAAGTTCGGAGACTTTTTTCTTGTTGACGTGGGGGAAAACGTGCGACGAAAAAGTACATATTTGGATCTCGGCATCTGAGAGACGACTCCTTCTCCCTCCACGACTCTCTTTTCTCTTTGTTTTACTGCTTCATCCTACCGCAATCATGGATGAACAGGAATTTGTCTCGCTCCTGCAGGCGCTTCTGCAGCCCGATACCCAGAAGGTCAAGGCTGCCACCGGCCAGCTCAACAAGACCTACTACTCCTCCCCTCAGTCCCTCCCTGCTCTCATCCACATCCTCACATCCCACCAAGACGATACCCTCCGTCACTTGGCCGCTGTCGAGGCCCGCAAGCTCGTCTCCAAGCACTGGGCTGCCGTCCCCGAGGCACAGAAGCCCCAGCTGAGGGACTCGCTCATCCAGAGCACCACCAACGAGGAGCAGCAGCTCGCCAGGCACAGCAAGGCTCGTGTGGTCGCGGCTATTGCCAAGTTCGATCTCGAGGATGGACAATGGGGCGAGCTGCCCGGCATGCTCCAGCAGGCTGCCACCAGCAACGTCGCCAGGCACCGTGAGGTTGGCGTCTACATCATCTACACCCTGCTCGAGGCGTCCCCGGACACCTTCCAGGAGAACATGACCGAGATGCTCCAGCTTTTCAACAAGACCATCCAGGACCCCGAGTCCGTCGAGGTCCGCACCAACACCATGCTTGCTCTCTCCGAGCTCGTCATGGTCCTCGACACCGATGAGGACATCAAGAACCTCAAGAGCTTCCAGAACACCATCCCTAGCATGGTCAAGGTGCTCCAGCAGGCCATCGAGGAGAACGACGAGGAGCACGCTATGCAGGCCTTCGACGTCTTCAACAGGCTTCTGTCTTACGAGTCCGCCTTCCTTGCCGCTCACTTCGGCGACCTTCTCCAGTTCTTCATGCAGATCGCTGCCAACGGTGAGGCCGACGACGACGTCCGTAGCCAGGCCCTTGCCTTCCTCATGCAGTCCGTCCGCTACCGCAAGATGAAGGTCCAGAGCTTGAAGGTCGGTGAGCAGATGACCAAGCTCTGCTTGCAGCTCGCCACCGAGCTCGGTGACCTCAGCCCTGACGACGACGACATCTCGCCCGCTCGCAGCGCTCTTGGTCTCCTCGACATCATGTCCGAATCCCTGCCTCCTAGCCAGGTCGCCGTTCCTCTTCTCCAGGCTCTCGGCCCTTACGTCCAGAACTCCAACCCTGACTACAGGCGCGCTGGTATCTTGGCTCTCGGCATGTGCGTTGAGGGTGCTCCCG
This sequence comes from Epicoccum sp. F181, assembly GCA_037042865.1. Lineage (NCBI taxonomy): Eukaryota > Fungi > Ascomycota > Dothideomycetes > Pleosporales > Didymellaceae > Epicoccum > Epicoccum sp. F181. The sequence continues at coordinate 1,182,815 of JAJSLS010000005.1, forward strand.
ACTTCATCGCCACTCAGCTCAACGAGATCCTTCCTCTTGTCCTTCACCTTCTCGAGGACCAGTCCGTCCGTGTCAGGAGCGCCGCCCTCAACGGTGTCTCCCGTCTCGCAGATGACCTCGCTGAGGACATGGGCAAGGAGCACGCTCGTTTGATCCCTGCTCTTATCAAGAACTTCGACCTCGCCCTCCAGGGCATGCAGAGCACTCAGCCCGAGTCTGACGAGCACGAGGAGAACGTCAACATCCTCAAGGCCAGCTGCATGGCTGTCGACTCTCTCATCGAGGGTCTCGACCAGGCTGATGCCGCCCAGTACGTCAACGAGCTTGTGCCCCGCTTCAGCACTCTGTTCGACCACGACGACCACAAGGTCCAGATGGCTGCCGCCTCCGCTGTCGGTTCCATCGCTTCCGCCTCCGAGGCTGCCTTCAAGCCCTACTTCGAGAAGACCATGCAGAGCCTTGGTCAGTACATCGGCATTAAGGATTCCGAGGACGAGCTCGAGCTCCGTAGCATGGTCGTCGACTCTCTCGGTAAGGTCGCCAGCGCTGTTGGCGCCGCCGACTTCCAGCGCTTCGTCGAGCCCCTCATGCAATCCAGTGTTGAGGGTCTTCACCTCGACAACCAGCGTTTGAAGGAGACCAGCTTCATCCTTTGGTCCACTCTTGCTCGTGTCTACGAGGAGGACTTCGCTCCTTTCCTTGAGGGCGTTGCCTCTTCTCTCATCGAGTGCATGGAGCAGGAGGAGACTGACTCTGAGGTCCAGCTTGGTGCTGAGGCTTCTGACCTCATCGGCCAAGAGGTCACCATCGCTGGCCGCAAGATCAAGGTCGCGGGTGCCGGTGGTGCCAACGAGGGCGACGACATTGACGACTCTTTCGTTGAGTCCCTTATGGACGGCGACTCTGACGACGATGACGATGACTGGGATGACCTTGGTGCCATCACTGCTGTCGCCATGGAGAAGGAGATCGCCGTTGAGGTTATCGGTGATGTTCTCACCCACACCAAGAGCAAGTTCTTGCCCTACATGCAGAAGACCATCGAGACGGTTCTCCCGCTCCTCGAGCACCCCTTCGAGGGCGTTCGCAAGTCCGCCATTGGCTCCAGCTGGCGCGCCTATGCCTGCCTCTTCGGCCTGGCTGAGGACGCTGGCATGCAGAAGTGGCAGTCCGGCCTCCCACTCAAGGTCAAGCCTTCCGAGGACCTTGAGAAGCTTGGCAGTGTTGTCCTGACCGGCACTCTCGCCAAGTGGGAGGAGGAGATTGACAGGTACGTTTGCTCGCTTTTCTTTTATCTTTTACCCCATGTCGCTTTTATGATGAGAGCACTATACGCTACCCAGCTCACTTATATGCTACGGCACATGCTACGAAACCTTAGAGGCTGTTTCTGATATCATGCGACTTGCATCCACTGTTTAACCCAAGAACTTATCGGATGGAACACAAGCTAAAAGCCGTATAGGGGTGTTGTCACCGAGATCAACCGCAACGTTGCCGCCACTCTTAAGCTTTGCGGACCTGCCATCCTTGCTTCCAGCGGCGCCGCCGGCTCTACTCCCCTCGAGAAGATCGCTGCCCACCTCTGCCTCATCCTCCAGAAGCAGCACCCTTGCCAGACCGACGATGACGAATTCGAGGACCTCGAGGTTCCCGCCGAGGAGACCGCCGAGTACGACTGGCTCGTCATCGAGACCGCTCTTGAGGTCATCGCTGGCCTCGCTGTCGCCCTTGGCGAGCAGTTCGGCGAGCTCTGGAAGATGTTTGAGTCCCTCATTCTCAAGTACGCCTCTTCCCAGGAGCGCTTCGAGCGTTCCGCTGCCGTCGGCACCATGGCCGACTGCATTGAGGCCATGAAGGGTGGCTGCACTCCTCACACCAAGCGCTTCATGACCATCTTCGCCAAGCGCCTGCAGGATGAGGACCCTGAGACCAAGTCTAACGCTGCCTTCGGCACTGGTCTCCTCTGCTCCAACAGCACTGACAAGGACATCGTCAACAACTACGGCCCTATCCTCCAGATTCTCGAGCCCGTTCTTGACGTTAACAGCGCCAAGTCTACCGATGACTCCCGCGCTCGTCTCGTCGACAACGCCGCCGGCTGCTTGGCCCGCATGATCAAGGCTCACCCTCAGGCCGTTCCCCTTCCCCAGGTCCTGCCCCGTCTCGTCGAGCTCCTTCCTCTCAGGAACGACTTCCGCGAGAACGAGCCCGTCTTCGACATGATCATCGCCATGTTCCAGGCCCAGGAGCCCACCATCCAGGGCCTCACCGGCCAGCTCATCCCCGTCCTCGAGGCCGTCATGGGCCCTCCCGAAGACCAGATCAGCGAGGAGACCCGCTCCAAGCTCGGCGAGCTCGTCCAGTACCTCCGCAAGTAGACTTGTGGACTGCAGGATGGAGTGATCCCAAACAAACGAATTTAATGAAACAGGGGAAGACAGGAATGAACGAACGACGATTGGCCGAGCCCTTTTACAACAATTGGGTCGGCGGAGCGTGGATATTCATATGACGGAAACGGCTTTTTTGATGGCATTAGATGTTGATGATACCCACTCTTATTTTAGACTTAGCATTTTTCCTTTTTGGTACTGATGAAAGAAAAGTTATTGATTTTTTATCTTTCAACTTTGAGCGTCTTCAATCTCCTTTTTTCCCACTTCACTATAGGACTCTTCCGATTGGTGAATCTTACGTCAAACTGCTCGCTGTCGACTTCGTCTTCTTCGACCTCTCGCTTTCTTTCGCGGTCATGTGCGCACTGTTATAGCGACAGACGGTATGCTCGCTTGCATCATTTCCTTGATGATTTCTGGGTCAACTGGAGCCCCGTTATTGACGCGCTGCGAAGTGCTATATCTACAGTTTTTGTGCATGAGTTTACGTGCATCCTCAAACATCTTTATTGACCGTATCTCAAAGGTAAATGTAGTCGCTGTTCGAATCAAATTTGGTGGTGCACTCATCAGATTGCCAAGGCAGAAGCTGAGCTGAAGTAGTATCGCGGTGGTAGTTATGGTCAAATCGAACAGTATGTCTGTAGACAATGTTCTTGTTCATGTGGTTGTTGCGATCGCTGTGACTAGACTGCACGTAGTGGCGTAATTTGCATAGTCTACGGCACATGACTTGGTTCATCGATCGATCGACAGGAAGCAAGCAGGCAGCAGTCCCGCGCTAGGTGAGTACATGTACTATATAAACTGACACCCTACATGGACCTACCTTAATTGCAGCCCAAAACACTGCGGCGATAAACATGTCGAACCAAAGCGCAACGACTTCACACACACCGGGATCGATCAAGCTCTCGTACGCGCAGCCTCTGCCTGACGAGCAAGTGCAAGAGCTCGAGGCAACCTTCAGACAAGCTGGTCTCGAGATTCAAGAACGTCGCCGCTACGAAGAAGATCAACCTGGCAGAATTGACCATGTGGTCGAGATCATCGCCATTTATGATCATCTCACTTCGGACGAATGGTCGAATCTGCTTGGCTTGGTGGTGCAGACGTATTGCGACCCGCCGTCTTTGGGCAACACGGTGTGGACTGCGCGGAAGATGATGTAGAGCTTTTGTTGTGGAGAAGATTGAGAGGGACAGAGCAACGGTTGTGGGATTCAATGTGTGCAGAGGAGTGTGAGACCGTTATGTTGGGACGCGTCGATTCGCCATGTTTGTAGGGCACTATGCTATGGATTCAAGAATGTTCGTTCGTTACAAAAGTAAAACGAAAAGAAGTCCATCATCCACCTCCACACTCACAAAAGCTCTCCAAACCTTCCCTCAATCCTGCAAACCCGAACATCAATTCCCTTTTCCTCATCGTTTCCCTTAAAAAACCGCACTTCAAAAGGCTCCTCATCAATCTTCAACCTAACAGGATTCTGATCCTCCGCACTCTTCGGCCACCCCTTAACCTCAATCTCAGCCTCTTTGTTCGCCGCCTTCCAATCATCCGTAATCTTATCCGAAAGAGCCCTCTGCAACCGCTCGTCCCCAACCACCGGCAAATCTCTGGAATTGCCGAGTTTCTTGATGAAAAGTTTGTACTCGTAGCACCCGCACGGCCGCATCGGCGGCCAGCGACTAGGGAAGATTCTAGCGTCGCCTTCGCACGCGGCGTGCAGGGCGAGGAGGTGGTCGTAGCCGGAGGTGCAGCGGCCTCGGAAGGAATAGTTCAGTAGGTCGATCCTGGCCATGCCGGAGCCGGTTTTGTTGGCGCCGATGCCGTGGACGGAGAGGAAGTCGAGGGCGCCGCTATAGCTGAAGAACCACCATTTTAGGGAGTTCAGCCGCGTGGTCCATTCTTGTTTGTCTTCGAGAGCTTCGATGGGGATGCCTAGTTCCTCGTCGCCTTTCTCGAGAATTTGTCTGATCGTGCAGCACGCTCGCGCCGTTGTCTTCTCGTTATATCGCGTCCAGCCCGCGTCCTGGATGCCGATGCGTTCGTACCAGGCTTCGAGCAGGAGTTTGATGGCTCCGTGGTTGGCTTTCGCGAGAGAAGCAGGGTGTTGGGCTTCCGCCACACTGTCTCGGCGAGTGACGTCGAGCTCCATACCCGTGTCTTTCTCGAATTGCTCGATGAACTCGCGGCGGCGCTGCATGGCTGCTTCGAAGCGCTGCTCGATGTATTCGTGGTTGGATTGGCGGGATTCTTTGTCGATGGGGAGTGAGGGCTCTGGCACGGCGATACCGAGCGGGATTGGCCTCGTGAGCATGATGGCATTTTCGAAGCCGGTGGACGACATGCTGGGCGCTTGCTACTTGGGGAGTCTGGGAAATGGCAGGCAGTCAGTGCTCTGTGGAAGACTCATTGTGAAAGTTCTGCGCCAGAGCTGGGTAAGTGAAATTGTTCCCAGCATTAACCATCACTGTGGCTCCTCATGCTGCCTCGGACAATGAGTCCAGTCGTGCAGATCACGGAAGTCAACCACACGCCGTCTCAGACAGCTGCCACTGTTGCCTCGAAGCGGCTGTCGTCGGCGAGGTTGTTGCAACGAGCAATGAGTCTGCTGGTCTCAGCGGCCAAGAACAGTGGTGGTATGTCCAGTGGTGCCGGGAGCTGCTAATGATCAAGGAACCGCAAATGGAAACTCACCAAAATCCAATCAACAAAACTGTCATTATCCAAAAAGGCAGTATCGAAACCCCAATGAAATTGTCGTTCGTGAAAAGTGCATTCATGATTCTAGTCCTGTGTATCAAGCCAAAACAAAGCGGAAGAACTTACGAAAACCAAAAGGAAAGAGAGATTCGTCACACGCCTTCCTACCCAAATCCATCACCAACGCCTTCCATAAACCGAATGTTCCGGCTTCCTCGCCACTCCCTTCCTCTGAGCTGGCCGCTCAGGTGGAGTCGACGAGCCTTGCCTGCTCTCACCTCTGCTACCTCCACTTCCATCAAGCAGCTTTGCGTCGCCGCCGAACTTTTCAGCGAAAGCAGCGTCTTCGTCGTTGGCACCGACTTCGGCGTCGCGGCGGAACAGTTGCATGATATCTTGCATGGAGAGTTTGCCAACAGCCTTGCCGCCTTCGATTGCTGCAGCTGCCAATTGGCGCTTCTTTTCCTGTAGAGCGAGAATTTTCTCCTCGACGGTGTTGCGGACTGTCAGGCGGAAGACTTTGACGTCTACTGGCTGATTGAGGCGGTGGACACGATCGATGGCCTGCTCCTCTACGAAAGGGTTCCAGAAAGGCTCGACAATCACCACTCGGCTGGCTGCTGTCAAGTTGAGACCGAGACTACCGCACTTGAGGGAGCAGAGCAGAACACGAGTTTTCGGGTTGGTCTTGAGTGAGTTGAGGGACGCCTCACGGGCATCAGGGCGCATGCTGCCATCATAGCGCACGTACTCGATCGAAGCGTGCTTGAGGTGTGGCTCAATCAAATCGAGCATGCTTGTGAATTGCGAGAAGACAATCGTCTTATGATCTGGTGTCTCCTTGTGCAAGATGCGTAGAAGGTGGCGAATCTTGGTCGAAGGCTTGTGTGATGCCTTGTGTGATGGTGCCAAACCTGAAATGATTGGGAGGGTGTCATCGTCGCTCTCGTCTTCCTGTTCTTCTTCCGAGCCAGACTGACTTTCTTCATCGTCTGTTGCCGAATCGATAGAACCCAGTGTATCACCGCCACCTTCGGCATCCTCGTCATCTGTACCGCCAGCCTTGCCAAGATCGATGTGTTCTTCAGTTCCTTCGCCAATCCATTCGCCTTCGTCTTCGTCGTCGCTGTCCATGAGAACGCGGCGGTTGCGCATGCTGCGCGCAGCTCTTTGGGGTTCCGGCTTGACCTCTTTCTTTGCCGACTTTGCTGTTTTGGTCGACTTCTTCGTCGACTTCTTGGTCTTCTTCTCTTTTGACTTCAGGGCCTTGAGATCATCATTGCATTCAGTGCAGCGAGATGCGCCATCTCTAGCCTCAGCGCTCGAAAGCTCAATTTGGCAAACATCGCAGTTCTTGTTTTGCACGCTGACGCCGCCCATGAGTGCAGCAAGATCGTCCATGTCATCGGTTTCGGCTTTACTGTTCCTTGCGGGTGTTTGTGAGCCCGACTGAGGCATACTGCTGCCAAGGCTCATTGCATCCTTGTCCTTATTCATGGCCATCTCGATGAGATGCGGGTGGTTGCAAGCTTGTCTTAGTCTGAGCAGAATGACAAGTGCGCCAATGTAGTCGTTCTTGCCGGTATTCTCCATGATGTCCTTGAGTCTGTTCTCTGCTCGGGCTTGCAGTCTGTCATAGAACTCAGCCTCTGCTGCATCAAACTCACACTCCATGGTGAAGACCTCGCGCTTGACGATCTGCATGCCTCCCTTCTTTGCGCCACCATCTTTGTCAGACTTGCCACCGAAGTTCAGAGCGCCATCTTTCTTCAAAATGTCCTTGGTACGACGTTTCATGAACGCTTTAAGGAAGAATTGAAGTCGCCTCATAGCGACACCACCACGGCCGTTCTTCATAGGTTGCGTAATTGCAGTCTTCCACTCTGGCAGATTGCAGTAAGGCTTCACGCGAAGGAACTTGATCAAACTCTGTAGTTCGTCGAGGTTGTTCTGCATTGGTGTACCGGTGAGGCACCAACGATACCAGCTTTCAAGCGCGCAGCAGGCCTGAGTTGACTTCGCGTTGCGGTTTTTGATGGTATGAGCCTCGTCGAGAATCATGCGGTACCAGTGCACGCCAAAGCAGCCTACTCTCGGTCCACCTGGCTTCTCCATGTTCGATCCCGCATGTTCTGATGCAAGAATCTGGTAAGTCGTAATGACAACGTCGTACTTTTTCAACTCCGCAGCAGACTTGGTGCGGCTTGGACCGTGGTGTACAAGCACTTTGAGTGCGTGACTGCGGGTAACTTTGGTTTTGATCTCACTCTCCCACTGCTTGATGAGAGCAAGAGGTGCAACCACAAGCGTACCTTTGCCCACTTCCTTGCCTGGCAACTTTTGCTTGGGGTGTTCCGGCTTCGCATCTGGACCAGGCCTCGGGTTGGTAAGAAGAAGCGCCACTGACTGGACAGTCTTTCCAAGACCCATGTCGTCCGCAAGAATGCCTCCATGAGGTAGGACACCGTTCTTCTTACGTATCCCGATCTCCTTGTCGATCATCCAGCTCACACCTTCGACTTGATGTGGTAGAAGCTTCACGGTCAAGCCTTCTACGGTGCCGTCTTCCTCATCTTCCTCTTCATCTTCCGCCTGTGGTTTTTCCTTCTCTTTCTCCTCTTCCTTCTCCTTGACGTCAAGCGCCGCAAGTCTGTCCGCCAAGCTCTGTGCCTGCTTGTCTGCCTCGCTCTTCTCGTCCTTGGCTGCCTTCTTCGCACGACTTCGTAGGCGTGTCTTAGACCGATCCTCGTCGTCATCGAATGCGCCCTCGAGCAGATTCTTGATGTTTTCGCTTGCCTGACCCGAGTCGACATACATGTAAGGATCCGCTGATCCAAAAGCTCTGCTGTCTGAGCGCATCGCGGCGTCAGGATCAAATTGGTCGTCATCGTCACTGTTAGTCAGGTCGACCACGTTTTTTCGTGGCGGCTTAGGCGCGGCTGTCTGGAAGTATGTGTTGTTTCCAAGTGAGGAGAACACCGGTCTCGGCGCCGGCGCGATTGTAGGAGGTCTAGCCTGGCCAGGCATGTAGAATTGGCGTTGCTCTGGAGGTATGAAAGGCGGCTGCACCATGGCGTTTGGCCCGCTCTGCACTGCAGGCACATAGTAGCGATTTGAGTGCGACTCGGGCGCTCTCTGGGCTAGCGGTTTTGAGCGTGGGACGAACGGGTCTGCGGTCGGTCTTGGTTTCGGTCTTGAGATGAATGGATCTGCGGTTGGCCTTGGTTTGGGTCTCGAGACAAGCGGATCTACTGGTGCCTGCCTGAGCGGGTTGCGAATAGGACTGGCCACACCGAACTCGGGCTGTGTAGGTGGCTTGAACTGCGGGTTCTCTCTGGCCTTTTGTGGCGTGCTTTGGGGTGAGTTGGAGGCCATTTGGGCACTGATGTTGGCGAGTGGTTGCCGCTGTTGTGAAGAAGAGGTTGTGTTGGCGCCGGCAGAGGTGTCGGCGGGGTTGCGCTCTGAGACCATGGCGGTGGCGATGTCAGTGCGATATGATGGTCAGTTGTTGTGAGGGCGCTTGTGTCACGCTTGGGCTGCAAGCGAGAGTTCCCAGGTTCCGTCCAAATAAACATTCGAAGTCTCGTTGCGACAGCCAATTCAAAACACTGCCCCGCGCGAAACGGCCCGCGCGCAGTTTCAGGGTCTTGTTACGTGACGCTCCCATCGACGCAAACTTGTATACGACCGGAGTACCACCTACACAGTGCAGCCTTGTGATTATTCTTATGTGCAAGTACGCTAGACTGTGGACAAACCTAGACGCTCATCATCCGCTGAGATACTGTTCATAATGACCTTTTCTCTTGGAAACCAGTATCTTAGTTTCATTAACTAATAAAACTTGGGCGACCATCCTTGCCGTCAAGAGCACGTACACAAACTTGTGCGCAGGACCGTCCAGCGATGGGGATAAATCACCCATCGATTCCCTGATCGAAGACTTTCGATGTTGCGTTGTTACACTTTCCAGAAGATCCCACCGTGTCAGATCGATGGTGTATAGCTTCGCTTTTCGAAAGATATCGCGATCCTATTACAACGCTCGACACAAAATATCAGTTATAGCGCACTGCCCACTTCGCACCGCATGTAATCATCCTATCCGAACGATGTGCCATGAGTTCGAGAACACTTAACAACGAAGCTAAGTGCATAAAGTCAAGATGCCTTGAGATGGAGGGCGAAAGCAAAAGAAATAGCCCTAACCAAGGTTCGAACTTGGGACCTTACCCGGGTAAGAGGATTCATATCTTGCTAATCAAAGCTAGATGTGAAGGGTACGTGATAACCGCTACACTATCAGGGCTTTTGGATCGTGTGATCGATGAGAAAGGGCTGCGTTGCAAAAACATATGAAGCTACGCACAGCTTGGTCGAACAAGATTTGGTCAAAAAAAAGGGCTCGAGCATTATCCAACAGCTCACGATCAAAGATCAAACTAGTGACCCCAGACTAGTTTGTGACAAATAGCATCCACCGTACAGAACGTACGTCTAGGTTCTGTAAGCAGAAGAAGGATGCAAGATGTTCTAACACGCCAAGGCAACAGCCCTTCCGCTTGAATCGAGGAGCCTTGCACGTGCCTTGTTCAAGTTGAGCAGAGGCAGGTCCCAACACGAGAAGGTCTCAACTGCTCCAAGCACGAAATAGGATCATGCTGTATACGAGTCCAAGAGTGCACGTCCAGTCGAACCCTGTTACACCGGATTTTATACCAGTGGATGCAAACAATTCCACCGGTTTAGGGTAATGGGAAGGTACACTAGTTGGGCCCGACATGGCGGGAAGGATTGTACTTGTGCACGAGATTGCTTTGTTCAGCTACGGAGGTAGAAGGGATTGTTCGACAAGGCCGGTTATCAATGCTGACGCCGAGCCGTATATTACTCAAGGGATGTGCGGCTGAGAGAGATCGCGAGCCCCCTTCAGCTCGTTATCCGTACGCATGTATAACAGGTAGGTGCGCTTACCCTCTGGTTCTCAAAATTGCTTCATCGTCGACAAACAACTGAAGTAAGGTCATACTCAGATCCGAATATCTATACCTGTCTATTGACAATGTCAAAATTCGAGATCCCAAGCGAGCTCAGCTCAAAGCTGCGCTATGCCGAGCCAAAAACAACACAATCCAATGAGGAGATCACCCACAAGCTCTCTCAATTCCAGCCCGTGGTGTCCGAGAAGAACATTTGGGCCTTTTGGCATTCCGGCATCCGCTCCATGCCATCTTGGAATTTACGCAATGTGATCTCGTGGGTTCATATGCACAACTCAGACTGGACTGTGCGTGTCCTGGACAGCGTTCCCGACTCTCCGAACTACTTCCTCAACTACGTACCTGCTTCTTGGCTTCCGAAAGCGCTCGTGGAGGGCAACCTCAATGGTCCCTACGTAGGACCACACAGCGCTGATTTTCTGCGAGGAGCTTGTCTCTTCCTCCACGGCGGCGTATTCCTTGATGTCGGCTGTTTATCGATCCGTACGATGGACCGCATCTGCTGGAACCAACTCGCAGACCCATCATCGCCCTTCCAAGTCTGCATTCCTTGGATGTACGGCACTACGATCGCCAACAGCTTTACTGCGGCACGCAAAGGCGATCCGTTCATCGAAAGCTGGCACAACCTTTTTATTAAACTGTGGGAAGGACATGTCAACCACGAGGGGATCATAGCCAATCCTCTGCTCGCCTTTGCCGCTAATCTCGACTTCGACGAGAGCAGAGCTGCGAAGTTTCACTGGGACTGGGCTGTTGAGCCTATCGTCGTCTTGGAGTACATCAGCCAGGTTATGTGCTGGCAGCGTCTGTGCATACTGACAAAGGACGAAGGGAACGGCTTCGTTCCGCAGGAGTACTGGAAGAATAAAGTCCTCATCTTCGATGTGCTTGAAGAATGCTGGGGTGCTGAAGCTACCCTGGGGTTCAAGGGGTGTGGACAAAAGATGTTTGATCTCTTGAAACTTCCCTTGGACTCTGATCAGTTCTCGGCCCAGTACGACGAGGCACAGAAGCTGGTGTGGAGACTGTTGAGCGAATCGTCTTTGCAAAAAGTCATCCATGGCAAGCACTTGACTCACGATAAGAACTTGGGTGAGCTCTGGGACGATCCCGCGAATGAAGGTAGTGACTGCGGTGCGGGCACATTCGCAGAGCTGTTGAGATATGGGGCTGAGAACTTCGAACAAGTGCGAGAAAACATTCGCTATGTCAAAGTGCCCACCCCAACTCAGAGTTTGGATAAAGGCGTGTTTGAAGCGTAGATAATACAGTCATGATTGTCCTGTTCATTCCAATCATATTGCATATGATGAGCATCACCTTGACAAGCGTCGCAACCTGCGCCAATACTCCTTGTAGATGTATTACAACGGTCACGCAGATCGTGATTCAACCCGAGAGTCATGGCCTCTGCACGTATAAGACTCTTCAGCCTCATCAGCGAGCAGGTCTCCGGTGAGAGGCGGCAAGGTCAACTTGTGCAACGAGACGAGCTTGCTTCTCATCGGCGTCCGTATTGAAGACTGATCCGATGCGCTTGTCGTTCTCCCGATAGCCTTTTGCTGAAAGATACTGCTCTCCAGACTGTGTCAGATGGCTGGAAAGCTTGCGTCTTGCGAGTTGGTTCATCGATCGAATGAATCATGTGCATACGGTTCGATTGCCATGGGCCACGAAGATCCCTCAGCAACTTCGTACGGGTTTGGATAGACTGTTGTCGGGGCGTCGCCTCCGGCAGGCGCACCTACTGTATCTGAAGTATGGTGTGATTGAATGCCACCCACAGGGTATAGGAGTCCTCGATTCTGCGAATTCGTGGTTGTTATTCTTTGTAACGATCGAGATGGCTGTAGTGTGAATGGCGAGTCTTGCGACCTGATCTGTGCGAAAAGCTGTACCGCACGCTCGTAAGGTGCCGTACGTAAGTTCTCAAGCAATTCCAAAGCACCAACACTTTGAGCTTCCAGAGCATCGAACTTGCGCTTCAGCACTAAGAATCGTCCTTCGCCTGGTTCGTGGTCGTAACGGCAGTCGACCTTTCGCGTGCTGCAACGTTTACATGCAGGACGTCCGCCATCGCACTGCGAAGTAGTCAGTCGCGTGAGATACGTTATAGACATATGTCAGAGCTGCCCGGGCAGCACTCACCTTCGACCTGTGGCGTCGACACAGATTGCACGCAACTAACGTTTGCTCTCGTACCTTGTATAGCCTTAAGCCGGATCCAGAGGCCGCCACTGATTTGTCCTGGTTCGAGGTCGTGCTCAATGCGTTTCGATCAGTGATTCTTGTTCTTGGCGCGTGGTTGGTCATGGTCTGAGTTGTCGCTGGGCGGGCAGAAGATCCCGAAGGACGATCTTGCCGCACCGCCCTGATATCGCCGGTGGATTGTACTGTTTGTGATGGGACGACAGGCGTTGTCTGCTCTTCCTATCGTATCTTCAAATGGCGATAGAGAGTAGCTGCAGACACTCATGTTTGTGAAACGTATTGTTTGACTGTCTGGGAGGGTGGTCTTTCGGTCATCCCCTCAATGGCATGGCTAGTATCCTTTTTAGGACGCCCCTGAGGCTTTTCTGGTGGCAATCTGCATGTAGGACTTCCCAATCCCTCCTTGATTATCTTCTCACGCTCCTTCAACCATCTGTAGCCATGGCTGTTCGAAGGGCACAACTGTTCACTCTTGTGAATGGCGCAAAACTGCCTCATACTCTGACCTTCGGGCCTTGCATCATAAACTTTGAAAAATCCTATTCTTTGGGGGCTCTTGGGTGTATAGGCCAATTTGGCCCTTTCATGGCGTGAACGCGTTGTCATATTGTGGACTGTGGTGTAATGTCAGATATATTTGATACAAAAGGCCTCAAACAACACCTTAGATTGGTGCCGGACACTAGCTCCAGGTTCCAACATTTATGACACCTCATGTGCACGCACGTGGCACAGCATCACTCTTGCGTCAATAATCCCTGTCAGGCTGTGCTCCACCTTCCTCTACACTACATATAATGTTACCTCGACTCCCACTATGAGCACCATCGACCCAGGCGTTGATGATCGCATCAAAAAGAGCGCCGAAAATGTCAAAGACGACGACAACGAGAAAGAGCGTGGTGATAATAGAGATGCTGTGGCCGCGAGGCAGCCTAGCCGTTGGTGGTTTGCATCGACAGCATGCCCTCTCCTAGCAGGCACATTTGGTCCATTAGCAAGTGGCTTCAACATCTGCGCGTTGGTGTATCACTGGCGGCAGTATATACCACCTGGAGGCACTCAGTCGACGAGCGAGCAAGCTGGTCTGACGTTGCCCGACCCACCATTTCTCATCGGGCTTAATGTCGCGTCTCTTGTCTGCGCCTTGGTCGGCAACGCATCGCTGCTTCTCAACATGGCGCAACGTCTTCGGTTCGCCATAGCTCAGCCGATAACGATTACTGGGTTCTTGCTAGCAGGCATACTACTCGTTGTGGATCTTGCCGTGCTGAGCGGTACTCCAAATTATGCCATCACGAGACCAGAAGCGATACCACGTGACCGGCATTCGCTGACAGGTGCATTCTACTATGGTATTTTCGCCGCATCGATATACATCATCATAGGTGGTCTTATGTTCTTGACTGTTTACGGCGCACATACAGGCCGCTATCCCAAGCGTTTTGCGCTGACAGGGCCGCAACGAACACTGATGTTACAAACAATGTCATTCGTGACTTATCTGCTACTTGGAGCTTTGGTCTATAGCCACATCGAAGGCTGGGAGTATTTGAACGCTGTATACTGGGCCGACGTGACGCTGCTGACTGTCGGGCTGGGCGAGTACTCACCTTCGACTTCACTTGGCAAAGGGCTTCTCTTCCCATTCGCTATTGGCGGCATTTTGATGATCGGTCTAGTAGTCGGCAGCATCCGATCCCTCGTCCTAGACCGTGGCAAGGAAAAGCTGAGCCTTAGGATCGTAGAGAAGAAGCGCTCAAAGGCTACTCGCAATGTAGACGAGCGCAGACAGACCATCAGAATCTCACCTTTCGCCAAAGCCGACTTCAACACTGACCCTTCGCTCTCGCAGGCACAAAGAAGGAGAGAAGAGTTCACCGCCATGCGCAGAGTCCAAGCTGCTAGCGAGCGAGAAAGACGATGGTTCGGGCTGGCGACATCAGGTGCATTCGCACTCCTGCTCTGGTTCGTGGGTGCGGCGGTCTTCCAACAGACAGAATATACACAGCAATGGAGCTATCTAGAATCGCTATACTTCTCATACACATCACTACTTACCATCGGCTACGGCGACTTCCACCCACAATCCAACAGCGGCAAGGCATTTTTCGTCATCTGGTCACAACTCGCTGTACCATCGCTCACAATCCTGATCTCCAACATGGGCGACACTATCGTCAAGGCATTCTCTGACATCACGGTCTCAATCGCCGCCGTCACTGTACTACCTGACGAGCAAGGATTCCGAGCTGGCTTCACCACAATGACGAAACGCTTCTTTGGCTGGGCTTCAAACACCGTGTCAGATATTGAGATGCCTGGAATATTTGGCGATATTCCTCGCCATCCGCAAATTGGGGTGAAACCAGCCACTTTTGACGGCTTGATGCGAGACCGGCTAGCGGACAGGCTCTCTGCCCATGTCACACGAGACGCCAGGTTCAGGGACGGCGACAGCTTGGGCGATGACATCCAGTTCTACCATTACGTGCTGGCCCGAGAATGTCGGGTTGTCCAGTGTGATCTCAGCGCATCGCCACCCAAGAAGTACAGCTGGGAAGATTGGGAGTATTTCCTGAAGTTGATCGGGAATGAAGAGAACCCCACAAGCTCTCTGGGAAAGCACGGTGGCGTGCAGGTGACTGCACCGAAGAGTGATCAGAGCTCATCGAGTTCACCTGATGGTGACGAGGCCGGCAACGCCCAATCTACCAATGAGGACTATGACGCGGAGGCGAAGGCCATTTCCGCAGACTCCACTGTACAGCCTAGAAAGTCATTTCCAGAAGGAGGGCTGGGCGGCAACGACGGAGCGATCCAATCAGAGAAAAACATGCCGCACCATCACAAGCGCAAGACACACCATTTCCACACCGAAGAATTCTTGCGCAGCTGGTCATGGCTTTCGAAAGATTCGCCGCTTATGAGCAGCAAATCGGAAGCGGAGTGGATCTTAGATCGGTTGTCTGCAGCGCTGGAGCGTGAGCTTGAAAGACAGCAACGCGGTCGACGCCAGCAACCGCCCATCGGCTTACAAGACGTTCGCAAGAAGATCAAGCGCGAAATCAACAAGACTACCACTGACGGCACGAAGCAAGATCTCGGTAATGACTGACAATTTTGATATGAGATGACCACTCTGATCGTACCGTCCACCTCACCAACATATAGCCTCTGAGGCCAGCATTGCTCAACACAGCTTCTCGAACACCTCGTTTGGCCCACCTACCACCTCGCACATACCATAGGCTGAGTTTCCACGAAGTCGGGCGCCTAGCAGCCACCAGGCCTCGCGCTACGACAGTATCAGCAATCTTGCCTCAGGTGCCAACAGGTCTCACTTACCGGAAGTACCAGCCAGCAATGACGGATTCGCCGCCGTGTGCACAGCTGAAGATCTCGTCGTTCAAGCGCTCCGAACAATCATCGTCGCCGAGGTCGAATCCAACCTCCCTGTTCTGGTTCTGGACTACAAACTCAACTCCCATGTTGCCGGACCTGGGACACATGGCTTTCAACTGAAGTGGGGCGTAGTTGCCCGTGAACATGCCACCTTGTTTGTGGCACGCGTCCCAGACGAAGCTACGGGCTTCCTGTGGATCGAATCGAAACGTCAGCAAAGTATTCCTCACGCCGTTCTGGGCCTGACACTCGGTCTTCGCACCTCTCTGTTGGGCCAGGTTGCGCCGTTTCCGAAGCACTTGGCTTGGGCACTCTGTGCGCCAATAGAGAGCATGCCGGCAATGGCAGCCAGGACTGAGGTCGTCTTCATTTTGGCTGCTGATTCGGAGGATTTTCTGTGCTTGTCTTTTATAATGCAGGTTGTCTTGGAGGTTCTGTTGAGGATGGTAGAGGAAAGACGGACGGCAAGTTGAAGCAAGAGGCTCCTTTTATACATACTTTCGACGGCAACCTGGCTTGGTCGCCCATCTTGTTGCGACTGAAGAAGGACATCCGGATATCATAGCTTCTCACAGGATGGTCTCTTTTCAGGTTCTGTGTTACAGGACTTTACCGCCTTTCACGCCTTGCAGAGCGTCGTACACACATCTTGGCTGGCTTCGTTGGTACTCTGGGAATGTCGTAGCGGTATTGCGTACGCCCACTGCGTCTCCATGGGCGTTCAATGCTCGGGCGGTGTATAGTGATGCATGTATATACATCCATGGTTGCAATTACATAAGAGCTGAAGTCAAAGGGCGCCTTCACGTAATACAGAGCCAGACGGCATTCTTCGTAGCTTGTATTCATCACGCAGCGATGTTTTCTGCATGGACTGATCTCATTTACAGATTAAAGCGTTGTTCAACTTCAAGTTACAGATACTAGCCTTTCGAGTCGTTTTTACAGCCCAGGAATAAAGCTTTGCTACAAAGATCAAGACGACCGTAGCCTCGTTAGACCACAACAAAGGGCGCAGTGTGCTAGACGATGAAACAGATCCTTCGACTTGTTGTCAAATCAGTCCACAACGCATTCCGGCTGCTTCAGATTCTGGCGCTGAAGGCCTTAAAGCGCCGTGGGCTATTCGTGTTACATCAGCCGCACTTACTTTCTTACTGTCAGACATGGCCAAGAACTGTTTCTGGTAACTGCTTTAAAAGTCAACACAGTCCTAGGACTTGGCACAGTATTGGATGATCGTCTGACATTTGGACCAGTAATCTTCCAAGCACCCTGGCAGCAAACACACAGCTTACATCGTGGCACGAGATCATCCACCACTACCTTGTTGTACCAACAGCCTTCGTTCCAACGGGAGCCATGCCATACCTGGTCGAAGTCGTTAGTGGACCGTCACAAGCCAATCGTGATTGCCAACGCAGAACTCACCACGTGATGACGCCCATGCCCAGGAAAG